>CM060922.1:231789834-233089000 GCA_030737875.1 Allium sativum
AATGCAGATGATGTAATAGTGCCAGATGGGTGCACCATAACAGTTCTTGCTTTGTGAATATGGATGACAGTTCCTTGAATAAGTCCTTCAACGCCAATATCTTCAACTTGGCAAATCTGTCAAAACAAACACATAATATTCTTAGTTAAAAATATGAACCAGTAGCTGTTAAATTATCTTGTGGACAAAGTAGCAATAATATCATGTATCTGAACTAGACTTCCACTGGAGGTAAAAAAACAATCACCTAAAGTGTAAAAAATAAAGTAAAGTTAACATTACAATCATCAGGCGGATGAATAAACTCTAATGGACAGTCCTGGAGTTCACAGAAGCTTAGGGGCCCTGTTACGAATAGCGATACATCAATTGAAATACAAATGCCATGTTCCTCCTTTTTAAATCGAATAACAATGAAACCACTAGATTCATAGTTAACATCATATGCACCTGAGGGATTCCAAAATTTCTGAACAAATTCCAGGGACGACGGATTATATCCATGCAATATACATTGTTCTCCCATGATAAATAAGTAAGTAGTAAGTTAGAAGGATGTGACGGTAACTTGCTGAAAATAGTAGGAAGCAACATAATATTTTTTTGTGAATTTGACAGAATTTCATTTATCTTATATTGCATTTTTAATGCAGGAAACAGAGCGATACTTAAGTGCTAAGAAAAAAGAATTCTGACCTCTTTTATGGTGTTCTTGGTGGACTTGGATAGTTTGGGGTCATTACCAAAGCTAGAAATTGCACTTGAACCTATACCGTAAATGGTAAGTTAGCATAAATGTTACTACTGCCTGTGCCAATGATCTTGGACCAGCTCTCCCATAGGCGCAGCCATCCACAACAGAGTTGCCACTTGCAGCTTTTCATCCCTAGCTATCAAGTAATATCCATAAATGTTACTACACTGAAAGTGGGCAGTTAATGACAGCCATTTAACTACCAATGTGAATTATATATGTCACTACATTAAAAACACAGAAGAAACATACATTATTCAAAATAAATTTCAACTTACAAGAGCAGATAATTTTTTTTCCATGGTTCTTTTGGAAAAGCACCTGTTGACGATATCCAATATAAAAGAAATCACTTAAAAAAATAGCACATCAAATCTCTGAATTATAAACATACTGGAAAGATTTAAGACTTTAACATGTATGCAGCATCCGAATATGATGGATAACCCAAGCCAATCACCAAATAAACATCGGACTTCTTCTTGCTTCTATATTATTCAGACTACAAACCAACTATATGTGGATACTAGGAAATATTTTACATTGACGAATAAAATGTGAGTGAAGTCAGTGAGAAACAATTATTGAATAAAAGAATTCATTGGGTCACCTTCAACGAAACTGAAAATTGTAATTTATATTAATATTAAATCATGAAGTGAAACATTGAATTAAGAGTAAATTCCAAAAAGAGGAGGAGCAAAATATAATAGTTTTAAAAGAAAATTCATGCCACTGAAAGATATATAATATACTTTATTAATGAATGCGAGAATTACCATAACCTGTGATTCTCTATAGATCTCTAGCTATTTAGTTATCAAATTAAACTTTTTCTTTTAGGCATTAAAGTTTTCACTTTATGTTTATCTACCGCCAAACAATGAGTTAAGGTTGTTAGTAGTTGTAGTAGAGGAAATAGTTGAATAGTTGTTGTGGATAAATGATTGAAATAGTTGAATAGTTGAAAGAAAGTTTGATGGAGAAATTACTCAATGGTTTTTGTAAAACAACAATTTTATTGTTTATAGTTTTTGCTACAAGATTTAGTACATAGTTGTAGTAGTACTTGTTGAGTACATTGTGCACAAGAGCCTCTATTTATAGGCTTCAATTTACAAGAGATATGCTAATAGAATATTCTAGAATGAACATTCTACAATGAATACTCTAGAGAGAATAATCTAGATAGAATATTCCATCAACTATTTATTACATGCAATTCTTTAATATTCTAGATGATTCTGATACTCTCTAATCTTCTAGAAATTTGTATCACCCTTCAATACTCCTCCTTGATGCAAATTTCCTAAAATCTCAGAATAGTGTGCAACTCCTTAAATTTTGCTCTTGGCAATGCGTTTGTGAATACATCTGCAACTTGATCCCTTGTCTTGCAGTAATTAAACTCAGTTTCTCTAGCAGCTTCCGTTTCTTTGATGAAGTGATAGTTGGTAGGTTTTGCTTGATCATGATGAACAAGATTCTTCTTCATTATTGTTGCTAATTTGTTGTCTTTGTAGATTTTAGTTATTTCACCTTTTTGTTCATCCATCTTCTCAGTCTCTTTCTTTGTTTTGACACAAACTTCTTGTTTTGATGATGATTTATAGCTTTCTGATTCAACTATGGCTGTGTTGCAAGTTTCATATATATCTGGTTCTTTTGTTGGTTCTTCCATTTCTTCCACTTCTACATCTTCATGAGATTGATGTACTGGAATAGAAATGTTTCTTTTTTCAACTTTTTGTTCATCCCAATTCCAAGAAGCATTCTCATCAACTTCGACATCTCGACTAATCGTCAGTTTCTTTGTTTGCAAGTTATAAACTCTATATCCTTTTGATTGTGTGCTATACCCCAAAAAGATTCCTCGTATGGTCTTCTCTTCTAGTTTGTGTCTCTTTTGGTCTGGAACATGTATGTAGCAAATCGATCCAAAAATTCTTAGATGATTGGCTGTTGGCTTTCGTCCACTCCATGCCTCTATAGGAGTCTTGTCTTCAACTGCTCTAGTTGGACATCGGTTGAGTATATAGACAGCAGTATAAACTGCTTCTGCCCAAAAAGTGTTGGGTAAGCCCTTCTCCTTCAGCATTGATCTGGCCATCTCCATGACTGTGCGGTTTTTCCTTTCAGATACCCCATTTTGTTGCGGAGTATATGCAACTGTAAGTTGCCGCTCAATGCCTTCATCATCACAGAATTTATCAAACTCATGGGAGTTGTACTCTTTACCACGATCACTTCGCAGCTTCCTTATACGTTTTCCACTTTGATTTTCGACAAGAGCTTTAAACTTCTTGAATATTCCAAAGACTTCTGATTTTTCTTTAATGAAGTAGACCCATGTCATTCTAGAAAAATCATCAATAAAGAGAATGAAATACCTGTTGTTATGAAGTGAAGGTGTTCTCATTGGTCCACAAACGTCAGTGTGAATTAACTCCAACAAGTCTTTTGCTCTCCAAGTGCTTCGTGATGGAAATGATGATCTGTGTTGCTTTCCAAGAAGACATCCTTCACAGGCTTCATTATTTTCTTTTATGCATGGAAAATCTCTCATCATATTCTTTTGATACAACAATTTCAAGGCTTGAATGTTGAAGTGGCCAAATCTTCGATGCCATAACCATGAATCATCAACTTGTGCTTTCATGGCTATATTAGTAGCATATTTAAAACTTATTGGAAAGCTTCTATTTCTCTTCTCCATTTTTACTTGAGCTATCTCTAGTCTTTTATTGTTGTTATCATATATTTTGCAAATGTCTCCTTCGAAGTGAAGAGCGTAGCCTTTCTCCATCATCTGACCAATGCTCAACAAATTTTCTTTTAAATTTGGAACAAGTAAAACATCTTTGATAAATTTTGTACCTTTCTTTGTTTCCACCATAACAGTGCCTCTGCCTTTTGATTCCACGACGGTGCCATTCCCCAATCGTACTTTTACTTTGACAGTATCATCAATATCCTTGAAGATGCTCCCATCTTTAGCCATGTGATTGCTGCAACCGCTATCCAAGTACCAGTTTCCTCCATTTTCTTTACTAGAATCTTGGGTAGCATAAAAAAGATGTTGATCTCGATCATATTGATGTTGTTCTCTGTCATGCTCTTCAATGAAATTTGCTTGATGCTTATTTAGGCTGAAACAATTCTTCTCCAAATGTCCAAATTTCTTACAGTGTCGACATTGCGGCTTTCCACGATTCCGACAGAACTTCTCCAAGTGATTTGTCATCTTACAAATTCCACATGGAGGATATTTGCCTTGTTTATTCTTTGAGAAATTTCTAGCATTTCCTTTGTTTCTAGAATCTTCTCCATCATTCTTATTTTCTCCATATGCTTTATTTTGGGATGATAGCTTGAGTTTCGACTGAAAAGCATTTTCAATCGAGTCTTCATCATGCCTGCTCATTCTTTGTTCAAATGCTTCAAGGGAGCCCATTAATTCAGTCACCGATAAGGTAGACAAATCTTTAGTTTGCTCGATCGTAGTCACGATTGTGTCATACTTACGGGGAATTGAAATTAAAATTTTCTCAACAATCCTCTTGTCAAGAATATTATCCCCATAAGCTCTTATTTGACTAACTATTTCTTTTATTTTGGAGTAATAATCCTTTACGGTATCCGACTCCTTCATTTTTATTAATTCAAACTCACGCCTTAATGTTTGAAGTTTAATGGCGCGTACCTTTGCACTTCCTTGAAACTCCTCCTGTAATGTGGTCCATGCTTCTTTGGCGTTTGAAGCTCCCATTATTCTAGGAAAGATAGCGTCGGTCACCGCTTGTTGTAGAAAACTTAACGCTTTTGAATTTTTTAGTTTATTTTCCTTTATCTCCTTTTTCTGAGCTTGGCTAAGAGTTGAAGTATCTTCAGGAATAGTGAACCCTTCATCTACAATATCCCATAGATCTTGAGAGCTAAGAAATGTCTTCATTTTTATGCTCCAAAAATCATAATTTTCACCGGCAAAAATAGGGACAGAAGGTGATGGAGATTGAGCAATGTTTGCCATAGCTTATAATTGTTGCAATGTTTTTTCGCCCAATATGCGAACGAACGAAGCTCTGATACCACTTGTTAGTAGTTGTAGTAGAGGAAATAGTTGAATAGTTGTTGTGGATAAATGATTGAAATAGTTGAATAGTTGAAAGAAAGTTTGATGGAGAAATTACTCAATGGTTTTTGTAAAACAACAATTTTATTGTTTATAGTTTTTGCTACAAGATTTAGTACATAGTTGTAGTAGTACTTGTTGAGTACATTGTGCACAAGAGCCTCTATTTATAGGCTTCAATTTACAAGAGATATGCTAATAGAATATTCTAGAATGAACATTCTACAATGAATACTCTAGAGAGAATAATCTAGATAGAATATTCCATCAACTATTTATTACATGCAATTCTTTAATATTCTAGATGATTCTGATACTCTCTAATCTTCTAGAAATTTGTATCACCCTTCAATAAAGGTATAAAGATTATAAATCTTGAAGGTACAAAAAGTATGAAACTTGCAAAGTACAATTTTCATTGTTATTGTGTAATAATTATAAGCAAACAAGTAATTATAGGACTAACCTGTGGTAGTAACATAAGCAGACCATATAGAGCTGTTAGCAACCATGCATACTTGCCAGGCTCAAGAAGCTGCAGATTAATAAAATATTATTTATTAAGAAGAAGAAAATTACCATACATACTTGCACTTATTTCACATGTTCACATTTTTCATAAAGAAAAGCTGGGTAAGTGTTGGTATCTGTACCTAGCCGCATTGTCTTTACTCCAGACCACTATTGCAAGTACAGACATATCTAATTGTCTACATTCCATTTGTGATTCTCATTAATAATGATATGATTCTATCTTGTTGGTTTAATAATTGGGTTATAATCATTTCACACATGATACACTGGCCAACTAGCACAGGTAAGATGCTAGAAAATAGATGTTGAGCCCTACCCTCCACCCCACCACCCACATTCACCCATGTACACACAGAATAAATGAATATGCTATAATAAAATATGAAAAGCAAATTACCAATCTGGTGGGATTTATCATTGTGTCAACTGTTTTGACTGTAGGTACGGATAGAAAGTTACAACATGTAAATTTGAAGGATATGCAGCTTTAAGTAAGATTACTTAACTGATAAACGGTCTATCATCTAATTTGATTATTGGTAACTCTATCAGTTGATGCGTTTAATCTTTTGGTTGGTTGGTTAGGTAGGCAATGATGTAAATGAAATCTCCTTAACGTATATCAGATCAAATAGAATTATGCGATTGTGCATTTTCAAAACTCGTGAAACTCATCTTCTATTCCCATGTTCACCACCACTCAGTCATTCTTCGAGGCTCCACGCTTATTTGTTTACGTACATAACCATAATGAAAAATTTACCATGCATACCAAGGTCGATGGTGCCAGAAGAGAGGGAAAAATTCAAGCAAGCAAGACTCAACAAACTTAGCACTGGTCCAAAATGAGTCTAGGTAAATTGTCACGTACAAATTGCGCTGCATCTTTACCTCCATTACCATAAAAAACCTGAGTGAAACATTCTTATAAGTCATTTCACTTCCAAAAAATCAAAAGAACTCCACAAGTATACAATACAAAGACACAGTACTTAGAGAAATCAGTTTCCTAATTAGTATAACAACCAAAAACAATGATCACCGTATACACTAGGATGAACATAGGTATATACATCATGCATATGTGTCGGTTTTTCTAAATTATTGGCCTCTATGCAACATGGACCATATACAAGAATCCACATTAACCAAGACTTACCCTAAATAAGGAAATAACTTCTTCATTCAATCTATCATGTCCGAATTTCTCATCTAAGTCCGAGATACAAACATGAGTATCTTCCATGTGATCACGACAACCAATATCGACCATTCTACAGATCGAATGATTGGGTTGAAATTAACCAGATCACTTTGTTTTTCATCCAAGGATACCGTTTCCTCAGATATTCCTACAATCTGCATATTCAAAAAACCTCGATTAAATTTAAGGAGTCTACTGAGTATTACATGTGTTATATGTGCGTCTATTAAAAAAGGAGAGTGGGGCAATAAAAGTAATGGAACTTGAAATTTAGTGTATTCTAATCTTAAAATCCCAACTTGTTGTTGTCCAAGTTATTATTGCTGCTGGTATCATGTCGTACTGCCGCTGTACCCAAACAAAAGAGACCCAACCAGAATATTCGCAACCACAATGTTATGATTAACATTAAAATTATCAGGCCCATAAAGGTCAACGGTTATAGAGAATGTGATAAACGTGATATACTGAGCAGACACTCCAATGACGGCAGTGCCGAGAAATAGAAAACCCTTCATGGGAATGAGTAGAAGATAGAACGAAGCTGCCATGGGCACTATCAATACTGCCATGGGCACCATCAATGCTTCCATAAATGCTGGCCTTGACACCATGTATTTTCTCCTGTACATATAAAACATCAACATATATATTAGTGTATCATTCCTATATTTGACGTACATTCAAACATGTTTAAAGATTTCTGATGTAGACAGGATATGCATGGCATCTCACCTGGTGAACAAGGATAATGGAGCGGTTGACAGCTTCCCAAAGAATCCGAAAGTAGACGAAATAGATAACAGAATGTCCTCTTTCACCCTTTGGAATTAGCGACCTGTCCTAAATTATTGGCATAAACCTGTTTGTCTATGCTTCAAAATTAGTTGTTCATGTTTGCTGTGTTTTGCATTGGTTGTTGTCAGTTAGTGTTTTAGTTTCTGTCAACTGTTTGTACGTGTTTTAGAGAAGTTTCAGGAGTTAGTGGGTTAATGGTTTGTCAGTTTTATTTTTTGGTTTCTTTTATATACACTTGTGTACTATACTGTTATTAAAGTATTGAATAAAATAATTGTTCTCTCCAACATATTTTTGGTATCAGAGCCAACAAGAGAAAGCAATGGCAAACCATGACGTAACCCAATCTTTGATCCCCATTTTTAAAGGAGAAAAATATCATCTTTGGAGTCTGAAAATGAAGACCATGTTCAGATCTCAGGAGTTGTGGGATTTGGTGGAGAATGGCTATGTCGAACCCAACCCAGCACCGGCCATTCCTAATCAAAAGTTAAGGGAGAACCGCAAGAAAGATGCCAAGGCGCTCTTCCTCATTCAGTCAGCACTAGATGATGCTATTTTTTCTCGAATTTCATCAGCAAACAATGCACATGAAGCATGGGAGATACTCAAACAGGAGTATTTGGGTGATCAGAGAGTAATTAAAGTACGGCTGCAAACTCTTCGGGTTAATTTTGCTGAATTGAACATGGGAGAGAAGGAATCTATTCAAGATTATTTGGCTAGAATAACTGAAATTGTTAGCCAAATGAGGTCTTATGGAGAGGACATTAGCAATGAAATTGTTGTAAGCAAAGTATTGCGAACCTTGAATGAAACCTTTGATCGAGTTGTCCCAGCAATTGAAGAATCAAAGGACCTGTCCACATACACCTTTGATGAATTGATGAGTTCTTTGTTAGCTCATGAAGCCAGGTTGAAAAAGTCTAGCATTAAGACGGAGGAGAAGGCTTTCCAAGCGAAGGGGGAGTCTTCATTCAAAGGAAAGTCAGAAAATTTTGGAGGCCGTGGACAAGGCAGATGCGGCTTCCGTGGACGAGGTCGAGGTGGTGGCAGAGGAAGTGGTCAATCTGGTGATCGTCAAAACAAGAGCTTCATTCAGTGTCGGTATTGCAAGAAGTATGGCCACAAAGAGTTTGAATGTTGGATCAAGCAAAAGGATGAGAAGCAGCAAGTCAATCTTGTAAAAAATATTGACGACGAAAGCAAGCTATTTGTAGTGCAGTCTCCTACACAAGACACAAATGATGGGCTGTGGTTTGTAGACAGTGGGTGCTCAAATCATATGTCGGGCATGAAGACGCTATTCAAAGAGTTGGATGAGTCTAAGAAAAGTGAAGTTCGTATTGGAGACAACAAGCTAATGCAAGTAGATGGCAAAGGAACTGTTGGCATCAAAACAGCCTCTGGTAATGTGAAAATTTTAAAAGATGTTCAATATGTGCCAAATTTAGCTCATAATTTACTAAGTGTTGGACAATTGCTTGATGCTGGGTATACTAATGTGTTTGATAATGGTGCATGCTCAATTCATGATAAGAAATCTGGTAGTCTAGTAGTAAGCATACCAATGACACAAAATAAAATGTTTTCTCTGAATGTTAGTGATGTGAAAAATTATGCTTTGGTTGCAAAAAATGATGAATCAAAATTGTGGCATTTGCGTTTTGCGCATTTGAATGAGAGAGGTCTGAAATTGTTATCTAGAAAGAAAATGGTTGTGGGATTGCCTAGTGTATGTGATATCGGTTTCTGTGAAGGGTGTGTCTATGGGAAACACAGTCGAAACTCGTTTCCTGTAAACAAGTCCTATAGGGCTTCGGTTTGTCTTGAAATTGTGCATGCGGATTTGTGTGGTCCTATGAGTGTGGAGTCAATAGGAGGTAGCAAGTATTTTTTGTTGTTTACGGATGATTATAGCCGTTCAAGTTGGGTATATTTTTTGAAGTCCAAATCTGAAACTTTTGAACATTTCAAGAAATTTAAGGCACTGGTTGAAAATGAGAGCGGACATAGTATCAAGGTGCTCCGTACAGACAGAGGTGGTGAATTTACTTCTAATGACTTCAATAATTATTGTGAGATGCATGGTATTCGTAGAGAGCTCACTGCACCCTATACTCCACAACAAAACGGGGTAGCTGAGCGCAAAAATCGAACAGTCGTTGAGATAGCGAGGAGCATGATGACATCAGCAGGCCTCTCTAAGAAGTTCTGGGCAGAAGCAGTAGCAACCTCAGTTTATATACTGAATATTTCTCCTACAAAGGCCGTCTTCAATAGAACTCCATATGAAGCATGGAAGGGAAGGAAGCCGCAGGTACGCCACTTAAGAATATTTGGTTGCATAGCCTATGCCTTAGATTTGTCTAATTCTCGCCAAAAACTAGAAAGAAAATCAGAAAAATGTATTTTTATCGGCTATAGTAATCAATCTAAGGCATATAGACTATATAACCCGACAAAAGACAAGATAATTATTAGCAGAGATGTTAAGTTCAATGAAGCAGAGACATGGAAATGGGACAACAGCACAACCATCACAACATCAGTGGCTCATGCAGCTCCGCCTCCCGTCATTCCTACCAGCGAACTGTCAGAACCATCGGAGCCATCAACTCCAAATGCAAGTAGCAATGGAACAACACCTTCAACAAGTAATCCATGCTCATCTTCAAGCTCTTCATCTGAAACACCTCCTCAAAAATATCGCTTAGTAAGGGATATTTATTCTTCATGTAGTTTTGCCTTGCTTGCTTCAGATCCTGTGTGTTATGAAGATGCTGCAGGTAGTCAGGTTTGGCAAGATGCAATGGCTGCGGAAATTTCTGCAATTGAACGTAATGAAACATGGGAGTTGACGAATTTACCAAAAGGAAAGAATGTCATTGGTTTGAAGTGGGTGTACCGCACAAAGTATAATGCTCAAGGAGAGGTTCAGAAGTATAAAGCTCGACTGGTCGCTAAGGGGTATGCACAGCAACAAGGTGTTGATTTTGATGAGACGTTCTCTCCAGTTGTTCGCTTTGAGACGGTGAGAACTTTCCTAGCTTTAGCTGCTCAAATCCAGTTGCCTGTGTACCAGTTTGATGTCAAGTCTGCCTTCCTTAACGGGGAGCTATCCGAAGAAGTGTATGTTGCTCAACCCGATGGATTTATTGTGAATGGTGAACGGAACAAAGTTTACAAGCTAAAAAAGGCGCTATATGGCCTTAAACAAGCGCCGCGAGCATGGTACAGCAAGGTGGACTCTTATTTTATGGAGAATGGATTTGAAAGAAGTCCAAATGAGCCAACTCTCTATGTGAAGAAAAGAGGTAGTAACTCTGATTTTCTGTTCGTATGTTTGTATGTTGACGACATGATATATATGGGGTCTAATGAAGCTATTGTTGAAGAATTTAAGTCTTCCATGATGAGTGAATTTGAAATGACAGACTTGGGCTTATTACGTTATTTTCTTGGACTTGAAGTTATGCAAAGTTCGGACGGCATTTTTGTTTCTCAGAAAAAATATGCAACTGATTTGCTGAAAAAATTCAATATGCTGAACTGTAATCCAGCTCCTACACCCATGAATATCAATGAAAAGCTGGTCGGTGAAGATGGTACTGGAATGGCAGATGCAAAGCGATATCGGAAAATTGTTGGAGGCCTAAATTACTTGTCTCATACAAGGCCTGATATTGCATTTTCTGTGAGTGTAATATCTAGGTTCATGCATAATCCTACTCAACATCACTATGGTGCAGCGAAGCGGATTTTGCGGTATGTTAGTGGAACTGTAGCCCTTGGAATTCGGTATACAAAGGTGTCAAACTTCAGGTTGATCGGATTTTGCGATAGCGACTGGGCCGGATGTTTGGAAGACAGAAAAAGCACATCTGGGTACATATTTTCACTTGGGTCTGGTGTTATATCATGGAGTTCAAAAAGGCAAGATGTTGTTGCATTATCATCTTCGGAAGCGGAGTATGTGGCTATCACAGGAGCAGCTTGCCAAGCAGTTTGGTTGCGCAGAATATTAGCTGATTTTCTTCAAATGCAAGAAGGTGCGACTGAAATTTTTTGTGACAACAAAGCAACCATCGCAATGACAAAAAATCCAGCATTTCATAGCCGGACTAAGCATATTGATATTCGCTATCATTTCATCCGTGACTTGGTAACCAGTGGAGAAATAGTCCTGAAATATTGCAACACAAATCAACAGGTTGCTGATGATCTTACGAAGTCTTTATCACAGGCTAAGCATCATTTTTTCCGGCTGCAGATGGGAGTTACAAGTATTTGAAGCAGGGGGAGTGTTTGTCTATGCTTCAAAATTAGTTGTTCATGTTTGCTGTGTTTTGCATTGGTTGTTGTCAGTTAGTGTTTTAGTTTCTGTCAACTGTTTGTACGTGTTTTAGAGAAGTTTCAGGAGTTAGTGGGTTAATGGTTTGTCAGTTTTATTTTCTGGTTTCTTTTATATACACTTGTGTACTATACTGTTATTAAAGTATTGAATAAAATAATTGTTCTCTCCAACAAAACCAAGCCATGGTTCCTCTAAACAAATACACCAAGAAGTACACCCAAAAATATATATCAACTAAATTATTAGCATAAACCAAGCCCATGGAAACCTTGATGTCGTCTTTTGAAGCATCTGATGCTCTGTAATATATATCAACTAATTTATAGACTTATTCCTCTAGGCATGGCTTCTCTTTGTCTCATACTATTGGAGTCAAAAGCTTATCCATGTATACCATCCGTGAATTTGAGGATTCTCTCATTGAATAACTTTCGGTTAAGACAGTAGAAGTAAAGTATGATGGAAAAAAAAAGAACCCGCAGGCAAGATCCAACTATTAGGTCGGGCTGTATGAAGTTATAGTTCATTCCAAGTTCATACTTGTATATCAATACCGAAATCACGATGTATATGAGGAATTATTTAAGGTGTTGAGATACGGAAAAAGAATCCAAATATATATAACCTAAGAAGTTTACACAATCTTAGCGTGCAAAATTGGAAAGCCGAACAACATCATGATATTACTTGCACCGGTTGCTTCATTCATATTTTTGCTATATATGTCAGACTTCTCTTCTTGGTTATCAACATCACCCTTTTCCGTGATAGTTGTATAGCTTGAAGCCCAGAAAGTTTTGGTATCAATAGGAAACAAATAGTAAAATTTCAGTAAAATCATAGCTAAGAATATAACCTAAATCAGAACAAACTCAAGTAACAAATATGCGTAAAATAAATACACATACCGTTTCATTGATCAAGGAAAGTATGCTAATACTGCTTTCTGTCTTTTTATTCAGTATGAATTGGTGATCTGACATAGGATAACCATATCAAGTGGCATATGTAGTTTGAAAGGGATATTTGGTTATGCTTGTCAACCTTGCACTAACATTCGTTCCTCTCCGATGGTCGGAACCTTTAAGTGCTGCAGTCTATACCTAATTAAAAGTACATTAATACTTTTTCTTAAGAAAAAGTTCATCATAGAAAAGAACTAAAGAAGATTTGCAAAAATAGAACATACAACTTTCTGGACTTCCACGTTGGTGACTCGGGGAGATCACTACCTTGAAGCTTGAGCAACAACATTTGCTTGGAAAAAATCCTGCAAGTTATTCAAGCATAAGGCGAAGAGAGATATTTAACAAAATGCAAGATGTGGGGATTAGATGATAATCAGCAGCAATTATATACCTCATCATTTTTACGAGCTAAAGCCTTGGCAAGATCATTGACTTCAACCATCTTTTGGGTAGCAAATGCCAGCCAAAATTTGATTTCATCATCCAACTTGGTCTCATTAATTAGGTCAATAACAGTGTGAATAAGCGAACATGAAGTTGATACCACAAGCTTCTCTGTATATATAAACAGTTCCATATGTTATCGACTATGTGACTAGTGCCAGTAACTGCTTATATGACCATTCAAGCTAAATAATATTCTAAACCATGATTTTTTTTAAATTCAAATTCTGATATAACATAAGTGACGACCCAGAATTTCGACCTTTTAAAATTGACAGTTTAATATTTTTTGTTTTCAAAATGTCGAAGATTCAAGTGTTGGATTCCTGGTTATTAGGGGATATAACACATTAGATCAATCCGTGTTGGATTCCTGGTTATTAGGGGATATAACGCATTAGATCAATCACCGTAAAATAAAACAACTTCTTATTTACATACGTGTGATTACATCAGAGTTTACAACATTACATAACCATAACTAAAAGAACAGTGGGAACTGACTAACAATATAAATCCCATAACAAACTTTGTCTTTACCTGAATAGCTCCAGATCATTGATGCCCACAAATAATATGTCCCAAAGAAAATAGCTCATACTCTACAGCAACAGCAACTCCACAAAAGCAAGGGATCCACCAAGAAAAAAAGCTCCAAGACGCAATATCCAAACACTGCTACTAAACCTGACATTAAGTTGCCCGTGTAAAAATTTATGGGCACCCAGAGTTTTGTGTGAAACCAAAACAACTCCGAGTCAGTCATGGGATTGGTGTGAGAACTCATCATATTTGTTTGTGCATAGAAAATTTGTAATGGCTTTTTTATGAAAAATGAAACTGACATAAGGTCTCCGGCAAACACATAGTGCAAATGCACACATGGGCGAGGTTTCTCCTTATGATAGTCAAAAATGCTTTAATGCTCGGAAACCATTTTTATATTATTATTAGTGCATAGTGTGGAAACAATTTTGAAAGTAAATGTATCAATCTTATCCAACATAATGCCCTATCCCATTATACTGACGTAATCCAGCCAGTAACCAGCAGGCTAAATCAAAATTTTAAGGGCTCGTAGTGGAGATTGGGTTTGCAACAATGACCAGGCAAAGGAACTTCCTTACTGAAATGAATTTTGAACACCTTTAGAGGGTTGTCCGAGGATCAACTTATGCTCCTTATGCTAACACAAGGCTGGGTTACCTCTGTAAGTAGGAAACTTAGAGTATGCCTGTGTATGTCATCTCACGGTCGTTACCGACCTTTACGACCGCTCGCCAACAACAACTACAAATGTAGATGTTTTCCACATTGGTTAATACCTGGGCCCCATACCATAGTACACCTTTTATTTAGAAGGAAATAACACACCCATAACCCTGCTGCATTTCTTCCTGTTTGCCATTTACCGGGATGTGAGGCTTCCCGATGTCATGATATACACAAAGCTACACTTTAAATAAGCCATGCTTTGATCATCCATAGCTCATCACATAACTTAAGTATGCCACATTGTCCATTCACAACGCATCACTAATTTCAATCAATATATAACCTCTAAGCTCATACGTCTTAGATAAGGTGTTAAGCAAGAGAATAAATTCTCCGCCACCAAGCAAATATATAATATTAAAGATTAGTGCTACACAGTCAATTATAATGTCAGACACAAAATCCATAAATGTCCATTATGGATCTGAATGAAACAACAATTTGGAATTCCTTTACATACATTCGGGTTTCTTGCCATTTAGTCGATATGAAATCCATATGCAAATGGGAGCTACCCATTTGAGACATTCGGCAAGTCATCCTTATGATATGAAGAGTCCCGGTCTCCAACACCATCTTCAATTGCTCCACAACGTCTCGTTATTACTTGAAATTGTTTTCCATACATAAATTCGATCCTGGTCTTTCCAAATAATAAGCGCAATTTTAAAACCATGTGGATATATAGGGCCAAATCAAGTCTCAACCCATACTTCATGTTTGGAAACTCAAACTTTCATTTAAAACACATTATCGCATATTATAAATCATTTACTAAGGTTTGGAAAGTTTTTGTAAACCTAGATCCCTTTAAAGCTCAATATTTAACAAAACAAACGTTTCTCGTTTCATTGAAATCCAGTTTAAATTGTAAAAGTTATAGCTTTTTAAGTTTTGTAACTAAAACACACAAATTGCCACTGCGCAACAAGTTTTATTTTGACCGCAACAAAAATTTTAATTAAATTTTTTTGAATTAACCATCCCGTCCGTCGGATCAGTTAATGATAGCCAGGGAGCGTAGGAAACTATATTTTCCAAACTCAAGCCTAGACATTATCCTCTCTGTCATTCTAGAATGTTCCGGTATTTATTTTGATCGAAATATAACTTGCTTCAAAATAATTTAGAAAACAATTTTATATTTATAAAATTAATTTTTTTCTATTTAAAACCATTTCCAAACAACATTCCAATTTCCAAATTTTAAATGAATAAAATATTCATTTATCACACTGACTTGGTCCGAGACTTATTCGATACCCATATAAATCCACATATGTGTGTGTAATAAGTATAATACATATATTATCACTAATAACAATTAGGAAGCATCCATTCATCCATCACATGAGCATATATGGGCATATATGCATAACAGTGTATACATGTGTACATATAAGTGTTGATACTAATATTTTTGTTTGATGATAACAAATAGATTTTTGTTACTGGAGTGTTTGATTGTGGAATATCTAGTATTATTGGAAAATAAAAAAACACAGAATTTACACAGAATATAGAAAAATCAAATAAATTTTATTTCCAATAATATTATTTATTTTACAATTCATTTACACACAAGACTTTACAAATCACTTTACAAGTAATTTCAGTACATACAATTTTTTTTACAAGCACTTCATTTTTTTCTTCTCATTTCTAGCTGGATTATTCTTGTTGAGAACACCTTAACTGTCCAAAGCATCATCCTGTAACCTGTCACAAAAGAAAGAAAAATACACAGTACACTGGAACTAAAACAAATACTTTTGACAAAAATGATTCTTTGTGATTGATTCATTTTTTTTGTCTCAGTTTTCTGTGTGCTTTTCTCATCATATTTCAGACCTGAACAGCCACATCAAAACCATACTGGTTTGCTGATCAGAACCAACTGATTCTGACCAGCCTCAACTCAGTACAGTTTGACTGCTATTTTTTTTTATTTTTTTCAGAATCAAACAAGGTGAATTGTCAAATTCAAGACATGTTCAAAAGAGGTCAACCAGCAAATAACTTTCAAAGTCAACATGGAGTCAAAAATCATCAAATCAAAATGGCCAGTACAAAAAAAAAGGACAGAAAGCATGTGCAAATGATTCAAATCAAAATGCAAGTAAACAAGCAAATGTGTAAATAACATGTCAACACAGCTATACAAGTATAGCTAATCAACATTACAAATCAAGTTTCAAATTACACAAAACAAGGCAGTGCAGACTTGTTTCAGCATGATGACACATGTGAACAATACAAGCTGGATGAGGCTCAAGTAGATCAGCATATTCACAACAGTACAAGAAATTGGAGCTGCTACAACATGGGTTGTTATGTGCAAGGAGGTGACACAGTAAATGGGATGAAAACACAGCAATGCAAACAGTACAACAAGTTATGCATGAAGCTACAGCATGGCAAATGGTTTATGGTACAACGGTATAGCCAACAAAGTGACAAAGTGGTGTACAAAGTAGTATACAACTCAGCAAAGCTCAAAGTGGTTAAGCCATAATAGTTCAAGTGTGTAAATGGTGTACACATTGATGCAGATCAGTTTTGCAACATGATGTATGTAAATACATATTAAAACAGTTCAGTTCTGTATGATAATGATCAACAAGTTCAAGTGTAACAGTGCCAACAAGTAAACAAAGCAGCAAAGGTTCAAAAATACTCAAGACAACTCAACACACTTTCAGGAAATCATACTGTCAGCATATGGATGTGCATGTCATGAATGCAGCTCGACATAGTCAAGAAAGCAAGGGCAAGCAATGACATAGATAAAAGAACTTTCAGTGCAAAAGTGTCACAAGCTGTTTTGGAAAGAAAGGAGTATAAATGGATGGTGTGACTACATGCAAGCAACCAAGTGATCAAGACAGTATCAGTTCATATCAGTTTTCTTTGTGTACCAGAAAACATCACAAGCATGCCGAATGCAAAGTATCATGTTCAAGCTTAAACAAGACTCAGCAAGTTAATTTGTTTTTCAAACTTGGAAAACAATAACAATCGAATCATTTTGGCAAGAAAGTTCTTTGATTTATTTTCAGAAAATATTCAATTATCTCGGCAATTTATCATCTCAGAAAATCAAGCAAGAAATTAGGCAAGCATTGTTGTGGAAACTTTCTACAGTGAACAGCATCTTTTAAATGGAATGGCAAGCATGAAATTAAGGAGTTCATATTTGACAATTTTTCTTATTCATAACTTTTCCAGAAATCATGATGTTTTTTTTGGAAGTTTTAAATCGGTTTGCTCTTTGATGATATCATATTTGGCATGTTATTCAAGGCAAGAAATCAATGGAGAAATCATGCAATGAACACAAGGGGATTCACAGTTTTTAATTCTTTCCAGAAATGCACAATTACGCATAAATATTCAAGATGGCTACAATTAAGATATTCCAGAATTAACTTATCAAATTAAAGCCGAGCAAACAATTCAAGATTTCAGGGAAGAACAAATTTACACAAAATTAATTCAGCAAATCCTTGAAGGTCAATAACATGTCCAAATTCACATTTTTCATCGAGCTAATCTCGCAAGCAAAAGGGGAAAGTTGTTTTTGAAAATCAATCAAAGCCGAGAATTCAAAAAGGGGAAGCCAACGCAAAATCAGCTCAAGCCACACTCACGAAATCAGAGGCTAAGGGTTTTCTAAAACCCTATATAAGCACACCATACATCATCGACAAAAACATAGAAAACTCACAAAAGCCTCAAAGACCAGAAAGAAATTCAAATCAGAGGTTACTCACGTTTTTCCTGTCGAAATCTCAAATCAGAGAAACATGGAGCCACCAGCGATCGATCGGAGATACTGAGATTATTCAAAATCATCAAGTGCTAAATCGATTTGGGAAGCCTCCAGAGAAACCCTAGCAAAATTTTCAGAGGCCGCCGCCATTATCAAATAAAAGAAGAATCGGGCAAATAAAAGAAAGTGGGCCGGCCAATATTTACTTGGCTAAGCCAAGTCTTTGTTAAAAGGGGGTTTTCTTTTTTTTGTTTTTTTTGTATTGATTTTTTTTGTTTTTCTTCAATATCAATGCTTGTTTTTTTTCTAGTTTTTGTTGTAAAACTAGGATTACAGATTGGTGATTTATAATCTGGGAAAATCTGGTCTAGGATATACAGACTAGTCTAGGATTTTGAGCTTAGGGATAAACAGGAGCAGGAGTTGCGAGTTTGCATAGGATTGTAAGCGGGATCTGTTTGTATCTCCTAATAAAAATCTTAGAAAGGCAGCAGTAGGCACAGTTTGCCGAAGCTGGGTATATCTGCGTGTGATTTTATTTTTACTGCATTTCTTTATTACTGTGTTTAGTTTTAAATTTTGTGTTAAAACCCTATTCACCCCCCTCTAGGGTTATTATCGATCCTACAATTGGTATCAGAGCAGGTGTTTGAGCCCTAGAATCATGACTTCAGTAAACAATGCTTTTTCTGAATGTCAATCTATTGCTAGACCACCCATGTTCAATGGTAGTGATTACGCGTATTGGAAAGCTAGGATGAAAATATATCTAGTGTCTGTTGATTATGATGTCTGGGATATCATTGAAACTGGATATACACCTCCGACTGAAACTGTTAATGGTATTGTAACACCTAAACCAAAAAGTAGGTGGGATGCAAATGATAAGAAATTATACTCTATAGATTCTAAAGCTATGAATGCTCTGATTTGTGCTCTTGATAAAACAGAATATAACAGAATTTCTCATTGTAATACAGCCCAGGAAATTTGGCATACTCTGGAAGTTACACACGAAGGAACTTCTCAGGTTAAAGAATCCCGTCTTGCCATGTTCAGTAATGAATATGAAAACTTCAACATGCAGAAGGATGAGAGCATCAAGGACATGTATGGACGCTTCTCCGTACTAGTCTACAATGCCAGAGCCCTTGGGAAGGTCTATACAGAAGTGGAGCTTGTGAGGAAGATTCTGCGTGTTCTGCCCATGAACTTTGAAGCAAAAGTCACAGCCATTCAAGAATCCAAAGATCTGAGCAAGCTGAGCATGGAAGAGCTTATCGGGAATCTGATGACATACGAAATGGAGCTGAAAGCAAGAGAAGATCGCAACAACTCAGATCTGAAAAAGAAGTCAATAGCTTTGTCCAACACCGTCACCAGCGATAGTGAAGATCCTATTGAACAGCTTGCCATGGCAGTCAGACAACTCACGAAGTGGAGAAAATTCAAACCTCGAAGAAATAAACCAAAGACCAAGAATTCAGAAGATGAACCACTCTGCTACAACTGTCAAAAGCCTGGACACATAAAACCAAATTGTCCACTTCTCCAAAGAAACAAGAAGAAAAAGAAAGCTTTTGCTGTAACTTGGGATGACGAGGAAGGAGAAGAAGATTCAGACAGCAGTAAGGAGGAAAGCAATTTGTGCTTCATGGCAAAATCAGATCTAGAAGATACTGACGAGGAAACCACTGAGGTATACAGTTATGACGATCTAGTTTTAATGTGTAAACATCTTTCTGAAATTATTGACACGTTAGAATCAGACGTAGAGAAACTGAAAGCGGAAAACTTCAACCTTGTTCATAATAATAAGAAGTTGGAATTTGAGATTAAAAATGCTTCAAAAACCAATAATCTAGATTGTGAAATATGTAAAGATGTGAATCTAGAAATTTTAACACTCGAGAGCACCATTGAGAATCTTGAAAAAGAAAACTTGACTCTAAAAGTTGAAGATGACACTAAAAGAAAGAACTACATTAAACGATGCACTTCACTTGTGAATGAGAACACAATCTTAAAAACAAGAGTCCAAGATCTAGAAGTCACATTGAACAAATTCTCAATCGGTCAAACATCTTTTAAAATGTTACTTGGAAACCAATTGGTTGGAAATAATAGAAAAGGACTTGGTTTTGGGAAGATACAAGAAATAACTGGAAGTGACAATGCTAAAGGTAAAAGTATTTTTCCCAAATGTGTAAAATGTGGGGTGATTGGTCACAGTCATGAAAATTGCAAGATTAGCAGTAAAATTCAGAAGTTCAAAAAGGTATGGGTTCCTAAACACTTGGCACACAATTATCACAAAGATTGGAACACAAATAAGAAGAAAAATCAAAATTGGATTCCAAAAGAATCTTATGACTATCATTCTTCTACTACTGATAAGATTAGGCCTAGAAGTTTCTCTAGGTCATCTCCTTCTCTGTTTGTATAGGTATGTTGGCGGGCTAAGGAGCAACAAAAATGGTACTTGGATTCAGGTTGCTCCAGACATATGACAGGTGATAAAAGACTGTTCCTTAGCCTGGAAAAACATAAAGGTGGGAATGTGACGTTAGGTGACAACAGCAAATGTAAAATTATTGGTAAAGGAAAAGTAGGTAACAATATCTTTGCCTTAACTGATGTTTTATATGTTGATAATCTCTTTCACAATCTTATCTCCATCAGTCAGCTTTGTGATAAAGGAATGAATGTTGTGTTTGATAGTAATAGTTGCAAAATCATTGAGATCTCCTCTGGAAAGGTTGTGTTTACAGGGAAAAGAAAAGGAAATGTCTATACTCTCTCATTCGATGATGTAACAGTATCTAGGTGTTTGGTAGCAACAGAAGAGGAGGCAATCTTATGGCACAGAAGATTGGCACATGCAAGTATGGGTCTTCTTGAAAGACTAAAAGCAAATGAACTTGTCAGGGGTTTACCACATCAGAATTTCAAAAATAACAAAGTATGTAAAGCTTGTACCATGGGAAAACTTAGTCGTTCATCTTTCCGTCCAAAAAATGTTGTTAGCACTTCACGAGTGCTTGAATTGATTCATATGGACTTGTTTGGACCTACTGATACTGCTAGTTTAAATGGTAAACGTTATTGTTATGTATTGGTTGATGATTACTCTAGGTTTACATGGGTTTACTTTCTAGCCAAAAAGTCTGAAGCTTTTGATTATTTTTTAAAGTTTTCAAAACTTGTCCAAAATGAAAAAGGGGTTTCAATTAAAACTTTAAGAAGTGATCATGGAGGTGAATTTGAAAACTTAGACTTTGAAAATCTTTGTGAAGAAAATGGTTTCAAACATGAATTTTCCGCTCCTCGAACACCTCAACAGAATGGGGTGGTTGAAAGGAAAAATCGTACATTACAAGAAATGGCTAGATCTATGTTATGTGAATATCAATTGCCTCAAACTTTCTGGGCTGAGGCAGTTAATACTTCGTGCTATGTAATGAACAGAGTTATGATTAGACCAATACTTAATAAAACGTCATATGAACTGTGGTCTAACAAAAAGCCTAACATCTCATATTTTAGAGTGTTTGGATGTCCTTGTTATATTTTGAACACAGGTGAACAGCTTGGGAAATTTGAGTCAAAAACGGTTGATGGAATCTTCATGGGTTATTCATCAAGAAGTAAGGCTTACAGAATCTTCAATAAACAGTCAAGAACAATCGTGGAAACCGTCAACGTCAAGTTCAATGAATCAGATATGGATACGATACCTGAAGATGATAAAGATGATGCTGGTGCACAAGAAATTGAACAAGAAAACAATGATGTTGAGACAAACAATGAAAAAGCCACTGAAGCAGCAACAGATATCGAAAGACTAAAATTCAAGCCAAGTCATCCTCCAGATTTGGTAATTGGAAGTCCAACTGCTGGTGTTCGTACACGATCCTCTCTCAATAGGGAAGTTTGTACCCTTTGTATTCATAATGCCTTTGTATCTGAAATAGAACCAAGTTCTTATGATGTTGCTCTTAATGATGAATTTTGGTTGTTAGCTATGCAGGAGGAACTTAACCAGTTTGAGAGAAACAGAGTCTGGAACTTGGTACCCAGACCAAAAGACTACCCAGTTGTAGGAACAAAATGGGTATTCAAAAATAAGCTTGACGAATCTGGAAACGTAACAAGAAACAAAGCTAGGTTGGTCGCTAAGGGATACAATCAAATCGAAGGTGTTGACTTTGATGAAACTTTTGCCCCAGTTGCTAGGCTTGAAGCAATCAGAATTTTGTTAAGTTTTGCGTGCTTTAAGGGGTTCAAATTAAAACAAATGGATGTGAAGAGTGCTTTTCTGAATGGAGAACTAAAAGAAGAAGTGTATGTTGAACAACCCCCTGGTTTTGAGAGTCACGATTATCCAAATCATGTATACAAACTGGAAAAAGCATTATATGGCCTTAAGCAAGCTCCTCGAGCTTGGTATGACTGTCTGTGTACATATCTCTTGGAAAATGGCTTTAAAAAGGGAAGTGCTGACACAACCTTGTTTTTATCTCATGATGGTGATGATTTTCTAATCGTCCAAATTTATGTTGATGATATCATATACGGTGCCACTAATGATGTCTTGTGTGAAAAATTTGAAAAAGTTATGCAGGGCAAATTTGAGATGAGTTTGTTTGGAGAGCTGAAATTCTTCCTTGGTTTCCAAATCAAACAAAGTAGCAAAGGGATCTTTATCTCCCAAACGAAGTACGTGATGGAGTTGTTAAAGAGATTTGGAGTTCAAGATGCAAAGCCAATGAAAACACCAATGAGTCCAACAACCAAACTTGACAAAGATGAAAAAGGTGTTGCTGTGGATCAAAAGAAATATCGCGGTATTATCGGTTCACTTCTTTATCTTTCTGCTTCTAGACCCGATATTATGTTTTCTGTTTGTTTGTGTGCTCGTTTTCAATCAAATCCCAAAGAATCTCATCTAAAAGCCACAAAACGGATTCTAAGATATTTGTTACACACACCAAATTTGGGCTTATGGTATCCTTCTTGTGATAACTTTAATTTAGTTGGGTTTACTGATGCTGATTATGCTGGTTCACTCACTGATAGAAAAAGTACTAGTGGAACGTGTTTCATGCTAGGTCATTCACTTGTGTCGTGGTCAAGTAGAAAACAAAACTGTGTTGCTTTATCCACCACTGAGGCTGAATATATTGCTTTAGGAAGTTGTTGTGCACAGATTTTATGGATGATGCAGACTTTATCTGATTTTGGACTTTGTTATAAACGAGTTCCTTTAAAATGTGACAGTAAGAGTGCAATTGACTTATCAAATAATCCAGTACATCACTCACGCACAAAACACATTGATGTAAGACACCACTTTCTTAGAGATCATATTGCTTGTGAAGATATTTGTATAGAATTTATTCCAACCGAATCTCAACTTGCTGATATTTTTACAAAACCCCTTCCTGAAGACAGATTTTGCAGATTACGTTTGGATTTGGGAATTATAGAAATAAATTAATCTTTTAGCATTTTTGGATAAATTTTCTCTTAAGATGTTCTGTTGGCAATTATCTTTCTGACAAATAATCCATGCTTCAAATCATCAAGAAAAGACCAGTTTGTTTTTGGACATTTATGATAAATTTGTGACTGTGTAAGTTTTCAGAATATGAGATGTTTGAAAATTTGTAGCTCTGATACGATCAAATATGCTTTATAATATGAGTAATTGAAGAACTTTTTGTTCACTTTTATCTTCTGTCTCTATCACCCTTCTATCAATCATTATTATTTTATATATATCAAAGGGATTTAAGTACAAAATATATATATATATATATATATATATATATATATATATATAAGTATTTCTCTAATCTCATTTAAAAATCCAAGCTCTGGTCATGCATGGTTATGAGAATACTTATTTTTCATGCTATTACTGATTCCATTTAAAAATCCAAGATCTAGTTATGCGTGGTCAGTATAGTATTGAATTTTTTTTTTCATGTTGCAGCTAATTCCATTTAAAAATCCAAGCTATGGTCATGCGTGGTTAGTTTGCTATTGAAATATCCCTGATATATATTAAATATTTCATCGTTCCATTTTCTGTCTTGTGAAGTGTGTTCTTCTTTTACAGATTATTCTAATCCTTTTGTTTGATTACTCGGAGTGTTTGAATCTGATAATGTCAAATGACTTGATTACTATTTACAGTCCATACTCTTTAAAATGTCCAGAATTGTTATTCTTTTGATGATTACAAAGGGGGAGAAGAAGTTAAGATTTTGTGTTGTTTACAGACGTCTATAGATTTTATTTTTCCATTAATGCTAAGTGTTTAAATTTTTTTTTTTGTCATTTTCAAATTCTTTACTCATGTCTGTTTACAACTGAAAGGGGGAGCTCAAATGTAGGGGGAGCCCTTGTTCAAACACATCTCGTTATTCACAAAAATCTTAAGTCTGTTTGTCATCATCAAAAGGGGGAGTTTGTTGATACTAATATTTTTGTTTGATGATAACAAATAGATTTTTGTTACTGGAGTGTTTGATTGTTGAATATCTAGTATTATTGGAAAATAAAAAAACACAGAATTTACACAGAATATAGAAAAATCAAATAAATTTTATTTCCAATAATATTATTTATTTTACAATTCATTTACACACAAGACTTTACAAATCACTTTACAAGTAATTTCAGTACATACAATTTTTTTTTACAAGCACTTCATTTTTTTCTTCTCATTTCTAGCTGGATTATTCTTGTTGAGAACACCTTAACTGTCCAAAGCATCATCCTGTAACCTGTCACAAAAGAAAGAAAAATACACAGTACACTGGAACTAAAACAAATACTTTTGACAAAAATGATTCTTTGTGATTGATTCATTTTTTTTGTCTCAGTTTTCTGTGTGCTTTTCTCATCATATTTCAGACCTGAACAGCCACATCAAAACCATACTGGTTTGCTGATCAGAACCAACTGATTCTGACCAGCCTCAACTCAGTACAGTTTGACTGCTATTTTTTTTATTTTTTTCAGAATCAAACAAGGTGAATTGTCAAATTCAAGACATGTTCAAAAGAGGTCAACCAGCAAATAACTTTCAAAGTCAACATGGAGTCAAAAATCATCAAATCAAGATGGCCAGTACAAAAAAAAAAAAATGGACAGAAAGCATGTGCAAATGATTCAAATCAAAATGCAAGTAAACAAGCAAATGTGTAAATAACATGTCAACACAGCTATACAAGTATAGCTAATCAACATTACAAATCAAGTTTCAAATTACACAAAACAAGGTAGTGCAGACTTGTTTCAGCATGATGACACATGTGAACAATACAAGCTGGATGAGGCTCAAGTAGATCAGCATATTCACAACAGTACAAGAAATTGGAGCTGCTACAACATGGGTTGTTATGTGCAAGGAGGTGACACAGTAAATGGGATGAAAACACAGCAATGCAAACAGTACAACAAGTTATGCATGAAGCTACAGCATGGCAAATGGTTTATGGTACAACGGTATAGCCAACAAAGTGACAAAGTGGTGTACAAAGTAGTATACAACTCAGCAAAGCTCAAAGTGGTTAAGCCATAATAGTTCAAGTGTGTAAATGGTGTACACATTGATGTAGATCAGTTTTGCAACATGATGTATGTAAATACATATTAAAACAGTTCAGTTCTGTATGATAATGATCAACAAGTTCAAGTGTAACAGTGCCAACAAGTAAACAAAGCAACAAAGGTTCAAAAATACTCAAGACAACTCAACACACTTTCAGGAAATCATACTGTCAGCATATGGATGTGCATGTCATGAATGCAGCTCGACATAGTCAAGAAAGCAAGGGCAAGCAATGACATAGATAAAAGAACTTTCAGTGCAAAAGTGTCACAAGCTGTTTTGGAAAGAAAGGAGTATAAATGGATGGTGCAACTACATGCAAGCAACCAAGTGATCAAGACAGTATCAGTTCATATCAGTTTTCTTTGTGTACCAGAAAACATCACAAGCATGCCGAATGCAAAGTATCATGTTCAAGCTTAAACAAGACTCAGCAAGTTAATTTGTTTTTCAAACTTGGAAAACAATAACAATCGAATCATTTTGGCAAGAAAGTTCTTTGATTTATTTTCAGAAAATATTCAATTATCTCGGCAATTTATCATCTCAGAAAATCAAGCAAGAAATTAGGCAAGCATTGTTGTGGAAACTTTCTACAGTGAACATCATCTTTTAAATGGAATGGCAAGCATGAAATTAAGGAGTTCATATTTGACAATTTTTCTTATTCATAACTTTTCCAAAAATCATGATGTTTTTTTTTGGAAGTTTTAAATCGGTTTTCTCTTTGATGATATCATATTTGGCATGTTATTCAAGGCAAGAAATCAATGGAGAAATCATGCAATGAACACAAGGGGATTCACAGTTTTTAATTCTTTCCAGAAATGCTCAATTACGCATAAATATTCAAGATGGCTACAATTAAGATATTCCAGAATTAACTTATCAAATTAAAGCCGAGCAAACAATTCAAGATTTCAGGGAAAAACAAATTTACACAAAATTAATTCAGCAAATCCTTGAAGGTCAATAACATGTCCAAATTCACATTTTTCATCGAGCTAATCTCGCAAGCAAAAGGGGAAAGTTGTTTTTGAAAATCAATCAAAGCCGAGAATTCAAAAAGGGGAAGCCAACGCAAAATCAGCTCAAGCCACACTCACGAAATCAGAGGCTAAGGGTTTTCTAAAACCCTATATAAGCACACCATACATCATCGACAAAAACATAGAAAACTCACAAAAGCCTCAAAGACCAGAAAGAAATTCAAATCAGAGGTTACTCACGTTTTTCCTGTCGAAATCTCAAATCAGAGAAACAAGGAGCCACCAGCGATCGATCGGAGATACTGAGATTATTCAAAATCATCAAGTGCTAAATCGATTTGGGAAGCCTCCAGAGAAACCCTAGCAAAATTTTCAGAGGCCGCCGCCATTATCAAATAAAAGAAGAATCGGGCAAATAAAAGAAAGTGGGCCGGCCAATATTTACTTGGCTAAGCCAAGTCTTTGTTAAAAGGGGGTTTTCTTTTTTTTGTTTTTTTTGTATTGATTTTTTTTGTTTTTCTTCAATATCAATGCTTGTTTTTTTTCTAGTTTTTGTTGTAAAACTAGGATTACAGATTGGTGATTTATAATCTGGGAAAATCTGGTCTAGGATATACAGACTAGTCTAGGATTTTGAGCTTAGGGATAAACAGGAGCAGGAGTTGCGAGTTTGCATAGGATTGTAAGCGGGATCTGTTTGTATCTCCTAATAAAAATCTTAGAAAGGCAGCAGTAGGCACAGTTTGCCGAAGCTGGGTATATCTGCGTGTGATTTTATTTTTACTGCATTTCTTTATTACTGTGTTTAGTTTTAAATTTTGTGTTAAAACCCTATTCACCCCCCCTCTAGGGTTATTATCGATCCTACAATAAGAGTTTGTCACTAAACGCTTACATTGCAATAATTATTAACAACCATTCACACAGCATAAAAAGTGAACAAATATAAATGTCGAGTTCTCAAATTGGGATTCTACTATGCTATCCTCTATTACTAGGCTACTAGACCGAATACAACTATCCCGGACTAACTGTTTGATGTAACCGACTTTTCAACAATTTATATATTTTATAAATGAAGGAGGAGGATTTTCACTACGGAAGCCATGGATTTTAAGGTGAAGAAGAAGGAGAAATGGAAGAGAAGATGAGAATGAATGCTTAAGGGAAGGAAAGTGGTATATTTATAATTGAAATGGGTTAATAATGTAATGACACATCGTAGGACAAATGTAAGTCATGCATGGAATGTTGCATGCAAAATTACAAATGTCATAACACATGTAACAAAGAGAAGGGATGTGAGAACCCAAACCCCTGTGCCACGGAAGCAAGGATAATCATTGGAATATATCACATTAATCAACATTAGCAGATTACAAATAATAGCATAAACTTGAAATAGAACATTTTACATCAATATGATATCAGAATCATAAAATGTAATAAACACCAGGGTTGCATAGTTTTAAGATACAACTTAGTACATAAAAGAAATAATCAGTCTACATCGCAATCAGCGGTACATATACATAAGATAGTACAAGCAGTAATGTCAATAGTCCAAGATGCAGACAAAAGCTAGTCTTCGCCATCAGCCAAAAGTGAACTCCAAGCTATAGTGCAAAGCCAAAATAAATCCTAATACCTGTTACTCGGCTGCCCGTGTAAAAATAGAGGCACTCGAGTTTGCAAGTGAAACAAACTACGAGTTAGTCATGGGACTGGTATGAGAAATCAACTTAACTGGTATAATAATCATAATGAGGCAAATCATAGGACCATGTCGCTAATGCGAAACGGGTTTTCTCCATTGATTGCCAGTGCATGAAATAAAGTAAATCTTTTAAGCAAAGCAATGATTTTTAGAAAAATGAAGCCATTATAAGACTTAGGTAGCATCACACAATGCAATGTAAGCTGGAGGATAGAGCTTTACCTTATAATGGCCAAAATATGCTTGATACGTATAAAACAAAATTATTTGATATTATCACTAGTGCATATATGTTTTAAAAACAACTTCATTCATAAAGTATCAATCATAGACGACATGGGTACCATATATCATGCCACCATATATATGTTTACAATCAAAACCGCACAATGCCACGTATTGGAAATTGGATTCCATCATGAGTCGAGGCAAGCGATGTACTCCTCGCCGGTTTCGAGACACTCTAACAAATGCCTCCGGGCTCGGATTCTGGCGAGCCCTTGGATCCTCCAAGGCCAGTCCACACTTAGTGGATTAATTATGCCTGAACACACGTTTCCCAATCCTATAGTACCTATCCATCGGATCTATAGTAACCGATATATCCGAGGCGCCTCTCTATCCATCATCCATATAGGTAAAAAATATATAAATGTCTGGGCTCCATACCATGACACCACCCATAGCTAGAAAGAAACGTCATGCCCTCCTAGGTTCCCTTATCCTGTTTTTAACTCATACCAGGGTGTGAGGCTCGCGAATTGACGTTGTACGCAAAGCTATGCTATTTAAAGTCATGTTTTGATCATCAAACACAAGGCTATGCTTTTCAACCAAAGCCTTGATCCTTTGCATCTCAGAATGCCACACTTACAATTCACGCCACGCGACTAATGTCTATTGATATAAAATGTCTAAGCTTGTACGTCTTAGAGAAGGGTGTTAAATAAGAGAATAAATTCTCTGCCACCAAACATATATATATTTAATACAGATCAATCAACACAGAACAAAATCCAATGTCATACACATATCCATTTACTAGTTAGTTTCTGGGTCTGAACGAAACTGGAGGCACCTTATTCCTCGTCCCATATGTCCAATACAGTAGAGAGGCACTCGCACATCTGGAATCAACAAATATGTCCTGACCACCACCACTATAACCTCATCAAGGGAGCTACCCATATCTAAGGCATCAGTAGTAATCCATACAATGTGAAGATCACCGGTCTTGCACTGTCTTCATATCTTCGACTTTTAATCGTCGATCAATTATTTGAAATGAGAATTAACTCGGCCTTTTCAAATAATTCACGAACACATAGAATTCAAATCAATTCTTTCCATGGTTAAACTATTTGACATTCACGTTTTAGTCCAATAATATAATTTTCATGTCAAATACACCCAACCATCTAAATATCTGATAAACCAAGTAAAATCAGTTTATTTCCATTCCATATCGTTTATAATATTTTATAACGATTTATCGCTATTTTTATTTATAATAAAATAGCTCATTTTCACCGAACGACGTTTCAGGTCATTCGACGGCCCTGGCGCTATTTTCATTCCAATTTGAATTAAACATTTCTCAAAATCTAACTGTTGGATCCTAACAAATTTAATATCATTTGAAAGATCTTTCCAAAGCAAATCCGACGGTTTTAGTTTTGGGAAAATCTGACGGTCGGATCTCCCGCTATTATCGTTTAAAGTTACGATTCCAAAACGCGAACTACTGCGCGCGATTCATTTAACTTTAATTTTAATTTATATATTTAAAAATATAATTCATTCGACAATTTCCAAACCATTTTCGCTGCAAAAATTTGGCTGATGCCTTTAAATTTCGGAAAATTTCTCCATAGCCTCCTTTGTTCAGAGAGAGGTTTGGAAATTTATTCAGGCATATTAGGCACCCAATAAATCTAGAAACAACATACACAATTTTTAGTGACCTATTCTATGCCCAAGGGAGTGTGTAAAGATCATAACTCCACAGAATAAATTCTCGTCACCTTGTCCAGTGTTGGAAAATATATAATCCATGTGACATATCTAATAACTAGAGAGACATGATTATTGTCAACTCCAGATTCGTGTGGGGTTTTTATTTAATCTAGCAATTTACCGTTATATTTTATTTAGTCCATATCAGTCTTCAGTTCAACCTGTAATTCAGTCATCACCATACAAGCCTCCCTCTTATATGGTAATTCCAGCCTCGTCACATAAGCTCCAAATGCTTATGTGGTATATGATAGAGTATGCTATCTTCACGTAGTATGCCATGTAGTGTAGTTCAGAATTAATTGTTACTATCCTACGACGACTTTTATATTCTCACATAGAACAACCATCACACCGCATCTAATGGCATTCACAGGAGTTTATGTAATAAATTAAATTGCACAGCTAACTCATTAAGGTTTACCTATTCGTTGGGCAGGCAAATAAATTTTTTACTCAAAAGAAAATCCATTTACCTATTTAGCATGTGTATGTATATGCATATCTAAGCTAAAAATAATATTTTTAGCGGACAAATATATATTTCCATACATGGTTATTTTTAACACTTCATATACATGTTAAAAATGATGTTTCTAATGAACAAACATTTATTTCAACACACAGTTATTTTTAACGCTTCATATACATGTTAAAAATAATATTTTTACCAATCCAATATTTATTTCAACACATGAATATTATTAGTGGTTCATACATACAAAAAAATGTTAATTTTATTGTTCATACAATTTATTCGACACATGAATAATTTTAGTGGTTCATACATACAATATAAATGTTAATTTTATTGTTCAAGGAATTTATTCAAAACATGAATATTTTTATTGGTTCATAAATACAATAAAAATGTTAATTTTATTGTTCAAAGAACTAATACAACACATGAATATTTTTAATGGTTCATACATACAATAAAAATATTAATTTTATTGTTCAAAGAATTTATTCAACACATGAATATTTTTAATGGTTCATACATACAAATAAAATGTTAATTTTATTGTTCAAAGAATTTATTCGACACATGAATATTTTTAATGGTTCATACATACAATAAAAAAGTTAATTTTATTGTTTAAAGCATTTATTCAACACATGAATATTTTTAATGGTTCATACATACAATAAAACTGTCAATTTTATTGTTCAAAGAATTTATTTAACACATGAATATTTTTAATGGTTCATACATACAATAAAAATGCTAATTTTATTGTTCAAAGAATTTATTCAACACATGAATATTTTTCATGGTTCATACATATAATAAAAATGTTAATTTTATTCTTCAAAGAATTTATTCAACACATAAATATTTTTAATGGTTCATACATATAATAAAAATGTTAATTTTGTTGTTCAAACAATTTATTCAATACATGAACTACTTTATATAGTTTATTTCAGAAAATTTCGGCATTACAATAACAGGGTATTTAGCACCGGCACCGTGTCCGAGCACGGCTCCTCTGCTAACCTAGGCCTTGCAGCATTACAATAATTTCATTTCTATAATTTCTACAATACCATTCATTTTCACAACACAATGAATTCACCACAAATACAATCAATTTTTGTTGCAACCACAATCAATCATTCACAATCACAATCAATTTCACACCACAATACAATCAAATAAATCGTCCATGGTCTGTGGATGACAGTGTCAGGAGATACTAAGCCCCATCTGCAACCTAATATATTTTTCTCTATTTTATATCAATTTAGAAATTTCACATTGGGTCCACTCCTTCTTAATTGACGGCTAGCTCTAAAATTTCTCCGGTCACTTCTAGAATGTAGCGTACGATGTCACGAGTCTGATGCCTCTTGTTTCACTGGATTATGACAACGTAAGAGCAAGATGCGATTTTTATAAACAATAATGGAATTAACAATGTTTTACAGTGTTGTAGACCATTAAAACTTATAAGCCACACCTCTGTAGAACGTTCGAAATTAGGTTTGATCTTTGCTCCAAATCCGTGATGCTAGGCCAAGATCGGGTTGCACCACGTCGTTGGGGGAGGAGAGGCGCGCCTACGTACGGTGGTGGTGTCGAGATCGATGGCGACAAGGAGGCTCGACGCCGTTTTAAATAGCGCGACTTTTAGGTGTTGAATCTCACCAAATACACAACGATTTAATTCAAAACTGGTATGGATTTGAAGGTGGGGATGAGATCTACAAAATTCTCTAAAGATTCATTTGATTTCGTTGAATGAATCGAAAGTTATGGAGAGGGAAAGGTTTTAGCTTCAGCCGCCATTCGGTTTTAGGGTTATGGGTATTTTTCTGGAAAATGAAAAGTGAATGGAAAAACGTGACTGGCCCATTTATTTATATTTTAATTCTTTTAATCCCAAAAATACCAATTTATCCATACGAACTCCAAATCAAACCCAACGAGTGTCACCCCTATCTTAATACCCCCATCCCGGACACAATGGAATAAGTATCGTAAGCCCTTTCAACTGTTTCAGTTAGTTTTTATTCAAATTAATACATATAACATTCAATATTGAATTTGAAAGTACATTTCAATTTGTCGGGGCCACATACTGACTCTAAAAAGTCCCCAAAAATAAATCTAACTATGATTGGACGATACGGTCCAAACAAAACCGATTTCATCGAATTTGGAGACCGTTTGAAAAATGGCCATGTTCTGGTCGATCCAATTTGCACTATATTTGCAAAACACGTTTTCTTTTGCCATGCTCACATATTAATTACAAAAATTATGATATATTAGACCATGCAATTATTTGACATTCCGGATCCAATAAAAGTGGTTTCGTCGAAAAAGGAGGTCATTTGCAAAATGACCATTTTTAAGGGCTTTGTTATTATTTAAAAATCCAATTTTTAAATTTTGACCAAATTTCTGTTAAAATTTCCTTAAAATAAATTTTTAAATTGGTTCTGATTTTTCGGGTTGTTACAATCTCCCCCTCTTAAAACTTTTAGTCCCCGAAAAGGAAACAATAGTAAAGTAGGAAACAAAACGGAAATAGAATAAATTGTAAATGTACCTTGCACTAGAGCTAATCAGAGATGTCCACTCTGCATTTGGGATAAGCCTGTCTAATGCTATCTTCTGTTTCCCATGTACAGTCTCTAGGATCTCTGCTCCACTACACTTTGACTATATGTTTCTTCTTGTTTCTCAGCACCTTGGTTTCTTTGCCAATAATTTTCAATGGCTCTCATCTCACTGCTAATTTTGGAGTAATATCCAAATCTTGTTGCGCTGCTCCTTCTACAATCAAGTCTGGATCATGTACATGCTTTCGAAGTTGAGAAACGTGAAATACATCATGCACTCCAACCAACCAATCTCGTAACTGAACCCTGTAAGCAAGAGTTCCAATCCTCGCGAGTATAGGAAACATACCGATAAATCTAGGTGCCAACTTCCCTGTTTTCCCAAATCAGACTACTCCTCTCATCGGAGAATCTCTTAAATACACATAATCACCAACAGCAAATTCCAAATCTCTTCTTCTAGAATCCGCATAACTCTTCTGTCGGCTCTGTGCTGCTTGTAATCGTTTCTTAATGAAGTCAACTTTATCTGAAGCTTCTCGGATCATATCTGGACCCAATACCTGTTGATTACCAGTTTCTACCCAACATGTGGGAGATCTACATGGTCTACCATAAAATGCTTCGAATGGTGACATTTTCAAGCTCGCTTAATAGCTGTTATTAATTATATGGGAATTCAGCCAAATGTCCAAGATCCGCCAAAATCAAGAATACAAGCCCGCTACAAATCTTCTAATATACCATTCACCTTCTTAGTTTGGCCATCTGTCTGAGGATGATATGCGGTGCCATTGTTCCTAGCTCTTCTTGAAATGCTTCCTAGAATTTACCAGTGAAAATTGGATCTCTATCATTGACAATATTGCTAGGCACTCCATGTAGTCTAACGATCTCTTTAAAATATATCTACGTCAGACTCTGAGCTGTTCTAGTCGATCTGACAGGAATAAAATGGGCGGTCATTGTGAAACGATCTATGATCACCCATATGCTATCATTTTCTCTATTAGTTCTAGGCAAACCATCTCTGAAATCCATGAAAATTTGATCCCACTTCCAGATCCGTGTGGGGTTTTTATTTAATCTGGCAATTTACCATTATATTTTATTTAGTCCATATCAGTCTTAGGTTCAACCTGTAATTCAGTCAACGCCATACAAGCCTCCCGCTTGTATGGTAATTCCAACCTCATCACATAAACTCCAAATTCTTATGTGGTATATGATAGAGTGTGCTATCTTCACGTGGTACACCATGTAGTGTAGTTCAAAATTAATTGTTATTATCATATGGCGATGTTTAAAATCTCACACAGAACAACCATCATACCTCATCCAATGGCATTCACAGGAATTTATATAATAATAAAAAATTGCGCAACCAACTCATTAAGGTTTACCTATTTGTCGGGCATGCAAATAAATTCTTTACTCAATAGCAAATCCATTTACCTATTTAGCATGTGTGTATATATGCATATCTAAGCTAAAAATGATATTTTTAGTGGACAAATATTTATTTCCATACATGGTTATTTTTAAAACTTCATATACATGTTAAAAATGATGTTTCTAATGAATAAACATTTATTTCAACACAAGGTTATTTTTAACACTTCATATACATGTTAAAAATAACATTTTTACCATTCCAATATTTATTTCAACACATGAATATTTATAGTGGTTCATACATACAAAAAAATGTTAATGTTATTGTCCAAACAATTTATTCAACACATGAATATTTTTATTGGTTCATACATACAATAAAAATGTTAATTTTATTGTTCAAACAATTTCTTCAACATATGAATATTTTTAATGGTTCATACATACAATAAAAATGTTAATTTTATTGTTTAATGAATTTATTCAGCACGTGAATATTTTTAATGGTTCATACATACATTAAAAATGTTAAATTTATTGTTCAAAGAATTTATTCAGCACATGAATATTTTTAATGGTTCATACATACAATAATAATGTTAATTTTATTGTTCAAAGAATTAATTCAACACATGAATATTTTTAATGGTTCATACATACATTAAAAATGTTAATTTTATTGTTCAAGGAATTTATTCAGCACATGAATATTTTTAATGGTTCATACATACAATAATAATGTTAATTTTATTGTTCAAAGAATTAATTCAACACATGAATATTTTTAATGGTTCATACATGCAATAAAAATGTTAATTTTATTGTTCAAAGAATTTATTCAACACCTGAATATTTTTAATGGTTCATACATGCAATAAAAATGTTAATTTTATTGTTTAAAGAATTTATTCAATACATGAATATTTTTAATGGTCCTTACATACAATAAAAATGTAAATTTTATTGTTCAAAGAATTTATTCAACACATGAATATTTTTAATGGTTCGTACATACAATAAAAATGTTAATTTTATTTTTCAAAGAATTTATTCAACATATGAATATTTTTAATGGTTCATACATACAATAAAACTGTTAACTTTATTGTTCAAAGAATTTATTTAACATACGAATATTTTTAATGGTTCGTACATACAATAAAAATGTTAATTTTATTATTCAAAGAATTTATTCAACATATGAATATTTTTAATGGTTCATACATACAATAAAAATGTTAATTTTATTGTTCAACGAATTTATTCAACATATGAATATTTTTAATGGTTCATACATATAGTAAAAATGTTAATTTTTTTGTTCAAACAATTTATTCAACACATGAACTACTTTATATAGTTTATTTCAGAAAATTTCGGCATTACAACGACAGGGTGTTTAACACTGGAACCGTGTCTGAGCACGGCTCCTCTGCTAACCTTGGCCTTACAGCATTACAATAATTTCATTTCCATAATTTCCACAATACCATTCATTTTCATAGCACAATGAATTCACCATAAACACAATCGATTTTTGTTGCAACCACAATCAATCATTCACAATCAATTTCACACAGCAATACAATAAATCGTCCATGGTCTATGGATGACAGTGTCAGGAGCTACTAAGCCTTGTCTGCAACCTAATATATTTTTCTCCATTTTATTTGAATTTAGAAATCTCACATTGGGTTCCACTCCTTAATTGACGGCTAGCTCTAAAATTCCTCTGGTCACTTCTAGAATGTTGCGTACGATGTCACGAGTCCAATGCCTCTTGTTTCACTGGATTTCGATAATGAATGAGCAAGATACGATTTTTATAAACAATAATGGAATTAGCAATGTTTTAAAGTGTTGTAGACCATTAAAACTTAAAAAATGCATCTCTGTAGAACGTTCGAAACTAGGTTTGATCTTTGCTCCAAATTCGTGAAGCTAGGCCAAGATCGAGTTGCACCACATCGTAGGGGAGGGGGGAGGGGGGAGAGGTGCGCCTACGCCTGGTGGTGGTGTCGAGATCGACGACGGCAAGTAGGCTCAGCAGCGGTTTAAACAGCATGAAATTGAGGTGTTGAATCTCTCCAAATACACAAAGATTTAATTCAAACTGGTATGGATTTGAAGGTGGGGTTGATATCTACAAAATCCTCTAAAAATTCATTTGATTTCGTTGAGTGAACCGAAAGTTATGGAGAGGGAAAGGTTTTAGCTTCAGCCGCCATTCGATTTTAGGGTTATGGGTGTTTTTTTTGGAAAAGGAAAAGTGAATGGAAAAACGTGATTGGCCCGTTTATTTATATTTTAATTTTTAATTCTCTTAATTCCAAAAATACCCATTTACCCATACAAACTCCAAATCAAATGCAACGAGTGTCGCCTTTAGCTAAATACGCCCATCCCGGATACAATGAAATATGTATCGTAAGCCCTTTCAACTATTTCAATTAGTTTTTCTTCAAATTAAAATATATAACATTCAATATTGAATTTGAACGTACATTTCAATTTGCCGGGGCCACATATTGACTCTAAAAATTCATGAAAAATAAATCTAGCTATGTTTGGATGATATGGTCCCAACAAAACCGATTTCATCGAATTTGGAGACCATTTGAAAAATGGCCATTTTCTAATCGATCCAATTTGCACTATATTTGCAAAGCACGTTTTCTTTTGCCATGATCACATATTAATTACAAAAATTATGGAATTTGAAACCTGGCAATTATTTGACATTCCGGATCCAACAAAAGTGGTTTCATCGAAAACGGAGGTTGTTTGCATAATGGCTATTTTAAAGGGCTTTGTTATTATTTAAAAATCCAATTTTTAAATACTGACCAAATTTTGTTAAAATTTCCTTAAAATAAAATTTTAAATTGGTTCTGATTTTTCGGATTTTTGTAATCTCCCCAACCTAAAACTTTAAATCCCCCAAAAAGGAAACGATAGTAAAGTAGGAAACAAAACGGAAATAGAATAAATTGCAAATGTACCTTGCACCAAAGCTAATCAGAGATGTCCACTCTACACTTGGGATAAGCCTGTCTAATGCTATCTTCTATTTCCCATGTACAGTCTCTAGGATCTCCGCTCCACTGCACTTTGACTAAATGTATCTTCTTGTTTCTCAGAATCTCAGTTTCGTTGCCATTAATTTTTAGTGGCTCTGATCTCACTGCTAATTTTGGAGTAATATCCAAATCTTGTTGCGCCGCTTCTTCTACAATCAAGTTTGGATCATGTACATGCTTTCGAAGTTGAGACACATGAAATATATCATGCAATCCAGCCAACCAATCTGGTAACTGAACCCTGTAAGAAAGAGTTCCAATCCTCTCGAGTATAGGAAACGGACCAATAAATCTAGGTGCCAACTTCCCTGTTTTCACGAATCGGACTACTCCTCTCATCGGAGAATCTCTTAAATACACATAATCACCAACAACAATTGCCAAATATCTTCTTCTAGAATCCGCATAACTCTTCTGTCGGCTCTGAGCTGCTTGTAATCGTTTCTTAATGAAGTCAACTTTATCTGAAGCTTCTCGGATCATATCTGGACCCAATACCAGTCGATTACCAGTTTCTAACCAACATGCGGGAGATCTACATGGTCTACCATACAATGCTTCGAATGGTGACATTTTCGAGCTCTCTTGATAGCTGTTATTGTATGACAATTAAACCAAATGTAGGTGATCTTCCCAAGATCTGCCAAAATCAAGAATACAAGCCCTCTACAAATCTTCTAATATATGATTCACCCTCTCAGTTTGGCCATCAATCTGAGGATGATATGTGGTGCTAAGATTTAACTTCGTTCCCAGCTCTTCCTGAAATGCTTCCCAGAATTTACCAGCGAAAATTGGATCTCTATCACTGACAATACTTCTAGGCACTCCATGTAGTCTAACGATTTCTTTAAAATATATCTGCGCCAGACTCTAAGCTGTTCTAGTCGATCTAACATGAATAAAATAGGCGGTCTTTGTGAAACGATCTATGATCACCCATATGCTGTCATTTACTCTCTTGGTTCTAGGAAAACCATCTATGAAATCCACAGAAATTTGATCCCACTTCCAATCTGGAATCTCCAATGGTTGCAACAATCCGACGGGTCTTTGTTGATCACTCTTGACTTATTGGCAAGTAGAACACCTGCTAACATATATTGAAATGTCTATTTTCATAAATCTCCACCAGAATGTGCACTTGAGATCATTATATATTTTACTCACTCCTGGATGGATACTAAGTTTGGATTCGTGAAATTCATCCATTACTTCCCTTTTGAGCTCAGGAATATTCTGAACACAAATTCGGCATTTTAACCTCATATCTCCCTTGCTATCAATCTGGAAACTCGAGGCCTTTCCTTTCTGAATTATTTGGCTGATCCTCTAAATGAAGTTATCATCTTTCTGAAGAGAAGATATTTTATCAATCAATGAAGGTGTAATAATAAGATTAGCAATGATGGCATTCTTTCTGCTAAGTGCATCAGCTACAACATTGGCTTTCCCCGGAGTATACAAAATATCTAGATCGTATGCTGCAAGAAATTCTAACCAACGCTGTTGTCTCAAATTCAAGTCCTTCTGGGTGAACAAATACTTCAATGACTTATGATCGGTATACAATTCAATCTTCTCACCTAAAAGATAGTGCCTCCATATTTTCAAAGCAAACATGACGGCTAACAACTCAAGATCATGAGTAGCATATCTCTTCACATGCGGCTTCAACTGACAGCTAGCATAAGCAACTACTTGGCCTCTTTGCATTAATACCACACAAACACCTTCAAGAGAAGAATTTGTATAGACTGTCAAATCTTGATTGCCATCGACAATAGTTAACACTAGAGAAGTAGTCAACCTTAATTTCAATTCTTGGAAAGCTGCCTCACATTTTGGAGTCCAGTTAAACCTTGCATGCTTCTTGGTAAGCTTCGTTAATGAACTATATAGCTTCGAAAAATCTTTAATGAATTTCCGATAATAACTAGCCAATCCTAGAAAACTTCTGACTTCGTGGGCGTGCTAGGCTGCTTCCAATCTTGAATTGCTGTAATTTTGCTTGGATCCACTGAGATTCCTTTCTTTGATACTATGTGACCAAGGAACTTCACTTCTTCTTGCCAGAATATGCAGTTAGAAAATTTGGCTTTTAAGACGTTCTTTCTCAAAATCTCCAACATTTGTTCTAAATGTTTTGCATGATCGCTAGCTGACTAGGAGAAGATTAAAATGTTGTCAATGAAACTAGCACAAACTTATTTAACACATCGCGAAATACTCTGTTAATTAAATCTACGAAATAAGCTGGAGCGTTACATAAGCCGAACGGCATGACTAACCACTCATAGAATAAGTCTGGACCTCTAAAAGCTGTCAAAGGAACACATTCTTCGGCAATTCGTTGCTGATGGAAACTTGTAGCTTGGTTCATTCTTGAAAATACTTGCACTCCATTCAAACAATCCAATAAATCATCTATGCAGGTTAATGAAAATTTATTCTTGAGCGTCTGCTTGTTAAGGTCTCGGTATTCAACACATAATCTGAGAGTACCGTCTGACTTGGGACAAACACCACTGGTGCTCCACTGCTGCTCCTCAGTGCGAGAAACTAGGTCTGAACAGATCCTTCCATAATAATTGTCGAGTTTGATTGCCCAATTCTTCTTTCTCTTTCAACTTCATTATCCAAATTGCGTGCACTACTGGCCTTGCATTCAAAACTAAATCGATTTTGAAGTCAATTTCTCTTCGCGGAGGTAAGCTGTCAACTTCTTCAAACACATCCGCATAATTTCTAATGACATGAATCTTTTCTAATAAAGTGGGAGTAATTTCTAGCGCAGACCAAATTTCTTTTCTATTTGAATCTGAGCCTTGGCATGGTATGACAATATCTCCCAACTTCATTTTAACTTTAACTATTCTTTCGGTACATTTTACTTCAGCCTCATATTTCGTTAACCATTCTAATCCGAGGATAACATCGAATTCAGAAAAATTCATGGCGATTAAATTAATAAGAAACTGGTAGAAAGAACAGGAGACGATCACTCTACAATATGAGATGAGAACGAGAGATCCTCCTATCGGGTTATGAACTCTAATAGATTCTTTAAGGTCTCTTAATTTTAACTTTAACTTTTTAACTGTGTTACTTGAAATAAAACTACGTGATGCACCAGTGTCAAATAATACTGAAACATGACTATTTTTAATGGTAAGGGTACCTCCCAAAACATCAGTTTTACCTACTCCCTTAGAAGAAGCTGGTAGATTTTCCCCGTCGTACACATGAGCCACTTGAGATTTCTTAAGCAATGGGCAGTCTTTGACAAGATGCCCCGTCTGGCGGCAATTATAGAATGATCTAGAATTTCTAGGATTCTGACTCAGGCCTGATAGATTTGTCTTTTGACACTTTGGAGCGTTGTATTTATTTTCTCAATGTCCATTTTGGCTACAGTTATGGAAATTGCCTTTTGGTTGCCTATTCGCTTGAGGCTTTGCGGTTTCTGTGTTACTTGCTTTGGGCTGCTTACCAGAAGATTTCCTTTTGTTGCCAGCTTGGTTCTTCCCGTGGTCCTCTTGAAAGTTCTTCTTATCTAAACTTTCATATATGCATGCCATCTCAACCAACTTGGTGAATGGAAGTTCGATGTGTCCAGTTGCTCGACTTTGGTACCTACGAAGAAGACCATTTATAAATCGCTTGATAGGATCCTGAATAAGCTCGGGTGCGTAGTGAGATAGTTCGCTGAATTTTTTGAGATACTCGTGGATAGTGAAATCTCCTTGCTGGAGATTAGCGAACTCGTCATGTAAGCGATCGACCTCCTGTGGAGGGATGAATCTCTCTTCGAACACTTCTTTGAATTTAGCCCATGTCATATCTATCTTAAGCTCGCCTACTGTGATGGCGTCCCACCATATCAGTGCTTCATCCTTCAACAACCAGGATGCCATGAACCTCTTTCTACGATTTTCTAGCTCCAAGCCGGCAAAGATCTATTCGCACGACCATAACTAGGGTTGGGCTTCAGCTATTGTACCACTGACAGAGAATGGCAGGCCACCTAGAATATTGTATTTCTTAGCCACCCTATCGAGATCAAACTGTGGTTTTGGGGGCTACTGCTGAATCAAAGGCTCATCAATAATGGGAATATTCTCCCCACCTCTACCTCGACCACCCCCAGTCCTGCCACTTCCTCTACCACTCATCTTTCAGTCAGTTCTGTACAAGCAAGAAAAGTGTTAGGCCAATAGAAATGATAATTTTGAGGAATGGTAAAAGCAAAAGGACATATGGAAAAACCATGATGTAATGACTAATTATTATGCTATTCTGTTGTGCTCATTCTAGGACATTAATAATCCTATCTCTAATGAGCTACTCGCCCTAGAATACTACTGATTCCATTTCTAACGAGTTGTTTAATGTGTTTAATTCTAGAACTAAGGTTAACCAAAGCTCTGACACCACCTTTGTGAGAACCCAAACCCCCATGCCACGGAAGAAAGGATAATCATTAGAATATATCACATTAATCAACAATGGCAGATTACAGATAATAGCATAAACTTGAAATAGAATATTTACATCAATATGACAACGGAATCATAAAATGTAATAAACATCAGAGTTTCACAGTTTTAGGATACAACTTACTATATAAAAGAAATAATCAGTCTACATCGCGATCAGCGGTACATATACATAAGATTGTACAGGCAGTATTGTCAATAGTCCAAAATACAAATAAAAGTTAGTCTTCGCCATCAGCCAAAAGCGCACTCCAAGCTATAGTGCAAAGCCAAAATAAATCCTGATACCTGTTACTTAGTTGCCTGTGTAAAAAGAGAGGCACCCGAGTTTGCAAGTGAAACAAACTACGAGTTAGTCATGGGACTAGGATGAGAAATCAACTTAACTGGTATAATAATAATGAGGCAAATCATAGGACCACGCAACTAACGCGGAACGGGTTTTCTCCATTGATTGCCAGTGCATGAAATAAAGTAAATCTTTTAAACAACGCAATGCTTTTTAGAAAAATGAAGCCACTATAAGACTCAGGTCCCATCAGACAATGCAACGCAAGCCGGAGGATAGAGTTTTACCTTATAATGGCCAAAATATGCTTGATACGCATAAAACAAAATCATTTGATATTATCACTAGTGCATATATGTTTTAAAAATAATTTCAATCATAATGTATCAATTATAGATGGCATGGATACCATATATCATGTCGCCATATATATGTTTACAATCAAAACCGCACAATGTCGCGTATTGGAAATTGGATTCCATCATGAGTCGAGGCAAGGGATGTACTCCTCGCCGGCTTCGAGACAATTTAGCAAATGCCTCAGGGTTTGGATGCTAGCGAGCCCTTGGATCTTCCAAGGCCGGTCCACACTTAGTGGATTAATTATGCCTGAACACACGTTTTCCGGTCCTATAGGACCTATCCATCGGCTCCATAGTAACCGATATATCCGAGGCGCCTCGCTATCCATTATCCACATTGGTAAAAAAATATAAATGTCTGGGCTCCATACCATGACACCACCCATAGCTAGAAAGAAACGTCACGTCCTTCATGGGTCCCTTATCCTGTTTTATACTCATACCGAGGTGTGAGGCTCGCGAATTAACGCTATACACAAAGATATGCTATTTAAAGTCGTGCTTTGATCATCAACCACAAGGCCCTGCTTTTCACCAAAAGCCTTAATCATTTGCATCTCAGCAAGCCACACTGACAATTCAAGCCATGCGGCTGGTGTCTATCGATATATAACCTCTAAGCTCATACGTCTTAGAGAAGGGTGTTAAGCAAGAGAATAAATTCTCCGCCACCAAACAAATATATATTTAATAGAGATCAATCAACACAGAATAAAATCCAATGTCAGATACACATCCATTTACTAGTTCGTTCTGGGTCTGAACAAAACCGGAGGCACCTTATTCCTCATCCCATATGTCCAATATAGGATAAAGGCCCTCGCAAATCCAGACAATCAACAAATACATCCAGACCACCACCACTGTAACCTCATCAAGGGAGCTACCCATATCTAAGGCATCAATAGTAATCTTCATGATGTGAAGATCACCGGTCTTGCAACATCTTCATATCTTCAACTTTTAATCGTCAATCAATTATTTGAAATGAGAATTAACTCGGTCTTTTCAAATAATTCACGTATACATAGAATTCAAATCAATTCTTTCCATGGTTAAACTATTTGACTTTCACGTTTCAGTTCAATAATATAATTTTCATGTCAAATACATCTAACCATCTAAATATTTAATAAACCAAGCAAAATCAGTTTATTTCCATTCCACATCATTTATAATATTTTATAACGATTTATCGCTATTTTTATTGATAATAAAATAGCTCATTTTCGTCGAACGACGTTTCAAGTCATTCGACGGCCCTGCTATTGTTTTCATTTCAATTTGAATTAAACATTTCTCAAAATATAACCATTGGATCCTAACAAATTTAATATCGTTGGAAAGATCTTTCCAAAGCGAATCCGATGTTTCCAGTTTCGGGAAAATCTGACGGTCGGATCTCTCGCTATAATCGTTTAAAGTTACGATTCCAAAACGCGAACTACCGCGCGCGATTCGTTTAATCTATATTTATGTATATAAATATAATTCATTCGACTATTTCCAAACCATTTTCACTTCAAAAATTTGGCTAAAGCCTTTAAATTTTGAAAAATTTCGTGATAGCCTCCTTTGTTCGGAGAGGGGTCTGGAAATTAATTGGGCCGTATTAGGCACCCAATAAATCCAGAAACAACATACACAATTTTTAGTGACCTATTCTATGCCCAAGCAGTGTGTAAAGATCATAACTCCATAGAATAAATTCTCGTCACCATGTCCAGTGTTGGAAAATAAATAGTCCATGTGCCGTATCTAATAACTAGAGAGACGTGATTATTGTCAAGTCAAGACCCATGTGGGGTTTTTATTTAATCTGGCAATTTTTCGTTATATTTTATTTAGTCCATATCAGTCTTCGGTTCAACCTGTAATTCAGTCATCGCCATACAAGCCTCTCGCTTGTATGGTAATTCCAACCTCGTCACATAAGCTCCAAATGCTTATGTGGTATATGATATAGTATCCTATCTTCACGTAGTATGCCATGTAGTGTAGTTCAAAATTAATTGTTACTATCCTATGTCGACGTTTATAATCTCACACAGAACAACCATCACACCACATCCAATGGCATTCACAGGAGTTTATATAATAAGTAAAATTGCGCAGCCAACTCATTAAGGTTTAACTATTTGTCTGGGTTGCAAATAAATTCTTTACTTAACGGCAAATTCATTTACCTGTTTAGCATGTGTATACATATGCATATCTAAGCTAAAAATAATATTTTTTGCGAATAAATATTTATTTCCATATGTGGCTATTTTTACACTACAACAAATTCACCCTATTACAATGGTGCAACACCGTTGTAATATCCTTTTACAACGGTGCCTCCACCATCGTGTATGCAGACGTGGTAATATATTATTTTCTTTTACAACTTTTCTGCACCGTTGCATCACTGTTGTAATAGGGTTATTTAACAACAGTTATCTACCATTGTAATAAAATTTATTACAACTATAATTCTCCGTTGTTGTATATACTATAGTAAAGCTAGAGTATACGTATAACAACTTTTGTCACCGTTGTAATAAACTAAATTACAACTTTTATCCCCGTTGTTGTAGATATTGTAATATGTTGTGTTCATTTATATAACAACATGTCTACACCGTTGTGATTTCATTGATATTACAACATTTTTACACCGTTGTGAATTTCTTTATATTACAACATTTTCTCACCATTGTAACATGACTTATTACAACTTTTTTCCTGTTGTAATTTACATAGACCTGACTAGTAAAAAATATTCATATATATTAATGATAATACGATTCACATTTCAATGCAACAAATATTAGTACACGGAATCATTCATATATATTACTTAACATAATATTCGACCAACATAAAACACAAGTACGTAGTACATCACCAACTTAACCCGTCACCAAAAACATAACCGTTTCATAATACATGCATGATTTAACCCAATATATACATAAGAAAGATGGAATGTCTACAAAAGCATACCCTACGAAAGCACTCTAGCTGAAGGAAACGTAATTTTTATTCCAGGCCACAGTTGATCCAACTGCTTCTCCAATAGTAGTCATTGCGGAATTCGGCTTCCACAAGAATGCTTCTGGATCCACCGCCGCATCAATCCAAACTTTCCAACCTTGCGATCCAAGATTTTTAAAGTGCACCAAAGCTTTTGGATCAGTGGATACCAATTTTGCTTCTACAACTACTTGTCTTTCCCAATTCAATATCTTACACTTTCTGCCGTCATCTTCATCAGCTTGCACTACTATTTTTCTGCCCGGATTTTTCTGTTTAGACTTTTTTTCTGTTTTGCTGCCTTCAATTTTAGATGCATGCTTTTCATTTTCAGTTGCTTGCTTTTCATTTTCAGCTGCATGCTTTCCATTTTGTTTAGAGAGTTGAACTGCCAAGGTATTGCTTCCACGATGTGACTGCAAACAAAAAAAATCTAGAAAATTTGAGCTGGAAACTAAAAACAAAAAGTGAGGTAAATAAAAACATGGAACTAAATACAAAAGACAGTAAGCATTTATGTGAGTAAATCACCCATATCTTAGCTGTGAAGTAATATTCTACTATAAGTTAAATCGCTTTTTGTTTGGATACAGTAAATATTTCTTATATTTCTAAGCCTTGAATGAGCATTCCATACCTGAGTAAATGTTGAATGAATGCCACCTTTCTTTTATAAATGTTGTGTAAATTTTTCACGACAGTATTGTGTGTTTGATGCTTGGTTATACTTCTTCGTACAGGTTCATTCATTTTTTTTTTCAAATATAGAATTCTTTAGCAATCTAGAGACCATGGATGAATAAACTGATTAAATCAGAGCACAAGGTATTTTCAAACTAGTAAAATAACAGCTGAAATGTTGTAACGACCCGCAAATCCGTACTATCTGAGTTGACTAATAACACCACACGTCCAACCCAAATTGCACAGAAATACGAATCATTATTAGAAAGAAGTTAGAGGATGAGAAATAGTAATAAAGAAATATTAGAGTAGAAGAAAACAAAGAAGACAAATCTCACAGCGGAACGAATAAAATATATTAAATAACATAACTTTTGAAATACAAATTAGTAACTTTATATATATACCATCATCAGAGCATAACAGTTATTCCTGGAACAGTTATAAACACCTGTTTCCAGATACAAACATTGTTCACAGCGGAATATATGATAGTCTATAGCAAACTGGTGAAGCCTCATGCTTCCAGCTCTTCCAAGTGAATCTGAAAAATCCCGACTACTTGACTGCCCGTACAAAATTTGGGCACCCAAGATTTTAGGGAAAACAAACAAAATAAACTCTGGGTTAGTCATGGGACTGGTGTGAGTAAACTTCAACCACTTGTTTAACTTTCAAAATCCTTTCAAAAGAAAAGATAATAGTAAGATCAGCCCACACATAAAATGGACGGTTTTTACCTTACTATAACCAAAAACACTTTGATACAAAAATCCAGTGATATTATATTAATGTCTAATCAAATAAATAACCAAATAGTAGAACGCTTGCATCTCACGCTCCACATATATATAGTATAAAATCAAAAACCGCATGGTGCTTATTGGAGATTAAATTTCCAACATGACAAGGTATCGAACCACCTTCCGCTAGTGTATCTCTAGAGAGGAATACAATGGGTTCAACAAGAACATCTTGCAACCCGGCCCACACATGACCGACCACTCATTTCGCTCGAGTGTATCGAATGTATATCACCAACGGTTGGGATCAGCAACCGTTTCCCAAATGGGACAGCATCGAATAGAATAAGAAATTAAATGAATCTCTAGATAGGTAATTATACACCCTAATGGGAGCGACCCAAATAGCCATGCTGCCTGCCCGATTTTTGTCATTTTCCGGTTGTTGAGGCCTGAGGCTTCGATTACTTATCATTCATTGATAGCACCATCACTTTGAATGCCACATTGTTAGATCCTTTAATCACTAATTGATTTGCACAAATATTCTGGATGTTATGCTAAGGGAATAAATCCGTCGCAACCATATATATTTATACAGACCAACCCATTTGATCATTGGAAATACTTTGTCAGACATTCGTCCAATTACGTTCGTTCTGGGATTGAACAAAACCGAAGGCACAATTTCTATTTATAGAAAAAGCCCTTGCACTTTACTCCATCCTCGATTATCTTCATAGAATCTGATCCGCAACGCTATTGCCAATACAGAGTGGTTCACGGATAATAATCCAACCGGTCTCTCTATATTGACAACGCTATTGGCAAACACTTCGATAGTCGGTTATTTAACTATCGAAAAAAAACTAACATCCATTCAAAAACATCAAACAATCACTGGGCCATTTTATTAATATTTCATTAATTAAATCACTTCTGTATTTTCTTATCAATATTTGTTAACCAAATATTTTCAATAATCCACTTGGCCTCTTACACCATTTGGAAAACGTTTTCCAAATATCAACTTCCTTTATTTTCTATATTTAGAAAATATCTCTATTTGGAATTGAAAACAATTTCAATCGCTTATCTCTATCCCGACTATTTTAATTGTACTCAGGAAATATTTACTTTTATATTTCCAAAATTCCATCACTTGAGTTAAAACGAATGTTGTATACAACATCGTTACAAACAACCCAAAATAATTTATTTGACTAAACTATTATTCAAGCACTTCTCTTCAAGACTGGATCTTGCTATTTATCCATTAAAAATGAAATTAATCAAGTTGGGGTAAAATTACCTCTCAGACCTTAACCGAAAACATCCTCAACTTCAAAACGGCAAAACCACTAACCTCGAATAAACACACTATAAAACCCAATTATTCATTTTTAAAACATGTATATATGTTCGCTTTCTATTTCTACTTTAGATTTCCCTTTCTGTTTCCAATACTATATTTTGATTTCATTTCCTTATCGAATTCTACATATCTCGGTACATTGATTTATAACTATCAAATTATCTTAAAAATATTCTAACTCCTTAAATTCCCAGAAAAATTCGCCATAACCTCCCCTGCACCGGGAGCTTCGGGATATTTCAAATAGCCTCCCATGGCCCTCACCAATTCAAAAGAAAAAGAAAAAAAGCCAAGCGGCTTGCCGATACGGCGCATAAAACCTCATATATGAATTTAAACATGTACCTTTTTGTCGAGCACATAAATAAAATCTTCATATACTTCATCCCATACCTGTCTAACACATGCTCACCTGTTTCTAATCTATTCCAACACAATATGGTCATTTTAACTCAATTCATTAATTTATCCTCTTATTAGCTTCTTTTGCCTGTTTTACTTTATATTTGAAAATAGCATGTTCAAATATCCTTTGATCTCGCTTATAAATTAATTTAATTCCATTCCCAACTCAAATTCCATATTCGATTCCGAATATATATTCACCAGTTCAATTTACTTAACCAAAACCCAAATTCGATTCAAAATCTCATTTAACTAAATATACTCCAGATAGTTAGTTCTATCCAGTAGTTAAAAATCTGATTTTTGTCTCAAAAATCATTTCACTTACTTCACTGGAGTTCATATTTATTTTATATCTCCAGTCTGGATTTTTCTAACGGAAATTCAGATTTTTATTTGTAAAAATCCTTTTATTTATTTAAATAAACCGTTATGGTTTTAAAATGGTTATGGTGCTGTTTTTCGGAAAATTTGATTTTGACATAACTCAAAATCTATACGACGAAATCTAGGTTTTTCTCCTCCATTAGAAAACTATTATCAAATCGGTCCTGGCGTTTCTTGTTTCAAAGAATTCCGACTGCAATTGAGTTCTGTATACTCAATTGAAGTTCAAAACGCCAATTTTCGAACTGCAGCGCTGCGGCGAGTTCGTTTTAATTATATTTATAAATATAAACGTTTTAACTTCGTTTATAATAACTTCAACTCCATTATGATATATTTCTAATATATATCAAATCCATTACATCATTACATTTCTGATCTATTTTACTTCCACTGAAATTCTATATTCGAATTCCATTTCACTTCTATTTGAATTCTATATTCAAATCTATTTTCAAACTTTAATTGAATTTCTATATTCAAATCTATTTTCAAACTTCAATTGAATTTCTATATTCAAATCTATTTCAATTCTATATGAACTTTTTATTCAAATTCCCATTCCAACTCTATTTGAGTTCTTTATTCGATGTCAATTTCAAATTCTATTTTGAAATTCTATTTCGAGTTCTATTTTGAAATTTTAATTCCATTTTGAAATTCTATTTCAATTCCTATTTCCAATTCTATTTGAATTTTCTATATTCAAATTCCCTATATTCAAATTCTATTTGAATTCTCTATATTCAAATTCTATTCAAATTCTATATTTGAATTTCCTTTATTTTTTTCTATATTCAAATTCTATATTTGAACTCCATTTGAATTATAAATTCAAATTCCATAGTTTAAATTCCGTTTGAATTTTCTATTCAAATTCCATATTTATTCTATTTGAATTTCAAATATTCAAACTCCAATTTAATTCTATTTTAAATTTCAAATATTCGAACTCCTTTTTGAATTTCTATATTCAATTTCTATTTGAATTCAACTTATTCAAATTCTATTTCAAATTCCCTTATACAAATTATATTTACATTCCTATATTTAAATTCTATATTTGAATTCTCTATTCAAATCCCGTTTGAATTTCTATATTCAAACTCCATTCAAATTCTATATTCACTTTCTATTTGAATTTCCTTTATTCCAATTCTACTTAAATTTCTATATTTAACTACATTTCTCTTCTGTTTTCAAATTCTATATTTTAAATTTCATTTGAACTTTCAAATCCATTTGAATTCTTTTGAATTTAAATTCTATTTGAATCCCTTTAAATTCAAATTCTATTTCAATGCCTTTGAATTCAAATCCCATAATTGCTTTGAATTTAAATATTCAATTTATCTCTTGATAATTTATTCATTATATTTATAAACACTATTTTATAAATTTCCCTGTTTTATTTAAACAAGCCTATTTCGAAATCCATTTAAAACCAAAATCTTACTTTTAAAAATTCTCTTTGCATTTTCTATATTCAAATTCCATTGAATTTCTCGTATTCAAAATTTTCTTTGAATTTCTCATATTCAAATTCTATTTGAATCCCTCATTTGAAATTTCAAATTCTATTTGAAAAAAAATAGAATTTCCTTTTGAATCTACGAAATTCCTTTTTGACTCTACGAAATTCCCTTTCAGGATATTTTTAAATATCAATATTTGGGCCCATTGATATTTAAACACCAAACAATCAATTTTTTATTTTTCTAACTCATCATATATGTCAGTATATATGCAAACAAATAAACAAACAGATAATATATTTTTGAGGAATCCTATGGATTCTTCCAACCTGTTTTCCTGCATCTACAGACGTGAGTCAACAGAAATAATACCCATCCTGCTTCATGGCAGGATATCGTGGTATAAAAGGGGATCCACTTATATACGTAGGCGTAGGGTCATCCTCTAATGATACTGCGGGCATCCGCTAATGATACTGCGGGAATCCAACCAATCACCAAACCAATATATATGTAATAGCAAGCCTATATAACTAATATTTTTAAATCAACCAGAAAGCATTTCAAACAAGCATCAAACAATTATTTTTAACGAATAAAAATAATTCTAAATAAAAGGTGAGTGAGATTTACTCACCGATGTTTTCATTTGTCAAGCATTCTCATTCCAAATTGATGCGTTTACGAATTTACTCGAGTCGTCTTGAATGGATTTTATTTGCACCTAAAATAAAAGCTTTTATTCATCAAATTTGAACTATTCAATTAAATTACTTAAATAATCTATATTAGATGAATTATCTATTTACACATATTAACTTAAACATTTCTTAAGGGACCGATTTATTAACTTAGTAATTAAAACTAAATCAACTAAATTAATTTCTATTTTATCTCATTTCCCTAATCTCCTATAATCAAGGTTAAAATTTGTTAACATGAATATAGATATATATATCTAAATTAATTAAAGAAATAAACTAGCAGTTTATACTTTAATCTCCCTTTTTTCAGATTTTGTCTTTGCTGTTTCTCCACAAAACTCCATCGCCTTGACTTTCTACGATCTCGCACTGCTAAACCCGAGCAAACCCGCCCGACTCCTTCAAGAATCGCACTCCCCAATTCACCACTGCCGCACAGGAAATCCCCTTGTCGACATCGATCTGAACCTCCCAGCGTCGGCCATAACTTCTCCAGCACCAATCGGACATCGACGGTCTCCATCTTCTCGCGGCAAACCCTAACTCGCGAGTTTCTTCTTTGATTCAAGCCTCGAAGTGATCGACTGTATCGTGGTTTTACCAGTGTCGATCTTCGAGGAACACTCGCGATTTCTGATTTCTCTTTTTTTTTTAATTTGATCGTAAGAACGATTTTGACTGGAGGAAAAGGAAATAATGAAGAAAGAAATGTCTTTGCTGTTTGAAATCGGAGGAAATAACGAAGGTCGATTGCTTACTATATAGGTGCGATGAGGAAACAGAGAGTACATGCCATTAACACCTTGTCTCCTTGATATCGAAGTGGGGGAGGCATAAGTTCGTGCTCGAGAAAGATAGCTGTGTGAAAATACTTCCTTAGGTCTGCTGAAAGATTTGATTTGAATTTAAATATAGTTTAATTTAATTTGATTTGATTTAAAGAGATTTTTACTTTATTTTAAACAGATATTGATTTGATCTCGTGTTTATCCACTAAAATAATATCGGGGTTCATAACTCAACATCACGAACCGCTATTTTAATGTAACCACTGTTATTTCAACAGTGTAACGCTATTTTGAACTAACTGGATATATTTTGATATTTAATTTGAACGTAAATATAAATAACCAAAATAAATTAATACAATAAAATTTAGATTCAAACAAATGAATTCTTCAACAATAAATTACTATTATCGTCTTTGTATTCAAATAGAATATATATTGATCATCTGAACCATTTCGATTCAGTTTTATCTTCGAATTGAATTATTTTAGTTCTCGTATTTCGATAATTATATGTATTCGAAATAAATCGTATATCAATTATAAATCGATAATTCAATATAAAAATTCTTTTATATTATTAATTTAATATTTAAATGATACTAAATATTTAAAATAAACCGACCAAAAATCCGGGTCATTACATTCTTCCCCCCTTAAAATAATTTCGTCCTCGAAATTGCTAAGGTAGGAAAATGGTACAAACCCATTACTTTTCAAAACTCCTTATGTTGAAACTCACCTCCTCATATTTCAACAAATTTAATTCCACCAAAACCTTTGGTCTTCCTTCATTTAATTTGAACGATCTACGATCAATTCATTTATATCCAATCTATGTTCTATTAAACCAATTCAAATTGATTCTAGTCAATTGATTCACTTCAATCCATTTAACCAGCTTAAGTAAAATTCCAATTCCAGAATCCAAATCCCAGGATTTTCATTTCAAGTCCTTTGAAATCACTTAAATATACACATATATATTTATTTCCATTTCAAATTCAGAGCATTTGAATTTTCAAATCACTTGTTTTCTTTCAAAACAAATTTCCATCAAAACTTTTCTAAGGAATTCATTCGTCACTTAGAACACGAAATTGAATACTGTTGAAGCTGCAGTCATCATCAGAATTATTTTCAAATCACTAAAGTGAGTTCAGTGCATAAACAATTTCAAAACCCATTAAAATATGATTTTTATTCAAGCGTTCTCTTCAAAACAAAGCTATATCCTTTTAATATGCTTCAGAAAATATTTTCCAACTTTCCAGAATTTAAATTCCAAATTCTGGCTTGAATTTAATTTTAATTCATCTCATTTGTATATTTCATTCATATACAAATTCTATTTGGTTCTATATAACCATTTCATTTCTAATAATCTCATTTGATTATAATAATACAACCAAAACATCCATATATTATAATAATTGCAAAAATTATTCTTTCTATATCAAAATAGAATCTTGGGTAAAATAATTTCATTCACCCACTTTAAAACAATACCGTGTTCAATCTTCTGTTCAAGTATTTACAAACTCTTATCGATGTCGTGGCGTCCCATAATTCGATCAGAATTCATAAACAGCTCTACAAACTAGCCAAAACAATATAAAATAGTTTTGATATCAACTTGCAAATACGCTCTCATATATACACTCAACTCATTCTACAGTACTACTTACCCTATCTCTAATGAGCACAACCCTATCAAGCCTAGGTATTCGCTTAACCTAAGCTCTGATACCAATTGTAACGACCCGCAAATCCGTACTATCTGAGTTGACTAATAAAACCACACGTCCAACCCAAATTGCACAGAAATACGGATCATTATTAGAAAGAAGTAAGAGGATGAGAAATAGAAAGAAAGAAAAATTAGATTAGAAGAAACAAAGAAGACAAATCTCACAGCGGAACGAATAAAATAGATTAAATAACACAACTTTTGAAATACAAATCAGTAACTTTATATACATTCCATCATCAGAGCACAACAGTTATTCTTGGAACAGTTATAAACACATGTTTCCAGATACAAACATGGTTCACAACGGAAAATATGATAGTCCATAGCTAACTGGTGAAGCCTCCTGCTTCCAGCTCTTCCAAGTGAATCTGAAAAATCCCGACTACTTGACTGCCCGTACAAAATTTGGGCACCCAAGAGTTTAGGGAAAACAAACAATGTAAACTCTGGGTCAGTCATGAGACTGGTGTGAGTAAGCTTCAACCACTTGTTTAACTTTCAAAATCCTTTCGAAAGAAAAGATAATAGTAAGACCAGCCCACACATAAGTATGGATGGTTTTTACCTTACTATAACCCAAAACACTTTGATACAAAAATCCAGTGATATTATAATAATGTCTAAACAAATAAATAACCAAAAAGTAGAACGCTTGCATCTCACGCTCCACATATATATAGTATAAAATCAAAAATCGCCTGGCGCTTATTGGAGATTGAATTTCCAACATGACAAGGTATGGAACCACCTTCCGCTAGTGTATCTCTAGAGAGGAATACACTGGGTTCAACAAGAACATCTTGCAACCCGGCCCACACATGACCGACCACTCATTTCGCTTGAGTGTATCGAATGTATATCACCAACGGTTGGGATCAGCAACCATATCCCGAATGGGACATCATCGACTAGAATAAGAAATTAAATGAATCTCTAGATAGGTGACTATACACCCTAATGGGAGCGACCCACATAGCCATACTGCCTGCCCGATTTTTGTCATTTCCCGGTTGTTGAGGCCTGAGGCTTCGATTACTTATCATTCATTGATAGCACCATCACTTTGAATGCCACATTGTCGGATCCTTTAATCACTAATTGATTTGCCCAAATATTCTAGATGTTATGCTAAGGGAATAAATACGTTGCAACCATATATATTTATACAGACCAACCCATTTGATCATTGGAGATACTTTGTCAGACATTCGTCCATTTGCGTTCGTTCTGGAATTGAACGAAACCGAAGGCACAATTTCTATTTATAGAAAAAGCCCTTGCACTTTACTCCGTCTTCGATTATCTTCATAGAATCTGATCCGCAACGCTACTGCCAATACAGAGTGGTTCACGGATAATAATCCAACCGGTCTCTCCATATTGACAACGCTATTGGCAAACACTTCGATAGTCGGTTATTTAACTATCGAAGAAAAACTAACATCCATTCAAAAACATCAAACAATCACTGGGCCATTTTATTAATATTTCATTAATTAAATCACTTCTGTATTTTCTTATCAATATTTGTTAACCAAATATTTTCAATAATCCACTTGGCCTCTTACACCATTTGGAAAACGTTTTCCAAATATCAACTTCCTTTATTTTCTATATTTATAAAATATCTCTATTTGGAATTGAAAACAATTTCAATCGCTTATCTCTATCCCGACTATTTTAACTATACTCAGGAAATATTTACTTTTATATTTCCAAAATTCCATCACTTGAGTTAAAACGAATGTTGTATACAACATCGTTACAAACAACCCAAAATATTTTATTCGACACACTTCTCTTCGAGACTGGATCTTGCTATTTATCCATTAAAAATGAAATCAATCAAGTTGGGGTAAAATTACCTCTCAGACCTTAACCGAAAACATCCTCAACATCAAAACGGCAAAACCACTAACCTCGAATAAACACACTATAAAACCGAATTATTCATTTTTAAAACATGTATATATGTTCGCTTTCTATTTCTACTTTAGATTTCCCTTTCTGTTTCCAATACACTATTTTTATTTCATTTCCTTATCGAATTCTACATATCTCGATACATTGATTTATAACTATCAAATTATCTTAAAAATATCCTAACTCCTTAAATTCTCGGAAAAATTCGCCATAACCTCCCCTACACTGGGAGCTTCGGGAGATTTCAAATAGCTTCCCATGGCCCTCACCAATTCAAAAGAAAAAGAAAAAAAGCCAAGCGGCTTGCCGATACGGCGCATAAAACCTCATATATGAATTTAAACATGTACCTTTTTGTCGGGCACATAAATAAAATCTTCATATACTTCATCGCATACCTGTCTAACACGTGCTCACCTGTTTCTAATCTATTCCAACTCAATATGGTCATTTTAACTCAATTCACTAATTTATCCTCTTATTAGCTTCTTTTGCCTAATTTACTTTATATTTGAAAATAGCATGTTCAAATATCCTTTGATCTCGCTTATAAATTAATTTAATTCCATTCCCAACTCAAATTCCATATTCGATTCCGAATATATATTCACCAGTTCAATTTACTTAACCAAAACCCAAATTCGATTCAAAATATCATTTAACTAAATATACTCCAGATTAGTTAGTTCTATCCAGTAGTTAAAAATCTTATTTTTGTCCCAAAAATCATTTCACTTACTTCACTGGAGTTCATATTTATTTTATATCTCCAGTCTGTATTTTTCTAATGGAAATTCTGATTTTTATTTGTAAAACTCCTTTTATTTATTTAATTAAACCGTTATGGTTTTAAAATGGTTATGGCGCTGTTTTTCTGAAAATTTGTTTTTGACATAACTCAAAATCTATACGACGAAATCTAGATTTTTCTCCTCCATTAGAAAACTATTATCAAATCGGTCCTGGCGTTTCTTGTTTCGAAGAATTCCGACTGCAATTGAGTTCTGTATACTCAATTGAAGTTCAAAACGCCAATTTTCGAACTGCAGCGCTGCAACGAGTTCGTTTTAATTATTTTTATAAATATAAACGTTTTAACTTCGTTTATAATAACTTCAACTCCATTATGATATATTTCTAATATATATCAAATCCATTACAAAATAACATTTTTGATCTATTTTACTTCCATTTGAAATTCTATGTTCGAATTCCATTTCACTTCTATTTGAATTCTATATTCAAATCTATTTTCAAACTTCAATTGAATTTATAAATTCAAATCTATTTTCAAACTTCAATTGAATTTCTATATTCAAATCTATTTCAATTCTATTTGAACTTTTTATTCAAATTCCCATTCCAACTCTATTTTAGTTCTATATTCGATGTCAATTTCAAATTCTATTTTGAAATTCTATTTCGAGTTCTATTTTGAAATTTTAATTCCATTTTGAAATTCTATTTCAATTCCTATTTCCAATTCTATTTGAATTTTCTATATTCAAATTCCCTATATTCAAATTCTATTTGAATCCTCTATATTCAAATTCTATTCAAGATTTCCTTTATTTTTTTCTATATTCAAATTCTATATTTGAACTCCATTTGAATTATATATTCAAATTCCATAGTTTAAATTCCGTTTGAATTTTCTATTCAAATTCCATATTTATTCTATTTGAATTTCAAATATTCAAACTCCAATTTAATTCTATTTTAAATTTTAAATATTCGAACTCCTTTTTGAATTTCTATATTCAATTTCTATTTGAATTACTTTTATTCAAATTCTATTTCAAATTCCCTTATACAAATTATATTTACATTCCTATATTTAAATTCTATATTTAAATTCTCTATTCAAATCCCGTTTGAATTTCTATATTCAAACTCCATTCAAATTCTATATTCACTTTCTATTTGAATTTCCTTCATTCCAATTCTACTTAAATTTCTATATTTAACTCCATTTCTCTTCTGTTTTCAAATTCTATATTTTAAATTTCATTTGAACTTTGAAATCCATTTGAATTCCTTTGAATTTAAATTCTATTTGAATCCCTTTAAATTCAAATTCTATTTCAATGCCTTTGAATTCAAATCCCATATTTGAATTCCTTTGAATTTAAATATTCAATTTATCTCTTGATAATTTATTCATTATATTTATAAACACTATTTTATAAATTTCCCTGTTTTATTTAAACAAGCCTATTTCGAAATCCATTTAAAACCAAAACCGTACTTTTAAAAATTCTCTTTGCATTTTCTTTATTCAAATTCCATTGAATTTCTCGTATTCAAAATTTTCTTTGAATTTCTCATATTCAAATTCTATTTGAATCCCTCATTTGAAATTTCAAATTCTATTTGAAAAAAAATAGAATTTCCTTTTGAATCTACGAAATACCCTTTCAGGATATTTTTAAATATCAATATTTGGGCCCAATGATATTTAAACACCAAACAATCAATTTTTTATTTTTCTAACTCATCATATATAACAGTATATATGCAAACAAATTAACAAACAGATAATATATTTTTGAGGAATCCTGTTGGATTTTTCCAACCTGTTTTCCTGCATCCACAGACGTGAGTCAACAGAAATAATACCCATCCTGCTTCATGGCGGGATATCGTGGTATAAAAGGGGGTCCACTTATATACGTGGGCGTAGGGTCATCCGCTAATGATACTGCGGGCATCCGCTAATGATACTGTGGGAATCCAACCAATCACCAAACCAATATATATGTAATAGCAAGCCTATATAACTAATATTTTTAAATCAACCAGTAAGCATTTCAAACAAGCATCAAACAATTATATTTAACGAATAAAAATAATTCTAAATAAAAGGGGAGTGAGATTTACTCACCGATGTTTTCTTTTGTTAAGCATTCTCATTCCAAATTGATGCGTTTACGAATTTACTCGAGTCGTCTTGAATGGATTTTATTTGCACCTAAAATAAAATCTTTTATTCATCAAATTTGAACTATTTAATTAAATTACATAAATAATCTATATTAGATGAATTAACTATTTACACATATTAACTTAAACATTTCTTAAGGGACCGATTTATTAACTTAGTAATTAAAACTAAATCAACTAAATTAATTTCTATTTTATCTCATTTCCCTAATCTCCTATAATCAAGGTTAAAATTTGTTTACATGAATATAGATATATATATCTAAATAAATTAAAGAAATAAACTAGCAGTTTATACCTTAATCCCCCTTTTTTCAGATTTTATCTTTGCTGTTTTTCCCCAAAATTCCATCGCCTTGACTTTCTCTGATCTCGCACTGCCAAACCCGAGCAAACCCACCCAACTCCTTCCAGAATCGCACTCCCCAATTCACCACTGCCGCACAGGAATTCCCCTTTTAGACATCGATCTGAACCTCCCAGCGTCGGCCACAACTTCTCCAGCACCAATCAGACATCGACGTTCTCCATCTTCTCGCGGCAAACCCTAACTCGTGAGCTTCTTCTTTGATTCGAGCCTCCGATGTGATCGACTGTATCGCGGTTTTACCAGGGTCGAGCTTCGAGGAACACTCGCGATTTCTGATTTATCTTTTTTTAATTTGATCGTAAGAACGATTTTGACTGGAGGAAAAGGAAATAACGAAGAAAGAAATGTCTTTGCTGTTTGAAATCGGTGGAAATAACGAAGGTCGATTGCTTACTATATAGGTGCGATGAGGAAACAGAGAGTACACGCCATTAACACCTTGTCTCCTTGATATCGAAGTGGGGGAGGCATACGTACATGCTCGAGAAAGATAGCTGTGTGAAAATACTTCCTTAGGTCTGCTGAAAGATTTGATTTGAATTTAAATATAGTTTGATTTAATTTGATTTGATTTAAAGAGATTTTTACTTTATTTTAAACAGAAATTGATTTGATCTCGTGCTTATCCACTAAAATAATATCGGGGTTCATAACTCAACATCACAAACCGCTATTTTAATGTAACCACTGTTATTTCAACAGTGTAATGCTATTCTGAACTAACTGGATATATTTTGATATTTAATTTGAACGTAAATATAAATAACCAAAATAAATTAATACAATAAAATTTAGATTCAAACAAATGAATTCTTCAACAATAAATTACTAATATCGTCTTTATATTCAAATAGAATATATATTGATCATCTAAACCATTTTGATTCAGTTTTATCTTCGAATTGAATTATTTCAGTTCTCGTATTTCGATAATTATATGTATTCGAAATAAATCGTATTTTGATTATAAATCGATAATTCAATATAAAAATTCTTTTATATTATTAATTCAATATTTAAACGATACTAAATATTTAAAATAAACCAACCAAAAATCCGGGTCGTTACAAACGTGAAGGAAAAAAATTCATTAAGTAGTAAGTAAATCCAATAGAGGTTGGTAAACAAATAATATTTTGTGATTCAGAAGTTGTCTTTGAATCAGTAATGCAGGATATAGGGGTTACTATGACCGCTTAACCTTATATGTAGCCAAGGGAAATGATAATATCAGTAGTTTCCACAAGATTGATCCATTAATGAACTCAGAACCTTACTAGAAAATTTGGTATGTGAATATGTAAGCGTATAAAATTTTCTCAAGTCTTAATATATTGAAAAGTACATGGTAACCAGGTTAGAACTGGCAATAAGCAGGCCTTGTATGCTGCTGAATATATGATTAAGGCATCAAAGGCTTAAATTACCAATCCATGCTCTTTTTATAATCATCAACCATCCTCTAAATAAATTTAATTAAGTTAGAGGTTGAAAACACTAGATTGCTTAACTAAGTATTAAACAAATGTTAGTAATAAAATACTAGGTGAAGTTACCAATAAGTGACATTAACCAAAATTTTCCTTATAGAAACACTGCTGATTGACCAGCAATAAATTGGTAAGCATAATTTAATACTCATTGGGTAAAGAGTGGTTCCATTAGACAAGACACAGGACTAAATTTAAGTTAATTTGATGGCTGTTGAGTGGAGCAGTTTCAGTTACTGTCAGTTGTACTTGTGAGAACAATGCAATAGATTTAACGACAGAACAACACCATCAGAAGCATCTTTCTAAGCTGGGAACAAAGAGTGGATGAGTTGAATCTTTGAAATTTATGTGTAATGGATTGTTATCTTTATTTATTTTACAAATAATTTCCTTGTTTTTGTTTAATCTACGAATGTAATTATAAAACCAGAGAATGGTAAAGATAGTGAACACAATAGAAAAACACAGTAATACATCTGCAATTTCTTTCTTTTTAAACCCTCAGTGATTGAATATAGTATGATGCAGGCGCGCTCGCAAACACACACACACACACACATAGATATATATATATATGTATATATATATATATATGCATATAAGTTTGTGAATATGTATGTGTAACTAATTGTTCTTCATGTCAAAAACTAGAAACGAAATATGAAATCAGTGGATCTTTTGTGAATAAACTCTGTGCAAACTCTCTGAATTTAATCTAGTGTAGGTATGGATATCGGTACTTTGATAGATTATTTGTTGACTACACTTATATATGACTAGAAGTGATTAACTATGTGAAGTAAGATCTAGAAATGAGAAATTTCCTTTACTGTTGTATGAATACAATAATAATAAAAGATGAACACCTCACTCTCAAAAATAAAGTACCCCAATTTTAGCATGTTTTAGATAACAGTATAAACACAAAGGTTATTCCAAATTGAATTTAGTTTACGTTAATTTTTTTTTTCAGCTTCTAATGCGCGGGAATTTAGTTTAACATTACCCAACCCCCTCCATTTACTGTCCTTAAAATCACCCTAAAATTTCATAGTTTCGGTTAAAAGCATTTCAATGTTCACCAAACATTGTACCAAAGAATTAAACTTGCATTGTCAAAAAAAAGTTGACGCATTTTAACAGCAATATTCCAATCCCGTAGATCATGAAATTTTACATCTTTCCATCAATTATACCAATAAAAAAGGGTACCTGAGGCGTATTAGGATCAGGAGTTGCCGGATTTCCCGCATTAGCTTGCTTTTCTTTTAGATCCTGTAAAGATTGCATATACGTAGGTCATATAAAATTAGCATATAATATGATTATGGTCATATAAAACTAGCACAAGTGGGAAGCCGTAAATCTGAGAATAGTTCATTTCCCTTTCAGATGATGGTTTACTACAGGTATGGTTCATTGTATATTGCTCGCATGAAACTAATGGGAAAGTCAGACTGCCAACTAAAAACAGCTATAAAACCACATAAATTATAGTATTTATAAAACAGGATGAATTTTGGATAAAGGAGAAACCAGGAAAAAAAATCTGTTGAGAGGGAGATCAATTTTGGATAAAGTAATGAAATTTGGGCCAAGGTTCGAAATCCCGGTTTTCGATTCCGTTCCGGTCACATAGAAAATTTAAAATTTCTATCCCGGTCCGTAATTCCGGTAATTCCGGTTTGTCAATTCCAGTTTGTCAATTCCAGTACCTTTTTTAATAAATATACAAATAAATATGCAAACATTTAATTATTTAAGATTTTAATAATTTAACATTAAATTTCAATTCATATATTCCTACTCATGACAACATTAGATTTTGAATAATAGCTGATTAACAGGTGACTAAATTCCCTGTTTTTATAACTTTGGCATATTAAATTAATATTCACTAATGTAACAATGGTTTAAAATCAAGCATCAGTCTCATTTTGGTTGCCTGCGGTTTATATCAATAAGTTGTCCAGTCAATAAGACTGTACAACATGGGCCAAGCCTTCCATGCTTTAAAATATTACATGACCTGCTATACACACATAACCCGTAATATTACCCATTATTTCCACTTAGCTTCTGCATCGTTCAGAATAAAACCTAGCCGACATTTGACTTGCTAATCCGTTCAAACCAAGAAAAAAAAGTTCATCATGAGGTAGAGGAAGATGGTGGAGAGGATGAATTTTTAATGCATATTTATTTGTGTATTTATAAAACATCTTTGTTATGTACATCTTTATATCAAAACACATATTTTGTGTATAACCGAAAATAAATTAGAAAACAAAATTTTAAATCTTGATTAGTAATGTTTATTTGCATATTTATAAAAAACCGCACCAGAATTATCAAACCGGAAATTTACCAGAAATTCCGAAATATCCGGAACGGAATCGGAAACCGGGATTTCAAACCTTGCTTAAAACTAATGAATTTGGCAGCAAACTGAGGGCAATAGCCACACCTGCTGCCGACAATAACTTGGTTTCTAATTAACAGGAAAACAGGAAAAATCACCGTTAAAATAAATTTCTAATTAACACTTACCATCAACATCGAAGTAAGCTCCTGTACTTTGGTCTCCAATCCACTAACTTGGTTTCGCAATGCATATACTTCACCTGATGAGCTACCCTGAATACGAACCTGAGATGGTACAGCCCCAAAACCAAGCCCTCTTACACGTCCTCCATGCTCCTGACCAAAAAGCTTCGACACGCCATCTTGAGTAACTGATGTTGCTCCCTGAGAATCCTGACTTGCGGCATAATGATGCTCAGTTATCTTAGACTACAAATTCAAAAACAACCAATATTCAGAAATTAAAATTAAAACTAATTTAACAATAGCAACAGTTTCTGATATTGTATATTTGAACTTATTCTATGCATTCGACAGCAATTGAATTTGGAGGTTTTCCATCTTTTCTAGTGTGGCCTTTGCACCACAATTCGTCTCTAGTGATATTAGATGTTTCCTTTTCCTTTTTCTGCAAAAATAGCTTAACAGCTTAAGAATGTTCAAGTGATAACAAATAATAATTGCTTTAAAAATATTTTTTTTACCATTTCTTCTTCCAATCTTGCATAACCTTTTCCGCTCATGGTGTGTGGAACTTTATTCTTTTCTCTATTAATTTTGAATCTTTGGCTTGTTGCCTATAAGATCAATTTAATAAATATGATATAGGAAAATGTAATATATTTAACATTTAAAAGCAGTAAGACAAAAATAACCACCTCAAACTTTTCTGACAATTTTTCAGTTACAAAAGCATTCCCCTCGTCATTGCTCTTTATATTTAACGGTTTTAGGCCTGCTAAAGTATCGGTAGAGTCGGGATTTTGAGACGCTTTTTTGATAGCTGCAACTAACCTTGATTTCGACTCCTTCCATCGCTGTCCTATTATCATTAACAAGTAATCCTTATACACCTTATCTACATTAAATCTTGACTGCACACACACAAAAAAAAAACCCGCAGATTAGTCTCTAACAGTATTGAAAAATGCAATGTTGTACCACAGCAGGTATATACAGCAAGTATATAATATGTTGCTTTGAATATTGAGACATATAATATGTAACAGTATTGCAAAATGCAATGTGCATAATGCATATGTCATTATAAAGAGAACTACAACAGGTATATAATATGTTGCTTTTAATATTGAGACATATAAGTACTCTAACATAAATAACATAGAATCAGTAAAATTAAATACAACTGAAAGCCAGAATTTATTATTCACTTGCTCATGTTATCGCCAGCAGATGGTACACAAGTCAAATATCAGTACGTACCTCTATACAAGTCCACAGATCATCCCTCAAATCGTCACCGACTTTCCTCCATGTGCTAATGGTAAAAGGCACATCTCCCTTGCTAGAGTACCAATATATGACGACAAATGTTTGGAATTAGCACCTATTGCTTGTCCGCGTTCATTAAATTCAACTTCCGGCTTCTCATCCGATATCATAGCTAATGATTTCATCATCGTTCTGCCTCTCTTTCTTCTAGCTTGCGTCAATCTTTGACCTTCACTAGAATCGGGTTGAAGTTCGTTTGGACTGGAATCATCGTTGGCTGAAGTTTCCTAGAAGTGTAGTTGACGGGCAGGGGGCTGTACTGGGTTTGTATTGTCGAAGGGGCTGTTACTGGAAGGAGGGGGCTGAATCTGGTTTGTAGTGTCGACAGGGATGCTACTGGAAGGAGGAGGGAGCTGCATCCCTTTTGTAGTGTGGCCAAGGTTGCTTCCAGGTTTGCGAGTAGTGTGTATTGGCTATTCAACATGCTTTCGAGGAGATCTTCATATAGCAATATTTAAATCACGAAGCAACGGAAGTGGTCCATCTGGGTATTCGTTGATTCTAATCCCAACCGGTCTTCCATCAGCAGCACGAACAACTGCAAGTGCAGCTAAACTTTGCTTTTTTGCTCTTTTGTTTGCAATTTTTGATCTCTAAAAAATAAAAATCTTAAGTCAATTTTCAATAGCGATAAAAAATGACAAGTAGCAATAAAAGAGTTCTAAGTCTTTGTAACCGTGGCTAAAAAAAAAATCTTAAGTCATTTTTCAATGGCTGAACATACAAAATGCAATTAAATGCTAGAGTAGAAACTATGGATTAACAGGGAGTGCAAGCCCAGATGTCTGCTCTGAAGATAAAAATGTGACCATAATAGTGTACTAACTTGCTTTCAATGGCTAAACATACAAAATGCAATAAAATGCTAACTGTTATATTCCTTTTTCTGTATATTTCATACAAAAGGAGACATAATATTAACAGAACCAGTTTGTCAAGTGGATGTAATGACTATTTTTGCCGATGGAACCAGTTTGTCTAAATCGAGTTAAGGAAAAGAAGTTACTTGTCAACTGGTTGTTTGCATTTAGCATTTACATTGAATGTAGAAGCCGGCTTTTAAGGTAAAAAGCTTTGTAAGAATAAGACAGCATGTTTACCCATTACTCTCTTCGCAATGAGTTTATTTTTTTTCAAGTGGATGTACTGACTATTTTTGCCGATGGAGGTACTGACTATTCTTACAACAACAAAAAGCAAGGAGACATTAAGGAAAGGCCTCGGATTGGATGATAAATTGGATGCATTGCTGATCGTTTTTCAAACACTGTTAAAGTTGCATAATAAAATGAAAGGCTTTGTTTTGAAACAAGATTATATTGGTACACGCAGTCAAAGTTGCATAATAAATAAAATGAGGCGTTAATATAAGATTATATTGGTACAACATCCCCGTAGTCTATAGTTTAAATTAAACATTCGAGTTCAACATTGAATCAAATGACTCATGCACAGATGTGAAATCATTTCGTGTATACGAATCAACAACTTTAGCTAAATAAATATTGCAGCCTAAACAAGATAAAATAAGTACATCTCATGCACATTCAAGTTTCCAGATGTAGTTCGAACTTTAAATTTCCTTCAACCTCAAAGACTTTTGAACTTTAAATAATGAATGGAAAACAGTAGCCACAATGCAAATAATGGATGAGAATCTCTTAAAATATTAATATCTATCATATAATTTTCCAGATGCAGCAGGGATGCAAACACAAAATGCAAGCAACTACATGAACATCATAAGACGAACTGTGTTGTTCATCATAATTCATAAAGTTTTAGTTCAAATTTGAGCTGCAATGCAAATTGCAAAACATAGCGCCACCCAATATATTTTTATATATATATTATTGCGTATGCTACAATTTCATTTATAAAATTTGCACTGAGCACTCTACGAGTGTATATATTAATATTTTAAACTCAAAATAAAAGTGACAACAAAATGTTTTTATTTTATTTTGTTAGAGAATATGCTACAGGATAAAACAAGAAAACCTATTAGGATATATTTTATGGGATATCATAAATTCTGCCTTTAATGCTTTCCTTATATTTGATTGTAAAAACTTGTATAAAGGGAGAAGGATTTCTCTTGTAATGGACAACACAAATTCAATCAATAAAATGTAGTCTGCAATTGTTCATTGCTTTGTCTCTCTCCTCTCTTTGTATCAGAATTCCAACATGGTATCAGAGCCAGGGGAGAAGGAGAGAGATATGTATATATATATTAAAAAAAAAAAGAGTCGGCGGTCCCTATAGCCAGTGCAGCACCGTCGAGTGGTCTTCGCCTCCTCTGTTTCTGGCGATTTGGTTTTCCTACTGATTGAAGAGTATTGGGATGGAGTTTGTTTATGATGAAGGCTGTTTATGGTGATGAAGTATGGTGATTGTTGGCTGTTGTGGTAGTCAATGCTGCTTTTTTTGTGTCTTAAAAACAAAAAACAAAAAAAAATCTTGTTGCTGCTTGCGGATTTTTTTTTAAGTTTGGCGTTTGTTGTGGCTATTCCCCCCTGCTGATATATTCTTTTGCCCTACTGATGGATCTATTATGATAACAGCCAGTCATCTTCCATTAACCTCTAGTGGTTGGTCCACCTTAAAAACCATTAATATTGAGTGTGGTCCACTTTAAAAACCATTATTGAGTGTGGTCCACTTTAAAAACCATTAATATTGAGTGTGGTCCACTTTAAAAACCATTATTGAGTGTGGTCCACTTTAAAAACCATTATTGAGTGTGGTCCACTCTAAAAACCATTAATATTGAGTGTGGTCCACTTTAAAAACCATTATTGAGTGTGGTCCACTTTAAAAACCAGTTGAAGGCTTTGATTTGAATGACCAGTGCTTCTGTTTGGAGCTTCTATTTGGCAAACTCACGATTTTCAGCATCGTGAGTTTGAGGGGGGATGTTAGAGAATATGCTACAGGATATAACAGGAAACCTATTATGACCTGGAGAATATGCTATGAAGGATATGCTATGGAGATATAACAGGAAACCTATCATGAAGATAAAACAGGAAACCAATTATGGAGATAAAACAGAAAACCTATTAGGATATATTTTATGGGATATCATAAATTCTGCCTTTAATGCTTTCCTTATATTTGATTGTAAAAACTTGTATAAAGGGAGAAGGATTTCTCTTGTAATGGACAACACAAATTCAATCAATAAAATGTAGTCTGCAATTGTTCATTGCTTTGTCTCTCTCCTCTCTTTGTATCAGAATTCCAACATATTTTTCTAAACATTCATTCAAATCTGTAAATATTTAAATTTTAAACTTCAAACATAACATTTGTAATTCTATACAGTGAAATGATTTTTAGCCTAAAATAGAAAACAATATATTTTTTATAGCAGTTCTTTTGTATAAATTTAGATTAAAGTATATTAAATTTTAAAGGCAGTTTGATTAAAGTCACTATTAAATTTTAAAATACGACAAACGTTATTGTTCAAAACTTGTTTGAATATGATTACATAAATGTCTAGAATTGTTGAATAATTGCATAAATTTATGCAATTATTTGATCACTTAATTTTAGGTTAATGCAGACTAATGGGTTGATTCAGAACAAAGTTACAATGTTGTGGATATGTGGAGTTAAATCATGATGAAGCAAATGTCCTCAACACAACGTACTAAAAGAAACAAAATAAGGCTAAAGTAAAAAAAGCATGTGGTAAAAAATGCAATATGTAACTTGAATACCTCTCCTTCGTCTAGCACCATCTTCCTCGTCGATAATACAAGATCAATCTTCCTCGTCGACCTATAAACGAACAAAACGATTTACAAAGGATTAGAACATCACACTAAATATAGCACTACTTTGTAACAACCACGTACAAAATAAAAACACATGCAAAGAACATACAATAGAAAATAAAATTATTTTGATACACGCTAAGATGTCAATCTTATATCAGATTTTTTTTTTACAATCTAACAACACATTTTATGGTATATATGAACAACACATTTTATGGTATATATGAACATGCATAAAACAAAAAATCAATAAAATATGCTTATAACATACCAAAATACTGTTACAACCCTCCCTTACATAACTTTCATCCCCATTATCTACGTCTCTATCATCAAGTTGTGACTCATCTAATGGTTTACTAGTTGATTCTTCATCCTCGTCGTATTTTTCCAATTCATGAAACCTCTAGAGGGCGCTCTCAACACAACATACCAATTTGAAGAACTACCTTCTCTAGAGAAGAAAACTTGAACCGCTTGTGTTGCTAAGATAAACGGGTCTCTTTCAAACTTATTTTGAAATTGATGCAAATTGACCAATGTAAATCCATCTTCAACTTTGACTCCACGATACATATTTGCCCAATCACATTTAAACAAGGCAACTTGAAATTGACGATAATCCAACAAGAAAATCTCACGCAAGACCCCATAATATATTATATTTTCAATAGACCCATCTACACAAACAATACTTCACTCAATGGAAACACCACTATTTTGTGTCGCCTTCTCAAAGTCTTTCGTATGAAAACATCGGACATTAACAATATAGTCAGAATAAGAAATTATTAGCGAACGAGGTCCGTATGAAAGCCATTTTATTATGTTGTTGACATTGGATATACGTCTATCATCTCTAACCTGGACAAATACAATATATTAAATAAAGATTTATGTTGATATATTACTTTCATCATTAATAGTTTTTAAGGTATAGCTATCAACCTTTTTTCCGAACCAAAAACTAAAAGTCTTCGATTGCAATTTTGACAGTTCCAAATCGTCTTGTGCAAGATGAGGATGCAAACATTTTAGCTCCTCTTTGTGCATTCTGCATACATAAATATAATTAAGGATCTAATTTATTTTGTATATCATAGTTAAGTTGGACTTATACTTACTCTACATACGGCTCTACTTCTTCCGTATTAAACAAAACGTATCGATGAGCAGCATTAATCACCTCCTCATCGACTGTAGTAGGTTTTCCTTTGGAAATAGGGCGCCCCTCAAGTATAAAATCATTTTGTTTCACTTCATTTCGGTTTTTCCTCTCTCCAATTTGTAATGCATCTTTAATATATCCAGAGCAATATTTCATACATTCTTCGGCAACATAGCGCTCAGCAATGCACCCTTCAGGCCGTGCTTGATTTTTAACATACCCTTTTAATATTTTCATATATCTATAACCAAAATGAATAAACAAGTTACTTTCATAACTATAGATACTTTTAACCGTCAATTATTTATAGTAAATATTACCTCTCAAATGGATACATCCATCGATATTGGACCGGCCAACAAATTCTTGCTTCTCTCCCTAAATATATTGTTAAGTGAATCATGATATTGAAAAAGGAAGGGGGAAAGAACCTCTCTAGATCACATAGTGTTAATGCAACTTGATACTCCATTAATTCTAGTTTATCCCTATCAAGCACTCTTTGGCATATGTCATTATAAAATGAACATAGTCGCAGTAGTGCATTCCTTATCCCTATAGGTAGAAGTCCTCTTAATGCAACAGACAATAGTTGTTGCATCAAAACATGATAATCATGACACTTAAGGTTTGATATCTTGTCTTCTTTTGCAAAACATTTTCCAATATTTGAGCTATATCCATCAGGCACTTTCAAGTTCTTCATTCTACTATAAAAGATCTCTTTTTCTTGATCGGATAAGGTGCACGGTGCGGCTGGGAGCAATACTTTATTTCCAATGTCTATAGGATGCAATTTTTTTTCTAATGCCCATTGCTTCTAGATCTTGGCGTGAATTGAGGCCATCATTTGATTTTCCTTTGATATCAAGCAATGTACCAATAATACTTTCACTAATATTTTTCTCAATATGCATCACATCTAGATTATGCCGCAAAGGAAGTGCCTAAAAATTGACAAAACACAAATAATTAAGTACTAAGTAGCAAACATGAATAGAAAATGAAAAGCAATGTGTTTCTAATTAAATTTCACCTTCCAATAAGGCAAGTCAAAGAAAATGGACCTCTTCTTCCACATTTTACATCCTTTTTTCATCATAGTTTTCCTTTTCCTTTTCCTTTCACCTTTCTCTTCCTTTTTTAATTTTTCCCCCAATCATTAATAATATCTTGAACATCATCAAAGATTTGAACACCAGTATATATTTGAGGCCTTTCTCTATTTTCTATAGTTCCATCAAATAATTTTTGCGTTGACAATACTCATGGTTAGGTTCAAGGAATCGTTTATGACCCATGTATGCACACTTTTTTACTAAATGGTAGCCATATTGAGCAGGTATTGACACCACAAACTGGACATGCTCTCTTACATTTTACAGGGAAACCAGCTAAATTTCCGTAAGCTGGAAAATCATTGATTGTCCACATATGAATAGCATGTAATCCAAAGTCAATACGACTATAAGCGTCGTACGCTTTCACCCCTTTATCCCACAATTTTTTCAAATCTTCAATAAGTGGTTGCAAGTATACATCAATGTCATTTCCCGGTTGTCATGGCCCGGGAATTAACAAAGATAGCATCATATTATCTTTGTGCATGCAAAGCCACAGAGGAAAGTTGTAAAAAACAAGAAACACTGGCCAACAACTATATCCACAATTCCAATCACCAAAAGGATTGAAGCCATCAGATGCAATGCCAAGCCTTAAATTTCGTGGATCGGAAGAAAAAGAATGATACATTCTATCAATCGTAGCCCACTGAGTAGAATCCACTGGATGACGCAATTTACAATCTTCACTCTTATGACTGCCATGCCATCTTAGTTGTTCTGATGTTTATGGGGATGCAAACATTCTTTTCAGTCTTGGTATCAGTGGGAAGTATCTCAAAACCTTCATAGGTATTTTGGTTTGCTTCCCATCTTTAGTAGTCTTGTTTTTTTCCAGCGAGACTTACCACACTTAGGACAGAAATCACTATTTGCAAGCTCTTTTCTAAATAAACAACAATCATTTACACATGCATGTATCTGCTTATAGCCTCAACCAAATGACTTAAGAATCTTCTTTGTTGCATATGTAGAATCAAGAAGCATGTTTTCTTTAGGCAACATATCCTTTAGAAGTTTAAGAAGCTCTGTAAAAGCCGTGTCCGATATACCATTTCACGCTTTGTGCTTGAAAAGAAGTACCGTAGCAGACAACTTTGTGTGGCTTGCACAACCGGGATACAAAGGAATCTCGGCATTCTCCATTATTTCCTCAATACCTTCCCCATGTCTTTTTTCAACATTGGCTTCTACCTCCTCATCATTGATTTGTGCATCAACATACAATTTATAAATATCTGTCTCACTTTTATTTTGTGATGGTCGTTTTTCTCCATGAAAAATCCATATATCATAGGTTGGGTCCATTCCAAAACAGATCAAGTGTGACACAACTTCCCTTGATGTTTGCCAAATTAGATTCCTACAATCACGACATGGGCATCTAATTTTTTCGGGATTCCCTTCACTCGCAACATGTCCATATACAAAATTTTCCACAGCTTGCCTATATTCGCTTGTCACTCTACAAAACAAAAAATGTATTAATACTCATTCTTAAATACTTATAGTGTGATGCTAGGCACCTCTTTTTCTTCTTGCTAATACCAAGTTTTTATACTACATGCTTCCTAACACCAAACTCATTCATAAATACTTATATTTGTTTATAATGGTATTAGGAAGTACATAAAATTTATTGTACTTATTATTTTTATTCGTGGTATTAGTAAGAGGAAAATGATGTGCCCTTAGCATCACACTACTTATAACTATGGAAGTTATAGCCAAAATGATGAAACCTTGGTTGATTGACCCATGCTTTGTCCATCTCGGTAAAACAACGCCTCTAATTTTCGGACCTACTATAAAGAATTATGCTCAACAGTATTGTACAACTTGGTTATACGCACCCATCATGGTAGATTACCCCTCTTATGTAACAAATATTAACTTAGTTAGAATTTTATATCTCAAATGATCATATATGGTTCAACAGTTCATCACATTCTATAGATAACTCCATGTCAACCAACCCATTGACCTACTGGAAAGTGTACGCAATGTACATCACATACTAGAGATAACTCCATGGCAACCAACCCATTGATCACCCTATCTCCACCTAGATGACCAGCTCCAAGGGAACTAAACCAAAACTGCTCCGCCAGATCAGCATACAAACCAACACACTGCCTATCTAATATATTTATTACTTATTTTGTTTATCAATTTTAGCTTTTTATATATGAGCAGGAATTGGAGCGAGTATCAAACAAATAAAAAGTGTGATGATGACATTGTTAAATTAGGCAATCAAAATACAATAATTCAGAGAAATAATGAAGCAAGATACTGGTCAGAATGAAGATCCGGTTTCAGAAATAATGAAGCAAAATATTCTGAGAAGAAGGAAGAAAAATATCGATTTAGGTATACGATGAAACCTTGGATGAAATAGCTAGGTTGCAAAAGCACGACAAAGGAGTCTATTTACGGTTATGTTTAGAACCTCCTCACTAATATGCAAACTATATGATAATTAATTCATTATTAATACAAAAGATTATAACAAGAATATTTATTTAATAGCATGAGCAGTTTCTATAGGAAGGGGCATCAGTTGAAATTTTGCACTAGGCGTTATAAAACTCAGAACCAGCTCTGATCAACAACATTGTTGTGGTTCAGGCCTGATATGTAGGGGACAAAACTAAGCACATACATGACTTCTGGTTTCTAAATACACAAGGTAACAAATGCTCAGATTTTTTTCTTTTCTGCTTATACTAATATTTCAGAATGCCAATATATCAACCCATACACACACACACACACACACACACACATATACATATATACATAACTCAGCAAATGTCAAAGTGTACTCATTAATATAGGTAGGATGTCAATATGGGAAGACAACAAACCACTGATGTACCAAACTTTAGAAGTTAGTAGGAAGGTTATGGGAAGGAATTTAATCAGAAGTTCCAGCACCAAAATAACCTTTGTGGAACCAAAAATTCTTTCATTTTTTTTGGGTGGCATATCACATAACTTCCTAAGTAGCCACTTATGGGTTTGGATCTGGGGGGATTCGGTCCTTAAATGGGGTACAATAAATAGAAATGTGGGGGTTTGATGTAATGAAGTTGTAATAAGTATCTACGCAACTTTTAAATCGAATATAAAGCTGCAAAGAAGGGGTGTGTCCGTTCTATTTTACACTCCAACCCTCCACTTTCTAGCATATTACAGAGAAGTGGAATTCAAATAGCGTCCATATTTATATATCAGATGTCTAGAGACAAAATTGTAGTAATGTTGACATACTTCTACCTAATGGTTGATGCCACGAGTGAGTTATGAAAGAAAGTGAGTACTTTTAACATACATCCACAAAACTTGTCAATCAAAGTTAACCATGAAAGTGAATGTAAAAGATTACAGTGAGAATGCCAACACTCATACTGTCGTCCTCACAAAAAACCCATATTTACTTATTTTCTTTTTTGGTTGTTGCCATTGATTAAGCTGCAGTTTTAAACGTAACCAGGCACCAATAATAAACATTTAAAATATTGTTCATTCATCAAAATTAAAATCCTAAGCTATTATAAAGTTCAGTCATGTAGTTTTGATCATTAAATAGTTAAGATAACATTTTTTTATACAGTTGTCGGAAAATTAAAAGGTACAAAGTAACAGGAGAATTAGATAGCTAAACTAACATGCCTATGAAGTAATAGGAGAATTATCAGCGCGAGGAAAACAGTAAAATTACACGAATGCAATAGCGGAGGGAAACATTAAAATTACAATCACATGCAATTGGAACAACAAATAAAAATTTACCAACGAGAGACCGCAGGCAAGAGCGGCGATCGAGCAGCGGCGATTGAGCAACAACGGCCTGATTATCGAAAAGGGAATCAGGGTTTCAGTGGAATACGATGGAAAAGGAATACTATGAACCGATGGAATAGGAAATGTGAACGGATGGAAAAGGCATACGATGGAATACGATTGAAATGTTGTGAACCAACGTCAAAAGGCACAATGTTTCAACCAGTGGGAAGAATAATTGAAACATGGAAATTGTTAAGTGTAGGGGTGTGAAATCAGTACGTTTTCAACATTATGCTTTGAATTATGCCACATTTCAATTTAATAATTATTATTTAGTCCTAGTTATTAATTATTATATATTTGTATTTAATTTTTATTGTTTATCAAAATATTATTTATTAATTATTATAAATGTTATATTTATTGTTAATATTTTTATGAATTATTATATAATTTAATTGCCAAATATTAAATATTACTTTGTAATTAAAATTGTCGCCGACAGATCAAAAGCAATCCCAGGGACTAGTTACAACATTAAGTGTACACGCAAATAAAAAAAAATCTATCAAAAGCGCCACAAACTATAGCGCGGTTACGTTGTTAACTGCTGAACAAACAAGTTTGCCAAAATTATATTTATTAAAACTGCTGAAATAGTTACTACCAAATCTAATATTACTTATTAATAATAGTTATTAATTAATTAACTTTTATTTATTTTCTACTTAGTTAATTATAACTGAGAGTAATACTTATTAAAAGCTTATGTTACTATTAAATTAATAAAGTAGCTAGTTAACAAACATTAACTATTAAAAAAAATTATTACTTATTAACTATTAATTATTTAATAATAATTGACAAATATTATTGATTCCCAAGTTTATTATTAATTATTATTATTAAATATTATTATTAGATATCAATATAAATAGTTATTAAATATAGATATTATAAACATGAAGTTTGCACTAGACATCTCTATTACAACTAGTAAATGAAAAGTTGTAATATATATGTTTATTACAACAGTGATTATCACACAGTTGAAAAAAATATTTATTACAATAGTGCGTTTTGCACAGTTGTAAAAAAGCATTTATTACAACTGTGCTTTACGCACCATTGTAAAATTAAAGTTGTAATATGGTGTTTTTGTTGAAGTGTTAACACGTCATATACATGTTAAAAATGATGTTTATAATGAACAAACATTTATTTCGACACACGTTTATTTTTAACACTTCATATACATGTTAAAAATAATATTTTTACCAATCCAATATTTTATTTCAATACATGAATATTTTTAGTGGTTCATACATACAAAAAAACGTTAATTTTATTGTTCAAACAATTTATTCAACATATGAATATTTTTAGTGGTTCATACATACAATAAAATTGTTAATTTTATTGTTCAAACAATTTATTCAATGCATAAATATTTTTAATGGTTTATACATACAATAAAAATGTTAATTTTATTGTTCAAAGAATTTATTCAACACATGAATATTTAATGGTTCATACATACAATAAAATGTTAATTTTATTGTTCAATGAATTTATTCAACACACAAATATTTTTAATGGTTCATACATATAATAAAAACGTTAATTTTATTGTTCAAAGAATTTATTCAACACATAAATATTTTTAATGGTTCATACACACAATAAAATTGTTAATTTTATTGTTCAAAGAATTTATTCAACACATGAATATTATTAATGGTTCATATATACAATAAAAATGTTAATTTTATTGTTCAAAGAATTTATTCAACACATGAATATTTTTAATGGTTCATTCATACAATAAAAATGTTAATTTTATTGTTCAAAGAATTTATTCAACACATCAATATTTTTAACGGTTCAAACATATAATAAAAATGTTAATTTTATCGTTCATAGAATTCATTCAACACATGAATATTTTTAACGGTTCAAACATACAATAAAAATGTTAATTTTATTGCACAAAGAATTTATTCAACACTAATGGTTAATACATACAATAAAAATGTTAATTTTATTATTCAAGGAATTTATTCAACACATGAATATTTTTAACGGTTCATACATACAATAAAAATGTTAATTTTATTATTCAAACAATTTATTCAACAGATGAACTACATTATATAGTTTATTTCAGAAAATTTCGGCATTACAACGGCAGGGCATTTAGCACCGACACCATGTCTGAGTACGGATTCTCTACTAACCTAGGCCTTGCAGCATTACAAAAATTTCCACAATACCATTCATTTTCACAACACAATGAATTCACAATAAACACAATTGATTTTTGTTGCAACCACAATCAATCATTCGCAGCCACGATCAATTTCACACCACAATACAATCAAATAAATCGTCCATGGTCTGTGGATGACAGTGTCAGGAGCTACTAAGCCCTGTCTACAGCCTAATATATTTTTCTCCATTTTATTTGAATTTATAAATCTTACATTGGGTTCCACTCCTTCTTAATTGACGGCTAGCTCTAAAATTTCTCTAATCACTTCTAGAATGTTGCGTGCGATGACACAAGTCTATTGCCTCTTGTTTCATTAGATTTTGATAACGTATGAGAAATATACGATTTTTATAAACAATAATGGAAATAGCAACATTTTAAAGTGTTGTAGACGATTAAAACTCAAAAACCGCACCTTTGTAGAACGTTTGAAACTAGATTTGATCTTTGCTCCAAATCCGTGAAGCTAGGCCAAGATCGGGTTGCACCACGTCGTAGGGGGAGGAGAGGCGCGCCTACCCCGGTGGTGGTGTCGAGATCGATGACGGCAAGGAGGCTCGACGGCGGTTTAAACAGCGTGACTTTGAGGCGTTGCATCTCTCCAAATACACAACGATTTAATTCAAAATTGGTATGAATTTGAAGGTGGGGATGAGATCCACAAAATCCTCTAAAGATTCATTTGATTTTGTTGAGTGAACTGAAAGTTATGGAGAGGAAAGGTTTTAGCTTCAGCCGCCGTTCGATTTTAGGATTACGGGTGTTTTTTCTGGAAAATGAAAAGTGAATGGAAAAATGTGATTGGCCCGTTTATTTATATTTTAGTTTTTAATTCTTTTAATTCCAAAAATACCGATTTACCCATACGAACTCCAAATCAAACCCAACAAGTTTCGCCCTTAGCTAAATACCCCCATTCCGAACACAATGGAATATGTTTTGTAAGCCCATTCAACTGTTTGAGTCAGTTTTTCTTCAAATATAAGTATATAACATTTAATATTGAATTTGAACGTACATTTCAATTTGTCGGGGCCACATACTAACTCCGAAAATTCCCGAAAAATAAATCTAGCTATGTTTGGACGATACGGTCCCAACAAAACCGATTTCATCGAATTTGGAGACCGTTTGATAAATGGCCATTTTCTGGTCGATCCAATTTGCACTGTATTTTCAAAACATGATTTATTTTTCCACGCTCACGTATTAATTCCAAAAATTATGGAATTTTAAACCTAGAAATTATTTGACATTCCAGATCCAACAAAAGTCGTTTCATCGAAAACGGAGGTCCTTTGCAAAATGGCTATTTTTAAGGGCTTTGTTGTTATTTAAAAATCCAACTTTTAAATTCTGACCAAATTTCTGTTAAAATTTCCTTAAAATAAAATTTTAAATTGGTTCTTATTTTCCTGATTGTTACAATGGAGGTGCTTTTTGTAGCATTTACCCTTTTAATGGTATTAAAACTATATGCAACACTTGACCAAATGCTACCAAATGTATATATAAAATTATATATTTAAACAAAATACTTCTTAACTTTATTTTATAATTCTAAGCAAATTTACTTCAACTTTAGTTAATTTATAAATTTACATAAACTAAACATTTAACTAGCCAAAAATTCTAGATCGTTACATTCACCCCCCTTAAAATAATTTCATCCTCGAAATTACATAAGGTAGTAATAATATGAGATATTAATAACTAAAAGGAAATATATAATAAAAGGAGTTTACCGAAGGTTAAGCTAGACTGGAATGTACAGTCGACAGTCAAGATAGAATTTTCGCATAGTTTCTTCCGTTTCCCAGGTACAATCCTTGGGGTCACCACTCCATTGTACTTTAACCAACTTAACAGTCTTACTCCTTTACCTCTTTTCATCTCGAGCAATGATCTTTGTGGGTTCTCTTTTGACTACTAAACTTGGGGAAATTTCCAGATCTTAGTGAGCAACTTCTTTAATAATCTGGTCTGGGTCATGCACATACTTCCTAAGATTAGATATGCGAAACACATCATGCACACCAGACAACCATTTTGGTAATTGCACTCGATAAGCTAATGGTCCAATTCGCTCTAGAATAGGAAACGGTACAATATACCATGGAGCTAGCTTTCCTGTTTTCCCAAATGTGATAACTCCTTTCATCGGGAATACATTCAAAAATACGAAATCTCCAACTGCAAATTCAAAAGCTTTTCTCCTTCGATCAGCATAGCACTTCTATCGATCCTAGGCAACTTTTAGCTTCTTCTTAATGATATTCACTTTCTCTGTCGCTTCTCCGATCATATCTGGTCCTAGAACAAGTCCATAACCAGACTCAACCCAACATATTTGTGATTTGCATGGACAACCATAGAGTGCTTCAAACAGTGCCATCTAAATACTAGCTTGATAACTGCTGTTATAAGAAAATTCAACCAATGGCAGATGATTCTCCCACGAACCTCCAAAATAAAGAACACATGCTCGCAACAAGTCTTCCAAAATCATGTTAACTCTTTTTGTTTATCCATCTGATTGCGGATGATAGGCATTGCTAAGGGTCAACTTCGTTCCCAAAGCATCTTGAAAAGCTTCATAAAAATTATTGGTGAAGATAGGGTCCCGATCACTTACAATGCTACTTGGAATTCTATGTAACCAAACGATTTCCTTAATATATAACTCTGCTAAACTAGCAGCAGTCCTATTGGGTTTTACTAGAATGAAATGGGCACTTTTAGTTAGGCGATCAAAAATAACCCAAATTCCTTCATTTCCTTTGCGAGGGTGAGGTAAATCATCGATGAAGTCCACTGAAACTTGATCTCATTTCCATTATTTTTTTGGAAAAAGGTTGAAGTAATCCCGCTGTCTTCTTTTGATCGCTTTTTATTTGTTGACATGTAGCACAACGACTGACATAAATAGATATGTCCATTTCTATTGTTTCCCACCAAAATGTGCGCTTAATATAATGGTACATATTAGTGGTTCCTGTATGGATGCCAAACTTGGACTTGTGGCATTCGTCCAACACCTTCTGTTTGAGATTTTTAATATTCGGAACACAAGTTCTTCCCATTAACCTTACGATACCCTTATCATCTATTTCAAAGCCTATGTTTTCGCCGTGTTGAAATCTTTTAACAATTTCCTGCAGAAATTCATCCTTCCTTTGCCTGCAAGCAATCTTCTCTAGGAGGGTCGGGGTGATAACCAGGTAGGGAAGGATAACATATTTTCAACTTAAAGCATCTGCAAAATGTTGGCTTTCCTAGGTGTATATTGAATATCCAAATTGTATGATGCTAAATATTCCAACCAACGCTTCTATCTTTAATTCAGATCTTTCTGAGTGAATAAATACTTTAGAGGCTTATGGTCAGTGTATACTTTGAACTTTTCTCCCAAAAGGCGGTATCTCCAAATTTTCAAAGCAAATGTTACAGCTAATAGTTCTAAGTCATGGGTTGGATAATTTATTTCCTGCGGTTTCAATTGTCTGCTTGCATAAGCAATTACTCTGCCTTCTTGCATTAAACAATTCCAACTCCTTCTTTGCATGCATCACTATAAACCGACATCCCTTTATTTCCATCTGTAGTAGCTAGAACTGGAGCAGATGTCAGTCTTTTCTTTAGCTTTTGAAAGGCTTCTTCACATTTTTGGGAACCACACGAACTTGGAATTCTTCATGGTTAGCTTAGTAAGAGGAGAAGCTATTCTTGAAAATCTTGAACAAATCTTTTGTAGTAGCCGGCCAATCCTAGGAAACTTTGGACTTCTTTTGGTGTCTTTGGTTGCTTCTAATCCAAAATGGGAGAGATTTTGCCTGGGTCTACCGAAATTCCTTTCTCAAATACGATATGACTAAGGAATTTTACTTCTTTTTCCCAAAAGTGGCATTTCGAAAGTTTCGCTTTGAGCACATTCTTTCTCAATATTTCCAAAGCAATTCTTAGATGTTCCGCGTGCTCTTCCTCAGTTTTAGAGTATATGAGAATATTGTCGATGAAAACCAATACGAACATACTTAATACTTCTCGAACTACTCTAATCATTAGATCAAAAAAGTAGGCAGGGGCATCAATCAAACCGAACGACATTACTAACCATTCATAAAGGGTATTGGGTCCCCTAAAGGCAGTTAGATGGATACAATCCTCTACGATTATAAGTTGTTGAAAACTAGTAGCTAGGTCCATTTTTGAGAAAAATCGGGTACCATTTAGTAGATCGAATAGGTCGTCTATATGGGGCAAAGGGTATTTATTCTTTAGAGTTTGCTTATTAAGATCTCGATAGTCAATGAACAATTTTAAAGAATCGTCAGACTTAGTGACGAATACCATGGCTGGCCCCCAATTTGAACGGTTGGGTCGGATAAATCCTTTTGCCAAAAGTACTTAGATTTGTTCATTTAGCTATTCCCTTTCTCTTAGGGCTATTCTTTGGTTAGGATGGACAACGGCTCAAGAATTAGATACAAGGTCAATCCTAAATTCAATTTCACAATGTGGAGGAAGACTCTTAAATTCTTCAAACACATCTGGAAATTCTCTAATAATGGGGATAATACTTATGTCGATATCAGGGTAACCCAAGGTATACATTAGATTATTTCATTTTGGGCTAGGATCTTCGCAAGATATTTGAATAAAATTCCCGAGATTTGTTTTTACACATATTTTCCTATTTGCACAATCTGGATAGGCTTCATATTTGTTTAACCAGTACATTCCGAGAGAATTCCAAATTCGTTGAAATCTAGGACAATAAGATTAATAGGTAATTGATGGAGAGAATAAGAAATTGGGACCTTTTTACAATAAAGACAGAGATTTGTGGAACCTCCTATTGGATTAGTTACGCAAATGGGTTGGCCAATAAACTCAGGTTCAAGTTTTAACTCTTCTATGGTTTTCTTTAAACTAAAACTGTGTGAAGCACCAGTATCAAATAATACTCTAACCAGTTTATCACAAGCAAAAATATTCCTTTATAATACTCCTTTCCTTTCTACGTCCAGTAGGGTTGAAGGTTCACCTTATATTGTAAAGATTTGTACCTTATCAGTTTCCTTTACTTGAGGACAATCTTTACTTAGATTCCCGAACATATGACAGTTGCAACATTTCCACCTTTCTTGATTTGGATCTTCAGCCCCTTTGGTTTCTTGCAGTTAGTTCTAAAATGACCTTTTTCCCTAAAGTTGTAACAAGTTACTTTCATCAAATGATTTTGCTGAGTTCATTTCTTTGGTTTCTTCAACTCTGGCTTCTTCCCTCTAGACTTCCTCTTGTTATCTTTATCATTATTATTATTATTATTATTATTGTTCCTTTCCTTCTATTCAAGTACCTTCTGCTTGTCAATGGTGGCATACCTATAACCCATATCTACTAAGTCCACGAATGATTGCTTGACGAGCGCAGTCATCCTCTCGTGATACTTTGGATTCATCCCCTTAATAAATCTTTCATTCTTCTTTAGCGGGGTGTTTATTAGTTCAGATCCAAGAGAAAAAGCTCATTGAACTCATTCAAGTATTCCTCAAATGACATATTACCTTGCTTAAGATTTATAAACTCTTTGTATATCCGAAGAATTCCTGCCGAGGGAATGTAACATTCTTCGAAAACCTCTTTGAAATCCTTCCATGAAAAGTCGTCTTCTGGTTTCCCTAGGATGATATTCTCCAACCATGTAGCCGCTCCTTCCTGTAGTTGCCATGTGGCCAACAGTCTCTTCTGGTTATCTTCCAGATTAAGTCCTTTGAAAATATTCTCGCATGATTTAATCCAGATTTGAGCTTCCATAACATCGCCGGATCCCGTATATGGTTTCCCACCCAGATTTGCGTAATCCTTGTTCATATCAGGAAGATTAGTTTGACTCGGAAATCGAATCATGATTTCATTAATTGTCATAGCATCACGATAACAGGTGGCGTTACTACTTCCTCCCCAATGTCTGCCTCTACTGCTCATTTCCTACTATTTGTATATAGTATGAAAATGCTTATTAGACATGCAAATGAATTACCTAAGGAGTATAAAATAGTTTAATATAAACCAAAGCTCTAATACCAAAAGTGATGACCCGAAATTTCGACCTTTGAAAATCGACACTTTAACACCTTGTATTCAAAATGTCGAAGATTTAAGTGTCGGATTCCTAGTTATCTGGGGATATAACAATTAGTTTAATCACAATGAAATAAAACAACTTCTCATTTATATACATGAGATTACATCAGAGTTTACAACATTACATAGCCAAAACTAAAAGAACAGCGGAAACTGACTAACAATGTAAATCCCATAACAGACTTCGTCTTCACCTGAATAGCTTCAGATCACAGATGCCCACAAACAATATGCCCCAAAGAAAATAGTTGATACTCTATAGCAACAACAACTCCACAAAAGCAAGGGATCCACTGAGAAAAAAAGCTCCAAGACACAAGCTTCAAGACATAAGCTCCAAATCTGCTACTAAACCTGACACTAGGCTGCCCTTGCAAAAGTTTATGGGCACCTAGAGTTTTGTGTGAAACCAAAACAACTCCGGGTCAGTCATGGGACCGGTGTGAGAACTCATCATATTTGTTTGTGACATAGAAAATTCGTAATGACTTTTTTATGAAAAATGAAACTAACATAAGGTCTCGCGGCACACACACAATGCAAATGCACACATGGGCGAGGTTTCTCCTTATGATGGTAAAAAATGCCTTAATAGGAGGAAACCATTTTGATATTATTATTAGTGCATAGTGTGGAAACAATTTCGAAAGTAAATGTATCAATCTTATCCAACATAATGCCCCATCCCATTATACTGATGTAATCCTGCTAGTAACTAGCATGCTATAGAATCAAAACTATAAGGGTTCATAGTGGAGATTGGGTTTCCAATAATGACCAGGCAAAAGGAACTTCCTTACCAAAACGAATTTTGAACACCTCGAGAGGGATGTCCAAAGATCAACTAATGATCCTCATGCTAACACAAGGCTGGGTTACCTCTGTAACTAGGTAACTTAGAGTATGCATGAGTATGTCATCTCCCAGTCGTTACCAACCTTTCCGAGCACTCGCAAACAACAACCACAAAATTAGATGTTTTCCACATAGGTTAATACTTGGGCTCCATGCCATAGTACACCTTCTATCTAGATGGAAACAACACACCTATAACCCTGCCGCATTTCTTCCTGTTTTTGGCCATTTACCGGGATATAAGGCTTGCTGATGTCACGATATACACAAAGCTACGCTTTAAATAAGCCATGCTTTGATCATCCATACCTCATCCCATAACTTAAGTATGCCACAGTGTCTATTCACAACGCATCACTGATTTCTATCTATATACAACCTCTAAGCTCATACGTCTTAGAGAAAGGTGTTAAACAAGAGAATAAATTCTCCGCCACCAAGCAGATATATATTATTAAAGATCAGTGCTACGCAGTCAATTACAATGTCAGACGCATAATCCATAAATGTCTATTCTGGGTCTGAAAGAAACAACAATCTGAAATTCCTTCACAGACGTTCGGGCTACTTGTCACTTAGCTGATATAAAATCCATCTGCAAATGGGAGCTACCTATTTAAGACATTCAACAAGTCGTCCTTACGATAAGAAGAGTCCTGGTATTTAGAACTATCTTCAGTGTCTTCAATTGCTCCACAATGTCCTATTATTACTTGGAATGGTTTCTGGACATAAATTTGATCCAGGTCTTTCCAAATAATAAGCGCAATTTTAAAAACATGTGGATATATAGGACAAATCAAGTCTCAACGCATACTTCATGTTTGGAAACTCAAACTTTCATTTAAAACACTTAATTACATATTAGAATTTATCTATAATGGTTTGGAATTTTTTAATAAAGTTAGATCCCTTTAAAACTCAATATTTAACAAACAACGTTACAAAAGCGTTACAAAAAGTGTTTCAAAATACTAATATTGGCTAGTTTAAGTAAAATGACTATTTTTATCCAAAATTTCATGATTTTACGATAAATAACTTTTAAATAGTTAATTGTGATTTTACAAAAAATTTCCATATTTTTAAATAGTTTATAACAACTATTTATAATTATAATAAACTAATTCCATTTATAATGATTTTTTCAAAATTGTTTTAAACATAAGCTAAAAACTATAAGTCGAAATTGAAAACTGCGTTCTCTTATTTGAAGCTTTTTTTAAAAGGAAGCAAACGTTTTTCATTTCATGAAAATCCAATTTAAATTGTAAAAGTTACAGTTGTTTAAGCTTTGTAACTAAAACACACAAATTGCCGTTGTGCGATAAGTTTTATTTTGACCGCAATAAAAAATTTCAACTATTTTTTTTGAATTAACCATCCCATCTGTCGGATCAGTTAGGGATAGCCAGGGAGAGCAGGAAACTATATTTTCCAAACTGAAGCCTAGACACTATTCTCTCTGTCATCCTAGAACGTTCCGGTATTTATTTTGACCGTAATATAACTTGCTTCAAAATAATTTAGAAACCCATTTTATACTTACAAAAATTATATTTTAACTATTTAAAACGTGTGACGGCCCGCCCGCACCAACCGACATTTACTCCAAAAATTTGCGTTGTACACATGTTCAGTTAGCACGGAACGGTCGTCAGAAGAAAAGAAGGAAGACGAGGAATCAACAAAGAACTTGTAGAATGTCTCACAGCGCATGGAACAAAATATAATAACAACATACTTGAAATAAAACAGGTGAGACAGTGTATAAGCTGAGACAAACTATCATAGCAGCGGAAAATCCAAATACAGCTTATGTTCCACAACATCATTATTACAACTTTTAAAACTGTCTCTAAAGCAAGATAAGGAAGGTACACTACTAATGCCCAAGTAGTGACCACCAACGACATAGGGAGAATATCTATATGTATCATACGTGGAAGCATCTTGCTCGCCTCCGGATCAACTACTCGTGCATCACCAGCTAACCTGTCTCTAGTCTGCTCATTTAGGAGCACCCGGAGTAATAAGAAGAGACATAAAACTCGGGGTCAGTCAAAAGTCTGGTATGAGTGATAAGCAGCTAAACAGAATAATAATAGGTATACTAAACCATACCTAAACCGGGACCTGCGACCAAAGAGTTAGCACTACATACTGTACAACACTCTAGGGTTCCACTAACATATAGTGTACAAGCATACGGGGGTGGGGGTGTGCATGTCACAGTGATAGAAAACAATCAAGCATATCAACCAACCTCACATCTCTCACTCAGTGCGTAAAGCATACGATATCCACCACTTCGACCACCCAATACTTTGCTATGGTCACTCTACCCCATGAAGATACAACGGCTTCACTGCACTGATCCATAGCCAATAATCCTTCGCTATGTCCACTTTTCCCCATGGAGTCATACACACCCCATTGCATGGGCTCATAGTCTTACTACGATCACTTTGCCCCTCGAGTCACGATGACTCTACTGCATTGATACGTAGCCCATCATTCCTTTTCAGTGGTGAATCGAATTTATGAACATCGACAACTCCTTAGCACACGTCCCGCAACAAACCCCAACCATGAAGTGAACTCATTGGTTCTCATTTGGATCCTAAGCTCTAACTTCCACTTGGACTTCCTTTACATCTCGGGTTATTGGTCTTCATCAGATCTGTTCGTATCGTCGCCTTCATGTCATAGCCGTTTGGATCGACCTTCAGTATCCCCCATTGGATCGATTTGTGCCAAGCTTCTCAGGATCGGATCGTGGTGTTCATCTGGTGGCGGTTCGGATCGGCCTCTTCCAAAGCACACCGGGTCGGATCGCAGTCTCCAAGTCCAATCGTAGTACATCGGTTCGGGGTACTATGGCGGATCGGGTCGGGGTACTTCTGGTGGATCGGGTCGGTCATGATCTCCTCCAGGTTTCAAGTCAACTAGTAGCATATAGGCTCGGATGCAAGGGCGTGGATCATGGATGGGCCACACGAACGGTTCGGACCTCCCCAATCGATCCGGTCTGGTCCCTGTCCATTTCCTGCATTTTGTCCAGCGAGTTATTTACGCCATTCCACGGCGTTTTCGACCACTCTAGCTATTCTAATCAATCACAAAGCATATCACAAAGTCATAGCAACAAATATAAGTGACCTCAAACACCAAAACATCAATATGATAGGTTAAAATGGATCAAACATAGCCAAAACCCCGTATTTTCCCTTAAGCATGTTCAAGCATAATTAATGATAGGATTAGGAAAACTTAACCAAATTAACCCAAGTTTCTAAAAGAGGTCTAAAGCATCATTTAAGAATTTATAAATATTTTTCCAGATTTTATTTACGTTAAAAACGCTAATTAACACTAATCAACACTAATTAGCCATAATTAGTGTAAAAGCAAGCTAATCACACACCTTACCCACAAATAAACCTTAATCTGAAATAAATCACTGTTTGGGCGCGAATAGAAATGCAAAATAGCAGCTCTAATCTTGATTTGGTGAAGATCTCCCTTGATTTGATGTTGCTAAGCTTAATCCTTGATTAGAAAGTGATTTGGAGGTGATTTAGAGGTTGGAGGCCATTTTTAGGGTTTCTAAGAGGTAAGTGGAGGCTAGAAAACTGAAATGGAATGAAACACCAACTCTTTTCATCCTCCTCATAACCTAATCCCAAAATGAGTTATGGGCCCATTCACTAATCACCCTATTTGGCCCGGTTAAGCAGTTTTTCACCTTCCAAACCTTATTTCAGCCATATCTCCCAAACGGTAAGTCCGTTTCTCACATGTGACCACTCTACGGAAAGGTAAACCATCATCCGAAGCCAATGGAAGTGGTTTCAGGTCAAAACTCCTTTTCAATCAAAAGTTATGGCCGAAACAAGATCAGCTAGGGGCAAAACGGTCATTTAAAAATCGGGAAAGATCATAAACATGGGAAATGATCCTACTGGTCGTTTCCCAAAGCCACATGACCATACTACTTCATATAAGACAGAAATAAATATTCTACGATCCTCCGATGTGTAGAATTCGGGTTGTTACATTCTCCCCCCTTAAGAAATTCCGCCCCCGAAATTCCCTAACCAAAACACACAAAAGGTCCTACATGCCTATCAGCCATAAAACAACTATCAAACATGCTAAACAAGCAAAACAAGTCTATCCTAGCATGCGTAATAACTAAATTGTAAAGTAAACCTTACCAGGCAGAGAGTTCTGGATACGTCTTCCTGATGCTATCCTCTGTCACCCAAGTACAGTCATTCTCGTTCTCGCCCCACTAAACCTTGACTAGCTTCATCGCCTTCCTTTGAAGGTGCTTCGTATCGTGCTCGACAATACGAATCGGCTTGAGGTTCCCAACCGCCTCGGGTTCCACTTCGAGGTCCTCTAACTGATCAGGTGAAATAGTCATATCTAGGTCGTGCACGAACTTCCTTAGCTGGGAAACATGAAATACGTTGTGAAATCCTGCCATCTTCTCGGGTATGTCAACTCTATACGCCAAATTCCCAACTTGTTCGAGAACAGGGAATGGACAAACAAACCTTGGTTCCAACTTGCCTCTCCTACTAAATCGTATCACTCTATTCAACGGAGAAATCTTGACAAGCACTAAGTCACCAACGGAGAATTTTAAGTCTCTTCTCCTCTTATCAGCATAACTCTTCTGCCTATCCTGGGCAGCGTTCATCCGTTGTTGGATGGTCTTAATCTTATCTGAAGTTTCCCGTACCACATCTGATCCAAGCACAAACTTCTGACCGGTCTTTATCCAACATGATGGTGAGTTGCACGATCTTCCATACAAAGCTTCATATGGAGCCATACCGATACTGGATTGATATCTATTATTATATGCAAACTCTACTAGATGCAAATGGTCATCCCATGATCCACCAAAATCCAATATACAAGCTCTCAAGAGATCTTCCAATATACGATTCACCCTCTCTGTCTGACCATCGGTTTGAGGATGATACGCGGTACTGAGATATAATTCCGACCCTAGAGCCTCCTGTAAGCTCTTCCAAAACCCACCAGTAAACAACGGGTCTCAGTCACTCACAATGCTTTTAGATACTCCATGAAATCTCACTACCCACTTAATATACAGTTCTGCTAACTTAGCTGCCGTTCTGGTCGATTTGACTGGTATAAATCTTGCACTCTTGGTCAATCGATCCATAATTACCCAAATGCTATCATGTCCCAATTTAGTCCTTGGTAAACCATCAATGAAATCCATCGAGACTTGCTCCCATTTCCATTCGGGAATTTCTAATGGTTGCAACAAACCACTAGGCTTCTTTTGCTCGGCTTTAACTAGCTGGCAATTCATGCACTTGGATATAAACTTCCCAACGCCTCTTTTCACCCCTTTCCAGTAGTAAGTCTGCTTCATGTCTCGATACATCTTATCACCACCGGGGTGTATAGTCAGTTTTGAGTGATGACATTCCCTAAGCACTTCATCTCTCAAACCATTCACGTTGGGTACAACTAGTCTTCCATTCTTTCGAAGCCATCTTTCTCGATCAAGCCCATTCAAATTCATCCCCTTACCATCAATATTCATCTCTAACTTGGAGATGATTCCAATATATTAGGATCGTCCCTCTGACTGGAACCAATCCGCTCAATCAAAGTGAGTCTGATCGTCAAACTAGCTAACATCTCTGGATCCAGTTCGCACTTTGGTCTGAAATCATACCCTGCGATATACTCCAGTCGCTTCCATTCAAGAAACATAGCCCCTATACTGGCATGTCTCCTACTCAAGGCATCGGCTACCACATTGCCTTTCCCAGGTGTATATGCAATATCAAAATCATACGAAGCCAAGAACTCTAACCATCTCTACTGACGGAGATTCAGATCCTTCTGAGAGAAGAGATACTTTAGCGATTTATGATCGGTAAACAACTCAAATCTCTCTCCTAAGAGATAATGACTTCATATCTTCAACGCGAACACGATCACTGCCAGTTCCAAATGATGGGTAGGATACCTTTTCTCATGCGGCTTTAGTTGCGGACTAGCATAAGCTACAACCCTACATCCTTGCATCAATACAGCACCTAGTCTATACCACAAGCATCCGTGTATACCGTCATCTCTTCGTTCCATTTAGGAATGATTAAAACTGGCGCACATACAACTTTTCTTTTAGATTCTTGAATGCATTTTCACACACTCCGTCCCAGACGAAGGCTTGATTCTTCTTAGTCAACTGAGTCAACGGTGCTGCTATCTTGGAGAAGTCCTGGATAAACTTATGATAATATCCAGCTAACCCCAAGAAACTTCTCACGTCTATTGCATTCTTGGATGTAGACCAATCCTGTACCGTAGCCACCTTCGCAGGGTCCACGGCAATACCATTCACTGAAACAACATGGCCCAAGAATCTCACTTCCCTCCTCCAGAAGTGACACTTAGAAATTTCGCTTTCAATTGGTGTCTTCTCAACACCTCCATCACTATCCTCAAATGTCCCTTGTGTTCTTCCTCTGTCCTCGAGTAAACAAGGATGTCATCTACGAACACAAGAACAAACTTATTCAGTTGATCTCTAAACACCCGATTCATAAGATCCACGAAGTATGCTGGTGCATTAGTAAACCCAAATGACATGACCAACCACTCATAGAATCCAGACGGCGTCCTAAATGTCGTTTTCGGAACACTCTCAGCCGCTACTCGGAGATGATGAAATCCCATCGCGAGTTCCAACTGGCAGAACACTCTTGCTGCTTCCAGTTGATCAAACAAACCATCTATCCATGGGAGGGGATACTTATTCTTCCTCGTCACTTTATTCAACTTGCGATAGTCCACACACAAACGAAGGGAACCATCTGCCTTAGTGGCAAACACAACTGGTGCTCCCCACTCGAAGACACTTCTTCCAATAAATCCCTTCTTCAAAAGATCGCTGACTTGCACCTCGAGCTCTCGCTGCTCCCTTGGTTCCATACGACGAAGTGGCATCACTATAGGTCTGGCATCTTTCACTAAATCAATACGGAACTCAATCTCTCGGTGTGGTGGAAGTTCGGTCACTTCCTCGAAGACGTCCGGATACTGGCCAACCATGGGCACATCTGACAACTCATCCTGCGAGATGTCGAGGGAATTTATAAAACTAGCCATTACCCCATCACTAGGTATACTTCCAAACACTACCCTCCGCCCATCATCCGCCCTAACTATCACCAAAAAGCCCTCACAGTCTACCACCACCCCATATCTTTGGAGCCAATCGACCCCCAATATAATGCCACACCCAATAAAGCCCAAAACAAAGCAATCACAAACAAAGATACATCCTTGACTCGATAAGACCAAATTTCGGCAAATCATACTGAGGTTAGTCGAACCACCAATCGGGTTCATCACAACCAATGGTCTATCGACTATCTCGGGTTCCAGTCCCAACCTATCTACCAGGTCACTAGATATGAAGGAACGGGAAGCCCCAGTTTCAAACAAAACTCGAACAGGTACATCAAAAATAGAAAACATACCTTGAATGACGACATTCTTTCCTTTCTCAACGGCAGTTGGGGCATTCGACGAAGAAGGAATAGCACTGATAGCATATTCTTTCACAATCTGCTTCTCCTTAAGGGGTTGTGGACATTTATCCTTATGATGTCCCACTTGGCCACAGTTGTAGCACTTCCTATCCGCTGGCTTGGCCCGACATTCTTTGGCATAATGGCCCTTCTTACCACAGCTAAAGCACTCAACATCTTTCTTGCTCTTTTTCTGGCCATCCTTAGCTTGGTTCTGCTTCCTCTTGTTCTGAGAGTTATTCTTGCCTCCACCGCTCACTTGCGGTTTTGGCCCTTCTGCAGATGCAACCTCAGTCTTCGACTTAGGGTAAAGACTCTCTGATCTCAAAGCTTTCCCAACAATTGATTCAAAAGTCTCATCAATGTGGTTGATAAGCCTTCCCCCAAGTATCCATCCAAACCAGTAGTGAACTTCTCATTCTTCTTCTCAGGAGTATCGATAAAGAATAATTCGTACTTCAACAAAGTGTCGACCTCAGTAATATAGTCCGAGACAGCTCTACAATTCTGCTTAAGTTCCAAGAACTTCCTAAACAATTCCGACTTCTGAGCAGCTGGGATAAACTTATCGCTAAAGCGAGCCTTAAACTGATCCCAAGTAACCTGATCCTCTGGAGTGGCTGTCCTAATAGAATTACACCAATTCATCGCTCGCCTTTGCAGCTGACGAGAAGCTAGCCTTCTCTTCATCGCATCCTCGATTCCCAAGTCGTCGAATGTAACAACCCATATTTTTTATAACATGTTAAAACAAGAACTCAAGGCAGAATTAAATTTTAAATCAGAATTAGGGGAAACGGTTTATTCCATTGCATTCGTCTCGAAATTTTACATAAAATAGAGTCCAAGTTTTCGAAAATCGGAGTCCGAACGAAGAAGTTATGGCCTGTACAAGTTTCAGCAGTTTTCAGACAGCACCGGACCAAGGGGTCGACCATTGGGTCGACCTACCCCCCTAGGTCGACCATGGGGTCGACCTACCCCCCAGGTCGACCATAGTGTCGATACCCCCTTACAGGTCGACCTGGTCGGCCTGTTTTGACCCAGAACACATTTTTGAAGCCTGAGACGTGTTTTGATTGTCCGGATTGATTCTAGGGTTAATCTAAGGGCCTAAACTAGTTGCTACACCTATAAAAACACCCTTAGACCTAACCTAATTCATATCAAATCATTCTTACACCATTATGATGCTAAAATACCTCTTGAACCATGCCCGCTGTCTCCAAATCAAAGTACAAACATTCAAACTCAAATCAATCCAAAGAACAAGGTTTCTACAATGATTCAAGACAATAAATTAACAACGCCGCGACATTTTTACAACAAATTCAGTTCTTAATTCATTAGCCATGCCCTGTAAGATCTAGTTGTTTTTATATTTAAACATTTAATTGTAATATGGTCATGGAATAAAGTGGAATTGGATTTAAGAATGTTTATCGATTATGATCTATTTCTGTTGCTCCTTGAATATTGTGTTTTGGGACTTGTCTATCTTTATGTTCATGACAAATTTATGATCTATTCAGCTGTTCTCTTGATTCATAATGACGTCATCATCAAGTTGTAGTATTTATGCCTATGATGATGTTTTCCTCTGATCTCATTTTTATTCAATTTCTATCTCCCCCAATTTATTTTCCTTCATGAACCTTGATCAATTTTGGACCTTGGCCTAAAATCGCGATTTGCATACGATATGTATACGAGGGAAATTATGGGATTATTTCCTATATGAATATGACGTAACAATTGGCAACATGAAATTGGATATTATCATTGGGTTTGCAAGTTTGGGTGTGATCTGTAAATTTTGGTATAATATTGTTATGAAATTTTTTTACATAAGTATTATATACATGGAAATTGGCACAAATAGGATCTATTTAATGTAACATGATATTTGGTATATATAACATGTAAATAATTTGGGATGAAGTGGACATACATGAATTAGCATGTAAATTAAATCACGAGTTTGGGACTATGTAAGCTTAAATCAAAAGATTGGGCTTATGTTAATTAGGCATATGTAGAATTGAGAATTTGAACATGAAAGCGATTGTAAACTTGATAATTGGCATAAACATGTATTATGAACTTTGGCAACTGACATGTATTGTAATAGAAAGATTTTAGTTTGGGATAACCGCACCATGAATCATGATTTGGGTTTATTCGGTATAAAACTTAATACATGTAATCTTGGCTTGAACTTGATATGGGTAAAATGGCATAAACCTGGCATACATGTAATAGGCAAGAATCGGGCGTATGTAAACTGACTAGAATTGTATGTATGTATATATATATATATATATATATATGTAAATTGGCATGTAATTTTGGAACTTGGGCATATGTTTATTAATATGTAAAGTTGGGAATTTGAAACATGAAAATGACTGTGTATTGGATAATTGACTTGAACACGAACATGAACATTTCTATATGTTAAACACATGAACTGGTATTGGGGTTTTGGGGGAAATACGACATTAATGAACCTTTGACATGAGGTTAGACTCGGTTTGTGGTGTAAATCTGCCCGGAACCACCCGGCAAATCCAGTAGCCACAAAGTGTCAGTCTAATGTGGGAGGTCAAAGGTCGAATTGTAGGCGTAACGATTTATGACACGAGGTTAGACTCAGTTTGTGGTGTAAATCTGCCCGGAACCGCCCGACAAATCCAGTGGCCACAAAGTGCACAGTCTAATGTGAGAGGTCATGATTCGTTCGTCATAATGAATGAATTAAGGAATACTAACCATATTAAGACGTGGGTACGGTTAGAGGGTTAGGTGGGATGACATGGAAATTTGACATGTAATTGTGGACCTAACTGGTATGAGTTAAGAACATGTAAAACTTATAAATGTGGGCTTAACCAACATTACTGTTAATCAGACCAATGGTGGGTTAAGTAGTATGACTAGACTAATGACACTTAACCGATATGATATGAATGGGTAGGTTAAGCCATGAATTACTTGAAATACTTAACCAATGTAATTTGACGAATGGGAGGGTTAAGTTAAATGGGTTGGTTTAACTTGAATGGGTTGATAACACCCAACCAATATAACCTGATGTTTGATAGGGTTAAGTCAAGAACCGCTTGAATATACTTAACCAATTGGATAGGATGATTTGATAGGGTTAAGTCATGAACCGCTTGAATATACTTAACCAATTGGACATGATGATTTGATAGGGTTAAGTCATGAACCGCTTGAATATACTTAACCAATTTGACACGATGATTTGATAGGATAAAGTCATGAACTGCTTGAATATACTTAACCAATTTAATACGATGATTTGATAGGGTTAAGTCATGAACCGCTTGAATATACTTAACCAACTTGATAGATGATTCGTAGGGCTACGTTATGAACTTGAATGACAACACTTAGCCAATTTGACATAACACGTAGGCGGGTTAAGTCACGAACTCAAATGACAACACTTAACCAACTTGACATGCTAGACTGAATGGGTTAAGTCTCGAATTTAAATGACAACACTTAACCTACTGAACGGAAACCCTAGTTGCGTGGTCCTTTTCAGCAGTAACCCACTAGATGTATCACGATACCCTAGAACTAGGCAGGGTGGGGCACGATTACTGGACTGATTGTAAGCGACCAGAACGACGACTGAGTTGGTGCGCCATTGTAGGTTCAAGTGGACTATGGTCATGCACGTAGTCCGGAGTTGAAAAAGCAGGCATTGGGCACCGGTAGGTTTACACTGTGCGTGCTTGATTCTTGTCGGTGGTTGGCACCCTAGGGCTTGATGCACCCTATGGTGGACCTAGCACAGGTGACTACATTTCGTGATTGGGCCGTATGACACAGACACATGAACGAGCTAGGACTTGTAGGGAGCCGATCGATTAATAGATCGTTACGTGGAAAAAAAGGTGTTGTTCGTTAGGTAGCATAATCCCTAGTGGTCCTAGGTGGCATAAATCCTAGTTGAACACGCGATAGTTCATGATAAGGAAACCTAGCTAGAACAAGGGTGACAGTCCAAACGATTTCAGGAATGGTGGCACTACGTTGAAGTTGTATAGAAATACGTGATGAAACCCGTACGATATACGGCAAGGGACTGTACATATACATGGAAAGGATGATACAGGTTAGGGTACTAGTACAGTTGGTGCAGAGAATTTAGGAAATCGAAGAAAATAGTGGAATAGTGAAGCTTAGAAATCTTGCGATGTTATACTTAACAGAAACCTTGCAATGTAATACTTGGTAGGAACCTTGTGATGATACTCTTGATTGGAAGCATGGAATGTTATACTTGATTCATCGTGCCTGTAGCTTACCTTGCCTTTTCATCATGCTTATGTTTACTTTCATTTTATTTATGCCATATTATCTTCACCTGTTTTTATGCTGAAAGCCACTAGAACTTACTTAGTCTTTATGACTGACCCAGTTTGTTTCGCCTCTTTTTCTTTCGTTCCCCCCCCCCCCCCCCGGTTCGCCAAGTGGGAATACAGCTTAGTTCGGATCTTACCAAGCTCCAAGGCTCATTCATATACTGCTTGGATTTCTCTTGGCTATGACTTGCTTTGCTTTATTGGGGAATACTAAAATTTATTTTCATGCTTCTTTGTCTTTGAGCAAGACATATATTTTAGCTATGTAATTGGGTATTTGAAAGTGATGGGATTTTATTGTAAACAATTATATTTATTAAATGTTTTGAAGACCTTCTGCTGTTTTATATATGTCTGTCTTGTAATATTTCTGTTCCAGTACCCATAATGCTCCATTGAAGTTAAGGCATTCCCTTTGTGAGTGACCTTAACGGATGTGGGGTGTTACGTTTGGTATCAGAGCCGAAGGTTACCAGACTGGGCAAAAGTTTTTAAAACCTTTTGAAATTATTTTCAAAACCATTTACAAAGAAGCATTTTTCAAGAAAAGTTTTATTTTTAAAGGCTATTCCCCAAAGGCCATTAGCATTATCCTTTGTTTCCTTGTTCGAATCCCTTTTCCTTTCTTTCCTCCATCTGTAGTCACATTAGTTCCATCTGCGACTAATCTTATTTCAAGCTTTGTAGGGTTGCCATGCGATGGAGGTAGTTCTCGAGAGACCTGTTAACACGTTATATAAGAGGGGATAAGAGTGGTTAAGGAAAATGAGGCTCAGAACAAGAAGGTAGAAATGTTTCTGTAGGAAAGTCTAGTTTATATTTCTATCCTGTTCGTACCCTTTTTTATTATGGTACGCCGCACCCTTTTTATTTCTGCTTCGATAGTTGAGTCTCTACACGTTAGTACTAGCATAGTAGAGGATCCCGTTTTTGTCTCAAATCCTATGGGGAATCGGCTCATTTATTCATGACTTGTTTGGATTTGAGAATGTCTATGCTAAGTGTTGAGTTTAGAAGTAAAGCTTATATTTTTGGGCTATGGGTTGATTCTAGGGATGGAGTGGTTGTCCAGAAATGGTACCATTCTCGAGTATGAAAAGAGGGTAGTTAGACGCTTGACTTGCCTTGGTAATGCCCTCGAAGTCTAGTGTAACCCTTAGGCTTCTGCCATGTTTAGTTACCTAGAACCTCTTGATACATTTATCGATCTGCTCAAATAGTGTTCGCAACTAAGGCGGGTGGTTCATTTTGCTAATGCATGAGTTATAGAAAATCACCTTAGTAAGTACACTTGGCAACATAGTTGGCATTTGTTTATTTTCAAGAGATAATTCATTTATGTGGAATACCTTCTGGTAAGTGAATGAGATCCAAGATTCACTAGTGAATATTGGAGAGCTTGCATGAAACCATGAGTACGCAGTTATGTTTGAATCGGGTATACTAGAAAGAGAATAAGCGAAAGTGGAACGAGAGGCGATAGTGGAATGAGTTCCAATTCATATTCTGGGAACAAGAATTAAGGAACTACGAAATTGTGAAGTTAAAGACGGTCAAAGCACAATGGAGTTAAGCTCAAGGAAATACGACTTATGTAACACCCTACTTCCGTTAAGAGCACTCACAAAGGGAGTGCCTTAACTTTGGTGGAGCATTTTAGTAGACAGAACAGAAATTTACAAGACAGATAAACAATACTTGAGAAATTATAAATTTATTATAGCGGGAAACAGAAATCAGTTTGGTTATATCTTTACCAAAAACTCAAGTACATAAATATCAGTCTTGTTCAGAAAATTATCAAAGTACAAAACTTTAAAATCATAATCCCCATAGAAGCTGCCATAAAGAGTCAAGCTATACATTAAGCACTCTAAGTAATTCAAGCAGAAGAAATCTGGATCAAGCTAAAGTATTCCCTCCTTGGAAAACCTGGGGGGGAACGGAAGAAAAAGGGGCAAAAACAAGCAAGGTCAGACATAAAGTCTGGCAAGTCCAGTGACTTTCAGCACATGAACATATAATAATAAACATGGCATGCAATTAAAACTGGATGAGAGATGATAGTAACAGGAGCAGTAGATGTACTTAGGATAAACAGAAGAAACAGAATAATATTACTTTTCATTTCTCTGCACTAATGCTAGTATAACAGGATTAGGTGTCACCCTAATGTCTAAACTGAAACAGAGATGGGAACAGAATAATTTCCACAGAAGCGAATGCTAGTAATGGGCCTTTACCACCCTAACAGAAACGGATAGAAACAGAATGCTAGTAATGGGCCTTTACCACCCGAACAGAAACAAACAGAAACAGAATGCTAATAATGGGCCTTTACCACCCGAACAGAAACAGATAGAAACAGAATGCTAATAATGGGCCTTTACCACCCGAACAGAACCAGATTAATCCTTATGGAAACAGAATGTAGAATTAGGTGTACACTAGTAAATGGGCCTTTACCATCCGAACAGACGGTACCATGCAGACAGGTGTTGCCACCCAACAGAAACAGAAGGTACTAATAGAAACAGACAGAACTATGTGTACCCTAAAATCCTACCCCAAGCGATCGGCTCCCTAATACATAAATACCCTCTGTCGGCTCCACAATAGGGTGTATCACTCCCTAAAGTGACAACCAATTGGCACAGGCCTATTTAGAGATGTCACGGTGTCTTACATCCTCAGAGGCAGACCTGGATCCATGCTCGCACATGACCCGGTTAGAACGCACCATCAACACCCCTCGCCAGTATCAGAATGAACCACTTATAATTAGTTAAGTAAGCATGCCCGAACCCTACCTACTGTTGGGTTAAAGTTTTGATACCAGAAAGGGTTATTGACTAATATGAGTCCCAAACAACAGATGACACAAGTAATTTCCCTCCTAACCTTGTGTCCCCAGACTAACAGATTTCAGATTAACTTGTTTACAAGTTCAGACATACAGAGTTCAGATTAACTAGTTCACAGATCAGACAAGTTTTCAGACTAACGGATCAGATGTACGGATTTAACAGATTTACAGATTTGTCTAACTTTGTAATTGGGCGTACAGATTCACGAAACGGGTTTGTTTAATTCATTAGTCCAATTGGTTTAACCCTATCCACCTAACACGTTTTAGACATCATATTTATCCTAGATTTGCATTAATTAAATATTAATGCACAGACCTCTCACATTAGGTCAGTAGCTTGTGGCCGCTGGATATGCCGGGCAGTTCCGTGCAACTTCTGCCACAAGCCAGACATAACCTCGTGTCTAAGCATATTTTAGTTATGCCTACGACCTCTCACATTAGACTGACAGTTTGCGGTCGCTGGTTAAGCCGATTGGTTCTGGGCAGGCTTCTACCGCAAACAGAGTCTAACCTCGTGTCATAGCCAATTCATTTCAATACAGATTTTTCAGATATCAGACTAAATTCTGTTTATTTAATAGATTAAACTTCTTCATAGGATATAATAGATTAATCAAATTTCCGTGTTCTACTAAATCTTAGGTCGAGCCTACGGATTCACATACTTCAAATTTCAGCATTTTAGTTCCAACAGATTACGTCATTCAACAGATTAAACTGATAACAAATCTTGCAGATTAGGCCATTTAGCAGATTTAGCAGATAAGGCAACTTAACATAATTAGCAGATTAGGCAATTCAATCTAATTAGCTGTTTAGGCAATATAACAGAACTAGCGGATTAGGCAATATAACAGATTTAGCAGATAACAGATTTAGCAGATTATATATATCATATCTTGCCTAATCATAAATTTAGCCTAAACTCACTTGCCAAATCATGGTCATAACTCATAATACCACATCTTGCTCCCAATTTTTTTAGTTAAACATTACATAGTTCAGAATATTCTCCATAAATCACGATAAACAATATGAATTATGCCAAATTATAACCTATGATGCCAGATATCCAAAAACCCTTATTTAGGCGCATTCACATTAATAGTTATCCTGTTTTTGTATAGGTCTCTACGCCTAAGTCACATATTCCTTTTTCAAGTCATGAACTTTTTTCATAAAATAATATGTCCAAAAAATCTAGGTTTTTAAACTATAACATGTAGTATGTCCTCAACATGCATTATCATTCATGCATAACATGTTGTAAATTATCTTTAAACTCTAACATCAGACCTTGATTTAAAACATGCATTATGCCTCCCAAGTTTCAAGTTGTCCTATATTTCCCCTTCTCCCAAATCACAGATTATCATACCTAGTATGAGCAGATCGATATCTAACATATGTTTATTTCTCAAATTTACTATAGATCTAGATTACAACATGTACTATGCATCTAAATTAGTTTCGTGTTTATGGTTAAATCTACGCCCGAATCCCAAGTCATAAGTCCAATATATTTTATGCCTCAATCTCAAGTCATATGTTATTATATGCCTCAGATTTTATGTCATGTCCTCGAATTAGTCCTGTCCAATTATGCATCGTTCATTATTTGTCCCAAACATTTTACCGTTCGTGCGTTAATCTCTTATGAGATTTGGCTCAGGCTCGTGGTAGCCTAGCTATAGAGCAGAAAGAAGAAAGAGATACAGAATAAGATAGATCTAAATAGAACAGAACAGACATAACCTCAAATTCAAATTTATAGTTCATGTCACAATCATAATTAACGTTTATAGCGGAAAATAACTGTACTTGCCTTTCGTGGTTTTAAGAAAGGATAATAAACTATTGTTGATGCAGAAATGCTGAATTATTCCTCTTTAATTGTTTTCGTAGCCCTAAACTTAGATTTGTGATTTGATTTAGCTTTTAATTCTATTCAGGTTGGAAGAAGATTCATCAGTCCCAGTTTTGATCTCAATAGGGTAGCGATGCCATTTTTATTTTTAAATTAGAACAGAGGCAGAATATAGATAGAATGAAATTGTGTGGAGAGAAAGTGAGCTCTGGGGGTGTTTAAATAGGATTAGGCAGACGAATCTAGACAGAAACGAGACCGGATACATCAGAATGAACCAGGTTAAAAAAAACTAAGTTTCGGGAGCAGGTCGACCCCCAGGTCGACACTATGGTCAACCTGGCCCTGGGAGGTTGACACTATGGTCGACCCCCAGGTCGACCTGGTCAATGGGCGGGAAATTTCCCGTCAGCCTATTCTCGGAATTCGAATTTGAATTCGAATTTTCGAGCTGTTTTCGATTCTGAAATTCTCTGAAACTTCGGAGGGCCATATCTCCCACATACGGACTCCGTTTCTCGAAAACTCGGACTCATTTCCAAGCAGAATTTCAAGACGAACGCAATGGCTCAACTCGTTTCCCTTGATTCTTATTTTGTAATTTAATTATTCTTTGATTTGTTACTTATACGTTCGCAGAAAATACGGGGTGTTACATTCTCCCCTCCTTAAAGGATTTCGTCTCCGAAATCTTCAAGTTAAGAAGAATGTGTCCTACCATCCAGTCATCCACCTACTCAACCATCATTCACAAGCATCCATTGTCCTTAGAAAACTTTTAATGTTGTATGAACATATGCAAAAGTGTGTGTATATGTTCCTTATCTAATGCAAAGATCAGGCGGTCCACTGATTCAGTTGACCTCCTTAATGCGAACTATGTCAGTGTCATGAGTCCAACATGTATGCAATTTTCCTATTTGATACGTATTATTCTTATATGAGTGACATCCATTCATTCATATGCAACATCCATGTGATGAGTCAATCATTTTGCATCCACAGAAATTGAAAATGCTCACACATCCATATGCAGTATGAGAGTGTATTCGAGCCGATCTAGTGCCTAGTGTGTGTATATGCATCCACGAGCAACCACTAGCAACCACTTGCATCCACTTGAAACCATCAAACATAACATGTCTCAAACACATGTTTACACCCATTAGTTTCTACCTAAAGTTCGAATATTCGATCGATAGGATACAGTCGAATGATGGAAGCGAGTACAGATAAAACAAAAACTTGGTCTTTATTAGACCTTGGTTGAGAGACAAATTCCCCTAAGTATCAACCCCAAAGACCGAAATCAACATCAGATTGATACCCAGAGGATTACCCTCTTTAGGCGATGTCAAAACTGGAAATCTCAACCTTATCAGAAATATTCAGATACATACAGATTACCGGTACAGATCAGATTATTAAATGATTTTTAGGAAACTAAGCATGATAAAACCCCAGAATGTATGCGTCATAGTCAAGTTAACGCTCAACACAGATACCTAACTTACCACGCTTAGATGAGTCATAACCGTTATGGGTCTAAATCTACAGCGGAATCAGAAACAATACTAGTATTGAAGTGCAGATTATCGATTACAAAATCGAAATGCCAGAATCAGAAAAGAGTTTCAACTCAAAAATCAGATAAAGAAATTAAACCTCCTACAGAAAGTTTTCCTATTTCTATCCTATCCACTAGTCTCGAGAGTGTTCGCCTGTCTTCCAGAAGTTGGTCCTGCCCTCTGCCCTCGTTTCTTTGGACAATCCCTAGTGAAGTGTCCCATCTCACCACAATTGAAGCAAGTGCCCTTTCTTTTTCTGCAATCCTTGTTCAGATGAGTCGAGCTTCCACAAGTAAAGCAATTTTTCTCCTTCTTATCTTCATACTTTTCACCCTTCTTTTATGTTTCCTTTTTGGGCCATGCTTTCTTGTTCTATGGTTCTTCCTTCTTTGCCTCTTTCTTGCTGTTGTCTTCCTCGTGCAGTAGTGCCATATCCACCAATCTCTCGTAAGTCGCTCCCGTGGGTACATGGGTCATGGCCAGGCTGTGCAGTGGCTCGTTCAATCCTTTAACAAAGTGGAGAGCCTTTTTATGCTGGGTGTTGACTAAATCTAGTCTGAACCTAGCCAGTTGGTTGAACTGGTTGACGTATTCCTTGAACGTCATACTGCCTTGTTTAAGAGATAAGAAATTTTCCGGTTGTAGACTTCGTTCAGCTTGTGAGAGGAATTTCGTCTCAAACCTAGTTCTGAAATCCATCCATGTTTCAACCGGCCTCTCGGCGTTAGTGACTTCGCACCAATAGGAAGCGTCGTCCTTGAGCAACCATACCACTAATTGTACCTTCTGCCTATCGTCCACCTCGAAGATAACAAACAGATCCTCAGTTTCTTTAAGCCAGTTCCTCGCTTCTACGAATGATTCAGTTCCCTTGAAATCCTTTCCATCCATGGCCCTAAAATCTTTACAGATCTTTGAAAAAGCAATTGCACGAGGAGGGGGCGGAGGAGGAGGAATCGCTGCAGCTGGAGGAGGAATATCTGTTGGGCCTGCATCGTTGGCCCTAGCCTCAAAGTACCTCCTGAACCAGCCAGGTATTGGCACGCCCTCTGGAAAGTTAAGATTCCCAGACATGCTGGAATGAAAGAAAAAGATTTAAAACGGAGAACGGAAAAGATAGATGTTTGGCTTCTTGGGGATTATGTTTCTCATAAATAAGCTTTACTTTTGAAAATACTTCCTTTTAAAACCTTTTTGAAAATAGTTTTCGAAAAAACTTTACCCAATCTTGTAACCTTCAACTCTGATACCAAGTGTAACACCCCACCTCCGTTAAGAACACTCACAAAGGGAATGCCTTAACTTTGGTGGAGCGTTTTAGCAGACATAACAGAAATTTACAAGACAGATAAACAATACTTGAGAAATTATAAATTTATTACAGCGGAAAACAGAAATCAGTTTGGTTACATCTTTACCAAAAATTCAAGTACATAAATATCAGTCATGTTCAGAAAATCATCAGAGTACAAAACTTTAAAATCATAATCCCCACAGAAGCTGCCAAAAAGAGTCAAACCATAATTTAAGCACTTTAAGTACTTCAAGCAGAGGAAATCCGGATCAAGCTAAAGTATTCCCTCCTTGGAAAACCTAGGGGGTGGGGGAAACGGAAGAAAAAGGGGCGAAAACAAGCAAGGTCAGACATAAACTCTGGCAAGTCCAGTGACTTTCAGCATATGAACAGATAATAATAATCATGGCATGCAAATAAAACTGGATGAGAGATGACAGTAACAGGAGCAGCAGATGTACTAAGGTTAAACAGAAGAAACATAATAATATTACTTTTCATTTCTCTGCACTAATACTAGTATAACAGGATTAGGTGTCACCCTAATGTCTAAACTGAAACAGAGACGGGAACAGAATAATTTCCACAGAAGAGAATGCTAGTAATGGGCCTTTAGCACCCCAACAGAAATGGACAGAAACAGAATGCTAATCATGGGCCTTTACCACCCGAACAGAAGCAGTCAGAAAAAGATTGCTAATAATGGGCCTTGACCACCCGAACAGAAACAGATAGAAACAGAATGCTAATAATGGGCCTTTACCAACCGAACAGAAATAGACAAAAACAAAAACAGATTAATCCTTACGGGAACAGAATGTAGAATTAGGTGTACACTAGTAAATAGGCCTTTACCACCCGAACAGACGGTACCACGCAGACAGGTGTTGCCACCTAACAGAAACAGACGGTACCAACAAAAACATACAGAACTAAGTGTACCCTAAAACCTTACCCCAAGCGATCGGCTCCCTAATAAATAAATACCCTGTGTCGGCTCCACAATAGGATGTATCACTCCCTAAAGTGACAACCAATTGGCACAGGCCTATTTACAGATGTCACGACGTCTTACATCCTCAGAGGCAGACCGGGATCCATGCACGCATATGACCCGGTTGGAACGCATTATCAAAACCCCTCGCCATTATTAGAATGAACCACTTATAATTAGTTCAGTAAGCGTGCCCGGGCCCTACCTACTGTTGGGTCAAAGTTTTGATACCAGAAAGGGTTACTAACTAATATGGGTCCCAAACAATAGATGACACAAGTAATTTCCCTCCTAACCTTGTGTCACCAGACTAACAGATTTCAGATTAACTTATTTACAAGTTCATACATACAGAGTTCAGATTAACTAGGTCACAGATCAGACAAGCTTTCAGACTAACAGATCAGATGTACGGATTTAACAGATTTATCTAACTTTGTAATTGGGCCTACAGATTCACGAAACGGGGTTGTTTAATTCGTTAGTCCAATTGGTTTAACCCTATCCACCCAACACGTTTTAGACATCATATTTATCCCAGATTTGCATTAATTAAATATTAATGCACAGACCTCTAACATTAGGTCGGTAGCTTGTGGCCGCTGGATATGTCGGGCAGTTCTGGGCAGACTTCTGCCACAAGCCAGACCTAACCTCATGTCTAAGCATATTTTAGTTATGCCTACGACCTCTCACATTAGACTAACAGTTTGCGGTCGCTGGTTAAGCCGGTTGGTTCTGGGTAGGCTTCTACCGCAAACAGAGTCTAACCTCGTGTCATAGCCAATTCATTTCAATACAAATTTTTTAGATATCAGACTAAATTCTGTTTATTTAACAGATTAAACTTCTTCATAGGATATAATAGATTAACCAAATTTCTGTGTTATACTAAATCTTAGGTCGAGCCTACGGATTCACCTACTTCTAATTTCAGCATTTCAGTTTCAACAGATTACGTCATTCAACGGATTAAACAGATAACAGATCCTGCAGACTAGGCTATTTAGCAGATTTAGCAGATAAGGCAACTTAACATAATTAGCAGATTAGTCAATTCAATCTAATTAGTAGTTTAGGCAATATAACAGAACTAGCGGATTAGGCAATATAACAGATTTAGCAGGTAACAGATTTAGCAGATTATATATATCATATCTTGCCTAATCATAAATTTAGCCTAAACTCACTTGCCAAATCATGGTCATAATTCATAATACCACAACTTGCTCCCAATTTTTTTAGTTAAACATTACACAGTATAGAATATTCTCCATAAATCACGATAAACAATATGAATTATGCCAAATTATATCCTATTATGCCAGATATCCAAAAACACTTATTTAGGCGCATTCACATTAATAGTTATCCTGTTTTTGTATAAGTCTCTACGCCTAAGTCACATATTCCTTTTTCAAGTCATGTAATTTTTTTCATAAAAGAATATGTCCTAAAAATCTAGATTTTTAAACTATAACATGTAGTATGTCCTCAACATGCATTATCATTCATGCATAACATGTTGTAAATTATCTTTAAACTCTAACATCAGACCTTGATTTAAAACATGCATTATGCCTCCCAAGTTTCAAGTTGTCCTATATTTCCCCTTCTCCCAAATCACAGATTATCATACCTAGTATGAACAAATCTAGATCTAACATATGTTTATTTCTCAAATTAACTATAGATCTAGATTACAAAATGTACTATGCATCTAAATTAGTCTCATGTTTACGGTTAAATCTATGCTCGAATCCCAAATCATAAGTCCAATATATTTTATGCCTCAATCTCAAGTCATATGTTATTATATGCCTCAGATTTTATGTCATGTCCTCGAATCAGTCCTGTCCAATTATGCATCATTCATTATTTGTCCCAAACATTTTAGCGTTCGTGCGTTAATCTCTTATGAGATTTGGCTTAGGCTCGTGGTAGCCTGGCTATAGAACAGAAAGAAGAAAGAGATACAGAATAAGATAGATCTAAATAGAACAGAACAAACATAACCTCAAATTCAGATTTACAGTTCATGTCACAATCATAATTAACGTTTATAGTGGAAAATAACTGTACTTGCCTTTCATGGTTTTAAGAAAGGATAATAAACAATTGTTGATGCAGAAATGGTGAATTATTCCTCTTTAATTGTTGTCGTAGACCTAAACTTGGATTTGTGATTTGATTTAGCTTTTAATTCTATTCAGGTTGGAAGAAGATTCGTCAGTCCCAGTTTTGATCTCAGCAGGGTAGCGATGCCATTTTTATTTTTAAATTAGAACAGAGGCAGAATATAGACAGAATAAAATTATGTGGAGAGAAAGTGAGGTCTGGAGGTGTTTAAACAGGATTAGGCAGACGAATCTAGACAGAAACGAGACCGGATACATCAGAATGAACCAGGTTAAAAAAACAGGGTTTCGGGAGCAGGTCGACCCCCAAGTCGACACTATGGTCAACCTGGTCCCCCCAGGTCGACACTATGGTCGACCTGGCCCTGGGAGGTCGACACTATGGTTGACCCCCAGGTCGACCTGGTCCATGGGCGGGAATTTTCCCGCCCATCCTGTTCTGGGATTTTGAATTCGAATTTGAATTCAAATTTTCGAGTTGTTTTCGATTCTGAAATTCTCTGAAACTTCGGAGGGCCATATCTCCCTCATACGTACTCCGTTTCTCAAAAACTCGGATCGTTTCCAAGCAAAATTTATAGACGAACATAATGGAGCAACCCGTTTCCCCTGATTCTTACTTTATAATTTAATTATTCTCTGATTTGTTACTTATACGTTCGTAGAAAATACGGGGTGTTACAACTTAGAAGATTGAAGACTAGACGTGCGCATCATATCTTTTTTTAAGAGTATATCCTTGATCCCTCTTTTCCTACAGAGCTTATTTGCATGCTATATTTTAAGTATAACCTCTCGGTCCTATTCTTCATCCTATTTCTGTTGCAAACCCCATATGGAGTATGACTCATCTGTTAGTAATACATGTTGGGGCTTAAGGTTGTCCGTTGGTTTGACTAATTTTTTTTGGGCTTTATAGGATATGGGTTGGTTTTAGGAAGGGAATTCTTGCGACCTAAAAGGAGTTTGTCATGCTTGGTTTCCTAGAATCACATATATTGGTTTTGGGCTGGTGTTTAGGGTACAAAGTTTTTCTTTACTTGCTTCTATCATTCGGTTATACCTTTAGGTAGGAACTAATGGATGTAAACATGTGTTTGAGACATGTTATGGTTGATGGTTGGAAGTGGTTGCTAGTTGTTGCTCGTGGATGCATGAACACACATTAGGAACTAGATCGGCTCAGTCACATCTCATATTGCATATGCATGAATGTTTATACTTGTTTATGGATGGAATTGAGTGTGTTATCATGTGGATGTTGCATATGGATGGATGTTTGTGCACACATATAGTGTTTATATGACTAGGACTATTTGCATACATATTGGATTCATGGCACTAAACATATTTTGCATTTAAAAAGATCAATCAAGCTTGATCATTTGCATTAGATAAGGAACATATACACACACTTTCTGCATAAGTTCATACAGTATTAGAAATCTCTTAAGGACAATGGATGCTTGTGATTGATGATTGAGTAGATGGATGATTGTATGGTAGGACACATTCTTCTTAACTTGAAGATTTCAGGGACGAAATCCTTTAAGGAGGGGAGAATGTAACAACCCGTATTTTTTATAACTTGTTAAAACAAGAAATCAGGCAGAATTAAATTTTCGTATCAGAATCAGGGGAAATGGGTTACATGATTGCATTGATCTCGAAATTTTACATAAAATAGAGTCCGAGTTTTCGAAAATCGGAGTCCGGATTAAGAAGTAATGGCATGTACAAGTTTCAGCAGTTTTCAGGCAGCACTGAACCAGGGGGTCGACCTACCCCCGCCCTAGGTCGACCATAGGGTCGACCTACCCCCCATGTCGACCATAGTGTCGACCTCCCCCCCTTACAGGTCGACCTGGTCAGCCTGTTTTGACCGAGAACTCATTTTTGAAGCCTGAGACGTGTTTTGATGGTCCGGATTGATTCTAGGGTTAATCTAAGGGCCTAAACTAGTTGCTACACCTATAAAACCACCCTTAGACCTAACCTAATTCATATCAAATCATTCTTACACCATTATGCTGCTAAAATACCTCTTGAACCGTGGCCGCCGTCTCCAAATCAAAGTACAAACATTCAAACTCAAATCAATCAAAAGAACAAGGCTTCTACAATGATTCAAGACAATAAATTAACAACATCGCGACATTTTTACAACAAATTCAGTTCTTAATTCATTAGTCATGCCTTGTAAGTTCTAGTTGTTTTTAGATTTAAACATTTAATTATAATATGGTCATGGAATAAAGTGGAATTGGATTTAAGTATGTTTATCGATTCTGATCTATTTCTGTTGCTCCTTGAATCTTGTGTTTTGGGACTTGTCTATCTTCATGCACATGACAAGTTTATGATCTATTCAGCAGTTCTCTTGATTCATAATGACGTTATCATCAAGTTGTAATATTTATGCCTATGATGATGTTTTCCTCATATCTCATTTTTATTCAATTTCTATCTCCCCCAATTTATTTTCTTTCATGAACCTTGGTCAATTTCGGACCTTGGCCTAAAATCGCGATTTGCGTACGATATGTATACGGGGGAAATTATGGGATTATTGCCTATATGAATATGATGTAACAATTGGCAACATGAAATTGGATATTATCATTGTATTTGCAAGTTTGGGCGTGATCTGTAAATTTTGGTATAATCTTGTTATGAATTTTTTTTGCATAATTATTATATACATGGAAATTGGCACAAATAGGATCTATGTAATGTAACATGAGATTTGGTATATATAACATGTAAATAATTTGGCATGAAGTGGGCATATATGAATTAGCATGCAAATTAAATCACGAATTTGGGACTATGTAAGCTTAAATCAAAAGATTGGGCTTATGTTAATTAGGCATATATAGAATTGAGAATTTGAACATGAAAGTGACTGTAAACTTGATAATTGGCATAAACATGTATTATGAACTTGGGCAACTGACATGTATTGTAATACAAAGATTATAGTTTGGGATAACTGCACCATGAATCATGATTTGGGTTTATTGGGTATAAAACTTAGTTCATGTAATCTTGGCTAGAACTTGATATGGGTAAAATGGCATAAACCTTGCATACATGTAATAGGCAAGAATCGGGCGTATGTAAACTGACTAGAATTGGGTATATATATATATATGTATATATATATGTATATGTGTGTATGTAAATTGGCATGTAATTTTGGAACTTGGGCATATGTTTATTAATATGTGAAGTTGGGAATTTGAAACATGAAAATGACCGTGTATTGGATAATTGACTTGAACACGAACATGAACATTTCTATATGTTAAACACATGAACTAATATTAGGGTTTTGGGGGAAATACGACCATTAATGAATCTTTGACACAGGGTTAGACTTAGTTTGTGGTGTAAATCTGCCCAGAACCGCCCAGCAAATCCAGTAGCCGCAAAGTGTCAGTCTAATGTGGGATGTCAAAGGTCGAATTGTAGGCGTAACGATTTATGACATGGGGTTAGACTCAGTTTGTGGTGTAAATCTGCCCGGAATCGCCCGGCAAATCCAGTGGCCACAAAGTGCACAGTCTAATGTGAGAGGTCATGATTCGTTCGTCATAATGAATGAATTAAGGAATACTAACCATATTAAGACGTGGGTACGGTTAGAGGGTTAGGTGGGATGACATGGAAATTTGACATGTAATTGTGGACCTAACTGGTATGAGTTAAGAACATGTAAAACTTATAAATGTGGGCTTAACCAACATTACTGTTAATCAGACCAATGGGTGGGTTAAGTAATATGACTAGACTAATGACACTTAACCGATATGACTTGAATGGGTAGGTTAAGCCATGAATTACTTGAAATACTTAACCAATGTAATCTGACGAATGGGAGGGTTAAGTTAAATGGGTTGGTTTAACTTGAATGGGTTGATAACACCCAACCAATATAACCTGATGTTTGATAGGGTTAAGTCAAGAACCGCTTGAATATACTTAACCAATTGGATAGGATGATTTGATAGGGTTAAGTCATGAACCGCTTGAATATACTTAACCAATTGGACATGATGATTTGATAGGGTTAAGTCATGAACCGCTTGAATATACTTAACCAATTTGACACGATGATTTGATAGGATAAAGTCATGAACTGCTTGAATATACTTAACCAATTTAATACGATGATTTGATAGGGTTAAGTCATGAACCGCTTGAATATACTTAACCAACTTGATAGATGATTCGTAGGGCTACGTTATGAACTTGAATGACAACACTTAGCCAATTTGCCATAACACGTAGGCGGGTTAAGTCACGAACTCAAATGACAACACTTAACCAACTTGACATGCTAGACTGAATGGGTTAAGTCTCGAATTTAAATGACAACACTTAACCTACTGAACGGAAACCCTAGTTGCGTGGTCCTTTTCAGCAGTAACCACTAGATCTATCACGGCACTTGGAACTAGGCAGGGTGGGGCACGATTACTAGGCTGATTGTAAGCGACCAGAACGACGGCTGAGTTGGTGCGCCATTGTAGGTTCAGGCAGACTGTGGTCGTGCACGTATTCCGGAGTTGAAAAAGAAGGCATGAGGCACCGGTAGGTTTACACTGTGCGTGCTTGATTCGTATCGGTGGTTGGCACCCTAGGGCTTGATACACTTTATGGTGGACCTTGCACAGGTGACTACATTTTGTGATTGGGCCGTATGACACATGCACATGAACGAGCTAGGACTTTAGGGAGCCGATCGATTAATAGATCATTACGTGGAAAAAAGGGAGTTGTTTGTTAGGTAGCATAATTCCTAGTGGTCCTAGGTAGCATAGACCCTAATTGAATCTAGGAAACGTTCAATAGGTAGCATAATCTCTAGTGGTCCTAGGTGGCATAAATCCTAGTTGAACACGCGATAGTTCATGATAAGGAAACCTAGCCAGAACAAGGGTGACAGTCCAAACGATTTCAAGAATGGTGGCACTACGTTGAAGTAGTATAGAAATACGTGATGAAACCCGTATGATATATGACAAGGGACTGTACATATACATGGAAAGGATGATACGGGTTGGGGTACTAGTACAGTTGGTGCAGATAATTTAGGAAATCAAAGAAAATAGTGGAATGGTGAAGCTTAGAAATCTTGTGATGTTATACTTAATAGAAACCTTGCAATGTGATACTTGGTAGGAACCTTGTGATTATACTCTTGATAGGAAGCATGGAATGTTATACTTGATTCATCGTGCCTGTAGCTTACCTTGTCATCATGCTTATGTTTACTTTCAGTTTATTTATGCCATATTATCTTCACCTGTTTTTATGCTGAAAGCCACTAGAACTTGCTCAGTCTTTATGACTGACCCAGTTTGTTTCGCCTCTTTTTCTTTCGTTTCCCCTCCCAGGTTCGCAGAGTGGGAATATAGCTTAGTTCGGATCTTATCAAGCTCCAAGGCTCTTTCATATACTGCTTGGATTTCTCTTGGCTATGGCTTGCTTGGCTTTACTGGGGAATACTACAATTTGTTTTCATGCTTTTTTGTCTTTGAGCAAGACAGATATTTTAGCTATGTAATTGGGTATTTGAAAGTGATGGGATTTTATTGTAAACAATTATATTTAATAAATGTTTTGAAGACCTTTCGCTGTTTTATATATGTATGTCTTGTAATATTTCTGTTCCAGTACCCATAATGCTCCATTGAAGTTAAGGCATTCCCTTTGTGAGTGACCTTAACGGATGTGGGATGTTACATCGAAGATACGATCACAGCTATCCAACCAATCCTGAACATCCATGGATGACTCCGTTCCATGGAAAAGCTTCCCACCAAGGTTAGTGTAATCCTTGCACAGCTTGGCGAAATCGGCCCTAGGCGCCTGCACTACTGGGCCACCACCATTACTGGCATTGTGAACTGCTCGCTGAACATCCCTAAGCATCTCTCTCATGAAGTCAATGAACATCGTCCTCATGTCAGGTGCATTCCCATTATTGTCCCCTCTACTAGCACCCCTCGTGTCTCGACACATCGTTCAATCTGTAAAGAGAAAACAATTAGCTATCTCCATAGTGGTGCTAGTGCAGTACGACTTCATCCTCATACTACTAATAGTATATATATATATATATATACATATATATAGCTTTTGAAAACCAAAGTAATCACAAATATGCACTCTCATATATGTACTATCTCTCCCTAGTGTCTTTTCCTAGGTTAACTACGCAACCTAGAGCTCTGATACCAAATGAGATGGCCCGCCCACACCAACCGACATTTACTCCAAAAATTTGGGCTATGCACATGTTCTGTTAGAACAGAACGGTCGTCAGAAGAAAAGAAGGAAGATGAGGAATCAACAAAGAACCTGCAGAATGTCTCACAACGCATGGAACAAAATATAATAACAACATACTTGACATAAAACAGGTGAGACCGTGTATAAGCTGAGACAAACTATCATACCAGCGGAAAATCCAAATACAGCTTATGTTCCACAACATCATTATTACAACTTTTAAAACTGTCTCTAAAGCAAGATAAGGAAGGTACACTACTAATGCCCAAGTAGTGACCACCAACGACACAGGGAGAATATCTATATATATCATACGTGGAAGCATCTTGCTCGCCTCCGGATCAGCTACTCGTGCATCACCAACTAACCTGTCTCTAGTTTGCTCGTTTAGGAGCACCTAGAGTAATAAGAAGAGACATAAAACTCTGTGTCAGACAAAAGTCTGGTATGAGCGATAAGCAGCTAAACAGAATAATAACAGGTATACTAAACCATACCTGAACCTGGACCTGCAACCAAAGAGTTAGCACTACATACTGTACAACACTCTAAGGTGCCACTAACATATGGTGTACAAGCATATGGGGGTGGGGGTGTGCATGTCACAGTGATGGCAAACAATCAAGCATAGCAACCATCCTCACATCTCTCATTTAGTGCGTAAAGCATACGATATCCATCACTTCGACCACCCAATACTTTGCTATGGTCACTCTGCCCCATGAAGTCACAATGGCTTCACTGCACTGATCCATATCCCCTAATCCTTCGCTATGTACACTTTGCCCCATGGGGTCGTACACACCCCACTGCACTGTCTCATAGTCTTGCTACGATCACTTTGCTCCTCGAGTTATGATGACTCTACTGCATTGATACGGAGCCCATCATTCTTTTTCAGTGGTGATTCGAAGTTATGAACGTCGACAACTCCTTAGCACACGTCCCACAGCAAAGTCCAACCATGAAGTGAACTCATTGGTCCCCAACTGGATCCTAAGCTCTAACTTCCATTTGGACTTCCTTTGCATCTCGGGTTATTGGTCTTCATCAGATCAGTTCGGATCGTCGCCTTCATGTCATAGCGGTTCGGATCGTCCTTCAGTATCCCCACTGGATCGATTCGTGCCAAGCTTCTCCTGATTGGATCGTGGTCTCCATCTGGTGGTGGTTCGGATCGGCCTCTTCCAAAGAACACCGGGTCGGATCGCATCTCCAAGTCCAATCGTAGTACATCGGTTCGGGTCGGGGTACTATGGCGGATCGGGTCGGGGTACTTCTGGTGGATCGGGTCGGTCGTGATCTCCTCCAGGTTTCAAGTCAACTCGTAGCATGCAGGCTCGGTTCGGATGCAAGGGGGCAGATCGTGGATGGGCCGCACGAACGGTTCGGTTCGGACCTCCCCATCCGATCTGGTCCGGTCCCTGTCCATTTTCTGCATTTTGTCCAACGAGTGGTTTACGCCATTCGACGGCGTTTTCGACCACTCTAGCTATTTTAATCAATCACAAAGCATACCACAAAGTCATAGCAACAAATAGAAGTGACCTCAAACACCAAAACATCAATATGATTGGTTAAAATAGATCAAACATAGCCAAAACCCGTATTTTCCCTTAAGCATGTTCAAGCATAATTAATGATAGGATTAGCAAAACTTAACCAAATAAACCCAAGTTTCTACCAGAGGTCTAAAACATCATTTAAGAATTTATAAATATTTTTCCAGATTTTATTTACGTTTAAAAACGCTAATTAATACTAATCAACACTAATTAGCCGTAATTAGTGTAAAAGCAAGCTAATCACTCACCTTAGCCAAAAATAAACCTTAGATATGAGATAAATCTCTATTTGGGCGCGAATAGAAATGCAAAACAACAGCTCTAATCTTGATTTGGTGAAAATCTCCTTTGATTTGATGTTTCTAAGCTTAATCCTTGATTAGAAAGTGATTTGGAGGTGATTTAGAGATTGGACGCCATTTTTAGGGTTTCTAAGAGGTAAGTGGAGGCTAGAAAACTGAAATGGAATGAAACACTAACTCTTTTCAGCCTCCTCATAACCCTAATCCCGAAATGGGTTATGGGCCCATTCACTAATCATCCTATTTGGCCCGGTTAAGCAGTTTTTCACCTTCCAAACCTTATTTCAGCCATATCTCCCAAACGGTAAGCCCGTTTCTCATATGTGTCCACTCTACAGAAAGGTAAACCATCATCCGAAGTCAATGGAAGTGGTTTCAAGTCAAATCTCCTTTCCAATCAAAAGTTATGGCCGAAAAAATATCAGCTAGGGGCAAAACGGTCATTTAAAAATCGGGAAAAATCATGAACATGGGAAATAACCCTAATGGTCATTTCCCAAAGCCACATGACCATACGACTTCATGTAAGAAAGAAATAAATATTCTACGATCCTCCGATGCGTAGAATGCGGCTTGTTACAAAACCTTTCCCAAACAACATTCCAATTTCAAAATTAAATGAATAAAATATTCATTTATAATACTGACTTGGTCCAAGAATTATTCGATACCCATATAAATCCACATATGTGTGTGCTTGTAACAAGTCTAATACACATATTATCACTAATAACAACCACGAAGCATCCTTTCATCCGTCACACGAGCATATATAGGTTTATATATAACAGTGTATACATGTCTACATATAAGCGTGTGTCACTAAACACTTACATTGCAATAATTATTAATCATCCATACATCAACATTTATTCACACAACATAAAAAGTGAACAAATATAAATATCTAGTTCTCACCTTGGGGTTCCTATAACAACCCACGGATTGTCGACCCAGAAAATCAACATAAAACCCATGTCAAATATTCATGCATCAAACATTCCAGACCATTAACAGAAAGAAGTTAGAGGGTGAGAAACAGATAAGATAGAAAATTAGAATAGAAGAAGAAGAAGATCCCATCAAAACAGAATCAGAGTAACACGAATCTCACAATGGAACGAATAAATATAGTATATAACATAACTTTGAAATAAAACTAGTATTCGTGTACAATACCATTACCGGAGTATAACACTTACTACACAACGGAAATAAACAATAGCTATAAAATCCTGAAGCCTCCTGCTCCAGCTCTCCAAGTATATATGAAAAATACTGACTACTTGACTGCCTGTGCAGAATTGGGCATCCAAGAGTTTAGGGAAAACAAAACAAAATAAACTCTGGGTCAGTCATGTGACTGGTGTGAGTAAACTCCAACCATTTGTTTAACTTTTAAAATCCCTTTAAAAGTAAGGATAATCATAAGACCGCTCCACACATAAACACGGATGGTTTTTACCTTACGATAAACTAAAATATTCTTTATATCAAATCTCTTCTGATATTATAATAGTGTCTATCAACCAAAACTAACAATCATTTTGCAGAATGCTTTCATCTCAGGTTCCACATACATAATATATAATCAAAAACCATGGTCGCCTATTAAGTAATGGATTCCAACTGGCAAGGTATGGGACCACCTTCCGACAGTGTATATCTAGAGAGGAATACACTGGGTTTAACAAGAACATCTTGTAACCCAGGCTAAACATGAATGACCACTCATCTGCTTGAGTGTACCGAATGTATTATCACCAACGGTTGGGATCAACAACCATTTCTCGAATGGGACAACATCGAAATAGATTATAGAAGTAAATGGAATTTCCCTAGATCAGGTGACAATACACCCTAATTGGGAGCTACCCACTTAGCCATGCGACCTACCCGATTTTTACCATTCCTCGGTTATGAGGCTGGAGGGCAAAACATACAGATCACACCTTAATTTACTTTGAATGTCACATCGTCATACCCGCCAAATCACAAATTGATTTCCCCAAAAATACCACTGGCATACAGCTAAGAGAAACGAATTCCTCTGCCACCAAAAGTAAATATGTTTGAAGAGATTAACTTACGCGATCTATTAAATATACTCTGTCAGACATTCTTCCATACAAGTCGTCTTGGGACTGGACAAACCGAAGGCATTATTCTGTAAACCCATCTTAGGCAATTTCTACCTAGGGTTTGCCAGAACAGCCCTTGTATAAACTTGTCTTCAGTTATCATCATCATATGTGATTCGCAATGCTAATGCCCATACGAAGTGGTTTTCAAATAATAAATTTGATTCCGGTCTCTCTGTATTGATGATGGAAAAATGGTCAAAACTTTAATAGTCGGTTATTTAACTATCAAAGCAAAACATCCATACACACAACGATCTTATTTCCAAATGGAAATTCTATTGATCAATCATCAATCAACATTTTTCCCTTTTAATTTAGTTTATCATTAATTTAATCATTTTCCTATATCCCATTTACATATATACATAAATTCATTTTTTCTAAATTTAGAAAATATACGTTATTAGCATTGGATAACTTTTCCATTTATTATTCACGTATCAATATCTTACCCACATCTATTCTTCTTTGACTGTAAACCAATAAGAGAACAATTCCCTGAATATCAACCCCGAAGGCCGAAACCAACATCAGATCGATGCCCAAGAAACCATTTAACTTAACTATTCACCAGTCACTTTCTAATTTCCTTAACTCCATTTCTTATATTCTTATCAAATCATTGCTTATGCAACTCTCGGATTCAGTTTGCGATTCCACTTCTTTTATAAAAACATTGGTTATAACGATAATGTTATAATCCCTACTTTCGAAACATCTAACTTCAAATACAACTTTTATTAATTTGTATAAACAATAATAATTTAATTTATTATGGAAACAAATCTTGATTTAAAAACCGAAAAGTAAATAGTACTTTCCCACATTCGATACTGTCAAAGTCTAATGCATAATTCTCTTTCGAATAATCACTATTCGATAACTCTCCTTCAAATAATCATTATTTGATTAACTCTCTCTCCAATAACTTATATTCGATTAACTCTCTTCGAATAACTTATATTCGATTAACTCTCTTCGAATAACTTATATTCAATTAACTCTCTTCAAATAATTTATATTCGATTTACACTCTTCGAATACCTTATATTCGATTAACTCACTTCGAATAACTTATATTCGACTAAAAAATCAGTTTCTAGCCGAATACTAATTATCTTGTCAAATCCCGATTTATTCAATATATAATTTCTTCAAATAAATTATTTTATAACATCTGGCCTAGTCGAATTCTAATTACAAATCTATATGGATTTTATTTTAACTCTATTCATATTTCGAACATCGAAATAAATTCCGTCCTTTCCTTTTTAAAACAACTCCCAATTTCCCATTTTATAGCCAATGCTGAATTTACAATCCAGATTATCCACTGATAATTATTTTTAATTTATTTATAAACATTGTTTATAAATCACACTACTTGTTTTTATTATTAAACAAGCTATTTATTTCTAGCCTATTCGAAATTCAATTTCTATTTTAAAAAAAGATTTTCCCCTTTTTGATTTTATATTTCCATCCTTTATAATTCCCTTTATAATTGTTAAGTTTACATTCCATTTTCAAATATCGGTGTTAAAACCAATTTTCACTTCTCTATATAAATTCAGACTTATATATTCAATTTATCAAATGATAAATATTTTTACTTAGTTTATAAACATCGTTTATAAATTAGTCTTCTTAACTTATCTGTTAAAACAGATTTCTGTTAATTATCTACTTATTTATTCCATAAAGTTCTTTATTTACCTTATTATTTCCATTAAGTATTTTAACTAGAATCGGTCTTTGAAACTTCCATATAACTGTTGTTAACTTTATACAGAAGTTTCTTATTTAGTAAAGGCCCATAAATCTGTACCAATTTGAGCTGACTAATATCCTACACATTCAACTCAAAATGCATGAAAATACAGATCTTTAATAGATAGAAATAAGAGGATGAGAATGATAAGATAGAACTAATAGAATAGAAGAAGAAGAATATGACCAAACATAATCAGAGTAAACACGAAACTCACAGCGAAACTAATAAAATATAATGTATAACTTAATTTCGAAATACAAAACTATATTGTACATACATACCATTATCATAGTACAATACATCATATCAGAGCGGAAACAATCTCTAAATACTAATGTTGAAGCCTTCTGCTTTGAGCACCTCCAAGTGTAATGACCCGGAATTTTAGCAACGTAATAATGAAGTTATTTAACTATTTAAATAACTAATATATTTAATATGCGGCGTCAGAATGTATAATTTATAATTATAATTTTATAATCGAGCTCGAAATGGCGCTGCAGTTCGCTAATTGGCGATTCGAACTACAACTGAACGTACAGAGTTTGTTTTAAATCGGATTTCTATGAAACAAGAAACGTGTGGAGCTGGTGGAGTATATATTTCTAGTGGAAGAGAAAAATCAGGATTTCGTCGCGTAGATTTTGAGATATGTCCAAATCAAATTTTAAAATAGTCGCTATAGAATCGTTTATCGACCGTAATGGTTTATTCGATATAACTAGAGATCGGGTTTGAATTTAGACAAAGTCCTTTTGGGAAATAGCGATAAATTAATTTTTAGAATTTTTATGGAAATTTTTAATTAATTAAATAAGCAACTTTTATTTGGAGTATTTTGCACCCTTAATCAGCGATTTTGGGGTTACAAAATATGAGTTAATCTACCGGTATTATTATATTTCTGGAGTCGGGACACCTCGCTCATCACGAGGGTATTTTTATTTCTGTCGATAGCAGTACATAAAGTAACGGAATTTTATAAACAGTTTGGTGTGAATATTAGAAAGTAAGGTGCTTTGACATAAGTTGAAACTGGAACGTATATGTTTATTCCTTATACACGCATGCCCACTATTGCCTTCACGAGACATGCATTTTCGAAACTCATCGGGCTTTTAACCCTACTGTTAAGTATAATATCTATGTTTGATACTTCCTTGGCTAAGGATCCTACACGTCACTCAACCCTTTTGCCTATAAAAAGACTTTAAACCCGTCTCCTAAAAACCTAATTCTCGCGAGCTCAAAACAAGCCGCCACTTAGCTACGTTCTCCAGCAATATAATTCGATCGAAGGAAAGGAAATCAATTCATATAAAATCAAAAGGGGGAGAGGGGTTGCGGCAGTTATGTAAATGGATGGGTGCGGTTGTCTTCAGCGTGGAGCATGGGGTGAAGGAGAGGTCAGTGATGTTCTTCGAAGTCTGGAGCGGGTTCGAGAGTGTAGCAGAGGAGGAGTTACGGCTGTGTTACTGTGAGGAGGCCACGGGGTTGAGGAAGTGGAGATAGCGGTTCAGTTGAGAACCTGACGTGGTGGGTAGGGGAGTGGCTGAAGTGAGGGAGCAGGGTGAAGCCTGGAAAGCACGTATTGAAGAATAATGAACACGTTATGGGTATTGAAGAGCGTGGACGTTGAAGATGGGGTGGGAACCAAGATGCATGAAAGGGATAGTTTTAACGTGGCAATGGAATTGGCAACAGTTTGGCAATGAAGAACAGAAAGGGGTTTGATTTTTATCTGGATCGAAATGTTTTGGAAGGGGAGTACGGTTCATTTTGAAGCATGGCGTTGGCCTAGGCCCATCAGTTTAAAGCCCAGATTCATGAAAAAGAAAAATAAAGAGAAGGGGCTTGCGATGTTGAATGGATGGAGCAGCAGCGAGTTTGAATATGGACGATGGACCGAAATCAAAGGGATCCGGCAAGATCGTATGGACGAGCGCAACGAAATGGAACTGACGGGTAGTGAATAGGAGATCGCTACAATTTATGACGAAATAAATTGTCCGTCTGAATCAAGCGATGGTTATTGTTATTAACGATGATCGTCCAATGTGAGTAAAACTCACTAACTCTCCTCAATTTATGTTTTAATATAAATTGTACTTTATTTATTGACTGTTGTATATTGATTGTTAAACTGGACTGTTAAATAGATTTGATTGAAAACGTAGTTATAGTTAATCTATGTACTGTTAATCAAATATGGTTCTGTACAGCAGGATATTTCATTTCAAAATGAAATATGATATATATTATACTGTGTAACATCTGTGGATGCAGGGAGACAGGTTGGAGGAATCCGACTGGATTCCTCAACAATTATTTTACTGTTTTCATATATTGTGTTATATGATGTGTTATATAATCTGTTCTGGATTATGTGTGTTAGGATGATATTAATCATTGTTATTCGATATTTTACATATCATAAGAAACCCTGAGTTGTGAAATGGAATATTTCAATGTATATTGAAATAAAGGAATTTTATAAAATCACAGGATTTTATAAAAGGAAGTTATTTATAAAACAAACATGGTTTTATAAAAGGAAAGTATTTATAAAACGAATAGAGTTTTATAAAAGGAAAAAAAATGTTGATAAAACAAATAGAATAGAATAAAGGAATATTTATTTAGAAGATAAATAAAAACGTTATAAATAGAAAATATTTGTAATGGTAAATAGAAGTTATAAATAGGAAATATTTGTAACGGTAAATAGAAGTTATAAATAGGAAATATTTGTAACGGTAAATAGAAGTTATAAATAGGAAATATTTGTAACGGTAAATAGAAGTTATAAATAGGAAATATTTGTAACGGTAAGTAGAGGTTAAGAATAGGAAATATTTGTAACGGTAATTAGAAGTTATAAATAGGAAATATTTGTAACGGTGATTAGAAGTTATAAAAAAAGGGAATAGTTGTAACGGAAAATAAACGTTATGAAAAGGAAATTGACGAGATATAAAAGAGATAATCAAATAGAGTTAAATCGAATTTAGTATTCGAAGGAGCTAATCGAATTAGTTATTTGAAAGAGTTTATTGAATATTAGTTATTCAATTAGAGATAATCAAATAAAGTTAATCGATTAGAGATAGTCAAATAAAAGTTAATCGAATTAGTCGAAGTAAGTAAATCGACTATTAGTTAGTCGAATTTTGGTTAAGCAAATAAGTGTAAATCGACTATTAGTTAGTCGAAGATTAGTTAATCGAATATGAGTTAAACAAATAGGATTAATTGAATTAGAGTTAATCGAATCAGGGTTAATTGAATATTAGTTATTCAATTAGAGTCGATCGAATATAGTTATTCGAGATAGAGATAAAACAGACATTGTTATTAAGGATGAAGTCAAATCGAATATTAGTTAATTAAGTAGAGCTAATCAAAAGGAGTTTATCGAATTTAGTTATTCGATAGAGTTAAATCAATAGAGTTAATCGACTTATAGTATTTGAATAAGAGTAAATAAAATAGAGTTAAACAATATTAGAAACTGACTAGAGATTGGTAAGTTGAATATTTTTCTGAGTGTTGATCTGATGTTGGTTTCGGCCTTCAGGGTTTATACTTAGAGAATTGTTCTCTTACTAGTTTACAGTTAGGGACTAATAGTTGTGGAATGGTAGTGATGCGTAAATAAGGATTGGAAATGTTTTCCAATGTTGAAAACATATATTTTCTAATTTTAGAAAATAAGGAAATATGAATATATATATATATGGTTGATGATTGGATCGATAATTCCATTTGGAATTTAGATCGTTGTTTGTACACCGACATGTTTTCATTGATAGTTAAATCACAGACTATCAAGTTTTGACCATATTTACGTTGTTGATATGGAGAGACCGGTTGGATTCTTATCCAAAGAACCACTCTGTATTGGCATAAGCGTTGTGAATATGCCAAAGAAATTTGAAGACGGAGTAAAGTGCAAGGGCTATTGTATAAGTCTTAGATAACATGGACTAAGATGGATGTACTGAATAGTGCCTTCGGTTTCGTTCAATCCCAGAACGAACGTAAATGGACGAATGTCTGACAAAGTATTTCCAATGATCGAATGGATTGGTCTGTATAAATATATATGGTTGCAACGGATTTATTCCCTTAGCATAACATCCAGAATATTTGTGTGAACCAAATAAATGATTAACGGATTTGATAATGTGGCATTCAAAGTGATCGTGTTATAAATGAATGGAAAGTAGTCGTAACCTCTGGCCTCAACATCCGGTAAATGACAGAAATCGGGCAGGCAGCATGGCTAAGTCGGTCGCACCGAAGTAGGGTGTATAATCACCTATCTGGAGAATATTCATTTGCTTCTTTAATCTATCAATGCTGTCCCATATATATACGGGAAACGGTTGCTGATCCCAACCGTTGGTGATGTACATTCGATACACTCAAGCGAAATGAGTGGTCGGTCATGTGTGGCTGAGTTGCAAGATATTCTTGTTGAACTCCAGTGTATCGTTCCTAGAGTACACTGATCGGAAGGTGGTTCCATACCTTGTCATAGTTGGAAATCCAATCATCCAATACGCACCCGCGGTTTTTGATTGTATACTATATATGTAGAACGTGAGATGAAAGCGTTTCTGCTAGATTGATATCTAATTGTATTTAGACATTATTATAATATCAGTGATACTGCTTTTCAAAGATGTTGGATTCTCATAAGGGAAAAACCCGTTCCGTATTCACGGCATGGTCTTATGAGATATCATATACCTGTTAAAATGATTTGAGTTTACTCACACCAGTCCATGACTGACCCGGAGTTTATTTGTTTTGTTTCCCTAAACTCTTGGGTACATAAATTTGTACGGGTAGTCAAGTAGTCGGGATTTACAGATATACTGGAAGAGCTTGGAGCAGGAGGCTTCAGGATCATATAGCTATAGTTATTTCTGATGTGTTGTAAGTGTTGTACTCTGCAATATTATTGTATACATATACTGTTTGTATTTCAAAAGTATGTTATATTTTATTCGTTCCGCTGTGAGATTCGTGTTACTCTGATGATGATGATCTTCTTCTTCTTCTATTCTAATAGTTCTACCTTATCTATTCTCACCCTCTATCTTCTTTCTATTAGTTTCTTGAATTTTCAGTGCAATTTGGGGCTGGACTTGTGTTATTTAGTCAGCTCAAATTGGACCGGATTTTCAGGTCACTACAGTTGGTATCAGAGCTTAAGTTAAGTATTACCTTGGCTCTGTGGCGTGACTCAGTAGAGATGGGGTTAGTAATACCCTAGACTGAGATTGAGTGTATATATACGAGTGAACGTATTTGTTATTTGATATAAAAATTTGTTTTATATTGTGGAGATTTATTGGTCGAGTAGTTTATGAATTCTGGTCGATACAGTAATGCAAACTGTGTTGATAGGAGTTACTAAACACTTGAATACGATGAACCGACATGGTATGTTTTGAAAAGAGGGTAAATGAAATAATTTTACCCAAGTATATATATTGGAAATATTAATGTGTTGGTTGTTATTATAATCGAATGAGGTTTTATAAAAGTGAAATGGTTATAAATAACTAATCAGATTCACATAAGTAAAGTGCATGAAATAAGTTGAATTAAATCTGAAGTTAAATCAGAATTGGAATTAAAATAAGAAAATTTTAAGTTCTTGGGAGATTTTGAAATGTTTTCAAAATGAAAGTGTTTAGAAATGATTTTCGAAAGTGATATAGTATTGAACTCACTTCGATCGCTGGAAAATAATTCTGATGAGTGCGGCCGCATCATCAGTGTCATTTTCGAGTTTCTAAAGTGACGGATTACTACCAAAGATTTTGTTTTGAAATTGTTTTGCAAAAACAAGTTATTCAGGAATTCGAAGGATTTTGAATTGTTATTATGATTTCAATTGATTTGAATAAACACAGGGATTTGAAATTTGAAATCTAAATTTAACTTATGAAGTTAAATGGGTTAAAATAGTGAAAGTGAATAATAAATTTGAATTTAACTTGAACTAAGTTAAATTAAAACTAGATTGGATTATAGAAATTAAAACTGGATTGAACTAATCTGAATGAAATTAAGTTGATAAACCAAGAGTTGAAATTGGATATTGGAGTTTAAATGAAATTCGACTTAAGTATAAGCGAATGGTTTGAGTTGAGGATATAAACTAATCGAAGTTAGATTAGTATGACATTGGTATATGCAGGGTGTTAATCGATGGAAATGATATAATGATAGGCCCGACAAAAAGGTACAAGTTTATATTTCATATGAGTTTGAGATTTTGATAAGCCGAATTGGCAAGCCGCTTGGCTGTTTGATTTTCTTTTGGGTTGGAGAAGGCCTAGAGAGGCGAGTTGGAGTTTTACCGATAGGGCTGTACAAAGGAGGTTATGGCGAAATTTTCCGAAAAGTTAAGGTGTTAGAAATTTTCAGAATTTTTGAAAATTTAGTTAGTCGGAAAAAAAAAATTAAAAATTATTAATATTTTTAGTCGATATTAATTGGTTCAGTTGAAACCGGAGATAAGAGGTAAACTGATATACTTTTACCCAGTAGATAGGGTCGTCCACTACCTTAGCAATTTCGAGGACGAAATTATTTTAAGGGGGAAAGAATGTAATGACCCGGAATTTTAGCAACGTAATAATGAAGTTATTTAACTATTTAAATAACTAATATATTTAATATGCGGCATCAGAACGTATAATTTATAATTATAATTTTATAATCGAGCTCGAAATGGCGCTGCAGTTCGCTAATTGGCGATTCGAACTTCAACTGAACGTACAGAGTTTGTTTTAAATCGGATTTCTATGAAACAAGAAACGTGTGGAGCTGGTGGAGTATATATTTCTAGTGGAAGAGAAAAATAAGGATTTCGTCGCGTAGATTTTGAGATATGTCCAAATCAAATTTTAAAATAGTCGCTATAGAATCGTTTATCGACCGTAATGGTTTATTCGACATAACTAGAGATCGGGTTTGAATTTAGACAAGGTCCTTTTGGGAAATAGCGATAATTTAATTTTTAGAATTTTTATGGTAATTTTTAATTAATTAAATAAGCAACTTTTATTTGGAGTATTTTGCACCCTTAATCAGCGATTTTGGGGTTACAAAATATGAGTTAATCTACCGGTATTATTATATTTCTGGAGTCGGGACACCTCGCTCATCACGAGGGTATTTTTATTTCTGTCGATAGCAGTACATAAAGTAACGGAATTTTATAAACAGTTTGGTGTGAATATTAGAAAGTAAGGTGCTTTGACATAAGTTGAAACTGGAACGTATATGTTCATTCCTTATACACGCATGCCCACTATTGCCTTCACGAGACATGCATTTTCGAAACTCATCGGGCTTTTAACCCTACTGTTAAATATAATATCTATGTTTGATACTTCCTTGGCTAAGGATCCTACACGTCACTCAACCCTTTTGCCTATAAAAAGACTTTAAACTCGTCTCCTTAAAACCTAATTCTCGCGAGCTCAAAACAAGCCGCCACTTAGCTACGTTCTCCAGCAATATAATTCGATCGAAGGAAAGGAAATCAATTCATATAAAATCAAAAGGGGGAAAGGGGTTGCGGCAGTTATGTAAATGGATGGGTGCAGTTGTCTTCAGCGTGGAACATGGGGTGAAGGAGAGGTCAGTGATGTTCTTCGAAGTTTGGAGCGGGTTCGAGAGTGTGGCAGAGGAGGAGTTACGGCTGTGTTACTGTGTGGAGGCCACGGGGTTGAGGAAGTGGAGATAGCGGTTCAGTTGAGAACCTGACGTGGTGGGTAGGGGAGTGGTTGAAGTGAGGGAGCAGGGTGAAGCCTGGAAAGCACGTATTGAAGAATAATGAACATGTTATGGGTATTGAAGAGCGTGGACGTTGAAGATGGGGTGGGAACCAAGATGCATGAAAGGGATAGTTTTAACGTGGCAATGGAATTGGCAACAGTGTGGCAATGAAGAACAGAAAGGGGTTTGATTTTTATCTGGATCGAAATGTTTTGGAAGGGGAGTACGGTTCATTTTGAAGCATGGCGTTGGCCTAGGCCCATCAGTTTAAAGCCCAGATTCATGAAAAAGAAAAATAAAGAGAAGGGGCTTGCGATGTTGAATGGATGGAGCAGCAGCGAGTTTGAATATGGACGATGGACCGAAATCAAAGGGATCCGGCAAGATCGTATGGACGAGCGCAACGAAATGGAACTGACGGGTAGTGAATAGGAGATCGCTACAATTTATGACGAAATAAATTGTCCGTCTGAATCAAGCGATGGTTATCGTTATTAACGATGATCGTCCAATGTGAGTAAAACTCACTAACGCTCCTCAATTTATGTTTTAATATAAATTGTACTTTATTTATTGACTGTTGTATATTGATTGTTAAACTGCAGGGAGACAGGTTGGAGGAATCCGACTGGATTCCTCAACAATTATTTTACTGTTTTCATATATTGTGTTATATGATGTGTTATATAATCTGTTCTGGATTATGTGTGTTAGGATGATATTAATCATTGTTATTCGATATTTTACATATCATAAGAAACCCTGAGTTGTGAAATGGAATATTTCAATGTATATTGAAATAAAGGAATTTTATAAAATCACAGGATTTTATAAAAGGAAGTTATTTATAAAACGAACACGGTTTTATAAAAGGAAAGTATTTATAAAACGAATAGAGTTTTATAAAAGGAAAAAAAAATGTTGATAAAATAAATAGAATAGAATAAAGGAATATTTATTTAGAAGATAAATAAAAACGTTATAAATAGAAAATATTTGTAACGGTAAATAGAAGTTATAAATAGGAAATATTTGTAACGGTAAATAGAAGTTATAAATAGGAAATATTTGTAACGGTAAATAGAAGTTATAAATAGGAAATATTTGTAACGGTAAATAGAAGTTATAAATAGGAAATATTTGTAACGGTAAATAGAAGTTATAAATAGGAAATATTTGTAACGGTAAGTAGAGGTTAAGAATAGGAAATATTTGTAATGGTAATTAGAAGTTATAAATAGGAAATATTTGTAACGGTAATTAGAAGTTATAAAAAAAGGGAATAGTTGTAACGGAAAATAAACGTTATAAAAAGGAAATTGACGAGATATAAAAGAGATAATCAAATAGAGTTAAATCGAATTTAGTATTCGAAGGAGCTAATCGAATTAGTTATTTGAAAGAGTTTATTGAATATTAGTTATTCAATTAGAGATAATCAAATAAAGTTAATCGATTAGAGATAATCAAATAAAAGTTAATCGAATTAGTCGAAGTAAGTAAATCGACTATTAGTTAGTCGAATTTTGGTTAAGCAAATAAGTGTAAATCGACTATTAGTTAGTCGAAGATTAGTTAATCAAATATGAGTTAAACAAATAGGATTAATTGAATTAGAGTTAATCGAATCAGGGTTAATTGAATATTAGTTATTCAATTAGTGTAACACCCCACCTCCGCCAGTGCCACTCTTGCAAGGACACTGACTTTGGAGGGGCGTTTAAATAAGGTAATCATGCATGCAGATTCACAAGACAGAACATATAAGTAAAAACAGAGTAAGTATAGCAGCGGATAAAAGCTAGCTTATCAAAACCATAGGTTAAGTTACAACACAGTACTTAATTATTTTCCATAAACAAAGTCTAGAAACATAAAACTTGTAACTGAAAAGGAAAACATGAAGTAGCTATCCCCAAGTAGAAAGCCATAGCAAGCTCAAGTCCGAAGCATACATGAGCTATCCAAGAAAAGCAGCTAAGATCCAAGCTAAGTGCTGGTATTCCCGTCCTGTAAACCTGGGGGGGAAACGAAAGAAAAGAGGCGAAAGAAAACGGGTCAGTCAAAAGACTGGTAAGTCCTATCTACAATTGTACAACAACTAATAAAGTTAACAGTGTATATATAAACAAGGATGAGTCATAGGATGATAACTGGCATGGTAAGAAGTCAACAAGATAGATCAAATGTGGTACTGCATAAACAAGATTGAGGTTTGCACCAAGTGTACTAGTATCACAAGTCGTGTCCAGTGTAAACAAGAGGTGATCCCCAGGCCCAAGTTTGGCCCACCATCATGAATGACCTAAATCAAGGCCCAACTAGCACGGTCTAGTCGATCGGCTCCCTACAGCCTAACTCGTCAAGTGTCGGTGTCATACGGCCCAACTACGAAGTGTAGCTAAACTGTGCTAGGTCCACCCTAGGGTGTATCAAGTCCTAGGGTGTCAACCCCTGACACAAACCAAGCACACACAGTTTAAACCTACTGGTGCCCGTGCCTGCTTTTTCAACTCCGGACCATGTGCACGACCATGGCCCGCCTGAACCTACACCGGCGCACCTACACAGCCGTCGTTTTAGTCGCTTACATGTCATCCCAGTAATCGTGCCCCACCCTAGCCTAGTCCCTAGGGTATCATGATACATCCAAGAGGGTTACTGGTGCAAAGGACCACGTAACTAGGGTTTCCTTAATGGGTTAAACGTGGTTAACCCAACTCATCTAAGTACCAAGTTGGTTAAGTGTACCCAAGGTTCATGACTTAACCCTACCAACCCATCGTGTTTAATTGGTTAAGTATTCAAGCGGTCCATGACTTAACCCTACCATGTGGCATTAATTAATTTAATGCACCCAACCTCTCACATTAGACCTTGTTGTGGTTACTAGTTAGGCCGGGCGGGTCCGGGTAGGTTTGCACCACAACTTAGTCTAACCTCGGGTCTTACGTGCGACATGACCAACTACTCACATTGGGTCCTATTGCTTGTAGCCACTAGTTAAGCCGCTCGGTTCCGGGTAGGTTTATGCTACAAGCTCAACCCAACCTCGAGTTGGCCATTCTCATGTTTTCTAAGTGTCATGTCCATCACATTACAAGTTTTCAAGCAATTGGGTAGACCTAACTTAATAGGTAAATTCCCAATGGGTAGACCTAAATTAATAGGTAAATTCCCAAGCTTTTGTTTTTATGTCTTTTAAGTTTACCCAATCCCAAACGCAATCCCATCGCTTACATATCGCAATAGCGCATAAAGGATAGAAAGAAGGAACTTGGCATAATCATGACATAGAGGAGTTGGAGCCACAAGTTAAACATGGTGGCATGAGACAAAGATGTGATCATAAACTTGCATATCATGTTATCAACTTGCAAAATATTCATAAGCATGCATAACATCATTTTAACTTGCATAAGGTTCATATGCATGCATAACATGGTTTCAACTTGCATAAGGTTCATATGCATGCATAACCTCAAACTTGGCAAATAGGTGGAACATGGCCATAGATAGCATGAGATAAGGACTAGTAATATGCATATAACATTATATGCATGTTAATGCAAGGATTATGAGAGTTTCAAAGTTGCATTATGCAACATTTCCAACCAAAGATCATATCTTTCTATGCATAAAACCAAGGTAATGACTTTACTAACATGCATAGAGTAATCTTATGCATAAAATCATAAGATCAAAGCACATATCATGATTAACCCCAAACTCAAACTTGAAACATAACATATTAAGTTCATAGTTAAAATACAAGAGTACAAATAGGCTTACAATGCTATGAAGACTCAAATGAGTATAGCAAATGTAAGAAATCCCTTATGCAACTAATTAAAACCCTAAAATGCAAGCAAACTTGATCAAGACTCCTCCTTTATGATGCCAATAGAGAAACAAGACTTTAATGCAAGCTAAAGAGGATCATACAAGCCTAAATACACTTGTATGCATTGGAATCTCTTGAAAATTGATTTAGGAATTTATGAAGAGAGTGGAGGCCATGAGGGGATTGATTTTGCCATAGTTTAGTTGTAGGATAGATTAATGAGGATTTAGGGTAGGTTAGGGTCTTATTTATAGATTAGGCTAGTGATTTAGACCATAGGATTAAACCCTAGTTCTCATTTCAGCCCTCCAAATCGAATCTGGCCCTCTAGCTCAACACATTCTCAAGATGGTGCACCAGGAGGACTGGGCGTCTGAGCCAAGTCGACAGCCAAGTCGACAGGGCTGTCGACCTGGTCAGACCCAGTCGACTCCCAAGTCGACTGGGCTGTCGACTTGGGTACTGTGGCGGGAATTTTCCCCCCTTGGCCCAACTGGCCCAATTTCCAAGCTTAGATTTGAATTTGAAAATCTGTTTTTATTTAGAAATTTTCTAAAAACTTTGTTGGGCCTTAATCGGGTCATACGGACTCCGATTTTCGAAAACTCGGACTCTATTTCGCATGTTTTTCCGAGACGAACGCAATGGCATAGCCCGTTTCCCTTGATTCAGATTTTATTATTTAATTCTGCCTTGTTTTGTGTTATATCTTGTTATTAAAATACGGGTTATTACATTCTCCCCTCCTTAAAGGATTTCGTCCCCGAAATCTCTAAGTTAGGAAGTATGTGTCCTACCATCCATCATCCATCTACTCACCACATCATCCACGAGTAACCATTGTCCTTAACAATTTCTAAATGCTGTATGATCATATGCAAAGGTGTGTGTATATGTACTTATCTAATGCGAAAATCAGGCGGTTACTGATTCAGTACACCTCCTTAATGCAAAGTATGCTAGTAAAATGCGTCCATATGTATGCAAATTCCTAGCCTAATTTTATAATTTCTACATGAGTGCACATAACATTCATCCATATGCAACATCCATGAGATAGCACAACAAGTTTCAGCCATGAATAAGAATAAGCACTCATGCATATGCAATATGAAGGTGTGTGAGCCGATCTTAGTGCCTAATGTGTATCATGCATCCACGAGTGTCCACTTGCAAACACTTGCAACCACTTGCAACCATCAAGCATAACATGTTTCAAATACATGTTTCATCCAAGGGGTTTCTACATAAGGTTCTCATGACGAAGTTACAAGATAAACAGGATAAACATGGATAGCAAAAGAAAGATATGCCAAAGAGGGAAAAGAGGTCGAGAATGTACCCTCAAAAAGGAATGGATAAAGCCTAAACATCTTCTCCTCTGTCTCCCAAGTTGCAACCTCTTCGGCTTCACTCCACTGAACTTTCACCAATTTGACCTATCGATACCTTAGCTTTCTGATCTCCGTTCCCAAGATACGAATCGGAGCTCTCCTCAAGGTTGCCTCTTTCTCTACTTCCACGTCTTCAAGAATGCTAGGTTCAACCACCTCAGCGGACTCATGTAGGCACTTTCGGAGATGTGAGACATGAAAGACATTATGCACTCCGGACAGCTTCTCGGGCAATTGCACTTTATAAGCCATTTTCCCAATTCTCTCTATGATAGGGAAGGGTCCTACGAATCTGGGTGCCAGCTTCCAAATTGCTCCGAAGCGAACCACATTACGTAAAGGAGAAACCTTCACGAAAACCATGTCTCCAACTTCGAACTCCAAATCTGTCCTTCGCTTATCAGCATAGGATTTCTGTCTATCTTGGGCCGCTTTCATCCGTCTTCTTACCAATTCAACTTTCTCAGATGTATCTCGTATCATATCGGGCCCAAGTACAAGCTTATCTGTTGTCTCCCACCAACAAGATGGTGACCTACACGGCCTCCCATATAAAGCTTCAAATGGTTCCATCCCTATGCTAGCTTGATAGCTATTGTTGTAAGCAAACTCCACAAGAGGAAGGTGGTCTTCCCAGGTACCACCAAAATCAAGAACACAAAGCCTCAGAAGGTCTTCTAGCACTCTATTCAGCCTTTCGGTTTGGCCATCCGTCTGGGAGTGATAGGCTGTACTCAGATTCAATTGTGTACCCATTGCTTCCTGCAAACTATTCCAGAATGGGCTAGTGAAGATTGGGTCACGATCACTGACTATGCTAGAAGGAACCCCATGCAATCTCATTATTTCTCGAAGGTAAACAGATGCCAGCCATGATGCAGTCCTTTTGCTCTTTACTGGGATAAAGTGAGCACTCTTCGTAAGTCAATCAATGATGACCCATATGCTCGAATTCCCTTTTCTTGATCTAGGCAATCCATCCACGAAGTCCATAGAGATGCTCTCCCACTTCCATTGCGGGACCTCCAATGGATGTAATAGCCCACCTGGTTTCTTCGACTCAGCTTTCACTTGTTGGCACACCATGCACTTTGAAACATAGTCTGCCACATCCTTCTTCATTCCAGGCCAAAAGAAAATGCGCTTCATATCCCTGTACATCTTATCTCCACCAGGATGTATAGTCATCTTTGAGTGATGTGCTTCTTCGAGAACTTTATGCACCAAGTCTCCCACTTGTGGCACGCAGAGTCTTCCATCACGCCTTAGCCAACCCTTGTCATCAATAGTATATCTAGCAAGGTGACTAGACGTCTCACCACGAATCAACCTATCCATGATCTCCACTATTTGTGGGTCTTCCTTCTGTGAAGTCCCTACTTGATCCAGAAGCGTGGGTCTAAGCTCGAGAGATGCTAACGATCCTGTCATCGACTCAACTACTGTCAAGAAATCAAAGGTTGCCAGGAACTCTAGGCTCTTCATCTCAACAAACAAGGGACTCAAAGCCAACCTTTTTCTGCTTAGTGCATCAGCCACAACATTACCCTTGCCAGGGGTATAAGCTATCTCGAAGTCATAAGATGCCAAGAATTCCATCCACCTTTGCTGCCTAAGATTCAGATCTTTCTGCGAGAAGAGATACTTGAGTGATTTGTGATCAGTGTACAACTCAAACCTTTCGCCGAAAAGATAGTGGCGCTAGGACTTGAGTGCAAAGACAATCGCCGCTAACTCCAAGTCATGAGTGGGATAATTCTTCTCATGAACTTTAAGTTGCCTACCCCCATAACATATCACCCTTCCTACTTGCATTAGAACAGCGCCTAACCCTGTGCCACATGCATCGGTATACACGGTAAACATCTTACTGCCATCTGGTAATGCCAAAACTGGAGCTGTGGTAAGGGCCCTCTTGAGCCTTTGAAAAGCAAGCTCACACTCTAAGTCGCATGCAAAGACTAAGTTCTTCTTCGTCAATCTAGTGAGAGGGGCCGAAATCTTAGCGAAGTCTCTAATGAACTTCCTATAGTAGCCTGCCAGAACGAGAAAGCTTCGCACTTCGGTTGCATTCTTAGGAGTCTTCCAGTCTTGAACTGCAACCACTTTCGCGGGATCCACAGCTATACCCTGCTTAGAAACTATATGCCCAAGAAATCGGACTTCTTTTCTCCAAAAGTGGCATTTGGAGAACTTGGCTTTCAACTGATGGGCTCTAAGCGTATCCATCACCTCCTTGAGGTGTCTAGCATGTTCTTCCTCGTCTTTTGAAAAGATCAGAATATCATCCACGAAGACAACAACAAACTTGTTAAGGAACTCCCTGAACACCCTACTCATCAAATCTACGAAGTAGGCGGGTGCATTAGTCAAGTCGAATGGCATGACAAGCCATTCAAAGAATCCGTCTGGAGTCCTAAATGCAGTCTTATCAATGCTGTCTTCGGCCACTCTAAGCTTATGAAATCCGGTGGCTAAATCAAGCTGAGAGAAAACAGAAGCATCAACAAGCTGGTCGAAGAGGTCATCTATCCTCGGTAATGGGTGCCTATTCTTCTTGGTCAGCTTGTTCAACTCTCGATAATCAACACATAAACGAAGCGAGCCGTCCGCCTTAGTAGCGAACACCACCGAAGCACCCCATTCGGAAATGCTTCGCCTAATAAAATTCTTCTCAAGAAGCTCCTTGATTTGCTTACTGAGCTCTCTCCTTTCCCGCGGGGCCATGTGCCTAACTGGTAAGGAGACTGGCTTAGCATTATCAACCAGATAAATGCGGAAATCTATCTCTCGCTTAGGGGGTAACCCCTTAACTTCTTCAAAAACATCAGGGTATTCCCGAACCACCCTTACAGATTGCAGACCATCAATAGACGAGTCAAGAGATTCAAGATAACATAGCATGACAGGATCTAGCGGGTTGCAAAAAATCTCTAGGGTATTGCCAAGGCGAGTCATGAGTCTCACCACCCTATGCTCACCATCGAGAATGGCTCCATAGCGGGACAACCAATCCATGCCCACGATCAACCCGTATCCCGTGAACCCGAGAACATAAGCATCACACGAGAATTCTACGGTCAAGATAGAAATCCTCAAATCCATACAGATCATAGACAAATGGGCTGAACCCCCAATCGGATTTGAAACACTAACGGGATCCTCAACAAGACTAGTACTTAGGTGCAAACTTTCAACAACATCAGAGGAAATAAAGGTATGTGATGCGCCAGAATCAAACAAAGTGCGAACAGGAAAACCGGAAATGTAAACAAGACTCTCCACAGAAATAGTACCTCGGTCCTGAACTGGAGCAGTGTTGAGAGCATGCACTTGCCCTCCAGATGAACCTGCGCGCTGAGTTTGTCCATGCCCCTGCTTCTTAGGGCAATCCTTGCTAAAATGTCCCGTCTCTCCACAATGAAAGCATCCACCCAATTTCATTTTCTTCTTCCTACAGTCCTTGGCTACATGCCCAACAATCCCACAGAAGTGGCACTTCCTTGTGTCCTATGCCTTGTTCTTGTTGCCCTTGTTGTTCTTGTTGTTCTTGTTGTTCTGATTACTCTGATTCCCTCCCTACTTGGAGTCTGTCTTCTTAGGCTGAGTTTCATTGGGCTTGACCTTCTTCCCATTCTTATCCTCTCCCTGCAACAATGCCATGTCTACCAGGCTCTCGAAAGTGGCCCCCATGGGTATGTGTGACATAGCTAGACCTTGTAATGGCTCATTTAACCCTCGTCCAAAACGTAGAGCCTTCTTCTCGGGAGTATTGACCATGTCCAAACCGAATCGGTTAAGCTGGTTGAACCTATTCACATACTCTCTCACTGTCATGTCTCCTTGCTTCAAAGCTATGAACTTCTCTAGTTGCAAATTTGCCTCTGCAGATGATAGAAACTTAAGCCCAAACCTTGCCCTAAAGTCGGCCCAGGTTTCTACTGGCCTTGTAGCATTGGTGTTGGCCTACTTTGTGAACTAGGCAACACAAAGTCAAGAAATCAACCATCGAAGGACATGTTTAAGTATAAGATTTCGGTTCGGATTGGAGGAATGCATACAATTCAGATTGATAGCTGCAGTTGTTCGGATCGGATGGAGTCCTCTGTTCGGATCGGGTTAGAGCAACATATTGATTCGGATCGGATAGTACTCTCTGTTCGGATCGGTGATCTCTTACTGGATAGATTAACAAAGCATATCCAATCGGATCGGAAGGCGAATAAATCTCAAATGGATCGGAAAGCCATCTGCTTGCCACGACGCTGGAGCGAAGCGGAGTAGGTTAGAGAAGGAGAGATGTCCAAGCCACTCCGGTTCGGATCGGGTATTCCGATCCGACCCCCAACCTGCACGCCTCCGACCCGCACCCATGATCCAGGATAATCTCCTATAAAATAGCCTGGAGAACCGGACCGGCTATGACTGATTCCTACCCCTAACGTTCATCTCTTTGATGTGTTGTCAACCTGATAGTTCATCCGAACCCGAAGAGAATGCGATGGATGACACGTGGCCCGACCCGGATGAAGTCTCAAGCAAATTCTCACCTATAAATACCCCACCTGGAGGCAAAGAGAAGGATCTTTTTTCAGCACTAAAAGAATTCAATCACCTCCAACATCCGAACTCCATTACTCCCGGAAAATCCAAGTCATCTTCTATTTCTTGCTTATTTCAATTGAGTGAACAAAAGTGAGTTGTGAGTGGATCTATCATTGTATTTGCAATTGAATTATTGAATATAGTAAAGAATAAGTGGACGTAGGCATCTGTTCGCCGAACCACTATAAATCTTGTGTGTTCATTTTTATTTCTGTCTTATTTTATCTTGTTTCAAATCAATTTGGGTGTTAGAACCACTTTTGGGTCTAACATTTTGGTGCTTTCACTGAGAGACCTCATCTAAATTCTTTATTTTCCGGGATCTCTTTCTACTTTTTGGACCGTTGAGTTCAAAGAAGTGAATCCTTAAGTTTCTCCGCTTTTTTGTATTCGTTGAAGTAATTGTCAAAGACTCATGGCCAAAGGAAAAGGCAAGGAAGTTCAGTCTGTTCAAGGAAATGGAGCTGGCGAAGATCAGCAACATGCTGTTGTAACAAGGTCTCGGGGGCAGAGTTCAGCAGCAGGAAGAATCAATGCAGGAAATCCGAACCGACAGCAAGGGGAGAGCTCCGATCCGATCCGGGTAGGAGACTCTGAAGCAGTGCACTCCCCCAATCTGAACCGACCCGAGTTGCTCGCTGCACACCGATCCGACCAGGCACCCCAGCTCCGATCCGACCCGGCTTCCTACCTCCGATCCGACCCGATGCTTGGTGAAGCTGGAACATCTACTCGAGTCCCCACGAATGCTCCAATTCCAGCTGCCAGGGTTGGAGATCAGGTCAATCCATCTGCTCCCATCACTCAAGGAGATTTCTCGCGCTTGCTTGATATGCTTGAGAGCACGAGGGAAGCTATGAGAGTTCATGAGCGCACTAATCTCATGATGCAGGAAAATATGAGGCTCATGAGTCGGGAGATCAATGAGCTCCGCCGGCAAAGAACTCCATCACCGGTTCGTCACACACCCGTAGATCAATCTTCATCTTCCGAGGAAGAGAGGCCCCGTGAACGAAGGCCACTCGAACGACCTCAGAACGTGGAGCAGCTAACGTTTGGATCTTTGGGATCTCGCGAGGATATCGCACGAGCATTAGGAAACGATAGCCCCACTCGGGGGCAAAGACTCCAGTCCCCTCTTCCCGAGATCGACCGGGAACACAGGGAAAGGAATCGAGTAGAGGCAGCTCGAAGAAGAAGGGCATCTCCTGAGCAAGAGCCCCAAAGGAACTCGGACACTAGGGCCAGGGATCCTGAGCAGCCCCTAACTAGTGCCGATGTGCAGGCAATGGTTCGCCGAATTATGTCCGAGAGCCGGAATTATACAAATGAAGACTATGGCATTGAGCGAAGCCATACTCCGTTCACTGACGATATCCTAGACTTCCAGTTTCCCCGACGCTTTAACTTGCCACAGATGGACAAATATAACGAAAGGACTGATCCGGGACAGCATTTGATGCGGTATTCGTGGCTCATGAACGCCGCTGCTGCCCCTGACGAAGTGAAGTGCAAAGCATTCCCAATCTATCTAGAAGATGTGGCATTATTCTGGTTTACCCGACTTCCTCCTCGTTCAATTTCTAATTACAAAGAACTAAGCGAGCGTTTCATGAACCAGTTCCGACTACATGCCCGAAAGTCCAAGAGTGTTATTGAATTGTCGAGGATCAAACAGGCACCAGGAGAGTCTTTAAGGGCATATTTAGATCGTTTTAACCAAGCTGTAACCGAGGTCAATGACCCGCATGAGCCCACTATTCTGATGGCGTTGAAGGAAGGAGTCGATCCTGAATCTGAGTTTGGAGACTACCTTTCTGGGAAGACACCCCCCACAAGGGCGATATTCTACGAAAAAGCCGATATTTATTTAAGACGAGAGGAGGCCAGGGCAAACCGGAAGAGAAAGTCTGAGACAGCTTCAAAGGAGAATGTGCAGAGTAATATTGCCGTGAAGCAGTCTGGGGAAAGCTCTGGCAAGGTTGAAGTAAATGTAGGAAACAAGGGTGGAAACAGCAATACTGGAAACGGGGGAAACAACAACAACCGTAATTCGAACGGTAACAGGAGAAACAGAAATAGGGGAAGCGACCCTAACAAAAGGCCCCGATTCCAGAACTACGAGAACTATACACCATTGAATGACACCCTGGAAAATATTTACCTGGATACGTACAATGTGTTGCAGTACAAAAGACCGCCACCTCGTGATTCGACCGAGAAAGAAATGGCGACAGGGAAATTTTGCTTGTTTCACGGAACACATGGACATTCGACCAATGAATGTCGGCATTTGAGGGATGTAATTGAAAAGCTGCTGCGAGAAGGAAAGTTGGATGAGTACAAGGTTGCCCCGAGGGACAGGGGGCAAGGAGAGCAGGCTCCAAAACAGATCCTACCTGCTCCTAAGCCTACCGCGCAACAGAAAGGTAAAGGGATCGTCATCAACTCCATAGTAGGCGGACCTCACCCGGCAATCCGAAGTTTTAGGTCAATGGACCAATATGTGAATGCTGCCAAGCATCTAGATGTGAATGAAGGTGACGATTTGGAAGATGTCACCCCTATAAAACAACAAAAAACCATGTTCGATGACGTGGTATTTCGCAGCCGAGACAATACGGGGATACAATCTCCCACCAATGATCCGTTGGTTATTACTACCACTATTGGGTCGGCCTTGGTCCATAAGGTATTAGTAGACAACGGAAGTTCCGTTAATATTTTGTTCAAGAAGTCATTTGATCAGATGAAGCTTGAGCCCGAAGATCTGAAACCTTGTGAAGGATGGATTAGAGGCTTCAACGGAGCGACGACAGCTCCCATGGGATATATAGAGTTGCCCGTGACCTTAGGGCAAGGAGAACGTAGAAGAGTGCGAATGCTTCAGTTCGTAGTATTGGACGTAGATTCGCCATATAACGCATTTTTAGGGAGACCTGCCCTCGCTGAATTTACAGTTTGTATCGCCCCTTGGTGCTTGTTACTAAAGTTCCCAACCGAAGCCGGGACTGGAGTAATAAGAGGGGATCAGGTTTCTGGACGGGCCTGCTATGTGGCCGAACTGAAGATGTTGATGAAAGGAGTTAATGCTGAGAGTAAGGATGCCTCATCTCCCTCAAAGGGGGACTCGGCATAGCAATTAGAGAGATTGAACCCAAGGGAGTTGCCCAAAGGAACGCCTGAAGACCTGGATCCTAGAAAAGACGAGGAACCAGAGGCTAGGAATGCAACTCCTAATGAAGCGACAGTGGAAATTCCTGTTGATAAAGCTGATCCGACGAAATTTTTGAAGATTGGTTCCCAATTGGATCCACGTCGTGCTGAAGAACTGACGGACTTCTTGAAGGCAAACTTAGATGTGTTCGCCTGGACCCATGCTGACATGTGTGGGATATCACCTTCCATTATCAGTCACAAATTGAATGTAAATCCGAAGCATCCGCCTGTGAAGCAAAAGAGACGCACGCTGGGCCCAGAGAGGTCGGCTGCCCTCAAAGAGGAAGTAGAGAAATTGAAGCAAAATGGATTTATTCGAGATTCGACCTATCCCGACTGGATATCGAATCCTGTCTTGGTAAAGAAGCCAAACGGAAAGTGGCGAACTTGTATTGACTTTTCAGATTTAAATAAGGCTTGCCCAAAAGATAGTTTCCCACTTCCCAGGATTGACCAGCTTGTAGACTCGACAGCAGGTCATGAACTTCTCTCTTTTATGGATGCATACTCTGGATACAATCAAATTCCTATGCATGTACCAGACCAAGAGCATACAAGTTTCATTACGAATTTGGGGTTGTATTGTTATGTTGTAATGCCATTCGGATTAAAAAACGCTGGAGCTACTTATCAGCGGTTGGTAAATAGAATGTTTTATGATCAAATAGGAAAAACTATGGAAGTTTATGTGGATGATATGCTTGTTAAATCAAAGCAGTCTTCCAGTCATACGCAAGACTTAGCGGAAATGTTTGGTATCTTGCGAAAATACCGTATGAAATTGAATCCTTTAAAATGTTCATTTGGAGTGGCGTCGGGAAAGTTCCTTGGCTTCATTGTGAGTTCCCGAGGAATTGAGATCAACCCTAGCCAGATAGCGGCGATTAGAAATATCAAAGAACCAAGGAGAATTAAAGACGTCCAAAGTCTGGCAGGGAAGGTAGCGGCGCTAAGTAGATTCATCTCCAAAGCCACCGATAAATGTGTTCCGTTTTTTGATTTGATAAAAAGGGGAAAGAAGAACTTCCAGTGGACTCCCGATTGTGTCGAGGCCTTTCAAAATCTGTTAGAGCTGTTAGAGAAATCGCCAATCTTATCAAAGCCCGTAGATCACGAAGAACTATTTGTTTATCTAGCAGTCTCGGCTCACGCTGTCAGCACAGCTCTGGTTCGAGAAGAAGACAAAGTACAAAGGCCAGTATACTATGTGAGTAAGAAGTTAGCAGCGGCAGAGCGCAACTACCCAAAGATCGAGAAGCTTGCTTACAGCCTCCTGATTGCATCCCGAAAACTTCGTCACTACTTCCAAGCCCATCCAATAACCATATACACCGATCAGCCGTTAAGACAGGTGTTGCAGAGACCCGAAGCGTCGGGAAGGTTGATTAAATGGAACATAGAACTAAGCCAGTTTGATTTGAATTTTCAACCACGAAAGTCAATCAGGGGGCAAGCTCTAGCAGACTTTATTGCGGAGTTCACCATTCCAGAGGAAGAAATAATCAATGACCAAGTGGTCAAATCCGAGGATAAGCTAGAGATGAATTCGTGGAAATTATATACAAATGGAGCTAAAAATGACCGAAGATCCGGAGCTGGAATTGTCTTAATCACTCCCGAGGGACGGTCGTTATATTACGCCCTGCGATTAGAATTTTCGGCAACAAACAATGACTCTGAGTATGAAGCCCTGATTGCCGGGCTGAAACTCGCTAAAGACCTCGGAGTAAAAATGATGGACATATTTTGTGATTCTAAGATTGTTGTTTGTCAAGTGCGAGAGGAATTCGCGGCTCGAGGACCTCGACTTGTCGCTTACCTCAAGAAAGTGAAAGAGCTATTAAATAGCTTAGAGCGGTACAACATAACACATATTCCCAGAGTAGAAAACCAGAAAGCGGATAGACTAGCAAAATTGGCTAGTTCCGACAATCCAGAAGAGATTGAGGTAATTCCAATTGAAACGTTGGAGTCGCCAAGCTTTGAGTCAATGGAAATTGAATTCGTTCATGAAGCGGAACCAGAGAAGGAGTCATGGATGACTCCAATCAAGAGTTTTCTTAAGAATGGGACACTCCCATCGAAGAAAAGTGAGAAAAGAGCTGTAGTTCGCAAGGCTGCCAGATATGTTATGCAAGACGATACCCTCTATAGACAAGGATTTTCTATGCCCCTGTTACGATGTATCGCACACGACGACATCAAGCGTGTACTGAGAGAAGTGCACGAAGGTGAGTGTGGAGATCATACAGGAGGTCAAACTTTAGCAAAGAAAATATTACGTTACGGATACTTCTGGCTTACGATCAACAAAGATGCAGCTGATTATTCACGACGCTGCGATAAGTGCCAGAGATTCGCCAAAATCCCCAGGGCACCGTCAACCCAGCTTAAATCGATGGTGAGTCCTTGGCCATTTGCCACATGGGGAATCGATATCATTGGAGTTTTACCGATTGCTAAAGGAGGGGCTAAGTATGCCATAGTAGCCGTAGATTATTTCACAAAGTGGGTGGAAGCTGAGCCCTTGACTAAGATCACCGCAAGAAAGGTGATAAGTTTTGTGGTCAGAAATATTATATGCCGATTCGGGATCCCAAGGACGATTATTACTGATAACGGGACCCAATTTGATAGCACTGAATTCAGAAATTTTTGCCAGAAATATAAGATAGACAAACGATATACTGCAGTTGCCTATCCACAATCTAATGGACAAGTAGAGGCGATAAACAAGGTAATAAAATCCATCCTCAAGAAGCGATTAGAGCGTGCAAAGGCAAAATGGGTTGATGAATTGCCCCTAGCCTTGTGGGCATACCGAACAACGTTCAAAACAACTACCGGTCATACCCCTTTCTCTCTCTCCTTTGGCTCAGAAGCAGTAATTCCAGTTGAACTGGAAGTTCCTTCCCACAGGGTGACGTATTATGACCCGATGACGAATCAGGCACTTTTACTTGAGTCTCTTGATGAAATCGAAGAGAAAAGGGACGAAGCAGACTTGCGTGCAGCAAGACATCGGCGTCAGATGGCACGCTATTATGACAAAAAAGTTCGTCTCAGAACTTTTGAACCAGGAGATTTGGTGCTAAAGAGAGTTTTTCCATCCCTTCCTCACTTCGGCTCAAAATGGGAAGGACCCTTTGTCATCCAACGGAAACTTGAAAAAGGAACCTTCAAGTTAACGACCGTAGATGGCGAAGAAGTTCCTCGGGCATGGAATGCCCAGCACTTAATGCGATATTTGGATTAGAAATGCTATATTTTTTATTTTTACTGTGGATTCTGTAACAAGACATGCTTTGCCTTGGGAAAATCTGATGATATGAATAAAGGACTATAAAGTGGACGTAGGCTACGACTTAGCTGAACCACTATAAAAATATTGTGTGTTATTTACTTTTATGCATTTACATTCATTAGTTGTTCTGTTGTGATTATAAAATACAGGATAACTAAGAGCCTAAAAAAGGTTGAAAACAGTCTGGACATAAAAAGAAGCACAATGAATATTTGTGCAATAAGACGTAAAAGAATGAGAAAACGACATTCTAACTCTAACTCTCCAGAGAAAGAGAGAGAGTATAAAAGCGTCTCAGACTGAGCGCTGAAAAAGAAATTCTATTCTGAACTCTAACTCTCCAGAGAAAGAGAGAGAGTATAAAAGCGTCTCCGACTGAGCGCTGAGAAAGAGGTTCAACTCCGAACTCTAACTTTCCAGAGAGAAAGAGAGTATAAAGGTGTCTCCGACCGAGCACCGAGAAAGAAATCTTTTCCCGTTGAACGACCGGGGAATAAACAAATAACTGAACTCGAACTCTAACTCTCAAGAGAATGAGAGAGAGTATAAAAGAAATGCCAGGAAAAACAACAGGTATTGATGACACAGGAAATCCTATCCCGTTAGAGAATCGGGAGCATTCAGACTGCATGGTTAAGCACTGAGTAACTTATGGAGATTGACTGGGGACACATATACATACACATATCTCCCCTCTCCACAACTTTGTTTCATAACTATAGGTATGCATTTTTACATAAGTGCAGAATTGCTAACAAATAAACATTGCAAAAAGTGAATTATTTTTATTTACAAATGAATGAATTTGTACAGGGAAATAACTGAAAAAGAAAGTGCGGAAGCTGCTGGTGTAGCAGCACCTATTGGTTTACAAAGATGCTAAAAAGATACAGGGGAACCCACTATTTGGGTTTGGGATGAGCCTTCGATTTCTTGGCAGCTTTTTCCGCATCCTTTGCTTCCTTCTCGGCTTCAGTCAAGATTCGCTTTGATTTCTTTTTCCCTGAAGATGTAGTACTGGAGCCAGCAGACTTCTTCCCGGAGGGCTGGGCACTGGAATCAAGAGAAGATTTTTTAGCAAGTTCTTCGGTAATAGATCTAGTCGAGAGCTTAACAACTAACCTTGAACCTGCATCCACAACTGCGAGGGGTTTGAGGACCTCAGGGTCTAATTCTTCAGCCTTTAATTGCAAGCGCTTGTCTTGATCGGCCTTCATGGCCGCCAAGGTAATGTCATCGGCGCTTTTTGACTCCCCGGTTATTGTAACCTCCGGTTCCTCATCATGCCCCTCGTCTCCTCCGTCGTCTTTTAAAGCTGCAATCATTTCTTCATCGTGGGGAGTAGTGACCTTAGTTGGCTCACTTCCTTCCCCCAGGTCTGTTGAAGCAGCCTTGTCTTCCCCTTCTTTGACCCTATCAGCAGGCTTTGTCCCAGCGGTAGCTCCTTGAGCTACATCTGTCTTTGCGGATGATTCAACGCCTACAAAATGAGAAACATTGGTTATCAACTCAGGCGAGAGCAAAGGATTTCTCATCGAACGTTCAGTCATGTAGCCAAAGGTAGTAGTAGCCTTGACAAATTGAGGAGAAAAGATAGGGATACCTTCTGAAGACTTTTCAGCGGGGGTGACTACTACCTCTGGAGTTATTTCAGGAATGGGAGATAGCAAAGTTGTTCGGGGAATTCCCGGGTTTTCGGGATCATACCCTTCTACTTCGGGAGTTACAGGAGCAGAAGAAGAGGAACCAGCTTCAGGAATGGTTTTCTGTTTAGACTTCCGCCTCTCTTCTTCCATGGCCTCAGCAATTAGACGGCGCCCTTCAGCTAGGCGCTCCGGTTCGTCGTCTCTTAGGTATTTCTCCATCAGCTTATCTTCATCGAGGGAATCGACCTGAAGTTCTTCTTTTTCCCACTCGACGATTTGATTCCACACATGAACCAGAGTGGATGGATAGTCCTCGATCCAAGAAATGTTTCGACGACGAATAATGTGCGCGAAGAATTCGATCATTAGCTCGCCGAAGCCCTGAATATCAGCCTCCGCCTCTGATAGTTGTTTGTGGGTTTCCTCCGCAGATTTAATAGCGCATTCCACATTGCCCTCAGCCAGAGCAGCCCTGTTTTCCGCCTCCAACAATTTTGAAGCCAAGTCTGCGTTTTTCTTTTCTAACTCAGCACTCCTTTTCGCTAACTCGGCGTTTTTCTGCTCAAGCTCAGCATAAGCAAGGCGTGTCTTCGCAGCCTCTGATTTGGCCTCGTCAGCTTGTTTCTTCAACTCAGAACGCTCCTGAGTGTCGGATTCAAGCAAATCATGATAGCGCTTTTGCATGTCCTCAAACTGTTGTTTGAAGTTAGAAGCGTTCTTCTGAGCGATAGCTAGTTGAGCTTGAGTATCTTCTAAATCTTTTCCTAAGGTTTTTAGGGCCTTGGCATCCTCCTCTACAGTCTTTTGCATCGAGTCAGCATTTGTCATTAGAGTGCGGATGATTCTAGAAAGACTGCGGGAATACTTGAACATCTCGGAATATTGTTTTTCTACCAAGTCAATTTTTGCCTTAGCCTCATCCGCCCAATTAGAAGAAATGGGTTCAAGGGTAGGTAGGAAGGTCAGAGTCTCGAAGTAGTGCTCGGGAAATTGCTCCTTTAAATATGCCAGCCTTACTGCAGTTCCCGCATCTGGTGGAGGAGGAGCGAGGACTGTTAGTTCAGTGTCCCTTCCTGAAGAAGATTCTGTAGAACCCTTGTCTGTCCTAGGTCGTTTAGTAGCAGGGACTTTTTGCTTACTTCTAGACCCAGTTTCCTTTGGAGGAGTTTTCTCTCTACTCCGCTTTTCATGGGAGGAAGTGGAATCCCTGGATTGTGGTCTATCTTCCTCCCTACGACCTTGATAGCTCTTGTATTTTTCTTGTTCCGGTCGAACTGGTGAGCGGGAGCGTGAGAGTCGAGATCGATAGGAATCATAGGGTCTTCTTTCCTCCCTACCACGGTCATCCCGGCGATCATACTCGGCGTCCTAAGGAGGATTGGACATGCTGCGACGAAGCTTTCTTATATCATAATAGGACCGAGACATTATACCTGCACGATAAAATAAGCGAAGTTTAGAATCAATGGATTCATGGAGAAAAAAGTGCAATGAATGCTAATGCTATGGTATAAAGTGCATCCTAAGTGGTGTGTGTGTCCCCCCAACCAACCCGAGTCTGAAGCTAGACTGGTGCGGGCAGGCTCTTTGGCCTTAGCAGGAGTAGTTTCTTCAGAAGAAGTGAAGACTAAAGGGTCCTTCCTGAAATCTTCTGAAGTATATATAGTCTCGGGTAAGGGGAGATCCCCCAAACCCTGAAATATGTGCTCGTCGGTGCTAGGAACATCCCCTTCGGAAGCGTGAAGTGGTGACCCTTGGGAAGATTTTGATTTGTCTAGCGAGGTAGTTTCCTCGGGGGCAATATACCCTTCACGATGTTTCTTGGCCAGATTAGCCAGTTCATCATCTTGAGTGGAAGAGGGAGAAGGTGAAGTTTGAAGAGGAGCTGCAGGAATTCCCGAGCCTTCTCCTATTTCTGGAACTGTTTCCACTGGAGGAATATATGCATAGGGGACCGTCCCATGACCGATGCTACGGAAAACGGATAGCAGCCCGTGAAAATGAAGGTACTCATCTTTAAGGACCTCGTCAATAGTCAGGAATTTTTGGTCGCCATTGAGAAGACGGTGCATCCGATCAAAGAACACTTGGTCTGATATCTGTTTGGGATTGTCGACTGCAAACAAAAAAGGAAAACAGGTCAGAGTGATGATTCAAGTGTATAGAGTCCGGGTTCAGAAAATCAGTGCTTTACTTGATTTTGTCCATCTCCTGGCGCATCCAGACTGTTGCTTTATATAGAACCACTCTAGTCTGGAATCTCCAGCTTTGCTGCTAAATGGCGTAGAGATTATCTTCCTTTTCGGGACTGATTCAAAGTAACAGAAAGAAGGGGTTTCTCTAGTCCGATGTTTGAAATTATAGAAGAAATGAACATCGTCGAACGTGAGCTCCACGCCTAGAATTTCACGATATGCTATGAATAAGGTATGCAGATAGGCATATGAATTGGGGTGCAACTGCATGGGGGCAATCCGCATTTGTCTTAAGAAGTCAACGATGAAAGGCGAGAACGGAGGAATGGCGCCAACCATGCACATCAGTCGAGTGACCGTCATATATCCTTCTGGAGGGTTATGGGGACGGTCAGAGCGTGAGGGCACTAAAGTGTCCCTTTTCATTATTCCATACTTCAAGCAAATCCGAACAAGTCGGTCGTTGTCGATTGTCGATTCTACGGAATCTGGAGGTGACTCCAATATAATGGCCGAGTCAAATTCATCGGGTGCTCGATTGTCACCAATCCCTCCTTCCTCCTCAAAGCCTAGGGAAACTTCGCTTTCTGAAGACATTTCGTCGCTTTCCCGATGACCAACTCCGTAATCCGGACCCTCGCTGTCCCATTCTGGGTCAGATGAAGAAGATATATCCTCGAGAGTGGTTTTGTTGGAAGTTTCCGGAGCTTCTTTCCTCTCAGCTAGACGAGAAGAGCGTCTGGGCCTCATTGTCATGGAACTATTGAAGAAGCAATAGCACGGATTAGAGTAAATTATCCCGTGTCCCCCTTTTTTTGTGTATGTGTGTGAACTAAAGTGTGTGCAGCAAATATGGGAAATACAAAATAAAAGTACAGCAATGTAAGACGAAGCTTTAAAGAGAAGGTGATAGTCAGCGTTGTTCTTAATTCTCGTTTATGTTCACAAGGCACTATCCTAACTGTCCGCGAAGCATATTCGTCTAGAGTAAGTGTTAGTTGAATTAGTTGGGTAGTCTTTATGTGCCAAGTTTGATACGTTCGGTTCGGTTCGGATATGCATATGACGACTGGCTCAATACAAATGCGGATAACAGTCGGTTCGGATGCCTCATTAAAGCAAGGTCAGTTCAAGACAAGGGAGACGATGGGTTCGGAAGCAGGGCTGATCTGATCGGATCGGATGACCTGATCCGAACCGGACCAGCACCACTTAACCGGTCCGTTTACTTCAACCTCTTATCCCATTCACTTCTCCGACCCGAACCGACGTTTTCTTTCCTTCCTGTCTTTCTAAAGTATGAAACCCGGACCGATCCCCTTTCCTTCTTCTTCCTTTTTGCTCCTTCGTCTTCTACCCGAACCAGCTCCAATTTGTCACCACGCTCCTCATCTTCTTCCTCTTTCCCCCCTTTACTCACAAACAAATCTGTTCTATCGTCAAAGCTATCATTAAGGACAAATATTTGCCCTCTCCAGCCTCGCAACGCCTCGAAGCGACGGCGCATCCACCAGTAACGACGTGGAGTTCAAGCAAAGCCTGTGACTAAACCATCCCAGTCCAACACAAATTGAAATCAAGAGCAATTACTATGAAGCTATTCGAGATTAAAGAGCTACCTATGTGTTCGATTTGAGAAATCTACAAGGAACGGTTTCGAAATATTGGAGTTTTTAAGGTTTTCAATGCTAGGTTCGGAAGCGGCGGTGAAGAAGAAGAAGAAAAGAAAGAAGACGGTTGTGAACTTATATAGGGGGCAATGTGGACTCCTCGTATTCCTATTCTTTCTCGCCCGTTCGGACCGGAGTAAAGGCCAAGAAGCGCAACTCTCCCTGAAGGCCCAATGTCAAAGAGCCAAACCCATGAAAGCGCTTCGGATCGGCATCCGAACCGAGCAGATTTCACACGTTAATTTAGCATCTGACTCGAATTGAGTTCAAAAGAAGAAGAACAAAGGAAGAGTACGCCTGCAAGAAGCATTATATGTCAAGAAAAAATTTCCAAATTTGCTCAGGAATGAAGAGAATGTGCGTTCTTCTAACACCCGAACCGAATAAGAAATCTGTGCATCCCTCCTGACTGTTCTGATTCAAGGGCTAGCAGTTAAAACGACATCAAAGCATGCTTCGTACAACAGAAGCATCCTTTGAGGGGGCAAAATGTTGGCCTACTTTGTGAACTAGGCAACACAAAGTCAAGAAATCAACCATCGAAGGACATGTTTAAGTATAAGATTTCGGTTCGGATTGGAGGAATGCATACAATTCAGATTGATAGCTGCAGTTGTTCGGATCGGATGGAGTCCTCTGTTCGGATCGGGTTAGAGCAACATATTGATTCGGATCGGATAGAACTCTCTGTTCGGATCGGTGATCTCTTACTGGATAGATTAACAAAGCATATCCAATCGGATCGGAAGGCGAATAAATCTCAAATGGATCGGAAAGCCATCTGCTTGCCACGACGCTGGAGCGAAGCGGAGTAGGTTAGAGAAGGAGAGATGTCCAAGCCACTCCGGTTCGGATCGGGTATTCCGATCCGACCCCCAACCTGCACGCCTCCGACCCGCACCCATGATCCAGGTTAATCTCCTATAAAATAGCCTGGAGAACCGGACCGGCTATGACTGATTCCTACCCCTAACGTTCATCTCTTTGATGTGTTGTCAACCTGATAGTTCATCCGAACCCGAAGAGAATGCGATGGATGACACGTGGCCCGACCCGGATGAAGTCTCAAGCAAATTCTCACCTATAAATACCCCACCTGGAGGCAAAGAGAAGGATCTTTTTTCAGCACTAAAAGAATTCAATCACCTCCAACATCCGAACTCCATTACTCCCAGAAAATCCAAGTCATCTTCTATTTCTTGCTTATTTCAATTGAGTGAACAAAAGTGAGTTGTGAGTGGATCTATCATTGTATTTGCAATTGAATTATTGAATATAGTAAAGAATAAGTGGACGTAGGCATCTGTTCGCCGAACCACTATAAATCTTGTGTGTTCATTTTTATTTCTGTCTTATTTTATCTTGTTTCAAATCAATTTGGGTGTTAGAACCACTTTTGGGTCTAACAATTGGTGACCTCCCACCAATAAGAAGCTTCCTCCTTTAGTAGCCAAACCACCAACAGAACCTTTCTATGGTCCTCTATATCAAAGATGGAAAAAATATCTTCGGTCTCCTTCAACCAATTTCTTGCTTCCACGAAAGTCTCTGTCCCAATAAAATTTTTGCCACCCATGGCCTTGAAGTCCTTGCAAACCTTGGCGAAATCGGCTTGTGGTTGCTGAGGAGGAGGAGGAGGTGGAACCTCAGTGATAGTGGGAGTGGTTGCTGGACCTGGATTATTGGCCCTAGCTTCCAAGTACCTCCGGAACCATCCGGGAATGGTGACTCCCTCAGGAAGATTGAGATCGGCCATGCTGAAAAAGGAAAAGATAGATTTAGAACGAGGAACTGAAGGATAGTGCTTATGGCCCTTGGGGGATAGCCTTTCAAAATAAACTAGACTTTTCTTTGGAAAATACTTAATTGGTTTTGAAAATAGCTTTTAAAAGTAACTTTAAAACCCTTTTTGCTCCAATCTCGTAAACCTTAGGCTCTGATACCAAATGTAACACCCCACCTCCGCCAGTGCCACTCTTGCAAGGACACTGACTTTGGAGGGGCGTTTAAATAAGGTAATCATGCATGCAGATTCACAAGACAGAACATATAAGTAAAAACAGAGTAAGTATAGCAGCGGATAAAAGCTAGCATATCAAAACCATAGGTTAAGTTACAACACAGTACTTAATTATTTTCCATAAACAAAGTCTAGAAACATAAAACTTGTAACTGAAAAGGAAAACATGAAGTAGCTATCCCCAAGTAGAAAGCCATAGCAAGCTCAAGTCCGAAGCATACATGAGCTATCCAAGAAAAGCAGCTAAGATCCAAGCTAAGTGCTGGTATTCCCGCCCTGTAAACCTGGGAGGGGGGGGGAACGAAAGAAAAGAGGCGAAAGAAAACGGGTCAGTCAAAAGACTGGTAAGTCCTATCTACAATTGTACAACAACTGATAAAGTTAACAGTATATATATAAACAAGGATGAGTCATAGGATGATAACTGGCATGGTAAGAAGTCAACAAGATAGATCAAATGTGGTACTGCATAAACAAGATTGAGGTTTGCACCAAGTGTACTAGTATCACAAGTCGTGTCCAGTGTAAACAAGAGGTGATCCCCAGGCCCAAGTTTGGCCCACCATCATGAATGACCTAAATCAAGGCCCAACTAGCACGGTCTAGTCGATCGGCTCCCTACAGCCTAACTCGTCAAGTGTCGGTGTCATACGGCCCAACTACGAAGTGTAGCTAAACTGTGCTAGGTCCACCCTAGGGTGTATCAAGTCCTAGGGTGTCAACCCCTGACACAAACCAAGCACGCACAGTTTAAACCTACTGGTGCCCGTGCCTGCTTTTTCAACTCCGGACCATGTGCACGACCATGGCCCGCCTGAACCTACACCGGCGCACCTACACAGCCGTCGTTTTAGTCGCTTACATGTCATCCCAGTAATCGTGCCCCACCCTAGCCTAGTCCCTAGGGTATCATGATACATCCAAGAGGGTTACTGGTGCAAAAGACCACGTAACTAGGGTTTTCTTAATGGGATAAACGTGGTTAACCCAACTCATCTAAGTACCAAGTTGGTTAAGTGTACCCAAGGTTCATGACTTAACCCTACCAACCCATCGTGTTTAATTGGTTAAGTATTCAAGCGGTCCATGACTTAACCCTACCATGTGGCATTAATTAATTTAATGCACCCAACCTCTCACATTAGACCTTGTTGTGGTTACTAGTTAGGCCGGGCGGGTCCGGGTAGGTTTACACCACAACTTAGTCTAACCTCGGGTCTTACGTGCGACATGACCAACTACTCACATTGGGTCCTATTGCTTGTAGCCACTAGTTAAGCCGCTTGGTTCCGGGTAGGTTTATGCTACAAGCTCAACCCAACCTCGAGTTGGCCATTCTCATGTTTTCTAAGTGTCATGCCCATCACATTACAAGTTTTCAAGCAATTGGGTAGACCTAACTTAATAGGTAAATTCCCAATGGGTAGACCTAACTTAATAGGTAAATTCCCAAGCTTTTGTTTTTATGTCTTTTATGTTTACCCAATCCCAAATGCAATCCCATCGCTTACATATCGCAATAGCGCATAAAGGATAGAAAGAAGGAACTTGGAATAATCATGACATAGAGGGGTTGGAGCCACAAGTTAAACATGGTGGCATGAGACAAAGATGTGATCATAAACTTGCATATCATGTTATCAACTTGCAAAACATTCATAAGCATGCATAACATCATTTTAACTTGCATAAGGTTCATATGCATGCATAACATGGTTTCAACTTGCATAAGGTTCATATGCATGCATAACCTCAAACTTGGCAAATAGGTGGAACATGGCCATAGATAGCATGAGATAAGGACTAGTAATATGCATATAACATTATATGCATGTTAATGCAAGGATTATGAGAGTTTCAAAGTTGCATTATGCAACATTTCCAACCAAAGATCATATCTTTCTATGCATAAAGCCAAGGTAATGACTTTACTAACATGCATAGAGTAATCTTATGCATAAAATCATAAGATCAAAGCACATATCATGATTAACCCCAAACTCAAACTTGAAACATTACATATTAACTTCATAGTTAAAATACAAGAGTAGAAATAGGCTTGCAATGCTATGAAGACTCAAATGAGTATAGCAAATGTAAGAAATCCCTTATGCAACTAATTAAAACCCCAAAATGCAAGCAAACTTGATCAAGACTCCTCCTTTATGATGCCAATAGAGAAACAAGACTTTAATGCAAGCTAAAGAGGATCATACAAGCCTAAATACACTTGTATGCATGGGAATCTCTTGAAAATTGATTTAGGAATTTATGAAGAGAGTGGAGGCCATGAGGGGATTGATTTTGCCATAGTTTAGTTGTAGGATAGATTAATGAGGATTTAGGGTAGGTTAGGGTCTTATTTATAGATTAGGCTAGTGATTTAGACCATAGGATTAAACCCTAGTTCTCATTTCCGCCCTCCAAATCGAATCTGGCCCTCTAGCTCAACACATTCTCAAGATGGTGCACCAGGAGGACTGGGCGTCTGAGCCAAGTCGACAGCCAAGTCGACAGGGCTGTCGACCTGGTCAGACCCAGTCGACTCCAAAGTCGACAGGGCTGTCGACTTGGGTACTGTGGCGGGAATTTCCCCCCCTTGGCCCAACTGGCCCAATTTCCAAGCTTAGATTTGAATTTGAAAATCTGTTTTTTATTTAGAAATTTTCTGAAAACTTTGTTGGGCCTTAATCGGGTCATACGGACTCCGATTTTCGAAAACTCGGACTCTATTTCGCATGTTTTTCCGAGACGAACGCAATGGCATAGCCCGTTTCCCTTGATTCAGATTTTATTATTTAATTCTGCCTTGTTTTGTGTTATATCTTGTTATTAAAATACGGGTTATTACAATTAGAGTCGATCGAATATAGTTATTCGAGATAGAGATAAAACAGACATTGTTATTAAGGATGAAGTCAGATCGAATATTAGTTAATTCAGTAGAGCTAATCAAAAGGAGTTTATCGAATTTAGTTATTCGATAGAGTTAAATCAATAGAGTTAATCGACTTATAGTATTTGAATAAGAGTAAATAAAATAGAGTTAAACAATATTAGAAACTGACTAGAGATTGGTAAGTTGAATATTTTTCTGAGTGTTGATCTGATGTTGGTTTCGGCCTTCGGGGTTTATACTTAGAGAATTGTTCTCTTACTAGTTTACAGTTAGGGACTAATAGTTGTGGAATGGTAGTGATGCGTAAATAAGGATTGGAAATGTTTTCCAATGTTGAAAACATATATTTTCTAATTTTAGAAAATAAGGAAATATGAATATATATATATATGGTTGATGATTGGATCGATAATTCCATTTGGAATTTAGATCGTTGTTTGTACACCGACATGTTTTCATTGATAGTTAAATCACAGACTATCAAGTTTTGACCATATTTACGTTGTTGATATGGAGAGACCGGTTGGATTCTTATCCAAAGAACCACTCTGTATTGGCATAAGCGTTGTGAATATGCCAAAGAAAGTTGAAGACGGAGTAAAGTGCAAGGGCTATTGTATAAGTCTTAGATAACATGGACTAAGATGGATGTACTGAATAGTGCCTTCGGTTTCGTTCAATCCCAGAACGAACGTAAATGGACGAATGTCTGACAAAGTATTTCCAATGATCGAATGGATTGGTCTGTATAAATATATATGGTTGCAACGGATTTATTCCCTTAGCATAACATCCAGAATATTTGTGTGAACCAAATAAATGATTAACGGATTTGATAATGTGGCATTCAAAGTGATCGTGTTATAAATGAATGGAAAGTAGTCGTAACCTCTGGCCTCAACATCCGGTAAATGACAGAAATCGGGCAGGCAGCATGGCTAAGTCGGTCGCACCGAAGTAGGGTGTATAATCACCTATCTAGAGAATATTCATTTGCTTCTTTAATCTATCAATGCTGTCCCATATATATACGGGAAACGGTTGCTGATCCCAACCGTTGGTGATGTACATTCGATACACTCAAGCGAAATGAGTGGTCGGTCATGTGTGGCTGAGTTGCAAGATATTCTTGTTGAACTCCAGTGTATCGTTCCTAGAGTACACTGATCGGAAGGTGGTTCCATACCTTGTCATAGTTGGAAATCCAATCATCCAATACGCACCCGCGGTTTTTGATTGTATACTATATATGTAGAACGTGAGATGAAAGCGTTTCTGCTAGATTGATATCTAATTGTATTTAGACATTATTATAATATCAGTGATACTGCTTTTCAAAGATGTTGGATTCTCATAAGGGAAAAACCCGTTCCGTATTCACGGCGTGGTCTTATGAGATATCATATACCTGTTAAAATGATTTGAGTTTACTCACACCAGTCCATGACTGACCCGGAGTTTATTTGTTTTGTTTCCCTAAACTCTTGGGTGCCTAAATTTGTACGGGCAGTCAAGTAGTCGGGATTTACAGATATACTGGAAGAGCTTGGAGCAGGAGGCTTCAGGATCATATAGCTATAGTTATTTCTGCTGTGTTGTAAGTGTTGTACTCTGCAATATTATTGTATACATATACTGTTTGTATTTCAAAAGTATGTTATATTTTATTCGTTCCGCTGTGAGATTCGTGTTACTCTGATGATGATGATCTTCTTCTTCTTCTATTCTAATAGTTCTACCTTATCTATTCTCACCCTCTATCTTCTTTCTATTAGTTTCTTGAATTTTCAGTGCAATTTGGGGTTGGACTTGTGTTATTTAGTCAGCTCAAATCGGACCGGATTTTCGGGTCACTACACCAAGTGTATCTGTAAAATTCTGAAGCACTTGACTGTCCTTACAAATTTTGGGCACCAAGAGTTTAGGGAAAACGCAAACAAAATAAACTCTAGGTCAGTCATGTGACTGGTGTGCGTAAATTCCAACCATATTGTTTAACTTTGAAAATCCTTTTGAAAGAAAGGATAATAGTAAGACCAACACATAAACACGGACGGTTTTACCTTACTATAACCCAAACATTTTGATATCAAAATACAATGATATTATAATAATGTCAAATCAAATAATATCCAAATAGTGGAACGCTTGCATCTCATGCTCCACATATATAATATAAAATCAAAAACTGCTGGGCGCTTATTAGAGATTGGATTTCAGCAGACAAGGTATGGGATCACCTCCCGATCAGTGTACTCTAGAGGTTATACACCTGGGTTCAACAAGAACGTCTTGCAACCCGGCCACACTTGACCGCCCACTCATTTAGCTTGAGTGTAGCGAATATATTGTCATCCATGGTTGTTGGCCATCGAACCATAATCCGAAGATACAGAAACGGAAAGAAGAACAAATATGAATTTTCTCTAGTTCGATGACAATACACGCTGCTTGGTATGACCCAACTAGCCATGCTGCCCACCCGATTTCTGTCATTTCCCGGTTGTGAGGCTAGAGGCTACGTCTATCTTCAGAACATCTGATCACCATTCACTTTGAACACCACATTGTCAAACCCGTAAATTCACTAATCAATTTCCAAAAGTATCACGGGTATAAAAAGCTAAGAGGAATGAATTTCTCCACCACCAGGCTTAATACCTTTAAGTGATCAACCGTACGTGATTAATTAGGAATACTCTGTCAAATACTGGTATCTCCATATTGACATCGTTGGTCAAAACACTTCGATAGTCGGTTATTTAACTATCGAAGTAAAAACATACATTCATTCAAATGTACAACTAAACATCACACAATCACTGGCCCTTTAACATTAATTTTCTAGTTTCTCATATCTTCACATATATTTCCCAAAACTGTTTGGCCTCATACTTCTTGGAAAAACATTTCCAGTTTCCATTTTAACTATTTGCAAACATTCGCTTCTAAAACCTTATCCATTTTAAAACGTGGATATTATTGCTTATAGAAATCTGGTTTCATTTAATCAATCTGAACTTGGTTTTTAAAATCAAATATCATTACAAGTTAAAATCTCATTTACCAAGTTAATTCCTGAATTTTTAATCCAACTTTGATTTAAAACTGCGCTTTCAAGTCATCTCCTCCCCTCTTATAAACCTAGTTTATAACTTATTCTCGATTACATATCCTATTTTAAATCTATTGGTTTTAAGACCAATATTAACTATCTTATCAAATTCTATAATATAATCTTGACCATAAATACTTTTATAATCCTCGACATAGTCGAATACCCATTTATAGATCAAATGGATTTACTTAATCCCCAATTACATCCTGAACGTTGAAATAAATTTCACCGTTCCCCTTTAAAATGTATTCTTGAATTCTTATTTCCCAAATTTCACAATGATAATTATTTCATTCCATTTTACATATCGTTTGTTACACTGCTTGTTTTACAAAATTGAAACAAGTTATTGCATTCTAGCGTAATCAATATTGAATTCCTATTATTTAAATATAATAAATAATAGATTTCCCTTTTTAAACTTGAATTCCTTTCCAATATATTTAGGGTATTTAAATAACCATTTTTTCAGGGCTAGGGTAATCCTACATCTCAAACAAACAATAATCAACACGGATTATTTATCATATCATGTAATGTAACATATGGTTACAATAATATAATTGTTGAGGAATCCAGTTGGGTTCCTCCAACCTGTTTCCCTGCATCCGCAGATGTTAGTCACCGCAAATAACATCAATTTCATACGATGGAATATTATAATCGATGGAATCAATATCCAAACAATGATGTGTATATATACGACGCTATATATATATATATATATTTCAAATAATTTAATTGTAATTTGCCTAAGCAACCATCATGCAGCATTCAACCATTATTTTAAAATATAATTATAACATTTTAAAATAAAAGAGAGTTAGAAAATTTACTCACCTTCGTGCGTTAACCGTTAATTAACGGTTTACGTCAGTTGATTAAACCAGGCATTCTTATTCTGCAATAATTTCAAACGTCCTTCAAATTGCTCCAAACCGACTTCACAGCGTCGCTACCTTCCGTGCGATTCCAAAGTGATGAGTGGTGTTCCGTTCCTATCCACTTGGGCCAACCCAAGTCTAAAGATCCATGCCCGCCTCGACAAAAGTCCCTTTCTACCTTATTAGGCTATGCAACTCCAAGTTTTCTTCCAATATACTTTGCATGCGCGTGCGCCATAATGAACATCAATCACCTCATTTCCTTCACAAAGGCAACCACATCTTCTTCGGCACATTTTCAAGTGTTACGCACCACTACAGTGCCATCCCAACATCGTCACACTTACTGCTCCAGATCCGACCACCTACAGGTGATCTGAGACCGCCCCGACTCACTGCCCCTTCGCGCTTCGAAGGAACACCCACCGTCGGTCACACTGACCCTTTTGGCTTCGCCACTTCAAAGTTGAACCCGAGCCCCTCTTCCAATCTAGCCACCATGCTGACAGTCAAACACCCACAGTTGCCAGAAAATGGTCACAAACCCTCCATGTTTTTCTCTCCCCAAAAAAAAGTTATAAGCCTAGTACCCCACTTTGTATAACACCCAGATCAACTCCCCAATTCATGGAAAAAGTAGCTGACTCATTTTACAGCACATCAGGGCACCCGAGCAAATATTTACAATCGGTTGGATGTAGCAGTTCGTTCCCATTTTCATGCGTGTGCCCCCCATGCTTGTGCCGTCCTCCAACCAAACCGTGTCTTGCTTCTAAACCATGCGATTTTGTTTCTATTTCATTTCATTTTTATTTTGAGTTGCCATAACTCCTGGTGAAGCTCACTGTCAAGGAGAAGATAAAGGAAAAGGGTGCCTGTATATTTATATAGCGAGGTTCCTTCATACGCACGTAATTATTTTGATGGCTTAGACTTAGCGTAGGTTGAATGTAGTTTACTTTATCGGTATGGTTTTAAACACAGGGCATGTAGCGGTATGGGTCTACATATTTATAATTAGGAAATAAGTCAGCCTTAAGATATATATGGCGTACGTACTCTAGTTTAGGATAGCTTAAATTTCATTAAACCATAACTGTTGCAAATTAAATGAAGGCATGTTGTAGGAGTAGGGGCTTCATTTAGTGAAAGTATGGGCTTCATTTACTTAAAACATGTCACACATTTAATAGTATGGACGATGGCCTTCCATCATGCATGAAAAAGGGCGTTGTCTGATGTATATGCCAAGGAACGGGTATATATATTGGTTTTTGCATTTTCTTTCATAGGTATTGCATTAGTCTTTGGTAGGTCGTCATTTAGGTTGTGGGTTTGCTCACAGGGTATGGCCGTAATGTTTTCAAAGTCTTATCTCATAAAATTTTAGTTAACGTTACAAGTAATAGGGTATGAAAAAATTAAATGTAAGGGTATGGGAGAAGAGTAGTGTTGCAGTAGATGGTGACAATATTTTCATCTAATGGTTCGAAAACTGTGTATTGTATTTATATAGGTTGCTCTTTTATGTATATAGAGTATCGGATCCGAAATTCTAAATTAACGTTCTACAGGCCGCTATAGACAAAAATAAAAATACACCCGTGTCCAGCAAGGGGCCATGATACAAAAAATATAATAATGTGGTAGGTTAACTTATATTGTGAAACTCCAAAATGTCGGTATAGGGTGTAAAACACTTCAAATAAAAGTTGCATATATAATTAATTAAAAATTACAGTAAAATTCTAAAAAATTAAATTATAACTACATCTCAAAAGAATCTTGTCCAATTTGAAATCGATATTTAATTATATTAAATAATCCGTTATGGCTTATAAATGATCCATGATGACTTTCTGGAAATGTGATTTGAACATATCATACAATCTATAATACGAAAATTCCATTTTTCACTTCCATTTGAAAAATATAGTTAAAAAGATTCCAAAGTTTCTTGTTTCGAAGAAATCCGATTTATAACAAACCCTATATAGTCGTTTGAAGTTCAGACTTTAGACTACGAACAGCCGCGACATTGCGGGCTCGATTATAATTATATTATAATTAATTCATTCAACTGTCATTTAAATAATATATTCGTTATTATAATTCAATTCTGAACCGAATTAAATCTGTCAAATTATCCAATTAACATTATACTAAAATATAACCATTTCCGACTATTTCGGAAATTAAATATATCACTCTACGATTTATGTTCATTAAATAATCAAAATTATTAAATTCAAATCATTTAAAATTATCAAACCGATATAATAAGTTAAATAAATTAATTATTATATTGCTAAAATTCTGGGACGTTACATACCTTCCCCCTTAAAAGAATTTCGCCCCCGAAATTACTAAGGTTGGGAAAATGCTACAATCCACACTATAACCAGGTTAAAAATCTTTTATTTAATTCCTTAAATTCATTTTTCAACAGAACCGAGTAATTCTAATAAAAAATCAATTTCTTCTTATTTACAATTACTTTCAGAAATTCCGAAAATTTCCTAACAGCTTAAATTTTCGGAGAATTTGGCCAGCTTCTCCTCTGCATGGTTCATTCGGTACAACTACACCTTACTTCTCTGGGCTTTCTCCAATTCAACAGAAAATCAAACGGCCAAACGGCTTGTCAACAGGCTCATAAATCTTCTACTCACTATAATTTAAATAAACATGCACCTTTTTGTCGGCACCCAACTCTATCTCTTTCATTTGTTATCACCTTAGCATATATCCATGCGTTTCCAATTGATCTACAAACAATTTATCCTCAAAACAATCACTTTCTTATGCCCAAGCCAGATTCCATTTCAAACTCAAATTCCAATCCCAAATCCATGTTCTTATCCAACAATCCAATTTCATAACCAAGTTCAGTTCTTCCAAAGTCTTATTTTACAAATTCAGTTTCTTTATCAAATTAAATTCTACTCCAACACGACTTTCACTTAATTGGCTTTAATCCAATTTCAAATTTTATTTCAGTACCATTTTCCATTAAATTTATTTTCTACTTAACTGTTTTTGTTAATCTCCATTTGCTTTGACAATCATTACTTAAACTCTTTTGTAAAACTTATTTCCATTATTACAAATTCATCTTGTATACTTCTTTTAATTCTAAACTATATCTACCCGGGGATTTTAAACAGCTTTCCCTTTCTAGAATAAATATTCCTTTTCAGGATTCAAAATAATTTGTTTTTATCAAAACAATTTCAAAACATTATCTTTTGGTAGTAATCCATCACTTTAGGAACTCGAAAATGAATACTAATTATGTGGCCATCCATCATCGGTATTATTTTCTGGCTGCCGAAGTGAGTTCAATATTATATCATATTCAAAACTTCTTTTTAAAACACTTTTGTCTTGAAATTTACTTCCAAATATCCTTTTCAAATGCCTGAAACACATTTCCAAATCTCTCCCAAGATTTAAATTTTTCCATACATTCAATTCAGAATTCATTTACAACACCTTTCCAAGTTTCTAGATTTTTATTTCAATTCAGGCTTTAAATTCAGATTTAATCCATCTGATTCTAGATATTATATTACAGTTATACGAATTCTGATTGGTTATTTATTGAACCATCTCAATTAAAATCTTATGTGATTATACTTACAACCAACACATCCAATATATATAATAACGATTCCAATATATTTTACTTCTTTTTATATTAGAATATATTTTGGGTAAAATTATGTCATTTACCCAACTTTTAAAACAATACTATGTTGAATTTTTCTATCCAAGCGTTTATAAATCGCTATCGACCACGTCAGCCAAACGCGTCGATCTGGAATTTATATACCACCCAACAGATTAATTAACACAATATAAAACAGTTTTTACATATCTACAAATACGCGCTCATATTTACACATTCAAACTCAATCTAGAGTATTACTAACTCCATCTCTATTGAGTTACACCATAGAGCCAAAGTAATTACTTAACCTTTAGCTCTGATACCACTGTATAGGCCCGTAAATCCATACCAATTTGAGCTGACTAATATCATACATATTCAACTCAAAATGCACAAAAATACAGATCCGTAATAGAAAGAAATAAGTGGATGAGAAAAATAATATAGAACTAATAGAATAGAAGAAGAATACGACTGAACAGAATCAAAGTAAGCACGAAACTCACAGCGAAACGATTAAAATATAATGTATAACACAATTTCAAAATACAAAACGGTATTATATATACGTACCATTATTAGAGTACAATACATCATATCACAACGGAAATAACCTTTAAATACTAACGGTGAAGCCTTCTGCCTTGAGCTCCTCCAGGTATATCTGTAAAAGCTTGAAACACCTGACTGCCCGTACAAATTTTGGCCACTCAAGAGTTTAGGTAAAACACAAACAAAATGAACTCTGGGTCAGTCATGGGACTGGTGTGAGTAAATTCCAACCATATTGTTTAACTTTGAAAATCCTTTTGAAAGAAAGGATAATTGTAAGATGAGCCCATACATAAACATGGACGGTTCTTACCTTACTATATCCCAAACATTTTGATATCAAAATATAGTGATATTATAATAATGTCTAATCAAATAATATCCAAATAGCAGAACGCTTGCATCTCATGCTCCACATATATAATATAAAATCAAAATCCATAGGGCACTTATTAGAGATTGGATTCCAGTAGACAAGGTATGGGATCACCTTCCGATCAGTGTACTCTAGAGATTATACACCTGGGTTCAACAAGAATATCTTGCAACCCGGCCACACATGACCGTCAACTCATTTAGCTTGAGTGTAGAAAATATATTATCGCCCATGGTAGTTGGCCATCCAACCATAATCTGAAGATACAGAAACGAAAAGAAGAACAAACATGAATTTTCTCTAGATCGATGACAATACACCCTGCTTGGGTATGACCCGACTAGCCATGCTGCCCGCCCGATTTCTGTCATTTCCCGGTTGTGAGGCTAAAGGCTACGTCTTTCTTCAGAACATCTAATCACCATTCACTTTGAATGCCACATAGTCAAACCTGTCAATTCACTAATTGATTTCCAAAAGTATTACAGGTATAAAAAGTTAAGAGCAATGAATTCCTCTGCGACCAGACGTAATACCTTTAAGAGATCAACCGTAGGTGATTAATTAGGAATACTCTGTCAGACACTCGTCCATACAAGTTGTCCTGGGACTGGACAAACAAAAAGCTCCACCCTGGAACCGAAGGACCATTGCATTTCACTCCGTCTTCAATTTTCTTCAACATAATCTAATTCGCAACGCTTATGCCTATACGGAGTGGTTTTCGGATAATAAATCCAACCTGTATCTACGTATTGACATCGATGGTCAAAACACTTCGATAGTCGGTTATTTAACTATCGAAGTAAAAACAAACATTCATTCAAATGTACAACTAAACATAACACAATCTGGCAATTTAACATTAATTTTCTAGTTTTTCATATCTTCCCAGATATTTCCCAAAACTGTTTAGCCTCATACTTCTTGGAAAAACATTTCCAGTTCCCATTTTAACTATTTGCATAACGTTCGCTTCTAAAACCTTATCCATTTTAAAACGTGGATAATATTGCTTATAGAAATCTGGTTTCATTTAATCAATCTGGGCTTGGTTTTTATGATCTAATATCATTACAAGTTAAAATCTCATTTACCAAGTTAATTCCGAAATTTATAACCCAACTTTGCTTCATAACTGCGCTTTGAAGTCAGCTCCTCCTCACTTATAAACATAGTTTATAACTTATTCTCGATTACATATCCTATTTTAAATCTATTTGTTTTAAGACCAATATTAACTATCTTATCAAATTCTATAATATAATCTTGACCATAAATACTTTTATAATCCTCGACATAGTCGAATACCCATTTATAGATAAAATCGATTTACTTAATCCCCAATTACATCCTGAACGTTGAAAAAAATTTCACCGTTCCCTTTCAAAATGTATTCTTGAATTCTTATTTCCCAAATTTCCCAATGATAATTATTTCATTCCATTTTACATATTGTTTTTAAGTTACACTACTTGTTTTACAAATTTGAAACAAGTTATTCCATTCAAGCCCAATCAATATTAAATTCCTATTATTTAAATATAATGAGTAATAGATGTCCCTTTTTAAAATTTAATTCCTTTCCAATATATTTACGGTATTTAAATAACCATTATTTAAGGGCCAGGGTAATCCTACATTTCAAACAAACAATAATCAACACGATTATTTATCATATCATGTAATGTAACATATGGAAACAATAATATAATTGTTGAGGAATTAGGTTGGGTTCCTCAAACCTGTTTCCCTGCATCCACAGATGTTAGTCACCGCAAATAACACCAATTTCAGACGATGGAATATTATAATCGATGGAATCAATATCCAAACAATGATGTGTATATATACAATGTTATATATAAATTTCAACCAATTTAATTGTAATTTACCTAAGCAACCATCATGCAGCATTCAACCATTATTTTAAAATATAATCATAATATTTTAAAATAAAAGAGAGTTAGTGAATTTACTCACCTTCATGCGTTAACCGTTAAATAACGATTTACGTCAGTTGATTAAACCAGGTGTTCTTATTCTGACATAATTTCAAACGTCCTTCAAATTGCTCCAAACCGGCTTCACAGGGTCGCCAGCTTCCGTGAGATTCCAAAGTGATGAGTGGTGTTTCAATCCTTTCCGCTTGGGCCAGCCCAAGTCTAAAGATCCATGCTCGCCTCGAAGAAAGTTCCTTTCTACCTTATTAGGCCATGCAACTCCTAGTTTTCTTCCAATATACTTTGCATGCGCGTTGTTAGACCAAAATCTGGGCCTAACACCCAAATGCAGATCACAGATCACAGAATGCAGAAAAAAGTAAATGAAGAGGAGACACACGAGGTTTTTATAGTGGTTCGGCTGTAGATGTAGCCTACGTCCACTTTATAATCTTATTGTTATACTGACAGATTACAAGAATCAGTTACACGCAGACACACAATCCGTGTGTTGATTGAGATTAGAAGAGGAGAATTTGGATGTACAGAGGTGCAAAGTCCTTGCACTTCAGTAATGGTGTAAGCCGTGAAGAAGAATGGCCAAAAGTCCTTGAAAATGCCTTCAAATGGTGTATTTATAGCTGATTCTGTCTGGCGGATCGCGGTCACACGTGGCACCCATCCCGAGAATTTCGGCTCGGATCGAGCAAGGTGGAAGAATTGGTCAGGTTAGCCGTTGTGGACAGGTGCCGCTGGATCCGTGCATCTCGGATCGCTGAAGACTAGTTCGTGGCAAATGATGTGCCTTCTTCGCTCGGATCGGTGCGCGGTTGAAGGGGTGAAACGGATCGATGCGTTGTAATAACCCGGAAAATCAGGGCCAATTTAAAATTTTTATTTTGAAGAATTTTGTTGGAAAATGTGCCAGAATTTAAAATTTTCAATTTTAAATAATATTTAAAGCCACTGAAAATAGTCAATTTTCAAACGACCTCTGTTTTCGACGAAACCACTTTTGTTGGAACCGGAATGTCAAATTATTGCTAGGTTTCAATTTTTAGAATTTTCCGAGCTAATATGTGAGCGTGGCAAGAGAAACTGTGTTTTGTCAATTACAGATAAATTTAATCGACTTCAAAATAGCCATTTTTCAAACAGTCTCAGAATTCGACGAAATTAATTTTGTTAGGACCGTATCGTCATAACAAAGAAAAATATATTTTTTCTGGATTTTTCCGAGTCAGTATGTGGCCCCGGTGAATTTTTATAGACGGTTGAATTTAAAAATAAATAAATTATATTTAAAACTGAGAAACGGAGGTCGAGACAAACTCTTGGGCTGACGGGACCTAGCCAGTTGGATCCGGAATAGGGTCTATTTGGTAGGGTGGTGTAACGACCCGTCTTTTTGCCCAGTTCTTGCCGGTAATTAAACCAACTTAAACCGTTCAGAAAGACGAATTGTTATGGGTACTTACATACATTGAACAAAAATAACAGAACTTTTCATTGAATAATTCAATATTACATCAGAGTTACATGAATATCAGAGTTACACATAAATATACACAGCGGAAGAAATAAAACTCTCAGCGGAAGAACATCATCTGATACAGCGGAAGCTCCAACTCTAGCGTGAACTCTAACTCCGGAAGCACTCTGAATCTTCTCCACAATCCATAACTGCAAACTAAACACTAGCTGCCCGTGGAAATTAGTGGGCACCCAGAGTTTAGGAAGGAACAATAAACTCCAGGTCAGTCGTGGGACTGGTGTGAGAACTCAAAACAGTTATCATTCAGGTTTCATTTTAAAGTTGGGTAATTCAACGGACCACGCCGCTAATGCGGAACGGGTTTTACTCCCTATGAATTCCCGTGCAATAGAAATACGCAATGACCTTTGAAAAATGAAGTTATCATAAGCTCGTCCCACATCACACAATGCAAGCGCACACCAGATGGGCGAGTTTTGTCTTATGATAACCAAACATGATTTCATACATGAAAATCCTCTTTGATATTATCATATAGTGTGGAAAACAAATTCGCCATTAAATGTATTAATCCTAGACGGCATATACCCCATAATATATGTTGCCATATATATATACAATCAAAATCGTATGGCTCGCATAAGAAATTTGGATTTCCAACTTGATGATTCCTGGCACGAAAGATCAATCAGGGATACAAAATGAAGTGCCTCAACGGCTTTTTCGACCATACGCGGACACCGAATACACATCGTCAGGGCAGATCAACGGTTTTCGACCAGACACGGCCCCCCGAACATACCCAACTTCCCCAAGTTCATAAGTGGTTTCCCACTGCTGCACAGCTTCATCATCAATTCAGATATAAGTATAAAACCTAACTGCCAGTTTCCCATCATTTCGGGTTGTGAGGTTCGCGAGGTTTCGTTCCACAAAGCTACGCCCTTACACTAGACCATGCTTTGATCATTTCATCAACTGCAGCACTTCGCATGCCACACGGTCATTTCATAATCCACAACTGATAATCACTGATCAAATAGCTTTTTAGTCAAGAGAATAAATTCCCTTCACCAAACAACAATTTGTTCGGTAATAATCAGTTGTACACTATAAGATACAGTGTCAGACACACATCTATACGAGTTCGTTCCGGGTTCGAACGAAACAAATCCGAAAATCTCCAAATATATTCAGACCTCATGCCACCTATAATCTCGAATCAGGTGTACGGCCCGCTTCGAGACATAAGGGCAATCAATCTGAGTACATCCAAGGATTCCCGGTCTTCATTCGTCACTTTCCAAGTCTCGATTGCTTCATACGTCGTATTATCACTTGGAATGGTTTTTGGAATTTAAGTCCGATCCCTGTCTTTCCAAGTAATAAGCGTATTAAAACAATAGTCATGGACCACACAGGGTTAAAAATTCAAATCTCCTTTCCATTATTGTTGCTTTACTTCGAATTAAGGTTAGATTCAATTCTCGGAAATTCGTTATCATCTTAACCCTTATTCATTTTCCAACCCTTATATTTCAAAAGAATCTTTATTAATTCGTCGTTATCTCGAACTACCAAATCTTTTATTTGGATTCAAACTTCCATTAATATTTTCAAATATAAGTTTAAATAGAATCTAATCGACTTATATTTGATATTGATTCACCAACTCAGGCAAACACAATCAGATCTTGATATGGATATGTTTGGATAGTTCTGATCGTATTTGTCTGTTCCGGTAATTCCATATCAAATATCCGACGACAAATTCTATCCAAACGCATTCTCTCTTCAATCCAAATCTTATTTCAATTCCATATCATATAATTAAATTCTCTCATATCTCATTTCTCATTTCAGATATCACATTCGTTTGCAAAGTTCACATTTTCCTATCGACGGGAAATCCCTTGAAATCTTTTTATTCAAATACCACCATGCTTCCGCTACGCACTCTGAGTTGGCGTATCCAAGTTCAAACTAGTATTGTTTCACATATTACATAAAATGTATTTCAAATTTCTTTGAAACCGAATTCTCAAGTATTAATCTGTTTTCAAAATCTTCTTGCATACGACGGATTCAATAATTTAATTACTATGTAAGTTCATTTAACAAATGTAACATAGTATTAAAAAATCAAACTTGAGAATTTATTTGAAATATCTTTTCAAATTATAATTTGATTCCAATTCCAAAATATTTTTCTCATTACCAAGTCAGTTCAAAAATCATTACCAATTTTCATTTCAAATGAAATAGGACCTTATGCTTTCCAAATCTCGTTCCATTTCTTACAAATAATCAAAATCTAAATGAAATCCTTTATTGATCAAATTTCAAACTTATTTTAATTTAAATAAACCATAAGAAATGGAATTATTCCCGAAACCATTTTATTTGGAAAATTTATATTCATGAATTGTCATTACATGATGTCTATAAATTCAAATACAACTTTATTCTAAATTTAAACTGTTTCAAATTAAATTTTCAAAAACATATTTTGAATTTATCGTCCGTCCGTCGGATCAGTTAGGGATAGCCAGGGAGAGCAGGAAACTATATTTCCAAACCCAAGCCTAGACACTATCCTCTCTGTCATCCTGGAACGTTATGGTATATGTTGTTCTTATCATTGAAAAGGTATTATCAATGCTTGCTATTTATAAAATTTACATTTCCTATTTAAATTTATAAATCATGATTTCAATTCTTTTCCCAAAATAATACATTTTCCATGTTATCGAGCGTCATTCTAATATGATGAACTAATTGCTTGTATAAGACAACGGTTAAAATCCATAACTCATTTACGTTCGAAATTATTTTCAAAACAAATCTTATGCGAACATTAGTTTCTCAATTTAATTTACAACTAGTTTAAACTCAACTTTAAACTAATTCATAACCTTATTTAAAAAAAATTCTTTTAAATGGAAGGAACGCGTGAACCGATAACCCGTATACTTGCACAGCTACGGTGTATGAGTGAACTCATGCAATCAAGACAAAACAACAGGCACAACTTCATTCATCACAACACAACAAATAAAATAATAATTAACCGTGCACAGAGCGTTACGGTCCATAATGCTTTGTGTTTACGGTGTATCAACTACATGCACATTCATCGAACAACCAGTGTAAATCATCCATAGCAAATCATGATCATTATCAAATTATAATTAACACTAATTATAATCAACCGTTGCGACAAATTTAAATATAAATTTAAATTTAGAATTCTCACCTTCATGCTTTCCACTTTTGCCATTATCGTTTCGTATTGACTGCGAACCACATCCGGTTGTTCACGTACAAATCTTCACAGACCCATATTTGCTTCTAATGCTTCGATAGACGATCGCTACAACTTTGCGGACGATGTACACACCGTATCCTCCGCAAATAATGCATGTATATGTAATATACACAACAAAATGTCGTCTTAATCCAAACGGGACTCAAAACAACGGTTAAAGGACCGGACGGGTAGGAAAAATATGCGGAACTGGTGTCGGATAGGCTTATGAACGCGGTGTTGCGGACTGGAACTTGTGGTCGATAAAGGAAATGGGTTTGCTGACTGGTTTTGGAGTGCATGGATTGTTTTGCGTGAGGATTAAATAGGAAAGGGCATGCTATTTTCTTCAAGAAGGAGAGGGAAGGCGGTGATATGGAGTGTTGGTACAACGGGTGGTGGAGAGAGAAACAAGAGAGGTCGGGTTGTGGCTAAAGTGGAAGGGCATACTGATTTTTCTAAAGGGAGGAAGGGTGCGAGCGTTCTTGGCTTGAGGAGGAGGCCTAAGGAGGACTGGGTGGAGCGGATGGCTGTTGATAGGAGAGAGGAGTATGGTGCGAGAGTGGAAGGTTTGTGGTGCTTTTATATGTGAACTAAGGGTATATTAGTCTTTTAAAACAACGGACACATGTCCCCTTTTTCAAACTTCTTATACATGCATTATAACACGTTCAAGTATACATGGCACTCCAAAACGTGAGGGAAATTTTCATGCACCGGCACATGCGTGAGGACATATGGTTTATCTAACATCTCTTAGTTTGCATGCTTGCCAAATAAAGGTATGATTATTTATTTATAAATCCTAATATATTTTATTTAATAAAAATTGAATTTCAAAGACAAACTTGTAATAACCACTTTAACACTTGTATGTAAATTCCGATTTTTGATTTTTAGAGTTATTTACCGCGAGTTGTACCCGAATAAGGCCATCATCGTAAACAACAACACACTCTGATTTGAAAACAGCAATAAAACCGGTCTGATTTATCAATTTTGTAAAGCGTCTAAAGGACCACATTTATACCCAAAATACGCTGAAAAATTATCTGCTTATTTTACAAAATAAAAATTACAGAAAAATTCTAAAAATTATTTTAAAACAGCGCGTACAGAAATCGAATGAATATTTTTAACAGATATTTAATTATAATTTATTTTCAAGTCAAACAACTATTAAAATTTAAAAATCCATATAAAATCTATATCAAATTGTTTTAAAATCTTTATATATATTAAATATTTCTTAAAACAAATCCTTTAATTATAAAATTCATATTATAAAACATTTATATATATATAAATACAAAATATTATTACCTATAAATATAAAAACCATTATATAAAATTACAAAAATCATTTCTATACAAAATCTTTAAAATAAGTCTTATACAAAATAAATTATTTATTTAAACAAATAAAAAGGGAGTTTCAAATATTAAATCCTATTAATTCCAAATTATGTATTCAGAAAAATCTCAAAATGCGTTATGAAATTTAAATTTAGAAAATTCTGGTTCGTTACATTCTTCCCCCCTTAAGACTTTTCGTCCTCGAAAAGGAAAGTGGTAAATTTTTAAACCATAAATCAAACTTTTCTATACGTTTTGGAACAGGTTAAAACAAACAGACTTAATTTAAAAGTGGAACACACCTATCATAGTCAATTCAAAATATCATGTCGTACAGGTCATTCAAGCGAGCATACAAAATGTATCCATCCCTACCTAAGTGCGTACCACGTACTTGGGGTATTCCAAAATACAGTTACCAAAGTGTACCAAGCTATCCGGTGCTAGTCCTTCAAAACCATATCGGCCCAAAACATCTAAATGCATCTATACACAAGGTCTAAACTCGTCGCAATCTGATGCATCTGATCCATCGTCGGATGGACCAGAGAAACTCATCTCCTCGGACTCCTTATCAGCAAATTCCTCCTCGTCATAAGCAAAGAAACCATCATCATTAGTAATCTCCACATCGTTCTCATGTGCGATAGTGAATCCACCTTATGAATCCATTTTGCTCATTACCCATAGATTCGTCTTCATTAGCCTCGTCCAAGGGCTGTTCTATATCCTCCATCTCCTTATCCAACTCATCATTTTCCACTACTGGAAGTGGGTCATCCTCGAATATAGGCTGTTCGATCTCACCATCATATGCCACAACATCGTATCATCATCGCTTACAACATCATCATCATGCAGGGGTTGTTCCATAACATCATCAAATCCATCATCTCCCACCTCTGGAAGTGGGTCGTCCTCGGCTACAACTACCGACTACCCTAACTCATGTATTAACTGCTCAACTATTGTTGGGTCCAAATCTAAGCCAGGGTCTTCTGGTACTAGGACCTGTCCTAACAATTTCTGGTTTCTCATTAAGGACCTATTGCCATAAAGCCTTTCATCCATAACTGGGAGATCTCAACCTCAAAATGGGTTGTTGCCCTTACCCCTACTATCCTATCAAAAATCGTCGGACCTGGGACATACTCACATATCATCATAGGGTCGTCTTGCTGTGAGCTTGGGTCTATTCTTAACATATCAATATAATGGTCAGAACTGCAGTCCATGTCACTATCAGGGTACTCGGTCTGATCTTCAATCGAGTGGAATCTGATGGAATCTTAATTCCCTAATGGTTACCCGAGTTATTTGGAATATATGATTGAATTCTCTATTAAAGCTACCCCAAGGGTGAAACTAAGCAAGATATTGTCGTATACTTAGCCATTTACTACCCTCAAATTAAAACTTTACAGCTTATGGGTCATCCCAAATCTACTATTTAAAATTCATTATTAACTTAACCAAGACGGTTCAAGTTAAGTGTTTATACCCAAATTTCTTTTCTCAAGGTTTCAAAGATACGTTAAGGGTTTATTTATCAAACCAAAAATCATATAAATGGTTAAGGGTCCAAATCGCCTAATTCCTAATAAACAAATCCAGAAATCATTCTTATATAAAATGGTTGATAAACTTTTCTTAAGTTTCAATGCAATTCCAACATTTCCTTAATTATCATTTAAAAGGATTTTATACTTAAGTTATCCAATTTCATACCAAACAAATCTTAATACTTAAGATTTTAAGTTCACCAATTTCATTAAAACATGTTGATTTAATAAGGGAAGACGCTCTCTCAATCATAATATTCCTGAATCTCATTCTAGGGTATTCCTAACCCTATCACTAACGAGATATTGTAACTCTGATGAGTCCTATCTTTTTGTTCAAATATGTCGTACCTCATAGCTTTGTATAAACCAAAGCTCTGATACCAACTGTAACGACCCGCCTTTTTGCCCGGTTCTTGCCGGTAATTAAACCAACTTAACCCGTTCAGAAAGACGAATTGTTATGGGTACTTACATACATTGAACAAAAATAACATAACTTTTCATTGAATAATTCAATATTACATCAGAGTTACATGAATATCAGAGTTACACATAAATATACACAGCGGAAGAAATAAAACTCTCAGCGGAAGAACATCATCTGATACAGCGGAAGCTCCAACTCTAGCGTGAACTCTAACTCCGGAAGCACTCTGAATCTTCTCCACAATCCATAACTGCAAACTAAACACTAGCTGCCCGTGGAAATTAGTGGGCACCCAAAGTTTAGGAAGGAACAATAAACTCCAGGTCAGTCGTGGGACTGGTGTGAGAACTCAAAACAGTTATCATTCAGGTTTCATTTTAAAGTTGGGTAATTCAACGGACCACGCCGCTAATGCGGAACGGGTTTTACTCCCTATGAATTCCCGTGCAATAGAAATACGCAATGACCTTTGAAAAATGAAGTTATCATAAGCTCGTCCCACATCACACAATGCAAGCGCACACCAGATGGGCGAGTTTTGTCTTATGATAACCAAACATGATTTCATACGTGAAAATCCTCTTTGATATTATCATATAGTGTGGAAAACAAATTTGCCATTAAATGTATTAATCCTAGACGGCATATACCCCATAATATATGTTGCCATATATATATACAATCAAAATCGTATGGCTCGCATAAGAAATTTGGATTTCCAACTTGATGATTCCTGGCACGAAAGATCAATCAGGGATACAAAACGAAGTGCCTCAACGGCTTTTTCGACCATACGCGGACACCGAATACACATCGTCAGGGCAGATCAACGGTTTTCGACCAGACACGGCCCCCCGAACATACCCAACTTCCCCAAGTCCATAAGTGGTTTCCCACTGCTGCACAGCTTCATCATCAATTCAGATATAAGTATAAAACCTAACCGCCAGTTTCCCATCATTTCGGGTTGTGAGGTTCGCGAGGTTTCGTTCCACAAAGCTACGCCCTTACACTAGACCATGCTTTGATCATTTCATCAACTGCAGCACTTCGCATGCCACACGGTCATTTCATAATCCACAACTGATAATCACTGATCAAATAGCTTTTTAGTCAAGAGAATAAATTCCCTTCACCAAACAACAATTTGTTCGGTAATAATCAGTTGTACACTATAAGATACAGTGTCAGACACACATCCATACGAGTTCGTTCCGGGTTCGAACGAAACAAATCCGAAAATCTCCAAATATATTCAGACCTCATGCCACCTATAATCTCGAATCAGGTGTACGGCCCGCTTCGAGACATAAGGGCAATCAATCTGAGTACATCCAAGGATTCCCGGTCTTCATTCGTCACTTTCCAAGTCTCGATTGCTTCATACGTCGTATTATCACTTGGAATGGTTTTCGGAATTTAAGTCCGATCCCGGTCTTTCCAAATAATAAGCGTATTAAAACAATAGTCATGGACCACACAGGGTTAAAAATTCAAATCTCCTTTCCATTATTGTTGCTTTACTTCGAATTAAGGTTAGATTCAATTCTCGGAAATTCGTTATCATCTTAACCCTTATTCATTTTCCAACCCTTATATTTCAAAACAATCTTTATTAATTCGTCGTTATCTCGAACTACCAAATCTTTTATTTGGATTCAAACTTCCATTAATATTTTCAAATATAAGTTTAAATAGAATCTAATCGACTTATATTTGATATTGATTCACCAACTCAGGCAAACACAATCAGATCTTGATATGGATATGTTTGGATAGTTCTGATCGTATTTGTCTGTTCCGGTAATTCCATATCAAATATCCGACGACAAATTCTATCCAAACGCATTCTCTCTTCAATCCAAATCTTATTTCAATTCCATATCAAATAATTAAATTCTCTTATATCTCATTTCTCATTTCAGATATCACATTCGTTTGCAAAGTTCACATTTTCCTATCGACGGGAAATCCCTTGAAATCTTTTTATTCAAATACCACCATGCTTCCGCTACGCAATCTGAGTTGGCGTATCCAAGTTCAAACTAGTATTGTTTCACATATTACATAAAATGTATTTCAAATTTCTTTGAAACCGAATTCTCAAGTATTAATCTGTTTTCAAAATCTTCTTGCATACGACGGATTCAATAATTTAATTACTATGTAAGTTCATTTAACAAATGTAACATAGTATTAAAAAATCAAACTTTAGAATTTATTTGAAATATCTTTTCAAATTATAATTTGATTCCAATTCCAAAATATTTTTCTCATTACCAAGTCAGTTCAAAAATCATTACCAATTTTCATTTCAAATGAAATAGGACCTTATGCTTTCCAAATCTCGTTCCATTTCTTACAAATAATCAAAATCTAAATGAAATCCTTTATTGATCAAATTTCAAACTTATTTTAATTTAAATAAACCATAAGAAATGGAATTATTCCCGAAACCATTTTATTTGAAAATTTTATATTCATGAATTGTCATTACATGATGTCTATAAATTCAAATACAACTTTATTCTAAATTTAAACTGTTTCAAATTAAATTTTCAAAAACATATTTTGAATTTATCGTCCGTCCGTCGGATCAGTTAGGGATAGCCAGGGAGAGCAGGAAACTATATTTCCAAACCCAAGCCTAGACACTATCCTCTCTGTCATCCTGGAACGTTATGGTATATGTTGTTCTTATCATTGAAAAGGTATTATCAATGCTTGCTATTTATAAAATTTACATTTCCTATTTAAATTTATAAATCATGATTTCAATCCTTTTCCCAAAATAATACATTTTCCATGTTATCGAGCGTCATTCTAATATGATGAACTAATTGCTTGTATAAGACAAAGGTTAAAATCCATAACTCATTTACGTTCGAAATTATTTTCAAAACAAATCTTATGCGAACATTAGTTTCTCAATTTAATTTACAACTAGTTTAAACTCAACTTTAAACTAATTCATAACCTTATTTAAAAAAAATTCTTTTAAATGGAAGGAACGCGTGAACCGATAACCCGTATACTTGCACAGGTACGGTGTATGAGTGAACTCATGCAATCAAGACAAAACAACAGGCACAACTTCATTCATCACAACACAACAAATAAAATAATAATTAACCGTGCACAGAGCGTTACGGTCCATAACGCTTTGTGTTTACGGTGTATCAACTACATGCACATTCATCGAACAACCAGTGTAAATCATCCATAGCAAATCATGATCATTATCAAATTATAATTAACACTAATTATAATCAACCGTTGCGACAAATTTAAATATAAATTTAAATTTAGAATTCTCACCTTCATGCTTTCCACTTTTGCCGTTATCGTTTCGTATTGACTGCGAACCACATCCGGTTGTTCACGTACAAATCTTCACAGACCCATATTTGCTTCTAATGCTTCGATAGACGATCGCTACAACTTTGCGGACGATGTACACACCGTATCCTCCGCAAATAATGCATGTATATGTAATATACACAACAAAATGTCGTCTTAATCCAAACGGGACTCAAAACAACGGTTAAAGGACCGGACGGGTAGGAAAAATATGCGGAACTGATGTCGGATAGGCTTATGAACACGGTGTTGCGGACTGGAACTTGTGGTCGATAAAGGAAATGGGTTTGCTGACTGGTTTTGGAGTGCATGGACTGTTTTGCATGAGGATTAAATAGGAAAGGGCATGCTATTTTCTTCAAGAAGGAGAGGGAAGGCGGTGATATGGAGTGTTGGTACAACGGGTGGTGGAGAGAGAAACAAGAGAGGTCGGGTTGTGGCTAAAGTGGAAGGGCGTACTGATTTTTCTAAAGGGAGGAAGGGTGCGAGCGTTCTTGGCTTGAGGAGGAGGCCTAAGGAGGACTGGGTAGAGCGGATGGCTGTTGATAGGAGAGAGGAGTATGGTGCGAGAGTGGAAGGTTTGTGGTGCTTTTATATGTGAACTAAGGGTATATTAGTCTTTTAAAACAACGGACACATGTCCCCTTTTTCAAACTTCTTCTACATGCATTATAACACGTTCAAGTATACATGGCACTCCAAAACGTGAGGGAAATTTTCATGCACCGGCACATGCGTGAGGACATATGGTTTATCTAACATCTCTTAGTTTGCATGCTTGCCAAATAAAGGTATGATTATTTATTTATAAATCCTAATATATTTTATTTAATAAAAATTGAATTTCAAAGACAAACTTGTAATAACCACTTTAACACTTGTATGTAAATTCCGATTTTTGATTTTTAGAGTTATTTACCGCGAGTTGTACCCGAATAAGGCCATCATCGTAAACAACAACACGCTCTGATTTGAAAACAGCAATAAAACCGGTCTGATTTATCAATTTTGTAAAGCGTCTAAAGGACCACATTTATACCCAAAATACGTTGAAAAATTATCTGCTTATTTTACAAAATAAAAATTACAGAAAAATTCTAAAAATTATTTTAAAACAGCGCGTACAGAAATCGAATGAATATTTTTAACAGATATTTAATTATAATTTATTTTCAAGTCAAACAACTATTAAAATTTAAAAATCCATATAAAATCTATATCAAATTGTTTTAAAATCTTTATATATATTAAATATTTCTTAAAACAAATCCTTTAATTATAAAATTCATATTATAAAACATTTATATATATATAAATACAAAATATTATTACCTATAAATATAAAAACCATTATATAAAATTACAAAAATCATTTCTATACAAAATCTTTAAAATAAGTCTTATACAAAATAAATTATTTATTTAAACAAATAAAAAGGGAGTTTCAAATATTAAATCCTATTAATTCCAAATTATGTATTCAGAAAAATCTCAAAATGCGTTATGAAATTTAAATTTAGAAAATTCTGGTTCGTTACAGGTGGGCTTCAATTGGACTGAATTTGGCGTAGTTTGAAAGATTTGGATTTAAATGTAAAATTACCCTTAAAACATTATAAAAATAGGATTTTAAAACCCTAAATTCAAAAACACACTGTTCATCGTCACTTAGGCCGCCGCCACCCCTTTCTCGTGTTTAAAACTTCACCCTCCAATTTCTTCCCCCTCTCAGCAAATTAAAACCCAAACCATAGCTCATATCGAAGGGCTTCGCGACCTCTTTCCGCTCATACCCAAATCCGCCTTCCCCATCGCCTGTAGGCCTCGCCCCGACCACACAAACCCGCCGACTTCGCACCCGTCGTTCTCCCCCTGGGCCCCACCGAGTTCGCCCCCTTCGCCAGCGCACGTGCGCCTCTTCTTGCCGCACCACCTCCAGCAGACGGCGCCTCCTTTCGTGCCTCCTAGCTCCTGCAATCTGTGGTCAAAGTTGGAACCTTATTTGAAAAGCCACGGCCAAATTTTGAGAGGTAGAAGAAAGGGAATATTCCCTTTGATTCCCTAATCTTTGAATTTTAACTTGATCGTAACTCGTTTATTTTAGCTCAGAATTTGACGAATTCGGGAGCGTGGGAATCGTGACAGAAAATAGAACGCATTGAGACTGACTGGAGTTGATTCTGGACTATTGAAATTTTGGACTAAATCGTAAACGACTGTGAGAATTTCTGATTTTCACAATTTAATTTATTTAATTAATCATTTTATTTCGTTAAATAATTATCTGTGTGATCTGTGCTATGATATATTGGGTTGATTGTTCTGTTTGTATTCTGATGAATTGTACTGCATGTTATTGTATAAATCTGTGTTTGTAAATTTAGATCTGTATGAATCTGTTAAAAATCATCGTGTTGATATGACATAAATATTAATTGGATTAAATTAGGATTATTTTTAACCCAATATAAATCCCGAGTTGATACCACAAGGATTTATTTTGTTTTAATTTTATTAACAATTTATTTGTTAATAAAAAGGCAAATGAGAAGATTTACTTTTTGTTGAACAATTTATTATTTCGTTAAAAAGTAAGAATTTGGTTGATTTAATTTTAGTTGTATTTACTTTGCAAATAGAAAGTTCAAAGCGAAAACACATCCAATTAACATTTCATTTGTTGATTTAAAGGCATATTTAAATAACATTTTAAAAAGACATGAATTTTACCTTTTAGAATAACCTTTTATTTGTTAACTTATAAGGCATATTAAAAATAACTTTTTATTTATTATTTGAAAAGATTGTATATTATTTGCCAATAAAAGAATTGATTTTTGTTAAACATTAATTGAAAATAAAAGACAAAGTTTACCTTTATTTTGTTTACGAAATAAACCACCAATTTTTACGTTTATTTTTTTTACAAAATAAGAAGCAAATTTTAATCTTTTATTTTTTTTACAAAATAAAATGCCAACTTAAATCTTTGATTTTGTTTACAAATAAAAGACTTTTTTTGTTTTTGTTTATACAATAAAAATGCAAGTTTAATATTTATTTTTATTTATAAAATAAAATGCAAGCTTTAATCTTTATTTCGATTTGCAAAGGTAATAAAAAGTTGGAATCTTTATTTTGGTTTATAAAATAAAGAAAGTTTAGATCTTTTACATTTTAATTAAAGGATAAACAAAGTTTTAATCTTTGTTTTAGACTTACTAATATAATAAAGTTTTAATCTTTATTTTTGTTTACATAAATAAATACAAGTTTTTTTTTTGTTTACATAAAAGCAAGCTTTATCCTTTACTTTGTTTACATAATAAAATGTAAGATTTTATCTTTATTTTTGTTTACAAAATAAGTAACAAGTTCTTCTCTTTATTTTTGTCTTACAAAATAAAAGGATCTTTTATTTGTGTTCTTTAACACAAATATATAGTTAGAAAATAAAGTCTTTCTTTGATTTGTGTTTTAATAAAAATATATATATTGAAAATAAAAAAATTACTCTTTTATTTGTATCCACCAATACAAATATATGTTGAAATTAAAGTTTATTTCTTTAGTTACATTCACAAATGTAAATATACATTGTAGTTGAGGTTTATTCTTTATTTGCATTCATTGGTGCAAATATACATTAAAAATAGAAATTGTTTCTTATTTGCATTCCCTAATGCATATGTATAGTGGAATTAAAATTCATTCTTTTATTTACACTCACCAATGTAAATATGCATTGAAATTAAATGTGGTTCCTTTATTTGCATTCACCAAATGCAAATATAACATAGAAATGTAAGTTCTACATTTATTTGCATTCTCCAATGCGAATATACATTGAATAAAAATGTTCTGTTATTTGCTTCCTCCGTTGCAAATAAACATTAAAAGGAATAGGTGCATTTGGTTGCAATTCTAGATGCAAACAAAATAGGAATTGAAAAGTTACATTAGAAATAAATTGTCACTTTTGTCAGAAAGTTACATTAGCAAAAGAATGAACAAAAATCATTATTTTGTTAACATTATAAAGAATGAACAAAAATCATTATTTTGTTAACATTATAAAGAATGAACAAAAATCATTATTTTGTTAACATTATAAAGAATGAACAAAAATCATTATTTTGTTAACATTATAAAGAATGAACAAAAATCATTATTTTGTTAACATTATAAAGAATGAACAAAAATCATTATTTTGTTAACATTAGAAAAGAATAGACAAAATCATTATTTTGTTAACATTAGAAAAGAATAGACAAAATCATTATTTTGTTAACATTAGAAAAGAATAGACAAAATCATTATTTTGATTACGATAAAAAGGGATTAGACAAAATCAACATTTTGTTTACATTAAGAGAATTAGCCAAAATTATAAGTATTGATCACATTAAAGAAGAATGAAATGAAAATGTATGTTTTATACATTAAAAAGTTATGAAATGAAATGTATATTCTTATACATTTAGAAGTTAGGAATTGGAAATATATATTTTTATACATTTAAAAGAATGAGTTAGAAGTAAACATTTTTGTTTATATTAAAGGAGTTAGAGAAATTTGTCATTTTGTTTACATTAGAAGAGTTAAACAAAATTACCACATTTTGTACATTAAAGAAGAGAATCAGACAAAAGTATATTTTGTATATTAAAAGAGAATCAGACAAAAGTATATTTTGTATATTAAAAGAGAATTAGACAAAAGTATATTTGGTATATTAAAAGAGAATTAGACAAGGGCATCTTTGTTAATTTGTGATAAAGTAAAATAACATTTTAGTAATAAAATGTTAAGATAAAGTAAAATAACATTTTAGTAATAAACTGTTAGAATAAAGGAAAATAGCATTTTTAGGATAAAATAATTAGAAAAAGAAAATTAAAACATTTATTTACATTTAGGTAAATAAATAGGAAAAAGGATAAGAATATATTTATTTACATTTAGGTAAATAAATAGGATAAGAAAATGAATATAATTGATTTACAGTTAGTGTAAATGAATTAAAATATAGAAGGAATATAATTTATTTACGTATTGGTAAATAAAACAAAATGTAGAAAAAGTATGATTTATTTACATTTGGTGTAAATAAAACAGAGAAAAATAAAAGTGATATTTTTATCGTCATTTTAGATGCGATAAAAGTATAGACGATAATAGTTGAAATCGCCAAACGATTTATATTTAAATATATAAATATAAATTATATCTTAAACGAAACGCGCGCGACAGTTCGCGTATCGGCATTCTTAACTTCAAATGGTTATACCGAAGGATCCGACCGTCGGATTTTCCCAAAACTGGAACCGTTAGGACCGCTTTGGGAAGATCTTTCCAACGATATAGACTTCGTCAAAATCCAATGGTTAGATTTCAAGACATGTGTAAATCAAATTTGGTTGGAAACAGCGCCAGGGTCGCCCATTGACCCGAAGCGTCGTTAAATTAATTTAAGCTATTTTTATATAAATAAAAGTAGTGATAGGTCGTTATCAAATACCAATAACGATATGAAATGATTTTAAATTTTATATATACGCGAGGATCATTTGAAAAGTCCGAGTTCAATCTCATTTCAAATGATTATACGACGTTCTAAGTCGAAGATTTAAAGACGGTGATTGAAGACCGACAATCTTCACATCGAATGGATGTGTCGCTATTGAGACCCATGAGAGGAGTAGCTACCTTGAAAGGGCGACAGTAGTAGCCGTCCGGACGTAGTGTTGATTTGTACGGATTTGACTTTCGCTCAGACCCAGGGCATAAGTTTATAAATGGAATGTATGTCTGACGTTGTAGTCCCTTATACTACATTCGTTGATCTCTCTTAATATATATCTGTTTGGTGGTTAACACCCTTCTCTGAGACATACGAGCTTAGAGGTTATATATTGGCAGAAATTAATGGTATAGTATGGACTGACAATGTGGCATACTAAGATGCATTGATCAAGGCTTTTGTTGAAAAGCAGGCCTTGTGGTTGATGATCAAAGCACGGCCTGTTTAGGCGTAGCTTTGTGTATAGCGTGACTTCGCGAGCCTCACACCCCGGTATGAGTCAAAAACGGGATATGGACCGTAGGGAGTGCACACGTTTCTTTCTAGCTAGAGTGGTGTCAGCGACCTGCCAGCCCTGACATTTTACTTATGTGGATGATGGATTTTGAGGCGCCTCGTTTTTTTTATATAGGCCATTGGTGGTCATACTATAGGTCCAAAGGGACCGGGAAACGTGTGTTCAGGCATAACCAATCCACTGCCCATAGGCGGGGACCGGCCCTACCGCTTCCAAGGGTTCACTGCGGGGAATCCTGAGGCATTTGCTAGAGTGTCTCGAATCGGAGAGGATCTTGCCCCTAGCCTCGACTCATGATGGAATCCAAATTTCCAATACGCCCTTGCGGTTTTGATTGTAGAACTAGTATTGGCGACATGCTATATGGTAACCATGCCGTCTAGGATTGATACTTATGATTCAAATCTTTTTATTAAAACATGTATACACTAATAATAATAATATCAAATCCGTTTTATACGTATCAAGCATCTTTTGACCGTTATAAGGTAAAACCCTATCCTCTGGTGTGCGTTGCATTGTGTGATGGGACCTGGGTCTTATAATGGTTTCATTTTTCCAAAAAGACATTGCGTTATTTCTCGATTCACTTTGGTTTATGCACTGGCAATCCATAGGAGTAAACCCGTTCCGCGAAAGTGGCGTTGTCCTTGGATTTGTCTTATTAGTTAAATTAGTTTAGAATTCTCATACCAGTCCTTGTTGCTGGCTAGGGAGCTGGTTACGCATGATAGGGGGTTCTCACCATGTTGTTTGGTGGCGAACAGTGGGCTCTTACCCTTACATGTCCCTTATTTATTAGGGTTGGTTATTGCAGTCGAGAGGCTGGCCGTAAAACAAGGTGTCTGGGAGATCATCTGTATGTTACGGTGGGAGGTTAACCCACTGCCTGTGTGTCTTTACAGGTGGTATCAGAGCCAGGTTAGCTCAAATCTTTGGGGTACAACTCGTTAGAACTGAACAAAAGACTCATCAGAGAATTGGATTAGTAATGTCCAATAAGAATACTCATTAGAGATAGGATCAGCAGTATCCTAGAATGAGAAAACTCATTAGAGATGGGGTTAGAAATGCCCCAGAATGAGTCGAGAGTTATTTGTTTATAAATGACGTATTTGTGATTATATATAATCTGATTTTAGAAAATATGATTTTAAATATATAAAATTATATATTTGAAAATATAATCAATTAATTGACTGATGTTTGTGTTGTTGGTTTATTTGTTTGATAATTTTGAACCATTATGCCTAATTAAACCAAATATTGAACTGTATTGAAAATTAGTTGCAAATGCATGAATGTACATGTACTTACATTGAACAGGTCATAGCAAGGAGGCTAGAGCAGAGAATAAAATTTGTTTGCCCGACAAATAGGTACATGTTTACTACATAATTTCCTGTTTTGTTTGGGTGATGATGATTTTGTGAGCCTATTGGCTAGCCGCTTGGCTTTTTCTTTTTCTTTTTGAGATCTGAAGGACCGGGGAAGCTATTTGAAATTCCCCGATGCTCCCGGTGCAGGGGAGGTTATGGCGAAATTTTTCGAAAATTTAGGGTGTTAGCCAAATTTTTGAAAATTTGAGAATTCTCAGAAACTGAAAAGTTGGAGAATGGAAGCCAAATCGAACGTAGAGCTGACTAATCAAACCACTTTCGACTTTGTTCCTTTTCGGGGACGAAAAGTTTTAAGTGGGGGAGATTGTAATAACCCGGAAAATCAGGGCCAATTTAAAAAATTTATTTTGAAGAATTTTGTTGGAAAATGTGCCAGAATTTAAAATTTTCAATTTTAAATAATATTTAAAGCCACTGAAAATAGTCAATTTTCAAACGACCTCTGTTTTCGACGAAACCACTTTTGTTGGAACCGGAATGTCAAATTATTGCTAGATTTCAATTTTTAGAATTTTCCGAGCTAATATGTGAGCGTGGAAAGAGAAACTGTGTTTTGTCAATTACAGATAAATTTAATCGACTTCAAAATAGCCATTTTTCAAACAGTCTCAGAATTCGACGAAATTAATTTTGTTAGGACCTTATCGTCATAAGAAAGAAAAATATTTTTTTTCTGGATTTTTCCGAGTCAGTATGTGGCCCCGGTGAATTTTTATAGACGGTTGAATTTAAAAATAAATAAATTATATTTAAAACTGAGAAACGGAGGTCGAGACGAACTCTTGGGCTGACGGGACCTAGCCAGTTGGATCCGGAACAGGGTCTATTTGGTAGGGTGGGCTTCAATTGGACTGAATTTGGCGTAGTTTGAAAGATTTGGATTTAAATGTAAAATTACCCTTAAAACATTATAAAAATAGGATTTTAAAACCCTAAATTCAAAAACACACTGTTCATCGTCACTTAGGCCGCCGCCACCCCTTTCTCGTGTTTAAAACTTCACCCTCCAATTTCTTCCCCCTCTCAGCAAATTAAAACCCAAACCATAGCTCATATCGAAGGGCTTCGCGACCTCTTTCCGCTCATACCCAAATCCGCCTTCCCCATCGCCTGTAGGCCTCGCCCCGACCACACAAACCCGCCGACTTCGCACCCGTCGTTCTCCCCCTGGGCCCCACCGAGTTCGCCCCCTTCGCCAGCGCACGTGCGCCTCTCCTGGCCGCACCACCTCCAGCAGACGGCGCCTCCTTTCGTGCCTCCTAGCTCCTGCAATCTGTGGTCAAAGTTGGAACCTTATTTGAAAAGCCACGGCCAAATTTTGAGAGGTAGAAGAAAGGGAATATTCCCTTTGATTCCCTAATCTTTGAATTTTAACTTGATCGTAACTCGTTCATTTTAGCTCAGAATTTGACGAATTCGGGAGCGTGGGAATCGTGACAGAAAATAGAACGCGTTGAGACTGACTGGAGTTGATTTTGGACTATTGAAATTTTGGACTAAATCGTAAACGACTGTGAGAATTTCTGATTTTCACAATTTAATTTATTTAATTAATCATTTTATTTCGTTAAATAATTATCTGTGTGATCTGTGCTGTGATATATTGGGTTGATTGTTCTGTTTGTATTCTGATGAATTGTACTGCATGTTATTGTATAAATCTGTGTTTGTAAATTTAGATCTGTATGAATCAGTTAAAAATCATCGTGTTGATATGACATAAATATTAATTGGATTAAATTAGGATTATTTTTAACCCAATATAAATCCCGAGTTGATACCACAAGGATTTATTTTGTTTTAATTTTATTAACAATTTATTTGTTAATAAGAAGGCAAATGAGAAGATTTACTTTTTGTTGAACAATTTATTATTTCGTTAAAAAGTAAGAATTTGGTTGATTTAATTTTAGTTGTATTTACTTTGCAAATAGAAAGTTCAAAGCGAAAACACATCTAATTAACATTTCATTTGTTGATTTAAAGGCATATTTAAATAACATTTTAAAAAGACATGAATAATTTACCTTTTAGAATAACCATTTATTTGTTAACTTATAAGGCATATTAAAAATAACTTTTTATTTATTATTTGAAAAGATTATATATTATTTGCCAATAAAAGAATTGATTTTTGTTAAACATTAATTGAAAATAAAAGACAAAGTTTACCTTTATTTTGTTTACGAAATAAACCACCAATTTTTACGTTTATTTTTTTTACAAAATAAGAAGCAAATTTTAATCTTTTATTTTGTTTACAAAATAAAATGCCAACTTAAATCTTTGATTTTGTTTACAAATAAAAGACTTTTTTTTTTGTTTATACAATAAAAATGCAAGTTTAATATTTATTTTTATTTATAAAATAAAATGCAAGCTTTAATCTTTATTTCGATTTGCAAAGGTAATAAAAAGTTGGAATCTTTATTTTGGTTTATAAAATAAAGAAAGTTTAGATCTTTTACATTTTAATTAAAGGATAAACAAAGTTTTAATCTTTGTTTTAGACTTACTAATATAATAAAGTTTTAATCTTTATTTTTGTTTACATAAATAAATACAAGTTTTTATTTTTGTTTACATAAAAGCAAGCTTTATCCTTTACTTTGTTTACATAATAAAATGTAAGATTTTATCTTTATTTTTGTTTACAAAATAAGTAACAAGTTCTTCTCTTTATTTTTGTCTTACAAAATAAAAGGATCTTTTATTTGTGTTCTTTAACACAAATATATAGTTAGAAAATAAAGTCTTTCTTTGATTTGTGTTTTAATAAAAATATATATATTGAAAATAAAAAAATTACTCTTTTATTTGTATCCACCAATACAAATATATGTTGAAATTAAAGTTTATTTCTTTAGTTACATTCACAAATGTAAATATACATTGTAGTTGAGGTTTATTCTTTATTTGCATTCATTGGTGCAAATATACATTAAAAATAGAAATTGTTTCTTATTTGCATTCCCTAATGCATATGTATAGTGGAATTAAAATTCATTCTTTTATTTACACTCACCAATGTAAATATGCATTGAAATTAAATGTGGTTCCTTTATTTGCATTCACCAAATGCAAATATAACATAGAAATGTAAGTTCTACATTTATTTGCATTCTCCAATGCGAATATACATTGAATAAAAATGTTCTGTTATTTGCTTCCTCCGTTGCAAATAAACATTAAAAGGAATAGGTGCATTTGGTTGCAATTCTAGATGCAAACAAAATAGGAATTGAAAAGTTACATTAGAAATAAATTGTCACTTTTGTCAGAAAGTTACATTAGCAAAAGAATGAACAAAAATCATTATTTTGTTAACATTATAAAGAATGAACAAAAATCATTATTTTGTTAACATTATAAAGAATGAACAAAAATCATTATTTTGTTAACATTATAAAGAATGAACAAAAATCATTATTTTGTTAACATTATAAAGAATGAACAAAAATCATTATTTTGTTAACATTATAAAGAATGAACAAAAATCATTATTTTGTTAACATTAGAAAAGAATAGACAAAATCATTATTTTGTTAACATTAGAAAAGAATAGACAAAATCATTATTTTGTTAACATTAGAAAAGAATAGAAAAAATCATTATTTTGATTACGATAAAAAGGGATTAGACAAAATCAACATTTTGTTTACATTAAGAGAATTAGCCAAAATTATAAGTATTGATCACATTAAAGAAGAATGAAATGAAAATGTATATTTTATACATTAAAAAGTTATGAAATGAAATGTATATTCTTATACATTTAGAAGTTAGGAATTGGAAATATATATTTTTATACATTTAAAAGAATGAGTTAGAAGTAAACATTTTTGTTTATATTAAAGGAGTTAGACAAATTTGTCATTTTGTTTACATTAGAAGAGTTAAACAAAATTACCACATTTTGTACATTAAAGAAGAGAATCAGACAAAAGTATATTTTGTATATTAAAAGAGAATCAGACAAAAGTATATTTTGTATATTAAAAGAGAATCAGACAAAAGTATATTTGGTATATTAAAAGAGAATTAGACAAGGGCATCTTTGTTAATTTGTGATAAAGTAAAATAACATTTTAGTAATAAAATGTTAAGATAAAGTAAAATTACATTTTAGTAATAAACTGTTAGGATAAAGGAAAATAGCATTTTTAGGATAAAATAATTAGAAAAAGAAAATTAAAACATTTATTTACATTTAGGTAAATAAATAGGAAAAAGGATAAGAATATATTTATTTACATTTAGGTAAATAAATAGGATAAGAAAATGAATATAATTGATTTACAGTTAGTGTAAATGAATTAAAATATAGAAGGAATATAATTTATTTACGTATTGGTAAATAAAACAAAATGTAGAAAAAGTATGATTTATTTACATTTGGTGTAAATAAAACAGAGAAAAATAAAAGCGATATTTTTATCGTTATTTTAGATGCGATAAAAGTATAGACGATAATAGTTGAAATCGCCAAACGATTTATATTTAAATATATAAATATAAATTATATCTTAAACGAAACGCGCGCGACAGTTCGCGTATCGGCATTCTTAACTTCAAACGGTTATACCGAAGGATCCGACCGTCGGATTTTCCCAAAACTGGAACCGTTAGGACCGCTTTGGGAAGATCTTTCCAACGATATAGACTTCGTCAAAATCCAACGGTTAGATTTCAAGACATGTGTAAATCAAATTTGGTTGGAAACAGCGCCAGGGTCGCCCATTGACCCGAAGCGTCGTTAAATTAATTTAAGCTATTTTTATATAAATAAAAGTAGCGATAGGTCGTTATCAAATACCAATAACGATATGAAATGATTTTAAATTTTATATATACGCGAGGATCATTTGAAAAGTCCGAGTTCAATCTCATTTCAAATGATTATACGACGTTCTAAGTCGAAGATTTAAAGACGGTGATTGAAGACCGACAATCTTCACATCGAATGGATGTGTTGCTATTGAGACCCATGAGAGGAGTAGCTACCTTGAAAGGGCGACAGTAGTAGCCGTCCGGACGTAGTGTTGATTTGTACGGATTTGACTTTCGCTCAGACCCAGGGCATAAGTTTATAAATGGAATGTATGTCTGACGTTGTAGTCCCTTATACTACATTCGTTGATCTCTCTTAATATATATCTGTTTGGTGGTTAACACCCTTCTCTGAGACATACGAGCTTAGAGGTTATATATTGGCAGAAATTAATGGTATAGTATGGACTGACAATGTGGCATACTAAGATGCATTGATCAAGGCTTTTGTTGAAAACCAGGCCTTGTGGTTGATGATCAAAGCACGGCCTGTTTAGGCGTAGCTTTGTGTATAGCGTGACTTCGCGAGCCTCACACCCCGGTATGAGTCAAAAACGGGATATGGACCGTAGGGAGTGCACATGTTTCTTTCTAGCTAGAGTGGTGTCAGCGACCTGCCAGCCCTGACATTTTACTTATGTGGATGATGGATTTTGAGGCGCCTCGTTTTTTTTATATAGGTCGTTGGTGGTCATACTATAGGTCCAAAGGGACCGGGAAACGTGTGTTCAGGCATAACCAATCCACTGCCCATAGGCGGGGATCGGCCCTACCGCTTCCAAGGGTTCACTGCGGGGAATCCTGAGGCATTTGCTAGAGTGTCTCGAATCGGAGAGGATCTTGCCCCTAGCCTCGACTCATGATGGAATCCAAATTTCCAATACGCCCTTGCGGTTTTGATTGTAGTACTAGTATTGGCGACATGCTATATGGTAACCATGCCGTCTAGGATTGATACTTATGATTCAAATCTTTTTATTAAAACATGTATACACTAATAATAATAATATCAAATCCGTTTTATACGTATCAAGCATCTTTTGACCATTATAAGGTAAAACCCTATCCTCTGGTGTGCGTTGCATTGTGTGATGGGACCTGGGTCTTATAATGGTTTCATTTTTCCAAAAAGACATTGCGTTATTTCTCGATTCACTTTGGTTTATGCACTGGCAATCCATAGGAGTAAACCCGTTCCGCGAAAGTGGCGTTGTCCTTGGATTTGTCTTATTAGTTAAATTAGTTTAGAATTCTCACACCAGTCCCATGACTGACTCGTAGTTTGTTTCACTTTGCAAACTCGGGTGCCTTCTTTTCCACACGGGCAGTCGAGTAGCTTTTTGCAGATATCTCTCTCTTTAGCAGGATCCTGGATCGAAGCCTAAAGCTGTGTCCAGAGCTTAGAAGTCTTCCGCTGTTTAATGTATTAAATCTGTTGTAATTTATCTTCTTCTGTAGTTTACTTTATTTGTACTCTGATATTCTGTACTCTGATGTTGTATTGTTGTAATGTAATAAAAGTCTGCTGTTATTGTTCTAATGTTTTGTATTCCCAAAGTTAAAGTATTCGAAGATTTCCAACCTTTGGATCAGACCTGTGTGGTTTATGGTCGATTCAAAGAGCGGGAATTTCCGGGTCTTTACAGTGCTGGAACGGAGCGGGTCGCGATATGAGAGGACGAATCGGTGAGGCGAGACGATGCTCTGCGAAACGATCCGTGGCTTCGCGACCTGGATTGACTAAGTGACCACGATCCAGGCTAAGGGCATGAAGCTCCATATCGTCTTCTTATGTGTGAACCTTGGTGGCTTGGTCAAAAAAGCTAGCTAACATTTTTTATTATTCACGAATTCCATGTGTGACAGCTTTTGCCAAAAAATGTGTCAACACGCATGCTCCATAGTGAACAACAATCACCTCATTTCCTTCACAAAGGCAACCACATCTTCTTCGGCACATTTTCAGGTGTTACGCACCACTACAGTGCCATCCCAACATCATCTCACGTACTGCTCCAAATCCGATCACCTACAGGTGATCTTAGACCGCCCCGACTAACTGCCCCTTCGCGCTTCCAAGTAACACCCACCGTCTGTCACACCGACCCTTTCAGCTTCGCCACCTCAAAGTAGAACCCTAGCCACTCTTCCAGTCCAGCCACCATGCTGACAATCGAACACCCAGAGTTGCCATAAAATGTTCACAAACCCTCCATGTTTTTCTCTCCCCAAAACAAAGTTATAAGCCTAGTATCCCACTATGTATAAAACCCAGATCCATTCTCCAATTCACGGAAAAAGTAGATTACTCCATTTTACATCATATCAGGGCCCACGAACAAATATTCACAACCAGTGGGACGCAACAGTTCGTTTCCATTTTCGTGCGTGTGCCGCCCCACGCTTGTGTCGTCCTCCAACCATTCCATAGCTTGCTACTAAAACAAGCGATTTTATTTTTATTTTATTTCATTTTTATTTTGAGTTGTCGTATCTTCTGATGAAGCTCACTGTCAAGGAGAAAATAAAGGAAGAGGGTGCCTGTATATTTATAAAGCGAGGTTCCGTCATACGCACGTAATAGGTTGATGGCTTAGACTTAGCGTAGTTTGACTGTTGTTTACTTTATCTGTATGGTTTTAAACACAGGGCATGTAGCGGTATGGGTCTGCATATTTATAAATGGGAAATAATTCAGCGTTAAGATATATAGGGAGTACGTACTCTAGTTTTAGGATATCTTCAATTTCTTCAAAATGTAGCTATTGCAAATTAAATGAAAGCATGTTGTAGGAGTAGGGGCTTCATTTAGTGAAAGTATAGGCTTCATTTATTTAAAACATGGCACACATTAGATAAGTATGGACGATGGCCTTTCATCATGCATGGAAAAAGGGTGTTCTCTGATGTATATGCCAACCAACTGGTATATATATTGGTTTTTGCGGTTGCTTTCATAAGAATTGCATTAGTCTTTGGCAGGCCGTCATTAGTTTGTGGGTTTGCTCACCGGGTATGGCGGTAATGTTTTCAAAGTCTAATGTCATAAAATTTTAGTCAAGGTTAGAAGTAATAGAGTATGAAAAAATTAAATGTAAGGGTATGGGAGAAGAGTTGTGATGGCCGGGAATTTCGCTCGATCCTAATCAGTCGTTAAACCGATCTAGACCGTTCGAAACCCCTGATCGTTTGAGAACAGGCCAAATCAGAACATAAACAGCAGAACATTTCATTGTTATTACAACAATTCCATCAGATACAAGGATATACAGAGTAATTGAATAAATTACATTCGATAAATATCAGAGATTACAATAAATTACATAGCAGCGGAAAATAATACAAAAGCACAACTAGAAGTGATACACGGATACAGAGCTTTCCGAGCATCGTTCCAGCTGTAAACCAGGACCCAACGAATATAAATCTGCAAAACCAAAACTACTAGCTGCCCGTGCAGAAAATAGGGGCACCCAGAGTTTAGGTTAAAACAATGAACTCCAGGTCAGTCATGTGACTGGTGTGAGAACTAAAACAGTTATTTAAAACTTTACTTTAAAAGAGAGTAATTCAAGGGACCACGCCGTATAACACGGAACGAGTTTTCTCCTAACGATACCAGTGCATAGAATAAACAGCGCAATGCTTTTTCGAAAAATGAAGCTATTATAAGACCCAGGTCCCATCACACAATGCAACGCAAGCCGAAGGATAGGGTTTTCCCTTATAATAGCCAAACATGCTTGGTACGTTTAAAACAAATCATTTGATACTATAATAAGTGTATAGTGTCAAAACAATTTCAATCATAAATATCAATCCTAGGCGGCATGGGTACCATCTATCATGTCGCCATACTAGGCTCTACAAATAAAACAGCAATACACGTATTGGAAATTGGATTTCCGTCATGAGTCGAGGCAAGGGGCAAGCTCCTCTCGGCTTCGAGTCACTCTAGCAAATGCTCAGGACTACGCACTCTGGGCAGCCACTGGATCGGTTGGGCCGGTCCTCACTTACGTTAGAGGATTATTTATTCCTGAACACACGTTTCGCGGTCCTCACAGACCTATAATCGAGGCGCCTCATTCCAACAACCACAAAGGTGAAAAGTATATAAATGTCAGGGCTGGTAAGTCACTGACACCACCAAAGCTAGAAAGAAACGTCGTGTTCTCCCAACGGTCCGTATCCCGTTTTTAACTCATACCGAGGTGTGAGGCTCGCGAATTCACGTTATACAAAAAGCTACGCCACAAAGGCCGTGCTTTGATCATCAACCACAAGACTTTGCTTTTCAACAGAAGCCTTGATCCATGCAACTCAGCGTGCCACACAGGCAATTCATGCCATGCGATTGATATCTATCGATATATAACCTCTAAGCTCGTATGTCTCAGAGAAGGGCGTTAAGCAAGAGAATAAATTCTCCGCCGCCAAACAGATATATGTTTAACAGAAATCAATCAACACAAAATAAAATCCAATGTCAGACACACAATCCATTTACAAGTTCGTTCTGGGTCTGAACGAAACCGGAGGCACTTTCCTCGCATATCCATCGATCTCCAAGTACGTCTGGACGACCACCAAATGATTCCCTCATCTTGGGTGTACAGCCCAATCAAGATCATTAGTAATCACCCAAACGATGTGAAGACTTCCGGTCTTCGACCACTGTTTTCATCTTCGAGATATCGTCTAATCGGTTATTCAGAATGGGTATAAACCCGGCCTTTCCGAACAACCCGCGTATATTAAAAACAAATGTTACACAAACACAACATACGCCTCATTCCAATTCATATTCTCAGGGAAAGGTTCCCATTAATTTTATCCAAGATAAAATTCTTTAAATTTATTCTTTAATCTTCCTTAGGATGTCATTTCAAACCAAATTATGGTTTTCTAAACTAGTCGAGATTAGCGAACCACACCGAAGTAATTATTTATTTTATTTCCCAATCCCAACCTATTCATCCCATGAAGCAAAACTGGTAATACTCCATATCTAACACCACAGTGTTATCCGTAAAATTAATTACCATTTCACGTTCAAATCTAATTAAAGATTTAACTATCGCTTTGGAGCAAAACTGGTGATACTCCATCCTCGCTCAATTTCTAAATTTGATAATTTAAATTATCAATTCACATTTCAATTTAACTGCAGATTCACTTAAACTCCTTTTACTGTGTCAAAGAACTAGTGTCATTTAAAACACAGTTCACGACAAACCCAAATCACATTTTATTTATTATCAGGTTAAAGAACTAGTATTATTTAAAACACCGTTCACGATAAACCCACAAATCAATTCTATTAAAACTCGTTTCAAATCCTATATATTTATTTAAAAATAAAAGGGTTTAATTTTAGTTCAAAACTAGTTCATTTCGATAAAAATCTATTTTTATCTCTTCAAATATGGTGTTTTTCATCCCAATTTTTCCCAAATCATTTCTTATGATTCTACACAAATTATTACTATTTTTAATAATTTTATCAAGGTCCGTACAGTCGATTTCCATCAACGGCTATCGAACTGCACTTACAGTGACCTTTTCCAAATTTGATTTGGACGTATCTCCAAATCCAACTGTTAGATTTCAAATTTCTAATATTCGTTAGAAAGCACTTTTCGATACGAACCCAATGGTTTCGATTTTAGGAGAATCCGACGGTCGGATCTCCCGTAATGTCCGTTTGAAATAAATGGTCGAAATTCACGAACTGCCGCGGCGTGGCGTTTTCTATTCAGGCCATTATATTATATATATAATATATATATAATATATTTCGTCGATTACTATTTAAAACGAATTATATAAATAGTTTTAAATTCGTTTCAAAAACAATTTCAACTTCCAATTCGAATTCAAATCAAAATTGAATTTTACTTTATAAATTTGTTTTAAATTCATTTCAATTCAATTCAAATTCGTTTTCAATTCAATTCAATTCTAATTCGTTTTCTATTCAATTCAATTCAAATTCGTTTTCTATTCGATTCGATCCAAATTGGTTTTCTATTCGATTCAATTCAAATTCGTTTTCTATTCGATTCAATTCAAATTGGTTTTCTATTCGATTTAATTCAAATTGGTTTTCTATTCGATTCAATTAAATTGGTTTTCTATTCGATTCAATTCTAATTCGTTTTCTATTCAATTCAATTCAAATTGGTTTTCTATTCGATTCAATTCTAATTCGTTTTCTATTAAATTCAATTCAAGTTGGTTTTCTATTCGATTCAATTCTAATTGGTTTTCTATTCGATTCAATTCAAATTGGTTTTCCATTCGATTCAATTCAAATTTATAAAAACGAATATAATTGATATAAATATCGATTCGCGTCAAAATAGCGCATCTCTAATTAATACGGCTTTATATATTTCAATAATTCCGTTATTCTATTCAACAAATGAATATTTATCTTTTTTCTCAACACACGACTAATCTCAACGAATGAGTACTGTCCTCGTGTGACTATTTTTGTTATTTAAAATATTTTATAAAATTTGGGTATCTATCGTTTGATTTTCAATTAGACTCCACCGTGAAGTAGTTCTAATTTTAAATATGATAAAAATGTATATTTTATTATTAAAATATTTCGTTCAACACATGACTAATCTAAACGGATGAGTACTGTCAACACATGAACCTTTATTTTATAATGATAAAGACGTAAGTTTTATTGTTAAAATATTTCGTTCAACACATGACTAATCTCAACGGATGAGTACAGTCAACACATGAACCTTTATTTTATAATATTCTTTATTTTCTAAATTGGAATGAGGCCCAATCAATTACCATATAGAGTTAATTATATGGATTCCATTCAACACATGTATATAATAGCAATGATACATAGTCAACCATCATCCAAAGTGCACTACACTGTATAAGCATCAAATATAGATATCTAACGCTTATAACAGCCTGTCGATCCATCGATCGACATATTTAATCAATCAGGATGAGTGAACTTCAAATTTCATACCATCACCCGTGTAGGGTTTCAAATCAACAAACACAGATTTTATTTGTGCAGTTGGGCGATGTGTAAAATTTATCGTCCCAATCAATGTCATTCAAATAGGTGTACATAAACAAACCGTCCGGTTTGTAAATGAATATTTATTTATTCACATTCACGTTAAAAATTATATTTTAACGATAAAACATTTTATTTTAACACATGAACTTTTATTCAGTTCATTTACAAAATAAAAATGATATTTTTATTTTTCTAACTTTTTTTTAGAAAATTTTGGCGGCATAACGGCACGATACTAGAAACGGGACGAGGCCTAGCCTTATCCCCGGTCTAGTGAAGGCCCACGCCATTCACACATCAATCAAATCAATTTCATTTCACCAAACAATTCAATTCAAACCAAATAAACTAACCAACTACACAACCAAACAATTTAACAAACAAGCCATCCATGGTCTGTGGATGACGGGTGTCGGGTGCTACTAAACACCGTCTGCATCCTAGTATATATATATAACTAGAAAAGAAATTGAAGAGTGAGAAATTCTCACCAATAGCTATCCCAATTCCACGACGCTTCATTTAGAGAAATCTTCTTCTTTTCGTCTTTTGTCACTTTCGTTGCCCGTATTCACTACATAAACAAAAATCACATTTTTTACTTCGCTATTCGATATATAAAAATCGAATTTTTACATTGTTATTCAATATATAAAAATTGAATTTTTACTTTGCTATTCAATATATAAAAATCGAATTTTTACTTCGCTATATGGATAAAAATTCTATTTAAAGACTTTGCCTTTTCACATATAAAGATCTATAATAAATATTTCGCCCTTTTCTATTACATCACTATAAAAAAATCACATCTTTACTTTATTATATATATATATAATTAAAATCAGATTTTTATTTCGTTACATATATAAAGGTGATATTTTTATATTCTCTATTATATAGAAATTCTATTTTCAATACATTACTTATATAAAGATAGTATTTTTACATCTTATATTATATAAAGATCGTATTTTTAGTACACTATGGTATATAAACTATATTTTTAACTTTCCTATATTATAAAAATTATATTTTTAATATCTACACTATATAAAAATCATATTTTTAATATTAAAAATCCTAACTTCATATAGTCTTTGTCATTAAAAATCAATGCTACTTATAAAAATAATTCTTTTTAAATTAAAATTTTCAGATCTTAACAATGTAACTTTGTTTATAACAGCACAGAATTTTAAACTATGTACTTTAACAAGAAAAGATCAAATTTTAATGTAAGTTAATTAAACCAGACTTTTAACAATGCTATTTAATTATCAATACAAACAAAAACTCACAGCTTCTTCCACAAAAGCTCCTCAGGCCGACAGTCAAAACCAGGCTCGAATTCTAGTGCGTGGAAATCGAAGAGGGGGCTTCTGCTGCTGGCGGCGGGTCTGAGGTCGGAGCTCGCGCAGATGGTGGCGACTTCTAGCGAGGGGCGGGGGTCCTCGGGGCTGGCGACGGGCGGTCTGCGATGAAGAAGGGGGCGCGAGATCGGCATTGGGGTAAGCGACAGGGGAAAGTGGCGGTTGCTGATGAGGGCGCGAGAAGGGGGGCCCACGCCTGAGGCGGCGCGGTGGGCGACGCGCCCTCCTGGAGGCGCGGTGATGCCCTAGGGCGGCGTGGATCCAGAGGCGACGGTTTTTTTTTTCTTTTTTCTCCTTCTATGAAATGAAATCGGGGAGCCAGAGTATAAGGGAGGAGAGAGAAAGAAAGGAAGTTTATTATATTAATTTTAATTTTAAATTCAAAAAGTTGACTTTTACATACGACCTCTAAATGAGGCCCACCGCCTGTCGTCCATAGCGTATTACCCCCATTCCGAACACAATGGGATATGTATCGTAGGCTGATTCGGTCGTTACAATCAATTTTCGTCAAAATCAACATATACTTCTATATATTGAATTTGAACGCGCATTTCGGTTTACCGGGATCACATACTAACTTGAAAAATTCCAGAAAAATATTTTCTAGCTTCGTATTGACGATACGGTCCTAACAAAACTAGTTTCGTCGAATTCTGAGACCGTTGGAAAAATGGCCATTTCCCAGTCGATTAAAATCAACTGAAATGGTAAAAACACGTTTTCCTTTGCCACGCTCACATATTGATTCGAAAAATTATGAAATTTGGAATCTAGCAATAATTTGACATCACGGATCCAACAAAAGTGATTTCGTCGGAATCCGAGGTCGTTTGCAAAATTTCCATTTTTAAGGGCCCGAATTCCATAGCGACTATTCAGAATTTTCAACTGGACATATCTTTTGAATCCCGCTATGAAATTTCGATTTTTCGGATTAGTTGGAAATATATTCTCAATTAGATCATATTATTTTTGGTTTCACTAATATCCGGATTGTTTTGCACCCGGTACATTCAATTGAAGTTTGAAATCGAATTATCGAACTACCGCGCCATTTTCAATTCTATTTATAATTATATATAATTATTATATTCTAACGACGACGTATATACTATATACGTTCGAATTATATTCAAAATAAATTTCTCGTCGATATTATTTAAAATAATACATTGTAAAATATTCAAAATTCATTAAAATTGCCAAAATAAAAATTTTAAACTAGCCCAGATTTTCGGGTTGTTACAATCTCCCCCACTTAAAACTTTTCATCCCCGAAAAGGAACAAAGTCGAAAGTGGTTTAATCAATCAACTCTACATTCGATCTGGCTTCCATTCTCTAACTTTTCAGTTTCTGAGAATTTTCAAATTCTTCAAAAATTTGGCTAACACCCTAAATTTTCGAAAAATTTCGCCATAACCTCCCCTGCACCGGGAACCACGGGAAAATCCCGAAATTACCATACATGCCTTCTGATCTAAAAAAGAAAAAGAAAAAGCCAAGCGGCTAGCCAATAGGCTCATAAAATCATCATCACCCAAACTAAACAGTAATTTATAGTAAACATGTACCTATTTGTCGGGCAAACAAATTTTATTCTCTGCTCTAGCCTCCTTGCTATGACCTGTTCAATAGATATACATGTATATGCATGCAAATGCGACCAATTTTCAATATAATGAAATATTTGATTCAAAAATTATCAAACAACTAAACAAACTACACAAACATCAATCAATTAGTGAATTTAACGTTTCAAATTCATAATTTTGATACATATACAAAAATCATGTTTTTGATGCCAATTCACAACAATGTGTTCTAGCTATATTAGTTTTGGTTCTCACACCAGTCTAATGGAAATATATAGATATCACACCTTCGTCAGTCAAAAATAAATGCTGATGATGTTTCGAACCACCATCAGAACATCTCCGGGCTACTAGAGTGCGGTTCTATATCTATCCAGTATATTAAAACTTCGAATATACGTTCATGACGCGTATATGCAAAACCTTTATATATTGGATTGTCCAAATTCTATACAAATAAAATATTCAAATACGTATAAAACGATTTAAATTTTCAAAACAAAATTGTTTTCATTTGAAAAATATACTCCTCACACTCGTTCTAGGATACTACTGATCCTATCTCTAACGAGTCATTCTAATTGGATATTACTAATCCAATATCCGATTAATTCTTTCGTATGGTTCTAATGTGTCGTGTTCTCGAGCTCTGTAAACCAAAGCTCTGATACAAAATGTGACGGCCGGGAATTTCGCTCGATCCTAATCAGTCGTTAAACCGATCTAGACCGTTCGAAACCCCTGATCGTTTGAGAATAGGACAAATCAGAACATAAACAGAAGAACATTTCATTGTTATTACAACAATTCCATCAGGTACAAGGATATACAGAGTAATTGAATAAATTACATTCGATAAATATCAGAGATTACAATAAATTACACAGCAGCGGAAAATAATACAAAAGCACAACTAGAAGTGATACACGGATACAGAGCTTTCCGAGCATCGTTCCAGCTGTAAACCAGGACCCTGTGAATATAAATCTGCAAAACCAAAACTACTAGCTGCCCGTGCGGAAAATAGGGGCACCCAGAGTTTAGGTTAAAACAATAAACTCCAAGTCAGTCATGTGACCGGTGTGAGAACTAAAACAGTTATTTAAAACTTTACCTTAAAAGAGAGTAATTCAAGGGACCGCGCCGTATAACACGGAACGGGTTTTCTCCCAATGATACCAGTGCATAGAATAAACAGCGCAATGATTTTTCAAAAAATGAAGCTATTATAAGACCCAGGTCCCATCACACAATGCAACGCAAGCCGGAGGATAGGGTTTTCCCTTATAATAGCCAAACATGCTTGGTACATTTAAAACAAATCATTTGATACTATAATAAGTGTATAGTGTCAAAACAATTTCAATCATAAATATCAATCCTAGGCGGCATGGGTACCATTTATCATGTCGCCATACTAGGCTCTACAAATAAAACCGCAATACACGTATTTGAAATTGGATTTCCGTCATGAGTCGAGGCAAGGGGCAAGCTCCTCTCCGCTTCGAGACACTCTAGCAAATGCTCAGGACTACGCACTCTGGGCAGCCACTGGATCGGTTGGGTCGGTCCTCACTTACGTCAGAGGATTATTTATTCCTGAACACACGTTTCTCGGTCCTTACAGACCTATAATCGAGGCGCCTCATTCCAACAACCACAAAGGTGAAAAGTATATAAATGTTAGGGCTGGTAAGTCACTGACACCACCAAAGCTAGAAAGAAACGTCGTGTTCTCCCAACGGTCCGTATCCCGTTTTTAACTCATACCGAGGTGTGAGGCTCGCGAATTCACGTTATACATAAAGCTATGCCACAAAGGCCGTGCTTTGATCATCAACCACAAGACTTTGTTTTTCAACAGAAGCCTTGATCCATGCAACTCAGCGTGCCACACAGGCAATTCATGCCATGCGATTGATATCTATCGATATATAACCTTTAAGCTCGTATGTCTCAGAGAAGGGCGTTAAGCAAGAGAATAAATTCTCCGCCGCCAAACAGATATATGTTTAACAGAAATCAATCAACACAGAATAAAATCCAATGTCAGACACACAACCCATTTACAAGTTCGTTCTGGGTCTGAATGAAACCGGAGGCACTTTCCTCGCATATCCATCGATCTCCAAGTACGTCTGGATGACCACCAAATGATTCCCTCATCTTGGGTGTACAGCCCAATCAAGATCAACAGTAATCACCCAAACGATGTGAAGACTTCCGGTCTTCGACCACCGTCTTCATCTTCGACATATCGTCGAATCGGTTATTCAGAATGGGTATAAACCCGGCCTTTCCGAACAACCCGCGTATATTAAAAACAAATGTTACACAAACACAACATACGCCTCATTCCAATTCATATTCTCAGGGAAAGGTTCTCATTAATTTTATCCAAGATAAAATTCTTTAAATTTATTCTTTAATCTTCCTTAGGATGTCATTTCAAACCAAATTATGGTTTTCTAAACTAGTCGAGATTAGCGAACCACACCGAAGTAATTATTTATTTTATTTCCCAATCCCAACCTATTCATCCCATGAAGCAAAACTGGTAATACTCCATATCTAACACCACAGTGTTATCGGTAAAATTAATTACCATTTCACGTTCAAATCTAATTAAAGATTTAACTATCGCTTTGGAGCAAAACTGGTGATACTCCATCCTCGCTCAATTTCTAAATTTGATAATTTAAATTATCAATTCACATTTCAATTTAATTGCAGATTCATTAAAACTCCTTTTACTGTGTCAAAGAACTAGTGTCATTTAAAACACAGTTCACGACAAACCAAAATCACATTTTATTTATTATCGGGTTAAAGAACTAGTGTTATTTAAAACACCGCTCACGATAAACCCACAAATCAATTCTATTAAAACTCGTTTCAAATCCAATTTATTTATTTAAAAATAAAAGGGTTTAATTTTAGTTCAAAACTAGTTCATTTCGATAAAAATCCATTTTTATCTCTTCAAATATGGAGTTTTTCATCCCAATTTTGTCCCAAATCATTTCTTATGATTCTACACAAATTATTACTATTTTTAATAATTTTATCAAGGTCCGTACAGTCGATTTCCATCAACGGCCATCGAACTGCACTTACAGCGACCTTTTCCAAATTTGATTTGGACGTATCTCCAAATCCAACCGTTAGATTTCAAATTTCTAATATTCGTTAGAAAGTTCTTTTCGATACGAACCCAACGGTTCCGGTTTTAGGAGAATCCGACGGTCGGATCTCCCGTAATGTCCGTTTGAAATAAATGGTCGAAATTCACGAACTGCCGCGGCGCGGCGCGTTCTATTCAGGCCATTATATTATATATATAATATATATAAAATATATTTCGTCGATTACTATTTAAAACGAATTATATAAATAGTTTTAAATTCGTTTCAAAAACAATTTCAACTTCCAATTCAAATTCAAATCAAAATTGAATTTTACTTTATAAATTCGTTTTAAATTCATTTCAATTCAATTCAAATTCGTTTTCTATTCAATTCAATTCTAATTCGTTTTCTATTCAATTCAATTCGAATTCGTTTTCTATTCGATTCAATTCAAATTGGTTTTCTATTCGATTCAATTCAAATTCGTTTTCTATTCGATTCAATTCAAATTGGTTTTCTATTCGATTCAATTCAAATTGGTTTTCTATTCGAATCAATTCAAATTGGTTTTCTATTCGATTCAATTCTAATTCGTTTTCTATTCAATTCAATTCAAATTGGTATTCTATTCGATTCAATTCTAATTCGTTTTCTATTCAATTCAATTCAAATTGGTTTTCTATTCGATTCAATTCTGATTGGTTTTCTATTCGATTCAATTCAAATTGATTTTCTATTCGATTCGATTCAAATTTATAAAAACGAATATAATCGATATAAATATCGATTCGCGTTAAAATAGCGCATCTCTAATTAATACGGCTTTATATATTTCAATAATTCCATTATTCTATTCAACAAATGAATATTTATCTTTTTTCTCAACACACGACTAATCTCAACGAATGAGTACTGTCCTCGTGTGACTATTTTTGTTATTTAAAATATTTTATAAAATTTGGGTATCTATCGTTTGATTTTCAATTAGACTCCACCGTGAAGTAGTTCTAATTTTAAATATGATAAAGATGTATATTTTATTATTAAAATATTTCGTTCAACACATGACTAATCTCAACGGAGGAGTACTGTCAACACATGAACCTTTATTTTATAATGATAAAGACGTAAGTTTTATTGTTAAAATATTTCGTTCAACACATGACTAATCTCAACGGATGAGTACAGTCAACAAATGAACCTTTATTTTATAATATTCTTTATTTTCAAAATTGGAATAAGGCACAATCAATAACCATATAAAGTTAATTATATGGATTCCATTCAACACATGTATATAATAGCAACGATACATAGTCAACCATCATCCAAAGTGCACTACACTTTATAAGCATCAAATATAGATATTTAACGCTTATAACAGCCTGTTGATCCATCGATCGATATATCTAATCAATCAGGATTAGTGAACTTCAAATTTCATCCCAACACCCGTGTAGGGTTTCAAATCAACAAACACAGATTTTATTTGTGCAGTTGGGCGATGTGTAAAATTTATCGTCCCAATCAATGTCATTCAAATAGGTGTACATAAACAAACCGTCCGGTTTGTAAATGAATATTTATTTATTCGCATTCACGTTAAAAATTATATTTTAAAGATAAAACATTTTATTTTAACACATGAATTTTTATTTAGTTCATTTACAAAATAAAAATGATATTTTTATTTTTCTAACTTTTTTTTAGAAAATTTCGGCGGCATAACGGCACGATACTAGAAACGGGACGAGGCCTAGCCTTATCCCCGGTCTAGTGAAGGCCCACGCCATTCACACATCAATCAAATCAATTTCATTTCACCAAACAATTCAATTCAAACCAAATAAACTAACCAACTACACAACCAAACAATTTAACAAACAAGCCATCCATGGTCTGTGGATGATGGGTGTCGGGTGCTACTAAACACCGTCTGCATCCTAGTATATATATATAACTAGAAAAGAAATTGAAGAGTGAGAAATTCTCACCAATAGCTATCCCAATTCCACGACACTTCATTTAGAGAAATCTTCTTCTTTTCGTCTTTTGTCACTTTCGTTGCCCGTATTCACTACATAAACAAAAATCACATTTTTTACTTCGCTATTCGATATATAAAAATCGAATTTTTACTTTGTTATTCAATATATAAAAATCAAATTTTTACTTCGCTATTCATTATATAAAAATCGAATTTTTACTTCGCTATATGGATAAAAATTCTATTTAAAGACTTCGCCTTTTCACATATAAAGATTTCGACTTTTCTATAATAAATATTTCGCCCTTTTCTATTACATCACTATAAAAATCACATCTTTACTTTATTATATATATATAATAAAAATCAGATTTTTATTATATATATAAAGTTGATATTTTTATATTCTCTATTATATAGAAATTCTATTTTCAATACATTACTTATATAAAGATAGTATTTTTACATCTTTTATTATATAAAGATCATATTTTTAATACACTGCTAGTATATAAACTATATTTTTAACTTTCCTATATTATAAAAATTATATTTTTAATATCTACACTATATAAAAATCATATTTTTAATATTAAAAATCCTAACTTCATATAGTCTTTGTCATTAAAAATCAATGCTACTTATAAAAACAAATTCTATTTAAATTAAAATTTTCAGATCTTAACAATGTAACTTTGTTTATAACAGCACAAAATTTTAAACTATGTACTTTAACAAGAAAAGATCAAATTTTAATGTAAGTTAATTAAACCAGGCTTTTAACAATGCTATTTAATTATCAATACAAACAAAAACTCACAGCTTCTTCCACTAAAGCTCCTCAGGCCGACAGTCAAAACCAGGCTCAAATTCTAGGGCGCGGAAATCGAAGAGGGGGCTTCTGCTGCTGGCGGCGGGTCTGAGGTCGGAGCTCGCACAGGTGGTGGCGACTTCTAGCGAGGGGCGGGGGTCCTCAGGGCTGGCGACGGGCGGTCAGCGATGAAGAAGGGGGCGCGAGATCGGCGTTGGGGTGAGCGACAGGGGAAAGTGGCGGTTGCTGATGAGGGCGCGAGAAGGGGGGCTCACGCCTGAGGCGGCGCGGTGGGCGACGCGCCCTCCTGGAGGCGCGGTGATGCTCTAGGGCAGCGTGGATCCAGAGGCGATGGGTTTTTTTTCTTTTTTTTTCCTTCTATGAAATGAAATCGGGGGGCCAGAGTATAAGGGAGGAGAGAGAGAGAGAAAGGAAGTTTATTATTTTTTTTTTAATTTTAAATTCAAAAAGTTGACTTTTACATACGACCTCTAAACGAGGCCCACCGCCTATCGTCCATAGCGTATTACCCCCATTCCGAACACAATGGGATATGTATCGTAGGCTGATTCGGTCGTTACAATCAGTTTTCGTCAAAATCAACACATACTTCTATATATTGAATTTGAACGCGCATTTCAATTTATCAGGATCACATACTAACTTGAAAAATTCCAGAAAAATATTTTCTAGCTTCCTATTGACGATACGGTCCTAACAAAACTAGTTTCGTCGAATTCTGAGACCGTTGGAAAAATGGCCATTTCCCAGTCGATTAAAATCAACTGAAATGGTCAAAACACGTTTTCCTTTACCACGCTCACATACTGATTCGAAAAATTATGAAATTTGGAATCTAGCAATAATTTGACATCACGGATCCTACAAAAGTGGTTTCGTCGGAATCCGAGGTCGTTTGCAAAATTTCCATTTTTAAGGGCCCGAGTTCCATAGCGACTATTCAGAATTTTCAACTGGACATATCTTTTGATTCCTGCTATGAAATTTCGATTTTTCGGATTCGTCGGAAAGATAGTCTCAATTAGATCCTATTATTTTTGGTTTCACTAAAATCCGGATTGTTGTGCACCCGGTACATTCAATTGAAGTTTGAAATCGAATTATCGAACTACCGCGCCGTTTTCAATTCTATTTATAATTATATATAATTATTATATTCTAACGACGACGTATATACTATATACGTTCGAATTATATTCAAAATAAATTTCCCGTCGATATTATTTAAAATAATTCATTGTAAAATATTCAAAATTCATTAAAATTGCCAAAATAAAAATTTTAAACTGGCCCAAATTTTCGGGTTGTTACAAGAGTAGTGCTGCAGTGGATGGTGACAATATTTTCATCTATTGGTTCGAAAATTGTGTATTGTATTTATGTAAGTTGTTCTTTTATGTATATAGAGTATCGGATCCGAAATTCTAAACTAACGTTCGACAGGCCGCTATAGAAAAAAATAAAAATAAAGTCGTGTCCAGCAAGGGGTCACGATCCCAAAAATATAAAAATATCAGTAGGTTAACTTATATTGTGAAATCCTAAAATGACGTTATAGGATGTAAAACACTACAAATAAAAAGTTGCATATTTAATTAATTAAAAATTACAGTAAAATTCTAAAAAATTAAATTATAACTACATCCCAAAAGAATTTTGTCCAATTTTAAATCGATATTTAATTATATTAAATAATCTGTTATGGCTTATAAACACTCCACGGTGACTTTCTGGAAATTTGATTTGGACATATCATACAATCTACAACGCGAAAATTCCATTTTTCACTTCCATTAGAAAAATATAGTTAAACAAATTCCAACGTTTTTTGTTTCAAAGAAAACTGATTTATAACGAACCCTATATAGTCATTTGAAGTTCAGACTTTAAATTACGAAATGCGGCGACATTACGGGCTCGATTACAATTATATTAAAATTAATACGCTCAACTGTCGTTTAAATAATATATTCATTATTATAATTCAATTCTAAACAGAATTGAATCTGTTAAATTATCCAATTCACATTATACTACAATTTAACCATTTCCAACTATTTTGGAAATTAAATATATCACTCCACGATTTATATTTATTAAATAAACAAAATTATTAAATTCGAATCATTAAAATTATCAAACCAATATAATAAATTAATTAAATTAATTAATTATTATATTTTCTGGGATATTACATACCTTCCCCCTTAAAAGAATTTCGTCCCCGAAATTACTAAGGTAGGGAAAATGCTACAATCCATATTATAACCAGGTTAAAAATCTTTTATTTAATTCCTTAAATTCATTTTTCAACAGAACCAATTAATTCTAATTAAAAATTAATTTCTCCTTATTAACAATTACTTTAAGATTTTCCGAAAATTTCCTAACAGCTTAAATTTTCAGAGAATTTCGCCGGCATCTCCTATGCTTGGCTCATTCGGTACTGCTACACCTTACTTCTCTGGGCTTTCTCCAATTCAATAGAAAATCAAACAGCCAAACGACTTGTCAAACAGGCTCATAAATCTTCTGCTCACCATAATTTAAATAAACAGGTACCTTTCTGTTGGCACCCAACTCTATCTCTTCCATTTGTTATCACCTCAGCATATATCCCGTTTCCAATTGATCTCCATACAATTTATCCTCAAAACAATCACTTTCTTATGCCCAAGCCAGATTCCATTCCAAACTCAAATTCCAATCTCAAATCCAAGTTCTTATCCAACAATCCAATTTCATTACCAAGTTCAGTTCTCTTCCAAAGTCTTATTTCACAAAATCAGTTTCTTTATCAAATTAAATTCTACTCCAACATGATTTTCACTTAATTGGCTTCAATCCATTTCCAAATTTAATCGTAGTACCATTTTCCATCAAATTTGATTTTTCCTTAACTGTTTTTGTTAATCTCCATTTGCTTTGACAATCTTTACTTAACCTCTTAAGTAAAATTTACTTCCATTATTACAAATTCATCTTGAATACTTGTTTTAATTCAAAACTATATCTTCCCAGGGGTTTTTAAACAGCTTTTCCTTTTTAGAATAAATATTACTTTTCAGAAAATAATTTGTTTATCTCAAAACAATTTCAAAACAATATCTTTTGGTAGTAATCCGTCACATTAGAAACTCGAAAATGAATACTAATGATGTTGCCATCCATCATCGGTATTATTTTCCGGCTGCTGAAGTGAGTTCAATACTATATCATATTCAAAACTTATTTTTCAAACACTTTTATCCTGAAATTTACTTTAAATATCCTTTCCAAATGCTTGAAACACATTTCCAAATCTCTCCCGGGGTTTTAAATTTTCCATACATTCAATTCAAAATTCATTTACAATACCTTTCCGAATTTCTAGAAATTTATTTCAATTCTAGCTTTAAATTCAGATTTAATCTATCTGATTGTAGATATTATATTACAGTTATATGAATTCCGATTGGTTTATTTATATAACCATCTCAATTATAATCTTATTCGATTATACTAACAACCAACACATCCAATATATATAATAATGATTCCAATATATTTTACTTCTTTTTATATTAGAATATATTTTTGGTAAAATTATTTCATTTACCCAGCTTTTTAAAACAATACTATGTCGAATTTCTCTATCCAAGCGTTTATAAATCCCTATCGACCACGTGAGCTAAACGCGTCGATCTGGAATTTATATACCACCCAACAGATCAATCAACACAATATAAAATAGTTTTTACATATCTACAAATATGCACTCATATTTACACACTCAAACTAAATCTAGAGCATTACTAACTCCATCTCTATTGAGTTACACCACATAGCCAAAGTAATTACTTAACCTTTAGCTCTGATACCACTGTAAAGGCCCGTAAATCCATACCAATTTGAGCTGACTAATATCCTACATATTCAACTTAAAATGCACAAAAATACAGATCTGTAATAGAAAGAAATAAGAGGATGAGAAAGATAAGATAGAACTAATAGAATTGAAGAAGAAGAATACGACTGAACTGAACCAAAGTAAACACGAAACTCACAGCGGAACGATAAAAATATAATGTATAACATAATTTCGAAATTCAAAACGGTATTATATGTACATACCAGTACAATACATAATATCACAATGGAAATAACCTTTAAATACTAACGGTGAAGCCTTTTGCTTTGAGCTCCTCCAAGTGTATCTGTAAAATCCTGAAACAACTGACTGCCCGTACAAATTTTGGGCACCCAAGAGTTTAGGTAAACCACAAACAAAATGAACTCTGGGTTAGTCATGGGACTGGTGTGAGTAAATTCCAACCATATTTTTTAAATTTGAAAATCCATTTGAAAGAAAGGGTAATTGTAAGACCGGCCCATACATAAACACGGACGGTTCTTACCTTACTGTAACCCAAACATTTTGATATCAAAATACAGTGATGTTATAATAATGTCTAATCAAATAATATCCAAATAGCAGAACGCTTGCATCTCATGCTACACATACATAATATAAAATCAAAATCCGCAGGGCGCTTATTGGAGATTGGATTCCAACAGAAAAGGTATGGGATCACCTTCCGGTCAGTGTACTCTAGAGGTAATACAGCTGGGTTCAACAAGAATGTCTTGCAACCCGTCCACACATGACCGTCCACTCATTTAGCTTGAGTGTAGCGAATATATTGTCACCTATGGTTGTTAGCCATCCAACCGTAATCTGAAGATACAGAAATGAAAAGAAGAACAAACATGAATTTTCTCTAGATCGATGACAATACACCCTGCTTGGGTATGACCCGACTAGCCATGCTGCCCGCCCGATTTCTTTCATTTCCCGGTTGTGAGGCTGAAGGCTACGTCTATCTTCATAACATATAATCACCATTCAGTTTGAATGCCACATAGTCAAACCTGTCAATTCACTAATCGATTTCCAAAAGTATCACGGGTATAATAAGCTAAGAGGAATGAATTCCTCTACGACAAGACGTAATACCTTTAAGAGATCAACCGTCGGTGATTAATTAGGAATACTCTATCAGACACTCGTCCATACAAGTTGTCCTAGGACTGGACAAACAAAAAGCACCATTCTGGAACCGAAGGACCTTTGCATTTCACTCCATCTTCAATTGTCTTCAGCATAATCTAATTCGCAGCGCTTACACCTATATGGAGTGGTTTTCGGATAATAAATCCAACTTGTATCTACGTATTGACATCAGTGGTCAAAACACTTCGATAGTCAGTTATTTAACTATCGAAGTAAAAACAAACATTCATTCAAATGTACAATTAAACATAACACAATCACTGGCAATTTAACATTAATTTTCTAGTTTCTCATATCTTCCCAGATATTTCCCAAAACTGTTTAGCCTCACACTTCTTGGAAAAACATTTCCAGTTTCCATTTTAACTATTTGCATAACGTTCGCTTCTATAACCTTATCCATTTTAAAAGGTGGATAATATTGCTTATAGAAATCTGGCTTCATTTAATCAATCTGGGCTTGGTTTTTATGATCTAATATCATTACAAGTTAAAATCTCATTTACCAAGTTAATTCCTGAACTTATAATCCAACTTTGCTTCATAACTGCGCTTTGAAGTCAGCTCCTCCTCACTTATAAACCTAGTTTATAATTTATTCTCGATATATCCTATTTTAAATCTATTGGTTTTAAGACCAATATTAATTATCTTATCAAATTCTTTAATATAATCTTGACCATAAATACTTTTATAATCCTCGACATAGTCGAATACCCATTTATAAATCAAATGGATTTACTTAATCCCCAATTACATATTGAACGTTGAAATAAATTTCACCGTTCCTTTAAAAGTGTATTCTTGAATTCTTAATTCACAAATTTCCCAATGATAATTATTTCATTCCATTTTACATATCGTTTTTAAGTTACACTACTTATTTTACAAAATTAAAACAAGTTATTGCGTTCTAGCCCAATCAATATTAAATTCCTATTATTTAAATATAATAAGTAATAGATTTCCCTTTTTAAACTTGAATTCCTTTCCAATATATTTACGGTAATTAAATAACCATTATTTAAGGGCCAGGGTAATCCTTCATCTCAAACAAACAATAATCGACACGATTATTTATTGTATCATGTAATGTAACATATGAAAACAAATATATAATTATTGAGGAATCCAGTTGGGTTCCTCAAACCTGTTTCCCTGCATCCACAGATGTTAGTCACCGCAAATAACACCAATTTCATATGATGGAATATTATAATCGATGGAATGAATATCCAAACAATGATGTGTATATATATACAATGCTATATATATATTTCAACCAATTTCATTGTAATTTACCTAAGCAACCATCACGCAGCATTCAACCATTATTTTATAATATAATCATAATATTAAAAAAAAATAGAGTTAGTGAATTTGCTCACCTTCGTGCGTTAACCGTTAAATAACGATTTACGTCAGTTGATTAAACCAGGTGTTCTTATTCTGCCATAATTTCAAAGGTCCTTCAAATTGCTCCAAACCGACTTCACAGCGTTGCCAGCTTCCGTGAGATTCCAAAGTGATGAGTAGTGTTTCATTCCTTTTCGCTTGGGCCAGCCCAAATCTAAAGATCCATGCTCGCCTCGACGAAAGTTCCTTTCTACCTTATTAGGCCATGCAACTCCTAGTTTTCTTCCAATATACTTTGCATGCGCGTGCCCCATACTGAACAGTAATCACCTCATTTCCGTCACAAAGGCAACCACATCATCTTCGGCACAGTTTCAGGTGTTACGCACCACTACAGTGCCATCCCAACATCATCACACTTACTGCTGCAGATCTGATCACCTACAGGTGATCTGAGACTGCCCCGACTAACTGCCCCTTCGCGCTTCCAAGGAACACCCACCGTCAGTCACACCGACCCTTTTAGCTTCGCCACCTCATAGTTGAACCCGAGCCCCTCTTCCAGTCCAGCCACCATACTGACAGTCGAACACCCATAGTTTCCATAAAATGGTCACAAACCCTCCATGTTTTTCTCTCCCCAAAACAAAGTTATAAGCCCAGTATCCCACTATGTATAAAACCTAGACCATTCTCCAATTCACGAAAAAATAGCTGACTCCATTTTACATCACATCAGGGCCCGCGAACAAATATTTACTACCGTTGGGATGCAACAATTCATTTCCATTTTCATGCGTGTGCCACCCCACGCTTGTGCCGTCCTCCAACCATTCCATAGCTTGCTTCTGAAACATGCGATTTTGTTTTTGTTTTATTTCATTTTTATTTTGAGTTGCCGTATCTTCCGGTGAAGCTCACTGTCAAGGAGAAAATAAAGGAAGAGGGTGCCTGTATATTTATAAAGAGAGGGTCCTTCGTACGCACGTAATAGGTTGATGGCTTAGACTTAGCGTAGGTTGATTGTAGTTTACTTTATCGGTATGGTTTAAAACACAGGGCATGTAGCGGTATGGGTCTGCATATTTATAAATGGGAAATAATTCAGCGTTAAGATATATAGGGAGTACGTACTCTAGTTTTAGGATAGCTTCAATTTCTTCAAAACGTAGCTATTGCAAATTAAATGAAAGCATGCTATAGGAGTAGGGGTTTCGTTTAGTGAAAGTATAGGCTTCATTTATTTAAAACATGGCACGCATTAAATAAGTATGGACGATGGCCTTTCATCATGCATGGAAAAAGGGCGTTCTCTGATGTATATGCCAAGGAACGGGTATATATATTGGTTTTTGCGGTTGCTTTCATAGGAATTGCATTAGTCTTTGGGAGGTCATCATTAGGTTGTGGGTTTGCTCGTAGGGTATGGCGGTAATGTTTTCAAATTCTAATCTCATAAAATTTTAGTCAAGGTTAGAAGTAATAGGGTATGAAAAAATTAAATGTAAGGGTATGGTTGAAGAGTAGTGCCGCAGTAGATGGTGACAATATTTTGATCTAATGGTTCGAAAACTGTGTATTGTATTTATAGAGTATATAGAGTATCGGATCCGAAATTCTAAATTAACGTTCTACAGGCCACTATAGACCAAAATAAAAATACAGTCGTGTCCAACAAGGGGCCACGATCCCAAAAATATAATAATACTGGTAGGTTAACTTATATTGTGTAACCCCAAATGATGTTATAGGGTGTAAAACACTGCAAATAAAAAGTTGCGTATTTAATTAATTAAAAATTACAGTAAAATTCTAAAAAATTAAATTATAACTACATCCCAAAAGAATCTTGTCCAATTTTAATTCGATATTTAATTATATTAAATAATCCGTTATGGCTTATAAACCCTCCATGGCGACTTTCTGGAAATTTGATTTGGACATATCATATCATCTATAACGCGAAAATTCCATTTTTCACTTCCATTAGAAAAATATAGTTAAACAAATTCCAACGTTTTTTGTTTCGAAGAAAACCTATTTATAACGAACCATATATAGTCGTATGAAGTTCAGACTTTAAATTACCAAATGCCGCGACATTACGGCTCGATTATAATTATATAATAATTAATACGCTCAACTGTCGTTTAAATAATATATTCACTATTATAATTCAATTCTGAACTGAATTAAATCTGTTAAATTATCCAATTCACATTATACTACAATGTAACCATTTCCAACTATTTTGGAAAGTAAATAAATCACTCCACGATTTATATTTATTAAATAATCAAAATTATTAATTTCAAATCATTAAAATTATCGAACCAATATAATAAATTAATTAAATTAATTAATTATTATATTGCTAAAATTCTGGGACATTACATACCTTCCCCCTTAAAAGAATTTCGTCCCCGAAATTACTAAGGTAGGGAAAATGCTACAATCCATATTATAACCAGGTTAAAAATCTTTTATTTAATTCCTCAAATTCATTTTTCAACAGAACCAATTAATTCTAATTAAAAATTAATTTCTTCTTATTAACAATTACTTTAATATTTTCCGACATTTTCCTAACAACTTAAATTTTCAGAGAATTTCGCCCGCATCTGCTATGCACGACTCATTCGGTACTACTACACCTTACTTCTCTGGGCTTTCTCCAATTCAAAAGAAAATCAAACAGCCAAACGGCTTGTCAAATAGGCTCATAAATCTTGTGCTCACCATAATTTAAATAAACAGGTACCTTTCTGCTGGCACCCAACTCTATCTCTTCCATTTGTTATCACCTCAGCATACATCCCGTTTCCAATTGATCTCCAAACAATTTATCCTCAAAACAATCACTTTCTTATGCCCAAGCCATATTCCATTTCAAACTCAAATTCCAATCTCAAATCCAAGTTCTTATCCAAAAATCCAATTTCATAACCAAGTTCAGTTCTCTTCCAAAGTCTTATTTCACAAAATCAGTTTCTTTATCAAATTAAATTCTACTCCAACATGATTATCACTTAATCGGCTTCAGTCCAGTTCCAAATTTTATTTCAGTACCATTTTCCATCAAATTTGATTTCTCCTTAATTGTTTTTGTTAATCTCCGTTTGCTTTGACAATCTTTACTTAACCTCTTAAGTAAAATTTATTTCCATTATTACAAATTCATCTTGTATACTTGTTTTAATTCAAAAATATATCTTCCCAGGGGTTTTTAAACAGCTTTGCCTTTCCAGAATAAATATTCCTTTTCAGGATTCAAAATAATTTGTTTATCTCAAGACAATTTAAGAACAATATCTTTTGGTAGTAAACCGTCACTTTAGAAACTCGAAAATGAATACTAATGATGTGGCCATCCATCATCGGTATTATTTTCCGGCTGTCGAAGTGATTTCAATACTATATCATATTCAAAACTTATTTTTCAAACACTTTTATCTTGAAATTTACTTCTAAATATCCTTTCCAAATGCTTGAAACACATTTCCAAATCGCTTCCGGGGTTTTAAATTTTACATACATTCAATTCAAAATTCATTTACAACACCTTTCCAAATTTCTAGATTTTTATTTCAATTCTGGCTTTAAATTCAGATTTAATCCATCTGATTCTAGATATAATATTAAAGTTATACGAATTCTGATTGGTTATTTATATAACCATCTCAATTATACTCTTATGCGATTATACTAACAACCAACACATCCAATATATATAATAATGATTCCAATATATTTTACTTCATTTTATATTAGAATATATTTTGGGTAATATTATTTCATTTACGCAGCTTTTTAAAACAATACTATGTCGAATTTCTCTATCCAAGCGTTTATAAATCCCTATCGACCACGTCAGCTAAACGTGTCGATCTGGAATTTATATACCACCCAACAGATCAATCAACACAGTATAAAACAGTTTTTATATATCTACAAATACGCGCTCATATATACACACTCAAACTCAATCTAGAGTATTACTAACTCCATCTCTATTGTGTTACACCACAGCGCCAAAGAATTACCTAACCTTTAGCTCTGATACCACTGTAAAGGCCCGTAAATCCGTACTAATTTGAGCTGACTAATATCCTACACATTCAACTCAAAATGCACGAAAATAAAGATCTTTAATAGGAAGAAATAAGAGGATGAGAAAGATAAGATAGAACCAATAGAATAGAAGAAGAAGAATATGACTGAACATAATCAGAGTAAACACGAAACTCACAGCAGAATGAACAAAATATAATGTATAACATAATTTCGAAATACAAAAATATATTGTATATACATACCATTATCAAAGTACAATACATCATATCATAGCGGAAATAATCTCTAAATACTAACGGTGAAGCCTTCTGCTTTGAGCTCTTCCAAGTGTATATGTAAAAGCCTGAAACACTTGACTGCCCATACAAATTTTGGACACCCAAGAGTTTAGGGAAAACACAAACAAAATAACTCTGGGTCAGTCATGGGACTGGTGTGAGTAAATTCCAACCATATTGTTTAACTTTGAAAATCCTTTTGAAAGAAAGGATAATAGTAAGACCAGCCCAAGCATAAACACGGACGATTTTTACCTTACGATAACCCAAACATTTTGATATCAACATACAGTGATATTATAATAATGTCTAATCAAATAATATCCAAATAGCATAACGCTTGCATCTCACGCTGCACATATATAATATAAAATCAAAAACCACAGTGCGCGTATTGGAGATTGGATTCCAGCAGACAAGGTATGGGATCACCTTCCGATCAGTGTACTCTAGAGGTTATACACCTGGGTTCAACAAAAACTCTTGCAACCAGGCCATACATGACCTCCCACTTATTTAGCCTGAGTGTAGAGAATATATTGTCACCCATGGTTGTTGGCCATCCAACCGTAATCCGAAGGTATAAAAACGAAAAGAAGAAAAAAATATGAATTTTCTCTAGATCGATGACAATACACCCTACTTGGGTATGACCCGACTAGCCATGCTGCCTGTCCGATATTTGTCATTTCCCGGTTGTGAGACTAGAGGCTACGTTTATCTTCAGAACATTTGATCACCATTCACTTTGAACGCCACATTGTCAAACTCGTCAATTCATTAATCGATTTCCAAAAGTATCACGAGTATAAAAAGTTAAGAGGAACGAATTCCTCCGCCACCAGACATTATACCTTTAAGAGATCAACCATACGTGATTAATTAGGAATACTCTGTCACACACTCATCCATATAAGTTGTCCTGGGACTGGACAAACAAAAAGCACCATTCTGGAACTGAACGACCTTCGCATTTCACTTTGTCTTCAATTGTCTTCATCATAATCTAATTCACGGCGCTTATGCCTATACGGAGTGGTTTTCAGATAACAAATCCAACCGGTCTCTCCGTATTGACACCGATGGTCAAAACACTTCGATAGTCGGTTATTTGACTATCGATGTAAAAACAAACATTCATTCAAATGTACAACTAAACATCACACAATCACTGGCCCTTTAACATTAATATTCTAGTTTCTCATATCTTCGCAGATATTTCTCAAAACTATTAGCCTTATACTTCTTGGAAAAACATTTCCAGTTTCCATTTTAACTATTTGCATAACAATCGCTTCTAAAACCTTATCCATTTTAAAACGTAGATATTATTGCTTATAGAAATCTGGTTTCATTTAATCAATCTGAACTTGATTTTTATAATAAAATATCATTACAAGTTAAAATATCATTTACCAAGTTAATTCCTAAATTTGTAATCCAACTTTGCTTCATAACTGCGCTTTCAAGTAAGCTCCTCCTCACTTATAAATCTAGTTTATAACTTATTCTCGATTACATATCCTACTTTAAATCGATTGGTTTTAAGACCAATATTAACTATCTTATCAAATTCTATAATATAATCTTGACCATAAATACTTTTATAATCCTCGACATAGTCGAATACCCATTTATAAATCAAATGGATTTTCTTAATCCCCAATTACATCCTGAACGTTGAAATAAATTTCACCATTCCACTTTAAATTGTATTCTTGAATTCTTATTTCCCAAATTTCCTAATGATAATTATTTCATTCCATTTTACATATCATTTTTAAGTTACACTGCTTGTTTTACAAAATTGAAACAAGTTATTGCATTCTAGCCCAATCAATATTAAATTCTTATTATTTAAATATAATATATAACAGATTTCCCTTTTTAAACTTGAATTCCTTTCCAATATATTTGCGGTATTTAAATATCCGTTATTTCAGGGCCAGGGTAATCCTACATCTCAAACAAACAATAACCAACATGGATTATTTATCATATCATGTAATGTAACATATGAAAACAATAATATAATTGTTGATGAATCCGGTTGGGCTCCTCCAACCTGTTTCCCTGCATCCACTGATGTTAGTCACCGCAAATAACACCAATTTCATATGATGGAATATTATAATCGATGGAATCAGTATCCAAACAATGATGTGTATATATACAATGCTATATATATATATATATATATATATATATTTCAACCAATTTAATTGTAATTTGCCTAAGCAACCATCATGCACGATTCAACCATTATTTTAAAATATAATTATAATATTTTAAAATAAAAGAGAGTTAGTGAATTTACTCACCTTCATGCGTTAACCGTTAAATAACGGTTTACGTCAGTTGATTAAACCAAGCGTTCTTATTCTGCCATAATTTCAAACGTCCTTCAAATTGCTCCAAACTGACTTCAAAGCGTCGCCACCTTCCGTGCGATTCCAAAGTGGCGGGTAGTGTTTCATTCCTTTCCGCTTGGGCTAGCCCAAGTCTAAGGATCCATGCTCGCCTCGATAAAAGTTCCTTTCTACCTTGTTAGGCCATGCAACTCCCAGTTTTCTTAAAATATAATTTGCATGCGCGTGCTCCCTAATGAACAAGGGCGGAATTAGCCCTGGGCACTGCTGGGCTGCAGCCCAGGGTGAAAAATAACCTTAAAATATTAGCTTAGCTCTAATTAAAGAGAAAGTAAAAAAATAGAAGCCCATCTCATCCTTTGTTTGTTCTTCATGCCAGCTTATTGCCGCTCATTCATTCATTCGAAAAGTCAATTGGGAGCCGACTTTTTTTCGTGGGTGATTCTTCCTTTCTGTTGATCAATATTATAGAGCATTTCAGGTGATTTTTCATTTGCTCACTCGACTAGAGATCTGTTCTTTGAAGGAAGAAAAAAATCCTATTTTTTGGATTTTTCATGCCTGAAATCTCAATTTAGTTTACATTACTATATACATCTTCTTCTGTAATTATATTGTAAGCTCACCGATTTCATCTTATTAGGTTGTAGGATATTTGATTTTTTAAGTTCCATTAGTCTGTCCTTGTTTATGCTTTGTTCTTTGTTGGCAACTTTTTTGTGTTCATGTGTTTCAGTATCACAAAACGACACCCTCTTCCATTTTTTAAAGCTTGTTCGTTAGCCTTTTTGGAGAGCTTTCAGCTTTAGCAATTTTTTTCCTTAGAGGTTTTGCAGCCAATACAAGTTATGAGAGGTATTTCTTTTAATCATTGATCAAAGATGGTTATTGCAAATATACATAGAGATTATACTGACTTGAGGAAAAAAAAGTCAGCTTCAAAGTTAGCCCATCCTCGATTTAATTCCTTGGTCCGCCCTTGATAATGAACATCAATCACCTCATTTCCTTCACAAAGGCAACCACATTTTCTTTGGCACATTTTCAGGTGTTACGCACCACTATAGTGCCATCCCTACATCATCACACATACTGCTCCAGATCTGAGCACCTATAGGTGATCTAAGACTGCCCCGACTCACTGCCCCTTTGCGCTTCCAAGGAGCATCCACCGTCGGTCACACTGACCTTTTCAGCTTCGCCACCTCAAAGTTGAACCCGAGCCCCACTTCCAGTCCAGTAACCATGCTGACAATCGAACACCCACAGTTGCCAGAAAATGGTCACAAACCATCCATGTTTTTCTCTCCCAAAAACAAATTTATAAGACCAGTATCCCACTTTGTATAAAACCCAGATCCACTCTCCAATTCACAGAAAAAGTAGCCGACACCATTTTACAGCACATCGGGGACCACGAACAAATATTTACAACCGGTGGGACGCAACAGTTCGTTCCCATTTCATGCGTGTTCCACCCCATGCTTGTGCCGTCCTCCAAACAAACCGTAGCTTGCTTCTAAAACATGCGATTTTGTTTTTGTTTTGTTTCATTTTTATTTTGAGTTGCCGTATCTTCCGGTGAAGCTCACTGTCAAGGAGAAAATAAAGGAAGAGGGTGCATGTATATTTATAAAGCGAGGTTCCTTCATACGCACGTAATAGGTTGATGGCTTAGACTTAGCGTAGGTTGACTGTAGTTTACTTTATCGGTATGGTTTTAAACACAGGGCATGTAGCGGTATGGGTCTGCATATTTATAAATGGGAAATACTTCAGAGTTAAGATATATAGGGCGTACGTACTCTAGTTTTAGGATAGCTTCAATTTCTTCAAACCATAGCTCTTGCAAATTAAATGGAAGCATGTTGTAGGAGTAGGCTTCATTTAGTGAAAGTATAGGCTTCATTTATTTGAAACATGGCACGCATTAAATAAGTATGGACGATGGCCTTTCATCATGCATGGAAAAAGGGCGTTCTCTGATGTATATGCCAAGGAACGGGTATTTATATTGGGTTTTGCAGTTGCTTTCATAGGAATTGCATTAGTCTTTGGTAGGTCACCATTAGGTTGTGGGTATGCTCACAGGTATCACTACTACAAAACAGCTTATTTGCTTTAGTTGTTTATCCCCTGTTGCTTCTGTTCTACAACCGAAGCAAATGCAACAGACGCAACAAACCTAAACTTATTGCTTTGGTTATGCAACTGAAGCAAAATGAGGTTTTTTTGCTTCCGCTGTCTAAAGAACCAAAGTAAAAAACGAGAGAATATGACTTAAAAAAGAGTTTTTTTTTTGCTCCAGTTGTTCCTCACAACCGAAGCAAAAGAATAATTCCAACAGATAAAAAAAAGAAATTTGCAGTAAATCTACAGTAATTCAATTCTATTAATATATCAAAACCTTCAAATGTAACAAAAACAGCAGTGTAAATCTGATATAGAAAAAATTATACTTTATTCTCATATTAGTTTTATACAACATCTATGAAAACGTACTTCAAAAAACTGCACCACACTAAGTTTCATAGCTCATATACATTATATATTCCTCAATACATACATCTCTGATATAAAATAATAATCCAATCAAATTTCAAAATAAACAGCAAATCCTGTCACCAATCCTGGGAGCCTTCTATAAACCTACATCACCTACAACATTTGATGAAAAGTGATATGTGGTTAACACCACAAACTGCCAAATGCCAATAATATACACGATATAAAAGTGATGATTCAGTCGAATGAAATTGCCTTTTCAAGTCGTTTAAATTCATATATAGTGTGTAATGTGTACGATACAATAACGGACCATATTTAGTCTTTGCAAAATAATAGACAATGACTGCAACATACACCGATTATTTTTATGGTAGTTCAATGAATATTTCCGAACTAATATTATTTAGTGAAATTTTGAAGTTTTGTTCGCAGTTAAGATGATGATATTCCAATTTCATCTAACAATTTGGTCCCCTGTTATTGAACATTAACACTAACTATCGAATTCATTTAAGTTTTCATGATGTTCAGGTCTCCAGAATTTTCTTCTTTTGTTTTTAATCCCTACCAATGGCCATTACGACATGTGTATTAGCTCCGAACATATCAAAGCCAGCCATTTTTATACCTAAACAAATGAAAATACGAGATCACATTCAGGTCTCCTATACACTGTTAGGGCATTTTGATGTACTCTTATATATCATGCAGTAGTTCACTGTGTGGTTGCACTACATGTGCCCGCACATATCTATTTGATTACACTAACATGAACAGAAATGGGTGGGCAACAAACCCACATGTTTTTTTAAACGTTGAACGGTAAACCACAAACTGCCAAATGCCAATTATATACACGATATAAAAGCATCACCAACCACTGGCATTTCCACAAAACTAAACTCAGTTATAAACCTACCTTTCTCGCTTCTTTCATTTAAAAGAAAATTAAAACTAAAAACAATTACCATACTGAATAAACTCCACACAGCAGTGTCTAAAAGCAACCAGCTTAACGAGAGTAACTCCAAGTCCCTTCCAGCACCCATTATTTCGCCTGAACACTTAAGTCGAAACTTTCCAGTAATACAAAGTTATATAGCTAATTTGAAATCTAGACAGGGATTAGAGCATACCGGCCTGTCAACAATCACAGCAACTCAGCAAATCTAGATCAGGAGTAAAGCCTATCAACTAAATTATACCCACTGATTACATCTCGCCGATTTAATCGTTGAATTAATTTCTTGCATCGGATCGGATTTTGATAGCTATGATACTGGTGTATGCTTGAAATTTTCTTCTGACGAAATCGATCTACTTGAAAACCCAAGATAAATTAAAAACAAAGGGTAGGTTCTTTAGACGATGAAAAGCGGCTGCCTAAAATTAGGGCAAGGAACTGCTGCCTTATAGGAAGGGGCAACGACTATGATGCAAAACTAATAATTAACGGTGTATGATGGGGGCAGCCTGTATTGGCATGCGTGTTCATGTAACTAAACCCTATAACGTTAAAAGTTATGGTCTGTAGACCCACTTAACCCTTGTTCACCTTAATTTCATTTTACCATCTTAGTTTGTAGTATAAATTGGTTACTCATACATTATTATTTGTTCCGATTGTTATTAATAGATTATTAAGTGTAAATTATCAAGCATTAAGTATATATTATTTTTAGAAATTTTAATTTTAAAATCAATGATAAGTTTTATACAAAATTTTAAATTTGCACAAAAAACTATTAGTAAATTATCAGTAATTTTTTATTTTTGAATTTTTTGACAATTACAAATTTTTTTAAAAAAAATATTGAATACATTTATATTTATTTTTGAGTTATATAACAAATAATACATATTAATTTTAATTCTATATTAAATAGTAAATAAGAAATAAAATATTCTTAATTTTCACCTATTAGTTATGAATTCATTTTTTTTAATAGTAACAATTAAAAATTAATAATCGACTGTTAGTTATTAGTTTTTTAATGATGGTGTTTAACATTAATTTTGAATTGTTATATATTATTTATTCAACATTATATATTAAATTTTAATTATAAAATTAAATTATTAAGCATATATTACTAAAAATTAGTTATTTAGTATAATTTATGGATTATTAAAGACTGCTAACTGATCACTAATAACTAAATATTTAATACTAAATTTATTTTTAATTATATCTTATTGACTTTTGATTATTAAATTAAAACATTATTCAATAGTAGATGTTAAATATTAATTAATTATTGATTAGTCAATATTATTCATTAAATTTTACTTATTATTTGATTATCAGTAATACTGAGTATTTATCATCTATTAAAAACTATCTATTATCTTTAAATATTATTTATTATTCACTATTATTATTCAATAGTATTTATAATTCATCATTATTATTTAATAGTATTTATAATTCATCGTTGTTATTTAAAATTAGTTATTATTCATCATTATTATTGGTTAATATTATTTTTCATTCATTATTTATTATTCACTAACTATTAAAAATGTAATATTTAAAATGTAATTAACAAAAATTAACTATAAATGACTAACTATTATAATTATCTGTAATGAATTATTAAGTGGAATAATTATTGATTATTTATAATAGTTAGTAACTATAAATTTTTATTGATTATCATTAGTTATAATAAATTATATATTATATATAAGTTGTTTACTAACATTTTATTATTCCGGTGTATTTGCTTCGGTTTCTGGGTAATGGAAGCAAATAACACTATTTGCTTCGATACATTTGCTTTGATTCCTAAGAAACCGATGCATATAATATTATTTGCTTCAGATGTAAGAACAACCGAAGCTAATAATACTATTTGCTTCCATGTAATTGCTTCTGTTGTTAATACAATCGAAGCAAATGATACTATTTGCCTCGGTTGTGAGCACAACGGAAGCAAATACACTATTTGCTTCCATGCATTTGCTTCAGTTGTTAGTAAAACCGAAGCAAATGATACTATTTGCTTCGATTGTGAGCACAACCGAAGCAAGTGAGGCGAGATAACAGACATATTTTGTAGTAGTGTATGGCGGTAATGTTTTCAAAGTCTAATCTCATAAAATTTTAGTCAAGGTTAGAAGTAATAGGGTATGAAAAAAATTAAATGCAAGGGCATGGGAGAAGAGTAGTGCTACAGTGGATGGTGACAATATTTTCATCTAATGGTTCGAAAACTGTATATTGTATTTATGTAGGTTGTTCTTTTATGTATATAGAGTATCAGATCCAAAATTCTAAATTAACGTTCTACAGGCCGCTATAGACAAAAATAAAAATACAGTCGTGTCCAGCAAGGGGCCACGATCCCAAAAATATAATAATATCAGTAGGTTAACTTATATTGTGAATGTAACAACCCGTATTTTCAATAACCTGTTATAACGTAAATCGAGGCAGAATTTAATTTATAATTCTGAATCAAGGGAAACGGGCTATGCCATTGCGTTCATCTCGGAAAAATACGCGAAATAGAGTCCGAGTTTTCGAAAATCGGAGTCCGTATGACCCGATTAAGGCCCAACGAAGTTTTCAGAAAATTTCAAAGTAAAAACAGATTTCAAATTCAAGTTTGAATTTGGAAATTAGGGCAGTTGGGCGCAGGCGGGAAATTTCCAGCCAGACCACCCATGTCGACAGCCCTGTCGACTGGGCAGTCGACATGGTTAGGCCCAAGTCGACAGCCCTATCGACTTGGGTGTCGACTTGGCTCAGCTGGGCAGTTTTGCCTGGTGCACCATTTTGGGGTTTTGGTTAGGTTTTGGGGCCAGATTCGGTTTTAAGGGCTGAGATTGGAATTAGGGTTTAATCCTAAGGTTGAAACTAATCCTAATCTCTATAAATAAGCCCTAACCTAACCCTAAATCATCATTATTCAACCCTACAACTAAACTATGGCAAAATTATTCCTCTCATGGCCTCCACTCTCTTCATAAAATTTCTAAGTTATTTCTATGAGAGATTTTCCATGCATACAAGTGTTTTCAAGCTTGTATGAGTGTCATTAGCTTGCATTCAAGTCAAGTTTCCATATTTGCATCATAAAGCAAGGGTTTTGATCATTTTGGCTCAAGGGTTTTTCTATTGGAGCTTGCATTTTGGGTTTATTTGATTGCATAAGGGCTTTGTCTCAATCTATATATATTTGTGTGTCTTCATAAGCATTGTAAGCCCTTTTCTACTTTCATATTTAAACTCTAAAGTTAAATGAATGATGCAAGTTTGGTTGATCATTATGATATGCAAGTTTGCCATGTTATGATATGCAAGTTTATCATGTTATGTTATGCAAGTATGCCATGTTATGATATGCAAGTTTACCATGTTATGCTATGCAAGTATGCCATGTTATGATATGCAAGTTTACCATGTTATGCTATGCAAGTTTGCCATGTTATGATATGCAAGTTTACCATGTTATGCTATGCAAGTTTGCCATGTTATGATATGCAAGTTTATCATGTTATGTTATGCAAGTTTGCTATGTTATGATATGCAAGTTTGCCATATGATATGCAAGTTTTGTTATGCAAGTTTGGGTTGATCATTTTGCTCATGTTATCATGTTATGCAAACTTATCTTGGGTTTATGAGCTTAAAGTTTCAAGCTTTATGCTAAAGGTTGCATTTTGGCAACATGTAAGTTATCATATCCCTTATGATAACTTGCATGTGAGGCTAAATGCGAACTTATGGCAACTTCTACATGTCATTTATCACCATGTATCACTTATATGCTAAGTTTGGTTTTATGCATACTTTTGAGGCCTAATGATGCAATATGCAAGTATATGAACATATGTACATTTCATATGCCACCATGTTAAACTTGTGGCTTCAACACCATTTGTCGTCTTTATGCCAAGTTCCCTCTTTCTATCCTTTATGCGCTATTGCGATTATGTAAGCGATGGGATTGCGTTTGGGGTTGGGTAAACTTAAAAGACATGAAAACATAAGATTGGGAATTTACCTATTAAGTTAGGTCTACCCAAATTCTTGAAAACTTGTAATATGTTTTGGAAACATGATGGACATGACACTTAGAAAATATAAGTGTGACCAACTCGAGGTTGGGTTGAGTTTGTAGCGTAAAACTACCCGGAACCGGCCGGCTTAACTAGTTGCTACAAGCAATAGGACCCAATGTGAGAAATTGGTCATGTTGTACCTTGAACAGGAGGTTAGACCAAGTTGTGGTGTAAAGCTACCCGGACCCGCCCGGCTTAACTAGTAACCACAACAAGGTCTAATGTGAGAGGTTAAGGCACATTAAATTAGTTAACGCCTCATGATTAGGGTTAAGTCATGGTCCACTTAATACTTAACCAATTTGGGCTTGGTAGATTAATCAGGGTTAAGTCGTGAACTCATCGTTACACTTAACCAAGTTAATCCATGATTAGTAAAAGGGTTAAACCGTACTTAACCCACTAGAAAATCCTAGCAATGGGGGTCCACTCCAGCAGTAATCCCAAGTTTGTATCATTAAGACCCTAGGGACTAGGCTAGGGTGGGGGCACGATTACTGGACTGGTATAAGTGACCAAAACGACGGTCGAGTGGTACGCCGATGTAGTTCCGGACGGACTATGGTCGTGCACGTAGTCCGTATTTGGAGAAGTCAAGCATGGGTACCAGTAGATCGAGACTGTGCACTTACGTTTATGGTGTCCAGGGGTTGACACCCTAGGGCTTGATACACCCGACGGGAGACCCGGCACAGTCCGACTACAATTATGTTTGGGCCGTATTGACACCAACACGTGACGAGTTAGTCTTAGGGAGCCGATCGATTAGACCGTTTGGTTGGACCTCGTATTAGGGTCATTTCATGTTATTGGGCCAAAGCTTGGGCCAAGGGATCAATACTTGTTTATTCAAGTCATGTTAGCTTGCTAGTACACCTGTGGTGCAAAAACCTTAAACCTGATTATGCGATGACACCTTTATCTACCTTGTTAGTTAATCATCATGCTAGTATGTTGTTATCCTTATGTTCATCCCTGCTTCTCATGTCAGTTAACTTTATCAGTTTACATTGATTGTAGTAGGGCTTACTCAGTCTTTTTGACTGACCTGTTTTCTTTCGCCTCTTTTCTTCCGATTCCCCCCCCCCCCCCCCCACCCCAGGTTCTCAGGGTGGGAATATTGGAGCTTAGCTTGGATTTCTGATCGCTTGCTTGTGGGATTTAGCTCATGTACGGTTTGACATGAAGCTAGCTATGGTTATCACTTATTTTGGGGATAGTACTTATGTATTTCAGATTTTCAGTTGATGTTGTTTTTATCTAGACTTGTTTATTTGGAAAGTTGACATTATGTTGTACCAGACTTGTTTTGAAATGGTTTGAAATCTTCCGCTGTTTTATCTATGTTATTTACTCTGTTTACATATATACATATGTTCTTGTTCTGCCTTGATATATCATTATGCATGTTTACCCGATTCAAACGCCCCTCCAAAGTCAGAGTGCTTGCAAGAGACACCCTGGCGGAGGTGGGGTGTTACATTTGGTATCGGAGCCAGGTTTACGAGAAGGAACAAAAAGGTTTTTAGAAAACTTTTGGAAAACTATTTTCAAAACCAAGTATAAAGTATTTTCCAAAGAAAAGTCTAGTTTATTTTAAAGGCTATTCCCCAAAAAGCCATTAGCAAAATTCCTTCGTTTTTCTCCATTCTGAATCTATCTTTTTCTTCGTTTTCAGTATGGCCAATAACTTTGCCATTCCGGAGGGAGTACACGTACCTGTTTGGTATAGGAGACTTTTGGAGGCTAGGGCGACCGAAGCCGGCCCCGCCGATGTTCCTCCTCCTCCTCCTCCGGTAGTTAATGTTCTTCCTCCTCCTGCCGCTGAGGTTCCTCTTCCCCCTCCCCCTCAGCATCCACAAGAGGATTTCGCGGAGATTTGCAAAGACTTTAAGGCGATGGGTTGCAAGAATTTTGTTGGGATGGAGACTTCTGTTGAGGCAAGAAACTGGTTAAAGGAAACTGAAAACCTCTTTGCTATCTTAGATATAGAAGATCGTAGGAAAGTTCTGTTGGCGGTATGGTTATTGAAAGGGGAAGCTGCTTATTGGTGGGTAGTCACCACCACTACTAGACCAATTGAGACTTGGGATGAGTTTAAAAGAAGGTTTGGACTGAGGTTTTTATCGTCAGCAGAGGAGAACCTTCAGATGGAGAGGTTCCTATCACTAAAGCAAGGGGACATGACCATTAGGGAATACGTGGATAAGTTTAATCAACTTGCTCGGTTCGGTTTAGACTTGGTTAACACAGCTCAGAAGAAGGCCATGCACTTTGCTCTAGGACTAAACGAGCCATTGCGCGGTTTGGCCATATCTCATATACCCATCGGAGCGACCTTCGAGAGTTTGGTGAATGTGGCCCTACTCAATGAAGAGAATAGGAGTGACAAGAAGGAAATCAAGGTGAATGAGTCTCAAAACAAGAAAACGGGGCCCAAAAAGGAAATTAAAAAAAAGGAGGAGAAGTCTAAAGATAAGAAGGAAAAGAAGTGCTTTACTTGTGGAAGTTCGACTCATCTTATTAAGGATTGTAAGAAGAGGAAATGGAAGAATGGTGAATGCTTTTTCTGCGGTGAGACTGGACATTTCAGCAAAGATTGCCCGAAGAAGCAAGGGCAAGGTCAGACTCAGTGTGCAAGACCATCTGGAGGGCGAGTTCATCCCCTCAACATCGTTCTTTCAGCTCATGATCGAGGTAGTGTTTCTGTTAAAAGTCCTGTTTACATTTCTGATTTTCCTGTTTGTACTTTGTTTGATTCTGGCACATCGCATAGTTTATTTCATCTTATCTAGTTGAAAGTTTGCACCTAAGTACTAGTCAAGTTAATGATCCCGTGTATGTTCCAAATCCAATTGGGGTTTCCGCCCATTTGTCTATTATCTACGTGGATTTGAAAATCTCTATCTTTAGTGTAGAGTTCTCGTGTGATGCTTATATTCTCGGTTTCATGGGGTATGGGTTGATTTTGGGCATGGATCGATTGTCCAGTTTTGGAGCCATCCTTGATTTTTGAGCATAGGGTTGTGAGGCTCATGACTCGCCTCGGTAATACCCTAAAAATTTCTAGTAACCCTATGAGTCCCGTCATGTTGTGTTATCTTGAATCCCTCAACTCGTCTATCGATAGTTTGCAATCGGTGAGGGTGGTCCGAGAATATCCTGATATCTTGGGTGAAGTGAAGGGGTTTACCCCTAAACGAGAGATAGATTTCCGCATTTATCTGGTTAATAATGCCAAGATAGTTTCGTGGCCGGTTAGGCACATGGCCCCGCAAGATGAGAGTTAAGAAAGCAAGTCAAGGAGTTGCTTGAGAAGAACTTCATTAGACGAAGTATATCTGAATGGGGAGCGCCTGTAGTATTTACTACCAAGGCAGATGGTTCTCTTCGACTTTGTGTTGATTATCGTGAGTTAAACAAAGAGAATAGACAACCATTGCCAAGGATCGATGATTTGTTTGATCAGCTTGTAGGAACATCTGTTTTCTCTTGATCTTGCTACTGGATCCCTTCAGCTCAGAGTAGCTGAGGATAGTATAGAAAAAACTGCGTTCAGAACTCCAGATGGATTCTTAGAATGGCTGGTCATGCCATTCGGTTTAACTAATGCACCCGCCTACTTCGTGGACTTGATGAGTAGGGTGCCTAGGGAGTCCCTGAACAAGTTTGTGGTAGTCCTTGTAGACGATATCCTGACTTTCTTAAAGAACGAGGAAGAACATGCTAGACATCTCAAGGAGGTGATGGATACGCTTAGAGCGCATCAGTTGAAAGCCAAGTCCTCCAAATGTCATTTTGGAGAAAAAGAAGTTAGATTTCTTGGGCACATAGTTTCTAAGCAAGGCTTAGTGGTGGATCCTACTAAAGTGGTCGCGGTTCAAAACCGAAAAGCTCCGACGAGGACAATTGAAGTAAGAAGTTCTCTCAGTTTAATTAGTTAGTTGTAACACCCCGAATTTTCTATTAACACTAAAGTTGCTAAAATATTAATAAGTGTGTAAGAGAGGCGATGTATCTAATATGAATATAAAAATATTAATAAGTGTGTAAGAGAGGGGATGTATCTAATATGTATATAAAAACAATAATAAGTGTGTAAAAGGGGGGGATGTATCTAATGTGTACATTGTAGAATATATATATATATATATATATATATATATATATATGGGCAGTTAATGCAAACATGAATAGAAGTTTATTAATTTGCTGAGTGTTTGCTAAGTCACTTCTGACTCATTGCTGAGTCAACAAGATAAACCCCATCTTGTCTGAACGGCTGCGGTTATTTCTAGGTTAAATCTAATGGCCTAAATGAATTCTAAAATCTATAAATAAGTGGGTAGACCCTAGACCTAAATCACTTGTAAAATTAGAGAAGCTACCGTCATGCTGCTGCCATGAAGTTCAGCCTAGCTGTCACAAACTAAGAAGAGGAAGCCTAATCATCTACAACTAAATCTACACAAATCAAATCAAAAGATCTCTCTTTCTCTAATTCTTTTCTTTTGTTGGTGAGTATGATGATTCTCACAAGACTATTACAAACTAATTTGACTCAGTTATGAATGGATCACAAGAAAGTGATGTGATTTGTAATTGTAAATTCTATATATTGTGGATCTCTTATTATGTTATTATGTTGTCGTATGATGTAAATTATATATGCTATGTCATGCTATGTTGTAAATTCTCTTATGCTATGTCGTGCTATGTTGAGAATCATGTCAAGCTATGTTATACTATCATACTATGCCATGTTATAAATCATGCTATATTATGTTGAAAAATCATGTTGTTGGATCATGCTTAAAGTTATGTTTTTTTTTTCTTAATTTAAATGGATCTTGTTTATGGGAATTTGCCTATTAGGTTAGGTGTACCCATAAACTTGAAACTATAATTAAATAAAACTTGATTATGGGAATTTGCCTATTGAGTTAGGTGTACCCATATAAAACCATGTTGTTAAAAAAATTAGATGATGTTGATTCACACATGTTCATATGTAAGTTTATGAAAATTGATTGAGATCATATTAGGTGAATTTTGAACAAGTTGACACCTTTAGGTCCATGACATGTATAATCTATGCAAGTTGGACATATGCAAGTTTCACCCCTTATTATGATTCATTTGGTCATATATACATGTTGTTATTATGATAATCTCTTTTATGCTATGAGTTAGGCTATTCGAGTCTAACATATATTTTGCGAATAAACGTTCAAACGTGGGGTAGGGGTAATATTAGGAATTAATAAATTGGGTGCAATTTTGTAAGATTTTGCATACCATGAATGGATGTCCATAATTGAGTCAATTATGGACATTGTTAAAAATTGGAAGTAATTAATAATTCAAGTAGGGAATTATTAAAATTGGGGGAAAGTGGATTATTATTAATAATCAATGCTTAGGACACGAGGTTGGACCCGTTTGTGATGTAAACCTGCCCGAACCCGCCCGGCAAATCCAGTAGTCACAAATGTCGGCCCAATGTGAGAGGTCCTAGGCCCAAACTAAAGCATAACAGTTGTAAAGACACGAGGTTAGACTCTTTTATGGTGTAAGACTGCCCGGACCCGCCCGGCAAATCCAGCTGCCATAAATGCCAGTCTAATGTGAGAGGTCTTTATGAGGTTATGGCCTTAATGAACTAAGAAATACTTAACCAGATAATCATGTAAGGTGGGACATGGGGGTTAAGTAGGTGCCTTGGGTGGCATGAGGAATCTGGTGGTTGCCTTTAGAGGCATTTGAAATACGATTAGACTTAACCAAACACACCTGTAAATGAACATGACTAAGTGGGTTAAATGGGATGGACTAATGGGGACAAGCTTAGGTGGAATGCTTGTGGTAAATAGTGGGGGCCCATTTCAACCAGTATCCCAAAACGTATCTTTGTGGGCTCGACCCAAGTCGAGGACGGGACACGCATACTGGGTTTGACTATAAGAGGCCAAAACAGGGAGCGGTGGCAACGCAAGTCCAACGGGTTTCATATGCGTGTGTGGACCCGGGGTGGTAGGTAAGACGTTGTTGCATCGTGTAGGTATAAGCCGTGCATGTCCGTTGTATCAGGTTGCCACTTTAGGGGAGTGATACACCCCACTGTGGGGCCAGCACGGGTATCTACGAGTTAGGGAGCCGATCGAATAATGGGAAGTAGGGTACACCTAGTGGAGATAGGGGCAGGCGGCACCTATGTAGTCAGCTAGGGGTACGTAAAGCCATTGGGAAAGTTTCTAAGTGAAGCTAAGTGGGATGAATCTTTAGGGGGACTGGTGTGGTGCAGTATAGTGTTTATCCTTTAGTATTTAGGAGCGCCTATAACGTTGCCTTTAGCGATTGTCTATGTCCTTAATCTGCTCTTCATAGACATTTTCTTGTTTTCCAGCTTATGCCTTAGTCCAGTTATTTTGTTAATAGTATTGTAGAATTATCATATTCACCAGACTTTATGTCTGACCCCCTCTTTTCCATCCTTTTTCTCCCTTCAGGTCCGCAGGTTGTGCCAAGTTCTAGTGGAGTCTAGTTGGATCGCTTATCTTCTGGAAAGCTTGGACTGCTGAAGTAAAGTCCAGCTTGTTATCTTTCTTTTTAATGGCTATTCATGTAATGGGCTTATGTACTTGTTTTATCAAGATAGATATTATACTTGACATTGAATATGGTGTTATGATGTAATCAAACATGTTTTGACTTCTGCTACAATGAAATAAAGTTTTTGAATTTCCAAGTACTATTTTATATCTGTCTTGTTGTAATTTTACTGTTCTATATTCACTTAAAACCTCCATGGAAGTTAATGCATTCCCTTTGTGAGTGACATTAATGGACGTGGGGTGTTACACGTGGTATCAGAGCATAAGGTTACCAGAACAGATAAAAAAAAATTTAGAAAAATATTTTTTTTTCTAAAGTATTTTTGGAAGAAGTGCTTTCAAAAAAAAACATGTTATTTAAAGAGAGTTTTTATGAAAAACATAATCCCAAATAGCCACATCCTTATCTTTATCTTTCGAATTCTCCATTTTGAATCTTTCCTTTTTCGTTTCAGCATGGCTGAAGATCTTAATCTCCCAGAAGGTGTGACGATTCCAGGGTGGTTTAGGAGATACTTGGAGGCTAGGGCCACCACTGCAGGCCCAGCGGATATTCCTCCACCCCTAGTTGCACCCATTCCTCATCCTCCTCCTCCTCGTGTTGACACTTTTGCAAAGACGTGCAAGGAATTCAAGGCTATGGGAGGAAAAACTTTTCAAGGGACTGAGACGTTTGTGGAGGCCAGAGATTGGCTTAAGGAGACTGAGGAATTGTTGGATATCTTTGAAGTGGAAGATGGGAGGAAAGTCCGTTTAGCTGCTTGGTTAATGAAGGGAAAGGCCTCGTTTTGGTGGGAGGTCACTAACGGGGAACGTCCAGTTGATTCATGGGCGGATTTCAGACGAAGGTTTGAGGCAAAGTTTCTTTCAAGGGCAGAGGAGAACTTAAATATGGAAAAATTCCTGGCACTAAAGCAAGGGAGCTCATCAGTAAAGGAATATGTCAATAAATTTAATCAGTTAGCAAGGTTTGGCTTGGAGTTGGTGAACACGCCAGAGAAGAAAGCTTTGAGGTTCGTTAGAGGCTTGAATGAACCGTTGCAATGGTTGGCTATGACCCACATACCTATGGGAGCCACCTTTGAGAAGCTAGTAGAAATGGCACTTATGCATGAGGATAAGGCAGTTGAAAAGAAAGGGGATCAGAAGAAACCCCAACAGCAAAATAAGAAGGGTGGTAAAAACAATAATGGCAAAGGGAAGAAGAAATGCTTCAATTGTGGGACGCCTGGCCATCTCAGCAAAGATTGTAGAAAGAAAAAGAAGGCTGGTTGTTTTCATTGTGGAGATGCGGGACATTTAGTGAAGGACTGTCCAAAGAAGGGGCAGAGGGCAGGGTCTACCTCGGGAGGACAGGTGCAGGCTCTTATGGCACCAGGGCAGGCAAGGGGGCAAGTTCAGGCTATTGCGGCCCCACCGCTGCAAGAAAGAGGTAGAACAATTTCTGTTGAAAGCTTAGTTTTTCTGTTTGATCATCCTGTCTGTACCTTATTCGATTCTGGCGCATCTCATTCGTTTATCTCTGCATCATTAGTTGAATCACTGCACTTGAACACCAGTTTAGTAGAGGATCCCTTGGTCGTTTCAAATCCAATTGGGGGTTTGGCTCATTTGACCATGATATGTTTGGATTTGAAAATCTCTATACTTAGCGTTGAAATTAGATGTGATGCTTATGTATTGGGCTTCACGGGCTATGGGCTAATTTTAGGAATGGATTGGTTGTCTAGAAATAGGGCCATTCTTGATTGTGAAAGGAGAGTAGTTAGGCTTGTGACTCGCCTTGGTAATGCTCTCGACATCTTTTGTAATCCCATAAATTCCGTTATGCTAAGTTATCTTGAATCGCTTGACGAATCCGTAGAGAACCTGCGATCGGTAGAAGTGGTCCGGGAATATCCGGATGTGTTTGAGGAGGTGAAGGGCTTACCTCCAAAGCGGGAGATAGACTTTCGAATTTATCTTGTGGATAATGCTAAACCCGTATCTTTGCCAGTGCGCCACATGGCTCCTCGTGAAAGGAGGGAACTCAATAAGCAAGTAAAGGAGTTGCTTGAGAAGGGGTTCATAAGACGTAGTATATCGGAGTGGGGTGCTCCAGTAGTTTTTGCCACAAAGGAGGATGGGTCTCTTAGACTTTGTATGGACTATAGAGAACTAAACAAGCTTACTAAAAAGAACCGACACCCACTGCCGAGGATTGACGATCTCTTTGATCAGTTAGTTGGCGCCTCAGTGTTTTCGCAGTTGGACTTAGCCACTGGCTTTCATCAACTGAGAGTGGCTGAGGATAGTATAGATAAGACTGCTTTTAGGACTCCTGACGGATTCTATGAATGGCTAGTGATGCCCTTTGGTTTGACAAACGCCCCTGCATATTTTGTTGATTTGATGAGTAGGGTGTTTAGGGAATACCTTAACAAATTCGTGGTAGTCTTTGTGGATGACATCTTAGTCTTTTCTAAGAATAAAGAAGAGCACTCCCTACATCTTAGGGAAGTGTTGGAAACCCTTCGAGCGCATAACCTTAAGGCAAAATTTTCTAAGTGTCACTTCTGGAGGAAGGAAGTACGGTTCTTAGGGCACGTGGTTTCCAAAGAAGGGATAGCAGTGGATCCCGCAAAGGTGGTGGCCATCCAAGATTGGAAGGTCCCTAAAAATGCAACCGAAGTAAGAAGTTTCTTGGGGTTGGCTGGCTATTATAGGAAGTTTATCAAAGACTTCGCAAAAATATCAGCTCCATTAACACGGTTAACGAAGAAGAACCTGGTTTTTACGTGGGACAAAGATTGCGATGATGCGTTCCAACGTTTAAAGAGAGCCTTAACTTCAGCCCCAGTCTTAGTGCTGCCAGACGGGAATAAACCGTTTACCATCTATACTGATGCTTGTGGGACGGGACTTGGCGCGGTCCTCATGCAAGAGGGAAGAGTAATAGCCTATGGTGGAAGGCGGTTGAGGGTTCATGAAAAGAATTACCCCACGCATGACTTAGAGCTAGCCGCAATTGTTTTCGCGCTTAAGTCTTGGCGTCACTATCTTCTTGGTGAGAAATTCGAACTGTTCACAGACCACAAATCATTAAAATACTTATTCTCTCAGAAGGATTTGAATTTAAGGCAGCAACGGTGGATGGAATTCTTAGCCTCCTACGATTTTGAAATAGCATATACCCCGGGCAAGGTTAACGTGGTGGCAGACGCCTTAAGTAGGAAAAGGTTGTCCTTGAGTCCGTTGTTTGTTGAACGACAAAGCTTAGAATTCATCTCTATGTTTGACTTTAGACCCTCCGTTGACTTAGTACCCGGTCTGTTAGCATCCTTGGAGGTTAGACCTACACTTCTAGGACGGGTTGGTGAGGCACAGCGAGACGACCCATAGTTGGTTGAGATAGTAGAAAAGCTCAAAGGGGGGGAGTCGTCAAGCCATCTTCGTAGGTATACCCTAGACGATAAGGGTTGGTTACGAAGGGATAATAGACTTTGTGTACCACAAGACGAAGACTTAAGGAAGGCCATTCTTGATGATGCTCATCGCTCAAAAATGACCATTCATCCCGGCGGGGATAAGATGTACAAAGATATGAAGCGGGTTTTCTTTTGGGCCGGTATGAAAAAGGATGTGGCCGAGTATGTCGCTAGATGCTTGGTGTGCCAACGAGTTAAAGCAGAACAAAAGAAACCCGGTGGGTTGCTTCACCCATTAGAAGTTCCACTATGGAAATGGGAAAGCATCTCAATGGATTTTGTGGATGGATTACCAAGATCAAGGAAGGGTAACACGGGGATTTGGGTTATAGTAGATAGACTTACTAAAAGCGCCCATTTTATTCCCGTGAAAAGTAAGAGGACTGCTCCGTGGTTGGCTTCTGTATACATTAAGGAGATAGTTCGTTTGCACGGTATTCCTTCTAGTATAGTAAGCGACCGTGACCCCATCTTTACTAGCAAATTTTGGAAGAGTTTACAAGAGGTGGTAGGGACTCAGCTATGTTTGAGCACCGCATATCATCCTCAGACGGATGGCCAGACCGAGAGGGTGAACCGCATTCTAGAGGATCTTTTAAGGCTTTGTATCCTAGACTTTGGGGGTACATGGGAAGAGCACCTTCCGTTAGTAGAATTCGCATATAATAATAGCTTTCAGTCTAGTATTGGCATGGCACCTTTCGAAGCTCTTTATGGAAGGCCTTGTCGATCACCTACATGTTGGTAGGAATCTACGGATAAGATCTTGCTAGGGCCCGATATGATTAGAGAGACTTCGGAAAAGATTGAGTTGATTCGAAGGAGGATGAAAGCAGCACAAGATAGGCAAAAATCGTATGCTGATAAGAGGAGGACAGATCTTGAGTTTGACATTGGGGACATGGTTTTTATCAAAGTATCTCCGTTACAGAATATTGTTCGCTTTGGGTCCGTGGGGAAATTAGCACCAAGGTTTGTAGGGCCGTTTCCTGTAAAAAACAGGATTGGGAAGATGGCATATAGGGTGGAGTTGCCTGAGAAACTTAGTGGAGTACACGACGTATTCCATGTATCACATTTGAGGAAGTGTTTGCACAAGACCGCGGAGGTGGTAGAGCCGAGCTTGCTTAAAGAGGTGGAAATAGAGCGTGATGCAACAATTAGACAAGCTCCTACATGCATTCTTGGGTCGGAGATCAAAAAGTTGAGGAATCGAGAGGTCAGACTGGTTAAAGTGCAATGGGGAGATGATGAGAGCAACGCAACTTGGGAGACAGAAGAGAAGATGCGTTCGTTGTACCCTTTTCTTTTTGAGGGTATGTCTTTTAATTTCTCCTTTATCGCTTAGCTTATCTTATCTTATCTTTAGTATGTCCTCTCATTAGTATCTTTGACCTTTAGTTAGGATAATCCTATGGTTGAAACATGTGTTTGAGACATGTTATGTATGATGGATGCAAAATGGATGCAAGTGTTTGCTAGTGGTTGCTCGTGGATGCATATATACACACACTTTAGGCACTAGATCGGCTCAGTCACTTCATATTGCATATTGCATATATATGGATGTATTTAGTATAATGGTTATACCATCATATGGATGCTGCATTCGGTTGAATGGGTGTGCACGCATATAGAAGTAGTATGTAAGCAATTAGGATCTTTTGCATACATAATGGATTCATGACACTTACATAATTTGCGTTAAGGAGGTCAACTGAATCAGTAGACCGCCTGATTTCGCATTAGGTAAGGACATGTACACACACTTGCATATGATCATAAAGCATTAGAAGTCTTTTAAGGACAATGGATGCCTGTGTATGATGGATGAGTAGATGGACGTTTGGATGGTAGGATATACATTCTTCCAGACTTGAAGATTTCAGGGACGAAATCCTAAAAGGAGGGGAGAATGTAACACCCCGAATTTTCTATTAACACTAAAGTTGCTAAAATATTAATAAGTGTGTAAGAGAGGGGATGTATCTAATATGAATATAAAAATATTAATAAGTGTGTAAGAGAGGGGATGTATCTAATATGTATATAAAAACAATAATAAGTGTGTAAAAGGGGGGGGGATGTATCTAATGTGTACATTGTAGAATATATATATATATATATATATATATATATATATGGGCTGTTAATGCAAACATGAATAGAATTAATTTGCTGAGTGTTTGCTGAGTCACTTCCGACTCATTGCTGAGTCAACAAGATAAACCCCATCTTGTCTGAACGGCTGCGGTTATTTCTAGGTTAAATCTAATGGCCTAAATGAATTCTAAAATCTATAAATAAGTGGGTAGACCCTAGACCTAAATCACTTGTAAAATTAGAGAAGCTACCGTCAGGCTGCTGCCATGGAGTTCAGCATAGCCGTCACAAACTAAGAAGAGGAAGCCTAATCATCTACAACTAAATCTACACAAATCAAATCAAAAGATCTCTCTTTCTCTAATTCTTTTCTTTTGTTGGTGAGTATGATGATTCTCACAAGACTATTACAAACTAATTTGACTCAGTTATGAATGGATCACAAGAAAGTGATGTGATTTGTAATTGTAAATTCTATATATTGTGGATCTCTTATTATGTTATTATGTTGTCGTATGATGTAAATTATATATGCTATGTCATGCTATGTTGTAAATTCTCTTATGCTATGTCGTGCTATGTTGAGAATCATGTCAAGCTATGTTATACTATCATACTATGCCATGTTATAAATCATGCTATATTATGTTGAAAAATCATGTTGTTGGATCATGCTTAAAGTTATGTTTTTTTTTCTTAATTTAAATGGATCTTGTTTATGGGAATTTGCCTATTAGGTTAGGTGTACCCATAAACTTGAAACTATAATTAAATAAAACTTGATTATGGGAATTTGCCTATTGAGTTAGGTGTACCCATATAAAACCATGTTGTTAAAAAAATTAGATGATGTTGATTCACACATGTTCATATGTAAGTTTATGAAAATTGATTGAGATCATATTAGGTGAATTTTGAACAAGTTGACACCTTTAGGTCCATGACATGTATAATCTATGCAAGTTGGACATATGCAAGTTTCACCCCTTATTATGATTCATTTGGTCACATATACATGTTGTTATTATGATAATCTCTTTTATGCTATGAGTTAGGCTATTCGAGTCTAACATATATTTTGCGAATAAACGTTCAAACGTGGGGTAGGGGTAATATTAGGAATTAATAAATTGGGTGCAATTTTGTAAGATTTTGCATACCATGAATGGATGTCCATAATTGAGTCAATTATGGACATTGTTAAAAATTGGAAGTAATTAATAATTCAAGTAGGGAATTATTAAAATTGGGGGAAAGTGGATTATTATTAATAATCAATGCTTAGGACACGAGGTTGGACCCGTTTGTGATGTAAACCTGCCCGGACCCGCCCGGCAAATCCAGTAGTCACAAATGTCGGCCCAATGTGAGAGGTCCTAGGCCCAAACTAAAGCATAACAGTTGTAAAGACACGAGGTTAGACTCTTTTATGGTGTAAGACTGCCTGGACCCGCCCGGCAAATCCAGCTGCCATAAATGCCAGTCTAATGTGAGAGGTCTTTATGAGGTTATGGCCTTAATGAACTAAGAAATACTTAACCAGATAATCATGTAAGGTGGGACATGGGGGTTAAGTAGGGCCTTGGGTGGCATGAGGAATCTGGTGGTTGCCTTTAGAGGCATTTGAAATACGATTAGACTTAACCAAACACACATGTAAATGAACATGACTAAGTGGGTTAAGTGGGATGGACTAATGGGGACAAGCTTAGGTGGAATGCTTATGGTAAATAGTGGGGGCCCATTTCAACCAGTATCCCAAAACGTATCTTTGTGGGCTCGACCCAAGTCGAGGACGGGACACACATACTGGGTTTGACTATAAGAGGCCAAAACAGGGAGCGGTGGCAACGCAAGTCCAACGGGTTTCATATGCGTGTGTGGACCCGGGCTGGTAGGTAAGACGTTGTTGCATCGTGTAGGTATAAGCCGTGCATGTCCGTTGTATCAGGTTGCCACTTTAGGGGAGTGATACACCCCACTGTGGGGCCAGCACGGGTATCTACGAGTTAGGGAGCCGATCGAATAATGGGAAGTAGGGTACACCTAGTGGAGATAGGGGCAGGCGGCACCTATGTAGTCAGCTAGGGGTACGTAAAGCCATTGGGAAAGTTTCTAAGTGAAGCTAAGTGGGATGAATCTTTAGGGTGACTGGTGTGGTGCAGTATAGTGTTTATCCTTTAGTATTTAGGAGCGCCTATAACGTTGCCTTTAGCGATTGTCTATGTCCTTAATCTGCTCTTCATAGACATTTTCTTGTTTTCCAGCTTATGCCTTAGTCCAGTTATTTTGGTAATAGTATTGTAGAATTATCATATTCACCAGACTTTATGTCTGTCCCCCTCTTTTCCATCCTTTTTCTCCCTTCGGGTCCGCAGGTTGGGCCAAGTTCTAGTGGAGTCTAGTTGGATCGCTTATCTTCTGGAAAGCTTGGACTGCTGAAGTAAAGTCCAGCTTGTTATCTTTCTTTTTAATGGCTATTCATGTAATGGGATTATGTACTTGTTTTATCAAGATAGATATTGTACTTGACATTGAATATGGTGTTATGATGTAATCAAACATGTTTTGACTTCTGCTACAATGAAATAAAGTTTTTGAATTTCCAAGTACTATTTTATATCTGTCTTGTTGTAATTTTACTGTTCTATATTCACTTAAAACCTCCATGGAAGTTAATGCATTCCCTTTGTGAGTGACATTAATGGACGTGGGGTGTTACATTAGTTAGCGTCCCTTGAGCTTAGACCTACCCTTCTGGATCAAGTAGGGACTTTACAGAAAAAAGACCCGCAGTTAGTCGAGATCATGGACAAGTTGATTCGAGGCGAGATGGTAAGTCACCTCGCTATAGATGACAAGGGATGGCTAAGACGCGATGAGGGAAAGAAAGTTCGTGAGGAAGCGCATCGCTCTAAGTTGACTATACATCCGGGCAGAGATAAGATGTATAAAGATAGGAAGCACGTTTTCTTTTGGCCTAGGATAAAGAAGGATGTGGCGGAGTTTGTCTCTAGATGTATCATTTGCCAGCAAGTTAAGGCCGAGTCGAAGAAGCCCGGTGGGCTATTGCATCCTCTAGACGTTCCACTATGGAAGTGGAAGAGTATTCCCATGGATTTTATCGATGGATTACCAAGGTCAAGGAAAGAGAATACGAGCATGTGGGTCATAGTAGGTAGACTCACGAAGAGTGCTCATTTCACTCCGGTAAAGAGCGAAAGGACTGCATTATAGCTAGCAACGGATTACTTTCAAGAAATAAGGAGGTTGCACGGGGTTCCCTCAAGTATAGTTAGTAACCGTGACTCAATCTTCACTAGCCAGTTTTGAGATAGTCTACGGGAAGTCATGGGGAAAACGGCTGAATCTAAGGACGTCCTATCATTCACAGGCAGATGGTTCATTTCGTTCAAGCATGAGTTATAGAAAATTACGTTAGTAAGAGCAATTGGTAAACGTGGATTGGTATTTTCAAGAAAAGTTCTGCTGCGTGGAATACTTTATAGTAAGTAAACGAGATCCAGGATTCACTTGTGAATTTTGGAGAGCTTGCAGGAAACCATGAGGTCACAGTTATGTTTGAGCCAAGTATGATAGAAGAAGAGTAAGTGAAAGAGGAAGACGAGAGGCGACAATGAAATGGGTTCCAACTCATATTTGGAAATAAGAGTTAAGAAGCCAAGAAATCATGAAGTAAAAGACGGTCAAAGCACAGTGGAGTTAAGCTCAAGGAAACGTGACTTAGAAGACTGAAGGCTAGATACGCGCATCATATCTCTTTTTAAGAGCATATCCTTGATCCTTGTTTTCCTGTGGAACTTACTCGCATGTTATCTTTTTACGTATATCCTCTCGGTCCCATTCTCGGTCCTATTTCTATCGGGAGGTATGACTTATTGGCTAGTAATACATGTCAGGGTTTGAAGGGGTCCGCTAGGTTGACTAAACCTTTTGGGCTTTTATAGAATATGGGTTGGGTTAGGAAGGGATTTCTTGAAATCCGAAAGGGGTATATCCTGCTTATCTTCCCGATCTCTTTGTAGCATATCTTTCTTTTGCTATCTATATCGTGTTAATCTTGTCATAAGAACCTTAGGTAGAAACCCTTTGGATGAAACATGTGTTTGAAACATGTTATGCTTGATGTTTGCAAGTGGTTGCAAGTGTTTGCAAGTGGTTACTCGTGGATGCATTATACACATTAGGCACTAGATCGGCTCACACACTCCTCATATTGCATATGCATGAGTGTTTACGCTTATTCATGGATGAAAATTTTTGTGTTATCACATGGATGTTGCATATGGATGAATGTTATGTGCACACATATAGATGTTATACATTATGTTAGGAATTGAATACATATGGATTCATTTCACTAACATAATTTGCATTGATGATATTTGCATTAGATAAGTACATATACACACACCTTTGCATATGTTCATACAACATTTAGAATCTTGTAAGGACAATGATTGCTCGTGGATGATGTTTTGAGTAGATGGATGTTGGATGGTAGGATATGTTCTTCCTAACTTAGAGATTTCGGGGACGAAATCCTTTAAGGAGGGGAGAATGTAACAACCCGTATTTTCAATAACCTGTTATAACGTAAATCGAGGCAGAATTTAATTTATAATCTGAATCAAGGGAAACGGGCTATGCCATTGCGTTCGTCTCGGAAAAATACGCGAAATAGAGTCCGAGTTTTCGAAAATCGGAGTCCGTATGACCCGATTAAGGTCCAACGAAGTTTTCAGAAAATTTCAAAGTAAAAACAGATTTCAAATTCAAGTTTGAATTTGGAAATTAGGGCAGTTGGGCACAGGCGGGAAATTTCCCGCCAGACCACCCATGTCGACAGCCCTGTCGACTGGGCAGTCGACATGGTTAGGCCCAAGTCGACAGCCCTGTCGACTTGGCTCAGCTGGGCAGTTTTGCCTGGTGCACCATTTTGGGGTTTTGGTTAGGTTTTGGGGTCAGATTCGGTTTTAAGGGCTGAGATTGGAATTAGGGTTTAATCCTAAGGTTGAAACTAATCCTAATATCTATAAATAAGCCCCTAACCTAACCCTAAATCATCATTATTCAACCCTACAACTAAACTATGGCAAAATTATTCCTCTCATGGCCTCCACTCTCTTCATAAAATTTCTAAGTTATTTCTATGAGAGATTTTCCATTCATACAAGTGTTTTCAAGCTTGTATGAGTGTCATTAGCTTGCATTCAAGTCAAGTTTCCATATTTGCATCATAAAGCAAGGGTTTTGATCATTTTGGCTAAAGGGTTTTTCTATTGGAGCTTGCATTTTGGGTTTATTTGATTGCATAAGGGCTTTGTCTCAATCTATATATATTTGTGTGTCTTCATAAGCATTGTAAGCCCTTTTCTACTTTCATATTTAAACTCTAAAGTTAAATGAATGATGCAAGTTTGGTTGATCATTATGATATGCAAGTTTGCCATGTTATGATATGCAAGTTTATCATGTTATGTTATGCAAGTATGCCATGTTATGATATGCAAATTTACCATGTTATGCTATGCAAGTATGCCATGTTATGATATGCAAGTTTACCATGTTATGCTATGCAAGTTTGCCATGTTATGATATGCAAGTTCTTATGTTATGTTATGCAAGTTTGTCATGTTATGATATGCAAGTTTATCATGTTATGTTATGCAAGTTTGCTATGTTATGATATGCAAGTTTGCCATATGATATGCAAGTTATGTTATGCAAGTTTTGGTTGATCATTTTGCTCATGTTATCATGTTATGCAAGCTTATCTTGGGTTTATGAGCTTAAAGCTTCAAGCTTTATGCTAAAGGTTGCATTTTGGCAACATGTAAGTTATCATATCCCTTATGATAACTTGCATGTGAGGCTAAATGCGAACTTATGGCAACTTCTACATGTCATTTATCACCATGTATCACTTATATGCTAAGTTTGGTTTTATGCATACTTTTGAGGCCTAATGATGCAATATGCAAGTATATGAGCATATGTACATTTCATATGCCACCATGTTAAACTTGTGGCTTCAACACCATTTGTCATCTTTATGCCAAGTTCCCTCTTTCTATCCTTTATGCGCTATTGCGATTATGTAAGCGATGGGATTGCGTTTGGGGTTGGGTAAACTTAAAAGACATGAAAACATAAGATTGGGAATTTACCTATTAAGTTAGGTCTACCCAAATTCTTGAAAACTTATAATATGTTTTGGAAACATGATGGACATGACACTTAGAAAATATAAGTGTGACCAACTCGAGGTTGGGTTGAGTTTGTAGCGTAAAACTACCCGGAACCGACCGGCTTAACTAGTTGCTACAAACAAGGTCTAATGTGAGAAGTTGGTCATGTTGTACCTTGAACCCGAGGTTAGACCAAGTTGTGGTGTAAAGCTACCCGGACCCGCCCGGCTTAACTAGTAACCACAACAAGGTCTAATGTGAGAGGTTAAGGCACATTAAATTAGTTAATGCTTCATGATTAGGTTTAAGTCATGGTCCACTTAATACTTAACCAATTTGGGCTTGGTAGATTAATCAGGGTTAAGTCGTGAACTCATCGTTACACTTAACCAAGTTAATCCATGATTAGTAAAAGGGTTAAACCGTACTTAACCCACTAGAAAATCCTAGCAATGGGGGTCCACTCCAGCAGTAATCCCAAGTTTGTATCATTAAGACCCTAGGGACTAGGCTAGGGTGGGGGCACGATTACTGGACTGGTATAAGTGACCAAAACGACGGTCGAGTGGTACGCCGATGTAGTTCCGGACGGACTATGGTCGTGCACGTAGTCCGTATTTGGAGAAGTCAAGCATGGGTACCAGTAGATCGAGATTGTGCACTTACGTTTATGGTGTCCAGGGGTTGACACCCTAGGGCTTGATACGCCCGACGGGAGACCCGGCACAGTCCGACTACAATTATGTTTGGGCCGTATTGACACCAACACGTGACGAGTTAGGCTTAGGGAGCCGATCGATTAGACCGTTTGGTTGGACCTCGTATTAGGGTCATTTCATGTTATTGGGCCAAAGCTTGGGCCAAGGGATCAATACTTGTTTATTCAAGTCATGTTAGCTTGCTAGTACACCTGTGGTGCAAAAACCTTAAACCTGATTATGAGATGACACCTTTATCTACCTTGTTAGTTAATCATCATGCTAGTATGTTGTTATCCTTATGTTCATCCCTGCTTCTCATGTCAGTTAACTTTATCAGTTTACATTGATTGTAGTAGGGCTTACTCAGTCTTTTTGACTGACCTGTTTTCTTTTGCCTCTTTTCTTCCGTTCCCCCCCCAGGTTCTCAGGGTGGGAATATTGGAGCTTAGCTTGGATTTCTGATCGCTTGCTTGTGGGATTTAGCTCATGTACGGTTTGACATGAAGCTAGCTATGGTTATCACTTATTTTGGGGATAGTACTTATGTATTTCAGTTTTTCAGTTGATGTTGTTTTTATCTAGACTTGTTTATTTGGAAAGTTGACATTATGTTGTACCAGACTTGTTTTGAAATGGTTTGAAATCTTCCGCTGTTTTATCTATGTTATTTACTCTGTTTACATATATACATATGTTCTTGTTCTGCCTTGATATATCATTATGCATGTTTACCCAATTCAAACGCCCCTCCAAAGTCAGAGTGCTTGCAAGAGATACGCTGGCGGAGGTGGGGTGTTACAGTGAAACCCCAAAATGCCGTTATAGGGTGTAAAACACTTCAAATAAAAAGTTGCGTATTTATTTAATTAAAAATTAAAGTAAAATTTAAAAAAATTAAGTTATAACTACCTCTTAAAAGAATCTTGCCCAATTTGAAACCGATATATAATTATATTAAATAGTCCATTATGGCTTATAAACGCTACACGATGACTTTCTGGAAAGTTGAATTGGACATATCATACAATCTATGACACGAAAATTCCGTTTTTCACTTCCATTAGAAAAATATAGTTAAACTGATTCCAACGTTTCTTGTTTCGAAGAAATCCGATTTATAACGAACCCTATATAGTCGTTTGAAGTTCAGACATTAAGTTCTGAACTGCCGCGACATTACAGGCTCGATTATAATTATATTATAATTAATACGTTCAACTATCGTTTAAATAATATATTCGTTATTATAATTCAATTCTGAACTGAATTAAATCTGTTAAATTATCCAATTCACATTGTACTACAATTTAACCATTTCCAACTATTTCAAAAATTAAATATATCACTCCATGATTTATATTTATTAAATAATCAAAATTATTAAATTCAAATCATTTAAAATTATCAAACCAATATAATAAATTAATTAAATAAATTAATTATTATATTGCTAAAATTCTGGGATGTTACATACCTTCCCCCTTAAAAGAATTTTATCCTCGAAATTACTAAGGTAGGGAAAACGCTACAATCCATATTTTAACCAGGTTAAAAATCTTTTATTTAATTCCTTAAATTCATTTTTCAACAGAACCGATTAATTCTAATTAAAAATCAATTCCTTCTTATTAACAATTACTTTCAGAAATTCCGAAAATTTCCTAACAGCTTAAATTTTCGGAGAATTTCACCAGCATCTCGTCTGCACGGCTCATTCGTTACTACTACACCTTACTTCTATGGGCTTTCTCTAATTCAACAGAAAATCAAACAGCCAAATGACCTGTCAAACATGCTCATAAATCTTCTACTCACTATAATTTAAATAAACATGTACCTTTTTGTTGGCACCCAACTCTATCTCTTCCATTTGTTATAACCTCAGCATATATCCATGTGTTTCCAATTGATCTCTAAACAATTTATCCTCAAAACAATCAATTTCTTATGCCCAAGCCAGATTCCATTTCAAACTCAGATTCCAATCTCAAATCCAAGTTCTTATCCACCAATCCAATTTCATAACCAAGTTCAGTTCTCTTCCAAAGTCTTATTTCACAAATTCAGTTTCTTTATCAAATTAAATTCTACTCCAACACAATTTTCACTTAATTGGCTCCAATCCAATTCCAAATTTTATTTCAGTACCATTTTCCATCAAATTTAATTTCTCCTTAACTGTTTTTGTTAATCTCTATTTGCTTTGACAAACTTTACTTAACCTCTTAAGTAAAATTTATTTCCATTATTACAAATTCATTTTGTATACTTGTTTTAATTCAAAACTATGTCTTCACGGGGGTTTTTAAACAGCTTTTCCTTTCTAGAATAAATATTCCTTTCCGGGATTCAAAATAATTTGTTTTTCTCAAAATAATTTCAAAACAATATCTTTTGGTAGTAACCCGTCACTTTAGAAACTCGAAAATGAATACTAGTGATGTGGCCATACATCATCGGTATTATTTTCCGGCTGCCGAAGTGAGTTCAATATTATATCATATTCAAAACTTATTTTTCAAACACTTTTATCTTGAAATTTACTTCCAAATATCCTTTTCAAATGCTTGAAACACTGTTATCCACCAAATATTGGGGAATGAACCCGATCGGTATAGTTAGAGGAATGGACCAAACGACCAGGAAAATACAGCATGGCTTGATCGAAGAAAGCAACACCGGTTGGTATGATGACAGCGATACCAGTCGGTCCGAACCCGAACACGCTGGTCAGATAGTCACAACTTCAGAGCAGAGTAGTCCTGTAAATGGAGAAAGGAAAACTCCCCTACCGAGCGGCTGAGATCTGTGAGTCCTGACCGGCCCCTTTAGGGATATCATGTTTGCCCAAACGAGACAACACCGATCGACCCAAGGATGAGCAACCGGCCGGCTATGTTAGGGAATCCTTGCCAAGTCACCCGTGTGAAGCAAAAAAGGAGTCTTACCGACCGGCCGGACCTAATCCAGACCGATCGGTCCTTCCGACAGCTATCTACAGGTTGGTTTCTGGACAACTATTGCCAGGCTGGCCGGTGGCAATTTCGTAAATAAGGATTGACTGACCGGTGACACTGAATATGATATCACCTCATTTCTCCACACCTATAAATAGAGGTCCAACCCCACTTTAGTGGGGGATGAATCCTATGATCCCGAAGGGCTGCTAAACACCATTCTCTACATCTAGTTAGAGATATCATCATCTCCAATCACCATAAATTGAAGATCTAACTCCTAATCCATCAAAGTTTACATAGAAATCTCCATTCAATCCACCATCATACGCCATGATTGAAGACTTTCAACATTCTTCCTTAGTCAAATTCTAGGAAGATGTAGCGACGAATGTAATGAGAGGATGTGTTTGCCTTGTAACTCTATGTGCAATAATGGAATCACTATTCTAAGTGGACGTAGATCACACTTGATTGAACCACTATAAAAATATTGTGTCTCGTTACTTGATTTATCTTGTTGATTGGCTCCACATTTCATGTTGCCAAGCTTTTTGAGAAGTACCCCGAGTACACTTGGTGTTTGTGCCATTTTTGATGCAAACATTTAGCGCCCACTGTGGGGCCGATTTAATCATCCGTTCTCTCATACTCACTCACAAGGCCCTACGCCTTGTATTGAAGGTTTGAGCCTATTTCAATACAGTCCAATCCAAGCCCTTGCTAGAAATAATGAAGAAACCAGGTAGACGTCAAAGAAGGTCGCCAATCATAACACCGAGAATAATGATAGTGCCGCTGACCATGAGCTTGAAACTACTCCTCCCACCAACCCATTCGAATGCGGAGAAACTTCTAACGCCGGAGAGGCAGCCACGAGGAGAGAACTCGATGAAGTGGCGGCCGGACTAGCAAATCGGATGGACGTTGCAAATAAAGCTATGATGAAAAGGCTTGAAGCAATGTTCGCCACACAAGTTGCTGCAGCTAAGGTCACCACGAAATCCGCTCGAGCAAAATCCCTTCAAACGCCGCATACGGAAAACGCAGGATCTTCTTCTTCAAGTCCTATCCGAGGAAATTCTATCCAAGAGATGGCAAATCCTAACCATAGGTAAACTAAAATACCTCCTCATAACTATAATGACAAGGCGTCTTCCCAACAAGTGCTCGGCTCCACCACAGGGGTACCTCCTCAAGCAAGAGGCTATGGGCCCCGAAATCTGAACCGCGATCGTCCGCTTAAGCAGACATCTGGTAAGGAAGACGGCGTCCGCCCCGCGGATCGACACAACGAGGAAGAGCGTATATCGGAGATGATCCACATAATTGTGGAAAAGGGGCTGAAGAAGCAGAGTGACAAGAAAGAATGGGAATTCGCTCCCACAAAGACTCCACTGAAAGAAAGGATAAAAATGGCACCATATCCGAACAAATTCAAACCACCAACAGTTCAGGCCTATAATGGGACAACCGACCCTAATGTGTTCCTATTTAAGTATGATCAGCACATGGACGGGGCCCGAGCCACTAATGAATTAAAATGCTTATATTTTCGACCTACCTCGAAGGAGTAGCTTCTCTTTGGTTCACAAAGTTACCACCTAGATTAGTGGATGACTTCGCCACACTGGCAAAGCTATTCCGAGAGCAATTCAGACTTCAACCCACGAAGGTGCGAAATGTAATGGAGTTGAACGGGCTAGAGCAGAGGCAGGGGGAGCCGATTAGAACTTTTCTTACCCGATTCAATACCGCAGCAGCTGAAGTTGGAAATTACGAACCTCGGTTGGCTTTAATGGCCTTGAAGGGGGCAGTAAATAAGAAGACTAAGCTCAGACGTTGGATTAAAAAGAAGAAACCCGGTACCCTCGATGAATTATTCGATAAAGCTGAAGAATACATAGGTGCGGACGAGGATCCTGCCTATGCTATAGATATCTCGGAAAGAAGCATACAGCTTGAGAAGAAGGGTGATGAAGTTGATAACAATCAGAAAAACCTTGGAGGCCAAAAATGAGGCAATGATGGGAGAGACAACCGAGTTAATAAAAATTTCCGTTAGTTCAAGAACTCAGAGTTGACACCATTAAATGAGACGATAGAGAATATCTTCATGGCCACCAAGGAGACTGAAGATTATTCTTTCCCAAAGCAAATAAAGGTTGGCGATGCCAACGTTAAATCTGGAAGATTTTGTCGGGTTCATAACCAACCGGGGCATAACACAAATGAATGTCGACACCTAAAGAGCTTAATTGAAGAACTGATAAGGAAAAATAGACTTCAGCAATATACCAAGATTCCGCCAAATTCTCAAGCATCCCAAGGCCAAGGAGCCTCTAGTGGACAACTAGGCCAAAGTGAAAAAGCTGCAAACGTTGTTATGCCAAGGCTGATCATTAATACCATATCAGGAGGCCCATACCTTGCCGGGAAGAGTTGGGGGGATCTTGTGAAGTATGCTAACGAGATGAGGAACCTCCCAAAGGAAGGTAAGCTCATGATCATGTGTGAAGCTTGTCAGCAAAGATACCCAGGTTCTCCTGGGATGACATTTTATTCAAAGAATAGGATTCAGAAGGGTTGATGGTCCCAACCGAAGACCCAATGGTGATAACCATAGGCTTGGGTCCTACCATCATCAGAAGAGGTCTGGTTGACAGTGGAGCGTCTATCAATGTCTTTTCATTAATGCCTTTCACAGAATGAAGCTTTCTATGGGAGACGTGAAAGCTTGTCAGAACAAAATTCATGGCTTTACCAGGCAAGCTGTCCAACCAATTGGAATTATCAATCTGTCTGTTGATCTCGGAGAAGGAGAGAAAAGGGTCACACGAGAGCAAGACTTTATTCTAATCGACGATCTCTCATCTTATAATGCCTTCCTAGGAACACCAACACTTGCAGCATTCCGAATCACCATGGCCCCGTGGTGCCTGACGATGAAATTTCCCACCAAGAATGGGATTGGTATAGTTAAAGGAGACCAGCAAGCAGCAAGGGAGTGCTACCTGAGTAAGCTTTCTGAATTAAGGAGAAAAGAAGTAAAGAAGGATGTGGAGCCACCGCTCCGCATCCAAAACCCTCCTTTATACCAAGCAAGGCCCCCATACTAGCGAGCATAGCGAAGCTCAAAAGGAGATGGATCCAAGAAAAACCAGTATGTGGGAAGACTGAGCGGTCCCAGCTGAAGATACCATTTATGTTCCAGTGCATGATAAAGAATCTAACCGAGTTCTAAAAATTGGTTCTCAGCTGGGTCAGAAGCTGAAAAGGGATTTGATATTGTTTCTAAAAGCAAACTTAGACGTCTTTGCATGGACACACTCAGACATGTGCGGAATATCAACAGATACAATTGTTCATAAACTAAATGTTAGCTCCAGCGTCACTCCTGTAAAACAAAAACGACGAGCCTAGGGACTTGAAATATCGATGTCATAGCAAGAAGAGGTAGACAGACTTTTTAAGAACAACTACATACGAGCATCAACATATCCCTATTGGGTATCAAATCTAGTTCTTGTCAAAAAATCTAACGGCAAATGGAGAGTGTGCATAGACTACTCGTACCTTAACAAAGCATGTCCTAAGGATAGCTTTCCCCTACCAAGAATCAATCAGCTCGTGGATGCAACTGCGGGGCATGCACTGTTGTCTTTCATGGATGCATAGTCTGGATATAATCAGATCATGATGCGTGAACCGGATGAAGTGAACACAAGCTTTATAACTGGTAGAGTCCTATACTGTTACAAGGTCATGCCATTCAGACTAAAGAATGCTGGGGCAACATATCAGCCTCTAGTGAACTCCATGTTCAAATCCTAAATTGGGAACACTATGGAGGTGTACGTTGATGATATGCTAGTAAAGTCGAAAAAGGCTTAAGATCACATAGAAGATCTAGCAGAAATGTTCCATATTTTAAGAAAATTCGGCATGAAGTTAATTCCTCTGAAATGCTCATTTGGAGTGTCTTCAGGAAAATTCCTCGGGTTCATAGTCAATGCCAGGGGCATCGAGGCAAATCCTTCCTAGGTCACAGCGTTAAGAGAAGTGCGGGCGCCAAAAATGATAAAGTAGCTTTAAAGCTTGAATGGAAAAATCGCCGCCCTTAACCGCTTCATCTCCAAGGCAACGGATCGATGCATCCCGCTTTTTGACGCTTTAAGGAAAGGAAAGAAAGACTTTCAATGGACTCCAGAATGCCAAATCGATTTTGACCAATTAATTCAACATTTGGAATCACCACCGATGCTTTCTAAACCCAAAAATGGAGAAGAACTATTCTTATACTTGGCAGTATCACCATATGCCCTGAGTGCCGCACTTGTCCAAGAAGATTCAAAGGTCCAATGGCCACTTTATTATATCAGTAAGTGACTTGCTGGAGCGACGCTGAATTACCTAAAGCTTGAAAAGCTGGCATACTGTCTACTCATCGCCTCAAAGAAATTGAGACCATATTTCCAGTCCTATCCAATAAAGATCCTCACCGACCAACCGTTAAGGCAAATTCTCTTCCCTCCAGAAACTCTTGGAAGACTACTAAAGTGGAACATTGAGCTCAGTCAATTTGACATCACCTATCACCTTTGAAAGGCTATCAATGGGCAAGCTTTAGCGGACTTCATTGCCGAATTCATGGACAGAGGAGAAGAAATCGAGGAACCAGCGGAAGCAGTCACTAGCTGGAAGTATACGTGGATGGCTCAAGAAATGATTACTGTTTAGGAGCCGGGATTCTCTTGGAAACTCCAGAAGGCCATTCTTTATGTCATGCATTAAGGCTAGAATTTCTGTCAACCAATAATGAGATTGAATACAAAGCACTGATAAACAGACTAAAACTGGCAAAAGAGCTAAATCTAAAGACCAAACGGATTTTCAGCGATTCCCAATTGGTAGTGGGGCAGGTTCTTAGGGAATTCTAGGCTAAATTGGGAAGTCTTCCTTCCTATCTTATGAAATCCATGGAACTCCTCAACAACCTCGATCATTACACTATATCTCACATTCCGAGAGAGGAAAATACTAAGGATGACTCTTTCGCCCGATATGCTAGTTCTTCCGATGCACATTTGCTGGGACTAGTGCCTGTTGAAGTCCTTACAACGCCCATCATTGAAGAGGAAGATGTCGAGTGGATTATGGAAATCGCGGAAGAACCTAAGTCCTGGATGACGCCGATTAAGGAATATATCCTCAACGGAGTGCTCCTTGAGGAATCGAAAAGGCAGAGGAAAATACTGTGCAAAGCTCCACTATATCTTGTTCGGGATGGAAGTCTGTATAGACGAGGATTCTCTGAGATATTATTGCGGTGTGTGTCCAAGGAGGAGTCAAGAACAATCTTGGCGGAATTGCATGAGGGAGATTGTGAAGGTCACGTCGGCGATGAAACATTAGCCAAGAAAGCTCTGCGATACGGCTATTTTTGGCCCGACATGAACCTGGACAAAATGAATTATGCCAAAAGATGTGACTAATGCCAAAGATTTGCGAAAATTCCAAGAGCACAACCGACTGAGTTAATACAAATGGCCAGCCCGTGGCCATTTGCTGTCTAGGGCGTAGATTTAATTGGGGCACTACCCACCGCAAAGTCAAATATGAAGTACGCAATAATGGCTGTTGATTATTTTACAAAATGGGCCGAAGCAGAATCATTGCCACTATTACTTCAAAGAAGGTGATCAACTTTGTCTTGAAAAACATCATCTGTAGGTTCGGCATACCGCAAAAGATAATCAATGACAACGACACTCAATTTGAAAGTGGTGAGTTCTTGGTTTTTTGCTCCAAATTCAAAATCAAGAAAAGTTTTTTGGCCATTGCCCATGTAACACCCCACGTCCATTAATGTCACTCACAAAGGGAATGCATTAACTTCCATGGAGGTTTTAAGTGAATATAGAACAGTAAAATTACAACAAGACAGATATAAAATAGTACTTGGAAATTCAAAAACTTTATTTCATTGTAGCAGAAGTCAAAACATGTTTGATTACATCATAACACCATATTCAATGTCAAGTACAATATCTATCTTGATAAAACAAGTACATAATCCCATTACATGAATAGCCATTAAAAAGAAAGATAACAAGCTGGACTTTACTTCAGCAGTCCAAGCTTTCCAGAAGATAAGCGATCAAACTAGACTCCACTAGAACTTGGCCCAACCTGCGGACCCGAAGGGAGAAAAAGGATGGAAAAGAGGGGGTCAGACATAAAGTCTGGTGAATATGATAATTCTACAATACTATTACCAAAATAACTGGACTAAGGCATAAGCTGGAAAACAAGAAAATGTCTATGAAGAGCAGATTAAGGACATAGACAATCGCTAAAGGCAACGTTATAGGCGCTCCTAAATACTAAAGGATAAACACTATACTGCACCACACCAGTCACCCTAAAGATTCATCCCACTTAGCTTCACTTAGAAACTTTCCCAATGGCTTTACGTACCCCTAGCTGACTACATAGGTGCCGCCTGCCCCTATCTCCACTAGGTGTACCCTACTTCCCATTATTCGATCGGCTCCCTAACTCGTAGATACCCGTGCTGGCCCCACAGTGGGGTGTATCACTCCCCTAAAGTGGCAACCTGATACAATGGACATGCACGGCTTATACCTACACGATGCAACAACGTCTTACCTACCAGCCCGGGTCCACACACGCATATGAAACCCGTTGGACTTGCGTTGCCACCGCTCCCTGTTTTGGCCTCTTATAGTTAAACCCAGTATGCGTGTCCCGTCCTCGACTTGGGTCGAGCCCACAAAGATACGTTTTGGGATACTGGTTGAAATGGGCCCCCACTATTTACCACAAGCATTCCACCTAAGCTTGTCCCCATTAGTCCATCCCACTTAACCCACTTAGTCATGTTCATTTACATGTGTGTTTGGTTAAGTCTAATCGTATTTCAAATGCCTCTAAAGGCAACCACCAGATTCCTCATGCCACCCAAGGCACCTACTTAACCCCCATGTCCCACCTTACATGATTATCTGGTTAAGTATTTCTTAGTTCATTAAGGCCATAACCTCATAAAGACCTCTCACATTAGACTGGCATTTATGGCAGCTGGATTTGCCGGGCGGGTCCGGGCAGTCTTACACCATAAAAGAGTCTAACCTCGTGTCTTTACAACTGTTATGCTTTAGTTTGGGCCTAGGACCTCTCACATTGGGCCGACATTTGTGACTACTGGATTTGCCGGGCGGGTCCGGGCAGGTTTACATCACAAACGGGTCCAACCTCGTGTCCTAAGCATTGATTATTAATAATAATCCACTTTCCCCCAATTTTAATAATTCCCTACTTGAATTATTAATTACTTCCAATTTTTAACAATGTCCATAATTGACTCAATTATGGACATTCATTCATGGTATGCAACATCTTACAAAATTGCACCCAATTTATTAATTCCTAATATTACCCCTACCCCACGTTTGAACGTTTATTCGCAAAATATATGTTAGACTCGAATAGCCTAACTCATAGCATAAAAGAGATTATCATAATAACAACATGTATATGTGACCAAATGAATCATAATAAGGGGTGAAACTTGCATATGTCCAACTTGCATAGATTATACATGTCATGGATCTAAAGGTGTCAACTTGTTCAAAATTCACCTAATATGATCTCAATCAATTTTCATAAACTTACATATGAACATGTGTGAATCAACATCATCTAATTTTTTAACAACATGGTTTTATATGGGTACACCTAACTCAATAGGCAAATTCCCATAATCAAGTTTTATTTAATTATAGTTTCAAGTTTATGGGTACACCTAACCCAATAGGCAAATTCCCATAAACAAGATCCATTTAAATTAAGAAAAAAAAACATAACTTTAAGCATGATCCAACAACATCATGATTTTTCAACATAATATAGCATGATTTATAACATGGCATAGTATGATAGTATAACATAGCTTGACATGATTCTCAACATAGCACGACATAGCATAAGAGAATTTACAACATAGCATGACATAGCATATATAATTTACATCATACGACAACATAATAACATAATAAGAGATCCACAATATATAGAATTTACAATTACAAATCACATCACTTTCTTGTGATCCATTCATAACTGAGTCAAATTAGTTTGTAATAGTCTTGTGAGAATCATCATACTCACCAACAAAAGAAAAGAATTAGAGAAAGAGAGATCTTTTGATTTGATTTGTGTAGATTTAGTTGTAGATGATTAGGCTTCCTCTTCTTAGTTTGTGACGGCTATGCTGAACTCCATGGCAGCAGCCTGACGGTAGCTTCTCTAATTTTACAAGTGATTTAGGTCTAGGGTCTACCCACTTATTTATAGATTTTAGAATTCATTTAGGCCATTAGATTTAACCTAGAAATAACCGCAGCCGTTCAGACAAGATGGGGTTTATCTTGTTGACTCAGCAATGAGTCAGAAGTGACTCAGCAAACACTCAGCAAATTAATTCTATTCATGTTTGCATTAACTGCCCATATATATATATATATATATATATATATATATATATATATATATATATATTCTACAATGTACACATTAGATACATCCCCCCCCTTTTACACACTTATTATTGTTTTTATATACATATTAGATACATCCCCTCTCTTACACACTTATTAATATTTTTATATTCATATTAGATACATCCCTTCTCTTACACACTTATTAATATTTTTATATTCATATTAGATACATCCTCTCTCTTACACACTTATTAATATTTTTATATTCATATTAGATACATCCCCTCTCTTACACACTTATTAATATTTTTATATTCATATTAGATACATCCCCTCTCTTACACACTTATTAATATTTTAGCAACTTTAGTGTTAATAGAAAATTCGGGGTGTTACAGCCCATCCGCAAGATAATGGGTAAGTTGAAGCGATCCACAAGATCCTGAAGTTAACCATCAAGAAACGACTTGAGAAAGCCAAGGGGGGACGGGTTGATGAACTTCCGTTAGCATTGTGGGCATACCGTACCACCCATAAAACTTCAATAGGTCACACTCCGTTTTCATTGGCATTAGGATCTGAAGCGATGATCCCAGTCGAATTAGAAATCCCAACTTATAGAAGAATCTACTTCAACCAAGCAGAAAATAAAAAACTTCAACTCGAGGCACTTGACTTACACGACGATAGAAGGAGAGAATGGGAACTCAGAGCTATGGCGCATCAGAGAAGAATAGCCCGCCATTTTAATGCCCAAGTTAGGCGAAGGACCTTCCAAGTTGGGGATCTTGTTCTTAAGAAAATCATGATAGGAACCAGAGTACTAGGACCCAATTGGGAGGGGCTATATGTAATGAGTCAAAAGTTCTCATATGGAACATTTGAGCTAAAGACAACGGACAGAATCCAAATCCCGAGAGCATGGAATGCTATTCATCTCCGTCGCTACTTCTTTTAATTTTCCTTTTATATTACTTGTAAAAAATGGATCGTATACACCATGCGACATTATTACAAGTTTTGTAAATATAAATGAGAAGAGATTATGTTACCCGTATAAATCTTACATTTACATACTTCGTGCTAAGATTTGACCTCTATCGCAGGTCTTAAAAAGTGGTGACCCTATCATAGCGTAGCTAATCCAGATTATTATTATCGCATATCTTGGCTGGATAGGTCAAATATCCACCATTTAATGCTAAACGCATCATTCACGATGGATTCAACAGATGTGAAAGCATAATTGTGCAAAACAGGGTACCAGGAATATGCCTATCAAATGGTTCCAAACACTAGCTCTAACGGGTGGCAATAAAAACCAGTAAGTAAGCTAGTGGCAGTTCCAAAAGAAAATTTATATAATCAATAAACCAATAACCTCCCCGGGGGTACTCGGTTACTCGCCGACGCCATTGATACATGGCCGGATAGTGACACTAACACCGGGTTTTAAAAACCAAACACCTCCCCAGGGGGCACTCGGTTACTCGTCAATGCCATTGATACATGGATGGATAATGACACGAACACCGAGTCTGAAAGGCCTCTTCGAAGGCATTCGTTCAGATGTTAGGTCTTCCAAATCCAACTATCAATTCTGAGTCTTCCAAACCCAGTTATTGACGGATTACCAAAAAACCTCTTCGGGGGTGTCCGATCATATGTCGGATCTTCGAAATTCGGTTAGTGATGGACCCAAATGCCTTTTTCAGAGGCACCCTACAAATTCTACAAGTGGCTGAGCCATTCAGAATAAAGGTTTCATAAATGCTGCCTTCAAAACAGGGGCACTAAAAAGGAACTTATCTTCATAAAAAGTGCAAAAATTATGTGTTGCAAACATGAAAAACAAATCACAGATACGCGTTTCATAAGCATAAAATAACATACAATATTGAACTTGTCAGGTTATATCAACCACCTAATCGTCAAGTATCGATACAACTCCAAACTAAGATGGTGTATTTTAGCAAACAAGCTTCGATAGGTTCTGAAGACCATCGAATGAAACATGTTTGCAAAAACACTGATTCATGTTTGAAATTCATCATACTTAAATGATTGACTTGTTTATAATATGGACAATCAATATCGAATTAACTAACGTAGAGTTATGCAATGCTTCAATTATTATAAGACAGGTTGTGATGACCCGGGTCAGAACCAGGGGCAATCACGCGTCGTCACCGCACATATAATGACGTGATCTGACATTCAGGGCCAAAATCCATCATACAAAAAATGGGATCAATGCACCATTAGCAACCTGCACCACCGGCCGGCTTCAGGTGGAAAACAACCGATCGGTCAATGCCACCGGTAACCGGTCGGTCTTAAACCGGTCGTCCGAGTGATCATAAACACGGACTATCCGGTATCAGACATATAGAATACAAGCCACAACAAGTAAAGGCAAAAAGAAGAAAGCAAGCTGTGAACTAAGTGACCTAGATAATTAAGCATTAACTTTCATGGCTAATATCCCATCGCCTTAAAAAAAACCAGCAAACACAGTCACCACAGTCACATAACACCAGCATAAGCCAACATAGTAGTTAAAGGCGAGGACCGGAACTCGCTTAATACAACCAGTCTAGAGATAAAATTCATCATGCCAAAAGTTACCAAGCATCAGGAGGAAAGAACTATGCATTCGGGTACTTCCTGGGCCGTTCAACCTTCTTCTTCATTGGAACAGACGCCGATGTGGAAGCATCAGGAACATTCCTATTGCTAGCTGGACCCACCAACTTAATGTCTCCTATTGGAAAAGCAGCAATAAGAGCGTCTCGGTTTCTCAGAGCGTGGATCAGAGAAGAGCGCCAACTTAATGTCACTGGATGTGATTCAACAATCGGGGTGCGACACCTCTAAGTCAAAAGAAACCCCTTGTAAATTCCAATCGAGAAGTCGCTTAGCAAGCTTGGCATTACAAGCCCTTAGTGCATAACGAGGCCTATTCACGATTGAGTGTATCTTTGGGTAAGTAGGGCCAGCAAGTATGGGGGAATTTACTGAGGGTTGTCCAATTGTGTCTTCATCCAGATCAAAGAACTTTTTTATCCTGTATTCATTGGAAGTTGGATCCATCCTGCGAAGAAAAAAGAAGTACTCAAACACTTTTCCAAGAGAAAGGATGAGAAAGCAGTTGGGTGACCTCCAGAATCAACCGATCGGTATCGATTTCAGTCCAAACCGACCGGTGCCTTCGAGAAATCGCCTAGAGAAACAGAAATAACCGGCTGGTCAGTACCAATCACGTGCCCAGAAATCACACCACTGACTGGCACCTAGGAACAAACCAGTCGGTACCATTAACTTCCCAGAAGGATTGAGCAAACCGGACGGTGATCAACACACATCGACCGGTGCCCCCACTCCTTCAGGAATTTAACTAGGACTGACCGGTATTCGTGGCCGACCAGAAAATGTGATCATCTTCCCATAAAGAAGACCGGTCGATGATTTTTCTGAAGGATATTTTTTTCATGATCAACATGAAATAGTACACAAGGTTATACGAGGGAATTAGATTCAAATGTGGCATTGCGAAAATCAGTGTAGTTAAGTAGCATTCAAAAACCGAACTCAATGTAACATTCAACTATAGCAAAGGTGATATCGGAGCAAAAAATGCACGACAAAATTTAAAAACCCCAATTCTCTAACGCAAAGTCATGCAACATGAAATTTGGAATTTGCACAGCATGTCTAACACGTTTTGGCCTAGGCATTTCATTGAACACCATGGCGACATTGAATGAGGCAAGAATTATGAAAACCAAATTTTGCAACAAGTTTCTTAATGTTGCAACAACTGTGCTTAACCCAATTTCAAAACTACTCAGAGCTAAATTGGTTAAACCAAAAATTCAGATTCGTCAAACCATCACTTTTACGCCAAATTAACTCAAACCAGGTTCAAACGACATTGTTTTCGAGTAGGGGGCGTGAATACAAGAACATTTTAACTTAAATCGAAGCCAAATAAAGCAGAGTTAAAGAAGAACCTGCCGGTGGAGAAGTCAAATCGAAGCTCGAAAGAAGGTGAAGGATTAACGAGAAGCTTAAGGGAGAAAGAAAGCTCCACTTTTGATTTTCTGTCAGGTCATGATTTAGCTTCCATTAATTTTCTTTAAAAGAAAAACGTGGAACGATGAGAAAATGATCATTCGAAGGGATATAAATAGAGGAGCATTGGGATGCCCAGCGGTCAAAAGAGACAAAAAGTCACATCGGTCAAATCTCAAATAAGTCCATGAATCCCAAAGGGCATACACCGATCGGCTAGAAAACCAACCGACGCCTATCTCGCTCGTGCTCAGGTTAATAGGCTAATCGGCCTATCAGAATCCTTTGTTTCAGCTTGTTCTACCCATTCACAGGTGCGACGATCGGGATATATCAATTCATAATAAAGGTTTTTGTGTCAAGGTCCACAATTTTACTAGAATAAAGATTGAGGACCTCGAGGGGAAATGCCATCCACCAAATATTAGGGAACGAACCTGATCGGTATAGTCAGAGGAATGGAGCCAACGGCCGGGAAAGTACAGCATGGCTTGATCCAAGAAAGCGATGCCGATCGGCATGATGATAGCGATACCAGTCGGTCCAAACCCAAACACACTGGTCAGATAGTCACAACTTCAGAGTAGAACAGTCCTGTACACGAAGAAAGGAAAACTCCCCTACCGGGCGGCTGAGATATGTGAGTCCTGACCGACCCATTTAGAGATATCATGTTTGCCCAAACAAGACAAAACCAAGGATGAGCAACCGACCGGCCATGTTAGGGAATCCTTGCCAAGTCATCCGTGTGAAGCAAAAAAGGAGTCATACCGATCGGCCGGACCCAATCCAGACCGATCGGTCTTTCCGACAGCTGTCTACAGGTTGGTTTCTGGACAACTTTTGCCAGTCTAGCCGGTGGCAATTTCGTAAATAAGGGTCGACCGACCGGTGACACTGAATATGATATCACCTCATTTCTCCACATCTATAAAAAGAGGTCCAACCCCACTTTAATGGGAGACGAATCCTATGATCCCGAATGGCTGCTAAACTCCATTTCTACATCTATTTAGAGATTTCATCATCTCCAATCACCATAAATTGAAGATCTAACTCCTAATCCATTAAAGTTTACATGGAAATCTCCATTCAATCCACCATCATCCGCCACGATTGAAGACCTTCACCATTCTTCCTTAGTCAAATTCTAGGAAAGTGTAGCGATGAATGTAATGAGAGGATGTGTTTTCCTTGTGACTCTATGTGCAATAATGGAATCACTATTCTAAGTGGACGTAGATCACACTTGATCGAACCACTATAAAAAATATTGTGTCTCTTTACTTGCTTTTTCTTGTGGATTGGCTCCACATTTCATATTACCAAGCTTTTTGAGAAGTACCCCGAGCACACTTGGTTTTTGTGCCATTTTTGACGCAAATAAACACATTTCCAAATCTTTCCCAGGATTTTAAATTTTCCATACATTCAATTCAAAAAATTCATTTACAACACCTTTCCAAGTTTCTAGATTTTTATTTCAATTCTGGCTTTAAATTCAGATTTAATCCGTCTGATTCTAGCTATTATATTACTGTTATATGAATTCTGATTGGTTATTTATTTAACCATCTCAATTATAATCTTATGCGATTATACTAACAACCAACACGTCCAATATATATAATAATGATTCCAATATATTTTACTTCTTTTTATACTAGAATATACTTTGGGTAAAATTATTTCATTTACCCAGTTTTTAAAACAATACTATGTCGAATTTCCTAATCCAAGCGTTTATAAATCCCTATCGACCACGTCAGCTAAACGCATCTACCTGGAATTTATATACCACCCAATAGATCAATCAACACAATATAAAACAGTTTTTATATATCTACAATATGCGCTCGTATATACACACTCAAACTCAATATAGAGTATTACTAACTCCATCTCTATTGAGTTACACCACAGAGACAAAGTAATTACATAACCTTTAGCTCTAATACAGCTGTAAAGGCTCGTAAATCCGTACCAATTTGAGCTGACTAGTATCCTACACATTCAACTCAAAATGCACGAAAATACAGATCTTTAATAGAATGAAATAAGAAGATAGAAAGATAAGATAGAACTAATAGAATAGAAGAAGAATACGACAGAACAGAATCAGAGTAAACACGAAACTCGCAGCGAAACGAATAAAATATAATGTATAACATAATTTCGAAATACAAAACTGTATTGTATATACATACTATTATTAGAGTACAATACATCATATCACAGCGGAAATAATCTCTAAATACAAACGGTGAAGCCTTCTGCTTTGAGCTCCTCCAAGTGTATCGATAAAAGCCTGAAACACCTGACTGTCCGTGTAAATTTTGGGCACCCAAGAGTTTAGGGAAAACACAAACAAAATAACTCTGGGTTAGTCATGGGACTGGTGTGAGTAAATTCCAACCATATTGTTTAACTTTGAAAATCCTTTTGAAAGAAATGATAATAGTAAGACCAGCCCACACATAAACACGGACGGTTTTTACCTTACTATAACCCAAACATTTTGATATCAAAATACTGTGATATTATAATAGTGTCTAATCAAATAATATCCAAATAGCAAAACAATTGCATCTCACGCTCCACATATATAATATAAAATCAAAAACCGCAGGGCACTTATTGGAGATTGGATTCCAGCAGACAAGTTATGGGATCACCTTCCGATCAGTGTACTCTAGAGGTTATACACCTGGGTTCAATAAGAACGTCTTGCAACCCAGCCACACATGACCGCCCACTCATTTTGCTTGAGTGTAGCGAATATATTGTCACCTATGGTTGTTGGCCTCCAACCGTAATCCGAAGATACAGAAACGAAAAGAAGAACTAATATGAATTTTCTCTAGATCGATGACAATAAACCCTGCTTGGGTATGACCGAATAGTCATGCCGCCCGTCCGATTTCTATCATTTCCCGGTTGTGAGGCTAGAGGCTACGTCTGTCTTTAGAACATCTGATCACCATTCGCTTTGAATGCCACATAGTCAAACCCATCAATTCACTAATCGATTTCCAAAAGTATCACGGGTTTAAAAAGCTAAGAGGAATAAATTCCTCTGCCACCAGACGTAATGCCTTTAAGAGATCAACTATACGTGATTGGTTTGGTATACTCTATCAGACACTCGTCCATACAAGTTGTCCTGGGACTGGACAAACAAAAAGCACTATTCTGGAACAGGACAACCCTTGCATTTTACTCCGTCTTCAATTTTTCAGCATCATCTAATTCGCAGCGCTTAAGCCTATACAGAGTGGTTTTCGGATAATAAATCCAACCGGTCTCTCAGTATTGACAACGATGGTCAAAACACTTCGATAGTCGGTTACTTAACTATCTAAGTAGAAACAAACATTCATTCAAATGTACAACTAAAAATCACACAATCAATGGCCCTTTAACATTAATTTTCTAGTTTCTCATATCTTCGCAGATATTTCCCAAAACTGTTTAGCCTCATACTTCTTGGAAAAACATTTCCATTTTCCATTTTAACTATTTTCATAACGTTCGCTTCTAAAACCTTATCCATTTTAAAACTTGGATATTATTGCTTATAGAAATATGGTTTCATTTAATCAATCTGAACATGGTTTTTTATAATCAAATATCATTACAAGTTAAAATCTCATTTACCAAGTTAATTCCTTAATTTATAATCCTACTTTGCTTCATAACTGCGCTTTCAAGTCAGCTCCTCCTCACTTATAAACCTAGTCTATAACTTATTCTCGATTACATATCCTATTTTAAATCTATTGGTTTTAAGACCAATATTAACTATCTTATCAAATTCTATAATATAATCTTGACAATAAATAGTTTTATAATCCTCGACATAGTCGAATACCCATATATAGAACAAATGGATTTACTTAATCCCTAATTACATCATTAATGTTGAAATAAATTTCACAGTTCCCCTTTAAAATGTATTCTTGAATTCTTATTTCCCAAATTTCCCACTGATAACTATTTCATTCCATTTTACATATTGTTTTTAAGTTACACTACTTGTTTTACAAAATTGTAACAAGTTATTGCATTCTAGCCCAATCAATATTAAATTCCTATTATTTAAATATAATAAATAATAGATTTCCCTTTTTAAACTTGAATTCCATTTCAATTTATTTACAGTATTTAAATAACCGTTATTTCAGGGCCAGGGTAATCCTACATCTCAAACAAACAATAATCAACACGGATTATTTATCATATCATGTAATGTAACATATGAAAACAATAATATAATTGTTGAGGAATCTGGTTGGGTTCCTCCAACATATTTCCCTGCATCCATAGATGTTAGTCACCGCAAATAACACTAATTCATACGATGGAATATTATAATCGATGGAATCAGTATCCAAACAATGATGTGTATATATACGATGGAATATTAAAATAAAAGAGAGTTATTGAATTTACTCACCTTCATGCGTTAGTCGTTAAACAACGGTTTACGTCAGTTGATTAACTAGGCGTTCTTATTCTGCCATAATTGCAAACGTCCTTCAAATTTCTCCAAACCGACTTCACAGCGTCGCCACCTTCTATGCGATTCCGAAGTGACGAGTGGTGTTCCGTTCCTTTCCGCTTGGGCCAACCCAAATCTAAAGATCCATGCCCACCTCGACAAAAGTTCCTTTCTACCTTATTAGGCCATGCAACTCCCAGTTTTCTTCCAATATACTTTGCATGCGCGTGTTCCATAATGGACAGCAATCACATCATTTCCTTCACAAAGGAAACCACATCTTCTTTGGCACAGTTTCAGGTGTTACGCACAACTATAGTGCAATCTCAACATCATCACGCTTACTGCTCCAGATACAATCACCTATAGTTGATCTGAGACCACCCCGACTCACTGCCCCTTCACGCTTCCAAGGAACCCCCACCATTGGTCACACTGACCCTTTCAGCTTCGCCACCTCAAAGTTGAACCTGAGCCCCTCTTCTAGTCCAGTCACCATTTTGACAGTAGAACATCCACAATTGCTAGAAAATGGTCACAAAACCTCCATGTTTTTTCTCTCCCCCAAACAAAGTTATAAGCCGAATATCCCACTTTGTATAAAACCCAGATCCACTCTCTAATTCCAAGAAAAAGTAGCTAACTCAATTTTACAGCACATTAGGGCCCACGAACAAATATTTACAACTAGTGGGACGCAATGGTTCGTTCCCATTTTCATGCGTGTGCCACCCCATGCTTGTGCCGTCCTCCAACCAAACCGTAGCTTGCTTCTAAAACATGCGATTTTGGTTTTTTTAATATCATTTTTATTTTGAGTTGTCGTAACTTCCGGTGAAGCTCACTGTCAAGGAGAAAGTAAAGGAAGTGGGTGCCTTTATATTTATAAAGCGAGGTTCCTTCATACGCACGTAATAGGTTGACGGCTTAGACTTAGCGTAGGTTGACTGTGGTTTACTTTATCGGTATGGTTTTAAACACAAGGCATGTAGCGGTATGGGTCTGCATATTTATAAATGGGAAATACTTCAGTATTAAGATATATAGGGCGTACGTACTCCAGTTTTAGGATAGCTTTAATTTCTTCAAACCATAGCTGTAGCAAATTAAATGAAAGCATGCTGTAGAAGTAGGGGCTTCATTTAGTGAAAGTATGGGCTTCATTTATTTAAAACATAGCATGCATTACATAAGTATGGACGATAGCCTTTCATCATGCATGAAAAAAGGGCGTTGTCTGACGTATATGCCAAGGAACGGGTATATATATTGGTTTTTGCGGTTGCTTTCATAGATATTGCATTAGTCTTTGGTAGGACGTCATTTAGGTTGTGGGTTTGCTCACAGGGTATGGTGGTAATGTTTTCAAAGTCTAATCTCATAAAATTTTAGTCAAGGTTAGAAGTAATAGGGTATGAAAAAATTAAATGTAAGGGTATGGGAGAAGAGTAGTGCTGCAGTAGATGGTGACAATATTTTCATCTAATTGTTCGAAAACTGTGTATTGTATTTATGTAGGTTGTTCTTTTATGTATATAGAGTATCAGATCCGAAATTCTAAATTAACGTTCTACAGGTCGCTATAGACAAAAATAAAAATATAGTCGTGTCCAGCAAGGGGACACGATCCCAAAAATATAATAATATCGGTAGGTTAACATATACTGTGAATCCCCAAAATGCCGTTATAGTGTGTAAAACACTGCAAATAAAAAGTTGTGTATTTATTTAACTAAAAATTACAGTAAAATTCTAAAAAATTAAATTATAACTACATCCCAAAAGAATCTTGCCCAATTTGAAACTGATATTTAATTATATTAAATAATCCGTTATGGCTTATAATGCACCACGACGACTTTCTGGGAATTTGATTTGGACATATCGTACAATCTATGACGCGAAAATTCCATTTTTAACTTCCATTAGAAAAATATAGTTAAAAAAATTCCAATGTTAAAAAAATTCCATTTCGCTACAAATTGTAACGAGTTCTAATCACTCTGAATCAATTCCATTGTGTAGCCGCCGACCATACGGTTCCAATGCATCCTGTTTTGTTGAAATTGAACAAATTATGATCAAGATATTAAATTTAGAATTTTGAATACATTCATTAATTAAATAAAAGTTAAATTTATTTTGTTTTGGTATTAAACCTCAATAGCCGGTCCATCCCCTTATCCCCTACCCGCTACCTCACTGTAGCATCTTCTTCCGTATGAGAAACACACTCCAGCTCCTCAGAACAGACATTGTCGCATCTTCATCCTATAATATCTCCTCCTCCTCTTCACCGATTTCAGCGAGACCACCACCATGATCCATCTCTTCACCTCCTCTTCGATTCCATACCATGAATACACATTTAGGTTCTCTCTTTCAATTAGCGTCGACAACAAATCCTTGCACTGTACAGTGCAACTCACGACAGAATGTATGTCAAATTCCTTCAAAACCCCACCACAAGATGCTAATACACTCTCTGATCCCCATACCAATACCATAAACTTCCATTGAAGCTTCTAATTCGCCAAAACCAAAACCCTAACACTACTGCAGTAAAACGTAAAGCCCAAAATACTAAATGCACTACAATTTCCATTTGCCAAAATGAAGCTCTTTCCTAAACAAGCTCAACGATGTTGGCGTTATGATGTAAGGATTTTTATTTGGAATTATAATCATTTTTGAACTCTCCAATTTACTGTGTGAACATTTTAATTGGCGACGGAGAGATTTTGACCGGCAAACGAAATGGATTAGGGTAAGGAAATGTTAAGGGTTCTTTATAGATAAGTTTATTGTTATTTTAATCGATTATTTTACTCAGTTTTAATCGATCGCTATATGTATTCGTGGTTTAAAAATCTCTATGATCACACACAATATCCAATTTTGATAAAAATAGACATGCAGTTGTAGCTTGGCATTACAGACCCAACGAAACTTGTTTCGTCGAATTCCGACTCTGTTTGCTCACACAACGTATTTTAAAAGGTCAAATTACCGACTGTTTTTCACATTAAAACCTCATACGACCTCATACTGACTCCAAAAATCACGAAAATTGAAATCTAACAATAATTTAATATTCTGGATGCAACAAAATTAATTTCGTCAAAAACAGAGATCGTTTGCAAAAATGGCTATTTTCTAATGCTCTAAATAAACCAATAAAAATATTAATATATTTTTAAATAATTTAATTCAATAATAATAAAAATTATTATTACCGTATATATTCACATAGAATATTATCTAGATTTAAAATAAACAAATATAGATTTATAACTCGATATTTCAAACCCGGATTAAATCGATATCCAATTTATATTAAAAAAACCTTTTTATAATATAAATAAACCGATTCAAATTAGAAATGAATTCCATAGCGACTAATTTAAAATTTGATTTGGACATAGCTCACAATCTATACGACGAAATCTTAATTTTTCTCTTTCATTAGAAAAATATAATTCACCAGATCTGAACGTTTCTTATTTCACAGAAATTCGAATTAAAACAGATTTCGTATATTCGTTTAAAGTTCGAATCGCCAAATTACGAACTGCCTTGCCATTTCGAGCTCGGTTATAATTATAATATAATAATTAATATGTTCAACCATCATTTATTAAATATAAACGTTATTATAATTTAATTCTAAACTGAATTAAATCTTATAAATAATCCAATTCATACAATATTTCCATTTCAGCTATTTCTGATTATTTCAGAATCAAATATATTATTCTGTTAAATGTATTAATTAAATATTCAACATAATTTAATTAAACGACCATTTAAATCTCTAGATAACTATTTAAATAATTAAACAAATTAATTATTAAACCATTAAAAATACGGGACGTTACATTCTTCCCCCCTTAAATAATTTCGTCCTCGAAATTATTTAAGGTAGAAAACAAACCCTAATAACTGGGTTAAAAATTACTTGGTTTACTTCCTTAATTCCAGTTTCACTGAAAAAATTTATTTTAATTAAATTATTAATTCATTTCTATTAATGAAAGTTTTCAAAAATTCTGAAAATTTTCTAACACTTTAAATTTCCGGAAAATTTCGCCTTCAACTCCTTTGTATGGCTTAATCGGTAATTACAACTTGCCTCTCTAGGCCTTATCCAACCCATAAGAAAATCAAACAGCTAAGCGGCTTGCCAAACAGGCTCATAAATCACCAAACTCATATAAAATAAACTTGTACCTTTTTGTCGGGCATATCATTATATCCTTTCCATCTGCTATCAATTCAGCATATACCTATGTCATCTCAATCAAACTCCAATCAGTTTTTATCCTCAAACCCTATCATTCGCCTATACCTAAGTCGAATTTCATTTCAAACTCGAGTTCCATTCTCGATTCCAAATCTTAATTTACCATTCTGATTCCATTCAAGATTATCTCCAATCAATCCAAACCAAATTTTATTTAATTTAGTTTAAGTTAAATTCTAATTCATTTATTCATTTTTTTTCCATTCCAATCTTTTTAACTTCATAAGTAAAATTTGAATTTCAAAATTTAAATTCTTGGGTTTTATTCTTTTAAACTAGCTTGAAATCATATACAAAAATAGTAATTCAATACTTTTGAATTTTTAATAACTTATTTTTTCCAAACAATTCAAAACAAAATCTTTGGTAGTAATCCGTCACTTAGAACTCGAAAATGATCACTGATGATGTGGCCAACATCATCAGGGTATTTTCCAGTGACTGAAGTGAGTTCAATACTATATCACTTTTTCAAAACTCATATTCAAATACTTCCATTTTGAAATCAGTTCAAAATATCCTTCACAATGTTTGAAAAAATTCCAAAATCTCCTAGGACTTTTAAATTGCCATATACTTAATCCAAATCCATTTACAAACACTTATCCAACTTTCCAGGGTTTTAATCTCAATTCTGAATTTAATTTCAGATTTAATTCATCTAATTTCATATATCATGCTTATATGAATTTTGATTGGTTTTTCTATAACCATTTTACTTTTATAATCTCATTTGATTATAATAACAACCAACATGTCCAATATACTATGCTAATTCCAAGATATATATTTCTTTTATAACAAAATATATTTTGGGTAAAATTATTCCGTTTACCCTCTTTCCAAAACATAACATGTCGGTCCATCGTATTCAAGCGTTTAGAAACTCTATCGATACAGTGGATCAGACTGATCGACCAAAATTAATAAACAACTCAAACAATAAATCTCCATAATATAAAACAATTTTTATAAAACCTACAAATACGTTCTCTCATATATGTACACTCAAACTCAATCTAAGGTATTACTAGCCACATCTCTACTGAGTTACGCCACAGAGCCAAGGTAAATACTTAACCTTCAGCTCTGATACCACTATAACGACCAAGGGGTTTTCGACCCAGAAAATCAACATAAAACCCATGTCAAATATTCAGGCATGGAACATTCCACACGATTAATAGAAAGAAGTTAGAGGGTGAGAAATAGATAAGATAGAAAATCAGAATAGACGAAGAAGAAGATCACATCAAAACAGAATTAGAGTAACACAAATCTCACAACGGAAGAATAAATATAGTATATAACATAACTTTGAAATAAAACCAGTATTTGTATACAATACCATTACCGGAGTACAACACTAACAGCACAATGGAAATAAACAATAGCTATAAAATATTGAAGCCTCCTGCTCCAGCTCTCCAAGTATATCTGAAAAATCCTGATTACTTGGCTGCCCATACAAAATTGGGCACCCAAGAGTTTAGGGAAAACAAAACAAAATAAACTCTGGGTCAGTCATGTGACTGGTGTGAGTAAACTCCAACCATTCGTTTAACTTTTAAAATCCCTTTAAAAGAAAAGATAATCGTAATTCCGATCCACACATAAACACAGATGGTTTTTACCTAATGATATACCAAAATATTCTTTTTATCAAATCTCTTCTGATATTACAATAGTGTCTATCAACCACAACTAATAATCATTTAGCAGAACGCTCTCATCTCACGTTCCACATACATAATAGATAATCAAAAACCATGGGCACTTATTGAGTAATGGATTCCAACTAGCATGGTATGGGACCACCTTCTGACAGTGTATACGAAATGACTCAAACTTCCCTGTAAAGGAAAGCCTGGATTGAGTTGAGAACACGACAAATCAGAACACAAGCAGAAGAACATTTCATTGTTGTTACAACAATTTCATCAGAGTACAAGAATATACTGAGTATGATTAAATAATATATATCAGAAAAATATCAGAGATTAAAATACATTACATTAGCAGCGGAAAAATAAAATATAACATCATTGAAAGGAATATACGAATACAGAGCGTTCCGAATATAGCTCCAGCAATAAATCCAGGATCCTATGAATATAAATATGCAAAATCAAAATTCCTAGCTGCCCGTGTGGAAAATAGGGGGCACCCAGAGTTTAGGTTAAAACAATAGACTCTAGGTCAGTCATGTGACTGGTGTGAGAACCAAAATAGTTATTTAAAACTTTACTGTAAAATAGAGTAAATCAAGAGACCATGCCGTATAACATGGAACAGGTTTCCTCCCAAGAATACAAGTGCATAAAACAAATTGCGCAATGCTTTTTGGAAAATGAAGCTATTATAAGACCCAGGTCCCATCACATAATGCAACGCAAGCCGGAGGATAGGGCTTTCCCTTATAATAGCGAAACATGCTTGGTACGTTTAAAACAAATCATTTTGATATTACTATAAGTGCATAGTGTATCAAACAACTTCAAATATAAATGTATCAACCATAGACAGCATGGGTACCATATATCATGTCGCCATACTTGGCTCTACAATCCAAACCGAAATGTCACGTATTGGAAATTAGATTTTCGTCATGAGTCTAGGAAAGGTATGTACTCCTAACCGCTTCGAGACACTCTAGCAAATGCTTCGGGACTATACACTCTGGGCGACCCCTGGATCCTCAAAGATCGGTCCACACTTACGTTTGTAGATTAGTTATTCCTAAACACACGTTTCCCGGTCCTATAGGAACTATATCCATCGGCCCCACAGTAACCGATATATCTGAGGCGCCTCACATTCCAACAACCACATAGCTAAAAATAATAAAAATGTCAGGGCTAGCAAAACGCTGACACCACCCAAAGCTAGAAAGAAACGTCATGTCCTCCTTGGGTCCCTTATCCCAATTTTAACTCATACCGAGGTGTAAGGCTCGCGAATTAACACTATACACAAAGGTATCCTATATTAAAGTCGCGCTTTGATCATCAACCATAAGACTCTGCTTTTCAGCAGAAGCCTTGATCATTTGCATCTCAGCATGCCACATTGGTAATTCATGCCATGCGACTAATATCTATCAATATATAACCTCTGCGCTCATACGTCTCAGAGAAGGGCGTTAAGGAAGAGAATAAATTCTCTGCTGCGAAACAAATATATATTTAATAGAGATCAATCAACACAGAATACAATCCAACGCGAGACATATGATCCATTTACAAGTTCGTTCTGGGGCTGAACGAAACCGGAGGGACCTTATTCCATGACCCATATGTCCAATACAGGAGAGAGGTCCTTGCATATCCATTGATCTCCAAGTACGTCTGGACGATCACCACTTATTACCTTGTCTCGGGTGTACAGCCCAATCAACGCAGCCGTAATAATCCAAACGATGTGAAGATCTCCGTTCTTTGACCACGGTCTTCATCGTCGACTTACCGCCGAATCAGTTATTCAGAATGGGTATAAACCTGGGCTTTCCGAATAACTCGCGTATACTATAAACCAGTGCTATAACATCACAACATACTCCTCGTTCCAATTCAGAATATTCTTTTATTCAAATATTCTTTTTCCACTTTAAACCATATTAAGGTTTTCCAAACTAGCCGGGATTAGGGAACCTTACCGAAGAAATTATTTATTTTATTTCCCAATCCCAACTTATTCATCCCACGTAGCAAAACTATTAATACTCCATATCTAACATCACGGTGTTACTGGTAAAATTAATTACCATTTCACGTTCAAATCTAGTTAATGATCTAACTATCGTCTGGAGTAAAACTGGTGGTACTCCATTCTCGATCATTTCTTGAATTGGATAATTTAAATTATCACATTCACTTTTCAATCTAATTAAAGATTCATTAAAACTCCACTTAGTTTTAATCTTCCAAAGAATCAATAATTAATGATTATTTAACTTTGGGAAACCAAACATGCCGGATCGGCAATCTACACCATAATATTGATTTCTGCCGATATACAACCTCTAAGCTCGTACGTCTCAGAGAAGGATGTTAAGCAAGAGAATAAATTCTCCACCACCAAACAGATGTATATTTAGTAGAGATCAACCACACAGTATTGGAATACAATGCCAGACATGAAATCCTGTCTTTAATTGGGTTAAAGAACTAATGTCGTTCAAAACACAGTTCACGATAAACCCAAAATCCCATTCCATTAATTATGGAATCTTCACGGAAAACAAATCAATATATAATCGATATCAATTTCCATATCCGACTAATAATATAAATGGAATATCGGCAAAGCCTTTTAAATTCCATATATAGTAACAGTCTTCCTCTACAGAAACTCACTTCGATTATTACCGAATCGAAGTCCATTCAATTCCAATTTAAATATTAATTAAATTGGAAAACTTTAATTTTGTAAATTCCTTTAATCTTATTTAAAAGATTTAAAAATTCGAAATCACATTCCACAGTTAATCGGGTTAAAGAACGAGTGTTATTTAAAACACAGTTCACAATAATCCTAAAAATCATATTTTTAATTCAATTCCAGTTAAATATTAATTAATTGGTAATCTTATCTAAATCATAATTAAAAGATTTATCCTTTTCTCTACGGGGTTTAAGAACAGTGTTAATAAAGACACCGTTCACAACAAACCCAAATCCAATTCGATATTAAATATAAGGCTCTGAATAGAAATTACATCGGCTCATATTCAATACCAAATTCTGAAACCAACAAATATCGTATTGGAAATAACGATATATATATATATATCTTCCAAATTCCCATAACAACATCTGCATAATCACGGAATCCAATATCGAAATACTCCGAAGAGAATTTCGATTCAAATCCATTCCAATTTATACATTGGAAATATCCTAGTTATTTTTAAGTGCAAATTAAGCTCACATCCTCAAAAATAAATTTAATTCGGCTCACATCCTCCCATTTTTAAACATATAAACTAGTAGGAGGCCCGTGCTTCGCATACGGGTACGTGGAAGTACATTAAACCGAAAAATATGACATTGCTGGATATGGATGTTTGTCCAATAAGCAAGTACATATGGGTTAGCAACGACAGAAGCTAATAAAATCATTGAAGATAAGTGTAAGAGGAGTGATGTAATTGGAGCGTTGAAGCTGTGCATAGCAGAAAATAAAGTTACTGGTCGATATATTCATATAATTGCAAATAGACATATAAGTGCAATAGAATAAAGTGAATAGAAGTATGAGGAAGTGTGGACAAAATGTCAGAAATTAAAAAACAAACTACTTGAAAATTAATAGTACATGTAGAAAATGATACGGAGTTAGTTAAAAGTACACATAAAACAAATTAGAAGAACTATTTCACGGTCATAATACAAATATCCTGCAAATAAGCATTTAGAATTGTGATATAATAAGTTCATCCCGTAGTTTTAATTATTATTTTCCTTTATTTGCAGACCATTTTGTTAGAGATATGGAGCCTCATTTTTTTATGTCCTGAATTTTTTCACTAAAACCAAAGGTAGTAAGGGTTGGAATAAATAAATAAAAGCAAAGTAAAAAGGATTAGTAGGAAATGGTACTCGAGTCATGTTAGTAGTGTGAGTGGTCTGTGCTATGCACACGGTCAGAGTCTACATGCATGGTGCAACAGTATGTAATAGGGTTGGAAGTTACAGATTTCAATCTTTGTTTGTAATGAACCCACTTCATACTCGATTAATGTGTGTAATTAGTGGGATTTCTTGATAGGATTGTAGAGTGTGTTGTTGCATGTAAGTGGAAAAGCAAAATTCTGTTAGTGATTGATACTTAAGGATCGTACATAATTTATTTCATGTTGCATCATACTAATAACACATGCTTCAAATTTACAAAGTAGACACGTGCATATTATTGATACGTTAGGCTAACGCTTTTTTTCCATATAATCTTGGCAATGCCCATATTACAAAAGAGACAGAGTGTAACACCCCACCTCCGCTAGGGTCACTCACAAAGGGAATGCCCTAGTTTTGGAGGGGTATTATCTAGTAAACAGGCACAAAGATAACACAAGACAGAACATAGATATAATAGAGTATATAAAGCAGCGGATATAAACATTAAAACCAAATCTCATTACTGAAAAAAATAGAGTCAAAACCTCTTACATCAAAATGCCAAGTCATTATTTCATTACATCAAGTTCTAAAGAAGCAAAGTACTTAAAACAACATAAGTAAAATATTATTGCCCAAATAGTGCACGAGTGCAGCCATAGCATAGCTCAAGACCAAACCGTACATGAGCTGTCAGAAAGCAAGCAAAGTCCAAGCTAAGAGCTAGAGTTTCCTCCCTGAGAACCTGGTGGGGGGGAAAGAAAGACAAAGAGGCGAAAGAAAACGGGTCAGTCAAAAAGGCTGGTAAGCCCTAGTGACTATCAGCATAGAAGCTAGTAAAGTTAACAAGACATGAATAAACTAGATTTAAACATAGGAATGATGATAAGTCTGACATGATAACTAAGCTAACAAGATAACTCAAGTCTAACATTGCGTATTCAAGGTTCGCCATACCAACTATACTGGTATACTAATCCCGCGTCAAGTATTAATTCAAGAAGTGATCCCTTGGCCCAATATCATGAAGTGACCCAATTCGGGGTCCAACGGTACGATCTAATCGATCGGCTCCCTACAATTCTAGCTCGTCGTGTGTCTGTGTCATACGACCCTATCACGAATGTAGTCACCAGTGCTAGGTCCACCATAGGGTGTATCAAGCCCTATGGTGACAACCACCGACATGAATCAAGAATACATAGATAATCCTACTGATGCCCAATGCCTGCTTTTTCAACTCTGGACTAAGCGCACGACCCTAGTCCGCCTGAACCTACAATGGAGCACCAACTCAGCCGTCGCTCTGGTCGCTTACAATCAGCCTAGCAATCGTGCCCCACCCTGCCTAGTCCCAGGGTACCGTGATACATCTAGTGGGTTACTGCTGAAAAGGACCGCGTAACTAGGGTTTCGTCCAACAGGTTAAGTTTTCATTTAAAATCGAGACTTAACCCCACCTACATGTCATGTCAAATTGACTAAGTGTGTCGTTCTAGTTCAAGACATAGCCCTACGAATCATGTGTCAAGTTGGTTAAGTGTGTTCAAGCGGTTCATGACTTAACCCTATCAAATCAACGTGTCATATTGGTTAAGTATATTCAAGTGGTCCATGACTTAACCCTATCCAGTGGCATTAATTTACTTAATGCACCCCTAACCTCTCACATTAGACTTGGTTATGGTTACTGGATGTGCCGGGCGGGTCCGGGCTGCTTTACACCATAACCTAGTCTAACCTCGGGTTTCGAGTGCGATATGACCAACTACTCACATTGGGTCCTATTGTTTGAAGTTACTGGATTCGCCGGGCGGTTCTAGGTAGACTTATACTGCAAACTCAACCCAACCTCGAGTTGGTCACGTTCCAGTTATCTAAGTGTCGTGTCCATGCTTAATCTTTCATGTCAAGTTCAAGTTCAAGTTAACCATGTTCATGATTCAAGTCTTCAAGTATAATTTCATGTCACGTTTCAATGTCATGTTTCATGTCAATATCATAGCCAATTTAAGTTTGCCTAATCTACCCAAAACGTATCCCCAACGTACGTGAATTTGCATAAATACAACATGTCAAAATAGGGAATAACACAAGAAGGATAGTTATAAGATGGCAAAGGTGTTCACAAGTTAAGCATGATGATTATAACATTTCAGGCATATGAAATAGGGTCTCACATAACAAACTTGGCAAAATAAGGTGATAGACATGACAATGGGTGACATAAGATAATAAACCCAATATGTGAATAATAATGGTTTCAACATCACAGGCATGTCAAGATAAAGGTCATGGGGGGTCTTAGGTTTAAACATTAATACTCCCCAAATCAAGTTCATACATTATTCCTACAAGTCAAAGTATTACATGAATAGATCTAGGGTGTACAGAACTAGATCCAAAGAAATAGATCTAAAAGGGACAGTCATAGATCAAAGATATACAAGAATAGATCAAAAGTAATTATCATGTTTAGGTTCAATTTCATTTTATACATGTCCATTATTAAATTTACAGTTTAGATCTAAGAGTAACTGGGGCTTACAGATCGTGGTCTAGAGAATTAGAAAGCAAAAGAAGCGTAGAAGAATCTCTAGAAATCCCCAAACTTGCAAAGCTCTAACGAAGTCTTGAATAGCCTCCTTGTTCTCTATCTTCTAGTCAGAACTTCAACAACATAAGGCCGGATAAGAATATGTTAGAGAGTCTAGGGTCAGGGGCGGTATATATAGGCTTTAGGGAGCTGAACCTGGACAGGCAACACGACCAGAAACATCTGAACCAAAAACAGTATCGGGGACCAAGTCGACACTCAAGTCGACTGCGCAGTCGACCTGGTCTGAGGGGTGTCGACTGCCCAGTCGACTCCCAAGTCGACCTGGTCTGGGCGGGATTTTTCCCACCAAGTCTGCCTGGGTTTGAAATTCGAATTTGAACTTGAAATCCGAACTGTTTTGAATTCTGAAAATTTCTGAAACTTTGGGGAGCCATAACTTGGTCATACGGACTACGATTTTCGAAAACTCGGACTCAATATCATGCAGAATTCCGAGACGAACGCAATGGCGCAACCCGTTTCCCTTGGTTCTTATTTTAAAATTTAATTCTGCCAAGATTTATGGTTATAACACGTTATTAAAATACAGGTTGTTACATTATCCCCTCCTTGAAGGATTTCGTCCCCGAAATCTCTAAGTTAGGAATAACGTATCCTACCATCCATCATCCATCTACTCAAAACATCATCCACAAGCAACATTGTCCTTAAGAGATTTCTAATGCTGTATGAACATATGCAGAAAGCGTGTGTATATGTTCCTTATCTAATGCAAATGATCAGGCATGATTGATCTTTCTAATGCAAAATATGTTTAGTGTCATGAATCCAACATGTATGCAAATAATCCTAGTCACGTAAGCACTATATGTGTGCACAAACATTCATCCATATGCAACATTCATATGACAACACATTCAATTTCATCCATAAATAAGTATAAACACTCATGCATATGCAATATGAAAAAGTGTCTGAGCCGATCTAGTGCCTAATGTGTGTTATGCAACCACGAGCAATCACTTGCAACCATTCACAAACATCAAGCATAACATGTTTCAAATACATGTTTACATTCATAGGATTCTACCTAAGGTTCTCAAGACAGGATCGAAAGGATATACAAGATAAAACAGAGTATCTAGGGAAAAGAAGTTAAAGATGTACCCCTAGAAGGTCCTTCTTGCGGGGCTTGCCCTTGCTTCTTAGGGCAGTTCTTGCTGATGTGCCCAGTTTCACCACATTGAAAACATGCTCCTATCTTCATCTTCTTCTTCTTACAGTCCTGGACTATATGTGTAACACCCCACATCCGTTAGTGTCACTCACAAAGGGAATGCACTAAGTTCTGTGGAGCATTTAGGGTAAAAGATGCAGATAAATTACAAGACAGACAGAAATTAAACAGCGGAAGATAAAACTTTGCTTTATTGATAAAATAATTTGTACAATGATTTCTTTACAATATCAGAGTATCGTCTTTGTTACAAAATAAAGAAGCATAAAACAACATTTATATTCCCCAATTTTTGCATGAGCCAGCCATAGCATCTGATAAGAGAATCCAAGCAGACTTCGATAAATCTTCAAGCTGGGAAAGAGTGGCAGTCCAACTTAACCTGAGCTATACTACTCCCTCCTCTACTACCTGGGGGGGAACGGAAGAAAAGAAGACGAAAGAAAAACAGAGTCAGACATAAAGCCTGAGTAAGTTCAGTAACTTCTAGCATGTGAACATGGAAAACAAAATGACATGAATTAACTGAATACAAGATTACACCATGACGATAGGGTCAACAAGATTGGACAAGGTAATCACAAGATATGCTAAGATAAGATAAATTGGATACGCTCTAATACTTTCGCCGCTTCGCTCTAATACTTCGCAGCTTCGCTATTTCCTTGTTATACTGATTTCTATATCTCTGCACCACCTACCTAGTGTCCAAACTAGTAACGATAACGTGATCCCAATCCCTGTATTTTCCATTGCCTTCCGGCATACATTCATTATTTATTACCTAGATCAAATCTAGGGTTTTCTATCAAGTGCTTTCTAGATTTAACTAGAGTTTACGCTATCTGCTGAACGCTTCTCGGATTTATGCCACCTAGTCCAACTAGGGATTACGCTACCTGTCGAACGATGCCCCCAAGTCTAGGACACACTACCTAGAGTGGTATATGTTCCTATACTTCCCCACGCATGTATCGCGAATCGTTATCGCTTGTCTAGATGCACATGTCCTGTAATGTGCGGTCCGAGTCCTATGACAGGGCAAATCAAGGAATACAGAACTCGGTCGGGAGCTTTCAGATATCTGCCGATGCAGATGCTAAGGTCCGTTTTTATTCCAGTGGCTATGGTCCCACTTGACCCCTCCCTCAACTAATGAAAGGCACCCTTTGTAAAATGAGAACTATACGCCGGCCCCCGGTGCCCCACTATCCTATGGCCATCCTCACCCATAACTAGATAGCAATTATGGTCTTTTGGAGTTCTCCGCCTTTCCGCTTCACGTATCTCGACTGACTCAAGATGGATGGTAGACGACGAGTTGCTATCACAGGGCTACCGTCTTCTCGCCGAATCACGCTGGTCCATCCTAGTCTTTAGGTTGCCACATATATATTGCAACCAAGGCATACCCTCGGTTCTTCTAACGCAGACCTTAACCTCTGTGAGCCCAGGATGATCATCTGCAGCCTCACAGAGGGATACCAAGAGTACCGTCACGTCCCCTCGAAGCCTCGGGCTTCGTAACCCAATTCGTTGGAGCCTTCTTAAAACCAGATGGATGTCCGCTCCTTCGTGTTATACTAAGAATTACTACTTAGTTCTACTAACTAAGGTTTACCACTTAGTTTCCAAATTCCTTGTTTTCTTAACTAAGTTTTACTACTTGGTCCCTTTTTCAACTGAGGTTTACTACTTAGTTTTCTTTCTCGCCAGGTTGGGTTGGTTAAGTGTCTTTAGTCGATTCAAGCTATCTTAACCCTCTTCCCTTATCCTATTACACTGGTTAAGTGTTATCCCTTTATGCTTTTTACTTAACCCTATTCATTTATCATATTCTGATGGTTAAGCGTTCAAGTTTACTTAACCCTATGGTCTAGTCCAGCTAACATATTAATTTGGCTAAGTGTATTACTTAACCCCAACCTCTAGTCTAATTAACATGTTAAATTGGCTAAGTGTATTAACTTTACTTAACCCCACCTTCTAGTCTAGTCAACATGTTAATTTGGCTAAGTATTCCCATGGACTTAACCCTCCCATTCTAGCTTTAACTGTGCTAAGTTGGTTAAGTGTTTCTATGGACTTAATCCTACCATTCTAGCTTAACAGTGTTAAGTTGGTTAAGTGCTCCTATGGACTTAACCTTCCCATTCTAGCTTTAACTGTGTTGGTTAAGTGTTCCTATGGACTTAACCCTCCCCTTCTTGTTCTAGCTTTAATTAATAAATTAAAGCCGCAACCTCTCACATTAGACAGATATTGCTGCGGTTACTGGATGTGCCGGTCGGTTCCGGGCAGTTTTATACCACAACTCAGTCTAACCTCGGGCTAGGCATATTCATGTTTTCTAAGTTCAAAGGGTTTTTGATTAATTTCCAAATCTGGTTTTGAAAACAACCATCCCGTCCTTCGGATCAGTTAGAGATAGCCAGGGAGGGCAGGAAACTTGTATTTTCCAAACCCAAGCCTAGACACTATCCTCTTTGTCACCCTAGAACTTTCAGGTGTATGTGTTATAAAAAGGGATGTTATCAAAATACTTTTCTTTTGTTTATAAATTGTTAACAATTTATTCCAAAAGCCCATTTCCCCTTTTTAGACAAATTTGGCCTATATTTATTTGTCAAGCCTACTAGTATACTTATATTCTAGGCCCAAGTCCTAACCCAACATGCAGTTTAGGCCATTTCCTATTTCATTGCCGAAACTAGATTAAATATCCTAGTTTATAATTTATGGCCAAAACTTAACCAAGTTACAAATTTTGTGGTAAATGAACAATTTAACATTTATGACGAATTCTATAAGTAAATTACTCCTAATTTACTTATTTCATTACTACTCTTTTAATGTACATTGTCACATTTATTATTATAGCCCATTCTCTCTTATTTATCATATTTATACTTTTTGGTATGTAAATTATACCAAATTTAGTGTCTCTAACCATAATTTATTCTAAACATGACAATTGCTCACAATTATGAATAAATTCAAAATTGTGCTAATATACTTATTCCAAATCAACCTTAATTAACCCAATCTTGGTTTAACATCCTAATTCACAATTTATGGCAAAACTAGAATTATTTTTCTAGTTTACATTTTATGCCTAAAATTTAGCTTACTTACTAACGCTAAATTTAATATGTCAAAATCACATATTCCCTAATCCATGTCAAATTTTCCCGTTTTCATTTTAATATGCATGTCATAATACATATTCCAAATTATGCCAATTTCCAAGTTTACAATGACGTTCATATTCATTTCCATGTTTTTCCCCAAATCGCATTCCCACCGTTCGAATAATCGTGATTCAACCTAGATTATAAATAAATCTAGATTCGTAGATAAAAAGGGAATTAATCAAAATGACAAGAAGGAATAATTGACATAAAAAGGTTTGGATAACAATGCAGGTTCAAGAAGATGGGTAGACCTAACTAAATAGGTAAATTCCCACTGTCTTAAAACCAAAGAATGGGCAAAATATGTTCAAGAACGTGGGTAGACCTAACTTAATAGGTAAATTCCCACTGTCTTAAAACCAAAGAAAAACCAAGGAACAGGTAGAATAAAAAATTGGGTTTAGACCCAACTTCTCAATCACAAAACTAAAGCAATATTTTCCTAATCATAAATCATGGGTGTCAAAATCACAGTTGTCCTCATTATGTCATAAGTAATAATTTATGTCCAAATCAAAGGTATAGGCCTAGTCAAGGAAATAATCCTTGTAGTCACAGTCACAGTCATAGGAAATGTCCATAGTCATATGCGATGTTCATAGTCCAAAAGGGAAAATAATTCCCATAGTCATAAGTCATTGTCATAGGCAATGTTTATATGTCCCAAAATCAAAGGCTTATGTCATAGTCCAAAGGCATATGCTTTCAAAGGCCACAGTTCTATAGTCATAGTCACGGTTACAGTCTTATTTGTTCTCGAATCATAACAGTTCTTAATTCAGTCCAAGAGTATAAACACAGATTCGAAGAGAGAGAGAGATTTGGCATATTCCTTTATTCCTTTAATTTCATGTCACAAATAAAACAAAATATTCAGATCTAGAAATAACCAACTTACAGAAAATAGATCTAGAAAAGAAGGAAAGCGTGGCTATGATTCATGCGTCGTTGCTTGAAACTTGTTTGAGCTAGCCTTTGAATTCTTCACTTGAAACTTTGATTTGAATCTCTCTTTAAAAGTCTTTTAGCAGCATCTCCTCGTCTTGAATCATATTTTATTTTATTTATTAATTTAATTAAAGAGGAGAGGAAGAGGCCATGAATCTAAGCAGCATAAGGATAGAAGAGAATTGGTGCAAAGAGAATGAAGACTAGGGCTGTTTATATAGCTGCTCAAGACCTCATCGTACAGGCAGCGCTGAGTCAGCATTGAACCCGGTAAAGAAAATAGTCCAGGTACGTAGATGAATCTAGCCAAACCTTATCATACACGCAGTGCTGAGTCAGCATTGGGTCCCACAAGCTATTTTGGCGTAGAAATTTGAATTTCAAATGAATTGTTTTGGCGTAGAAGTTTGATTTTCGAATTTTTGAATTTCTGGAATTTATTTAACTGTTTTATTCACATGAAATATTCTTATATGTACACAATTCCTCTAATGACCATTTTACGCGTATATATATACGCACAACTCTCATTTTATTTTCAAAATTCAAATGATGTTGGTATATTTCATTGACTGTAGCCTTATCTTGAATTTTTATCTTTCGTATACATATATTTTTGCATATATATATATTTATATTCTCATATGTATATATATATATATTTTCGTTATTTCCTTATATGTACGTTCTTATCCTTTCAAATTTTGAATTTGTATACGTACATATATTTGCATGTTCAGTTGGCCCTCTCTAAAACAAAGATAAAAAAATTATGTCGCCGCCGGGGTTCGAACCCCCGACCTCCATGCTACAAATCCAATGCCTTAACCAACTGAGCTACTAAGGCTTTTGTTAATAAGTCTTAGAACAGTAATAATTATTGTTCTCTCCTTACTTCTCTTTTTCATGTTAGTTACAATACTTAAATTAAACAACTGCATGGATCTTTTTCTTTTAATTTTTCTTTTAAAAATTAATTATACTTTAATTTGAGAATCTTAATGTCATAGAATTACGGGGTGTTACATTCTCCCCCACTTTAAAGGATTTCGTCCCCGAAATCTTCAAGTTAGGAAGAATGTGTCCTATCATCCAATCACCCATCTACTCAACCATTCAATCACAGGCATTCATTGTCCTTAAAAGATTTCTATAGCTTTCATGTTCATATGCATAGTGTGTGTATATGTCTCTATCTAATGCAAAATCAGGCGGTCTACTGATTCAGTTGACCTCCTTAATGCAAATCATGTTAGTGCCATGCGTCCAATCATGCATGCAAACATCCCTAGTCATGTAAATACTACATGCGTGCACAGCCATTCATCCATATGCAACGTCCATATGATATCATATCAAGTTCAACTTATAAACAAATGCATATATGTAAATGCAATATGAGAGCGCCCGAACTTGATCTAGTGCCTAATATGTATGCATATGCATCCACGAGCAACCATTTGCAACCACTTGCAACCATTCAACCATAACATGTTTCAAATACATGTTTACATCCATTGGCTTATACCTAAGGATCGCAGATACGACCTAGAGGATATACTTTGGAAAGAGAGAAACAACTACGCGTAAAGCTCCTAAACAGAGAAATCAAGGATGCACCCTTAAGGAAAAAGGGCATGTTGCTAGTATCTAGCCTTCTTGAGCTTTACTCCACTGTATCTTAAACAATTTATCTTCACGATTGTGAAGTTCCTAACCTCCATTTCTAAAATAAACAGATGTCAACCACGGTACCAAGTGTATGATTAAAGGTCTCTCCCTTATCCACCATGCCATAACTATAAGGGTTAAAAGATCACTACGCGCTTTTTAGAGCACCTATCACAACTATTCATCTCTCACGCAAACCATCCTAGTCGAACTCGACATTCCTCAAGTACAAGCCCCAAAGGCCTAAACCAATATCAGACAAGCACCCAAGGAATATCTCCCCCGAATTTAGACGATCTACATGAGATGATATAAGCAAACTCGATAGCTATTCTCAAATCCCTACTAACAAAAAAATAAACTGGTCGGACCACCAATTGGATTTGAGACTAGTGGGATCTTTCTACTATACAAGTACTATGGTGCAGAGACCCAACTATGAAAGTGGATATGAACAAATGAGAAGCGCTAGAACCTAAGGAAATAGCACGAACAGAAAACTAGACTCTTCCAACCGGACTACCTTTCTCCTAGGTACGCTTGGTGGCGAAAGCATGTACTTGTCCTTCTGAAAATCTCGTCCTCGTTCTTGCCCTTGTCCTTAAGTATATGCCCTATCATACCCTAGTAAAGATACTTCCTCTTGTCTTAGGCTTTATAATTTCTTCCTCCTTCGTGTGCTAAGTCTACATCCATGAATTCCTCATCCTAGGGTTATGATCCTTAGCCAAACTCCTCATCCCCTTCCGTGTGTAGTCATGTTGAAAAATCTCTCGAAAACTGCCTCCATCGTCCGGAAAACCTTATAAGCTTTGAAAGAAAACTGCCCGTAGATGAAACAACTACGGCTATGGATGGAAGCCGGGCACTACTTTGCCCATCGATGAGGTTACCTCCCAGAAAGCCAGGAGCCCCAGAGACTCAAGAAAGAAGGAGACAAGAATTTAAACAGAGGAAGAGAAGATAGTGCATATGGCTTTGGGGAATATGCCTTTAAAACAAATCTCTTCTTTTGAAAATGCTTCTTTTAAAACCGTTTGAAAATAATTTTTCAAATCCTTTATCTGATCTGGTAACCTTCAGCTCTGATACCACGTGTAACACCCCACATCCGTTAGTGTCACTCACAAAGGGAATGCACTAAGTTCTGTGGAGCATTTAGGGTAAAAGATGCAGATAAATTACAAGACAGACAGAAATTAAACAGCGGAAGATAAAACTTTGCTTTATTGATAAAATAATTTGTACAATGATTTCTTTACAATATCAGAGTATCATCTTTGTTACAAAATAAAGAAGCATAAAACAACATTTATATTCCCCAATTTTTGCATGAGCCAGCCATAGCATCTGATAAGAGAATCCAAGCAGACTTCGATAAATCTTCAAGCTGGGAAAGAGTGACAGTCCAACTTAACCTGAGCTATACTACTCCCTCCTCTACTACCTGGGGGGGGAATGGAAGAAAAGAAGACGAAAGAAAAACAGAGTCAGACATAAAGCCTGAGTAAGTTCAGTAACTTCTAGCATGTGAACATGAAAAACAAAATGACATGAATTAACTGAATACAAGATTACACCATGACGATAGGGTCAACAAGATTGGACAAGGTAATCACAAGATATGCTAAGATAAGATAAATTGGATACGCTCTAATACTTTCGCCGCTTCGCTCTAATACTTCGCAGCTTCGCTATTTCCTTGTTATACTGATTTCTATATCTCTGCACCACCTACCTAGTGTCCAAACTAGTAACGATAACGTGATCCCAATCCCTGTATTTTCCATTGCCTTCCGGCATACATTCATTATTTATTACCTAGATCAAATCTAGGGTTTTCTATCAAGTGCTTTCTAGATTTAACTAGAGTTTACGCTATCTGCTGAACGCTTCTCGGATTTATGCCACCTAGTCCAACTAGGGATTACGCTACCTGTCGAACGATGCCCCCAAGTCTAGGACACACTACCTAGAGTGGTATATGTTCCTATACTTCCCCACGCATGTATCGCGAATCGTTATCGCTTGTCTAGATGCACATGTCCTGTAATGTGCGGTCCGAGTCCTATGACAGGGCAAATCAAGGAATACAGAACTCGGTCGGGAGCTTTCAGATATCTGGCGATGCAGATGCTAAGGTCCGTTTTTATTCCAGTGGCTATGGTCCCACTTGACCCCTCCCTCAACTAATGAAAGGCACCCTTTGTAAAATGAGAACTATACGCCGGCCCCCGGTGCCCCACTATCCTATGGCCATCCTCACCCATAACTAGATAGCAATTATGGTCTTTTGGAGTTCTCCGCCTTTCCGCTTCACGTATCTCGACTGACTCAAGATGGATGGTAGACGACGAGTTGCTATCACAGGGCTACCGTCTTCTCGCCGAATCACGCTGGTCCATCCTAGTCTTTAGGTTGCCACATATATATTGCAACCAAGGCATACCCTCGGTTCTTCTAACGCAGACCTTAACCTCTGTGAGCCCAGGATGATCATCTGCAGCCTCACAGAGGGATACCAAGAGTACCCTCACGTCCCCTCGAAGCCTCGGGCTTCGTAACCCAATTCGTTGGAGCCTTCTTAAAACCAGATGGATGTCCGCTCCTTCGTGTTATACTAAGAATTACTACTTAGTTCTACTAACTAAGGTTTACCACTTAGTTTCCAAATTCCTTGTTTTCTTAACTAAGTTTTACTACTTGGTCCCTTTTTCAACTGAGGTTTACTACTTAGTTTTCTTTCTCGCCAGGTTGGGTTGGTTAAGTGTCTTTAGTCGATTCAAGCTATCTTAACCCTCTTCCCTTATCCTATTACACTGGTTAAGTGTTATCCCTTTATGCTTTTTACTTAACCCTATTCATTTATCATATTCTGATGGTTAAGCGTTCAAGTTTACTTAACCCTATGGTCTAGTCCAGCTAACATATTAATTTGGCTAAGTGTATTACTTAACCCCAACCTCTAGTCTAATTAACATGTTAAATTGGCTAAGTGTATTAACTTTACTTAACCCCACCTTCTAGTCTAGTCAACATGTTAATTTGGCTAAGTATTCCCATGGACTTAACCCTCCCATTCTAGCTTTAACTGTGCTAAGTTGGTTAAGTGTTTCTATGGACTTAATCCTACCATTCTAGCTTAACAGTGTTAAGTTGGTTAAGTGCTCCTATGGACTTAACCTTCCCATTCTAGCTTTAACTGTGTTGGTTAAGTGTTCCTATGGACTTAACCCTCCCCTTCTTATTCTAGCTTTAATTAATAAATTAAAGCCGCAACCTCTCACATTAGACAGATATTGCTGCGGTTACTGGATGTGCCGGTCGGTTCCGGGCAGGTTTATACCACAACTCAGTCTAACCTCGGGCTAGGCATATTCATGTTTTCTAAGTTCAAAGGGTTTTTGATTAATTTCCAAATCTGGTTTTGAAAACAACCATCCCGTCCTTCGGATCAGTTAGAGATAGCCAGGGAGGGCAGGAAACTTGTATTTTCCAAACCCAAGCCTAGACACTATCCTCTTTGTCACCCTAGAACTTTCAGGTGTATGTGTTATAAAAAGGGATGTTATCAAAATACTTTTCTTTTGTTTATAAATTGTTAACAATTTATTCCAAAAGCCCATTTCCCCTTTTTAGACAAATTTGGCCTATATTTATTTGTCAAGCCTACTAGTATACTTATATTCTAGGCCCAAGTCCTAACCCAACATGCAGTTTAGGCCATTTCCTATTTCATTGCCGAAACTAGATTAAATATCCTAGTTTATAATTTATGGCCAAAACTTAACCAAGTTACAAATTTTGTGGTAAATGAACAATTTAACATTTATGACGAATTCTATAAGTAAATTACTCCTAATTTACTTATTTCATTACTACTCTTTTAATGTACATTGTCACATTTATTATTATAGCCCATTCTCTCTTATTTATCATATTTATACTTTTTGGTATGTAAATTATACCAAATTTAGTGTCGCAAACCATAATTTATTCTAAACATGACAATTGCTCACAATTATGAATAAATTCAAAATTGTGCTAATATACTTATTCCAAATCAACCTTAATTAACCCAATCTTGGTTTAACATCCTAATTCACAATTTATGGCAAAACTAGAATTATTTTTCTAGTTTACATTTTATGCCTAAAATTTAGCTTACTTACTAACGCTAAATTTAATATGTCAAAATCACATATTCCCTAATCCATGTCAAATTTCCCCGTTTTCATTTTAATATGCATGTCATAATACATATTCCAAATTATGCCAATTTCCAAGTTTACAATTACGTTCATATTCATTTCCATGTTTTTCCCCAAATCGCATTCCCACCGTTCGAATAATCGTGATTCAACCTAGATTATAAATAAATCTAGATTCGTAGATAAAAAGGGAATTAATCAAAATGACAAGAAGGAATAATTGGCATAAAAAGGTTTGGATAACAATGCAGGTTCAAGAAGATGGGTAGACCTAACTAAATAGGTAAATTCCCACTGTCTTAAAACCAAAGAATGGGCAAAATAGGTTCAAGAACGTGGGTAGACCTAACTTAATAGGTAAATTCCCACTGTCTTAAAACCAAAGAAAAACCAAGGAACATGTAGAATAAAAAATTGGGTTTAGACCCAACTTCTCAATCACAAAACTAAAGCAATATTTTCCTAATCATAAATCATGGGTGTCAAAATCACAGTTGTCCTCATTATGTCATAAGTAATAATTTATGTCCAAATCAAAGGTATAGGCCTAGTCAAGGAAATAATCCTTGTAGTCAGAGTCACAGTCATAGGAAATGTCCATAGTCATATGCGATGTTCATAGTCCAAAAGGGAAAATAATTCCAAAGTCATAAGTCATTGTCATAGGCAATGTTTATATGTCCCAAAATCAAAGGCTTATGTCATAGTCCAAAGGCATATGCTTTCAAAGGCCACAGTTCTATAGTCATAGTCATGGTTACAGTCTTATTTGTTCTCGAATCATAACAGTTCTTAATTCAGTCCAAGAGTATAAACACAGATTCGAAGAGAGAGAGAGAGATTTGGCATATTCCTTTAATTTCATGTCACAAATAAAACAAAATATTCAGATCTAGAAATAACCAACTTACAGAAAATAGATCTAGAAAAGAAGGAAAGCGTGGCTATGATTCATGCGTCGTTGCTTGAAACTTGTTTGAGCTAGCCTTTGAATTCTTCACTTGAAACTTTGATTTGAATCTCTCTTTAAAAGTCTTTTAGCAGCATCTCCTCGTCTTGAATCATATTTTATTTTATTTATTAATTTAATTAAAGAGGAGAGGAAGAGGCCATGAATCTAAGCAGCATAAGGATAGAAGAGAATTGGTGCAAAGAGAATGAAGACTAGGGCTGTTTATATAGCTGCTCAAGACCTCATCGTACACGCAGCGCTGAGTCAGCATTGAACCCGGTAAAGAAAATAGTCCAGGTACGTAGATGAATCTAGCCAAACCTTATCATACACGCAGTGCTGAGTCAGCATTGGGTCCCACAAGCTATTTTGGCGTAGAAATTTGAATTTCAAATGAATTGTTTTGGCGTAGAAGTTTGATTTTCGAATTTTTGAATTTCTGGAATTTATTTAACTGTTTTATTCACATGAAATATTCTTATATGTATACAATTCCTCTAACGACCATTTTACGCGTATATATATACGCACAACTCTCATTTTATTTTCAAAATTCAAATGATGTTGGTATATTTCATTGACTGTAGCCTTATCTTGAATTTTTATCTTTCGTATACATATATTTTTGCATATATACATATTTATATTCTCATATGTATATATATATATATTTTCGTTATTTCCTTATATGTACGTTCTTATCCTTTCAAATTTTGAATTTGTATACGTACATATATTTGCATGTTCAGTTGGCCCTCTCTAAAACAAAGATAAAATAATTATGTCGCCGCCGGGGTTCGAACCCCCGACCTCCATGCTACAAATCCAATGCCTTAACCAACTGAGCTACTGAGGCTTTTGTTAATAAGTCTTAGAACAATAATAATTATTGTTCTCTCCTTACTTCTCTTTTTCATGTTAGTTACAATACTTAAATTAAACAACTGCATGGATCTTTTTCTATTAATTTTTCCTTTAAAAATTAATTATACTTTAATTTGAGAATCTTAATGTCATAGAATTACGGGGTGTTACAATATGCCCATCAATACCACAGAAGTTGCATTTCCTTTTCTCACGAGACTTGTTGTCATTGTTGTTGTTGTTCTTGCCTCCTTTCTCGGAGTCTACCTCCTTGTCTTGAGACTCATTCTCCTTGACCTTCTTCTTGCTATTCTCGTTTTCTTCATGAAGTAGGGCCATATTCACCAAGCTTTCAAAGGTCGCCCCCATGGGTACATGAGTCATGGCCATAGTGTGGAGTGGCTCGCTCAATCCTCGTTCAAAGCGTAGAGCCTTCTTCTCAGCCGTGTTGACTAAGTCCAAACTAAGCAAGCTGATTAAACTTATTCACGTATTCCCTAACTGACATGTCCCCTTGATTGAGTTCCATGAACCTCTCCATCTGAAGTCTCGCTTCTGCGGATGATAAAAACTTAAGCCCAAACCTCTCTCTAAAGTCTTCCCAAGTCTCAATTGGCCTGGTAGCGTTGGTGACTTCCCACTAAAATGCAGCTTCCTCTTTCAACAACCATGATGCCAACTGAACTTTCCTATGATCCTCCATATCGAAAATAACAAACAAGTCTTCAGTCTCTTTTAGCCAGTTTCGCGCCTCAACGAAGGTTTCAGTTCCAACGAAGACATTCCTATAAATTCCTTGCATATTTTGGCGAAGGCGGTACCCGGAGGAAGAGGAACCGCGGCCACCGGGGGAGGAGGAGGAGGGATATCTGCCGGGCCCGCGCCGTTGGCCCTAGCTTCCAAGTATTTTCGGAACCATCCGTGTATGGGTACTCCCTCGGGAAGGTTAAGATCAGACATGTTGAAAAGCGAAAAGGAAAAAGATTCAAACGAGGAAACAAAGGAAAGTGCTAATGGCTTTTGGGGAATAGCCTTTTCAAAATAAACTTTTCTTGAAAAATGCTTCTTTGTAAATGGTTTTGAAAATAGTTTCAGAAGGTTTTTAAAACTTTTGCCCAGTCTGGTAACCTTCTGCTCTGATACCAAATGTAACACCCCACCTCCGCTAGGGTCACTCACAAAATGAATGCCCTAGTTTTGGAGGGGTATTATCTAGTAAATAGGCATAGAGATAACACAAGACAGAACATAGATATAATAGAGTATATAAAGCAGTGGATATAAACATTAAAACCAAATATCACTACTGAAAAAAATAGAGTCAAAACCTCTTACATCAAAATGCCAAGTCATTATTTCATTACATTAAGTTCTAAAGAAGCAAAGTACTTAAAACAACATAAGTAAAATATTATTCCCCAAAAAGTGCATGAGTGCAGCCATAGCATAGCTCAAGACCAAACCATACATGAGCTGTCAGAAAGCTAGCAAAGTCCAAGCTAAGAGCTAGAGTTTCCTCCCTGAGAACCTGGGGAGGGGAACGAAAGACAAAGAGGCGAAAGAAAACTGGTCAGTCAAAAAGACTGGTAAGCCCTAGTGACTATCATCATAGAAACTAGTAAAGTTAACAAGACATGAATAAACTGGAATTAAACATAGGAATGATGATAAGTCTGACATGATAACTAAGCTAACAAGATTACTCAAGTCTAACATTGCGTATTCAAGGTTCGCCATACCAACTATACTGGTATACTAATCCCGCGTCAAGTATTAATTCAAGAAGTGATCCCTTGGCCCAATATCATGAAGTGACCCAATTCGGGGTCCAACGGTACGATCTAATCGATCGGCTCCCTACAAGTCTAGCTCGTTGTGTGTCTGTGTCATACGGCCCTATCACGAATGTAGTCACCTGTGCTAGGTCCGCCATTGGGTGTATCAAGCCCTATGGTGCCAACCACTGACACGAATCAAGAATGCACAGATAATCCTACTGATGCCCAATGCCTGCTTTTTCAACTCCGGACTAAGTGCATGACCCTCGTCCGCCTGAACCTACAATGGCGCACCAACTCAGTCGTTGTTCTGGTCGCTTACAATCAGCCTAGCAATCGTGCCCCACCCTGCCTAGTCCCAGGGTACCGTGATACATCTAGTGGGTTACTGCTGAAAAGGACCGCGTAACTAGGGTTTCGTCCAGCAGGTTAAGTTCTCATTTAAAATCGAGACTTAACCCCACCTACGTGTCATGTCAAATTGACTAAGTGTGTCGTTCTAGTTCAAGACTTAGCCCTATGAATCATGTGTCAAGTTGGTTAAGTGTGTTCAAGCAGTTCATGACTTAACCCTATCAAATCAACGTGTCAAATTGGTTAAGTATATTCAAGTGGTCCATGACTTAACCCTATCCAGTGGCATTAATTTACTTAATGCACCCCTAACCTCTCACATTAGACTTGGTTATGGTTACTGGATGTGCCGGGCGGGTCCGGGCAGCTTTACAGCATAACCTAGTCTAACCTCGGGTTTTGAGTGCGATATAACCAAATACTCACATTGGTCCTATTGTTTGTAGTTACTGGATTCGTCGGGCGGTTCCGGGCAGATTTATACTACAAACTCAACCCAACCTCGAGTTGGCCATGTTCCAGTTATCTAAGTGTCATGTCCATGCTTAATCTTTCATGTCAAGTTCAGGTTCAAGTTAACCATGTTCATGATTCAAGTCTTCAAGTATAATTTCATGTCACATTTCAATGTCATGTTTCATGTCAATATCATAGCCAATTTAAGTTTGCCTAATCCACCCAAAACGTATCCCCAACGTACGTGAATTCGCATAAATACAACATGTCAAAATAGGGAATAACATAAGAAGGATAGTCATAGGATGGCAAAGGTGTTCCCAAGTTAAGCATGATGATTATAACATTTCAGGCATATGAAATAGGGTCTCACATAACAAACTTGGCAAAATAAGGTGATAGACATGATAATGGGTGACATAAGATAATAAACCCAATATGTGAATAATAATGGTTTCATCATCACAGGCATGTAAAGATAAAGGTCATGGGGGGGTCTTAGGTTTAAACATGAATATGCCCCAAATCAAGTTCATACAATATTCCTACAAGTCAAAGTTTTACATGAATAGATCTAGGGTGTACAGAACTAGATCCAAAGAAATAGATCTAAAAGGGACAGTCATAGATCAAAGATATACAAGAATAGATCAAAAGTAGTTATCATGTTTAGGTTCAATTTCATTTTATACATGTCCATTATTAAATTTACAGTTTAGATCTAAGAGTAACTGGGGCTTACAGATCGTGGTCTAGAGAACTAGAAAGCAAAAGAAGCATAGAAGAATCTCTAGAAATCCCCAAACTTGCAAAGCTCTAACGAAGTCTTGAATAGCCTCCTTGTTCTCTATCTACTAGTCAGAACTTCAGCAGCATTAGGTCGGATAAGAATGTGTTAGAGAGTCTAGGGTCAGGGGCGGTATATATAGGGTTTAGGGAGCTGAACCTGGACAGGCAACACAACCAGAAACATCTAACCCAAAAACAGTCTCGGGGACCAGGTCGACACTCAAGTCGACTGCGCAGTCGACCTGGTCTGGGGGGTGTCGACTGCCCAGTCGACTCCCCATTCGACCTGGTCTGGGCGGGATTTTTACCGCCCAGTCTGCTTGGGTTTGAAATTCGAATTTGAACTTGAAATCCGAACTGTTTTGAATTCTGAAAATTTCTGAATCTTTGGGGAGCCAAAACTTGGTCATACGGACTCCGATTTTCGAAAACTCGGACTCGATTTCATGCAGAATTCCGAGACGAACGCATTGGCACAACCTGTTCCCCTTGGTTCTTATTTTAAAATTTAATTCTGCCTAGATTTATGGTTATAACACATTATCAAAATACGGGTTGTTACACATAGAAAAATGACATTGAAATAAAGCCTTGCTCATGCGAAGACATATGATGATTTTATTTATATTTTCATTATTGGGAAATCTAACATGCACTGACGGTGTTGTTCTGCTCCAAATACCATTTATATTCAAGTTAAAACGGTAAAGCCAGTCTACAATAAGTTGGTATGAGTACAACTATCACAGATAAATACAAAGGGGAAAAGCTTCGAGGATGAAAAGAATAATCTTTACTTGGATATCTTGGATCAATCAATCTTCCTGTTCTTGAAGCATTAGTAGAATGCATTTACCTCACATACCAGCCTTATATTTTCTTATACCTGATTCAAAATAAAATGATTATATACAAATTAATAATGACCCGCCCTATTATTGACAGATGATGTGAAATATTTCCCTATGTTAATACAACAGAAGACAAATTGTCACATGTGGACTAAAATTATTTAAACCTAAAATAATGTGAAAATATGTCATTGCATGTCGGTTAAATGAAATATGAGTTGTACAACAACAAAATTTACTTGTTCGAAGATCAATTCGCATATAACAAATAATAACAGTTAGTGGAAATAACAATAAAACAATTGGACAGAACAGCCTTAAATAAAATAATGATGATACAAAATATGAAGCTATATTTTTTAACGAACATTCAATTAAGAGTATATTTGTTTGAAGATAAAGTACAACATATATCTGAAACATGGGTTAACATAGGATATTAAAAAAAGGAAAGGAAGTTAAAGGAGGCACATTCTCATAACCTCAATGATCATTTAAGGAAAATGTTCCTCAGGATCAATCAGTTTCATCATATCTTTATATATATTGCCTTATCCTTGATATGGTTGGTTAAGATATAAGGGGATTGAAGCAGACACATGTTCCTATTACCATTATAGGGTATTTGAGAAGATTAGCAAATTATTTACTTGGTATAATATTAGTTTTGCATAGTAACTATTTCAGTTATAGGATACCAAACGTTGAGTATATTAATGCAAGACCACAACACATACATTGACGTAAGCAATATAAGGTTGCATTCAGTTGCTTTAACAATCTGCTTTTTTGGATTATATGGAGACTCTTTGTACTGTTGAAAACATCATGCTAGGAAGGACAACTTAAATTTGTTTTGATGTCAAATTTTAGGGTTTTAGTGTGAAATATATGTATATGGCTTACGCAAGGGACGATTGTCCAGCCATTTAATCCCAACGCTCGCCATGCCATCAAATAATTCATCTTCCATAATTTTTATTTAAAGGGAAGTGGATCCCACTACCTTTTCTACCAATGGTTGAGCAAGTGTCAACACAGTTGCCTTTTACCCAACCAAGGAAAGCAAACCAGTCACTGGATTGTATATTGTATTTTCAGGTGGAAGGTAATGAAAGTAATATTTGAGTTCTTGTGCAAATAAATGGTTCAATATATGCAACAGGGAAATGACAATGATTGTAGAAATCTAAATAAGCAAGCAAGCATATCATTGCATTCATGCGTCCAACTTACCAAAATGATTTGACTTCTTAGACATAACACTTTATTAGATTTGCAGTAGAGAGAAATACATATGGTTGAAAAGTAAATGAATATCCTATCATCAGTTCGTCTAATGAGTGTAGCAACCTTTCCCATGATACACTTGCACTGACAGCTAATGTAAATTATTAAATAGTCACTCAAATACATAAATCTATAGACCCATATTATGTGAAAATCATTTAATCCTCTCGTGGAATTTATGTTTTTTTTCGACTTAATAATAATTATAGGAATTTTAAAGAAATGAAGCAGATAACCACCATGTTTATATTTTGGACACCAACACAACTAAGAATGATCATGAAATAAATGCAGTAGTTGAGTGGCATAAGAAATTAAACTCAAGGAAAAAAGCTATTGGATATTAAATAATTTACTTCGCATATTTGATATGCATGATCTACATCTGTTATTCAAACATTAACGGATGATGAAAAAGTTGTTGAAATTGGTGATATAGTTTATGTAGATAAGGTTTAAACAATAACTTGCAGTATCCATCAACTATTGAAATTATGTTTAATTGTTGGTTAAACATGTATGCATATGGAAGATAATTACCTTATTGAAAATATTATTCATTTGACACTCAACTAGGATGGATGTAACTGGTATCGTATAATATACTACATACGTGTACTCTTAGGCCATAATCAATCCTATACATAACTTCAGACAAATAAATTTAAGCGAAATTACAACAAAATAACATGTTATACATGACACCACCAAACACATAGTATTGACTATACAAACATTTAGTGAAAACAAATTTATAGCAATAATAAGACAAATAAGAATCCATACCTTCCTCGTTGTCAGTTCCACAGTTAATAATCTTAGAACAACCAATCCTGATGCTGCAAGTTTTTTGTTTGGTTTCAAAATCGGCGTGATAGCTATTTGGATAATCCATATTGACAACTTCAACAGTGGTCGATCTATGGCTACAATTGAGAGAAGGATTGTAGGATGAAGGTCATCGAATGCAAAGTGATATGATAAATGGTAGTGCATGAGTCATCATACAGATATATCAATACAATGAAAATAATTGCTAAAAGGAGTAGAACAAAAGTAAATCAAGAGGATATCGGGTTGAACAATCACATGTTCTCCAGGATTATAAGTCACGCCTGTTAATGATAGTGAAACCTAAAAAATTGTCATACCTAACAATTACTGTTATGCCAAAAATAAATTTTCACGGTAAAATATCTATGTGAAAAAGTACTAAAAAATAGGAAACATAAAGTCGTATATAGTTCACTTATTTACTTTCACTATATAACTACTGTGTTGCTATGTCACTGTCATATCATGCTAAGTTGAATTTTTCCAGTTTTGAACTTTCTCTACAACATGATAAGCAGTAAAAATTGTTTTTTTCCAAAATCGATAGCTAATAATAGTCATTTTCATCAGGCATCTTTTAACAAAAAAAGTAAAAAATAAATCTACACCTTTAATGAATGAACGACCTCGGCAACTGTTGAATACTGCTAATAATTTAAAACTGTCAATGAAGGGGACGTTCGTAGATGGTTTCAATAACGACATAAAGAAGTGTCGTGTAGTGGTCGTTAAGGTGGAAATCGTATTATAAACATCCTATATCAACAAAAGATTATCAAAAGTGAACTTAAAGTGTAACTCAATCATGCGAATAACAAAGAATGGGCAGAAATTTGAATAAAACAAAGTCGGCATTGCAAACAATATAGTAGGACCATGACCGAGAAAATGATTGGATGGATTAAGTAATGACCTGTTAGTCAATTTGCACTGCATTTTTTTTTATTAGAGTCGATCGGTCTATGACCATGTGAAGGATGTACGTTGAGAACATTGATGACGTCGGAAGGGATAAATGAACGATGATCGACAAAGGCAACCGAATCAGGGGTAAATTGTTTTGTACAATTCAATCTGTAAGGTAGGGACTGATAATAAAATAAGTGCATTAAGGATACATATTTTGGGGATTTGTATCAAAAGTTGAAAAATCTAGATAAAAATCTAACAATTAGAGTAGGAAGCATAAATAGGTGTTTAAATAAAAGTGGTACCAGGAACCATGGAAGCCATCTGGGGTAGCCGACGTCGAAATGTCACCGGATGCGAGTGGCAAAATTCGTAACCGAATCAAGGGTAAATTGTTTTGTGCAATTCAATCTGTAAGGTAGAGGCTGATAATAAAATAAGTGCATTAAGGATAGATATTTTAGGGATTTGTATTAAAGAATGAAAAAGAGGATGAAAATCTAAATAGTAATCTAACAATTAGAGTAGGAAGCATAAACAGGTGATTAAATAAAAATGGTACCAGGAACCATGGCAGCCATCTAGGATAGCCGACGTCGAAATGTCACCGGATGCGCGTGACAAAATCCAACAACTTGCAGCGGATCTAAAGAACTGGATTGATGGTTGGACTATATTTGAAGGGCAGATCAAAAAATCGGTTTATTAGTTTTTTTTTTTGGATCATTCAGTTTTGCAGAAAAAGAATGGGAAGTGGGAAGAGTGGAGGAAAAACAGAAGAAGAGGCAGCACGCTTTGAAGTGACATGCGATGGATGGAGGTTAAAAATAAAAACGGGGAAACTTATGGGGTTTCAATGTTTACTGAAAGAAGAAAGCACGGCGTGTCCACATCGGATTGGCAATAGTCCTGTTATTATGTTTAAGTAATAGATTTCATCCTTATATTTGAACTAGCGGCATTTTTTTGACAGATTTACCCAAAATACAAATTGCGGCAGCAATTTCGGAATTAGTTCGGATATACCATATTTCATCAGATCCGATGAATTTTATTACTCGTTTAATCTTTTCAAAAACATATTTTTTTGATGGCGACGGCTTCTTCTTCCTAAATATCTCAACTTCGAAATTTATCTGCCAATAAAATCTAGAATTTTTCACATACTTTGTATTGATCGAGCTGGTGCTTCAGAGATATAATTTGATCAAAGTTTTATTTAATAAATGGATGCTTCTTCGTCGAGGTATTTTTTGCTGTTTTTTTTTAAATTATGTATAATGATATCAATTTTTCAATCGAACTTTGTTTTTTTATTATTTTTAAATAGTATAATTATCTAGGTTTTCTAAAGGATAGTTTTATTATTTTATAAAAAATTATTTTTCTAATTCTTTGTTCAACCTTATATACATTAATTTGGCAAGGATACTTTTCCAGATATTCTCTTTAAATGTATAAATGTATGCAGAATTTTTGAATATGTAGAAATGCAACTATCGGTGTAATTCGTGTGTATGGAATTATTCTTAAAAGTTTCGTATAAGTATGCTTATTTAACTTAATATATGCATACAAATATTCAGGTATTTTAATTTTTGCATATTCATATATTCAGGTATTTCATAATAATCTGAATTTTTGCATATAAATATGCGGATATTACTATTCTTTGTGAAGATGTATGCATTTTGTTATAATTATATGATTAAGTTTCCGTAATGTTATTTGATTAATGCAGATCAGGTTGATTAATTTTTTTTTCTTTTTCAAATAGTGGATCTGCAAATACCAGAGTACTGGTTTGCATTTACATATTGAAAGTAATTCTGACTACAATATGGTTTCGTATAAGTATGCAATTATAGCTCCGCCAAAGGGTAGACGAATGTCTGGTCGTCCATCTTCGTCTAAAAGGTTGAAATCCGTAGGTGAATTTACAAAGACTACAAGATGTGGTTTGTGCAAGAAGTTGGGTCATTATAAAAGGACATGTTCTTAAGTACAGAAATAGTTGTTTTTTGTAAAAAAATTAAATAAACTTGGTTACAGAGTACAATGCAGGGAAATGTAATTTGTTGTCTCAGATTTTTTTTCTTAGTATTTTAATGTTGGATTTTTGTTTTGAACATTTACTTTTTTGTCATTTCTTTTGTTTCAGCAATTATGCAGTACAGTTCTATATATGTATGCAATTATTTCACTTAGTTGCATAAATGTATGTAATTTTATGTAACGTTTGTATCTAATTGTCTAGTTTTTTGTAAAAATCAAAAAAATCATTTAAAAATTGCAGTGACTACATTCAAGTAATAATTTATTTCTGTATAATATTACTATATGCACATCTACTTCATTGTTGCATAAAAATATTCAACTAATTTTTATATTTGCATGAACTTATTCAAAAGTTAGCATATACCTATAATTCGTTAAAACTTTGACTCCTTTATCGTTTATAATCTCTATAATTTTTAACTAAGTCATCAAACACTATGATTATATATTCGACATTTATCATAACATGTTATAAATTCAAGTTCGTATAATCACATTTTACATTGAAAAGGAATCATAGTGTTATGGAGTAATGATGTAAATTTTTGCATTTGTAACCATAAATATACTTAGAAATTGCATGTAAGTATGCAAAATATTATGGCAAACAACACACATTATACTAACAAATCACAATTTCAAGCAAAATGTTACCAACTTACATCCTTGCCGTAGAAATCAACTTAATTCAGTTTACACCCTACATAACCATGTCCACGTATTTTAAAAAAAAACACATTAACATATTTACATATGTAAACACCCCCAAAATTACAAAAATTCATAGCACAAACTTTCTGCACTTCACATAATCTTGTTTGCATCCGACAGGAGGAAGTACAACAAAATAAGTTTTACGGTATCAAACTGAGCTTCCTTTGACTGTCCTTATTGCACTTTACATTTTTCTTTTTCTTTTTAGTATGTATACATTCCGTCGGATTGTCCATTGGGACTAAAGCTTGTTCAATATCTTTGCCATCTATATCATCTACTGCCACATTTGGTCTCTGCAACAATAAACATAGATTAATTGAACATAAACAAGATTAAATTTATATAATTAAGGTACACTCATAGTATATACAAACTATTGTAAGAAATAGTAGTTACTGCATTCATGTATTTATTCAACTAGCATTTACAATATGTACAATAGCATGCAAAATGTCTTATTACCTACATATAACCATGAAACTATCTGTTTATTATTGCAGACTTGCATACAAAAACTAAAAATAAATGAAAATATTCTAGCAACATTTCTGTAACAAATGCAAAATAGAATAAAACTTTTTCTATCTACTTCAACTGATAGTTGTAGCACTAAGTTATTATTTTTAGATAATTGTACATAAGTTTCCAAAAAAATAAAAATACATTCAGAATAAAGTGAAAATAATCATTATAATTGCACAAAATTAAGAAACAACTGCAGGCACATAGCGAACAAGGCAGTCTATTATAATAATAGCATACAATTATGCTAATATATTGAATAAATGTATCCAAGTGTGCAAATTTGGCGTACATAGTTACAAAAATCTACAGTCAGCCATAATAACATCAAAGTATTGATCAAAAAACATAAAATAACAAAGTAGAATGCAGATATTATAAATAAATGCATAGCATTACGCTTGCATATGTCCATAGTTTCAGTATTGCAGGTAAAAATTCTAACTAAATGCACATAATTTTGCAATAATCATTTTATAAAATCACACTTTCATTAAACGGTTTTGAATAAATGCAGATAAACATTCAACATTAGGTTGTTATTTTCATAATTAGATGCAACCATTGTTGTTAATTAAATACTACTCTGCATTTAAATGTATATAGATGTAGAATAGTTGCATTCAACTTTTAAAAATATAAGCAATTAATAATGCATAGTCACGACACAAATTTTACAAAATGCATACAGTTAATATGTATAGGTTCGAAATCTTATTGATACTTGCACAAATATATTCAACTTTTCTTTAAACTTGCACAAAATTGTGCAAATATTACACAAATAAACCAGGAAGCATGTTTTTTTCTTAATACTACAACTGTGTGTTATCTTATACACTAAATTTACACAAATGTGCAAATATAACATAAATATGCACACAAATGTACAAACATTTATAATAACATAAAAATTTTGTAAAAAAAAATATTGTACAATAAAGTGCTGGTTTTCAAAAGATATGCACACTAATGCTCATCTGTTCTACAATTTTTTTCCACAATTGTCTAAGTACTCTAAACACATGCATTAATGTTTTCACATATTTATAACAACATTTTTTTTTGAACAATCAAGAACTGTTATTTTAATCTTTCATATATTTTCAAATCAGCAAGCAAAAACAGAGGAAATATAAACATAATTAACGAAGAATTCTAACAATCTATACTAATAACGACATACGATCACTCTACAATTCTGTTTAATACCATACAATCCTGTAAAATTTCTTATTAACATCTTAAAATCATGCAAACATTCATATAAACCGCATGCACACATTTCAACGTTTGATTTATTCTTCTTACAATATATTTCAGCAAGATAGTAGCGAATGTCGAAAAATTAAATAAAACAATTAGATTCATACCTTCGTTCGTGCCATTTAGAGTAATTTGATGCCGACGACAACAAATATTTCAGAAAACAGAGAACAATCCTAATTACAATGATCAAAATTGCCTTTTGAGTACAAAGATCGAGTAATCGATTTAGGTTTCTGAGGAATCGTGGAATTTGGTTTTTGAGAAATCGTGGAATTAGGTTCTGAGGAGTCATGGAATTAGGTTTTTAGGAGTCGTGGAATTAGGGTTTGAGAGTTTTTTGCTGAACGATTTGACAGATTAAACAATAATGAAACGTTGCTGAGAGGTTTAACAAATAGTAAAGGGTAAAAGCGGAATTTTTTGTTCCGCAATAAAAAAACAGGGATGTTTTCTATATTGTTTTTATCACCGGGTTTTTTTCTATTTTGAAACATTATAGGGACCTATAAAAAATGCACCCTATTTTTAAAACCATTTCAAATCCAATTTATTTATTTAAAAATATTGGATCATAATTCTAGTTCATAACTACTTCATTTTGATAAAAAAATATTTTTATCTTTATAGATGTGGAATTTTTCACCCAAATTCTTTTCAAATAACTTATTTGGATTTTACACAAATTATCGATATTTTTAATAATTTTACCAAGGCCCGTACAGTCGATTTCCACTAACGGCCATCGAACTGCATCCATAACGACCTTTTCCAAATTTGATTTGGACATATCTCCAAATTCAACTGTTATATTTCAAATCTCTTATATTCGTTGGAGAGCTCTTTTCGATACGAACTCAATGGTTCCGGTTTTAGGAGAATGCGACGGTCGGATCTCCAGTAATGTTAGTGCGAAGTTAATAGTCGAAATTCACGAATGGTCGCTGCGCGACGCGTTCTATTCAGGCCATTAAATATATATATATATATATATATATATATATATATATAACATATATGTTATATATATTTCGTTCAAAATGTAATTTATAAATTCGTTTTAAAATCAATTCCAATTTCCTTTTCAATTTTAAACCAAAATCGAATATTCCTTATCAGTATATATAAATGATAATATTTTCAAAATATCTGTTTTTGAAATAATTTCCTTTTCGATACTCATTATAAATATGAATAAAATCGATATAGATATCGTTCGCGTACATATGGCGTAAATCTAATCAATACAGCTTAATATATTTCAGTATATCGTGTCCATCCAAAATCGGACATCAAAATCATGTTTTGATCCTTTCCTGATTATTATTTTAAAATATTCCTTATTTTTAAATATTCGTTATTTTAAAATATTCGTCGTTCTGAATTGGAAGCAGACACAGTCAATTACCGTATAATGTTATTTATATGGATTTCATACAACACATGTACACAACAATCATGATATACAAACAACCATCATCCAGAGTGCATTTTACACTCTATAAGCATTAAATATAAATAATTAACGCTTACACAGTTTGTCAACCCATCGATGGACATACCACTAAACAATTGGGATTAGTGTACATCCAATATCATCCCAATACCCGTGTGAGGTTTCAATAAATACACACGGAATATTATTTGTGCAGTTGGGCGATGTATAAAATTTATCGTCCCAATCAATATCAGTCAAACGGGTGTACATAAACAAATCGTCCGATTTGTAACTGAATATTTATTTTATTCATATACACATTGAAAATTATATTCTTAATGATAAAATATTCTATTCAACATATGAATACTCTATTCAGATCATTTATACAATAAAAATGATATTTTTATTATTCTAACATATTTTAGAAAATTTTCGTAGCATAACGGAATGCTACTAAAACTCGAATAAGGTCTAGCCTTATCCCTCGTCTAATAATGGCTCGCGCCCTACACAAACCAAATCATATCAATTCATTCACATCTCAAACCAATTCAACCAAACCAAACAATCAAACAAGTCGTCCATGGTTTATGGACGACGACAAGCAGTTCGTATATGCAGTTATAAAATAAATAACTGTACTAGAAATTTTAGTGAGAAGTTCTCACCTAGAAGCTAAACCAAACGTCGCGGCTCTTCATATGTAGAAAATCTTCGTCGTGCTCACCTTTTGTCACTTTCATCGCCCCTATTCACCGTTCTGTCTCTAACTACAGCATACGGGCTCCAATCTTCACCAAACTATGTCATTAGGCTAAACGCGCCATTCCGTACAACTTTTGCCTAGTGGACTTTCTTCCAAAACTGCACCAGTTCGCCGGAAATCATGAAAAACAGAAGCAGATCCGTGATCTTCGGACGTGTTTTCCGGACAGCTCCGCAATCCAAAATAGGACTTCCATATACACAAATCGAATAGAAAATCGTGCTCTTCGACTTTGGCTTAGACGAACTTTGTCCAGAAATGCACGGTTTGGGAGTTATTCGCAAAATAGTGACAAGGTGTTATTTGCAAAACGGGAAATTTGTGAAAAATGGGTTTTTGGTGACGGCGGCCCCACGGCCGGAGCTGGGGTGGTGGGTGGTGGCGTCGGACCAGTTTGGACGTAGGAGGTGGCTGAGGTGCGGCGGTGGGGTCCATGGAGGCGGGTGGTGGTGGTTTTGGTTCATGGGTTTTGCAAAACAAAGAGGGAAAGAGGAGAAAGAGGAGAGGAGGAAGAGGAGGAGGAGGAGGAGAGGAGGTGGAAGGGGAGAAGAGGGTTGTCGGCAGCTGGAGGGGGGGAGGAGGAACAGCTGCATGGTGGTCGAGCTCCCCATTAAAAGGGAAAGAGAAAGAAAAAGGAGGAAGAGAAAAGTGAAGAGAGAAAGGGGAGATAAGTGCTTTTATCTCTTTTTCCGTCCGATCATCCGAACGCAAACGATCTCTATTTTCAATGGATTTTGGACACGAGATAGTATACTTGAAGATGAGTCCAACGAAACAAGCTTCGTCAAATTCCGAGTTAGTTTGACCATTCGATTAAATTCTCAAAGATACTCAAATATTGTTCAAAAATGCAATTTTAGCGCACCTTTTCTTCTTGCATGCTCACACGCTAACTCCAAAAATCATGTCCTTTTGGATTTAACCATTATTAGATGATACGAATCCAAAAAAACGGAATCGAATTCTGAGATCGTCTCAATAATGTTGCTTTGTAAAATGACTGCCCGTTTTACCCTGAACTATTTTAGCTCGCACGACCACATACTAACTCCATTCGACATGTATTTTGGAACTCAACAATGATTTGTCATTATGAATCCAGAAAAATTTATCTCGTTGAATTCTGAGCTCATGTGCTAAATTTCACTTTTTAAGGGCTATGCGATGATTTTAAACTTCGAATTTTTCAAATTTTCAAAACAAAGCTTATAAATCAATTTAATAAGTTTTTATTAGTTTATTTTAAGTCAAATAAAATAAAGAAACTAATTTTAAAATTATTCTTAAATTTTATATAGCTAAAATAACCAATTTACATTCGCATATTCATTTTAATAGCTTTTATCAAAATTTTGAATTGGTTTTGATTTTCCGCGTTCTTACACTATCTCTAGAGAGCAATGCACGAGGTTCAACAAGAACATCTTGTAACCCATGCTAAACATGAATGGTCACTCATTTGCTTGAGTGTACTGAATGTATTATCACCAACGGTTGAGATCAGCAACCGTTTCCCAAAACGGACAACATCGAAATAGATTATAGAAGTAAATGGAATTTCTCTAGATCAGGTGACAATACACCCTAATTGGGAGCAACCCACTTAGCCATGCCAACTACCCGATTTTATACCATTCCTCTGTTGTGAGGCTGGAGGCCAAAACATGCAGATCACGCCTTAATTTACTTTGAATGTCACATTGTCATACCCGCCAAATCATAAATTGATTTCCCCAAAAATACCACAGGTATACAACTAAGAGAAAGGAATTCCTCCACCACCAAACGTAATTATTTTTGAAGAGATCAACTTACGCGATCTATTAAATATACTTGATCAATTATTCTTCCATACAGGTTGTCCTGGGACTGGACATTCCGAAGACACTATTATGTAAACCCATCTTTGGCAATTTCTACCTAGATTTTACCAGAACAGCCCTTCAATAAACTTCGTCTTCAATTATCGTCATCGTATTTGATTTGCAATGCTAATGCTCATACAGAGTGGTTTTCAGATAATAAATCTGATTCCGGTCTCTCCGTATTGATGATGGAAAAATGGTCAAAACTTTAATAGTCGGTTTTTAAATACCAAAGTAAAACATCCATACACACAACAATCTTATTTCCAAATGGAAATTCTATCGATCAATCAACAATTTTCTCTTTTAAATTAGTTTATTATTAATTTAATCATTTCCCCATTTCCCATTTCCATATATACATAAATTCTTATTTTCTAAATTTAGAAAATATACGTTATTTACATTGGAAAACATTTCCATTTCTTATTGTAATAACCCGAAAATCCGGACCAGTTTAAAATTTTTATTTTGGCAATTTTAATGAATTTTGAATATTCAAAATGAATTATTTTAAATAATATCGACGAGAAATTTATTTTGAATGTAATTCGAACGTATATAGTTATACGTCGCCGTTAGAATATAAACATTTATTTTAAATTATAAAAGGGAATTGAAAATGGCGCGGTAGTTCGATAATTCGATTTCAAACTTCAATTGAATGTACCGGGTGCAGAACAAACCGGAATTAGTGAAACCAAAAATAATAGGATCTAATTGAGAATATCTTTCCAACGAATCCGGAAAATCAAAATTTCATAGCGGGGATAAAAAGATATGTGCAGTTGAAACTTCTGAATAGTCGCTATGGAATTCAGGCCTTTAAAAATAGCCGTTTTGCAAACGACCTCGGATTTCGACGAAACCACTTTTGTTGGATCTGTGATGTCAAGTTATTGCTAGATTCCAATTTTCATAATTTTTCGAATCAATATGTGAGCGTGGCAAAGGAAAACGCGTTTGACCAGTTTCAGTTGATTTTAATCGACTGGAAATTGGCCATTTTTCCAACGATCTCAGAATTTGGCGAAATTAGTTTAGTTAGGACCGTATTGTCAATACGAAGCTAGAAAATATTTTTCCGGAATTTTTCGAGTTAGTATGTGACCCCGGTAAATTGAAATGCGCGTTCAAATTCAATAAATAGAATTATATGTTGATTTTGATGAAAACTGATTGAAACAGTCGAATCAGCTCACGATACATATCCCATTGTGTTCGAAATGGGGTAATTAGCTAGGGATGACCGTCGTTGGGTCTCATCTGGAGTTCGAACGAAAGTTCTACTTTTTGGAAAATAAATAAATAAATTAATAAAAAAAAACGAAGACCCCCCCTTGGAAAATCCGATTTAATGTAAGTTTTCTTTTATTTTTATTTTAGTTTATTTAGTTGTCCAGGTTATTTATTCATAAAGTAACTAGTTTGTTAGAGATAAAAATATGATTTTGATATTAGTAGAGTATTAAAAATATAATTTTTATATGATAAATAATATAAAAATATAATTTTTATTCATGTAGCGAAGTAAAAATACGATTTTTCTTATGAAGATAAAGAAGTAAAAAACACGATTTTTATTATGAAGTTAGAGGTATAAAACAATGTGACTTTTATATATAAAATGGGATTTTTTATTTATTGAGTAACATTATAAAGGCTTGATTTTTATTATATGAACACTATTATAAAAGTGTGATTTCTATATATGAACTAGCGTTATAAAAATTCGATTTTTATATATGAAGTGACGATAAAAATATAATCTTTTCTATATTTATATCGGTGTAAAAATATGATCTTCATATAGAAAGTAGCGAGAATTTTTATAATATGGATTTGAAATAAAATTATGATTTTTATATAGTAGAGAATATAAAAATGTGATTTTTATATATGTAGTGGCTACGGGCAACGAAAGTGACGAAAGACGAAAAGGTGAAGATTTCCTACATATGAAGAATCGCGGAGTTGGATTAGCTAATCGGTGAGAACCTCTCACCTTTAAATTTCTTTTCTAGTTATATAATATATACTAGGATGCAGACTGTGCTTAGTAGCACCCGACACCCATCATCCACAGACCATGGATGGCTTGTTTGTTTGATTGTTTGTTGTGGTGAAAAATTGATTGGAATTTTGGTTTGAATTTGATTTGTGGTGTGAATAACAAATCGATAAATTGGTTAGGATTAGACGTGCGCCGTTATAAGGCGAGGGAGTAAGGCTAGACCTTACCCCAATTTTAGTATAGCGTCGTTATGCCGCCGAAATTTTCTAAAAAGAGTTAGAAAATTTTAGCTAGTTGAAAATAAAATATTTTATCGTTAAAAATATAATTTTAACGTGAATGTGAATAAATAAATATTCATTTATAAACTGGACGGTTTGTTTATGTACACCTATTTGAAGGACATTGATTGGGACAATAAATTTTACACATCGCCCAACTGCACAAATAAAATCTGTGTTTGATTGTCTGAAACCCCGCACGGGTGTTGGGATGATATTTGGCGTACACTAATCTTAATTATTTAATTGTATGTCGATCGATGGATTGACAGGCTGTTATGAGCGTTGAATATTTATATTTGATGCTCATACAATGTAGTGCACTTTGGTTGATGGTTGATTATTTTTCAGTGCTTTTATATACATGTGATGTATGAAAATCCATATAATTAACATTATATGGTAATTGATTGGGCCTCATTCCAATTGGGAAAATAAAGAATATCATAGAATAAAGGTTCATGTGTTGACAGTACTCATCCGTTGAGATTAGTCATGTGTTGAACGAAATATTTTAACATTAAAATTTACATCTTTATCATATATAAAATTAGAAACTAACTGGAAAATAGATAAGATGAGCGGTCTCCTAGATATTGATCTGATGTTGGTTTCGGCCTTCGGGGTTAATATTTAGGGAATCGTTCTCTTACTAATTTACGGTTGGAGTCTGATTTGAAATCAAACGATAGATACCATATTTTTTATAAAATATATTAAATAAAAAAAATAGTCACACGTGGACAGTACTCATTCGTTGAGATTAGTCATGTGTTGACAAAAATATAGATTCATGTATTGAATAGAATAAATATTCATTTGTTGAGTAGAATAACGGAATTATTGAAATATATAAAGCCGTGTTGATTAGAGATGCGCTATTTTGTCGCGAACGATATTTATATCGATTATACTCGTTTTATAATGAATATTGAAAAGAGATTTAAAAATCGAATATTCAAAAAACGAATTTGAATTTAATCGAATAGAAAACGAATTTGAATTGAATCGAATAGAAAACGAATTCGAATTGAATCGAATAAAAAACGAATTCGAATTGAATTGAATAGAAAACGAATTTGAATTGAATTGAATATAAAACGAATTCGAATTGAATTGAATAGAAAACGAATTCAAATCGAATATAATATGAATTCGAATTGAATTGAATTGAATAGAAATGAATTCGAATTGAAATCAATTTGAAGTGAATTTAAAACAAATTATATGGAATATTCAATTTTGATTTGAAATTGAATAGGAAGTTGAATTTGTTTTGAAAACGAATTTAAAATGATTTATAAAATTCGTTTTAAAAAGGAAATCGATGAAATATATATTATATATATAATATAATGCCTGAATAGAATGCGTCGCGCCGCGGCAGTTCGTGAATTTCGACCATTGATTTCGAATGGACATTACGGGAGATCCGACCGTCGGATTCTCCTAAAACCGGAACCGTTGGATTCGTATCGAAAAGAGCTTTATAAGAATATTAGAAATTTGAAATATAACGGTTGGATTTGGAGATATGTCCAAATCAATTTCAAAAAAGGTCGTTGTAAGTGCAGTTCGATGGCCGTTGATGGAAATCAACTGTACGAGCCTTGATAAAATTATTAAACATATCAATAATTTGTGTAAAATTATAAGAAATGATTTGTGAAGAACTAGGATGAAAAATCCCACATTTGAAAAGATAAAAATAGATTTTTATCGAAATGATCTAGTTTTGAACTAGAATTAAAATCCAATTATTTTTGAATAAATAAATTGAATTAGAATTGATTTGTGGGTTTATCGTGAACGGTGTTTTAAATAACACTCGTTCTTTAACCCGACAATAAATAGAATGTGATTTGGGTTTATCGTGAACTGTATTTTAAAAGATATTAGTTCTTTAACCTAGTAAAAGGAGTTTTAATGAATTTGTAATTAGATTGAAATGTGAATTGATACTTAAATTATCAAATTTGGAAAGTGAGCGAGAAATGAGTATCACCAGTTTTGCTCCAAAGCGATAGTTAAATCTTCAATTAGATTTTAACGCGAAATGGTAATTAATTTTACCGATAACACCGTGGTGTTAGATATGGAGTATTACCAGTTTTGCTTCATGGGATAAATAGGTTGGGATTGGGAGATAAAATAAATAATTACTTCGGTGTGGTTCGCTAATCCCGACAAGTTTGGAAAACCATAACATGGTTTGAAATGATATCCAAAGGAAGATTATAGAATAAATTTAAAAGGATTTATCTTTGATAAAATTAATGGGAACCTTTCCCTAAGAATTTGAAATTTAGAACCTAACTGTAGGATTAGTTAAGCAGAGTGATTTCCTGGATATTGATCTGATGTTGGTTTCGGCCTTCGGGGTTAATATTTGAGAAATTGCTCTCTTGCTAATTTACGATTAGTGACTGCTGAATTGGAATGAGGCGTATGTTGTGTTTGTGTAACATTTATTTATTATATATGCGGGTTATTCGGAAAGGCCGGGTTTATACCCATTCTGAATAACTGATTCGACGATAAGTCGAAGATGAAGACGGTGGTCGAAGACCGGAAGTCTTCACATCGTTTGGATAATTACTGATGATCCTGTTTGGGCTGTACACCCAAGAGGATGGAAATAGTTGGTGGTCGTCCAGACGTACTTGGAGATTGATGTATATGCGAGAAAAGTGCCTCCGGTTTCGTTCAGACCCAGAACGGACGTGTAAATGGATTGTGTGTCTGATATTGGATTTTATTCTGTGTTGATTGATTTCTATTAAATATATATATATATCTGTTTGGCGGCGGAGAATTTATTCTCTTGCTTAACGCCCTTCTCTGAGACGTACGAGCTCAGAGGTTATATATCGAAAGATATCAGTCGCATAGCATGAATTGCCTGTGTGGCACGCTGAGATGCAATGATCAAGGCTTTTGTTGAAAAGCAGAGTCTTGTGGTTGATGATCAAAGCACGGCCTACGTGGCGTAGCTTTGTGTATAACGTGAATTCGCGAGCCTCACACCTCGGTATGAGTTGAAAACGGGATACGGACCGCTGGGAGAACACGACGTTTCTTTCTAGCTTTGGTGGTGTCAGTGACTTACCAGCCCTGACATTTATATACTTTTCACCTATGTGGTTTTTGGATAAGGCGCCTCGATTTTAGGTCTGTAAAGACCGAGAAACGTGTGTTCAGGAATAACTAATCCTCAAACGTAACGGAGGACCAGCCCAGCCGATTCTAAGGGTTGCCCAGAGTGTGTAGTCCTGAGGCATTTGCTAGAGTGTCTCGAAGTGGAGAGGAGCTTGCCCCTTGCCTCGACTCATGACGGAAATCCAATTTCCAATACGAGATATTTCAGTTTTATTTGTAGAGCCTAGTATGGCGACATGATAGATGGTATCCATGCCGCCTATGATTGATATTTATGATTTGAATTGTTTTGACACTATACACTTATAATAGTATCAAATGATTTGTTTTTAACGTACCAAGCATGTTTGGCTATTATAAGGGAAAACCCTATCCTCTGGCTTGCGTTGCATTGTGTGATGGGACCTGGGTCTTAAAATAGCTTCATTTTTTCGAAAAAGTGTTGCTTTGTTTATTTATATGCACTGGTATTCTTGGGAGGAAGCCCGTTCCGTGTTATACGGCGTGGTCCCTTGATTTACCTTATTTTTAAAGTGAAGTTTTGAATAACTGTTTTAGTTCTCACACCAGTCACATGACTGACCTAGAGTTTATTATTTTAACCTAAACTCTGGGTGCCCCTATTTCCGCACGGGCAGCTAGTAGTTTTGGTTTTGCAGATTTATATTCACAGGATCCTGATTTACAGCTGGAACGATGCTCGGAAAGCTCTGTATCCGTGTATTACTTTCAGTTGTGTTTTGTATTATTTTTCCGCTGCAATACAGTTTTTAAATCTCTGATATTATTTGTTGTATAATATTTATTCATACTTTGTATATTCTTGTATTCTGATGGAATTGTTGTAATAAACAATGAAATGTTCTTCTGTTTGTGTCCCATTTTGTCATGTTCTCAAGATAATCCGGGCTTTCCTTACCGGGGAAGTTACGGGCTATCACACTTATTCACGTATCACTATCTTCCCACATCTATCCGTCTCTAACTGTAAACCAGTAAGAGAACAATCAACTCCAAAAGACGAAAACCAACATCAGATCAATACCAAAGAAACCATTCAACTTAACTAATCTCCAGTCACTTTCTAATTTCCCTAACTCCATTTCTTTTCTTCTTATCAAATCACTGCTTACGCAACTCTCGGATTGAGTTTACGATTCCACTTCTTTTATAAAAACATTGGTTATAACGATAACGTTATAATCCCTACTTTCGAAATATCTAACTTCAAATATAACTTTTATTAATTTGAATAAATAATAATTAATTAATTTATTATATAAATAAACCTTGACTTAGAAATCGGAAAGTAAATTGTACTTTACTACATTCGATACAGTCGAAATCTAATGCATAATTCTCTTTCGAATAATCTCTATTCGATAACTCTCATTCGAATAATCGTTATTCGATTATCACTCTCTCCAATAACTTATATTCGATTAACTCTCTTCGAATAACTTATATTCGATCATCTCTCTTCGAATAACTTATATTCGATTTATACTCTTCGAATAATCTATATTCGATTAACTTTCTTCGAATAACTTATATTCGATTAAAAATATCGGTTTCCAGTCGAATACTAATTATCTTGTCAAATCCTGATTTATTCAATATATAATTTCTTCAAATAAATTATTTTATAACAACTGGCCTAGTCGAATTCTAATCACAAATCTTTATGGATTTTATTTTAATTCTATTCTTATTTCGAACATTGAAATAAATTCCATCCTTTCCTTTTTAAAACAACTCCCAATTTCCCCTTTTATATTCATTGCTGAATTTACAATCCAAATTATCAACTGATAATTATTTTTAGTTTATTTATAAACATTGTTTATAAATCACACTACTTGTTTTTATTATTAAACAAGTTATTTATTTCTAGCCTATTCAAAACTCAATTTTTATTTTTAAAATAGTTTTTCCCCTTTTCGATTTCATATTTCCATCCTTTATACTTATAAATGTTAAGTTTACATTATATTTTCAAATATCAGTGTTAAAACCAATTTTCACTTCTCTATACAAAATCCAGAGTTATATATTCAATTTATCAAATGATAAATATTTTTACTTAATTTATAAACATTATTATAAATTAATCTTCTCAACTTATTTGTTAAAACAGATTTCTGTTAATTATCTAATTTAAATAAATCTTCTCATAATACTTTTATATCTCATCAATTTCCTTTCATAATTCTATTTATTTCCCAAATATTTCCTTTAATAATTCTATTTATTCCATAAAGTTCTTTATTTACTTATTATTATTTCCATCAAGTATTTTAACCAGAATCGGTCTTTTAAAGTTCCATATAACTGTTGTTAACTTTATATAGAAGTTTCTTATTTAATTTTCAAATATCTCCTCTTATAAAATCCATTTGGTTTTATAAAATTCTTAAATTCAATGTCCATTTCACAATTTCCTTTATTATAAAATCTTTTAATTTTATATAAATATTTTTATTTCAATATACATTTTGGAAATTTCCTTTTTACATTTCAGTATTACTTATGTATTTAAAATACCAAATAACTGTGATCAATATCATCCAAACAAACATAATCAACAATAGATTATATATCACATCATATATCACAATATATGAAAAAAACAATATTATAAATATTGAGGAATCCAGTTGGATCCCTCCAACCTGTTTCCCTGCATCCACAGATGTTAAACAATATAAATAACATCAATTTCATTTCAATATGAAATATTATGGTAAACAGAATCAATATTTGATCAACGATTTATATATGTAATTATATTTATACTTTCAACCAATTAATTAGCAGTTCTTCCAAACAATCAACATACAACAATCAACCATCATTAATCAATTCTAAAATTACGGTATAAAAATATAACTATGCAGAGTTAGTGAGATTTACTCACTTTGGTCGGTTATAGTTAAATAACGATAAGCGATCGTCGATTTGATTCAGATCAGGCAATTTATTTCGCTATAAATTGTAATTAGCTCCAATTCACTCCGAATCAGTTCCATTGTGTGTGTAACGACCCAAACTTCCCCGTGAAGGAAAGCACGGATTTCTTTGAGGATAAGACGAATAAGAACGCAAACAAAAGAACATTTCATTGCTTATTACAACAATTTACATCAGAGTACAAGAATACAACAGAGTGTGAATAAATATTACACATTCGACAAATATTAGAGATTCAAATTACATTTGAATACATAACAGTGTAAAAATAAAAAAAACATAACTGAAAGAAATACACGAATACAGAGCTTTTCGAGTATAATTCCAGCTGTAAACCAGGATCCTATAAGAATAAATCAGCAAAACCAAAACTACTAGCTACCCGTGTGGAAAATAGGTGCACCCAGAGTTTAGGTTAAAACAATAAACTCCAGGTCAGTCATGTGACTGGTGTGAGAGCTAAAACAGTTATTATTTTTTATTTTTAAAGTTAGGTAAATCAAGGGACCACACCGTATAACTCAAAAAGGGTTTTAACCCCAAGAATATCAGTGCATAAACAAATAGCACAATGCTAAATAAAGAACAATGAAGCTATTATAAGACCCCGGTCCCATCACACAATGCAGCACAAGCCGGAGGATAGGGTTTTACCTTATAATAGCCAAATAATGCTTGATACGCGAAATTTAATCTTTTATTATTACTATAAGTGAAGAAATCAAATTCAAATATAAATGTATCAATCATAAACGACATAGTGCCCCATACTACTACGTCGCCATACTAGGTTCTACAAACAAAACCGAATGTCACGTATTGGAATCTAGATTCCATCTATGAGTCGAGGCCAGGGATGGATCCTCACCGCTTAGAGATGCTCTAGCAAAATGCCTTAGGACTACACACTCTGGGTAACCCCTGGAATCAGCTGGGCTAGTCCTCCCTTAATTTTGAGGATTAGCTATTCCTGAACACACGTTTCTCGGTCCTATCAGACCTATCCATCGGCTCCGTAAAGACTGATATATCCGAGGTGCCTCGCAATCCAACAACCACATAGGTAAAGATAATGTAAATGTTAAGGCTTGTAAAACGCTGACACCACCCATAGCCAGAAAGAAATGTCATGTTCTCCCAATGGTCCGATCCCATTTTTGACTCATACCGAGGTGTGAGGCTTGAAAATCAACGCTATACGCAAAGCGGCGCTGTGTTTTGATCATCAACCACAAGACTATGCTTTTCAAAAAAAGCCTTGATCACTGCATCTCAACATGCCACACAGGCAATTCATGCCATGCGACGGATATCTATCGATATATAACCTCTGAGCTCGTACGTCTCAGAGAAGGGCGTTAAGCAAGAGAATAAATTCTCCGTCGGCAAACAGATATACATTTATTAGAAATCCATCAACACATAATAAAATCCAATGTCAGAGACACAATCCATTTACAAGTTCGTTCTGGGTATGAACGAAACCGGAGGCACCTTATTCCTCGTTCCATATGTCCAATACAGGAGAGAGGTCCTCGCATATCCGTCGATCTCCAAGTACGTCTGGACGATCACCACTTATTACCTCGTCTTGGGTGTACAGCCCAATCAAGACATCAGTAATCATCCAAACGATGTGAAGACCTCCAGTCTTCAACCACCGTCTTCGTCGTAGACTGATCGTCGAATCAGTTATTCAGAATGGGTATAAACCCGGCTTTTCCGAATAACTCGTGTACATAATAAATGAGTGCTATAAAAACACAACATAAGCCTCATTCCAATTCAGAATATTCTTTTATTCAAATATTCACATCATTAGGGAAAGGTTCCCATTAATTTTATCAAAGATAAATTCTTCTAAATTTATTCTTTAATCTTCCTTTGGATATCATTTCAAACCATATTAAGGTTTTCCAAACTAGTCGGGATTAGCGAACCACACCGAAGTAATCATTTGTTTAATTTCCCAATCCCAACCTATTCATCCCATGGAGCAAAAATGGTAATACTCCATATCTAACATCATGGTGTTATCGGTAATATTAATTACCATTTCAAGTTCAGATCTAATTAAAGATTTAACTATCGCTCGGAGCAAAACTGGGGATACACCATTCTCGATCATTTCTATCTAATTAAAGATTCATTAAAACTCTACTTAGTTTTAATCTTCCCAAAAATCAGTATTAGTTATTATATAACTTGGGAAATCATATCCTGTCTTTAACTGGGTTAAAGAGCTAATGTCATTTAAAACACGGTTCATGATAAACCTAAAATTACATTCCATTCCATGAACCTCTAACCGTTAATTAGTAAGAGAACAATTCCCTAAGTATCCACCCCGAAGGCCGAAACCAACATCAGATCAATACCCAGGAAACCATTCAACTTAGCTAATCTCCAGCTAGTTTCTAATTTTCTTAACTCCATTGGGTTTAAGAACAATATTATTAAAGATACCATTCACGACAAACCCAAAATCCCATTTGATGTTAAATACAAGGCTCTGAATAGAAAATATATCGTCTTATATTCAATATCAAATTCTGAAAGCCAATATCGTATTGAATAATGATATATATATCTTCCAAATTCCTCCACTATATCCGTATAATCACAGAATCCAATATCGAAATATTCCGAAGATAATTTCGATTCAAATCCATTCCAATTCATATATTGGAAATTCCGGTTATTTTTAGAACCATTTCAAATCCAATTTATATATTTAAAAATATTAGATTATAATTCTAGATCATAACTAGTTCCCTTTCGATAAAAATATATTTTATCTTTTCAAATATGGAATTTTTCATCCCAATTCTTTCTAAATCATTTGTTTTGATTTTACACAAATTGTTAATATTTTCAATAATTTTATCAAGGCCGTACAGTCGATTTCCATAAACGGTCATCGAATTGCACTTACAACGACCTTTTCCAAATTTGATTTGGACATAATTCCAAATACAACCGTTATATTTCAAATCTATAATATTTTTTGGAAAGCACTTTTCGATACAAACCCAACGGTCCTGGTCTCAGGAGAATCCAACGGTCGGATCTCCCGTAACGTCAATTCGAAGTCAATGGTCGAAATTTGTGAACGGTCGCTACGTAGCGCGTTCTATTCAGGCCATTTAATATATATATAATATATATATTGTATATATTTCGTCGATTTTAATTCAAAATGTATTTTATAAATCGTTTTAACTTCGTTTTAAAAACGATTTCAACTTCATATTCAATTTTAAATCAAATTTGAATATTCCATATCATTAATATATAAATGATAATATCTTCAAAATATTATATTTCGGAATCATTTCCTTTTCGATACTTACTATAAAAATGAAAAAAATCGATATAATTATCGGTCACTTCAAAATGGCGTTAATCTAATCAACACGACTTTATATATTTAAATATAATCGTGCCCATCCCAAATCAGACATCAAAATCAGATTTTGATCTTTTACTGAATATTATTTTAAAATATTCATTATTTTAAAATATTCGTTATTTTAAAATATTCCTTCTTTCCGAACTGGAATCAGACACAGTCAATTACCATATAATGTGATTTATATGGATTTCATACAACACATGTATACAACAGCCTCGATAAACAATCAACCATCATCCAAAGTGCATTCTACACTGTATAAGCATTAAATATAAATATTTAGCGCTTACAATAGTCTGTCAACCTAACAATTGACATACCACTATACAGTTGGGATTAGTGTACGTCAAATATCATCCCAACACCCGTGTGGGGTTTCAATCCACAAACGCATAATATTATTTATGCAGTTGGGCGACGTGTCAAATTTATCATCCCAATCCATATCAGTCAAATAAGCGTACATAAACAAATTATCTAATTTGTAAATAAATATTTATTTTATTCATATACACATTAAAATTACATTTTTAACGGTAAAATATTTATTCACCACAAGAATATTCTCCTCGGTTCAATTGTCTAATAAAAAATGGAATTTTTATTGTTCTAATATGTTTTAGAAAATTTTGGCGGCATAACGGCGCGATACTAGAAACGGGATAAGATCTTGCCTTATCCCTCGCATAATAATGGCGCACGTCATACACAAACCAAATTATATCAATTCGTTTCACTCCCCAAACCAATATTCAAACAAATACATCAATCAACACAAACAACCAAACAAGTCGTCCATGGTCTATGGACGATGGGGGAACAGTTCATATATGCAGTTACATAATAAATAACTATATAAAGAAAATTATAGTGAGGAGTTCTCACCGTGGGTTCCACTCCTCCATTCTTTATTTCTGAATGGTCTGGATTCCGTTCTGTTTTCAGTCTGATCCATCGCCATCTGTTTCACGCAGCTGATAATTAAAAATCATAATTTTACAATATTACTTCATTCATAAAAAACATATTTTTATGTTGATGTTTATATTATAAAAATTATATTTTTATAATTCAGTTTTCTATATTTTTATAACTCTAATTCTTATATAAAAAATCATAATTTTATATAAAGAGAATTCATATAAAAATCACACTTTTATTTCGCTACATGTACATAAAAATTACCGGATGTTCATATAATAAAAATCAAATTTTTATTCTGCTATTATATAAATAAAAATCATATTTTTATAAGGATGCTTATAGCATTAAAATAATATTTTTATCCTGGTGCCATATATATAAAAATCAGATTTTTATAACGCTCCATGTTTTATAAAGATGATATTTTTACAACGCTACTACATATTAAAAGATTACATTTTTATTTTAACTCCACATAGATAAAAAATCACATTTTTATCTCTTCTTCGCATAGATAAAAATCATAACTTTATCACTTCGCTTGCATTATAAAAATCACAACTTTATCATACTAAAAATTGAATCTTTTCGTAAGTAAAATCTTATCTTTTTAAAGTAAAAATCTAATATTTTACATATGAAAAATCAAATCTTTTAGTTAATACAATAATCGAATCTTTGGACTTATAAAAATCTATGTTTTATACTTATAAAAATTTATGGTTTATATTTATAAAAATCTATCATTTATGTTTATAAACAAAATAAAAATCAAAATAAAAATCACATGATGCAACGTCCCGTATTTTTGGTAGTCAAATATTTTATTTAATTTATTATTTTAAATATTATATTTGGAATATTTAAGTATTTTAATATTTAATTCGTGATTAAAACGAAGTTTGAACGTTATATATTTATATAATTATAAATCAAGTTCGAAATCGCGCGGTAGTACTTAGAATGGAGTTTTGAACTTCAATCGAATATACAGGATCCGATATAAGTCGAATTTCTGTGGAATAGGAAACGTTAGAACCGTGTTGATTATAATTTACACATGGAAGAGAAAAATCTAGATTTTGTGTTATAAATTGTTAAGTATGGCCTAATCAAATTTTAAAATAGTCGCTGTGAAAATCGTTATTAAAATATAGGCCTTTAAAATAATCGCTTTTCAAACGGACTTTGTTTTCGACGAAATCAGTTTCATTGGGACTGTAACGTTAAATTATTGTACGGTGTTGAGTTGCGTTGCAAATCGATGTCGTATGTGACCACGGCAGCCGTAAATGCCCAGTTATTTCCTATAGCGCGTAATTAAATGAAATTAATTTAATAAAGGGGTATTCGAGTGTAACTTGAGCAGACGATCAAAGTAGGCTGCGAAACTAGTTCCGTTGAGTTTGTAGCATCGATTATAGTCAGGATATTTATATGGTTAGTTATTTTTAAAGATCGGATAAAATGGTGTCCAAAATGGCATTGCGGTGCATGTAAAAATAGCCTACCGGGAAAACAGTCTCAGAATGCGACGAAACTGGTGCCATTGGGTTCGTATTAATTAATTATTATAGGAATTTAAGGTTTCAAGTTGATCGGATTTATTTAGTAATCGTGGAAAATTTAAACACGTGTTTATTTCTGATTTTATAAAGGATTTTTTTTCAAACGATGTCGAAATTCGACGAAACATATTCTATTAGGTCCGGAATATTTTTCTATGCTAGGATTAGCCTTTTTATCAGATAACAGAAGTCGATTGTGGTTAATGTGAAGTTTCATTAAATTAAATTAATATATTTATTCCACTATAAATACAACTCCATTTGTCCAAACCCCACGTTTTCTTCAGTATGGTCAACACAACTTTCACGCCACCTCTCCCATTTGAACGAACAGAAATGTTCGAAGTTTTCTCGTCCATTATCACCGAATCCAGTTGCTTATATAAAAAAACACTCTTCTGAAAATTGGTTTACCTCAACACCATCTGAGCTTTTGAACGGTGGTGATGGTTTATTATTCACTGAGATGGCCTATATTCGATCTCGAGTTCACTGCGTTCTTGGGGGAAACTGGAGCAAACGACAGCGCGAGTTCTGACGAGGTTCCGGGCACAGGCAGGAGGCGATGGTGCACATCTTCTGGAGGCATCCGATCGACCTCCGATCACCTGATGGAGGTGCAGACAGTGGTCTGGCAACGGTTGTTTTCTAATGAGGGTGCAACGTTTAAAGAGGATACATCGGCATGTTAAGTCCTAATCACGTAATGAGTAAATAGTTAAATTATAATTAATGGATCAATAATTAATGTAAATCATTTGTTAGGGTTCGAATGTTAAGCAGGCTTCGAAACAGAGAACGTGAAATGCCAAGAGGAGAAGCAGTGACGTACTGGCCTATAACTCTGACCATTAGAATGAAATTGATTCATTTAATTATAAATTAATCTAATTATAGTTTAATTAATTAAATCTTGTAATTAAATTGGGTTTAATTTGTTCAGGAACGGATCTTGAAGAGGAACGAGGAAAGCTTGGATCTGGAACCGAAAATGCGTTGACAAAGAGAAATACATTGGCCTAGATTTCATTATCAAAATGTAATTAACTAATTAATTGTTATTAAGGGATTTTTTTATTAGAGCTAGCATAGGAACTTTAATCTTTTGTCTCATACAAAAATGGAACGGACGGGGTAAATCAAGTGGGCTAGTATTCGAAATTCAACAGGGTCGGCTTGGGTAATTAGAGAACTGATCAACTAGTAAAAAAATTGTTTAACACAAGTAATTAGTTAAACTAAGTTTAATAAAAAAATTAATTAACAGAATTAGTTAATGATTAAATTAAATTGTGTATAACTTCTACCCATGTGAACAGAATTGGATAAAATAAGTTACACAAGGATCGTGGTGACGAGCTTACATTATGGCACGCATTTCGATAGAAATGGATACTACTGGAATTTATTGTTTAATTAAACAATGTTTAATTTAATAGGAACCGCTTAAATGGAAAATGGAAATTCGGTGAGTTAAACTCACTCAGTTTTACCCATTTATATTTTATATAAATTGGGTTTTTATTTTGTGTCTTCCGTTTGCTAATGATTGACTGTTTGTTATTTATACATTTATTTGTTGATTTAACCGATGAAATTAAAATGTCATTTAATTTTAGGGAAAAAACAAATCGTTATTCTAACGATTGGTTCCAATAAAGGTAACTTACCTTGTTGGTCACGTTTATAAAATAAACATGTTTAATTGGTTGAATTGTTAGAATTGCTTGTGGTTCGGATTAAATGGTCATTATTTACTATTATCAGTTAAATGAAATTGAACGATCTGTTTGGGGATAACCATTTGTATACATGGAAGAACTGGTTGGAGGGATTCAACCAGATTCCTCAAATATATTATTCATTTTCATATTATCATATGAACGGTCATGTTTGGTTGATTGATTTGAGTATTGATCATAGATTGGAAATTCAACTTGTGTTTGGTTTTAACTAATGGGCAGTATTGGTTGAGTAATCGGCAGTGAATGGCCTCAAAGTAAATTGTTTTATTTATATCAATTTACCGTCAGTTAAGTTAATAGAACTGAGGTTAAAAAATTTATTTTTATAGCTAAAGATAGATCTGAATATATATTTTTTGAATAAATGTTTGTTAAAAGGAAATAAATAATTATTATTAATTATTAAAGTTTATAATTAATTATTAATTGAATTAATAAAGTAGATTCTGATATTAATCAGAATTATAAACAAGTGATTAGAGATCAACCTTACGATTAACTTTGGATAGTTGTCTTGTTAAGAATAATTAAATGGAATTATTTAAATTAATTATATTTTTAATTAATTTAAAGGGGAAACGAACTGGAATCAGTTAATGAGATAATTGTGGTTGGAATTGACTATGTCGACTGTTTTAAATTAAGATTATTAATAAGTTAGTGCATTTTGAATAAAATGATTTAAAGAATATTGTTTTAATTTTAATAAAATTGCAAAAAGGGATTTACTATTTATTTAACTACTAATGTAGTTAATGATTAAAATAAATTATTATTTTAATTAATAATAATTGAGAAAATTACTTTTTAATGGAATGCATTTAAAAAGTACTCTAAGTAAAACGAAATCCAATTGAATGGTGAAAGAAGTTTATGAACAGGTTTTTTTTAAACCCGACTTTTATAACAAAGTTATAAAAGGGATTTTAAGCGAATATTATAGCTTAAATAAATGTCACTTAATTATTTGAATTAAGTATAAGGAAATTTAGTTAAAGGGTTTATAATAAACCAGAGTTATATAAAAGAGGTTTGAGGTGTTATATCGTCAATTCTAAATGAACGTTACTTAATAATGTGATTAAGTAAAAGTGGGGAAGTTAAATAAGGATTTCAAAGTGGGAAAGTTAAATAAGGATGTAAAGTGGGAAAGGTTGAATAGATTGGAAAGGAGATTGGTAAAAGTGAATTTGGTAAAGAAACGGGGCATCGGATTTTGTAAACAAATCTGAATTATAAATAAAATTGTTTAAAAATAGGTAAAGGGTAAAAAAATGGTGTTTTATAAGGAACTACTTAATTATTAAATTAAGGAAAAATGTTATATTCAACAAAGAGATTTTCAAAGAGTAAGAAGGTCGTATAAAATCATATTTTGAATAAAATGGATTGAGGGTATTTGAATTTGGTATTAGAATGAAATATTGAGTTTCAGATTGCAACTCGTATCCATCTTGAGATATGAACGTTGTTGATCAAGGTCTGGGAGGTAATTAAAATACCCTAACTTGAACGACTTCAGGATTATCTAAGGATGATATTAGTTGTAATGGAAAGAGGGGATAGTAAGGATTTATTATTTCATTAAAGAAATAGTAACGCAACCCATTTGTGGAAATTTGTCAAGTATGTATATAAGGAGATTTCAAAGTAAAAGGGATTGCGTGGAGTTCTAATGGTAATTTCGAGTTAAAAAGGAAAAGTAAAAGATGAGTTTTGTTCTATAAGGATAAGCATGGGTTATCGTTTTCTAGTAATGAATAAAAGATATGTTGTAACGTTGTTTTGATTTCCCAATATTTGATAATAATGTGTCTAATGTTTTGAAAGTGAAATAGAAACTGGATATGATATAGGATTTCCATAAGTATAAAAATGAATTTGTTAAAGAATGATCTTATGTTAAATAAGAAGTGAGAAAACTATATCTTTAGTATCGATATATTTAAGAGGTTAAATTTACATTTGTTTTAATTAGTAGGCCAAGTGATGCCGAATATGGAACCAATGAACTCATTGGATTGTCATGATTGAAACACTGTTAATTTTGATAGTTAAATCACCGATTATCAAAGCTGTCCAATACGATTGTGGGTATGGAAAGACCGAGATCGAATTAATATTTGAAAACCATTCTGACCAACAAATACGTGAAGATAACAGAAGACGATCGAGATGGAGCGGAAGAACTGCTAAAAATCTCCGGTTTAGCGGCCATACATAAACTGCGGTTCTGTCGTGGTTGGAATCTACGGGTTGCACGGACTTCTCGCTACTGATCCACGGGGTAATACCTATATTAGATGCAGAAGGAGAGTGCCTTCGGTACATCCTGTTCCTAGATGACTTGCATGGACGAGTGTCTGACAGAGCATTTCCATACAGTCACGTACATTGATTTTTACATACGTACTTCTGTCAACTGCAGAGTATTTTTGTGTACGTCAATTAGTGATTTGACGGATCTGACGATGTGGCATTCAAAGTGAATGATGACCACGTGTTCAAAGTATAATTTAAACCTCAAGCCTCACAACCGGGAAATGACAAAAATCGGGCAGGCAGCATAGCTATGTGGGTCGCTCCTATTAAGGTGTGTAATCACCTACCTAGAGAAATTCCTTTTGCTTCTTTAATCTATTTCGATGCTGTCCCTTTTCGGGAAATGGTGGTTTGAGCCCAACCGTTGGTGATATACATTCGATACACTCAAGCGAAGTGAATGGTCGGTCATGTGAGGGCCGGGTTGCAAGACGTTCTTGTTAAACCTAGTGTATTTGCCTTTAGAGATATACTATCGGCAGGTGGGCCCATACCTTGTCATATTCGGAATCCAATCTCCAATAAGCGCCAGCGGTTTTGATTGTATACTATATATGTGGAGCGTGAGAAGCAAGCATTCCGCTAGATTGATATCTACTTGTATTTAGACATTATTATAATATCAGAAAATATATTGATTTCAAAAATGTTTTGGGTTATCGTGATGTAAAAACCGTCCATATTTATGTGTGGATTTGGTCTTACGATTATCCTTTTCCTTCGAAAGGATTTTAACTTAAAAATCAAGTTGTGTGATACCCTTAATACTGTGCAAGTTTTTCTCACTCTGGTTCACCAGACTGACCCGGTGTTTTGTAAATGCTCGGGTTAGCCCGGGGTGTGCAGGTTCAGGTTATCGAATACTGTGAAGTCCAGAGACGAGCTGGAGATGTTCAGACGTATGATATTATATAGCTACTATTCCGCTGTGAGTTGTATATGGGAACAGGTTATTACAACTGTCCTGTTGTGTGATGTACTCTGATACTGTAAGTATTTTAAAGCTCTCAATAATGATTTATTTCTGTATTATATTATTTTCCGCTGCGATGTGAGACACTGTGTTGTGTTGTTTCTTCTTCTTATACAATTCTAATATTTCTTTCTTATCTCACCCTCTAAATTCTTTCTAATAATATTCTAGTGCTTTCTTATTGGGAGGTCGGCATGAGGTACGGGAAATGTATTTATGTCGATTTCGGGTGCCAAATATCCCTTGGTCGTTACACATGATGTTTAAAAAACTAACTGTATTTTTAATCAGGGGAGGGGCTTGTTAGGTGGTGGCGCGACAGGCCTCTGGCGGCGGCTCCGGCTGATTTGAGTGGAGGAAGGGGTGTGGATGGTTCGAGGATCGACTACGTCGAGATGGGGTGGCTGACGGCTTGCGAATCGGAGTGGGAAGGAGGAGAGGAGGGCGCGGCGTCAGATTTGATGGGGTGATGGCGCTAGGGCTATGGTGGTGGGCTGTTTCGGGGTTGGGAGGGGCCTTGAACGTTGAACGGAGGATAGGGCGGCGAATGGAGGGGACCATCGGCGGTGGGGGGCTGCGCCACGGAGGTGACGCGTGAGCGAAGGAGGGGGTTGCACGATGGAGGGTTTCGTCGACGGGTGAGAGGGGGGCTGCGCGTTTTTTTCCTTTTCTTTATTTTTTGCTTTTATTTTTATAATTTTGCATTGAGTGTTAAAGTGAGGGAGGGGTGAGGGTAAGGATTTATATTTAATTTAATTAATTTATTCACAAAAAAGTTGTCTTCTCCTTTGATCTCCAATTCAAACCCAACGAATATCGCCACTAGCTAATTACCCGCATTTCGAACACAATGGCATATGTTTCATAACAGTTTGGTTGTTACGATCAATTTTCATCAAATTTAAAATATAAATCAATATATTTTAAATTCAACTGCACAATTTAATTTACCGAGGACACACACGGACTTCTAAAATTCCAGAAAAATTATTTCTAGCTTCGTATTGACGATACGTGTAACACCCCGCACCTCTGTTCACGCAAGATATTGTCCCCAACTTAGCCACCGTATAGGTGTGGGGTTTTGTTCCTCAAAAGGCCTCAGCATTAGTAAGAGATGGTGCGTGGTGTTACAATACGGTCCTAACAAAACTAATTTTGTCAAATTTGAAGACTGTTTGAAAAATGACCATTTTCTAGTCAATCCAAATTGACTGAAACTAACAAAACCACGTTTTCATTTGCCACACACATATTGATTTCAAAAATTATGAATTTTGGAGTCTAGAAATAATTTGACATTTCGGATCCAACAAAAGTGGTTTCGTCGAAAACGGAGTTCACTTGCAAAATGGCTATTTTTAAGGGCTTTATATATATATATATATATATATATATATATATATATATATATATATATATTAAAATATATATAAATTCCACAGCGACTTTTATGAATTTTAATCTAGACATATCTTTCAATTTATAAAACGAAATTTCAGTTTCCTACATTTATTAGAAAGATATCATCAAACAGATTCAAATATTTCTTGTTTCGTCCAATTCTGACTTATATTGAATTCTGTATATTCAATTAAATTTAGAAATCGAATTTTCGAACTGCCACGCCATTTCAGGCTCGTTATATAATTAAAACAAAATTATTCCTTTTAACTTCGTCGAAAATAAATTTTCCTTTGTTGTTATTTAAAATAATCCGTTTTATATATTCAAAATTCGTTAAAAATGCTAAAATAAAATTTTTAAATTGGTTCTAATTTTCTAGGTTGTTACATTCTCCCCAACTTAAATTTTTTCATCCTCGAAAAGGAACGGATCTGAAAGTTGTTTAACTAATCAACTCAACTTTCATTCTGGCTTTCATTCTTCAACTTTTCAGTTTCTAAGAATTTCTAATTTTTCAAAAAATTTGGCTAACACCCTAAATTTTCAAAAATTTTCGCCATAACCTCCTTTGTACGGAGAAGGGTTTGGAAATTTATTGGGTCGTATTAGGAACCCAATAAATCCTAAAAAGCATACACATATTTTTAAAGATATATTCTTGTGTCCACAGGGGAGAGTGTATAGATCATAACTCCAGAGAATAAATTCTCGTCACCCTATAAATAGTTTTTGTGCTTTAATGACTAGAGAGACGTGATTATTGTCAACTCCAGACCCGTGTGAGGTTTTTATTAATCTGGCAATTTACTGTTACATTTTATATAGTCCATATCAGTTTTCGGTTTAGCCTGAAATATAGTCATCGCCATACAAGCCTCTCGCTTGTATGGTAAATCTTCAACCTCGTCACATAAGCTCCAAATGCTTATGTGGTATGTAATAGAGTATACTATCTTCACAAAATATGCTATGTAGCGTAGTTTGAAATTAACTCTTACTATCCTATGGCGAAATTTATAATCTCACACAGAACAACCAGCACACCACATCCATTGGCATTCGCAGGAGTTGATATATATAAAAAATTGCGCAACCAACTCATTAAGGTTTACCTATTTATCGACACGCAAATAAATTCTTTACTCAATAGCAAATCCATTTACCTGTTCAATGTATATGCATGCATATATAGGAAACTTTAACAAAATTTCAATCTAGCTCAATATTTGATACAATTTGGTTTGATGGTTCAAAATTTCAATTAATCAAACCAATAATCAAACAACACAATCAGCAATCAATTAGTTGATTAACGTTTTAAACACATAACTTTAATACATAACCAAAAATCATATTTTTGATGCCAAATCACAACAAATAATCCTATCTAGTTTTGGTTCTCACACCAGTCAATTGGAAATATATAGATATCCCACCTTCGTTACTCAAAAATAAATACTGATAATGCTGCACCATTATCAGAATCATCCTCGGGCGACTAGTGTGTGATTCTATATCTATCCAGTATATTAAAACTTCGAATATGCGTTCATGACGCGTATATGGAAAATCTTTATATACTCGATTGTCCAAGATAAAATAATATACTCAAATACGAATAATTATAACAAAATTTTGAAAATAAATTTGATTTTTTTTTTAATTTTCGCTCTCTACACTCGTTCTAGGATACTTCTGATCCCATCTCTAACGAGTAATTCTCGTTGGATATTACTAACCCAATCGCTGATGAATTCTTTCGTTCGGTTCTAATATGTCTTGTTCTCGAGCTCTGTAAACCAAAGCTCCAATACCACGTGTAAGGACCCGAACCTCCCCATGAAGGAAAGCATGGATTGCTTTAAGGAAAAGACGAATCAGAACCCAAACAGAAGAACATTTCATTGCATATTACAACAATTTATATCAGAGTACAAGAATATAACAGAGTATGAATTAATATTACACATTCGACAAATATCAAAGATTCAAATTACATTTAAATACATAGCAGCGGAAAAATAATATAAACACAACTGAAAGAAATACACAGATACAGAGCTTTCTGAATAAAATTCCAGCTGTAAACCAGGATCCTGTAAGAATAAATCCACAAAACCAAAACTACTAGCTACCCGTTTGGAAAATAGGGGCACCCAGAGTTTAGGATAAAATAATAAGCTCCAGGTCAGTCATATGACTAGTGTGAGAACTAAAACAGTTATTATTTTTTACTTTTAAAGTTAGGTAAATCAAGGGACCATGCCGTGTAACACGGAATAGGTTTTAACCCCAAGAACACCAGTGCATAAACAAACAGCGCAATGCTAAATAAAGAACAACGAAGCTATTATAAGACCTAGGTTCCATCACACAATGCAACACAAGTCGGAGGATAGGGTTTTACCTTATAATAGCCTAATTGTAATGACCCGGGATTTTGACGACTTTGGTTATCGTCATAAACTCAATGATGACTAACCAAATGTCGAAAAATACCAGTCATTAGTGAAAGAAATTAGAGGATGAGGAAAGATAAGATAGAAACTTAGAGTAGAAGAAGAAGAAGAACACAATATCAGAGTAATACGAATCTCACAGCGGAACGAATAAATATATTTCATAACATAACTTTGAAATACAAATCTGTACTTGAATATACATATCATTATCAAAGTACAACACTTACAACACAGCGGAAATAACTATAGCTATATGATCCTGAAGCCTCCTGCTCCAAGCTCTTCCAGTATATCTGTAAATCCCGACTACTTGACTGCCCGTACAAATTTAGACACCCAAGAGTTTAGGGAAAACAACACAAAATAAACTCCGGGTCAGTCATGGAACTGGTGTGAATAAAACAGTTTAAAACAGTTCAAGCAGGTAATCGATATCTCATAAGACCACGCCGTATAACGGAACGGGTTTTTACCTTATGAGAATCCAAATTATCTTTATATCAAAAACCTTTTGATATTATAATAAAGTCTATCAATCACAATATAATAATCATCTAGCAGAAACGCTTTCATCTCACGTTCTACATATATAGTATACAATCAAAATCGCAAGCACGTATTGGGTAATGGATTTCCAACTATGACAAGGTATGGAACCACCTTTCGCTCGTGTACCTCTAGAGAGGAATACACTGGGTTCAACAAGAACATCTTGTAACCCAGCCACACATGACCGACCACCCACTTCGCTTGAGTGTATCGAATGTATATCACCAACGGTTGGGATCAACAACCGTTTCCCGAATGGGACAGCATCAACAATAGATTTTTAGAAGTAAATGAAACTCTAGATCAGGTGATTATACACCCTACTTCGGTGCGACCGACTTAGCCATGCTGCCTGCCCGATTTCTGTCATTTACCGGTTGATGAGGCTAGAAGTTACGCTTTATCATCACACGAGATTCACTTTGAATGCCACATCGTCAAATCCATCAAATCACCGATTGACGTCCTCAACCATACATTATGTGTCAGCTAAAAGAAGTTTCCTTCTCCGCTTCCACTCTTGGTACGGTTGGAGAAATCAATATATGTGATCGTCTAGAAATACTCTATCAGACATTCTCCATACAAGTCATCCAGGAACAGGATGAACCGAAGGCACTATTCTGTAAACAGGATAGCCCTTGCATAAATCCGCCTTTAATTTCCTTTGGCATATATGATTCACAACGCTTATGCCAATACATAGTGGTTCTTTGGATAATAATCCAACCGGTCTCACCATATTAACAACGTTAAAATGGTCAAAACTTCGATAGTCTGTGATTTAACTATCGAAAAAAACAGGTGTGCATATAACGATATTATTTCCAAATGGAAATTTATATCGATCAAACATCATTCAACATCTATCTCTTTATTTCATTAATTTACTTATCTCCTATTTCCCTATATTCAATATTTCTTATTTTCTAAATTTGGAAAATATACGTTATTAACAATAGAAAACATTTCCATTTCTTGTTTTCTTTATTGGAAAACACTTCTGGTTTCTTATTCGGAAAACATTTCCAAAGCTTCTTCATTGGACTTAGAAAGATGTTTAAACAAACCATCGCGATGCCAACTCAAACCATTTCCTTTAATTACTAAATTCACGTAACCATTCTTTACTATCGAACCTTAACCATTCCTTAGTTAAAAATGAAGTCAATCAAGTTGGGGTAATACTACCTCTCAGACCTTAACTGAACAACGTTTCTAACCTTGAAATAGACAAAGTTCACCCTCCTAATTCTTTAACAAACCTCCTTACGTAACTCTCTTTCAAATCTTTTCTATTCTATAATTCTTTCCTTCGATAAGGTATATTCGATTACTCTATTCAATTTATTCTATTCACTTAACTCTTTTGATTTAACTCTAACTCTATTCACTTAACTCCTTTTGATTTAACTCTAACTCTATTCACTCAAATCCTTTTGATTTAACTCTAACTCTATTCACTTAACTCCTATCAAATAAACTATATTCGATAACTCTTTTAATTCTATTTGAATAAACTATATTTGATTAACTCATTGCTTCTATTCGAATAAACTATATTTGATTAACTCATTTTACTCTCTATTCGAATAAACTATATTCGATTAACTCCTTTTCTTCTATTCGAATAAACTATATTTGATTAACTCATTTTACTCTCTATTCGAATAAACTATATTCGATTAACTCCTTTGCTTCTATTCGAATAAACTATATTCGATTAACTCATTTTACTTTCTATTTGAATAAACTATATTCGATTAACTCATTTGCTTCAACTCTAATCAATTAAACTAACATCGATTAACTCCCTTTAACTCGATTAAACTAACATCGTTTAACTCCCTTTACTATTTGAATCACTAATATTTGATTTAACTTTATTCGAATAACTAAATTCGATAACTCCTTTTTGAATAAACTATTCATTTATAAAGATTTACTTTTAGTAACAGTTCTTCACTTTACGAATGATTTCCCTTTTATAAAACTCTATTTGTTTTAAAAACATTTTCCCTTTTTTCTACTTTCGAAATATTTCCCTTTATAAAATCTGTTGATTTTATAAAACCCCTTTATTTCAATATACATTGAAATAATTCTTTTTACATCCCAGGGTCTTTTATGATATTTAAAATATCGAATAACAATGATCAACATCATTCTAACACACATAATCCATAACAGATATACATCACATCATATATCATAATATATGAAAACACTAATTAAATGTTGAGGAATCCAGTTGGATTCCTCTAACCTGTCTCCCTGCATCACAGATGTTAAACAATATAGATAACATCACTTTCAGTTCCATAGGATATATTCTGTTAAACAGAATCAATATAAAAATTCAATTAACTGACTAGCAGTTCAATCAAACAGTCAACACACAGTCAATAAGACAAATTCTAACAGTTCTAAAAATACAACATGAATTTATAAACTGTTTAGAGTTAGTGAGATTTACTCACATTGGACTATCATCATTAATAACGATAATTGTCGTTGATTCAGATGGACAATTTATTTTGCAATAAATTGTAACGAGCTCGGATTCATTCCCGGTTAGTCTCATAGTGTTTCTCCCGTCCATACGATCCCAACGGATTTGACCGTTCGAATTTCTGATACAGTATGACGGAGATATGGCATTTACAAGTTTGAACTTAAATCTAAACTAAAATAACTTGATTTAATTAAATCGGGCCTCACCCACACAAATACCCGGCCCAGTCTCCACTACAAAACAGACCCGCCTCTACAGTTATCCCATCTTCCCCGATTGCTTCCATCGACCTGCTCCTCATTTCACTCCAGCTCCATTTTCGATTTTGAATGGTCTCCTTCCCTTTTGATAAACCCATGAACTCATCTACTGATTTCACCATCTCCTCCCTCTTCACGAGCACAACCTCCCCATACCCAAATCTTCGAACTCGGTGGCTTCTGGAAGGTGCAACTCCGTCGGCTACAGAAAAACCCCCGACGCCAAGTTCAACCGAACCTCTTGAAACTCCACCCATACATGCGGAATCACCTCACCAAACCAAATACACCCTCAAAGATCCCACTTGATGCACCAAAATCCCATTATCTGAAACCCTAGCAGTTGCTGGATGAACCGACATCGACAACAACGTGATCGAGTTGTACCAGATTCGTACCAGGCTGTTAAGAAAGCCTCCATGAGTCCATTCAAATCCATTCTATGATTTTAGGAATTTTATTCCTTTTTATCTTGATTTTTGAAGAAAGAACTTTACTGTGAATGGTTTGTATGCGGTTATATAGGCTGTGTTGGGGTTGGTATCATTTGTGGGCAAGAATGAGGTGAACGTGGCCTTGTTTAGGAGCAGAAATAATTAAGGATATTTTTAATTTGATTTTTCTATTTTATTTTATCGATTTTCTCCTTGTATCTGCATTCTAAAAATCCCAGTGATTACATACGATACCCAAAAATCACCAAACTGGACATGCACCTTCAGTTCGACATTACGGTCCCAACGAAACTGGTTTCGTCGAATTCCGACTCCGTATGCTCACACAGCGTATTTTTAACCGTCGAAATACTGACTATTTTTCACTCTAAAAATCCGTACGGCCACATACTAACTTCAAAAATCACGAAACTGGAAATCTAACAACTATTTGACATTGCGGATCCAAAAAAATTAGTTTCGTCGAATTTCGACTTCATTTGCAAAACTGGCTATTTTTAAAGCTTTGAATGACCTATTTAAATATATAAATACATTTAAATATAATTAAATTAAATATAATTAATTAATATTATCGTATATATTCACAGTGGAATACCATACAGCTCTTGAATATTCCTATATGAATTTCTAACTCGATATTTCGATCTGGGTCAACCCGATACTCGATTTATATTGAAATTCCTTTTTGAAATATAAATAATTCCTTTATAAATTATAAAGGAATTCTACAGCGACTTTCCTAAAATTTGAGTTGGACATACATAAAAATCTACCCGACGAAATCCCGATTTTTCTCTTCCACTAGAAAGATATACTCCACCAGCTCCACACGTTTCTTGTTTCACAGAAATCCGGCTTAAAACGAATCCTGTCCATATAATTGAAGTCCGAATCGCCAATTTACGAACTGCAGCGCCATTTCAAGCTCGATTTTAATTATATTATAACTCTACGTTCAAACTGTCGTTTATATAATATATTTGTTATTCAAATTCAATCCTAAGCTGAACTATATATTTTAAATAATCCAATTCACACCATATCGCCATTTCAGCCAATTCTGATTATTTCAGAATTAAATATATTATTTAATTTATTAATTTAAATTAAATATTCACCATTATTTAATTCCACGACCATTAAATTCTCTAAACTACCATTTCAATAATTAAATAAATTAATTATAATACCTCTGACAATGCGGGTCATTACACTAATAATGCTTAATACGCGAAATTTAGCTGTTTATTATTACTATAAGTGAAGAAATCAACTTCAAATATAAATGTGTCAATCATAGACGACATAGCGCCTCATACCACCATGTCGCCAGGCTAGGCTCTACAAATAAAACCGAAAGTCACGTATTGGAATTTGGATTCATCTATGAGTCGAGAACAGGGATGGCTCCTCACTGCTTCGAGACACTCTAGCAAATGTCTCAGGACTACACACTCTGGGTAACCCCTGGAATCGGCTGGGCCGATCCTCCCTTACATTTGAGGATTAGTTATTCCTGAACACACATTTCTCGTCCTGTCGGACCTATCCATCGGCTCCGTAGAGACCTATATATCCGAGGCGCCTCGCAATCCAACAACCACATAGGTAAAAATATTATAAATGTAAGGGCTTGTAAAACGCTGACACCACCGATAGCTAGAAAGAAACGTCATGTTCTCCCAACGGTCCGATCCCGTTTTTGACTCATGCCGAGGTGTGAGGCTCGCGAATCAACGCTATACACGAAACGACGCTATATTAAAGATGTTTTGATCATCAACCACAAGACTCTGTTTTTCAACAAAAGCCTTAATCACTACATCTCAGCATGCCACAGACGCAATTCATGCCATGCGACTGATATCTATAGATATATGACCTTTGAGCTCGTACGTCTCAGATAAGAGCGTTAAGCAAGAGAATAAATTCTCCGCCGCCAAACAGATATATATAATAGAAATCCATCAACACAGAATAAAATCCAATGTTAGACACACAATCCATTTACAAGTTCGTTCCTGGTCTGAACGAAACCTGAGGCACCTTATTCCTCGTCCCTTATGTCCAATACAGGAGATAGGTCCTCGCATATCCGTCGATCTCCAAGTACGTCTGGATGATCACCACTTATTTCCTCGTCTTAAGTGTACAGCCCAATCAGGACATTAGTAATCATCCAAACGATGTGAAGACCTTTGGTCTTCAACCACCGTCTTCATCGTTGACTTATCGTCGAATCAGTTATTTAGAATCGGTATAAACCCATCTTTTTTGAATAACTTGCGTATATAATAAATGAGTGCTATAAAAACACAACATACGCCTCATTCCAATTCAGAATATTGTTTTATTCAAATATTCACATCATTAGGGAAAGGTTCCCATTAATTTTATCAAAGATAAATTCTTTTAAATTTATTCTTTAATCTTCCTTTAGATATCAATTCAAACCATATTAAGGGTTTCCAAACTAGTCGGGATTAGCGAACCACACCGAAGTAATCATTTGTTTAATTTCCCAATCCCAACCTGTTCATCCCATAGAGCAAAACTGGTAATACTCCATATCTAACACCACGGTGTTATCGGTAAAATTAATTACCATTTCATGTTCAGATGTAATTAAAGATTTAACTATCGCTTGGAGCAAAACTGGTGATACTCCATTCTTGATCATTTCAATCTAATTAAAGATTCATTAAAACTCCACTTAGTTTTAATCTTCCCAAAAATCAATATTAATGAATATATAACTTGGGAAATCATATCCTGTCTTTAACTGGGTTAAAGAACCAATGTCATTTAAAACACGGTTCACGATAAACCCAAAATCACATTCCATTCCATGAACCTCTAACCATAAATTAGTAAGAGAACAATTCCCTAAGTATTAACCCCGAAGTCCGAAACCAACATCATAACAATACCCAGGAAACCATTCGACTTAGCTAATCTCAAGTTAGTTTCTAATTTTCTTAACTCCATTGGGTTTAAGAACAGTATTATTACAGATACCATTCACGACAAACCCAAAATCCCATTTGATATTTAATACAAGGCTCTGAATAGAAAATATATCGTCTTATATTCAATATCAAATTCTGAAAACCAATATCGTATTGAATAACGATATATATCTTCCAAATTCCTCCACTATATCTGTATAATCACGGAATCCAATATCGAAATATTCCAAAGATAATTTCTATTCAAATCCATTCCAATTTATATATTGGAAATTCCGGTCATTTTTAGAACCATTTCAAATCCAATTTATTTATTTAAAAATATTGGATTATAATTCTAGTTCATAACTAGTTCATTTCGATAAAAATATATTTTTATCTTTTCAAATATGGAATTTTTCATCCCAATTCTTTCTAAATCATTTGTTATGATTTTACACAAATTATTAATATTTTTAATAATTTTATCAAGGCCCGTATAGTCGATTTCCATAAACGGTCATCGAACTACACTTACAACGACCTTTTCCAAATTTTATTTGGACATAATTCCAAATCCAACCGTTAGATTTCAAATCTATAATATTCGTTGGAAATTTCTTTTCGATACGAACCCGAAGTCCCGGTTTCAGAAGAATCTGATGGTCGGATCTCCCGTAACGTCAATTCGAAGTCAATGGTCGAAATTCGCGAACAGCCGCTGCGCGACGCGTTCTATTCAGGACATTTTATATATATAACATATATATTATATATATTTCGTCGATTTCAATTCAAAGTGATTTATAATGTGATTTACCATATATATTATATATATAAAATATATATTATATATTTCATCGATTACCATATAATGTGATTTATATGGATTTCATACAACACATGTATACAACAGCCTCGATAAACAATTAGCCATCATCCAAAGTGCATTCTACACTGTATAAGCAATAAATATAAATATTTAACTCTTACAACAGTCTGTCAACCTAACAATTGACATGCCACTATACAGTTGGGATTAATGTACGTCAAATATCATCCCAACACCCGTGTGGGGTTTCAATCCACAAACACAGAATATTATTTGTGTAGTTGGGCGACGTGTAAAATTTATCATCCCAATCTATATCAATCAAATAAGTGTACACAAACAAGTCGTCTGATTTATAAATGAATATTTATTTTATTCATATACACGTTAAAAATTACATTTTTACCGGTAAAATATTTATTCACCACATGAATATTCTATTCGGTTCACTTGTCTAATAAAAAAGGTATTTTTATTGTTCTAATATATTATAGAAAATTTTGGCGGCATAACCGCGCGATATTAGAAACGGGATAAGGTCTAGCCTTATCCCTCGCCTAAAAATGGCGCACGTCATACACAAACCAAATTATATCAATTCGTTTCACACCCCAAACCAATATTCAAACAAATACATCAATCAACACAAATAACCAAACAAGTCGTCCATGGTCTCTGGACGACGGGGGAACAGTTCATATATGCAGTTACATAAGAAATAACTGTATAAAGAAAATTATAGTGAGGAGTTCTCACCATGGGTTCCACTCCTCCATTCTTTATTTCTAAATGGTCTGGATTCCGTTTCGTTTTCAGTCTGATCCGTCGCAATCTGTTTCACGCAGTTGATTATTAAAAATCACATTTTTATACTATTACTTCATGCATAAAAAACATATTTTTATGTTGATGTTTGTATTATAAAAATTATATTTTTCTAATTCAGTTTTCCATATTTTTATAACTCTAATTCTTATATAAAAATCGTATTTTTATATAAAGAGAATTCATATAAATTAAAATTTTTATTTTGCTACATGTTCATAAAAATTACTAGATGTTCATATAATAAAAATAAAAAATTTATTCTGTTACTATACAAATAAAAATCATATTTTTATAAGGATGTTTATAGTATAAAAATAATATTTTTATCCCGATGCCATATATATAAAAATCAGATTTTTATAACGCTTCATGTTTTATAAAGATGATATTTTTACAATGCTACTACATATAAAAAGATTACATTTTTATTTCAACTCTACATAGATGAAAACCGCATTTTTATCGCTTCTTCACATAGATAAAAATCATAACTTTATCACTTCGTTTGCATTATAAAAATCACAACTTTGTCATAATAAAAATTGAATCTTTTCATAAGTAAAATCTTATCTTTTTAAACTAAAAATCAAATCTTTTACATATGAAAAATCAAATCTTTTAGTTAATAAAAAAATAAATCTTTTGATTTATAAAAATCTATGTTTTGTACTTATAAAAATATATGGTTTGTATTTATAAAAATCTATAATTTATGTTTATAAACAAAATAAAAATCATATGATGTTTAAAAACTCACTGTATATTTAATCGGAGGAGGGGTTTGTTAGGTGGTGGCACGGCAGGCCTCTGGCGGCGGCTCCGACCGATTTGAGTGGAGGAAGGTGTATGGATGGTATGGGGATCGACTGCGTCGGGATGGGGTGGCTTGCGGCTTGCGAATCGGACGGGGAAGGAGGAGTGGAGGGTGCAGCGTCAGATCTAATTGGGTGGTTGCGCTAGGGCTATGGTGGTGGGCTGTTTCGGGGTTGTGAGGGGTCTTGAACGTTGAACGGAGGATAGGGCGGCGGATGGAGGGGATCATCGGCGGTGGGGGGCTGCGACACGGAGGCGACGCGATGAGCGGAGGAAGGGGTTGCGCGATAGAGGGTTCCGTCGACGGGGAGGGGGGCTGTCCATTTTTTCCCTTTTCTTTTGTTTTTATTTTTATAATTTTGCGTTGACTGTTAAAGTGGGGGAGGGGTGAGAGTAAGGATTTATATTACAATTTATATTTAATTTAATTTATTCTCAAAAAAAGTTGTCTTCTCCTTAGATCTCCAATTCGAACCCAACGGTTGTAGCCACTAGCTAATTACCCCCATTTCGAACACAATGGGATATGTTTAGTAACCCAGTTTGGCTGTTAGGACCAGTTTTCATCAAATATAAAATATAAATCAATATATTTTAAATTCAACTGTACATTTTAATTTACCGGGGATACATACGGACTTCTAAAATTCCAGAAAAAATATTTCTAGCTTTGTATTGACGATACGGTCCTAACGAAACTAATTTCATCAAATTTGAAGACCGTTTGAAAAGTGGCCATTTTCTGCTCGATCCAAATTTACTGAAACTAACAAAAACACGTTTTCTTTTGCCATGCTCACATATTGATTTCAAAAATTATGAATTTTGGAATCTAGTAATAATTTGACATTCTGGATCCAACAAAAGTGGTTTCGACGAAAACGGAGGTCGTTTGCAAAATAGTTATTTTAAGGGCTTTATATATATTAAAATATATATAATTCCATAGCGACTTTTCTGAATTTTAATCTGGACATACCTTTCAATTTATTAAACGAAATTTTAGTTTCTCACATTCATTATAAAGATATTATCAACAGATTCAAATATTTATCGTTTCGTCCAATACCGACTTATATTGAATTCTGTATATTCAATTGAATTTAGAAATCGAATTTTCGAACTGCCGCGCCATTTCAGACTCATTATATAATTAAAATAAAATTATTCATTTTAACTTCGTTGAAAATAAATTTTCCATCGTTATTATTTAAAATAATCCATTTTAAATATTCAAAATCCGTTAAAAATGCCCAAATAAAAAATTTAAACTGGTTCTGATTTTCCGGGTTGTTACAGTAGCCATCGTCCATACGGTCCTAACACATCCTGTTTTCTTGAAATTGGACAACGTATGATCAAGATATTAAATTTAGAAGTTTGAATACATTCATTAATTAAATAAAGTTAAATTTATTTTGTTTTGGGCTTTAACCTCAATATCCGGCCCATCCCCTTATCCCGTACCGACTACCTCACTGTAGCATCTTCTTCCATACGAGAAACACACTCCAGCCCCTCAGAACAGACATTGCCGCATCTTCATCCTATAATATCTTGTCCTCTTCTTCACCGATTTCAAAGTGACCACCACCATGATCCATCTCTTCACCTCCTCTTCGATTACATACCATGAATACACATTTCGGTCCTCTCTTTCAATTTGCATTGACAGCAAATCCTTGTGCTGTACAGTGCAACTCGCGACAAAATGTATGTCGAATTCCTTCAAAAACCCACCACAAGATGATAATACACTCCCTGATCCCCAAACCAATACCATAAACTTCCATCGAAGCTTCTAATTCGCCAAAACCAAAACCCTAACACTGTTGCACTAAAACATAAAGCCCAAAATACTGATCACACCCTAATTTCCATACGCCAAAATGAAGCTCTTTCCAAAACAAGCTTAACGATGTTGGCGTTATGATTTAAGGATTTTTATTTGGATTTATAATCATTTATAACTCTCCATTTTACTGTGTGAACATTTTAACTGGCGGCGAAAAGATGTTGACCAACAAACGAAATGGATTTGGGTAAGGAAATGTTAAGGGTTATTTATTGAATAAGTTTATTATTATTTTAATTGATTATTTTACTCAGTTTTAATCGATCGCTATATGTATTCGTGGTTTAAAAATCTCTATGATCACACACAATATCTAATTTCGATAAAAATGGACATGCAGCTACAACTCGGCATTACGGACCCAACGAAACTTGTTTTGTCGAATTCTGACTCCGTTTTCTCACACAACGTATTTTTAAAGGTCAAATTATCGATTGTTTTTCATATTAAAATCTCATACAGCCACATACTGTAACGACCCGCATTTCCTGTACTCAGATATTTAGTATATTTTACTATTTGGAATTTTTAAATGAATCTACAATATAATTTAATGTATATGGAATATCGATTTGGTTGTTAAAGATTTTTATATAACATTTATGTTGTTTTTAATAAATATAAATATTGTAGACCGAACTTAAGTTTATACAACGATGTTTGTTTCTGCAACCACGAAATAGCTTCCCAGTCCTTCTTCTTTTATATGGATATATTTCTTTACTTATGTTAAAATCAATTTTTTCTTTTTCCTTTAACTTTGTTTAATCTAAATAACATGAATTTTTAAGGTAGCAACCATCATCCACAAATATTCGAGATATAAGCAGGCAACACAGATGTTGAGAAGAGGACGGTATGCATGCCAAATAACAAGCAAGATTCATATGTAATACAAACATACCCAACCTACAAAAGATCAAACCACCGGTTCCCAGGATTTCAATAACTGATAGTACTTAAGGTTCCAACTAGTTTAAATGGACATAATTCATTTAAACATACATTACAAATTAAAGGTTTACAGTACAGCCCACTGTCCAACTTTATAAGGGCATAAATTGTTCCAGAAATCAAATGCAAACATAATATATTAATGAATTCATACATAGAAATTGCCTGATTGAATGGACAAATCACAAAGAAATAATAGTAAAAGAAAAATATATACATTGTCTGCACAAGGCAAGACACATTTGACATGGCCATTCATTTCAAAACAAATCCCTTCATGCCACCGAGATCTTATCATGAGCTGCAAGGAAAAAAAAAAGAAACTTATAAGTATAAAAAAATTAAATAAATGAACAGCTAAAAATAGGACAATGCATAGCTAATAACCACTAAGTCTATTGTCAATAAACAGCTAAGGAATAGAATAGGAGCAGCTACAGCAATAGGGCGTGAACAGCTAAAAAAGAAAAAAAAACAGTGAATTGTGCAGCAAATAAACAAGACAATACATGGCTAAGGGAAATAGGTTGCAGACAATTAAAGTAGACAAATCAATGAACTAACAAGACAAGAAAATTCATTTGAAATCAATTGTGACTTGCCCTTTCAAGAAACAGTAAAATCTTTCTTCATAAATGTGCAGCTATGGAAACAACATTGCATAGCTAAAGTAACTAGGCATCAACTTCTAAATGGATCAGTGAACAACTAAAAGAAGATATAGGAGATATATATATATATATATATATATATATATATATATATATATATAAAGGAAGCACAGCTATAGTTATAGCTAACGGCAAAAAAAAAGAAAAAAGAGAAGAGAGAAAACAAGACAATGAACACAAATCTATATATATATATATTCATGTGCATTAACAAGGAACAGCTAAGGAACAGCTAATGAGTTAGGGTATGAGCAGCTCAAAACAGTAACATACACATGGGAACAGTAATGCTATAGCTAGGATCAGGAATAGGAATAGCTGTAAATTTATATTTATAGAATCGAAACAGATTTTTTTCCAGAAAACCTTTGTACAAACAAATTACCATTTACTGTATGGTAGACAATTCAATTCGATAGCTGTATGTTTCAAAGACAAGACCAAACGATTAAAACAATGACAACTCAATGGATTTATAACTGTATCAATTTATACATGAACAGTTCGGTTCATGTGCGTTTCTGAACACAAGCAGTAAATGAAACCCAACAAGATCCATCACAAAAATACTGCACCGTCCTCTGTGCTATCAGAAAACAGATGACAATACGACTGAGACGAAAAGGAAAACGTAAACGCCTATGAACTAGGAACAACTAAGGCTAACAATCTATGATTCAAAATCAAATCGACATCGTCCTTATCAAGAGAGAACCGCAAGTATAAATAGAGGTCACACACACCACATTTCAGATCACAATAGAAATCAAAAACCGAAGAAAAAAAAGAACATCAAAACCAAAATAGAAAATTTAATTAGGAAAAAGACTTAGCTTGTGAGGAGGGAGGCCTCAGTTTGAGCTTGATTGAAGGACTGGTTGCGGAAGAAGGCCGAGGGGAAGACGGTGGCGAGAGCATCAAGGTGCTGTAGGGTTTCGTTTTCTCCATTTGTGGGTGGCGGCCGATTAATGAAATGAAAAAGGATCGGATAGGGTTTTTAAGAGAGGAACGGGTCGGGTTGGATAGAGGTTGGGCCGAACAGTTAAGGTAAAAGGCCCATTCCTTTTTATTTAAATTCTAAATTTAAATATCTAAATTTCTTTATAGATTTGTTTGCACAATATCTTGTTCATACCTTAACGGATTTTAGCAAAATCAGGTTCGTTGGAACCGTTGAAACGAGGAGATCGTGATGGAGTAGTGTCTGTCAGGACTGGAAGGACAGAAAATTTGTAATTAAATTAAATGCTGTTTAATTTAATTTAAAAAACCAGCGCTGGACGACCCAACCAGTCAAGGTGAGTTAACCTCACTCAGTTCTACCAAATTATATTCTGTATAATTTGGGTTTTTATTTCTTGTGCTCTGGTTGCTTGTTATTGACTGCTTGCCAGTTATATTGTTAACTTAAACAATGAATTTAAAAAGGTCGTTTAAATTTAGTTAAATTATATAATCGTTATTTTTAACGATTAAACCAAATAAAAGTGTTTGCCCTTGATTTGTTTATGTTTGTAAAACAAACGTGGTTGAGATGGTTGAATTAGTTGTGTCATCTGGTTGTTGATTGATGGTGGTTATTATCTGATAAGGGAATTAGTTTGGTTGGATAATTGATTTGATTGATAACAGTTGAATTGAGATTCAACGATTGTTTGGTTTAACCAGTGGAAAATTTTAGTTGTGTAATTTAGTATCACTTGGTCTGTCGGACAATCATGGATTTTGTCAGCAAGTGGGTCGACCTCTATGAGGATTACAAAGTTATTTGGATTTTATTATTTTAAATAAGGAAATTCAAAAAGGAAAAGTTATTGCTATTATTCAAGGATTTAAAAGTTATTATTAAATTACTTTGACAAATTAAATACTTGTATTCAGGGAATATGTAAGCAGACGAGATGGTGATAATCTAACGGTCGAGAATTGGATTAATTGTTTTTAAAAACAATTAAATGAGTTATTTAAATTAATTTTGAATTAATTTAAAGAGGAATTTACTGAGGATGGTTAAAGGAATAATTGTATTGAGTTCAGTCAACTAAGATTGACTTTTAACTCAATGGAGTAACTTAACAAACGAATTGCTGGGTGGTAAATATATTTATTTATTTTTAAGAAATAAAGCAGTTTAACTGATTTACAGCAGTAAATGTTGAAATATATTATTTGATTTATTTATGAGATATTTCTGAAATGAGACACTGTAGAAAAGTAACTAATTTTTTTAAATGGATTTAGTTTACCTTGGAAAGGAATTATTAACCAGGGTTATAATTAGACTAAATGAACCTATAAAGGGATTTAAGCGAACCCATGGTTCAAATAAAAGTTTTACTTAATGGTTGGATCAAGTAAAGAGATAAAAGGAGTTATAAGAAAACCTAAGGTGTTAAGCCAAGGCTTATAACAAGCATGTGAGGTACTTAAGTGTGGAATCAAATAAGTAATTGGGAGTTTAGATGGAATAAGGGCACAAGGATTAAGTAATAAGGGTTTGTGATTATAAACCAGTTAGGGGACCAAGTGTTGGAAGTAAAATAAGAGCGATGCTGATAAGGAATTAGGTACTCGATGAGTTGAGTAATATCAAATCTATTTTAAAAAGATAAAGTAGATGTTTAGAGCTATAATTGGAATTGAATTTGAATATCCATGGTTAAGTGGCGAACTAATGTTATTCTGAGATAAGAATGGGTCGATCAAGGTCTGAGAGGTAACTAAAATACCCCAACTTGATTGGCTTCACTATTATCGAGGAATGGCATTGGTTGGAGTGAGTAAGGATGTTGAAAATGGTTTTACCCTATTTAAGAAATATCGAACTTAAATACAAGGTTTGGAAATTAAATAATATTTCAATATTACATCAAAAGAAATAAGGATAGTGTAAAATCGTTATTTAATTAGAGTTGGTCGAGTATAATTAGGTCAAACAGAGTTATTCAGCGAAGAGTTTCCATTGCGTACGACTGCTAGCGGAATTCGCAGGGCTGCAGATAGCCTACGGCGGTCGGATGATTCCTGAGGGAATCAGGCGTAACCATTGTGATCGCTGCAATCTAGAGTCGAGCAAATGGAGTTAAGTCAAGTCTTAAATAATCGATAAAAGTAATCAAGTTAAGTTAGTCGAGTTAAATAGATCGAGTTAGTCGGGTTAGAGTAAATCGATCAAAGTAAATCAATTAGAGTTAATTGGAGAAAATTTGGCTTATATCGTTAAATATGTTTAGAAGGGGTCAAGTTGTGTTAAGTGTTGAATTGGGAAACCCAATTGAATTCACACCATTGTTATTCGATAGTTAAAACACCGACTATCGAAGTTGACCAATACGCTTGTTGGTGTGGAAAGACCGGGATCGAATTATATTCGAAAACCATTCCGACCAACAAATACGTGAAGAGATCAGAAGATGATCGTGATGGAGCATTGAAGACTGTGGATTATCATAAGCGGAAGGACTGCTAAAAATCTCTGGTTAAGCTTCCAGAGATGAACTGTGGCCCTGTCGTGGTTGGAATCTACAGGTTGCAAGGACTTCTCGCTACTGATCCATGGGGTGATTCCTATATGAGATGCAATAGGAGAGTACCTTCGGTTCATCCTGTTCCTGGATGACTTGTATGGACGGATGTCTGACAGAGTATTTCCAAAAGGGTTTACATGCGTTGATTTCTCCAAACGCACCATAGTTGATGGCGGAGAAATGGTTATTCTCTAGCCAGATAGCAAGAGTATGTTTGTAGACGTCAATCAAGTGTGATCTGGCGGATCTGATGATGTGGCATCCAAAGTGTATGATGACCAGACGTGTTTCTGACCTCAAGCCTCGCAACCAGGAAATGACAAAAATCGGGCAGGCAGCATGGCTATGTGGGTCGCTTCCAAAGTGTATAATCACCTATCTAGAGAAAATCTGATTTGCTTCTTTAATCTATTCGATGCTGTCCCTTTTCAGGAAGACGGTGGGTCGCTCCCAACCGTCGGTGATATACACTCGATACACTCAAGCGAAATGAGTGGTCGGTCATGTGAGGGCCGGGTTGCAAGACGTTCTTGTTGAACCCAGTGTATTCGTCTCTATAGATACACAATCGGCAGGTGGTCCCATACCTTGTCATAGTTGGAATCCAATCTCCAATAAGTGCCTGCGGTTTTGTTTGTATACTATATATGTAGAGCGTGAGATGCAAGCGTTCTACTAGATTCTAATTACTTGTATTTAGACACTATTATAATATCAGACAAGATATGGATTTCAAAAACTGTTTTTGGGTTATAGTAAGGTAAAAACCGTCCGTGTTTATGTGTGGACTGGTCTTACTATTATCCATTTCCCCTCAACGGATTTTGACTTTAAAATCAACATGGGTGTTATTTAAACTGAGTATGTTTTCTCACTCTGGTTCACCAGACTGACCCGTCGTTTGTAATGTTCGGGTTAGCCCGGTTTACAGGTGCAGGTTATCAAATACTGTGAAATCCAAGACAAGCTGAAGGCGTTCAGATCTAGTATTTTTCCGCTGTGCATTGTATAAGAGGATAGATTTTTATAACTGTCCAGATAAATTGATGTACTCTGATGATTGTAAGTTATTTCAAGCTCTCAATTAAAGTTATTTCCATATTATATTTTATTCCGCTGCGATGTGAGACTCTGTGTTGTGCTTATTCTATTCTAATATTTCTTTCTTTCTTATCTCACCCTCTATTTTCTTTCTAATAACGTCCAGTGTTTTCGGTAGCTGGAAGGTCGGCATGAGTTTCGGTAAAGGTATTTATGTCGATTTTCGGGGCCGAAAATCCCTGGGTCGTTACACATACTAACTCCAAAAATCACAAAAATTTAAATCTAACAATAATTTAATATTCTGAATCCAACAAAATTAGTTTTGTTGAAAACGGAGATGGTTTACAAAAATGCCTATTTTCTAAGGCTCTAAATAAACCAATAAAAATATTAATGTATTTTAAAACCATTTAATTTAATAATAATAAAAATTATTATTACCGTACATATTCACATAGAATAGTATGTAGCTCTAAAATAAACATATCTGGATTTATAACTCGATATTTCAAATTCGGATTAAATCGATATCCAATTTATATTAAAAACCCTTTTTATATTATAAATAAATCGATATAAATTATAAACGAATTGCATAGCCACTATTTTAAAATTTGATTTGGACATAACTCACAATCTATAAGAAGAAATCTCGAATTTTCTCTTTCATTAGAAAAATATAGTTCGCCAGATCCGAACGTTTCTTGTTTCACAGAAATCCGACTTAAAATGGATTTTGTGTATTCATTTAAAGTTCGAATTGCCAAATTACGAACTGCCATGCCATTTTGAGCTCGGTTATAATTATAATATAATAATTAATATGTTCAACCATCGTTTATTAAATATAAATGTCATTATAATATTATTCTAGACTGAACTAAATCTTATAAATAATCCAATTCATACAATATTGCCATTTCAGCTGTTTCAAATTATTTCAGAATCAAATATATTATTCTATTAAATATATTAATTAAATATTCAATGTAATTTAATTAAATGACCATTTAAATCTCTAAATTACTATTTAAATAATTAAATAAATTAATTATTATACCGTTAAAAATACGGGACGTTACAGTTCCACTATGCTATCCTTTATTGCTAGGCTGCTAGACCGACTGCAGCTATCTCGGACTAACTGTTTGACATTACTGACTTTTCAACAATTCATATATTATATAAATGGAGGAGGAGGATTTTCACAATGGAAGCCATCGATTTTAAAGTTGAGAAGAAGAAGAAGAAATGGAAGAGAAGATGAGAATGAATTCTTAAGGGAAGCAAAGGGGTATATTTATACTTGAAATGCGTTAATAAGGTGATGACACATCGTAGGACAAATGTAAGTCATGCATTTCCATGTTGCATGCAAAATTACAAGTGTCATAACACTTGTAATAAGGAGAAGGGAGGTGCTTTTGGTAGCATTTACCCTTTAAAAGCTATTAAAAACTGTATACAGTACTTAACCAAATGCTACCAAAGGTATACATAAAATTATATATTTCAACAAAATACTTCTTAACTATTTTTTATAATTCTAAACAAATTTATTTCAACTTTAATTATTTTAGAAATTTATATAAACTAATCATTTAACTAGTCAAAAATTCTGGATCGTTACTACATAGCTCGCTTTTTAATGATTCTAATTAATGGATTAAGTCAGCTTTTGATCAAATATGATAGTATGCATACATCTTTGAGCAACCATAACAAATCTATTAGCATACAATGCAAGATCAAATAAATGTCCATTACTTTCCCCTTCTGATAATAATAAGTATAACAACGACTAGTTAATTCATTTTGTGCCACCATATAATGATATTCAGCATGATGGAGCAGCAAAAAAATAAACAAATTTTTTAATCAATAGCTATATACGAGAAATGAAACAACATTATATTTTGATTTTGAAAAAGAAATTTTGAGTACCTTTGCCTATAATAGATTCAAGAATGCTAAGTGTAGTGAGGGAAGCAGCAAGATCATTAGCCCAGATGTTTCTTCCATCGACAACTCTAGCAAAAAGATTCTTTCAAGAAGGAAAGCCATTATTTTTTTATCAAATCAAGACTCTTGGTTCCATTAACAAGGTCAAATCTAAAACCAGATATCCCTTTCGAGCCAGTAAGTGTCCTAAAAGGTGGACGAGCATAGACAAAAATTTATGTTACTAAGCTATAGGCGATTTCTACTAGCTGCTAGAGATGATGGCTATCGATCGAATGCAGCTTGGACGAGTACAAATGAAGCACAAGGACGATTATGAAGGAGTCTATCCTCTTTCACCAACGATCTAGAGGCAATGGAAATATAGTTTGAAAGAAAATTTTATTGTCGATGTCGATTGAAACAATTTTAATTTCTTTGGATTGATACTCTAAATTGAGGGAGCTTTTTTTTTTTGAAGGAATACACGAAGTAGACGGAGGGAAAACGAAATGTGAGCGCCGAATCTTACATCGTTACATTGGAAATTCAACAAAATTTACGCTAAATTAATTGATTCACACAACCAGGGGAAAAAAGTTGTTTTTCAGTATTATTGATTGTAACGTCCCAAAATTTTAGCAATCCTATAATTTATTTATTTAAATGGTAATTTAGATATTTAAACGACTTGAATTTAATAATTTTGAATATTTAATTAATAACTAATGGTGTAATATATTTATTTCTGAAATAGTCGCTATGGAATCGTTTTTAAATAATAAAATAATGGTCACTTTTGAACGTTTTCAAATTCTTATCTAATCTGCGCAAATCTCTCAAAATCTTAGTTGTGTGCTTAGTCAAAAATCTCGGTTTGATCTATCCTTCGTTTATATTCGACATTTGCTACCGTATCTGAGTATATCTTTGCATTATTCAACGACTTCAGCTTATAAATAAATAAATGTAACCTTTCAAATGCAAAACAAATCTCTTGAGATCTTTCTCCAGTCAAGTATTTGATGTCGACATCTTCAATTAATAAGAAAGAAAGAAAGTCTGCAACATTATTTCGGTACGACCACAATCATCGTGAATTAATAACAAAATCTTGTCTAATGGAAAAATGAAATCTCGCAACATCCTTTCAAATTAGAAAGGAAATCCAGATGGGATTTCGTGTATCTACGCCAGTCTGAAATCTAGAGAAGTAGTTATATCTTCTTTCCATTCGAATCAAATTTATTTATTTACTTATTAATTTATTGTAACAACCCGGATTTTTGAGGGCGATAGTAGCGACTCAGGAATCTTGTTGTTGATATATATAAATTAATAATAAGAATTCGAGTCAAAATAGACGTTCTTATACATATAATTCAACTGAGAATATGGAATTTTACATATTTTGAATCTTTAAAATTTAATCGTTGTAAATATATTTAAAATTTTCTTAATAGATTATATTTAAATTTGAGAATTTATTTAATCTGATTTGATTTGGATTTGGTTTATAAAAAATTCAACTTGAGATTGGATTTGAAAATATAAAATATAATAGTTTGGTTTTGTATACATATAATATAAATAGTATATAGTATGTATATATATATGTATAGGGAAAATATTTGTTTATTTGGGGTTGCCACTTGTCTTTCCTTTGCTAATTTTTTTACCACTTCTCGTTAATTAGCTGTAAAAGTTTATATTAGCTGTAAAAGTTTATCACGCGTGTTCCTTTGTTTTACGAGAAGTTTCTACATTGTTCTCTCTCCTCCTATCTTTCTTTTTAGAACTTTGCTACAGCGCCAGAAATAAATCATGCGGGAGGGTGCGGAATTAGATCGCACGAGCAGAATTCAGGGGGGAGAATAATTCATGCGGCTGGGATTATTGCCGCACCTTTCGGGCTCTTCTCATTTCGGGCCTTATAGCAAAAGCGTTCTTTTTATCAGCCGAACAGTTGACTATGGTCGGTTCGTGGACGGGATCATTTTCCCCCAAAATTCCACTTTTCCCAAATTCTGGTTCCTCCCAGATCGGCCTTCCCTTTGATTATCGGGGGAATCCACAAAATAGAAAGCCCCAAAAATCCAATTAATGGCTTCACAGAAGTTCCATTTTACCCCTAATCGTTTTCCATCACCTTGCCAAATCGAGCTCCTCCCATGTTCTCTGCCTTCTCCTCATGCACACCCACTTGAAGAGCCACCGCAAGTAAGCCGTGACTCAAAGCCCACTGCAATTGCCACGTGAACTGCACCCGACCTGACATGCTCCACACATTTTTGTGCGTCGACTACTTGAGCAATAGCTGCTTTAGCTTGATGAGGACGAAGCAGGGTTTTCTTTTTAGTATTCTCGGTGGTACTACGGGTAGTCGAGAGGCTAGATGGGTTTGGTAGCATGGCAAGCTATAAAAGAAATATTACAGTGTTTGGTTGGGAAGATGACAGTGGCATTGGCTTAAGGGCGGTAGTTAGCTTAGTGGAGCGACCATGGTGAAGTTTTAGCTTGGTGCAACGACCATGGAGAAGTTCTAAGGGCTTCTTTGGGAATGCAGCTAGCTGCAGGCATAGGGCGAGCATTCTTTGAGGTGCATTGCAGCTTTGGGTAACAACGACTGAGCGAGTTGTGTCCGATTTCCCGCAGGTGCATGCAAGCTTTCTTGTCTCCTCTAAAACCTCTTTCCTCTTTAAGGTGAGTTATTAGCCCACGATTAATCTCAGTTCGAGTAGATTAACCTTATTTTTAAGTGATTAATATAGTTCTTGCTCTCTGTTCTTGTGTGAATTTGCTGAATCCAATTGACTGCAAGTCCTTGGGTTCGATGTGCCTTTGATTTTGCTTTTGAATGTTTGCATTGTTTTGTAAAATTTAAAATATAGGTATCGTTCACACCATAGTTTATTTAGATACTGTATACATATGCATTAGCCTTCATATGTATGTAGTATGCATGTTTCTATTTCCCTTGAGTCACATGCACTGTCAATATGCAGTATACTGATGTGTATTAATCATCATTGCTCTAAGATAAAATGGCATATTTGATGGAGATAGGGCTTTATTTTGATTATTTGAGATTAGTGTTGCTAAGTTTTTAATATATATATATATATATATATATATATACACACACACACACGGTCACTTTAGGAAATGTGGTATACTAACTGTGGGATTTTCACAACATAATGACCTTATGATTCTGCAAATTTATATTTTTTTGATAATGTATGTCTCCCTGTTCACCTTGTTAGATCTGAACCCTTCGATATAGGTCATGAACACTGGTTATTTAGGCTATATATTAGTTTGTATACCTATGCACTTAGTAGTTGTAAATATATTTTGGTCACTTGATGCCTTTGGGTTATTTAGTATTACATTTGAATGAAAGGCATGAGTAAAGCATACATGCCGAAACCCTGTTGTATGTAGACTTCCCTTGGGTTTAAGCACATATTTTTGGTGAATTTCATGTTTATAGGCGTGAGCCTCATGCATTGATTCAACGCTCAAGCACTGTGCACTGACTTTCCCATTTTAATCTCATGTTGTCAACCATATCAATGGAATAGTAGCAACTTGAAATTTTGTGTTCATCCTGTTTTAGGATAATGTAGTAGTGGAGTTATTTAAGTTGTCTGTATGTATACAATATAACGGTCACAGTCTAATGGAATTTTGATTCTATAAGTGCTTTCAAAAGTTGAATTTGTAGCGGACACTTCAGTAATGCGAGTAGGATCAGCCAATTAGGTGTGGCATATGATATTCATATGTACCACTTTGTATGTCATGTTCTGCACAGAGCAATAGTTATTGAACAAACTTCTTAATTTACATAATCATTTAAGTTGGCAGTTATGATTATTCATTCATGACGGTGTTCTATTCATTTATATCCTGCTTAAACTATCATCACATCCGGTTGCAAAATGCAAACATGTATCGTACCATGGTTTAGTTTAATTTGGAAAATTTTACATTAAAGAAGATTGATGTCAACTGTTTGACATTAATCGGCCTTGACAAAATGGTTCATTCATGCGGTAGTAAAAAAACACAAAATTTTTGGTTTAAAAACTCCGAAGTCTGATTTGTAACAATTTGTTTATCAGATGATCAATAAACGTTGCATTAATATGTTTACCTTCCTTTTTTTTCCAAGTGTATGCATGTATCAGTTTATTTTTCACTAGTTAAAATGATGGACAAAAATATGTGTTTATAGCATTTGACATAAAGAAGCATCTGTACCAGCCTAAGTGTTTCAGGATTAAAGATTTCAGCGCGCGCAAAAAGGAGAGGGTGCTTGCGAATAGGTCGACAAAATCGTAAATTTGTTTAAAGAAATGTATATCTTATTTATTTTCCACAGTATAAAATACTGTAAACTTTGATATTTATATAAAATATTATTCTACTGTATAAAACATTGTGAAACTCTGATATTTGTATAAAATTTTATTTTGCTGCTATTGTTGAGTACTGCGATTCTGGGTTACATTCCTGTTTAAACCCCATAAGCCAATAACAACTCGTCGTTTTGAACGCCTCGAGTTGGTTTAATTACCGACTAAGGGAGGTCAAAATGGTGGACTGTTACATTTGGTATCAGAGCTATGGTTTTTATAAAATTTGGCTTATTGGATTTAAAACTCATTAGAGATAGGGTAGAAATACCCTAAAATGAGAGGAATTGATATAGAATCACTCTTGAGAGAGCGTGATTTAAGTTTTGAAAAATACTTCGAATTTGACAAAACGGGATCCGTGCGATGCCCGAATTGAAAATGGTTGTTAAAAAAGAACTGAATTAGTTTTGAAATTGGCTAGGATCAGTATTTGAAATAAAGTAAGAATACTGATGATAATAAATAGATAATACAAACAACTAAAAGTAAATTCGTTATTTTTCTTTGACAGATATATAGTTTGAATTGAGTACAATTTCCATTGAGATATTCTGTATGACAAGGATTTTGTGTAAACGGATTGGTAATACCAGGCGGTATGGGACGTTTGGTAATACTTTTCTGGTTACTCTCTTGACTTCCCATATGATGTATTCGGTTGTTTTTGTATTATCGGTTTTGAAATATACCGGTAACATAATGTGACATAAGGGCATGAGTTATAATTGAATAATTACTGTTTGAAAGTATACTTCAATTACTGAATTGAAAAGTTGACATGCTTTCATGACGATACATTTTGTTCTCTTTAACAACTATTGTGATTTGGTTTATTTTGTCATATGATATTTCTTATGAGTATCATATTGATTTATATATAATGCTCTGGCTTGATTTATTTTATCGTACTGTTTTTATATATGATAAAATTGAGTATCATCTTTGTTTTGAATGTGATGTATATTTTTAAAGCACGATTAAGTTTATAAAGTGTTTTGACGTTATAAACACTTTGAACTTCATGGCATGTATATATATTATAAAATAATATTCGAAAAATACTTTTCATTTTGGAATTGGGATAGATTGGACTCTGTTGTACCAATGGACCAAAAATCCATCTTGGTCGACCTGATTCAGGATCCCTACCTGAATCAGTGGTTTTAAATTTCGCCCATCTACTACCAAGGGTCAACGGTCTGCTACATTGGGCAATTTTATTGTTTTGATCGGGATTCCTGATCGGCTGGTCATATACTACATCAGATGGAGGCGTGTGGGTCCCACGTGTAGTGCCGTGAACTGGTAGCATATGGCCTTCGCCTTAGACAGTCTTGGTTATCCTGGGTTGATCGCTAGGTGTTGTTATGGCATTACGAGTAAGTTACAGTGTGGATGTCTCGATGAGCGCTCGAGCTATACTAAAGTGATTTTACAATACGAGCGTCTGTTTATTTGGTATTTATGAGTCAAGTAACATTTATCCCGTAATCCCTTATTATTTTATTATTACATTATTATAATTGATTATATTATCATATTGTTTTTATATATGATAATTGTTATGAGTATCGTATTGATTTATATATGATACTCTGGTTTGACAATATTATCTTATTGTTTTTATATATGATAATTGTTATGAGTATCGTATTGATTTATATATGATACTCTGATTTGATTATATTATCATATTGCTTTTATATATGATAATTGTTATGAGTATCGTATTAATTTATATATGGTACTCTGATTTGATTGATTTATATATGATAATTGTTATATTGATTTATATTCTGATTTGATATATTTTGCAAACGATAATGACATGAAGATTTTATTGACTTGATTAATTATCATAAGAAATTTATCATCTTGGTTTTTTTTATCATATTGTTTTATATAAGATAAATGTCGTATGGTGTTTAATTTATATACGCTACTCAATTATAATTTATTCTTACCATCTTGTTGCATTTGTTATGAGTATCGTTTTGATTTATAATTGATAATCTGACCTAATTCATTTTATCAGACTATTTTATAAGTGTTATGGGTATCGTATTGCTTTATATATGATACTCTAGTTCGATTTATTTCATCATATTGTTTACATATGATAAGTGCCAAGAAATTTTTATCATGCGATGCCCTAACATGATTTATTTATCATTTTAGTTCATATATAACACTCTAATTTCGTTCGTTTTGATACTCCGACTCAACTTGTTACTACAATATTTTTATGGGTATCATATTGGTTTATATATGGTACTCTGACTCGATCATGTATAATATTATGAGTATCGTATCGATTTATATATGGTACTCTGATTTGTTTATTATCTTTATGAAGATTTCAATATATGATACTCTAACTTGATCGGTTATCATATTGATTATATGTGATGGGTATCATATTGATATATGTTATCATATTGTAACTGCCACAAAAAATTTCTTAGTTTTGACTTAATTTATCATTATATTATAAGTGATATTTGTTATGAATTGTTTATATATGATGTCCTATCTAATTTGATTATATTTTCTAAAATTATTATGAACGAAATCATATTGAATTATATTCGATACCTTTTTATTGAAATCGGGGAGTGGGCATCCCAAAATATGCATTATATTTGGGAGACAACTAAGTAATCAAGTTGGAAAAAAAAATTCTACTAGGGAAGATTACAAAAGATCCAAACTCTATGCGGCGAATGTTAAATTTAAAAGGAAGAAGTGGAGATGCGTCGTTGAAATTTCGTGATGTTATATTTTAACCCATCTAAATTGCGAGGACGCAATTTCTTTAAGGGGGGGAGGGGAGTCTGTAACAACCCGGATTTTTGAGGGCGATAGTAGCGACTCAGGAATCTTGTTGTTGATATATATATAAACTAAAGTAAGAATTCGAGTCAAAATACACGTTCTTATACATATAATTCAACTGAGAATCTGGAATTTTACGTATTTTGAATCTTTAAAATTTAATTGTTGTAAATTTTTTTTTTTTTTTTGTAATAGATTATATTTAAACTTGAGAATTTATTTATTCTGATTTGATTTGGATTTGGTTTATAAACAAATTAATTTGAGATTGGATTTGAAAATATAATGCGACGACCCCCAAAACCCCTTGCCAGGGTGTTAAGGATAATCATTGGAATATAACACATTAATCATCATTAGCAGATCACAGATAATAGCATAAACATAAAATAGAATAATTTACACACATATGGCAGCGGAATCATATAGATATCACCACATCAGAGAACACAGTGCAGGATACTACTTATTGCATAATAATACATAATCAGTCAGCATCGCCAGAGGCGGAATCATACATAAAGAGTACAAAAAATAAATATAAGTCTACATCGCCTATGGCGGAATCATAATATAGATACAATAATGGCGGAAAGAGTCAAAGTCTTCTCAATGTAGTCAAGCCTCGTCATAGCCAAAAGAGCACCAGATACCTGTAACTAGGCTGCCCGTGTGAAAATGAGGGCACCCGAGTTTGTAAGGTGAAACAAACTACGAGTTAGTCATGGGACTGGTATGAGAAATCTACTTAACTTATTAACAACAATAATAAGGCAAATCAAAGGACCACGCCACTTTCATGGAACGGGTTTACTCCAATGAGTGCTAGTGCATGAAATAAAGTAAATGATTAAATCATCGCAATGCTTTTTATAAAATGAAGCCATTATAAGACTCAGGTCCCATCACACAATGCAACGCAAGCCGGGGATAGAGTTTTACCTTATAATGGCCAAAAATGCTTCATACGAATAAAACAAAGTGTTTGATATTATTACTAGTGCATATATGTTTCAAAAGCAAATTCAATCATAAATATCAATCCTAGACGGCATGGGTACCATATATCATGTCGCCATACTAGTAATACAATCACATCCGCACATTTCGTATTGGAAATTGGATTCCATAATGAGTCGAGGCAAGGGGCAAACTCCTCTCCGATTCGAGACACTCTAGCAAATGTCTTAGGAACCCACTATGATCCTTGGATCTTCAGGGCCGGTCCTCTCTTACTTTTGAGAATTAATTATTTATGAACACACGTTTCCCGGTCCTTACAGACCTATAATGGAGGCGCATCGCATTCCAACAACCACACAGGTGAAAAGTATATATAATGTCAGGGCTGGTAGGTCACTGACACCACCCTAGCTAGAAAGAAACGTCGTGCTCTCCCTGCAGTCACTATCCCGTCTTTGACTCATACCGAGGTGTGAGACTCGCGAATCCACGCTATACACAAAGCTGCGTCACACAGACCATGCTTTGATCATCAACCATAAGACTTTGCTTTGCAACAGAAGCCTTGATCATATGCAACTTAGGCGTGCCACATAGGCAATACACTTCATGCGACTGATTTCTATCTATATATAGCCTCTGGGCTCGTACGTCTCAGAGAAGGGCGTTAAGCAAGAGAATAAATTCTCCGCCGCCTAACAGATATTCAATAGAGATCAACCAGCACAGAACAAAATCCATTGTCAGACACACAGTCCATTTACAAGTTCGTCCTGGGTTTGAACGAAGCCGGAGGCACCAAATTCCTCGCTTATCCGCACAATCAACAGTATGTCTGGACGGCTACTACTTCAGCTCCTTTACGGTAGCTACTCCAATCACGAGCATCAGTAGCGCCCATCCATCCAATGTGAAGATCGTCGGTCTTCAACCGTTTTCAACTCTTCGACTTCACATCGTCGGTCGATTATTTGAAATGAGATTAAACTCGACCTTTTCAAATAATCCACGTATATTTAGATTTTCAAATCAATTCATCACACGGTTAAATCATTTAACATTCACATTTCAGTTCATTAGTATGGTCTTCATGTTAAATACATTCAACCATCATATATCAAGCAAACCAAGCAAAATCGGTTTATTTCCATTCTATATCGTCAATAATATTTTTCAACGATATATCGCCATTTTTATTTATTTAAAAATGGCCATATTCAATTAAACGGCATTTTAGGTCGTGCCGAAGCACTGGCAATGTTTTTCACTAAATTTGTTTTACACACATCTGAAAATATAACGGTTGGATCATCACAAATTTTATATCGTTAGAAAGATCATTTCAAAACGAATCCAACGGGTCCAGTTTTGGGAAAATCCGACGGTCGGATCTCCCACACTAGTCGTTTTAAATCACGGTTTCAAATTACGAACTGCAGCGTCGTTATTCGATTTAATTTAATTATATTTTTATTTATATATAAATATAATCGATTCTGGCGCTATTTTTCTTTAGATTTGAATTAAACATTGCAGACAATCCCACCGTCGAATCTTTACAAAGTTGGTGCCATTGGAAAGATATTTTCAAGGCGAACCCAACGGTTGCGGTTTCAGGAAAATTCAATGGTCGGATTTCCCGCACTAGTCGTTTGAAATCACAGTTTCAAAACACGAACTGCACGGCCACGATTCATTTTAATTATATATATATATATATATATATATATATATATATATAGTTCATTCGACGATTTCAATATCGTTTTCACTTCAAATATTTCACTAACGCCTTTAAATTTTGGAAAATTTCTCCTTAACCTCCTTTGTACGGGAGGGGCTGGGAAAATTCCCAAATAGCCACACGGGCGTCTCATCTCAAAAAGAAAAAGAAAAAGCCAAACGGCTAGCCAATAGGCTCATAAAATCATCATCCAAACAAAACAGTAAACATGTACCTATTTGTCGGGCACATAATTTTATTTCTCTTCTCTAGCCTCTTTGCTATAACCTGTTCAATAAATATGCATGCACATATATGCAATTTTCATCACTTATCATTTTCTATTTCAATTTCATTTTCGGTTCACTTTGGTTTAAAGTCACCATTCATTCTAATGTTGCATACATAAGCAAAAATCACATCATTAGCTAGTTAATGAATATTTCAACTCATGCATATTTATTTGAACAAGTGGTTATTTTTAACACGTCACATTTCAATAAAAATGATATTTTTGACGAACTAAAATATATTTCAACACATGACTATTTTATTTAGTTCCTATGCATGTTAAAAATAATATTTCTTTCACAAATATTTATTTCAATGCTCGCATATCTTTAGCATATCACATATATGATAAAAATGATATTTTTTTCATTTAAAATATTTGTTCAACAAATGAATGTTTTTAACACTTCATAATTTCAATAAAAATGTAGTTTTTTTTATTGTTCGATCTTTTTATTCAACACATGAACTTTTCCAATACACACACTTCTCAACACATGAGCACCTCCACACATGGATATTTTATATATGTTATTCATATAAGAAAGATGAAATTTTTATTGTTGAAACTATTTATATATAAGGCGAATATTTTACATACTTCATATATATTATAAAAATGTGATTTTTATGGTTTAAACACTTCATTCATTCACACATGAATTTAATTTTCACACAACACTTCTCAACACATGAGCATTTCCACATATGGATATAGTTTCAACACATGACTTTAATTTCAATGCATGAAGATAATTTCAACATATGAAAATAATTCTAACACAGGAATATTATTCAAAATTTCGGCAGCATAACGACAGGGTAGTTAAAACCGGCACCATCCCTAGTACGGCTGCTCGCTCTACCTTAAAACCTCGCGGTTTTTGATAATGGGGATTCATGCATCTAATTCGCACGCAGGCGGAATGTTTTATTTTTATTTCCACAATTATTTCCAATTCATTTCAATCACCAATGGGTATTTTTCAACCACAACCAAATAATATCAAGCACAAACAATTATTCAACCATTTGAATTTTTCACCCAATTATTCACACCAATTCACAACAATAAATATCGTCCATGGTTTGTGGACGAGGGGAGTATATATATGTATATATATATATTTTCTATATTTCACTTGCATTTCAACACACATATCATTTAAACAATGCATGTATAATTCATACTTCGCTCATACAACTTATACTACGCATGTATATGTGGTATACAACACGCATATAAATTATATTTCGTTCATATAATTTATACATGACATTTTCTATTCAATTTCATTTGATTTATATATCTCACCTAGGTTTTCGGAGTGCTAAAAATCGTAGACGACTCAGAAAAATCCGCGGTCTCTTCTATGTGGTAGAGAGCTTCCTTGCGGTCATACTGTTTCCTGTTTCATCTAATTTCGCCAACACACCATAAAGATATGATTTTTAAAAGTTCAAACATAAAAAAGAACTCACCTTTATCGATGGTTCAAAACTAGGGTTGCAGTTTTCGCGAAAACCGAGGCACGATAGGATGATCAGAGGTGATGATGTGGAAGAGGGAGGAGAGGGGAGTCGATCGGTGGTGGTCGGAGGTTGTTCGGTGGCCTCTGGCGATCGGGGCGGCGATGGGAAGGGGGAAACTTTGCGGGCTCGATTCTGGCAGAGGCGGCGACGGTGGAGGCTGAGGTATTGTCGGATTTGAAGAGGAGGAGGAGGCGAGTCGAGGGAGGATAGCGACGGTGGCTGGAGTGGCCTGTAGCAGCGGGAAAAGGGGAGGGAAGCGGCGAACGATGAGGATCGTCGAGAGCAGATGGGGCACGAGGTTTTTTTGTTTTTTTTTATTTTAAAAATAATGAAAGAAAATTTCTGATTGGCTAAAGGACTTTATTAAATTTTTAAATAGTGTTTCTCCACACGGACACCAATTCAAACCCAACGACTGTCGTCCCCAGCTAAATACCCCCATCCCGGACACAATGGGATATGTTTCGTTGGCCAATTCGACTGTTACAGTCAATTATTCTTCAAATTAAAGTATAAAACATTTAATCTTTAACTTTGAACGTACATTTCAATTTGCCAGGGCCACAAACTGATTCGAAAAATTCCAGAAAAATAAATCTAGCTATGTTTTGACGCTACGGTCCCAACAAAACTAGTTTCGTCGAATTCTGAGATCGTTTGAAAAATGGCCATTTTCTGGTCGGTCCAATTTAACAGAAATTGAACAAACACATTTTCTTTTGCCACGCTCACATACTAGCTTCAAAAATTATGAAATTTGAAATCTAGCAATAGTTTGACATCCCGGACCCAACAAAAGTGGTTTCGTCGAATTCCGGGGTCGTTTGCAAAATATCAATTTTCCAGCGACCTTTCTGAAAATTCATTCGGCCATAACTTTTGATTCCCGCTGTGAAACCTCGATTTTTCAGATTCGTTAGAAAAGTATTGATAAACAGATTTAAATATTTTTAGTTTCACTAAAATCCGTTATATCTTCCACCCGACACAATCAGTCAAAGTTTGAATTCAAATTTTCAAACTGCCACACTATTTCTAATTCATTATTTTATTGAAATATTCTATTTCAATTGTTCAAATTGCATTGAAATAACCAATTTAAAATTTTTAAATTGGCTCGTATTTTCCGGGTTGTTGCAATCTCCCCCACTTAAAACTTTTCGTCCTCGAAAATGAAACAACAGTAAAGTAGGAAACAAAATGTAAATGCAAAGTACTGTGAAGGTACCTTGCATCGGAGTTAGTCAGAGATGTCCACTCTACATTTGGGGTAAGCTTGCTTAATGCTTTCCTCAGTCTCCCAAGTACAGTCTCTAGGATCACTACTCCACTGCACTTTAACTAAATGAACCTTTTTGCTTCTTAGTTCTCTAGTTTCTTTTCCAACAATCTTTAATGGCTCTCTTCTGACTGCGAATTCTGGAGTTATGTCTATATCCTGTTGCGCTACTTCTTCTACAACAAGATCTGGATCATGCACATGTCTTCTAAGTTAAGATACGTGAAACACATCATGCACTCCAGGCAACCAATCTGGTAATTGAACCCTATAAGTAAGAGTTCCAATTCGTTATAGGAAATGGACCAATAAACCTGGGTGCTAACTTCCCAGTTTTACCGAATCGGATCACTCCTCTCATCGGAGATACTTTCAAATAAACATGATCACCAACAGCAAATGTCAAATCTCTTCTTCTGGAATCTGCATAACTTTTCTGTCGGCTTTGTGCGGTTTTCAATCGCTTCTTGATGAAATCGACTTTATCAGATGCTTCTCGAATCATATCGGGTCCTAAGACAAGTCTGTTGCCAGGTTCTACCCAACATGCTGGAGATCTGCACGGTCTGCCATATAATGCTTCAAATGGCGACATTCCCAAACTTGCTTGAAAGTTATTGTTATATGAGAATTCTGCCAAATGCAGGTGATCTTCCCATGACCCACCAAAATCAATTATATAAGCCCGCAATAAATCTTCTAGAATTCTATTCACACGCTCAGTTTGGCCATCCGTTTGACGGTGATAAGCGGTGCTCATATTCAGTTTCGTTCCCAATTCTGCCTGGAATGCCTCCCAGAATTTGCTAGCAAATATTGGGTCTCTATCACTGACTATGCTGATGGGAATTCCATGCAGCTTAACGATTTCTTTAAAATATATCTGTGCTAGACTTTGAGTGGTTCTATTGGATCTGACAGGTATGAAATGAGCAGTCTTCGTGAAGCGATCTATGATTACCCGAATATTGTCATTACCTTTCTTGGTTCGGGGCAAACCATCTATGAAATCCATTGAAATCTGTTCCCATTTCCAGCTTGGGATTTCCAACGGCTGCAACAATCCTGCTAGCTTTTGTTGGTCGCTCTTGACTAATTGACAAGTAGGGCATCTGCTAACATACAAAGAAATATCCCTCTTCATTGCCCTCCACCAGAAGGTGCGCTTGATATCGTTATACATTTTGCTCACCCCGGGATGGATGCAAAGTTTGGATTTATGACATTCATCTAACACCTCTCTTTTGAGCTCAGGGATGTTGGGAACACAGATTCTCCCTTTCAGTCTCAGAACTTCTTCTTTATCTATTTGAAAACTTGAGGGTTCGCCCTTCTGTATTCTCCCTTTCATTCTTTGAACGAAGTGATCATTCTTCTGGAGAGCAGATATCTTATCAATCAAGCCAGGCGTAATTATAAGATTGGCAATGATAGCGGTTTTTCTACTAAGCGCATCCGCTACAACGTTAGCCTTTCCTGGCGTATACAGAATATCTAGGTCATACGCGGCAAGAAATTCTAGCCAACGATGCTGCCTCAAGTTCAGGTCTTTCTGGGTGTATAAATACTTTAATGATTGGTGGTCAGTAAATAGTTCGAATTTCTCACCCAGCAAGTAATGCCTCCAGATTTTCAAAGAAAAATCTATAGCTAACAACTCAAGATCGTGAGTTACATAATTCTTCTCATGCGGTTTCAACTGGCGGCTTGCATAAGCGACTACTTGGCCTTTTTGCATTAACACTGCACCAAGACCTCTAATAGAAGCGTCTGTCCAAACCGTCAAATTCTGATTGCCATCGATAATGGTTAACACTGGAGCAGTTGTCAGTTTCGATTTCAATTCCTGGAAAGCTTCCTCACAGTCGGAAGTCCACTTAAATTTCTCATGCTTCTTCGTGAGCTTTGTCAATGGATCGGATATCTTCGAGAAATCCTTAATAACTAGCCAACCCCATAAAACTTCTTACTTCTGTGGGTGTGGTAGGCTGTTTCCAGTCTTGAATTGCTGTAATTTTACTTGGATCTACAGAAATCCCTTCCTTTGACACAACATGGCCAAGGAACTTCACTTCTTCTTGCCAGAAGACACATTTAGAGAATTTGGCTTTGAAGACGTTCTTTCTCAGAATCTCCAATACTTGTTCTAAGTATTTTTCATGCTCGGGTTTTGATTTGGAGTAGATTAAAATATCATCGATGAATACGAGGACAAATTTATTCACAACTCCCCTGAACACGCTATTCATTATATCAACGAAGTATGCTGGAGCATTGCATAGGCCGAACGGCATTACTAACCATTCATAAAATATGTCTGGACCTCTGAAAGCTGTCAAAGGAACACACTCTTCTGCAATTCTCAATTGATGAAAACCCGTAGCTAGGTCCATTCTGGAAAATACTCTCGCCCCATTTAATTGGTCTAACAAATCATCGATGCGGGGTAATGGGTATTTGTTTTTGAGCGTCTGTTTGTTGAGGTCTCGATAATCAATACACAATCGAAGAGTACCGTCTGACTTTGGGACAAACACTACAGCTGCACCCCAACTAGAAAAGCTAGGTCTGATCAGACCCTTCCATAGCAGTTGACGAGTTTGATCGCCTAATTCTTCTTTTTCCTTTGGAGTCATTCTTCTAATTGGATGAACCACTGGTCTGACATTAGGAATTAGATAGATTCTGAATTCTATTTCTCTTTGCGGCGGTAAATTTTCAACTTCTTCAAACACATCCGCATAGTTACTAACAACCGGAATCTTTTCTAAGGAAGTGGGGACAACTTCTAACGCAGACCAAAATTCTTTTCTATCCGGATCCGAACCATGGCATGGTACAGTAATATATCCAAGCTTCGTTCGAATTTTAATGATTCTTTCTGCACACTTAACTTCTGCTTCGTATTTCGTTAACCATTCCATCCCAAGGATAACGTCAAACTCAGAAAATTCATGACGATTAAATTAATGGGAAATTTGTAGGAAGAATAAGAAATTGACACTCTACAACATGAACTGAGAATAATAGAACCCCCTATCGGATTATGAACATTAACCGATTCTTTGAGCTTTCTCTGTTTTAGCTTTAATTTGTGCACAGTGTTGCTAGCAATAAAACTACGTGATGCGCCTGTGTCAAACAATACAGAAATAGGAATATTTTTAATTGTAAGGGTACCTCCCAAAACATCGGGTTTACCTGCTCCCTCGGAAGCAGCTGGCGGGTTCGTCCCGTCATAGACATGAGCTACTGTGGCCTTCTTCAGCAAAGGACATTCTCTGACAAAATGATCTGTCTTGCGATAGTTGAAGCATGAGCGAGGGTTCTGCGAGCCTTGGCTTGAACCTTGAGAATTGGTCTTCTGTCTTTTCGGGGCTGTGCAGACATTTGAGAAGTGCCCCGCCTTGCCACAGTTAAAGCAGTTTCCTCTTGGTGGCTTACTGGTTTGTGGATTCGAAGATGCCGCTTGGCTTGACTTGCCTTGATTTGCAGCAGGCTTGCGCTTATTCCTGGCCTGGCTTTTAGCGCGATCCTGATCCAGATGCCTTTGGTCAAGGTCTTCATAGTTGCATGTCATTTCAACCAATTCATTAAATCCCAGCTTGACGTGGGCCATTGCTCTATCATGATACTGTCGCTTCAGCCCGAGGATGAACCTCTTATTCCTGGATTTTGCAGTGGCGACTAGCTCCGTAGCATAGGGGGACAACTGTGTAAATTTATTCAGATAATCCTTCACTGAAAGATCCCCCTGCTAGAGGTTGGCGAAGTCATCGTGCATTCGTTCTAGGGCTTGTTCTGAGACATACTTCTCTTTGAAGAGTTATTTGAATCCATCTCAGGTTCTTCCAGCTTCTCTATTCCCGGCGGTGAGAGATTCCCACCATAGTTCAGCTTGTTCTTGCATAAGCCAGGCACCCATAATAGCTTTATCTTGATCTCCAAGCCTTAGGCCTTCTAGTATTTTCTCGCATGTTTTGAGCCATGCAAGGGCCTCTATTACTGTGCCAGTTCCCGAGAAGGTCTTGCCTCCTAGGTTTTTGTATCTCTTGGCTATGCGGTCCAGCTCGACGTATTGAGCGGCCGGGGGTTGTATCAAGGGTCCTTCTTCAACTGGGACTTCTCCCCATCCTCTGCCACGGCCAGCACGTCCTCCTTTAGCGACTGCTCGGGTAGCCATTGTTCAAGTTTTGTATAAGCACTTACAGAAATGATAATTTATTGCATGCTTAAGCAGAAAATTTAAGGAAATATAACGATGGACTGATCAAATTGTTTTTGCTATTCTGCTTAGCTCATTCTAGGACATTACTAGACCTATCTCTAATGAGCTACTCGCCTTAGAATACTACTGATTCTATTTTGACGAAGTGTTTATGTGTTAGACTCCAGAACTAAGGTTAACCAAAGCTCTGATACCAGCTGCGACCACCCCCAAAACCCTTACCAGGATGTTAAGGATAATCATTGAAATATAACACATTAATCATCATTAGCATATCACAGATAATAACATAAACATAAAATAGAATAATTTACACACATATGACAGCGGAATCATATAGATATCACCACATCAGAGAGCACAGTGCAGGATACTACTTAGTGCATAATAATACATAACCAGTCACCATCGCCAGAGGCGGAATCATACATAAAGAGTACACAAAATAAATATAAGTCTACATCGCCTATGGAGGAATCATAATATAGATACAATAATGGCGGAAAGAGTCAAAGTCTTCTCAATGTAGTCAAGCCTCGCCATAGCCAAAAGAGCGCCCGATACCTGTAACTAGGCTGCCCGTGTGAAAATGAGGGCACCCGAGTTTGCAAGGTTAAACAAACTACGAGTCAGTCATGGGACTGGTATGAGAAATCTACTTAACTTATTAACAACAATAATAAGGCAAATCAAAGGATCACGCCACTTTCGCAGAACGGGTTTACTCCAATGAGTGCTAGTGCATGAAATAAAGTAAATGATTAAATCATCGCAATGCTTTTTAAAAAATAAAGTCATTATAAGACTCAGGTCCCATCACACAATGCAACGCAAGCCGGAGGATAGAGTTTTACCTTATAATGGCCAAAAATGCTTCATACGAATAAAACAAAGTGTTTGATATTATTACTAGTGCATATATGTTTCAAAAGCAAATTCAATCATAAATATCAATCCTAGACGGCATGGGTACCATATATCATGTCGTCATACTAGTAATACAATCACATCCGCACATTTCGTATTGGAAATTGATTCAATCATGAGTCGAGGCAAGGGGCAAGCTCCTCTCCGATTCGAGACACTCTAGCAAATGTCCCAGGACCCCACTATGATCCTTGGATCTTCAGGGCCGGTCCTCTCTTACTTTTGAGGATTAATTATTCCTGAACACACGTTTCCCGGTCCTTACAGATCTATAATCGAGGCGCCTCGCATTCCAACAACCACACAGGTGAAAAGTATATATAATGTCAGGGCTGGTAGGTCACTGACACCACCCTAGCTAGAAAGAAACGTTGTGCTCTCCCTGCAGTCACTATCCCGTTTTTGACTCATACCGAGGTGTGAGGCTCGTGAATCCACGATATACACAAAGCTGCGTCACACGGACCATGCTTTGATCATCAACCACAAGACTTTGCTTTGCAACAAAAGCCTTGATCATATGCCACTTAGGCGTGCCACACAGGCAGTCCACTCCATGCGACTGATTTCTATCTAAATATAACCTCTGAGCTCGTACGTCTCAGAGAAGGGCGTTAAGCAAGAGAATAAATTCTCTGCCGCCAAACAGATATATATTCAATCGAGATCAACCAGCACAAGACAAAATCCAATGTCCGACACACAGTCCATTTACAAGTTCGTCCTGGGTTTGAACGAAGCCGGAGGCACCAAATTCCTCGCTTATCCGCACAATCAACAGTATGTCTGGACGGCTACTACTTCAGCTCCTTCACGGTAGCTACTCCAATCACGAGCATCAGTAGCGCCCATCCATCCAATGTGAAGATCGTCGGTCTTCAACCGTTTTCAACTCTTCGACTTCACATCGTCGGTCGATTATTTGAAATGAGATTAAACTCGGCCTTTTCAAATAATCCACGTATATTTAGATTTTCAAATCAATTCATCACACAGTTAAATCATTCAACATTCACATTTCAGTTCATTAGTATAGTCTTCATGTTAAATACATTCAACTATCACATATCAAGCAAACCAAGCAAAATCGGTTTCTTCCCATTCTATATCGTCAATAATATTTTTCAACGATATATAACCATTTTTATTTATTAAAAAATGGTCATATTCAATTAAACGACATTTCTGGTCGTGCCGAAGCACTGGCGCTGTTTTTCACTAAATTTGTTTTACACATATCTAAAAATTTAACCGGTGGATCATCACAAATTTTATATCGTTAGAAAGATCATTTCGAAACGAATCCAACGGGTCCAGTTTTGGGAAAATCCGACGGTCGGATCTCCCATACTAGTCGTTTGAAATCACGGTTTCAAATTACGAACTGCAGCGTCGTTATTCGATTTAATTTATTTATATTTATATTTATATATAAATATAATCGATTCTGGCGCTGTTTTTCTTCAGATTTGAATTAAACATTCCAGACAATCCCACCGTCGGATCTTTACAAAGTTGGTGCCATTGGAAAGATATTTCCAAGGCGAACCCAACGGTTGCGGTTTCAGGAAAATTCAACGGTCGGATTTCCCGCACAAGTTGTTTGAAACCACGGTTTCAAAACACAAACTGCACGGCCACGATTCGTTTTAATTATATATATATATATATATATATATATATATATATATATATTTAAATATAGTTCATTCGACGATTTCAATATCGTTTTCACTTCAAATATTTCACTAACGCCTTTAAATTTTGGAAAATTTCGCCATAACCTCCTTTGTACAGGAGGGGCTGGGAAAATTCCCAAATAGCCACATGGGCGTCTCATCTCAAAAAGAAAAAGAAAAAGAAAAAGCCAAGCGGCTAGCCAATAGGCTCATAAAATCATCACCCAAACTAAACAGTAAACATGTACCTATTTGTCGGGCACATAATTTTATTCCTCTTCCCTTGCCTCTTTGCTATAACCTGTTCAATAAATATGCATGCACATATATGCAATTTTCATCACTTATCATTTCCTATTTCAATTTCATTTTCAGTTCACTTTGGTTTAAATTCACCATTCATTCTAATGTTGCATACATAAGCAAAAATCACATCATTAGCTAGTTAATGAATATTTCAACTCATGCATATTTATTTGAACAAGTGGTTATTTTTAACACATCACATTTCAATAGAAATGATATTTTTGGCGAACTAAAATATATTTCGACACATGACTATTTTATTTAATTCCTATGCATGTTAAAAATAATATTTCTTTCACAAATATTTATTTCAACGCTCGCATATCTTTACCATATCACTTGTATGATTAAAATGATATTTTTATCATTTAAAATATTTGTTCAACAAATGAATGTTTTTAACATTTCATAATTTCAATAATAATGTAGTTTTTTTTATTGTTCGATCTTTTTATTCAACACATGAACTTTTCCAATACACACACTTCTCAACACATGAGCACCTCCACACATGGATATTTTATATATGTTATTCATATAAGAAAGATGAAATTTTTATTGTTGAAACTATTTATATATAAGGCGAATATTTTACATACTTCATATATATTATAAAAATGTGATTTTTATGGTTTAAACACTTCATTCATTCACACATGAATTTAATTTTCATACAACACTTCTCAACACATGAGCATTTACACACATGGATATAGTTTCAACACATGACTTTAATTTCAACACATGAAGATAATTTAAACATATGAAAATAATTCTAACACAGGAATATTGTTCAAAATTTCGACAGCATAACGGCAGAGTAGTTAAAACCGGCACCGTCCCTAGTACGGCTCCTCGCTCTACCTTAAAACCTCTCGGTTTTTGACAATGGGGATTCATGCATCTAATTCGCACGCAGACGGCATGTTTTATTTTTATTTCCACAATTATTTCCAATTCATTTCAATCACCAATGGGTATTTTTCAACCACAACCAAACAATATAAACCACAAACAATTATTCAACCCTTTGAATTTTTCACCCAATTATTCACACCAATTCACAACAATAAATATCGTCCATGGTTTGTGGACGAGGGGAGTATATATATATGTATATATATATATATTTTCTATATTTCACTTGCATTTCAACACACATATCATTTAAACAATGCATGTATAATTCATACTTCGCTCATACAACTTATACTACGCATGTATATGTGGTATAAAACACGCACATAAATTATATTTCGTTTATATAATTTATACATGACATTTTCTATTCAATTTCATTTGATTTAGATATCTTACCTAGGTTTTCGGAGTGCTAAAAATCGTAGACGACTCAGAAAAATACGCGGTCTCTTCTATGTGGTAGAGAGCTTCCTTGCGGTCACATTGTTTCCTTTTTCATCGAATTTCGTCAACACACCATAAAGATATGATTTTTCAAAGTTCAAATATGAAAAAGAACTCACCTTTATCGATGGTTCAAAACTAGGGTTGCAGTTTTCGCGAAAACCGAGGCACGATAGGATGATCAGAGGTGATGACGTGGAAGAGGGAGGAGAAGGGAGTCGATCGGTGGTGGTTCGGTGGCCTCTGGCGATCGGGGCGGCGATGGGAAGGGGGAAACTTTGCGGGCTCGATTCTGGCAGAGGCGGCGACGGTGGAGGCTGTGGTATGGTCGGATTTGAAGAGGAGGAGGAGGCGAGTCGAGGGAGGGTAGCGGCGGTGGCTGGAGTGGCCTGTAGCGGCGGGAAAAGGGGAGGAAAGCGTCGAACGACGAGGATCGTCGAGAGCAGATGGGGCACGAGGGTTTTTTGTTTTTTTTTTATTTTAAAAATAATGAAAGAAAATTTCTGATTGGCTAAGGACTTTATAAAATTTTTAAATAGTGTTTCTCCACACAGACACCAATTCAAACCCAACGACTGTCGTCCCTAGCTAAATACCCCCATCCTGGGCACAATGGGATATGTTTCGTTGGCCAATTCGACTGTTACAGTTAGTTATTCTTCAAATTAAAGTATAAAACATTTAATCTTTAACTTTGAACGTACATTTCAATTTGCCAGGGTCACAAACTGATTCGAAAAATTCCAGAAAAATAAATCTAGCTATGTTTTGACACTACGGTCCCAACAAAACTAGTTTCGTCGAATTCTGAGATCGTTTGAAAATGGGCATTTTTTGGTCGATCCAATTTAACAGAAATTGACCAAACACATTTTCTTTTGCCACGCTCACATACTAGCTTCAAAAATTATGAAATTTGTAACCTAGCAATAGTTTGACATCCCGGACCCAACAAAAGTGGTTTCTTCGAATTCCGAGGTCGTTTGCAAAATATCAATTTTCCAGGGCTATATATTCAATATAGCGACCGAATTCATTCGGCCGTAACTTTTGATTCCCGCTAAGAAACTTCGATTTTTCAGATTCATTAGAAAGGTATTGATAAACAGATTTAAATATTTTTAGTTTCACTAAAATCCATTATATCTTCCACTCGACACAGTCAGACAAAGTTTGAATTCAAATTTTCAAACTGCCACACTATTTCTAATTCATTATTTTATTGAAATATTCTATTTCAATTGTTCAAATTGCATTGAAATAACCAATTAAAATTTTTAAATTGGCCCGTATTTTCCGGGTTGTTAAATATAAAGTATAATAGTAAGGTCTTTTTTATATATATAATATCTATAGTATATGGTATGTAATAACCTAGAAACCCGAGCCAATTTAAAAAATTTATTTTAGCAATTTTAGTGGATTTTGAATATTTAAAATGGATTATTTTAAATAAAAACGACGAGAAATTTATTTTGAATAGAATTAGAAAGTATATATTTATTCGAATCGTTGTTATAATATAAATATTTTATTTTAATTATATAACAAGCCTGAAATGGCGCGGTAGTTCAAAAATTCGATTTCAAAATTCAAATTAATGTGCAGGATGCAAAATAAGCCAGATTTTAGTGAAACAAAAAAAAACATTAGAATCTATTAGAAAACATCTTTCTAGCGAATCCGAAAAATTGAAATTTCATAGTGGTAATAAAAAGTTATGCCCAGTTGAAAATTCAGAATAGTCACTGTGGAATTCTGGCCCTTCAAAATGGAAATTTTGCAAACGACCTCGGTTTTCGACGAAACCACTTTTGTTGGATCCGGGATGTCAAGTTATTGCTGGATTCCAAAATTCATAATTTTCCGAATCAATATGTGAGCATGGCGAAGTAAAACGTGTTTTATAGTTTCAGTCAATTTCGATCGACCAGAAAATGGCCATTTTTGAAACGATCTCAAAATTTGACGAAATTATTTTTGTTAGAACAATATCGTCAATACAAAGCTAGAAATAATTTTTCGGGAATTTTTGGAGTCTGTTTGTTGCCCCGGTAAATTGAAATGTGCGTTTAAATTCAATATATATATTTATATTTTGATTTTGACGGAAACTGATCAAAATGATAGAATTGGCTTACAAAACATATCCCATTGTGTTCGGAATGAGGGTAATTAGCTAAGGGTGACAGTCAGTGGGCTTGATTTCGGGTTCGAAATAAATAGTTACCTTTTTGTAATTAAAAATAATAAAATAATATATATCAATAAATACCCTCACATCTCTCTCTCTCTTCTATTTCAGACGAGAAAAGAAAAAAAAGAGGAAAGAAGGGGGGAAATGCGATCGTCCAGCCACCACTGGAGGAACTCCGTCCGCCTCCACCATCCTTAGATGAACCGCACCCCATACCCCCTCATTTCCTCGATCCACGCTCTAGGATCGAACCCCAAACCCGCTCTGCCTTCCCTCAACCGACGACGCTCACCGCGCCAACCCTAGACCCACTGCCTGAGCCACCCCGCATCGGGAGCCGCCTCCGACACCTCCCAGCAGTCACCGCGAGTCTCCCTCCTCCTCTAATTGAAATCCGCACCAAACCCTAAACCCATAGAGCACTAGACCTGCCTCTCTCTTCTTCACTTCGACGCATGACACCCTCCTCTGCTGTGAAGTCTCCCCCCGGGAAACCCAGAACTGAAAAGGTGCGGTTTTTATGAGTTGATTCATTTACATATATAAAAAATCAGTCTTTTATTTTATTTTATACATTCGTTGTATATTAAACTGATTGGAAGTTTAAAGTTTTGATTTTTATTTTGTTTGAAGATTTGATTTTTAAACTAGAAAAAGAAGTGATTTTTTTTAATCAAAGCAAGAAGTGATTTTTAATTATATAAAAGTATAATTTTTATATATGCAGCGAATTAAAATTATGATTTTTATTTAGGTAGGGTTATAAAATATAATCTTTATTAGAAGAAGAACGATATAAAAATATAATTTTTATAACGAAGTAACGATGTAAAGATATGATTTATATATATAAAACATCCTATTAAAAATGTGATTTTTAATATGAACAGCGTGAAAATGATTGCGTAGGAATTTCGGGCAAATCAAATCGATCAGAAATTCAGAGTAGAATGGAGGAGTTGATCCCAAAGTTGAGAACTCCTCACTAAAATTTTCTATTCAGTTATTTATTTTATAACTGCATATATAAACTGCTCCCCGGCGTCCACAGACCATGGACGACTTATGTGATTGTTTGTGTTGTGAAAATTAATTGTTGGTTGTGAAATAAAATATATATTCATGTGTTGAAATAAAATATATATATTCATGTGTTGAAATAAAATATATATTCATGTGTTGAAATCAAATATATATTCATGTGTTGAAATAAAATATATATTCATGTGTTGAAATCAAATATATATTCATGTATTGAAATCAAATATATATTCATGTGTTGAAATAAAATATATATTCATGTGTTGAAATCAAATATATATTCATGTGTTGAAATCAAATATATATGCATTTACAAATCTAACGATTTGTTTATGTACACCGATTGGACTGATATTGATTGGGACGATAAATTTTACACATCGCCCAACTGCACGAATAAAATTTGTGTTTGTTGATTTGAAACCCCACATGGGTGTTGGGATGAAACTGGACATACACTAATCCCGATTGTTTAGTTGTATGTCAATCGATGGGTTGACAGAATGTGTAAGCGTTAATTATTTATATTTAATGCTTATGCAGTTGTGTGGTGCACTCTGGATAATGGTTGATTATTTATCGTTGCTATTATATACATGTGTTGTATGGAATCCATATAATTAACATTATATGGTAATTGATTGGGCCTCATTCCAATTTGGAAATAAGAAATATTATAAAAGAAAATTCATGTGTTCAATAGAATAAAAATTCATATGTTGAATAGAAAGAAAATACATGTGTTGAATAGTATAAATTCATGTGTTGAATAGAAATAAAAATTCATGTGTTGAATAGTATAAATTCATGTGTTGAAATCAAATATATATTCATGTGTTGAATAAAATAAATATTCATGTGTTGAATAGAATAAACATTCATATGTTGAATAAAAACCGTGTTGATTAGATATGCGCCATTTAGACGTGAACGATATTTATATCGATTTTATTCATTTTTATAATGAATATAGAAAAGGTAGTGATTTCAAAATATAACGTTTTGAAAATATTATCATTTAGAGATTAATGATATGGAATATTCAATTTCGTTTAGAAAATGAATATGAAGTTGAAATCGTTTTGAAAACGAATTTAAAACGATTTATAAAATACGTTTTAAAAGGAAATCGACGAAACATATACAATATATTATATATATATATATATATATATATATATATATATATATATATAATTGCCTGAATAGAATGCGCCGCACCGCGGTAGTTTACGAATTTCGACCATTGACTTCAAATGGATATTAGGGGAGATCCGACCGTCGGATTCTCCTAAAACCAGAACCGTTGGGTTCGTATCGAAAAGTTCTTTCAAAGCATATCAGAGATTTGAAATCTAACGGTTGGATTTGGAGTTATATCCAAATCAAATTTGGAAAAGGTCGTTGTAAGTGCAGTTCGATGGCCGTTGATGGAAATCGACTGTACGGGCCTTTATAAAATTATTAAAAATAGTAATAATTTGTGTAAAATCATAGGAAATGATTTGTGAAGAATTGGGATGAAAAACTCCATATTTGAAAAGATAAATAGATTTTTATCAAAATGAACTAGTTTTGAACTAGAATTATAATCCCATTTATTTTTAATATAAATGAAGTGGATTTGAAATGGTTTTGAAAATAACCAGAATTTCCAATATATAAATTGGAAATGGATTTGAATCGAAATTGTCTTTGGAATATTTTGATGTTGGATTTCGTGATTATACAGATATTGTTATGGAAATTTGAAAGATATATTTATATCGTTATTTCCCATACGATATTTGTTGGTTGTAGAATTTGATATTGAATATAAGCCGATATATTTTCTATTCAGAGCCTTGTATTTAATATCAAATGGGAATTTGGTTTATCGTGAACTTTGTTTTAACGACATTTGTTCTTTAACCCGATTTACAGTGAAATGTGATTTGGAATTTATAAATCTTTTGTTAAGATTTAAAGGAGGTTTTCCAAAGTATTGTTTTCCAATTTAATAAAATAAATTTTAATGGAATGGAATGTGATTTCTGGTTTATCGTGAACCGTGTTTTAAATGACATTTGTTCTTTAACCCAGTTAAAGACAGGATATGATTTCCCAAGTTAAACAATCATTAATATGTATTTTTGGGATGATTAAGACCAAATGGAGTTTTAATGAATCTTTAATTAGATCAAAAAGATCGAGACTAGAGTATCACCAGTTTTGCTCTAGGCGATAGTTAAATATTTAACTAGATTTGAAGGTGAAATGGTAATTGAATTTACCGATAACACTATGGTGTTAGATATGAAGTATGACCAGTTTTACTTCATGGGATGAATAGGTTCGGATTGGGAAATAAAATAAATGATTACTTCGTTGTGGTTCGCTAATCCCGACTAATTTGAATTGATATTCAAAAGGAGATTAAAGAATAAATTTAAAGAATTTATCAATGATATAATTAATGGGAACCTTTCCAAAGGGTAAGAATATTTGAATAAAAGAATATTCTGAATTGGAATGAGGCGTATGTTGTGTTAGTGTAACACTTGTTTAATATATACGTATGTTATTCAGAAAGACCGGGTTTATCCCATTCTGAATAACTGATTCGACGATGTGTCGAGGATGAAGACGGTGGTCGAAGACCGGAGGTCTTCACATCGTTTGGGTGATTACTGATGATCTTGATTTGGCTGAACACTCAAGAGGAGGAAATCAGTTGGTGATCGTCCAGACGTACTTAGAGATCGATGGATATGCGAGGTACAAGGTGCCTCCGGTTTCGTTCAGACCCAGAATGAACTTGTAAATGGATTGTGTGTCTGACATTGGATTTTATTCTGTGTGATTGATTTCTATTAAATATACATCTGTTTGGCGGCCGAGAATTTATTCTCTTTCTTAACGCCCTTCTCTGAGACGTACAAGCTCAGGGGTTATATATTGATGGGTATCAATCGCATGGTGTGAATTGCCTATGTGGCATGCCTAACTGGCAAATGATCAAGGATTTTGTTGAAAAGCACAGTCTTATGGTTGATGATCAAAGCACGGCCTTTGTGGCATAGCTTTATGTAGCGTGGATTCGCGAGCCTCACACCACGGTTGTGAACCAGAAACGGGAGAGGACCTCAGGGAGGGCATGCGTTTCCTTCTAGCTAGGGTGGTGTCAGTGACCTACCAACCCTAACATTTATATTATTTTTACCTGTGTGGTCGTTGCTGTTGCGAGGCGCCTCGGATATATCAGTTGATCCTGGACTGATGGAGTCATTGGACTCATTTTTGCCCCATAGGGCGGGGAACGCAGTGTCCAGGGTTTAAGTTTAATCCACATCGGTGGGCCCGCCCTGACGATCCAAGGGTCACTCGAGCTCTGATCCTGAGACATGCTAGGCTATATTGTCTCAAATCTGTGAGAACTATATTTTGCCTCGGTTCACAGATGGAAATCTAACTTCCAATATGTGACATGTGCGGTTTTGATTGTAGAGCCTAATATTGGAGACATGATATATGGTACCCATGCCGTCTATGATTAATACTTATGATTGAAATTGTATTAACACTATACACTTATAGTAATAATAAAAGATGAAATTTAGCGTATCAAGCATTCTTTGGCTATTATAAGGTAAAAACCTATCCGCCGGCCTGTGTTGCATTGTGTGATGGGACCTGGCTCTTATAATAGCTTCATTGTTCTTTATTTAGCATTGCGTTGTTGTTTTATGCACTGGTGTTCTTGGGAGGAAACCCGTTCCGTGTTATACGGCGTGGTCCCTTTATTTACCTAACTTTAAAATAAAGATTAATAACTGTTTTAGTTCTCACACCAGTCAGATGACTGATCTGGAGTTTATTGTTTTAACTTAAACTCTGGGTGCCCCTATTTTCCACACGGGCAGCTAGTAGTTTTGGTTTTGCAGATTTATATTCACAGGATCCTGATTTACAACTGGAACGATACTCGGAAAGCTCTGTATCCGTGTATTACTTCTAGTTGTATTTTGTATTATTTTCCACTGCAATGTATTTAAATGTAATTTAAATCTCTAATATTTTCTGTGTAATATTTATTCATACTCTGTAATATTCTTGTATTCTGATGGAATTGTTGTAATAAGCAATGAAATGTTCTTCTGTTTGCGTTCTGATTGGTCGTGCTCTCAAATAATCAGGGGTTTCGAACTGTCCTGGTCGGTTTAACGATCGATTCAGATCGAGCGAAATTCCTTATCGTTACATTTGGTATCGGAGCTTTGGTTTACAGAGCTCGGAGAACAAGACACATTAGAACCATATGAAAGAATTCATCAGAGATTGGACTAGTAATATCCAATGGGAATGCTTCGTTAGAGATGGGATCTGTAGTATCCTAGAACAAGTGTGAAGAGTATATTTTTAAAATGAAAACAATTTTTGTTTTAAAAAAATTTAAATCAATTATTCGTATTAGATTATTTATTTGTATTGATTTGGACAGTCCAGTATATAAAGATTTTGCGTATACGTCTGATCCGCGTGCATTCGAAGTTTTAATATACTGGATAGATATAGAATCACACTCTAGCCGCTCGGGGATAATTCTGATGATGTCCGGACATATCAGTATTTATATTCGTGTTTCGAAAGTTGGATTTCTATATGATTCCAATTGACTGGTGTGAGAACAAAAATTAGATAGGGCTTAATAGTTGTGATTTGGCATCAAAAATATGATTTTTTTACTATATATCCAAATTATGAGTTTGAAACGTTAATCAACTAATTGATTGCTGATTGTGTTGTTTGATTATTGGTTGATTAATTAAAATTTTCAACCTCTAGCCAAATTGAACCAAATAGTGAATTGTATTGAAAATTGTCGCATATGCATGCATATACATGTACTTACATTGAACAGGTTATAGCGAGGATGCTAGAGCAGAGGAATAGAATTGTTTGCCCAACAAATAGGTACATGTCTATTGTATTTCTTGGGTTTTTAATGATTTTATGAGCCGATTGGCTAGCCGCTTGGCTGTTTCTTTTTCTTTTTGGATTGGTGAGGGCCATGGGAGGCTATTTCCCGAAGCTCCCGATGCATGGGAGATTATGACGAAATTTTTCGAAAATTTAGGGTGTTAGCCAAATTTTTGAAAAAATTGAAAAGTTCTTAGAAACTGAAAACTTGAAGAACTTAAGCCGTGATGAAAATAAGGGAAGTTGAGTTGATTTGTGAAACAGCTTTCGGCTTCGTTCCTTTTCGGGGACGAAAAGTTTTAAGTGGGGGAGATTGTAATAACCCGGAAATCTGAGCCAATTTAAAATTTTAATTTTGACAATTTTAGTGGATTTTGAATATTTAAAATGGATTATTTTAAATAAAAACGACGATAAATTTATTTTGAATAGAATTAGAAGGTATATATTTATTTGAATCGTCGTTAGAATTTAAATATTTTATTTTAATTATATAACGAGTCTGAAATGGTGCGGTAGTTCGAAAATCGATTTCAAAATTCAAATGAATGTGCAGGATGCAAAATAAGCCGGATTTTAGTGAAACCAAAAGTATTAGAATCTATTTGAAAACATCTTTCCAGCGAATTCGAAAAATTGAAATTTCATAGCGGTAATAAAAAGTTATGCCCAGTTGAAAATTCAGAATAGTCACTGTAGAATTCTGGCCCTTAAAAATGGAAATTTTGCAAACGACCTCGATTTTCAACGAAACCACTTTTGTTGGATCCGGGATGTCAATTTATTGCTATATTCCAAAATTCATATATTTGTCGAATTAATATGTGTGGGTGGCAAAGTAAAACGTGTTTTGACAGTTTCGGTCAATTTCGATCGACCAGAAAATGACCATTTTTCAAACGATCTCGGAATTTGATGAAATTAATTTTGTTAGAACTGTATCATCAATATGAAGCTAGAAATAATTTTTCGAGAATTTTTAGAGTCCGTTTACGGCCTCGGTAAATTGAAATGTGCTTTCAAATTTAATATATAGACTTATATTTTGATTTTGATAGAAACTGATCAAAATGATAGAATTGGCTTATAAAACATATCCCATTGTGTTCGGAATGGGGGTAATTAGCTAGGGCGACAGTCGGTGGGCTTGATTTCTGGTTCGAAATAAAAAGTTACCTTTTTGTAATTAAAAATAATAAAATAATATATATTAATAAATACCCTCACATCTCTCTCTCTTCTATTTCTGACGAGAAAAGAAAAAAAAGAGGAAAGAAGGGGGGAAACGCGAGCGTCCAGCCGCCGCTGGAGGAACTCCGTCCGCCACCGCCATCCTCAGATGAGCTGCACCCCACGCCCCCTCATTTCCTCGATCCATGCTCCAGGATCGAACCCTAAACCCGCCCAGCCTTCCCTTAACCGATGACGCTCCCCGCACCAACCCTAGACCCACCGCCCGAGCCACCCCGCGTCGGGCGCCGCCTCCGACACCTCACAACAGTCACCGTGAGTCTCCCTCCTCCTCCAATTGTAATCCGCACCAAACCTTAAACTCGCAGAGCACTAGACCCGCCTCTCTCTTCTTCACTTCGACGCATAACACCATTGTAACGACCCGGAAAATCTGAACCAATTTAAAAATTTTAAATTGGCTAAAATGGTGGATTTTAAATATTCAAAATAAATATTTTAAATTATAGCAATGAAAAGTGAGTTGAATCTACGTTTGAAAACGTATATAATTAATTCTAATTATAAACAAGGCCTAAAATGGCGCTGCAGTTTCAAAAATTGAATTCAAACTTTGTCGGATTGTACCGGGTGCAAAACAAAACGGATTTGAGTGAAACCAAAAATATTTAAATCTGTTAGTGAATACCTTTCTAACGAATCTGAAAAATCGAAGTTTCATAGCGGAAAGCAAAAGTTATGGCCAAATGAATTTTCAGAAAGGTCGCTATGCAATTAATATATCCCGTGAAATTGGCCATTTTGCAAACGACCTCGGAATTCGAAGAAACCACTTTTGTTGGATCCGGGATGTGAAGTTATTGCTAGGTTTCAAATTTCATAATTTTTGAAGCTAGTATGTGAGCATGGCAAAGAAAAACGTGTTTTGGTCAATTACAGTTAAATTGGATCGACCAGAAATGGGCCTTTTTGCAAACGATCTCAGAATTCGACGAAACTAGTTTTGTTGGGACCATATCGTCAAAACATAGCTAGATTTATTTTTCTGGAATTTTTCGAATTAGTTTGTGGCCCTGGAAAATTGAAATGTACGTTCAAATTAAATATTGAATGTTTTATATTTTAAATTGAAGGAAAACTGACTGAAACAGTCGAATGGGCCTACGAAACATATCCCATTGTGTTCGGAGTGGGGGTCAAACACTAGGGGCGACAGTCGTTGGGTTTGATTTCGAGTTCGTGTGCAAAAACCCTATTTTAAAATTTAATAAAGTATGGACCAATAGGAAATTTTCTTTCATAATTATTTTAAAAATAAAAAAATCAAAACCCCCCCGTATAAGCTGCTCTCAACGGCGAAAACCCCTTCGCCACTTCCCATCCACTTTCCGGCCAAACCGCTCGTCGTTGACCCCCGACCCTTTGCAACTTTTTGAAGATCTCCCCGAGCTCTTCAAATCCATAGCCGCTTTGCCTCCTGCCATCGCCTGTGCGCGGAGATCAGACGCCCAGAATTTCGTCACTTCAAGCCGCCGATTCACCTCCACCGTAGGTCCGAGTTGGCCGCGTTTCCGGGGGTGGTGCGCCTCTCCTAGCCCGTCAATTTGGCACAAGCCGATCGCGTTCAAGTGCTTCGGATTCAAAGAAAATTGAAGACCTAGATTTGAACATTTCAAAGAGGTATACAGTTTATATTATTTAAACTGATTTTCACACTTTTAACCGTTGCAAATTTTGAAAAAACATATCTTTTTCATTTCTTGTCGAAATTAAGTGAAACAAGAGACAATGGACTCGTGTGGACGTCTTCTACATTTTAGAAGAGACCACATATTTTTCTGAGCCTTCTGCTATTTTTGGTGGAGTGGAACCCAATGTGAGATTTCTAATTTATAAACGATATGGAAAACGACGATGTATAAATTTTATAGTCGATGTATGAGTAATAAAAGTGTTGTACACCTCTTGTATAAGCGTTGTACAAGTTGTACGTTCGATGTATAAGTTGTATATGAGTTGTAAAAATTATATATGTGTTGAAATAGAAGTGAAATGCTATATATATATATATATATATATATATATATATATATATATATATATATACACACGCCCCTCGTCCATAAACCATGGACGATATTTATTGGTTGTGATTGGTGTGAAAATTGATTGATAGCGAATGGATGATTGGAATTGTTTGGGGTTGATATTGATAGATTGTGGTTGAAAAATACCCGTTTGTGGTTGAGAAATATTTGGTTGAAACCACATAGGATTAGTTTATGGAAATGAAATAATATATACATGCCGCCTGCGTGCGAACTAGATGCATGATTCCCCATTGTCAAAAACCGCGAGGTTTTAAGGTAGAGCGAGGAGCCGCACTAGGGATGGTCCCGGTTTAAACTACCCTGCCGTTATGCTGCCGAAATTTTGAATAATATTCATGTGTTTGAATTATTTTCATTTGTTGAAACTATATTTATTCGTTGAATAGAAAGCCTTCATGTGTTGAGTCGATATTCATTCGTTGGATAGAAATTCATGTGTTGAATGGTATTCGTGTTTTAAATATAAAAATCACATTTTTATCTATATATATATAAACTATAGAAAACCTTCATGTGTTGAATCGATATTCATTCGTTGAATTGAAATTCATGTGTTGAATGGTATTCGTGTTTTAAATATAAAAATAACAATTTTATCTATATATAAAAACTATAGAAAACCTTCATGTGTTGAATCGATATTCATTCGTTGAATTGAAATTCATGTGTTGAATGGTATTCGTGTTTTAAATATAAAAATCACATTTTTATCTATATATACAAAATATAGAAAACCTTCATGTGTTGAATCGATATTCATTCGTTGGATAGAAATTCATGTGTTGAATGGTATTCGTGTTTTAAATATAAAAATCACATTTTTATCTATATATATATAAACTATAGAAAACCTTCATGTGTTGAATCGATATTCTTTCGTTGAATTGAAATTCATGTGTTGAATGGTATTCATATTTTAAAATAAATTGTTTTATAATAAAAATCACATTTTTATAATCTATATTAACTATATAAAATAATCTTGTTTTGAAAGAAATTGTTTAATAATAAAAATCCTATTTTTATTACCTATATGAACTATATAAAATAATAGTGTTTTGAAATGAATTGTTTTACAATAAAAATCACATTTTTATTATATAAATGAATTTTTAAAAATAGTGAAGTGTTGAAATAGAAGACAGTTAGATAAAAATATCATTTTTATCAAATGTATGAAAAGAATATAGTTTTGAAATCGAAGAATCGATATATATATATATATATATATATATATATATAAATAAATAGAATTGAAATATATCGAATAATGAAGCCGCAGTTCGTATTTTGAAACCGTGATTTCAAATGATTAGTGTGGGAGATCTTACCATCGGATTTTCCTGAAATCGCAACCGTTGGGTTCGCTTTGGAAATATCTTTCCAACGGCACCAACTTTGTAAAAATCCAACGGTTGGATTGTCTAGAATGTTCAATTCAAATCTGAAGAAAAACAGCGCCAGAATCGATTATATTTTTATACATATATATAATTTTAATTATATTTAATCGAATAACGACGCTGCAGTTCGTATTTTGAAATCGAAAATTCAAACGATTATACCGGGAGATCCGTCCATCGGATTTTCCCAAAACTGGAACCGTTGGATTCGTTTTGAAAAGATCTTTCTAATGATGTAAATTTTATAAAGATCCAACGGATAGATTTTCAGATATTTTTAAAACAAATTTGAAGAAAAACAGCGCCACGGCCGCGTTATGGCCCGAAGCGTCGTTTGAATAAATTGGCTATTTTAAAATAAATAAAAATGGCGATAAATCGTTATAAATATTGTAAACGATATGGATGTAAAATTTAGAAATTAACTGAAGGTTAGCTAAGTCGAATGGTTTCCTGGATTTTGATCTGATGTTGGTTTCGGCCTTCGGGGTTAATATTTGGGAAATCGTTCTCTTACTGATTGACGGTTAGTGACTAATGAATAGAAATGATGCGTAGTAGTGTTTGTGTAGCACTTGTTTATTATATACGCGAGTTGTGCAGAAAGACCGGGTTTATCCCATTCTGAATAATTGAATCGACGATAAGAAATCGAAGATGAAGACGGTGGTCGAAGACCGGAGATCTTCACCTCGTTTGGATGGTAACCGAGGTCCTGATTGGGAGGCATCCCGAAATATGGATAATGAGTGGTGATCGTCCAGGCATACGTGGTGATCTATGGGTTTGCGAGGTATATACTGCCTCCGGTTTCGTTCAGACCCAGAACAGACTTGCAAATGGACAGTGTGTCTGACATTGGAATTTATTCTGTGTGATTGATAGCCATCAGTTGCACGGGGTGAATTTCCTGTATGGCATGCTAACATGTAGTTTTCAGGGCTTCTGTTGAAAAGCAAAGTCTTGTGGTGATGATCAAAGCACCGCCTGTGTGGCGTAGCTTTGTGTATAACGTGAAATTGCGAGCCTCACACCCCAGTATGAACCAGAAACGGGAGAGGACCTCAGGGAGGAACTGCGTTTCTTTCTAGCTAGAAGTGGCGTCAGTGGTTTTACATGCCCTGACGAGTTTAACTTATGTGGTTGTTACTGTTACGAGGCGCCTCGGATAAATCGGTCGATCCGGGACCGATGGAGTCATTTGTTGGCTCATTTACGCCCCAAAGGGTGGAGAAACGTATTGTTCAGGCACTATAATCCACTCCGTGTGGACCGGCCCTGTTGCTCTAAGGGGCAGTTGCGGCTGTTCCGGAGACATGGGCTAGATTTTCTTGAAGTCGGTAAGGACTATCTTTTGCCTTGGTTCATGATGGAAATCCAATTTCCAAATACGTGACTGTGCGGTTTTGATTGTATATATATATATGGCGATATGATATATGGTACCCATGCCGTCTATGATTGATAGTTATGATTCGAAATTGTTTTTGAAACATATAAACACTAGTAATAATATCAAATGCTTTTGTTTTATTCGTATCAAGCATAATTTGGCCATTTTAAGGTAAAACTCTATCCTCCGGTTTGCGTTGCATTGTGTGATGGGAACTGAGTCTTATAATGGCTTCATTTTCATAAAAAGCATTGCGATGTTTAAAAGAAAGATTTGTTTTTAAAGCACTGGCAATCCAATGGAGTAAACCCGTTCCACGAAAGTGGCGTGGTCCTGTGATTAGCGATATTATAAATGTGTCGAGTAGATTTCTCATACCAGTCCCATGATTGACTCGTAGTTTGTTTCACTTTCAAACTCTGGTGCCCCATTTTCTACACGGGCAGCCTTATATTTAGGTTTAGCTGGTTCTTTCTGGATAGCTGGAGCTGAAGATGGATTCTGTTATTTATCTCTTTTTATACTGTTCAGCTCCAATTGTACATATTATGTTTGTTTCCGCTGTAGACATTTATGTATAGCTGAACTGTATTTGTACTAAGTGTGATCCTGTATACTGTGTAACTCTGATGATTACGTTTATCCAGTATATTCTATTGTGCATTATCTGGTGTATTTATTTATTTCTGTTCTGCTATTATCTGTTTCTGTGTTATATTCCAAGGATTACCTTTGCCGCCGCCAGTACGGGGTTTGGGGTCGTCACAACGTGGTATCAGAGCTTTGGTTAAGCTTAGTTCTGGAATATAACATATTAACGAACTCGTCAGAAATAGAACTAGTAGTGTTCTAGGCTGGGTAACTCATTACAGATAGGATCAGTAATATCCTAGTATGAGTAGCAGAATGAAATAACACCTAGATAGACACATTTACATTCAAGTGTTTGTCTCTATATTTTGAAATATCTTTTCTGTGACCTGACACTTGATCTGCTATTTGCAGAAGTATTAGAAAATGTGTGCCAGAAACAGAAGAAGTAATATTGACCCAGATATAGAAGCTCTATTTATGAAATATAGAAATCTGGGTGGAAAACCCTTCTCGGGTGAAGAATCAATTATGAAAACACAAGCTTGGATTCGTTCGGCTGAGAAAATCTTTGAAGGATTAAAGCTGAGGGATTACCAGAAAAGATTACTAGCTTCCTAGGCACTCAAAGGCGAAGCTTTGTTTTGGTGGGATTCGGTTATCAAAGATAATCCAGAAGGTGACATCACCTGGGACAGATTCAAAGTGATTTTCCCGGAAAGATTTACTCCTCCTGAAGCAATTGAACGGCTATGTGATGAATTTTCTTATCTGATACAAGGAGATATGACCATCCCCGAATATCATAAGAAATTCAACGAACTTTCTCACTTTGCCCCTCATCTAATTGAAAATCCAAAGAGGAAGAATTTGAGATTTATCAACGGCCTCAAAGAAAATATCAGAACAGTGTAATGAGGAATGTGAAGCTCCCCTTTTCTGAAATGATATACATGGCTTACCAGTACGAGGATCTCGACAAGAAAGGCATATTGCGCAATGAAGAGGAAGTCAGTTCTAGTAATAAAGTTGAGTCTAATACTGATCGTCTTGAGGCCAGTACGATGTCTAAGGTCAGTAAGGAGCCCAAGGTCAATTGAAAAAGGGCCAGATCAGAGAAAGAACTAGTAACGACCGCCGTATGCAATAACTGCCATAAGCAAGGGCATTTGGAAGGAAAATGCAGATCTTTAAAGAAACTAAAGAAGAGTGAACCTTAGTCAAAGTGCAATGGAGTGGAGATCCGCGAGATTGTACTTGGGAAACTGAGGAGAGCATTCAGAAAGCCTATCCTAGATGCCGAGTGGATATATCTGATTGACTCCGGTGCAAGGTACATTTACCATACTTTGCATTACTAATTAGTTCTCTACTCTGTTGTTATTTTCTTTCCATGGTTGTGCATTTTAATTTCTATAGTCTAAATGATTTTAAAAGAGTATAGAAATTGATTAGTATATTTTTGAAAAGTTAAAAACAATTTGATTGCTGTTTGTTTTGTGTGATAGTAGATTTGATTAATTAAATTATTAAAACGATAGTTAATTTAATCAATAATAGAAAAATGGTAGAATTTCCTCATTTATATTACACATTGAACTGATTAGAAAATAGATAGAAATATATACATGTGCATTGTATATGTTTGAACAGGTAAATGGATAGCTGTTGAGTAAAGATTTTATTTGCGTGCCCGACAAATAGGTAAACCTTAATGAGTTGGATGCGAAATATTATTATATCAACTCCTGTGAATGTCATTGGGTGCAGAGTGTTGGTTATTCTGTGTGTAATAATAAACGTCGCCATAGGATAGTAACAATTAATTTTGAACTACATTACATGGCATACTTCTAAAGATAGGCATACTTCATCATATACCACATAAGCATTTGGAGCTTGTGTGACGAGGTGGAAGTTTTACCATACGAGCGAGAGGCTTGTATGGCGATGACTATATTTTACAGGTTGAACTGATGACTGATATGGACTATTTAAACTGTAACGATTAAACTGTCAGATTAATAAAAACCCAACACGGGTCTGGAGTTGACAATAATCACGTCTCTCTAGTTATTAGATACAACACATGGACTATTTATTTTCCACACGGGATGAGGTGACGAGGATTTATCCTCTGGAGCATTTAAAATACACACTCCCTCAGGCTTTGACAGGGTGACGAGAATTTATTCTCTGGAGTTATTATCAATACACGCTCCCTTGTAAACACCAGAATATATCAATATAAATATGTGTATGCTTATTAGGATTTATTGGGTACCTAATACGGCCCAATAAATTTCCAAACCTCTCCCTGTACAAAGGAGGTTTTGGCGAAATTTTTCGAAAATTCCGGGTGTTAGCCAAATTTTTGAAGAATTTGAAAATTCTCAGAAACTGAAGAGCTGGAGAATGGAAGCCAGATCGAACTTAGAGTTAATTAATCAAACCACTTTCGACTTTGTTCCTTTTCGGGGATGAAAAGTTTTAAGTGGGGGAGATTGTAACGACCCGGAAAATCTGAACCAATTTAAAAATTTTAAATTGGCTAAAATGATGGATTTTAAATATTTAAAATAAATATTTTAAATAATAGCAATGAAAAGTGAGTTTGAATCTACGTTTGAAAACGAATATAATTAATTCTAATTATAAACAAGACCTGAAATGGCGCTGTAGTTTCAAAAATTGAATTCAAACTTTGTCGGACTATACCGGGTGCAAATCAAAACGATCTTAGTGAAACCAAAAAAAAAAATTAAATCTGTTAGTGAATACCTTTCTAACGAATCTGAAAAATTGAAGTTTCATAGCGGAAAGCAAAAGTTATGGCCAAATGAATTTTCAGAAAGGTCGCTATGAAATTTATATAGCCCGTGAAATTGGCCATTTTGAAAACTACCTCGGAATTCGACGAAACCACTTTTGTTGGATCCGGGATGTGAAGTTATTGCTAGATTTCAAATTTCATAATTTTTGAAGCTAGTATGTGAGCGTGGCAAAGAAAAACGTGTTTTGGTCAATTACAGTTAAATTGGATCAACCAGAAATGGGCCTTTTTGCAAACGGTCTCAGAATTTGACGAAACTAGTTTTGTTGGGACCATATCATCAAAAAATAGCTAGATTTATTTTGCTGGAATTTTTCGAATCAGTTTGTGGCCCTGGCAAATTGAAATGTACGTTCAAATTAAATATTGAATGTTTAATATTTTAAATTGAAGGAAAACTGATTGAAACAGTCGAATGGGCCTACGAAACATATCCCATTGTGTTCGGAATGGGGGTAAAACGCTAGGGGCGACAGTCGTTGGGTTTGATTTCGAGTTCGTGTGCAAAAACCCTATTTTAAAATTTAATAAATTATGGACCAATAGGAAATTTTCTTTCATAATTATTTTAAAAATAAAAAAATCAAACCCCCCCGTATAAGCTGCTCTCGACGGCGGAAACCCCTTCGCCACTTCCCATCCACTTTTCGGCCAAACCGCTCGTCGTTGACCCTCGACCCTTTGCAACTTTTTGAAGAACTCCCCGAGCTCTTCAAATCCATAGCCGCTTTTCCTCCTACCATCGCCTGTGCGCGGAGATCAGACGCCCAGAAGTTCGTCACTTCAAGCCGCCGATTCTCCTCCACCGCAGGTCCGAGTTGGCCGCGATTCCAAGGTGGGGTGCGCCTCTCCTAGCCCGTCAACGTGGCACAAGCCGATCACGTTCAAGTGCTTCGGATTCAAAGAAAATTGAAGACCTAGATTTGAACATTTCAAAGAGGTATAAGGTTTATATTATTTAAACTGATTTTCACACTTTTAACCGTTGCAAACTTTGAAAAATCATATCTTTTTCGTTTCTTGTCGAAATTCAGTGAAACAAGAGACAGTGGACTCGTGTGGACGTCTTCTACATTTTTGAAGAGACCGAATATTTTTCTGAGCCTTCTACTATTTTTGGTGGAGTGGAACCCAATGTGAGATTTCTAATTTATAAACGATATGGAAAACGACGATGTATAAATTATATAGTCGATGTATGAGTTATATAAGCGTTGTACACCTCTTGTATAAGCATTGTATAAGTTGTACGTTCGATGTATAAGTTGTATATGCGTTGTAAAAATTATATATGTGTTGAAATAGAAGAGAAATGCTATATATAAATATATAAATATATAAATATAAATACATATGTATATATACGGCCCTCATCCACAAACCATGGACGATATTTATTGGTTGTGATTGGTGTGAAAATTGATTGATAGCGAATGGATGATTGGAATTGTTTGGGGTTGATATTGATTGATTGTGGTTGAAAAATACCCGTTTGTGGTTGAGAAATATTTGGTTGAAACCACATAGGATTAGTTTATGGAAATGAAATAAATATATACATGCCGCCTGCGTGCGAACTAGATGCATGATTCCCCATTGTCAAAAATCGCGAGGTTTTAAGGTAGAGCGAGGAGCCGTACTAGGGACGGTCCCGGTTTTAACTACCCTGCCGTTATGCTGCCAAAATTTTGAATAATATTCATGTGTTTGAATTATTTTCATTTGTTGAAACTATATTTATTCGTTGAATAGAAAGCCTTCATGTGTTGAGTCGATATTCATTCCTTGGATAAAAATTCATGTGTTGATTGGTATTCGTGTTTTAAATATAAAAATCACATTTTTATCTATATATATAAACTATAGAAAACCTGCATGTGTTGAATCAATATTTATTCGTTGAATTGAAATTCATGTGTTGAATGGTATTCGTGTTTAAATATAAAAATCACATTTTTATCTATATATATAAACTATAGAAAACCTTCATGTGTTGAATCGATATTCATTCGTTGAATTGAAATTCATGTGTTGAATGGTATTCGTGTTTTAAATATAAAAATCACATTTTTATCTATATATATAAACTATAGAAAACCTTCATGTGTTGAATCAATATTCATTCGTTTGATAGAAATTCATGTGTTGAATGGTGTTCGTGTTTTAAATATAAAAATCACATTTTTATATATATAAAAACTATAGAAAACCTTCATGTGTTGAATCGATATTCATTCGTTGAATTGAAATTCATGTGTTGAATGGTATTCGTGTTTTAAATATAAAAATCACATTTTTATCTATATATACAAAATATAGAAAACCTTCATGTGTTGAATCGATATTCATTCGTTGGATAGAAATTCATGTGTTGAATGGTATTCGTGTTTTAAATATAAAAATCACATTTTTATCTATATATATAAACTATAGAAAACCTTCATGTGTTGAATCGATATTCTTTCGTTGAATTGAAATTCATGTGTTGAATGGTATTCATATTTTAAAATAAATTGTTTTATAATAAAAATCACATTTTTATAATCTATATTAACTATATAAAATAATCTTGTTTTGAAAGAAATTGTTTAATAATAAAAATCCTATTTTTATTACCTATATGAACTATATAAAATAATAGTGTTTTGAAATGAATTGTTTTACAATAAAAATCACATTTTTATTATATAAATGAATTTTTAAAAATAGTGAAGTGTTGAAATAGAAGACAGTTAGATAAAAATATCATTTTTATCAAATGTATGAAAAGAATATAGTTTTGAAATCGAAGAATCGATATATATATATATATATATATATATATATATATATAAATAGAATTGAAATATATCGAATAATGAAGCCGCAGTTCGTATTTTGAAACCGTGATTTCAAATGATTAGTGTGGGAGATCTGACCATCGGATTTTCCTGAAATCGCAACCGTTGGGTTCGCTTTGGAAATATCTTTCCAACGGCACCAACTTTGTAAAAATCCAACGGTTGGATTGTCTAGAATGTTCAATTCAAATCTGAAGAAAAACAGCGCCATAATCGATTATATTTTTATACATATATATAATTTTAATTATATTTAATCGAATAACGACGCTGCAGTTCGTATTTTGAAATCGAAAATTCAAACGATTATACCGGGAGATCCGTCCATCGGATTTTCCCAAAACTGGAACCGTTGGATTCGTTTTGAATATAGTTTTAATTTTATCAAATGTATGAAAAGAATATAGTTTTAATTTTATCAAATGTATGAAAAGAATATAGTTTTGAAATCAAAGAATCGATATATATATATATATATAGAGAATTGAAATATATCGAATTACGAAGCTGTAGTTCGTATTTTGAAACCGTGATTTCAAACGATTAGTGGGGGAGATCCGACCATCGGATTTTCCTGAAATCGCAACCGTTGGGTTCGCTTTAGAAATATCTTTCCAACGACACCAACTTTGTAAAAATCCAACGGTTGGATTGTCTGGAATGTTCAATTCAAATCTGAAGAAAAACAGCGCCAGAATAAATTATATATATATATATATATATAATTATATTTAATCGAATAACGACGCTGCAGTTCGTATTTTGAAATCGAAATTCAAACGATTATACCGGGAGATCCGACAGTCGGATTTTCCCGAAACTGGAACCGTTGGATTCATTTTGAAAAGATCTTTCTAATGATGTAAATTTTATGAAGATCCAATGGTTATATTTTCAGATGTGTAAAACAAATCTGAAGAAAAGCAGCGCCACGACCGCGTTATGGCCCGAAGCGTCGTTTGAATAAATTGGCTATTTTAAAATAAATAAAAATGGCGATAAATCGTTATAAAATATTATAAATGATATGGATGTGAAATTTAGAAATTAACTGAAGGTTAGCTAAGTCGAATGGTTTCCTGGATTTTGATCTGATGTTGGTTTCGGCCTTCGGGGTTAATATTTGGGAAATCGTTCTCTTACTAATTGACGGTTATTGACTAATGAATTGAAATGATACGTAGTAGTGTTTGTGTAGCACTTGTTTATTATATACGCGAGTTGTGCAGAAAGACCGGGTTAATCCCATTCTGAATAACTGAATCGACGATAAGAAATCGAAGATGAAGACGGTGGTCGAAGACCGGAGATCTTCACCTCGTTTGGATGGTAACCGAGGTCCTGATTGGGAGGCATCCCGAAATATGGATAATGAGTGGTGATCGTCCAGGCGTACATGGTGATCGATGGGTTTACGAGGTATATAGTGCCTCCGGTTTCGTTCAGACCCAGAACGGACTTGCAAATGGACAGTGTGTCTGACATTGGAATTTATTCTGTGTGATTGATAGCCATCAGTTGCACGGTGTAAATTGCCTGTGTGGCATGCTAAGATGCAGTGATCAGGGCTTCTGTTGAAAAGCAAAGTCTTGTGGTGATGATCAAAGCACTTCCTGTGTGGCGTAGCTTTGTGTATAACGTGAAATCGCGAGCCTCACACCCCGGTATGAACTAGAAACGGGAGAGGATCTCAGGGAGGACATGCGTTTTTTCTAGCTAGAAGTGGCGTCTGTGGTTTTACACGCCCTGACGAGTTTGACTTATGTGGTTGTTACTGTTGCGAGGCGCCTCAGATAAATCGGTCGATCCGGGACCGATGGAGTCATTTGTTGGCTCATTTACGCCCCAAAGGGCGAAGAAACGTATTGTTCAGGCACTATAATCCACTCCGTGTGGACCGGCCCTGTCGCTCCAAGGGGCAGTTGCGGCTGTTCCGGAGACATGGGCTAAATTGTTTCGAAGTCGGTAAGGACTATCTTTTGCCTTGGTTCATGACGAAAATCCAATTTTCAAATACGTGACTGTGCGGTTTTGGTTGTATATATATGGCAACATGATATATGGTACCCATGCCGTCTATGATTGATAGTTATGATTCGAAATTGTTTTTGTAACATATAAACAGTAGTAATAATATCAAATGCTTTTGTTTTATTCGTATCAAGCATAATTTGGCCATTACAAGGTAAAACTCTATCCTCCGGTTTGCGTTGCATTGTGTGATGGGAACTGAGTCCTATAATGGCTTCATTTTTATAAAAAGCATTGCGATGTTTAAAAGAAAGATTTGTTTTTAAAGCACTGGCAGTCCAATGGAGTAAACCCGTTCCACGAAAGTGGCGTGGTCCTGTGATTAGCCATATTATAAATGTGTCGAGTATATTTCTCATACCAGTCCCATGACTGACTCGTAGTTTATTTCACTGTCAAACTCGGATGCCCCTTTTTCTACACGGGCAGCCTTGTATTCAGGTTTAGCTGGTTATTTCTGGATAGCTGGAGCTGAAGATGGATTCTGTTATTTATCCCTTTTTATGCTGTTCAGCTCCTATTGTACATGTTATGTTTGTTTCCGCTGTAGACATTTATGTATAGCTGAACTGTATTTGTACTAAGTATGATCCTGTATACTGTGTAACTCTGATGATTACGTTTATCCAGTATATTCTATTGTGCATTATCTGGTGTATTTATTTATTTTTGTTTTTCTATTATCTATTTCTGTGTTATATTCCAAGGATTACCCTTGCCGCCGTCAGCACGGGGTTTGGGGTCGTCACAACCATCCTCTGTCGTGAAGTCTTTCCCCCTCCCCGGCAAACCCAGAACTGAAAAGGTGCGGTTTTTATGAGTTAATTCATTTACATATATAAAAAATCAGTCTTTTATTTTATTTTATTGCATTCGTTGTATATTAAACTGATTGGAAGTTTAAAGTTTTGATTTTTATTTTGTTTGAAGATTTGATTTTTAAACTAGACAAAGAAGTGATTTTTTTTAATCAAAGCAAGAAGTGATTTTTAATTATATAAAAATATAATTTTTATATATGCAACGAATTAAAATTATGATTTTTATTTAGGTAGGGTCATAAAAATATATACTTTATTAGAAGAAGAACGATATAAAAATATAATTTTTATAACGAAGTAGCGGCGTAAAGATATGGTTTATATATATATATAACATCCTATTAAAAATGTGATTTTTAATATGAACAGCGTGAAAAGGATGGCGTAGGAATTTTGGGCAAATCAAATCGATCAGAAATTCAATGTAGAATGGAGGAGTGAATCCCAAAGGTGAGAACTCCTCACTAAAATTTTCTATTTAATTATTTATTTTATAACTGCATATATAAACTGCTCCCCGTCGTCCACATACCATGGACGACTTATGTGATTGTTTGTGTTGTGAAAATTGACTGTTGATTGTGAAATAAAATATATATTCATGTGTTGAAATAAAATATATATTCATGTGCTGAAATAAAATATATATTCGTGTGTTGAAATCAAATATATATATTCATGTGCTGAAATAAAATATATATTCATTTGTTGTAATAAAATATATATTCATGTTTTGAAACCAAATATATATTCATATGTTGAAACAAAATATATATTCATGTTGTGAAATCAAATATATATTCATATGTTGAAATAAAATATATATTCATTTACAAGTCGAACGACTTGTTTATGTACACTGATTGGACTGATATTGATTGGGACAATAAATTTTACACATTGCCCAACTGCACAAGTAAAATCTGTGTTTGTTGATTTGAAACCCCACACGGGTGTTGGGATGAAATTGGACATAAACTAATCTCGATTTTTTAGTTGTATGTCAATCGATGGGTTGACAGACCGTGTAAGCGTTAATTATTTAAATTTAATGCTTATGCAATTGTGTGGTGCACTCTGGATGATGGTTGATTATTTATCGTTGCTATTATATACATGTGTTGTATGGAATCCATATAATTAACATTATACGGTACTTGATTGGGCCTCATTCCAATTTTGAAAATAAGGAATATTATAAAAGAAAATTCATGTGTTGAATAGAATAAAAATTCATGTGTTGAATAAAAGAAAATCCATGTGTTGAATAGAAATAAAAATTCATGTGTTGAATAGTATAAATTCATGTGTTGAAATCAAATATATATATATTCATGTGTTGAATAAAATAAATATTCATGTGTTGAATAGAATAAACATTCATGTGTTGAATAAAAACTGTGTTGATTAGATATGCGCCATTTCGACGCGAACGATAATTATATCGATTTTATTCATTTTTATAATGAATATAGAAAAGGAAGTGATTTCAAAATATAACGTTTTGAAAATATTATCATTTAGAGATTAATGATATGGAATATTCAATTTCGATTAGAAATTGAATATGAAGTTGAAATCGTTTTGAAAACGATTTATAAAATATGTTTTAAAAGGAAATCGACGAAATATATAATATATATATTATATATATATATAATGGCCTGAATAGAACGCGCCGCGCCGCGACCATTCGCGAATTTTGACCATTGACTTCGAATGGATATTATGGGAGATCCGACCATCGGATTCTCCTAAAACCAAAACTATTGGGTTCGTATTGAAAAGAGATTTCTAACGAATATTAGATATTTGAAATCTAGTGGTTTGATTCGGAATTATGTCCAAATCGAATTTGGAAAAGGTTGCTGTAAGTGCAGTTCGATGGTCGTTGATGGAAATCGATTGTACGGGCCTTGATAAAATTATTAAAAACAGTAATAATTTGTGTAAAATCATAAGAAATGATTTGTGAAGAATTAGGACTAAAAACTCCATATTTGAAAAGATAAAAATAGATTTTTATCGAAATGAACTAGTTTTGAACTAGAATTATAATCCCATTTATTTGTAAAATAAATAAAGTGGATTTGAAATGGTTTCGAAAATAACCAGAATTTCCTATATATAAAGTGGAAATGGATTTGAATCGAAATTGTCTTTGGAATATTTTGATGTTGGATTTCGTGATTATACAAATATTATTATGGAAATTTGAAAGATATATTTATATCGTTATTTCCAATATGATATTTGTTGGTCGTATAATTTGATATTGAATATAAGCCGATCTGTTTTCTATTCAGAGCCTTGTATTTAATATCAAATGGGAATTGGGTTTATCGTGAACTATGTTTTAACGACATTTGTCCTTTAACCCGATTTACAGTGAAATGTGATTTGGAATTTATAAATCTTTTGTTAAGATTTAAAGGAGGTTTTCCAAAGTAAAGTTTTCCAATTTAATAAAATAAATTGGAATGGAATGGAATGTGATTTCGGGTTTATCGTGAACCGTGTTTTAAATGACACTTGTTCTTTAACCCAGTTAAAGATAGGATATGATTTCCCATGTTAAACAATCATTAATATTGATTTTTGGGAAGATTAAGACCAAGTGGAGTTTTAATGAATCTTTAATTAGATAGTGAAGTTCGAGAATGGAGTATCACCAGTTTTTCTCCAGGCGATAGTTAAATCTTTTATTATATTTGAACGTGAAATGGTAATTGAATTTATTGACAACACCATGGTGTTAGATATGAAATATGACCAGTTTTACTTCATGGGATGAATAGGTTGGGATTGGGAAATTAATTAAATGATTACTTCGGTGTGGTTCGCTAATCCTGACTAATTTGAATTGTTATTCAAAAGGAGATTATAGAATAAATTTAAAGAATTTATCTTTGATAAAATTAATGGGAACCTTTCCCAAACGGTAATAATATTTGAATAAAAGAATATTTTGAATTGGAATGAGGCATATGTTGTGTTTTTGTAACACTTGTTTATTATATACGCGTGTTATTCAGAAAGACCGGGTTTATCCCATTCTAAATAACTGATTCAATGATGTGTCGAGGATGAAGACGGCGGTCAAAGCCCGGAGGTCTTCACATCGTTTGGGTGATTACTGATGATCTTGATTGGGCTGTACACTCAAGAGGAGGGAATCAGTTGGTAATCGTACAGACGTACTTGGAGATCGATGGATATGCGAGGTACAAGATGCCTCCGGTTTCGTTCAGACCCAGAACGAACTTGTAAATGGACTGTGTGTCTGACTTTGGATTTTATTCTGTGTGATTGATATCTGTTAAATATATATCTGTTTGGCGGTGGAGAATTTATTCTCTTGCTTAACGCCCTTCTTTGAGATGTACGAGCTCAGGGGTTATATATTGATGGGTATCAATCGCATGGGGTGAATAGCCTGTGTGGCATGCCTAAGTGGAAAATGATCAAGACTTTTGTTGAACAGCAGTGTCTTGTGGTTGATGATCAAAGCACGGCCTGTGTGGCATAGCTTTTTGTAGCGTGGATTCGCGAGCCTCACACCCCGGTTGTGAACCAGAAACGGGAGAGGACCTCAGGGAGGGCATGCGTTTCCTTCTAGCTTGGGTGGTGTCAGTGACCTACCAGCCCTGGCATTTATATTATTTTCACCTGTGTGGTTGTTGCTGTTGCGAGGCGCCTCAGATATATCGGTCGATCCGGGACCGATGGAGTCATTGGACTAATTTTCCCCCCATAGGGTGGTGGAACGCAGTGTCCAGGATTTAAGTTTAATCCACATCGATGGACCGGCCTTGACGATCCAAGGGTCACTCGAGCTCTGATCCTAAGAAATGGTAGGCTAGATTATCTCGAATCGGTGAGGACTATCTTTTGCCTCGGTTCCTAGGTGGAAATCCAACTTCCAATACGCGACATATGCGGTTTTGATTGTAGAGCCTAGTATTGGCGACATGATATGTGGTACCCATGCCGTCTATGATTAATACTTATGTAACGACCTGGAATTTTGGGGCCAATTTATAATTTTTATTTTAGAAATTTTAATATTTAAAATAATTTATTTTAAATAATAACGACGAAAAATTTATTTTAAACGAATAAATTTTATTTAATTATAAAAGGAGTTTGAAATGGCGTGGTGAGTGGATATTCCGTTATCGTTTGATTCTCCATTTAATTATTGGATTGGTTAATTTTAATGTAAATTGCAATATTATGTTATTTTAATTGCTGTAAACATATGTGTAGAAATTCTGAGTGATTACATCAGACAATTTAATTTGGCTTGGGAATGGCATAAGCATGATAGGTTGAAATTTACAGTAATGTGAAAACTAAAATTTGGAATGAAAATGATTACTTGATTAGTAAATGTAACAACCCGAATTTTAACAACGTGTTAAGACAAGAATCAAGGAAGAATTAAATGTTAAAATCTAAATCAGGGAAAACGGGTTGTGCCATTGCGTTCGTCTCAGAAAAATATGCGAAATAGAGTCCGAAATTTCGTAAATCGGAGTCTGTATGACCAAGATATGGCCTTGCAAAGTTTCACGAAAAATTTAAATTCGAAAACAAATTCAAAATTTTCAGAATTCAGGGTAGGCGGGAAAGATCCCGCCCAGACAGGTCGACAGGGGGGTCGACACTAGGGTCGACCTCCCCCCCAACCAGGTCGACACTAGAGTCGACCTGGGGGTCGACCTGGGTGTCGACCTCCCTGGTCGGCCAGGTCGGCCTAGTGCACCTGTTTTGGCTCCTAGGTCTTGTTTTGGAGGCTTGTGACGATTTTTGAGGGTTCAAATCTATCCTAGGGTTTATCCTACGGCCTAAACTACTCCTAATCTCTATAAAATGGCCCCTAGACCTAGCTTAAACCCTCACAAATCACTCATGCCATGAAGTGCTGCCCAAATGCCAAGTGATCATGGCCTCCATCTCCAATTCCTAGAGACTATGCATTCAAATCGGATTCAAATCAAAAGGTGCAAGCTTTCTACACCAAATCGAGGAGAGATCAATGTTGCTACGCAAATTTCATGACGATTCTTCAACAAAGGAGCTACCTTTCTTCGTCAAGACAATTCATGATCTTTCCCTAAGCCTCGCTATATAAGTTCTAGTTACTTCTAGATCTAAACGGTAGTTTTAATGATGGCATGGAATAAAACGAGATTAAACTAAGTATGCTAGCCTATATGAACCTTGTCATGCCTCTTTTGCTTGAACCTATGACTTTTGGCTATGCTTAGTGACTAAATCATGCCACTTATGTTATGTTTAACTTAGTCCATCATGAAATATTGAACCTTTACTTGCGGAATGTTGGCATGAATACTTGAAACCACTTTGACTTGTGAAATATGTACATGAATATGACTTGGGGCTTATGCATGTAAATGAACCCAAACCCCTTGTGATACTATGCATGTTTGTGGCCAAATTCCCTTATGATACTATGCATGTTTGTGGCCAAAAACCCCTTATGATGCTATGCATATTTTGAGGCCAAACCCTTTATGATACTATGCATGTTTGTGGCCAATCCCTTCTTGGCATCGTGCATGTTTTGAGGCCAATATGTAGCATAGTATCCTTACTTTGTTGACTTGCTTTTACTTGGGTTAGAAACACGATTTGGGTAGGATAAACGAGCGTGATTATGACATGAAAATTTGATATGGGATTTCATGAAAATATGACACTCATGATACACCTAAATGGGGACATGACATGTGGGGTAAACATGGGACTTGAAACTAGACACGGGGGTTGTAAGTGTAATATGACACTAGACCAAACATGAAAGTGGCCAACTCGAGGTTGGGTTGAGTTTGTAGCATAAATCTACCCGGACCCGCCCGGCTTAACTAGTGGCTACAAACAATAGGATCCAATGTGAGAAGTTGGTCATGTCGCGCTTAAGACCCGAGGTTAGACTAGGTTGTGGTGTAAAACTACCCGGACCCGCCCGGCTTAACTAGTAACCACAACAAGGTCTAATGTGAGAAGTTGAGAGTGCATTATATAAATTAATGCCACATGATAAGGTTAAGTAAATTTGACTAATGACACTTAACCGATATGACACGAATGGGTAGGTTAAGTGGGACTGGGCTTGATTTCTTAATGACACTTAACCATACAAGACAATTAGGGGATGGGGTTAAGTAATTTACACTTAACTAATCCGACTTGGTAATTAGATGGGGTTAAGTAATTTAGACTTAACTAATCTAAACACGGTAATTAGATGGGGTTAAGTAACCTATACTTAACTAATCTAAACACGGTAATTCGATGGGGTTAAGTTAAAGACTTAACCAATCTAAACTTGGTAATTCAATGAGGTTAAGCAACCAATACTTAACCAACTTAACATGATAATTTAATGGGGTTAAGTAACTTATAATTAACCAGTTATACATGATGATTTGACAAGGTTAAATAACCTATACTTAACCAATCTAACATGTGGACTTGATAGGGTTAGGTCACAAGACCTTTTGAATATACTTAACCCTTGTAGTATGATTAGTGGATGAGGTTAAGCTAACCCATACTTAACCAATCCGGCTCGATGATCTGATGCGATTTAGATAATTTATGCTTAATCAATCTAATACAATAATCTGATAGGGTTAAGACAAACCAATACTTAACCAATTTGACTTGATAGGGTTAAGTCATGCGCTTCTTGGTATACTTAACCAACTTGTAGGGCTAAGCCTTGAACTTAAATACTTAGCCAATCTTGACATGATTCGTAGGTGGGCTAAGTCATAAACCTGAATAACAACACTTAACCCAATAGACAAAGCCCTAGTGAGAGGAACTAGGTGGAAAATCGTGGTTAATCATGGGTAACGGGGAAAAGAAGCTAAGTGGTAAACCTTAGTTAAGTATAACTAAGTAATAATTCTTAGCCAAGGACATGGGACTAGTTCATGAATAGATGAGTAACCCGATATGGTAGGTCATCGCTTAAACACATGAGGAGGAGCAAATTATCCGACTTCGATAAGGGCTCCAACGAACTGTGACGAAGCGGTAGCTTCAGGGGACGTGAGGGTACTCTTGGTATCCCTCTGTGAGGTGGCAGGTGGTCCATGAAACCCGGCCTCACAGAGGTTAAGGTCTGCGATAGAAGAGCCAAGAGTATGCCTTGGTTGCTATGCGAGCGACCTAAAGACTGGGATGGATTAGCGTGGAGTCGACGATACTTGATTTTGCCTTGGATAGCACGTCGCCGACTACCTACCATCTTTAGTCAATCGTGTACGTACGGAAAGGCAGAGAACTCCCAACAGACCATGTTCTTGCTATCGAGTCATGGGTGAGGTTGGCTAATAGGAAAGTGGGGCATAGTGGGGCCGGGATGTAGTTCTCATACATGATTTTTCTTGGATTGCCTTTCAGTAGTTGAGGAAGGGGTCACGTGGGACCATAGCCACGGATACAAAAACAGACCTTGATATCTGCCTCAGCAGACGACTTAAAGCTCCCGACAGAGTTCCGTATTTCTCGATTTTCCCTGGCACGGAACTCGGGTGGCACATTGAGATACATGTGCGTCTAGACATGGAAAACGATTCACGATTTATACGTGGGACTAAGGGCGTGGTTGACGGGTGGCATAATCCCTAGTGGTCCTAGGTGGCTAAAACCCAAACCAAGTTACGGGAATGTTCATTAGGTAGCATAATCTCTAGTGGTCCTAGGTGGCATAAATCCTAAGTGAACACGCGATAGTTCATGGTAAGAAAACATAACTAGAGCAAGGGTAGCAGTCCAAAACAACTTCAAGGATAAAATGGTACTACGTTGAGGTGGTATAGATTTACATGGGGGAAGCCCGTACGGCCTACGGCAAAGGACTGAACTTATACATGGAAAGAAACATACGAGTTGGGAAAACCTACATATGTTATATATTAGGTTGACATGGACCATTACATGACATTGGGCTAGGGGCATTCGTAGTTAACACATGGCGCGGGTTGGAATACTAGTACGAGAGGTGCAGAGCAAATATACATGTTAGAACCATGAGAAATATACATGATAGATACCGTGGGATGTTATACATGATAGATACCTTGGGATAGTATACTTGGTAGAAACCTGATGATGTGATACCTTGATTTATCTTGACACCGTAGTTTATCATGATACCTTAGTTTATCTTGCTACAGTAGCCCATCCGGTTATCTTGGTTTAGCCTATCTATCTTGTCATCATCCTTATGTTTATTTTTAGTTTATGCATGTCATGTTACCTTTACTTGTTTTTATACTGGAAGTAGATAGGACTTACCAGTCTTTATGACTGACCCCGTTTTGTTTCGCCTCTTTGTCTTCCGTTCCCCTCCCCCCCCCACTTCAGGTTTTCAGGGAGGAAATGCTGTTGTTTAGTTCGGACCTCTTATGCTTGGAGGTCATCATGTATCGATTAGACTTCTCTTGGCTATGGCTGCTTCACCGCTTTATTTTGGGGAATAAATTTATGAAAAGGTTTTATGCTTCTTTATTATTGCAAGACAGGTTTTGATGTATTCTGATGTAAAAGGCTTTAGACCTTATTTTATAAGGTAAATGAAATTTGTTTTACTTCCGCTGTTTTATATACGTTCTGTCTTGTAATATTTCTGTGCATGTTTACCTCGATAATCCTTCACCAAACCTAGTGCTATCCCTTTGTGAGTGACCCTAGCGGAGGTGGGGTGTTACATTTGGTATCAGAGCAGAAGGTTACCAGACTGGGCAAAAGTTTTAAAAATCTTCTGAAACTGTTTGAAAAACCGTTTACAAAGAAGCATTTTTTTTCAAGAAAAGTTTTTAAAGGCTATTCCGCAAAAGGCCATTAGCACTATCCTTTGTTTCCTTGATTGAATCTCTTTTCCTTTCTTTCCTTCATCGGTAGTCATAGAAGTTTTAACTGCAACTAATCCTTGTCTAGCCACGTAAGTGTTTTCCGCGCGATGGAGAAAGTTCTCGAGAGACCTTTTGCCGCGTTATAAGAAAGGATAGCAAGAACAAGGATAAGGGACACAAGCTTAAGGATAGGCAACTTGTTGGTATGGCTTAAGCCATAATGGAGGAAAAACGGGACGGAGAGTTAAGAATTATGGGACAAGGACAAGATCATCGAGAGGGCAATTGTATACTCTCATTTCTAGCGTATCTCGTAAGGATGGTAACGATCTTGTTAAACGTTTAGCTTTTCCTCTCTATCATCCCGTTAGGACTTTGTTTTGATCATAGCATCATTTAAGTCTGCTTCGATAGTTAAGTCTCTGCACCTTAGTACTAGCATGGTAGAAGATCCCACTTTAGTCCCAAAATCTTGTTGGAGAGTCGGTCCATTTATTCATGACTTGTTTGGATTTGAGAACGTCTATGCCAAGTGTTGAGAATAGAAGCAATGCTTCTATGGTTGAGCTATGGATGGATTCTAGGGATGAAGTGGTTATCCAGTAAGGGATGCCATTCTCGGTTTTGAAAGGAGGGTAGTTAAACTCCCAACTTGCCTTGGTAATACCCTCGAAGTCTCGTATAACCTTTTGGGTTTTGTCATGGTTAGTTACCTAGAATCTCTTGATGCATTTATCGGAAATCTCTGATCCAATCGAGTAACGTTCGCTAATAAGACGGATGGTTCATTCCACTTGAGCATGGGTTATAGGAATCACCCTAGTAAGTGCACGTGGTAACATGGATTGGCATCGGTAAACGAGGTCCAGAATTCACTAATGAATTTTGGAGAGCTTGCATGAGTACGCAGATATGTTTGAGCCGAGCATACTAGGGAAGGAATAAGTGAAGGTGAAACGAGAGGCGACGATGAAAGGAGTTACAACTCATACCTTGGAAATAGGAATCAAGGAGCTACGAAAATCATGAAGTCAAAGGTGGTCGAGGCACACTGTAATTAAGCTCAAGGAAATGCGGCTTAAACGCGCGCATCATATCTCTTTTTAAGAGTATATCGTTGATCCCTGGTTCTTCTGTAGAGCTTGCTTGCATGCTATCGCTTGGTGGATATCCTCTCGATCCTGTTTCCGTTGCAAACCCCGTAAGGAGTTTATCTTGTTTATCTTGTTTATCTCCTCGATTCTATCTTCGGAACCTTAGGTAGAACCCTATGGATGTAAACATGTATTTAAAACATGTTATGATTGATATGGTTGCAAATGGTTGCAAGTGGTTGCTCGTGGATGCGCGAATACACATTAGATACTAAATTGACGCGGTCACGATTCATGTTGCATATGCACGAGTATTTATACTTGTTTATGGATGAAATTGAATGTGTTATCATGCGGATGTTGCATACGAATGAATGTTTGTGCACGCATATAGTACTTATATGACTAGGACTATTTGCATACATGTTGGACTCATGGCACTAAACATATTTTGTATTAGAAAGATCATTCAGGCCTGATCATTAGCATTAGCTAAGGAGCATATACACACACGTTTTGCATATGTTCATATGGCATTAGAAATCATCTAAGGACAATGTTTGCCTGTGGATGATGTTTTGAGTAGATGGTTGATGGATGGTAGGATGCGTTCTTCCTAACTTGGAGATTTCGGGGACGAAATCCTTAAAGGAGGGGAGAATGTAACAACCCGAATTTTAACAACGTGTTAAGACAAGAATCAAGGAAGAATTAAATGTTAAAATATGAATCAGGGAAAACGGGTTGCGCCATTGCGTTCGTCTCGGAAAAATAGCGAAATAGAGTCCGAAATTTCGTAAATCGGAGTCCGTATGACCAAGATATGGCCTCGCAAAGTTTCACGAAAAATTCAAATTCGTAAACAAATTCAAAATTTTCAAAATTCAGGGTAGGCGAGAAATATCCCGCCCAGACAGGTCGACAGGGGGGTCGACACTAGGATCGACCTCCCCCTCAACCAGGTCGACACTAGAGTCGACCTGGGGGTCGACCTGGGTGTCGACCTCCCTGGTCGGCCAGGTCATCCTGGTGCACCTGTTTTGGCTCCTGGGTCCTGTTTTGGAGGCTTGTGACGATTTTGAGGGTTCAGATCTATCCTAGGGTTTATCCTACGGCCTAAACTACTCCTAATCTCTATAAAAAGACCCCTAGACCTAGCTTAAACCCTCACAAATCACTCATGCCATGAAGTGCTGCCCAAATGCCAAGTGATCAGGGTCTCCATCTCCAATTCCTAGAGACTATGCATTCAAATCGGATTCAAATCAAAAGGTGTAAGCTTTCTACACCAAATCGAGGAGTGATCAATGTTGCTACGCAAATTTCATGACGATTCTTCAACAAAGGAGCCACCTTTCTTCATCAAGACGATTCATGATCTTTCCATAAGCCTCGCTATGTAAGTTCTAGCTATTTCTAGATCTAAACGGTAGTTTTAATGATGGCATGGAATAAAACGAGATTAAACTAAGTAGCTAGCCTATATGAACCTTGTCATGCCTCTTTTGCTTGAACCTATGACTTTTGGCTATGCTTAGTGACTAAATCATGCCACTTATGTTATGTTTAACTTAGTCCATCATGAAAGATTGAACCTTTACTTGCGAAATGTTGGCATGAATACTTGAAACCACTTTGACTTGTGAAATATGTACATGAATATGACTTGGGGCTTATGTATGTAAATGAACCCAAACCCCTTGTGGTACTACGCATGTTTGTGGCCAAATTCCCTTATGATACTATGCATGTTTGTGGCCAAAAAATCCTTATGATGCTATGCATATTTTGAGGCCAAACACTTTATGATACTATGCATGTTTGTGGCCAATCCCTTCTTGGCATCGTGCATGTTTTGAGGCCAATATGTAGCATAGTATCCTTACTATGCTGACTCGCTTTTACTTGGGTTGGAAACACGATTTGGGTAGGATAGACGAGCGTGATTATGACATGAAAATTTGATATGGGATTTCATGAAAATATGACACTCATGATACACCTAAATGGGGACATGACATGTGGGGTAAACATGGGACTTGAAACTAGACACGGGGGTTGTAAGTGTAATATGACACTAGACCAAACATGAAAGTGGCCAACTCGAGGTTGGGTTAAGTTTGTAGCATAAATCTACCCGGACCTGCCCAGCTTAACTAGTGGCTACAAACAATAGGATCCAATGTGAGAAGTTGGTCATGTCGCGCTTAAGACCCGAGGTTAGACTAGGTTGTGGTGTAAAACTACCCGGACCCGCCCGGCTTAACTAGTAACCACAACAAGGTCTAATGTGAGAGGTTGAGAGTGCATTAATTAAATTAATGCCACATGATAAGGTTAAGTAAATTTGACTAATGACACTTAACCGATATGACATGAATGGGTAGCTTAAGTGGGACCGGGCTTGATTTCTTAATGACACTTAACCATACAAGACAATTAGGGGACGGGGTTAAGTAATTTACACTTAACTAATCCGACTTGGTAATTAGATGGGGTTAAGTAATTTAGACTTAACTAATCTAAACACGGTAATTAGATAGGGTTAAGTAAACTATACTTAACTAATCTAAACATGGTAATTCGATGGGGTTAAGTTGAACACTTAACCAATCTAAACTTGGTAATTCAATGAGATTAAGCAACCAATACTTAACCAACTTAACATGATAATTTAATGGGGTTAAGTAACTTATAATTAACCAATTATACATGATGATTTGATGAGGTTAAGTAACCTATAATTAACCAATCTGACATGTGGACTTGATAGGGTTAGGTCACAAGACCTTTTGAATATACTTAACCCTTGTAGTATGATTAGTGGATGAGGTTAAGCTAACCCATACTTAACCAATCCGGCTCGATGATCTGATGCGATTTAGATAATTTATGCTTAATCAATCTAACACGATAATCTGATAGGGTTAAGACAAACCAATACTTAACCAATTTGACTTGATAGGGTTGAGTCATGCGCTTCTTGGTATACTTAACCAACTTGTAGGGCTAAGCCTTGAACTTAAATACTTAGCCAATCTTGACATGATTCGTAGGTGGGCTAAGTCATAAACCTGAATAACAACACTTAACCCAATAGACAAAACCCTAGTGAGAGGAACTAGGTAGAAAATCGTGGTTAATCAAGGGTAACGGGGAAAAGAAGCTAAGTGGTAAACCTTAGTTAAGTATAACTAAGTAATAATTCTTAGCCAAGGACATGGGACTAGTTCATGAATGGATGAGTAACCCAATATGGTAGGTCATCGCTTAAACACACAAGGAGGAGCAAATTATCCGACTTGGATAAGGACTCCAACGAACTGGGTGACGAAGCAGTAGCTTCGGGGGACGTGAGGGTACTCTTGGTATCCCTCTGTGAGGTGGCAGGTGGTCCATGAAACCCGGCCTCACAGAGGTTAAGGTCTGCGATAGAAGAGCCAAGAGTATGTCTTGGTTGCTATGCGAGCGACCTAAAGACTGGGATGGATTAGCGTGGAGTCGACGATACTTGATTTTGCCCTGGATAGCACGTCGCTGACTACCTACCATCTTTAGTCAATCGTGTACGTACGGAAAGGTAGAGAACTCCCAACAGACCATGTTCTTGCTATCGAGTCATGGGTGAGGTTGGCCAATAGGAAAGTGGGGCATAGTGGGGCCAGGATGTAGTTCTCATACATGATTTTTCTTGGATTGCCTTTCAGTAGTTGAGGGAGGGGTCACGTGGGTCAATAGCCACGGATACAAAAACAGACCTTGATATCTGCCTCAGCAGACGACTTAAAGCTCCCGACCGAGTTCCGTATTTCTTGATTTGCCCTGGCACGGAAGTCGGGTGGCACATTGAGATACATGTGCGTCTAGACATGGAAAACGATTCACGATTTATACGTGGGACTAAGGGTGTTATCTGCTTAAATCGATCAATGGGTTATCAATAAGCTTGTACGGGTCGGTTTGGTGCGTTTGAAGAAAGGGTCGGTCCTGAAGTTATTACATGGGGTCGGTCATCGTCTGGTCGTTCCTTTCTTTAAACTCTACTGGTCGTTCCCTTCCTTAAACACCTGGTCGCTCTGTCTTTGTATAAAAGCTACAGGGTCGGTTCTGCAATGCCACAGGACTGGTCGTTTCTTCTCAACTCATGGCTTGAGCCAAAAGGCTTGATAAATCGTCTGGTCGCTCCAAATACAGAAGATCTTTGGTTGCTCCAGATGAAGAAGATCTCTGATCGCTCCAAATGCAAAGGGCAGCTGGTCGTCCTTCTCCGGAGACCGACCCATTGTTTGAGGGAACCAATTCCGATGTGTTCTCGATCCTGGTCGCACATTTCTGGAAGGTAGCACCATCTCTGGTCGGACCGTTTTTTGGGTCGAGCTTCTTGGTCATTCTTTGGTCGGTCCGCTCCGCTCCGCATTCTAGCCTCCTGGTCGTCCTTTCTTCTGGCGAAAGCTCCTGGTCAGCCAAAGCGCTAGAAACGACCTGTGATGGCGTGACAGCTGGAAACAACTGGTGACAACTGGCAGTGGCATTTCCGTAAATACTGAAAATACTGACCAGACCCCTGAATACAAGATTTCAGCCATTTCTCCACCTATAAATAGGACCCTACCTCCATCATTTTGGGGGGACTTTCGGGGGAACTACAAGGAGGTGCTGTCAAATAGCTTTCGGGATTTCTCCAAGCATTCCTACATCTCTTCTCTATCATCGATCATAAGTCTATGGAACATTGGAGCATGTGGAGTATGGCTTTCATGGAGGAACAAGCATAAGCATTTCACGCACTTCTTCATTTCTTCTTGATCATTCACCCAAAGATCTAAGGAGCTTTCATCCATGGCTTTCATGGAGGGATTGGCATAAAATACTTCAAGCTTTCATCCATTCTTTCAATCGGTTGCAAGGACAAATGCATGTGAAAAGAGCTTGTATGAATGTATAATGGAGCAAATGTTGTAATCTTTTGGTTATTAATGAAATCCAATCTTCAAAGTGGACGTAGACTTGATTAAGAGTCGAACCACTATAAAATTCTTGTCTTCTTTCCTTATTTTGGTATTTTGATGCTTTTGAATGTTAGATATGGCCTCACATAACTCTAAAGGTTTTCTAATGCCCCGCCTCTGAAAAGGTGACGTGCTTTCTAAGCATCTCGCCTCTGGTTAGGTAACGTGTTTAGAAATACCATTTTGGTTGTTATACCAATTTTCGGTATCAACAATTAGGCGCCCACCGTGGGGCCAGATCTACTTTCTGGCATCAAATATACTACGAAGATCTTGAGATCTTGAAGCTAAGCCTTAAAATAGCTCGCTCCAGCTTGCGATTTGGACCTTCCGACGAACTCTCCTCAAAGTTCAAGTTGCTTTCTGAAATAATGCCGCCAAAAGTGAGCAAGGAAGCGAGAACTAGGACATTTAATGAAAGAAATCGGGAGGAAACCCCCATGATCAACCAATTTGGAGTAGGCGAAACATCAAATGGAGGCATGAATGTTATAAGGGGCGAGCTTGATCAAGCTGTCGCTGGATTGACGCAACAGCTAGAGATAGCTAACAAAGCCATGTTGACAAAACTTGATTCGCTCTTTGCTCTTCAGGCTGCTACGGCGAAGGTGGCCTTTAAGCCCATTCGTGCAAAGGATGCTGGTTCTTCTTCTTCTAGTCCAAATCGAGAAAAATCTTTTCAAGAAATCTCTAATCCTGGTAAAGGAAAGCCCGATAATCCAAAGCAAGCCGCTTGGAACCATAATGGAGAAGCTACTTCTTGTCGAGTTGCCGATGCTGCCAAAGGGGCACTTTCCAATCGAGAAAGGCCAGGGCCCCTAAGTCGCAACCGTGAAGGTTTGCAAAGGCAAGCCTCCGGCCAAGACATAGGCGTCCGCCACGCAGAAAGCCTCGACGAGAAGGATCGCCTTCTGAAGATGGTCCGACAGATCATGAAGGAGGACAAGCACCGAAACGACAATGAAGAAGAATGGGAATTCGCGCCATTTAAAACCCCCCTTACCGAAAGAATCAAGAAAACGACCTTCCCGCGAAAGTTCGAACCGCCCACCATCCAAGCTTATAATGGGACAGGTGACCCTAATGTGCTCTTGTTCCGATACGATCAACACATGGATGGGGCACAAGCAACTGACGAGCTTAAGTGCTTGTACTTCCCGGTGTATTTGGAGGGGGTTGCGTCATTATGGTTCACAAAGTTGCCTCCCAGATCTATTGATAACTTTGCCACATTGGCAAGATGCTTCCGAGACCATTTCCGCCTCCAAACAACAAAGGTCAGAGATATCATGTCCCTCAATGAACTAGAACAAGCTCCTGGTGAAACGATAAGGTCTTTCTTGAATCGTTTTAATGCTGCTGCTGCAGAAGTAGGGACCCACGAGCCAAGGCTAATTCTAATGGCCTTAAAGGGGGGCATTGATAAGTTGTCTGAGTTCGGAAGGTGGCTAAAAAGAAAGAAACCTGAGACGCTAGAGAAATTTTATGACAAAGCCGAGGAATACATGTGTCTTGAAGATGATCCTATCTATTCCGTTGGCAATGTCAAAGCTAAGGTGGTCCCGGAAAGGAAGGAAGCTCCCAAAAAGAACAGTCAAGAAAATTTTGGGGAAGGTCAAAAGAGAGGAAGCAGTAATGATGCAAGAAATGATAAGAATTCCAAGAAACGGCGTTTCTTCAAGCCAACGGATTTTACTCCGTTGAATGATACAATCGAGCACATATATATGGCAACGAAGGATGCAGAGGGCTATCCAAGCCCAAAGCCAGTAAAGGTGTCCGAAGAAGCTGCGAACTCTGGAAGGTTTTGTCGATTCCATAATCGACCAGGCCATGACACGAATGAGTGTCGACACTTGAGGAATCTGGTTGAAGAATTGATAAGGAAAAATCCTCTCCAGGAGTATGTAAAGCGTTCATCAGATACCGAGCCTGCCCAGGGGCAGCAGATCCATCCAATTCAAGACAGAAGAACACTTGCGAATATTCCTCGACCTGTTATCAATATAATCAGTGGTGGACCTCATCCTGCAGGGGATACTTGGGAGGATATGATCAGGTATACTAATGAACCAAGAAGCGTTCTAAAAGGAGACGGTTTTGAGGTTTGCAATAATACTCTTCGTCGAAAAATGCCTAAAACATCCTGTGAAGATGTTATCTTCCGGGATCGGGATTCCGACGGAATGTTGGTTCCAACTATTGACCCAATGGTGATCACTATTGGCTTGGGTCCAGCAATAGTAAAGAAGGTGTTGATTGATAACGGAGCATCCGTGAACGTTCTGTTTTACAGTACTTTCTCTAAAATGGGTCTATCCATGGATAATGTGCGAGCTAGCAAAGACAAAATACACGGGTTCACTGGCGTACCAACTCAGCCAATAGGTGTGATTGATCTCCTTGTAGAGCTAGGAGAGGGAGAGAGGCAAGTCTCCATGATACAATCTTTCGTTATAATTGACTCACCTTCAGGGTATAATGCATTCTTGGGAAGGCCAGCACTTGCCGACTTCAGGATAGCTCTTGCTCCTTGGTGCTTGATGATGAAGTTCCCGACCGCAAATGGGGTGGGACTTATCAAAGGGGATTCTCAGGAATCGAGGGAATGCTATATGGCAGAACTGATTGAAGCTCGGAAATACGAAATTCAGAAGGATGCGGAGACTCCTCTCTGCATCCATGAAGCTCCTTTATAGCAATTAATGACCTCCCCCTGCACTGGAGCATATAACGACATGCAGGAAGATTTGGACCCACGAAAAATCAGTGCAGGGGATGAAAAGGTAGCACCAGCTGAAGCTACCATTTCCATAGAAATCCATGATAGTGATACAGATAAGCTAATAAAGATAGGCTCCCAATTGGACCTTATGCTGCAAAAGAAATTGATTAGTTTTTTGAAAGCAAATTTGGATGTCTTCGCTTGGGGTCACTCAGATATGTGCGGGATACCTCCAGACGTAATAGTGCATAAGCTGAATATTGACCCCAACGTGCGCCCGGTGAAGCAGAAAAGATGGATGCAGGGCCCAGAAAGGTCTGAAGCTTTGAAAGATGAAGTGCATAGGCTATTGAAGAATAATTTCATTCGAGAATCCACCTATCCTAATTGGGTGTCCAATCTAGTCCTTGTGAAAAAATCAAACGGCAAATGGCGAGTGTGTGTTGATTATTTTGACTTGAATAAGGCTTGCCCAAAAGATAGTTTCCCCCTACCTCGAATTGATCAACTTGTTGATGCAACAGCGGGGCATGAACTATTGTCTTTCATGGATGCATATTCTGGATACAATCAGATTATGATGCACGAGCCAGACCAGGATAGTACCAGTTTCATAACTGATCGTGGTTTATATTGTTATAAGGTAATGCCGTTTGGTTTGAAAAATGCAGGTGCCACCTACCAACGCTTGGTGAACGCGATGTTCAAAACTCAAATTGGAAAGACTATGGAGGTTTATGTTGACGACATGCTGGTAAAATCCAAAGAGGCAAAGAATCATATAGAGGATCTTGATGAAATGTTCCAAATCCTGAGGAGATACGGCATGAAGCTCAATCCACTTAAGTGCTCGTTCGGCGTAGCATCAGGAAAATTTCTTGGTTTCATGGTAAATGCTCGGGGCATTGAAGAAAACCCAGCACAAGTGATTTCTTTACGAGAAATGCAAGCTCCACGGACTAAGAAAGAACTCCAATGCTTAAATGGCAAGGTAGCAGCATTAAGCCGCTTCATCTCAAGGGCAACGGACAGGTGCATTCCCCTATTTGATGCTTTAAAAAAGGAAAAGAAAAGCTTCCAGTGGACTCCCGAATGCCAGCAAGCATTTGAAGATCTCATCAAGCACATGGAATCCCCTCCGATGCTATCGAAACCTAGGGATGGAGAAAGCTTGCTCTTATACCTTGCAGTGTCATCCCATGCGTTGAGCGCAACACTCGTTAGGGAGGAAGACAAAGCCCAGTGGCCAGTATACTACATTATCAAAAGGTTTACTGGGGCGAAGATGAATTATCCAAGGATAGAAAAGCTTGCATATGCCTTGCTCATCGCATCACAAAAGCTCAGACCCTATTTCCAATCCCACTCTATTAAATTCCTTATCGACCAACCCTTGAAACAGGTATTGTTCCGTCCAGAAACTTCGGGGAGACTCCTGAAATGGAATATTGAACTCAGCCAATATGATATCACCTACTACCCCAGAAAAGCAATAAATGGGCAAGCTTTGGCCGACTTTATCGTTGAATTCACTGACAGGGGAGAGGAAATGGAGGAAACTAACGAATTGGCCGTTAGGTGGAAACTTTTTGTTGATGGCGCTAAGAATGAATATTGTGCTGGGGCAGGGATAGTATTCGAAACCCCAGAAGGACGACATGTATGCTGTGCTCTGCGATTTGAATTCCCCATCACCAACAATGAGGCCGAATATGAAGCGTTACTTGGAGGATTGCGGGTTGCAAAAGAATTAAGCTTGAAAAGTCTACTAATATTCAGCGATTCATAGCTAATGGTTTCTCAAATCAAAGGTGAATTCCAGACTAAGATGGGAAGGCTTCCGACATATCTGCTTAAAGCCAAAGAACTTCTCGACAACTTGGAATATTATTCTATCTCTCATATTCCCCGTAGAGAAAATTGGAAGGCAGATTCTTTATCAAAGCTAGCTAGCACCGGAGATCCTCAAATCTTTGATCTAGTTCCTATGGAAGTATTATCTAGTTCCAGCATTGAGGAATCCGATATAGACTGGGTTATGGAAGCAACCAACGAGCCCGACTCGTGGATGACCCCTATAAAAAACTATATACTTCACGGAACACTTCCTGAGAAACCAAAGGATCGCAGAAAACTGCTCCGAAAGTCTCGCCTATATCTTGTCCAAGATGGTCATTTATACAGGAGAGGATATTCAACGCCATTACTAAGGTGTGTAACAAAGGAGGAATCTAAAGCGATTTTGGCAGAGCTACATGAAGGAGATTGTGGAGGTCATGTTGGTGGACAGACTCTTGCCAAAAAGGTCCTTCGATATGGTTATTTTTGGCCCGATTTGAACTTCGACTCAATGACATTCACTAAGAAATGCGACCGGTGCCAGAAATTTGCAAAAATTCCAAGAGCTCCGTCAACTGAGTTGACACAGATGTTGAGTCCTTGGCCATTCGCCGCCTGGGGCATAGACTTGATTGGAGCACTACCTACCGCAAAATCGAGCTTCAAATATGCTATAGTGGTCGTGGATTACTTTACCAAATGGGCTGAAGCTGAACCATTGGCAACTATCACATCGAAGAAGGTAATCAACTTTGTGTTGAAAAATATCATATGCAGGTTTGGGGTTCCACAGAAAATTATCACCGACAATGGCACGCAATTTGAAAGTGATGAATTCAAGGAGTTCTGCAACAAATATCATATTCAGAAAAGCTTTGCAGCAGTTGCCCACCCGCAGGCCAACGGGCAAGTTGAGGCAGTCAACAAAATCCTGAAGTCCACCATTAAAAAGCGTCTCGAGAAAGCTAAGGGTAACTGGATTGAAGAATTGCCAATTGCCCAATAGGCTTATCTTACAACTCACAAAACTGCAACAGGGCATACTCCATTCTCTTTGGCATTTGGCTCGGAAGCAATGATACTTGTGGAATTGGAAGTTCCTACTCACCGCAGAGTACACTTTAGCCAGGAAGAGAATGAAAAGCTGCAACTTGAAGCTCTCGATCTACTTGAGGAAAGAAGAACCGAAGCAGAGCTTAGAATGGTCTTCCATCAAAGAAGAATAGCCCGACACTTCAACCATAAGGTCAGACATAGAACATTCGAAGAAGGAGACTTAGTGTTAAAAAAGATCATGACCGCAACAGGAGTCTTTGGCCCTAATTGGGAAGGGCCGTTTATTTTCAATCAAAAGCTTCTTGACGGTACCTTTAAACTCAAAACTACAGATGGAGTAGAACTCCCAAGGGCCTGGAACAGTGATCACCTTCGTCGTTATTTCAAATGATTTTCTAACTCATATTCTTTTGTATTTTTCTATGAATATAGTGAATACTTTGTATGAAATTACACGAGTATAAATCCAGTAGCACTTCTGATTCTGTCTAAGCTTTATATTCGCATGTCTTTGATCATATATCCAAAAGATGCGCAGCTATGGTAACAGGACACGATACCTCCGTCATCCTGTTTTCCGACATAAAACTCGCCATAGCTCTACTGAAGAAATATGGTCCAAAAGCAGGCGCAAATTTAACCCAAACCCTCTTCGAGGATTCTCAGTCGAATAATAAACTGAGTCTTCTCCAGGGGTGCTCGGCCAAACAATCCAAAATCAGACAAAATCTGATCGCGTTATAACCGAGTTTCTTAACCCAAACCCTCTCCGAGGATTCTCAGTCGAATAATAAACTGAGTCTTCTCCAGGGGTGCTCGGTCAAATAACCCAAAGTCAGACAAAATCTAATTGCGTTATAGCCGAGTCTCTTAACCCAAACCCTCTTCGAGGATTCTCAGTCGAATCATAAACTGAGTCTTCTCCAGGGGTGCTCGGTCAAATAACACAAAGTCAGACAAAATCTGATCGTGTTATAACCGAGTTTCTTAACCCAAACCCTCTCCGAGGATTCTCAGTCGAATAATAAACTGAGTCTTCTCCAGGGGTGCTCGGTCAAATAACCCAAAGTCAGACAAAATCTGATTGCGTTATAGCCGAGTCTCTTAACCCAAACCCTCTCCGAGGATTCTCAGTCGAATAATAAACTGAGTCTTCTCCAGGGGTGCTCGGTCAAATAACCCAAAGTCAGACAAAATCTGATCGCATTATAACCGAGTTTCTTAACCCAAACCCTCTCCGAGGATTCTCAGTCGAATAATAAACTGAGTCTTCTCCAGGGGTGCTCGGCCAAATAACCCAAAGTCAGACAAAATCTGATTGCGTTATAACCGAGTTTCTTAACCCAAACCCTCTCTGAGGATTCTCAGTCGAATAATAAACTGAGTCTTCTCCAGGGGTGCTCAGTCAATAAATCAAAGTCAGATAAAACTTGACTACGATATTACTGAGTCTTTGACAAGGAAAACCTTCAAAAGGCATTCAAACATTTCTCGAATATCTAACGCATTAGGACGCAAAGGATGGAGAATTCCAAACAAAGCATAAAGAATCAAAAACATCCAAATATCCACCTTCGATATATACAGGTTGAAACAATCCATTGGTACGGGGGCATATCACATATCACGACACAAAATAAAAAGCAGCTCTTTGATTTCTCACATACCAAAGGATCATCTCAACCGTTTATAAGTGGGAAATTCATAAATGAGCAAAATGTGCAAAGTGTGGTGTGTGAGCATGATGTATAACCCAGAATATACAGAAGAAAGGAAAGACAAAGTTCAAGCACAAAAGAGTCAACCTACATCACAGTCACAAAAGCACGCCACAAATACACGGAGTACTAACCAAAAGACAGTCTGGGAGTCAAAGGCGAGGGCTGGCACTTGCTTAATACACACCAGCCTAAGTCAAAAGTCCATTAAGCAAAGAGAGTCACACAAGCGGGTTCTTCCTAGGCCTCCAACCTTCTTCTTCGCTGGAACAGAGCTGGAAGATGAAGCACCAGGAGCCTGCCTCTTGCCAAGGGAACCTGTTAGTTCGGCATCGCCTCTCGGAAAAGTTGCAATAATGGTATCCCGAGCCCGCAAAGCCTGGATCAATTTCATTTTGTCCTCTTCCAGAATGGCGATCCATTCGAGACCCTCTCTATGAAGCTTATCCAAGTTCTCGGCTAGAGCACACCAATCTTAAAGTTTCTGAGCAGTCTGATCCCTCAGCAAGGCCATTTGTTTTTCGAACTGCCCAATAGCCTTCTCCATCCGGTCCAACAATCTCAATTAGACAACATTCATGTCAGTAGATGTGATTTGACGATCGAGGACTGAGACATTTACGTTGGCAGTGACTCCCTGCAAGCCCCAATCAGGAAGGCGTTGCTCCAATTTAGCATCACGAGCCCCCGGAGAATAACGAGGTCGGTTTATGACGGCCTGGAGCTCGGGATAAGAAGGCCGAAGAAGCGGAGGAGAATTCATTGGAGACTCAACAGTTTTCATTGGAGGCTGAACGGTCGCTTCAGTGTCATCATCGAAGTATTTTTTCACAAAATCTGCTCGAGACATGTTCATCCTGCACAAAACTTTCACAAATTCGCGATCAACAATCAAATTCAAGAATCATTCATGATGAGAGTTAAATCGATCGGCTATGCCTAGTCATAATAAAGTTGGTCGGTTGCAAATAATACGTTCGGTCGGTTTGGAGCTTATCTAAGACTGACCGCTCTAAGACTGATCGCTCTAAAATAGCCAAGCCTCGGTCGCTCAAAACTGGCAAAACGTCTGATCGCTCCAAGCCAGTCAAGCCCGGTCGCTCAAAGCTAATAGAGCACCTGGTCGCTCCAAGCCATTCAAGCCCCGGTCGCTCGAGACTGATAGAGCACCTCGTCGCTCCAAGCCAGTCAAGCCCGCTCGCTCAAAGCTAATAGAGCACCTAGTCGCTCCAAGCCATTCAAGCCTCGGTCGCTCGAGACTGATAGAGCACCTCGTCGCTCCAAGCCAGTCAAGCCCGGTCGCTCAAAGTTAATAGAGCATCTGGTCGCTCCAAGCCATTCAAGCCCCGGTCGCTTGAGGCTGATAGAGCACCTCGTCGCTCCAAGCCAGTCAAGCCCGGTCGCTCAAAGCTAATAGAGCACCTGGTCGCTCCAAGCCATTCAAGCCCCGGTCGCTCGAGACTGATAGAGCACCTCATCGTTCCAAGCCAGTCAAGACCTGATCGCACAAAATTAGCCTCTGCTGGATCGGCAATAACATCCTAAGGCTGTTCGTTCCATAATTAAGTCAAAAACAATCTCAACCTTGACGGTCGAAATCAAAATCCTCCTCGGTCGGTCCTATCAGATGAAGTTAATTCAGTCATAGCCCAGACTGTTCTGGTCGGTCAAAAGGAGGCCTGCTCGTCTAAAACCGATTACTTAATTGGTCTAAGGACGACCAAGCTAGACGCACAGATGGAAAGGAGCATGAATTTTCGTTGAAAATGCATAGTGGAAACATAAAAACGTGGTGGTTCAAGTAAAAATCATACATGTTTGAACATTCTGACATATACTCAAGCATATCGCGATCAATATTGCAGCAAAGAAAAATATGAAGTTCTCATTTCAAAATCATCACTTACCAATTCAAATTGAATGCTACAGCACCAATGAACATCTCAATACATAAGGGAATTTGAATTCACAGAATTACAATCATCCAAAACCAGTTCGAATTTTCAGAATCGATTTCATATTACTGCAGCTACATTCAAAACCGATCCAACAGCTCACTACCCCCAAAGAATTCAATAAAAAAACCCATATTCATCGTTCTTGAAGTAACAACCGAAAAAAGAAGAACATACCTGCAATCGGATCAAGTAAACAAAGGAGGTTGACTCAGGATTTCTGGCTTTAAAGGAAGGTTGGATTCAAACACTTGACGAGGAATCGAGATGAGTAATCGAGTTTGAATTGTTTTCCTGGATTGATTCGGCGAAGCAAAGTGAAAGCTAGAGAATTTTCGTCAGATGATAGCCGCCATTAAAATAAAGAATCCCTGGAATTAGAAAAGTGAGGAACACGAAGGGTCTAAAGGAATATATATAGCTGAGACGACCAGCCATTTCACAAAAACCGATCCCTTGTTAAAATTAGGGAAAAACCGACCCCTGCGAACCACGACCAAAACCGACCCTTGGTCCAACCTGATCGATCCGCTAATACTTCGAAGTCCATAATTTTTCTTGAAAATTATGAAACTCCGAGGGGCAAAATGTTATCTGCTTAAATCGATCAATGGGTTATCAATAAGCTTGTACGGGTCGGTTTGGTGCGTTTGAAGAAAGGGTCGGTCCTGAAGTTATTACATGGGGTCGGTCATCGTCTGGTCGTTCCTTTCTTTAAACTCTACTGGTCGTTCCCTTCCTTAAACACCTGGTCTCTCTGTCTTTAGATAAAAGCTACAGGGTCGGTTCTGCAATACCACAGGACTGGTCGTTTCTTCTCAACTCATGGCTTGAGCCAAAAGGCTTGATAAATCGTCTGGTCGCTCCAAATACAGAAGATCTTTGGTCGCTCCAGATGAAGAAGATCTCTGATCGCTCCAAATGCAAAGAGCAGCTGGTCGTCCTTCTCCGGAGACCGACCCCATGTTTGAGGGAACCAATTCCGATGTGTTCTCGATCCTGGTCGCACATTTCTGGAAGGTAGCACCATCTCTAGTCGGACCGTTTTTTGGGTCGAGATTCTTGGTCATTCTTTGGTCAGTCCGCTCCGCATTCTAGCCTCCTGGTCCTCCTTTCTTCTGGCGAAAGCTCCTGGTCGGCCAAAGCGCTAGAAACGACATGTCATAGCGTGACAGCTGGAAACAACTGGTGACAACTGGCAGTGGCATTTCCGTAAATACTGAAAATACCGACCAGACCCCTGAACACAAGATTTCATCCATTTCTCCGCCTATAAATATGACCCTACCTCCATCATTTTGGGGGGACTTTCGGGGGAACTACAAGGAGGTGCTGTCAAATAGCTTTCGGGATTTCTCCAAGCATTCCTACATCTCTTCTCTATCATCGATCATAAGTCTATGGAACATTGGAGCATGTGGAGCATGGCTTTCATGGAGGAACAAGCATAAGAATTTCATGCACTTCTTCATTTCTTCTTGATCATTCACCCAAAGATCTAAGGAGCTTTCATCCATGGCTTTCATGGAGGGATTGGCATAAAATACTTCAAGCTTTCATCTATTCTTTCAATCGGTTGCAAGGACAAATGCATGTGAAAAGAGCTTGTATGAATGTATAATGGAGCAAATGTTGTAATCTTTTGGTTATTAATGAAATCCAATCTTCAAAGTGGACGTAGACTTGATTAAGAGTCGAACCACTATAAAATTCTTGTCTTCTTTCCTTATTTTGGTATTTTGATGCTTTTGAATATTAGATATGGCCTCACATAACTCTAAAGGTTTTCTAACGCCCCGCCTCTGAAAAGGTGACGTGCTTTCTAAGCATCTCGCCTCTGATTAGGTAACGTGTTTAGAAATACCATTTTGGTTGTTATACCAATTTTGGTATCAACAAAGGGCGTGGTTGACGGGTGGCATAATCCCTAGTGGTCCTAGGTGGCTAAAACCCAAACCAAGTTACGGGAATGTTCATTAGGTAGCATAATCCCTAGTGGTCCTAGGTGGCATAAATCCTAAGTGAACACGCAATAGTTCATGGTAAGAAAACATAACCAGAGCAAGGGTAGCAGTCCAAAACAACTTCAAGGATAAAATGGTACTACATTGAGTTGGTATAGATTTACATGGGGGAAGCCCGTACGGCCTACGGCAAAGGACTGAACTTATACATGGAAAGAAACACACGAGCTGGGAAAACCTACATATGCTATATATTAGGTTGACATGGACCATTACATGACATTGGGCAAGGGGCATTCGTAGTTAACACATGACGCGGGTTGGGATACTAGTACGAGAGGTGCAGAGCAAATATACATGTTAGAACCATGAGAAATATACATGATAGATACCGTGGGATGTTATACATGATAGATACCTTGGGATAGTATACTTGGTAGAAACCTGATGATGTGATACCTTGATTTATCTTGACACCGTAGCTTATCATGATACCTTAGTTTATCTTGTTACAGTAGCCCATTCGGTTATCTTGGTTTAGCCTATCTATCTTGTCGTCATCCTTATGTTTACTTTCAGTTTATGCATGTCATGTTACCTTTACCTGTTTTTATACTAGAAGTAGATAGGACTTACCAGTCTTTATGACTGACCCCGTTTTGTTTCGCCTCTTTGTCTTCCGTTTCCCCCCTACCCAGGTTTTCAGGGAGGAAATGTTGTTGTTTAGTTCGGACCTCTTATGCTTGGAGGTCATCATGTATAGCTTGGACTTCTCTTGGCTATGGCTGCTTCACCGCTTTATTTTGGGGAATAAATTTATGAAAAGGTTTTATGCTTCTTTATTATTGCAAGACAGGTTTTGATGTATTCTGATGTAAAAGAATTTAGACCTTATTTTATAAGGTAAATGAAATTTGTTTTACTTCCGGTGTTTTATATATGTTCTGTCTTATAATATTTCTGTGCATGTTTACCTCGATAATGCTTCACCAAACCTAGTGCTATCCCTTTGTGAGTGACCCTAGCGGAGGTGGGGTGTTACAGTAAACATATTCCTTGTCATTAAATTAAGCAAATTGGATATTTATGGCAGACAATAAGAAGTGACAATAATTAAGTTGATTTCGTAAATGGAAACCTAGTAAAATGTAAGTTTGTACATTTCATATTTATTCACACTAATAGGTAAACAATTGTGATTCAAATAGGATTCACATAGATCGGATAAGACGGAAATTAGCAATTTACATAAGGATGAAGTTATAAAAATAAATCATAATGGGCAGGTTATAAATATAAATTGTAATGGACTTAGAATTAAGAATTGCAACGGGAAAGTTATAAATATAAATTAGAACGGGTAAGTTATAATTAAATTAAAAGGAAAAGAATTTATTGTGTTAATAATTAATGACTAGGGAAAAATAGTCATAGGATCTTGAATTAAGAAATAATTCAATAACATAATAAATGTAGTGAGAAGCTTAATGCATACGAAAAGCACATATTTTTTTATGAAATATGATATTTAATTATGTGTTTTGAAATATAAAATATGCAAAAATTAACAATCAGAGAAAGTGCACAAATTAACAGTCGGAGAAAATAAATCAAACATTCATTTTTACTTTATTTCCCTTTCTCTTTGCTTTTGAAATTTGAACGAAAAAGAAGTATGGTCCCCTCATGCCTAGTCAGCAAATTAAATGTCATTTGTCACCTACTATATATGTAGAGACAAGAAAAAAAATTGAAATATATATAACTAGATAAAAAATATATACATATATATTGTCTCCACTATAAAATATCCTAAACTCCCCTAAAATCCTATTTCCCAAACATAGCCGCCGTCCCCTTCTATTTTTAATGGCAGAAAAGCTCTGAACTTTCTTCGATTCTCTTTCTCAACCTATTATATAATTCAAGATGATACCAAAGCGGAAATTAAAGAAAAAGGAATGATCTTCGATTCTGTACGAACGACATGGGTTCTTTGGTGAACAACATATGGAAGGAGGAAGATGTATTATCAGCAACAACGTTTCTTTAAAACGTGATTAATGGTAATAGAGGGAAATGATTTATTTAATTAATTTAGTTTATGTAATTCAACTTTTTAAAAACCATAACTTGTTCATATGAAAACAAAATCCAGAAATTTCAGATGTGTTAGAATCGTGGCGACGAGATCTACATTTCAAAATTGATTAGAAGCGGTTTGGGGCCAATTAGAACTTCAGGAAAATTCAGATCTGAACTGTTCTGAATTACAAAGCTTGGTGAGATTTCTTTGTTTTAAAAATAATTAAAATTTAATTATCTTTCATTGTTTCAGTTCCATATATGTATGTTGATTAAATTAATTTCTGTGATGTATGGTATTGTATTTGTTGTTTGTTGATGATGATGGTTATTGGGGTTTGTATTAATTAGATTATGTTAAACAATTTTGTGTTAATTAGATTTTTAACACATAGAAAATATCATTTTCATTGGTTATATAAAAAAATAGATTTATAAGAAAACAAAAACATCATTTTGCTAGAAATTGATATATTAAGATTAGAATTCTCATTTTGCTAGAAATTGATATATTAAGATAAAATTCTCACTTTGATTAGAAAATGATATTTTAGAGTAGAGACATCATTTATGTTAAAATTGTCATTTAGATTAGAAATGTTAAATTAGATTAAAATACCATTTTTGATTAGACATGTTAGTTAGTATTAAAATAAAAACATGTAAATTCATGTTTTGTCATTTTAACATGTTAGTTAGTATTAAAATAAAAACAATAACATTTTTAGTATAAAAATGCTGCATTGGAAAACAACAACATTTTTAGTATAAAAATGCTGCATTGGAAAACAATAACATTTTTAGTATAAAAATGTTGCATTAGAAGAAGATTAACATTTTAGTTAAAAATAACCTTTTGTCATATATTGTCATGTTAGTTAAAAATAACATATTTGTCATGTATTGTCATTTTAGATTAAAAATATACTTTTAGATAGAAATATTACGCCAAATAAAAGAATCATATTTTGTAAACAAATTATGTCATTTATAACATGTCATTTATATTGGAAGATAATTGGGTCATTTACATTAGCATTAAACATGTCATTTATAACATGTCATTTATATTAGAAGATAATGGTGACATTTACCTTAGCGTTAAATATGTCATTTATAAAAAAGGTCATTTACATAGGATTTGTTCATGATAAATAAAATGTCATTTTATTGTATTAAATTGTCAAAAATATAAGTATCATTTATGTTCATGTAGAATTGTCTGAAAATGAAGTGTCATTCATGTTCATTTGGAAATGCCATTTATGTCCATACAGAAATATAAATTACATAAAACGGACATGTTATATTAAAAGTGTTACCTTAGTTTAAAAGTGACATTATATTAAAATGTCACTTATTTAGCAATATATGTTAACATAGAAAATGTCGTTCACATAGAAAAGATATGTAAATAATTCTCTTTTATTTTGTCATTAGAGAACATAGGTTAATCTATAAAAATATCATTTTTGCTAAATTTAGTATTAACTTGTAAATTTGTCATTTTTGTTAAATTTAGAATTGACATATAAAATTACCTTTTTTATAAATAGAAATTGTAAACTAATTCGTTTGTCATTAGAAAGAACAAACATTTATGTTAGAAACAAGCAATTATGTTAGAATTCAAGAGCGTCATTTATTTTAGAATTATAAAGAACATTTATGTTAGAAATAAACTTTTATGCTGAAATTCAAAAATATGTTACACTGCCATTTACAAGTTACCCGACTTGTTTATGTTGATTGGGACGATAATTTTTACACATCGCCCAAGTGCACAAATAATTTATTTAATTATTTGTTATGTGTATGTGTTGGTTGAAACCCCACACGGGTCTTGGGTTGATATCCACACATCGCCCTTGTGATTACTTATAAGCGTTATTTATTTGACGCTTATACAGTATTAATATTCACTTTGGATGTTATTAATGATCTTATCATTAGTGTAGAATACATTGCGATGTTTGAAATCCATATAATTAAATTAGTAATTGTTTTAGGTCTCATTCCAATTTTGAATTAAAAGAATATTTAATTTAATATTTAGTTAAAGAAAACAAATAATGACTTTGTTGTTTTGAATTCAAAAGATTTTGTTTTGTTTGTTAAAAAGTTACCATGAAAAAGGTTGAATTAAAATATGAATTGGGCCATGACACGAGGTTAATCCCAACTTATCTGATAAGTCTGCCCGGAACCAACCGGCATATCCAGCATCCATAAGTCGCAGGCTTAATGTGGGAGGTCTGGCCTAGTGTAAAATATAACTGAATAAGAAGTAATTGGGCTATTTAATCTGTTTTATATAACAACGCCATTTTAACCTGAACGGGTTATCGATCAATTTAATTCACTTTAAATGAATATAAGAAGTGATTTTCAAAATAGACTATTTTGAGAATGTTAATATTTTAATATGAAAAGAAAATAAAATATTCAATTTAGACTTTACATTGCAATGAAGTTAAAATCGTTTTAAATGAATTTATAACTATTTTATAAAGTGTGTTAAAATGGAAATCGACAATATAATATATATAATATATATAATGATTTAATGGTTAACTAGAATAAATCTTATAATTAAGATTTAAGAAAGTTTTCCAATAAATTAATTTTTACTTTGAATTAAATAGAATAAATTGGATTTTTGGGTTGTCGTGAATGGTGTCTTAAATAACACTGTTCTTAACCTCAGTTAAGATAAGAATAAATCTTTTAATTAATATTATTAGAGTTTCAATTATATTTAATAATTTGAATAAAATGATTTGTGAATTGAGTTTATCGTGAACAATGTTTTTAAACGACATCTGTTCTTTAACTCAATTTACAGTGAGAATATAACTTGGAATTTATAAATCTTTTATTAAGATTTAATAGAAAATTTTCCAAAGTAAAGTTTTCCAATTTAATGTATTAAATTGGGATTGAATGGAATTTGATTTAATAATATTTGAGATGAGCTTCTGTAAAAGAAGGCCATTAATATATATGGAATTTAAAAGGCTTTGTCGTTATTCCATTTATATTAATAGTCCGATACAGAAATTTATATCGATTATACATTGGTCCGATTTCTATGAAAATTCAATATTTAATGGAAGATGAATTTGAGTTTATCGTGAACAATGTTTTCAATGATATTAGTTCTTTAACTCAAATAAGATAAGATTAATTTCTTAAAATTTAAAAAAATCATTAAATAATGATTTTGATATTTAAAACCAAATTGGAGTTTTTAATAAATCTTCAAAAGAAAGATTTAAGAATAAATTTGAAGAATTTAGATAATGCGAATAATTCATTAGAAGAATAATTCTGAATTGGAATGTGGCGTTGGATGTGTTTTTATTGTACTTGATTTTTAATTATAAAAATACGTGAGTTATTCGGAAAGACAGGGTCTAACCCATTCCGAATAATTACTATGACGATGAGGAGCCGAAGATGAAGACGGTGGTTGAAAGCCGACGATCTTCACATCGTATGGATGTGTTGCTGCTGAGACCCTTGATGGGAGTAGCTACCTTGAAGGGGCTTCAGTGGTGGCCGTCCGGACTATTGTTGATTGTTCGGATTTGGTTTTCGCTCAGATCCAGAGCATAAGCTAGTAAATGGATGTGTGTCTGACATTGGATTTCGCTCCATGTGAATTAAATTGATCTTTATTAATGTATATCTGATTGGTGTGGAGAATTTATTCTCTGCTTAACACCCTGGTATATATTAATAGTGATTGATCACATGACGTGAATTGTCAATGTGGCACGCCAAGATGCAATTGATCAAGGCTTTTGTTGAAAAGCAGGGCCTTGTGGGATGATCAAAGTATAGCCTATCACGGCATAGCTTTGTGTGTATCGTGACTTCGCGAGCCTCACACCCCGGTATGAGTCAATAAAGGGATACGGACCGTAGGGAGTGCACACGTTTCTTTCTAGCTAGAGTGATGTCAGGGATCTACCAGCGCTGACATTTTACTTATGTGGATGATGGATTTTGAGGCGCCTCGGATTTAAACGCCGTTAGTGGTCATATTATAGGTTCAAAGGAACCGAGAAGCGTGTGTTAAGGCATAACTAATCCAGCCATTGCACTATTGGCGGACCGGCCCTACCGCATCCAAGGGTTGCCCATAGGTGTGATCCTGAGGCATTTGCTAGAGTGTCTCGAATCGGAGAGGAGCTTGCCCCTAGCTTCGACTCATGATGGAAATCCAATTTCGAATACGACCTTGCGGTTTTAATTGTAGAACTAGCATGGCGACATAGTAGGATGGGGTACTGTGTCGTCTATGATTGATACATTATGATTGAAATGTTTTTAAAATACATATACCCATATATATACACACACTAATATCAAATCCGTTTTATCGTATCAAGCATCTTTTGACCATTATAAGGTAAAACCCTATCCTCCGGTTTGCGTTGCATTGTGTGATGGGACTTGGGTCTTATAATGGTTTCATTTTTCTAAAAAGCATTGCGTTGTTTGACGATTTACTTTAATTTATGCACTGGCAATCCAATGGAGTAAACCCGTTCCGCGTTAGCGGCATGGTCCTGTGATTAGCCTTATTAGTAGATAAGTTAAGTTCAGATTTCTCATACTAGTCCCATGACTGACCTGTAGTTTGTTTCACTGGCAAACTCGGGTGCCCATATTTTCCACACGGGCAATCGAGTAGCTTTTTGCAGATATACTTACAGGATCCTGGTTTACAGCCGAAGCGGTATTCGGAAAGCTCTGTATCCGTGTATTCCTTTTAGTTGTATATTTGTATTATTTTTTCACTACTATGTAAATGTAATTTAAATCTCTGATATCATTGTATTTCTTTTATGTAATAAGTATTCATACTCTGATATATTCTTGTACTCTGATGTAATTGTTGTAATCAGCAATAAAATGCTCTTCAGTTTGTGTTCTGATGTGTATTGTTCTCAAGGCAATCTAGGCTTTCCTTTACGGGGAAGTTTGGGTCATTTCAGTTGGTATCAGAGCTTTGGTTTACAGAGCTCGAGAACAAGACATATTAGAACCGAACGAAAGAATTCATTAGAGATTGGATTAATAATATCTAATAAGAATAACTCGTTAGAGATGGGATCAGTAGTATCCTAGAACGAGTGTGAAGAGTATTATTTTCCTTGAAAATATAAAAATAAAAACAAATTTAGTTTTGCAAATTTTATCCTAATATACGTATTTGAGTATATTATATTTTAATGTGGACAATCGAGTATATAGAGATTTCGAATATACGAGTAATTAACGGATATTCGAAGTTTTAATATACTGGATAGATATGGAATCACACTCTAGTCGCCCGGAGATAATTCTGATGATTGGTTCACCATCACCAGTATTTATGTTCGAGTCTCAAAAGTGGGATTTCTATACATTTCCATTGACTGGTATGAGAACCAAAACTAGATAGGATATATTGCTGTGATTTGCTCTAAAAATATGATTTTTGACTATATATAAAAGTTATATATATTTGAAAAGTTAACCACCTAATTGATTGTTGGTTGTGATGTTTGTTAATTACTTTAGCTAATAAAACTATTGAAATCAATAAATAAAAAATTAGTTGAGGTAGTTAATTAAACAACTATTAGCTTCGTTCCTTTTCGAGGACGAAAAGAATCTAGTGGGGGCGATTGTAACGACCCAGAATTTTGGGGCCAATTTAAAATTTTTATTTTAGAAATTTTAATGGAATTTTAATATTTAAAATAATTTATTTTAAATAATAACGACGAAAAATTTATTTTAAACGAATAAATTTTATTTAATTATAAAAGGAGTTTGAAATGGCGTGGTGAGTGGATATTCCGTCATCGTTTGATTCTCCATTTAATTATTGGATTGGTTAATTTTAATGTAAATTGCAATATTCTGTTATTTTAATTGCTGTAAACATATGTGTAGATATTCTGAGTGATTACATTAGACAATTTAATTTGGCTTGGGAATGGCATAAGCATGATAGGTTGAAATTTACAGTAATGTGAAAACTAAAATTTCGAATGAAAATGATTGCTTGATTAGTAAACATAGTAAATATATTCCTTATCATTAAATTAAGCAAATTGGATATTTATGGCAGACAATAAGAAGTGACAATAATTAAGTAGATTTCGTAAATGGAAACCTAGTAAAATGTAAGTTTGTACATTTCATATTTATTCATACTAATGGGTAAACAATTGTGATTCAAATAGGGATTCAAATAGATCGAATAAGACGGAAATTAGTAATTTACATAAGGGTGAAGTTATAAAAATAAATCATAATAGGCAGGTTATAAATATAAATTGTAATGGACTTAAAATTAAGAATTGCAACGGGAAAGTTATAAATATAAATTAGAACGGGTAAGTTATAATTAAATTGAAAGGAAAAGAATTTATTGTGTTAATAATTAATGACTAGGGAAAAATAGTCATAGGATCTTGAATTAAGAAATAATTCAATAACATAATAAATGTAGTGAGAAGCTTAATGCATACGAAAAGTACATATTTTTTTTATGAAATATGATATTTAGTTATGTGTTTTGAAATATAAAATATGCAAAAATTAACAATCAGAGAAAGTGCACAAATTAACAGTCGGAGAAAATAAATCAAACATTCATTTTTACTTTATTTCCCTTTCTCTTTGCTTTTGAAATTTGAACGAAAAAGAAGTATGGTCCCCTCATGCCTAGTCATCAAATTAAATGTTATTTGTCACCTACTACATATGTAGAGACAAGAAAAAAAATGAAATATATATAACTAGATAAAAAATATATACATACATATTGTCTCCACAATAAAATATCCTAAACTCCCCTAAAATCCTATTTCCCAAACATAGCCGCCGCCCCCTTCTATTTTCAATTGTAACACCCCACGTCCATTAATGTCACTCACAAAGGGAATGCATTAACTTCTATGGAGGTTTTTGGTGAATATAGAACAGTAAAATTTCAACAAGACAGATATAAAATAGTACATGGAAATTTAAAAACTTTATTTCAATTGCAGCAGAAGTCAAAACATGTTTGATTACATCATAACACCATAATCAAGTACAATATCTATCTTGATAAAACAAGTACATAATCCCATTACATAAATAGCCATTAAAAAGAAAGATAACAAGCTGGACTTTACTTCATCAGTCCAAGTTTTCCAAGAGATAAGCAATCCAATCAGACTCCACTGGAACTTGGCCCAACCTGAGGGCCTGAAGGGAGAAAAGGATGAAAAAGAGGGGGGGGGGGGTCAGACATAAAGTCTGGCGAGTATGATAATTCTACAATACTATTATCAAAATAACCGTACTAAGGCATAAGCTGGAAAACAAGGAATTGTCTATGAAAGAGCAGATTAAGGACATAGACAATCGCTAAAGGAAACGTTATAGGCGCTCCTAAATACTAAAGGATAAACACTATACTGCACCACACCAGTCACCCTAAAGATTGATTCCACTTAGCTTCACTTAGAAACTTTCTTAATGGCTTTACGTACTCCTAGCTGACTACGTAGGTGCCGCCTGCCCCTATCTCCACTAGGTGTACCCCACTTTCCATTTTTCGATCGGCTCCCTACTCGTAGATACCCGTGCTGGCCCCATAGTGGGGTGTATCATTCCCCTAAAGTGGCAACCCGATATAACGGAGATGCACGGCTTATACCTACACGATGCAACAACGTCTTACCTACCAGCCCGGGTCCACACACGCATACGAAACCCGTTGGACTTGCGTTGCCACCGCTCCATGTTTTGGCCTCTTATAGTCAAACCCAGTATGCGTGTCCCGTCCTCGACTTGGGTCGAGCCCACAAAGATACGTTTTGGGATACTGGTTGAAATGGGCCCCCCATTATTTCCCACAAGCATTCCACCTAAGCTTGTCCCATTAGTCCATCCACTTAACCCACTTAGTCATGTTCATTTACATGTGTATTTGGTTAAGTCTAATCGTATTTCAAATGCCTTTAAAGGCAACCACTAGATTCCTCATGCCACCCAAGGCACCTACTTAACCCCCATGTCCCACCTTACATGATTATCTGGCTAAGTATTTCTTAATTCATTAAGGCCATAACCTCATAAAGACCTCTCACATTAGACTGGCATTTATGGCAGCTGGATTTGCCGGGCGGGTCCGGGCAGTCTTACACAACAAAAGAGTCTAACCTCGTGTCTTTACAACTGTTATGCTTTAGTTTGGGCCTAGGACCTCTCACATTGGGCCGACATTTGTGACTACTGGATTTGCCGGGCGGGTCCGGGCAGGTTTACGTCACAAACGGGTCCAACCTCGTGTCCTAAGCATTGATTATTATTAATAATCCACTTTCTCCAATTTTAATAATTCCCTACTTGAATTATTAATTAATTCCAAATTTAACAATGTCCATAATTGACTCAATTATGGACATCCATTTAAGGCATGCAAAATCATATCAATTGCACCCCAATTTATTAATTTCCTAATATTACCCCTACCCCACGTTTGAACGTTTATTCGCAAAATGTATGCTAGACCCTATTAGTCTAACTCATAGCATAAAAGAAAATATTCACGACAACAACATATATATGTGACTAAATAAATCATAACAAGGGGTAAAACTTGCATACATTACAACTTGCATAAGGTTATACATGTCATGGATCTAAGGGTGTCAACTTATTCATAATTCACATAATATGATTTTGATCAAATTTCATAAACTTGTATAGGACATGTGTGAATCAACATCATTAACAATATGGTTTTATATGGGTACACCTAACTCAATAGGCAAATTCCCAAAAATCAAAATTCATTTAATCATAGATTCATGTATATGGATACACCTAACTTAATAGGCAAATTCCCATATTCAAGATCCAACTAATTTGTAGATTCATGTATATGGGTACACCTAACCCAATAGGCAAATTCCCATAATCAAGATCTATTATAAAAAAAACATAAACTTTAAACGTGATCCAATTCGCATAAATACTAACATCATGATTTTACAACTTGTATGATTCAACACAACTTAACATGACATCATTATCATATAACATAAGTATTTCAACATATGTGATAATATGAGATCTACAACATATATAAGATTTACTACATAGCATATCATAATTTGCAACATAGCATGATATGATTTACAACATAGCATAGCATGATTAATCACATATGACATAGCATAGGATTATTTACAACATAATCACTACAACATAACAACATGTATATGATAACATAATAGCATAACAAGAGATCCACAACATAAATACATAACAATTCATATCACTTTCTTGTGATCCATTCATAACTTAATCAAATTATTTTATAATAATATTGTGAGATTCATCATACTCACTATTTTAAAGAAGAGAAATAGAAAGAGAGAGAGCTTTTGATTTGATTTGAGTAGATTTAGTTTGTAGATTAGGCCTTCTTCTTCTTTAGTTTGTGACGACTATGCTGAACTCCATGGCAACGGCATGTCGGTAGCTCTCCAATTTTTCAAGTGATTTAGGGTTAGAGTCTACCCACTTATTTATAGATGTTAGGATTCATTTAGGACATTAGATTTAACCTAGAAATAACCGCAGCCATTCAGACCAGATGGGGTTTATCTTACTGACTCAGCAATGAGTCAGAAGTGACTCAGCAAACACTCAGCAAATTAATAAACTTCTATTCATGTTTACATTAACTGCCCATATATATGTATATATAAATATATATATATACACACGCACCTATTCATGAATTCAAATTAATCCATAATTAACTTATGACCATTTCTACACATTAATTTTCCAATTAATGTCTTATTTCCATTTTTCGCCTTTTAAGGCAATTCACATATCTCAAATTTGTTATATGCCTTTTTAAGGCTATTTCGTGCAAATTCTCAATATTAATTCTTTTAATTTGTGAATATTAGTATTAACAGAAATACGGGGTGTTACATTCTCCCATCCTTAAGTGATTTCGACCCCGAAATCTTCAAGTTTATATCCTATCATCAACCATCTACTCAATAAACAAACACTGGCATCCATTGTCCTTATAGACTTCTAATGCTTTCATGTTTAAATGCACAGTGTGTGTCTATGTCCGTATCTAATGCAAAATCAGGCGGTCCACTGATTCAGTTGACCTCCTTGATGCAATTCATGATAGTACCATGCATCCATTATGTATGCAAAAGATCCTAATTGCTTACAAACTACTTCTATATGCGTGCACATCCATTCAGCCGAATGCAGCATCTATATGATGGTACAACCATTATACATCCATTATACTAAATACATTCATTTATGCAATATGCAATATGTAGTGACTGAGCCGATCTAGTGCCTAAAGTGTGTGTATATATGCATCCACGAGCAACCACTAGCAACCACTTGCATCCATTTTGCATCCATCATACATAACATGTCTCAAACACATGTTTCAACCATAGGATTATCCTAACTAAAGGTCAAAGATACTAATGAGAGGACATACTAAAGATAAGATAAGATAAGCTAAGCAATAAAGGAGAAATTAAAAGACATACCCTCAAAAAGAAAAGGGTATAGCGAACGCATCTTCCCTTCTGTCTCCCAAGTAGCGTTGCTCTCATCATCTCCCCATTGCACTTTAACTAGTCTGACCTCTCGATTTCTCAACTTTTTGATCTCCGACCCAAGAATGCATGTAGGAGCTCATCTAATTGTTGCATCACGCTCTATTTCCACCTCTTTAAGAAAGCTCGGCTCTACCACCCCCGCGGTCTTGTGCAAACACTTCCTCAAATGTGATACATGGAATACGTCGTGTACTCCACTAAGTTTCTCAGGCAACTCCACCCTATACGCCATCTTCCCAATCCTGTCTTTTATAGGAAACGGCCCTACAAACCTTGGCGCTAATATCCCAATGGACCCAAAGCGAACAACATTCCGTAGCGGAGACACTTTGATAAAAACCATGTCCCCAATGTCAAACTCAAGATCTGTCCTCCTCTTATCAGCATACGATTTCTGCCTATCTTGTGCTGCTTTCATCCTCCTTCGAATCAAATCAATCTTCTCCGAGGTTCCCCTAACCATATCGGGCCCAAGTAGGATTTTATCGGTAGATTCCCACCAACATGTAGGCGAACGGCAAGGCCTTCCATAAAGAGCTTCGAAAGGTGCCATGCCAATACTAGACTGAAAGCTATTATTATATGCGAATTCTACCAACGGAAGGTGCTCTTCCCATTTACCCCCAAAGTCTAGGATACAAAGCCTTAAAAGATCCTCTAGAATACGATTCACCCTCTCGGTCTGGCCGTCTGTCTGAGGATGATATGCGGTGCTCAAACATAGCTGAGTCCCTACCGCCTCTTGTAAACTCTTCCAAAATTCGCTAGTGAAGATGGAATCACGGTCGCTTACTATACTAGAAGGAATACCATGCAAACGAACTATCTCTTTAATGTATACAGAAGCCAACCACGGAGCAGTCCTCTTACTTTTCACGGGAATAAAATGGGCGCTCTTAGTAATTCTATCTACTATAACCCAAATCCCCGTATTACCCTTCCTTGATCTTGGTAATCCATCCGCAAAATCCATTGAGACGCTTTCCCATTTCCATAGTGGAACTTCCAATGGGTGAAGCAACCCACCGGGTTTCTTTTGTTCCGCTTTTACTCGTTGGCACACCAAGCATCTAGCGACGTACTCGGCCACATCCTTTTTCATACCGACCCAAAAGAAAACCCGCTTCATATCTTTGTACATCTTGTCTCCGCCGGGATGAATGGTCATCTTTGTGCGATGAGCATCATCAAGAATGGCCTTCCTTAAGTCTTCGTCTTGTGGTATACGAAGTCTATTATCCCTTCGTAACCAACCCTTTTCGTCTAGGGTATACCTACGAAGATGGCTAGACGACTCCCCTCCTTTGAGCTTTTCTACTATCTCAACCAATTGTGGGTCGTCTTGCTGTGCCTCACCAACTCGTCCTAGAAGTGTAGGTCTAACCTCCAAGGATGCTAACAAACCAGGTACTAGGTCAACGGAGGGTCTAAAGTCAAACATGGAGATGAATTCTAAGCTTCGTCGTTCAACAAACAACGGACTCAAGGACAACCTTTTCCTACTTAAGGTGTCTACTACCACGTTACCCTTTCCCGGGGTATATGCTATTTCAAAATCATAGGAGGCTAGGAATTCCATCCACCGTTGCTGCCTTAAATTCAAATCCTTCTGAGAGAATAAATATTTTAATGATTTGTGGTCAGTGAACAGTTCGAATTTCTCACCAAGAAGATAGTGACGCCAAGACTTAAGCGCGAAAACAATTGCGGCTAACTCAAGGTCATGCGTAGGGTAATTCTTTTCATGAACCCTCAACTGCCTTCCACCATAGGCTATTACTCTTCCCTCTTGCATGAGGACCGCGCCAAGTCCCGTCCCACAAGCATCGTTATAGACGGTAAATGGTTTATTCCCTTCTGGCAGCACTAAGACTGGGGCTGAAGTTAAGGCTCTCTTTAAACGTTGGAACGCATCATCACAATCTTCGTCCCACGTAAAAACCAGGTTCTTCTTCGTTAACCGCGTTAATGGAGATGATATTTTTGCGAAGTCTTTGATAAACTTCCTATAATAGCAAGCCAACCCCAAGAAACTTCTTACATCGGTTACATTTTTAGGGACCTTCCAATCCTGGATGGCCACCACCTTTGCGGGATCCAGTGCTATCCCTTCTTTGGAAACCACGTGCCCTAAGAACCGTACTTCTTTCCTCCAGAAGTGACACTTAGAAAATTTTGCCTTAAGGTTATGCGCTCGAAGGATTTCCAACACTTCCCTAAGATGTAGGGCATGCTCTTCTTCATTCTTAGAAAAGACTAAGATGTCACCCACAAAGACTACCACGAGTTTGTTAAGGTACTCCCTAAACACCCTACTCATCAGATCAACAAAATATGTGGGGGCGTTTGTCAAACCAAAGGGCATCACTAGCCATTCATAGAATCCGTCAGGAGTCCTAAAAACAGTCTTATCTATACTATCCTCAGCCACCCTCAGTTGATGAAAGCCAGTGGCTATGTCCAACTGCGAAAACACTGAGGCGCCAACTAACTGACCAAAGAGATCGTCAATCCTCGGCAGTGGGTGTCGGTTCTTTTTAGTAAGCTTGTTTAGTTCTCTATAGTCCACACAAAGTCTAAGGGACCCATCTGCCTTTGTAGCAAATACTACTGGAGCACCCCACTCTGATATACTACGTCTTATGAACCCCTTCTCAAGCAACTCCTTCACTTGCTTATTGAGTTCCCTCCTTTCACGAGGAGCCATGTGGCGCACTGGCAAAGATACGGGTTTAGCATTATCCACAAGATAAATTCGAAAGTCTATCTCCTGCTTTGGAGGTAAGCCTTTCACCTCCTCAAACACATCCGGATATTCCCGGACCACCTCTACCGTTCGCAGATTCTCTACAGACGCGTCAAGCTATTCAAGATAACTTAGCATAACGGAATTTATGGGACTACAAAAGATGTCGAGAGCATTACCAAGGCGAGTCACAAGCCTAACTACTCTCCTTTCACAATCAAGAATGGCCCCATTTCTAGATAACCAATCCATTCCTAAAATTAGCCCATAGCCCGTGAAGCCCAATACATAAGCATCGCATCTAAATTCAACGCTAAGTATAGAGATTTTCAAATCCAAACATATCATGGTCAAATGAGCCGAACCCCCAATTGGATTTGAAACAACCAAGGGATCCTCTACTAAACTGGTGTTCAAGTGCAGTAATTTAACTAATGATGCCGAGATAAACGAATGAGATGCGCCAGAATCGAATAAGGTACGGACAGGATGATCAAACAGAAAAACTAAGCTTTCAACAGAAATTGTTCTACCTCTTTCTTGCAGCGGTGGGGCCGCAATAGCCCGAACTTGCCCCCTTGCCTACCCTGGTGCCATAAGAGCCTGCACCTGTCCTCCCGAGGTAGACCCTGCCCTCTGCCCCTTCTTTGGGCAGTCCTTCACCAAATGTCCCGCATCTCCACAATGAAAACAACCAGTCTTCTTTTTCTTTCTACAATCTTTGCTGAGATGACCAGGCGTCCCACAATTGAAGAATCTCTTCTTTCCTTTGCCATTATTGTTTTTACCACCCTTCTTATTTTGCTGTTGGGGTTTCTTCTGATCCCCTTTCTTTTCAACTGCCTTATCCTCATGCATAAGTGCCATTTCTACTAGCCTTTCAAAGGTGGCTCCCATAGGGATGTGGGTCATAGCCAACCCTTGCAACGGTTCATTCAAGCCTCTAACGAACCACAAAGCTTTCTTCTCTGGCATGTTCACCAACTCCAAGCCAAACATTGCTAACTGATTAAATTTATTGACATACTCCTTCACTGATAAGCTCCCTTGCTTTAATGTCAGGAATTTTTCCATATTTAAATTCTCCTCTGCCCTTGAAAGAAACTTTGCCTCAAACCTTCATCTGAAATCCGCCCATGAATCAACTGGACGTTCCCCGTTAGTGACCTCCCACCAAAACGAGGCCTCTCCCTTCATTAACCAAGCAGCTAAACGGACTTTCCTCCCATCTTCCACTTCAAAGATATCCAACAATTCCTCAGTCTCCTTAAGCCAGTCTCTGGCCTCCACAAACGTCTCAGTCCCTTGAAAAGTTTTTCCTCCCATAGCCTTAAATTCCTTGCACGTCCTTGCAAAAGTGTCAACACGAGGAGGAGGAATGGGTGCAACTGGGGGTGGAGGAACATCTGCTGGGCCTGCAGTGGTGGCCCTAGCCTCCAAATATCTCCTAAACCACCCTGGAATCGTCACACCTTCTGGGAGACTAAGACCTTCAGCCATGCTGAAACGAAAAAGGAAAGATTCAAAATGGAGAATTTGAAAGATAAAGATAAGGATATGGCTATTTGGGATTATGTTTTTCATAAAAACTTTCTCTAAATAACATGTTTTTGAAAGCACTTCTTCCAAAAATACTTTAGAAAAATATTTTTCTAAAAATTTTATCTGTTCTGGTAACCTTATGCTCTGATACCACATGTAACACCCCACGTCCATTAATGTCACTCACAAAGGGAATGCATTAACTTCTATGGAGGTTTTAGGTGAATATAGAACAGTAAAATTTCAACAAGACAGATATAAAATAGTACTTGGAAATTTAAAAACTTTATTTCAATTGTAGCAGAAGTCAAAACATGTTTGATTACATCATAACACCATAATCAAGTACAATATCTATCTTGATAAAACAAGTACATAATCCCATTACATAAATAGCCATTAAAAAGAAAGATAACAAGCTGGACTTTACTTCAGCAGTCCAAGCTTTCCAAGAGATAAGCAATCCAATCAGACTCCACTGGAACTTGGCACAACCTGAGGACCTGAAGTGAGAAAAGGATGAAAAAGAGGGGGGGTCAGACATAAAGTATGGCGAGTATGATAATTGTACAATACTATTATCAAAATAACTGGACTAAGGCATAAGCTGGAAAACAAGGAAATGTCTATGAAAGAGCAGATTAAGGACATAGACAATCGCTAAAGGAAACGTTATAGGCGCTCCTAAATACTAAAGGATAAACACTATACTGCACCACACCAGTCACCCTAAAGATTGATTCCACTTAGCTTCACTTAGAAACTTTCTTAATGGCTTTACGTACTCCTAGCTAACTACATACGTGCCGCCTGCCCCTATCTCCACAAGGTGTACCCCACTTTCCATTTTTCGATCGGCTCCCTACTCGTAGATACCCGTGCTGGCCCCACAGTGGGGTGTATCATTCCCCTAAAGTGGCAACCCGATATAACGGAGATGTACGGCTTATACCGACACGAGGCAACAACGTCTTACCTACCAGCCCGTGTCCACACACGCATACGAAACCCGTTGGACTTGCGTTGCCACCGCTCCCTGTTTTGGCCTCTTATAGTCAAACCCAGTATGCGTGTCCCGTCCTCGACTTGGGTCGAGCCCACAAAGATACGTTTTGGGATACTGGTTGAAATGGGCCCCCCATTATTTCCCACAAGCATTCCACCTAAGCTTGTCCCATTAGTCCATCCACTTAACCCACTTAGTCATGTTCATTTACATGTGTATTTGGTTAAGTCTAATCGTATTTCAAATGCCTTTAAAGGCAACCACTAGATTCCTCATGCCACCCAAGGCAACTACTTAACCCCCATGTCCCACCTTACATGATTATCTGGCTAAGTATTTCTTAATTCATTAAGGCCATAACCTCATAAAGACCTCTCACATTAGAATGGCATTTATGGCAGCTGGATTTGTCGGGCGGGTCCGGGCAGTCTTACACCACAAAAGAGTCTAACCTCATGTCTTTACAACTGTTATGCTTTAGTTTAGGCCTAGGAGCTCTCACATTGGGCCGACATTTGTGACTACTGGATTTGCCGGGCGGGTCCGGGCAGGTTTACGTCACAAACGGGTCTAACCTCGTGTCCTAAGCATTGATTATTATTAATAATCCACTTTCCCCAATTTTAATAATTCCCTACTTGAATTATTAATTAATTCCAAATTTAACAATGTCCATAATTGACTCAATTATGGACATCCATTTAAGGCATGCAAAATCATATCAGTTGCACCCCAATTTATTAATTTCCAAATATTACCCCCACGTTTGAACGTTTATTCGCAAAATGTATGGTAGACCCTATTAGTATAACTCATAGCATAAAAGAAAATATTCACGACAACAACATATATATGTGACTAAATAAATCATAACAAGGGGTAAAACTTGCATACATTACAACTTGCATAAGGTTATACATGTCATGGATCTAAGGGTGTCAACTTATTCATAATTCACATAATATGATTTTGATCAAATTTCATAAACTTGTATAGGACATGTGTGAATCAACATCATTAACAATATGGTTTTATATGGGTACACCTAACTCAATAGGAAAATTCCCAAAAATCAAAATTCATTTAATCATAGATTCATGTATATGGGTACACCTAACTTAATAGGCAAATTCCCATATTCAAGATCCAATTAATTTGTAGATTCATGTATATGGGTACACCTAACCCAATAGGCAAATTCCCATAATCAAGATCTATTATAAAAAAAACATAAACTTTAAACATGATCCAATTCGCATAAATACTAACATCATGATTTTACAACTTGTATGATTCAACACAACTTAACATGACATCATTATCATATAACATAAGTATTTCAACATATGTGATAATATGAGATCTACAACATATATAAGATTTACAACATAGCATATCATAATTTGCAACATAGCATGATATGATTTACAACATAGCATAGCATGATTAATCACATATGACATAGCATAGGATTATTTACAACATAATCACTACAATATAACAACATGTATATGATAACATAATAGCATAACAAGAGATCCACAACATAAATACATAACAATTCATATCACTTTCTTGTGATCCATTCATAACTTAATCAAATTATTTTATAATAATATTGTGAGATTCATCATACTCACTATTTTAAAGAAGAGAAATAGAAAGAGAGAGAGCTTTTGATTTGATTTGAGTAGATTTAGTTTGTAGATTAGGCCTTCTTCTTCTTTAGTTTGTGACGGCTATGCTGAACTCCATGGCAACGGCATGTCGGTAGCTCTCCAATTTTTCAAGTGATTTAGGGTTAGTGTCTACCCACTTATTTACAGATGTTAGGATTCATTTATGCCATTAGATTTAACCTATAAATAACTGCAGCCATTCAGACCAGATGGGGTTTATCTTATTGACTCAGCAATGAGTTAGAAGTGACTCAGCAAACACTCAGCAAATTAATAAACTTCTATTCATGTTTACATTAACTGCCCATATATATAAATATATATATATATATATATATATATACACACACGCACCTATTCATGAATTCAAATTAATCCATAATTAACTTATGACCATTTCTACACATTAATTTTCGAATTAATGTCTTAATTCCATTTTTCGCCTTTTAAGGCAATTCACATATCTCAAATTTGTTATATGCCTTTTTAAGGCTATTTCGTGCAAATTCTCAATATTAATTCTTTTAATTTGTGAATATTAGTATTAACAGAAATACGGGGTGTTACATCAATGGCAGAAAAGCTCTGAACTTTCTTCGATTCTCTTTCTCAACCTATTCTATAATTCAAGATGATACCAAAGCGGAAATTAAAGAAAAAAGAATGATCTTCGATTCTGTACGGACGACATGGGTTCTTTGGTGAAAAACATATGGAAGGAGGAAGATGTATTATCAGCAACAACGTTTCTTTAAAACGTGATTAATGGTAATAGTGGGAAAGGATTTATTTAACTAATTTAGTTTATGCAGTTTAATTTTGTAAAAACCATAACTTGTTCATATGAAAACAAAATGCAGAAATTTCAGATGTGTTAGAATCGTGGCGACGAGATCTACGTTTGAAAATTGATTAGAAGCGATTTGGGGCCAATTAGAACTTCAGGAAAATTCAGATCTGAACTGTTCTGAATTACAAAGCTTGGTGATATTTCTTTGTTTTAAAAATAATTAAAATTTAATTATCTTTCATTGTTTCAGTTCCATATATGTATGTTGATTAAATTAATTTCTGTGATGTATGGTATTGTATTTGTTGTTTGTTGATGATGATGGTTGTTGGGGTTTGTATTAATTAGATTATGTTAAACAATTTTGTGTTAATTAGATTGTTAACACATAGAAAATATCATTCTCATTGGTTATATAAAAAAATAGATTTATAAGAAAACAAAAACATCATTTTGCTAGAAATTGATATATTAAGATTAGAATTCTCATTTTGCTAGAAATTGATATATTAAGATAAAATTCTCACTTTGATTAGAAAATGATATTTTAGAGTAGAGACATCATTTATGTTAAAATTGTCATTTAGATTAGAAATGTTAAATTAGATTAAAATACCATTTTTGATTAGACATGTTAGTTAGTATTAAAATAAAAACATGTAAATTCATGTTTTGTCATTTTAACATGTTAGTTAGTATTAAAATAAAAACAATAACATTTTTAGTATAAAAATGCTACATTGGAAAACAATAACATTTTTAGTATAAAAATGCTGCATTGGAAAACAATAACATTTTTAGTATAAAAATGTTGCATTAGAAGAAGATTAACATTTTAGTTAAAAATAACCTTTTGTCATATATTGTCATGTTAGTTAAAAATAACATATTTGTCATGTATTGTCATGTTAGATTAAAAATATACTTTTAGATAGAAATATTACGCAAATTATGTCATTTATAACATGTCATTTATATTAGAGGATAATTGGGTCATTTACATTAGCGTTAAACATGTCATTTATAACATGTCATTTATATTAGAAGATAATGGTGACATTTACCTTAGCGTTAAATATGTCATTTATAAAAAAGGTCATTTACATAGGATTTGTTCACGATAAATAAAATGTCATTTTATTGTATTAAATTGTCAAAAATATAAGTATCATTTATGTTCATGTAGAATTGTCTGAAAATAAAGTATCATTCATGTTCATTTGGAAATGCCATTTATGTCCATATAGAAATATATATTAGATAAAAAGGACATGTTATATTAAAAGTGTTACCTTTGTTTAAAAGTGACATTATATTAAAATGTCACTTATTTAGCAATATATGTTAACATTGAAAATGTCATTCACATAGAAAAGATATGTAAATAATTCTCTTTTATTTTGTCATTAGAGAACATAGGTTAATTTATAAAAATATCATTTTTGTTAAATTTAGTATTAACATATAAATTTGTCAATTTTGTTAAATTAAGAATTGACATATAAAATTACCTTTTTTATAATTAGAAATTGTAAACTAATTCGTTTGTCATTAGAAAGAACAAACATTTATGTTAGAAACAAGCAATTATGTTAGAATTCAAGAGCGTCATTTATGTTAGAATTATAAAGAACATTTATGTTAGAAATAAACTTTTATGCTGGAATTCAAAAATATGTTACACTGCCATTTACAAGTTACCCGACTTGTTTATGTTGATTGGGACAATAATTTTTACACATCGCCCAAGTGCACGAATAATTTATTTAATTATTTGTTATGTGTATTTGTTGGTTGAAACCCCACACGAGTCTTGGGTTGATATCCACACATCGCCCTTGTGATTAGTTATAAGCGTTATTTATTTGACACTTATACAGTATTAATATTCACTATGGATGTTATTAATGATCTTATTATTAGTGTAGAATACATTGCGATGTTTGAAATCCATATAATTAAATTAGTAATTGTTTTAGGTCTCATTCCAATTTTGAATTAAAAGAATATTTAATTTAATATTTAGTTAAAGAAAACAAATAATGACTTTGATGTTTTGAATTCAAAAGATTTTGTTTTGTTTGTTAAAAAGTTACAATGAAAAAGGTTGAATTAAAATATGAATTGGGCCATGACACGAGGTTAAGCCCAACTTATGGGATAAGTCTGCCCAGAACCAACCGGCATATCCAGCATCCATAAGTCGCAGGCTTAATGTGGGAGGTCTGGTCCATTGTAAAATATAACTGAATAAGAAGTAATTGGGCTATTTAATATGTTTTATATAACAACGCCATTTTAACCCGAACGGGTTATCGATCAATTTAATTCACTTTAAATGAATATAAGAAGTGATTTTCAAAATAGACTATTTTGAAAATGTTAATATGGAAAGAAAATAAAATATTCAATTTAGACTTTAAATTGCAATGAAGTTAAAATCGTTTTAAATGAATTTATAACTATTTTATAAAGTGTGTTAAAATGGAAATCGACAATATAATATATATAATATATATAATGATTTAATGGTTAATTGAATAAATCTTATAATTAAGATTTAAGAAAGTAAATATATATATATATATAGGCATATACTCATATATATGTGTAAGTTACTGATAATTTTGTTTCAAGTTTTTCAGATTACAGGTTGTAGATGTAACTGTGGAGCTTTAGGGGTTGCTGTTTGGATTGATTACTTGATTTGCTTTGGATAAATTGGAGTATGAGTAAATACAGATTGTAGATGAAGCAGTGGTTTTGGGTTTTGCTGCTTTGGATTGATCATTCTTGGCTTACTCTGGATATATTGGTGTGTGAGGAGTAGGAGTGTCTGTATTTTTTGGCGATCCATTACATCATTTGTTCTTTTAGTTTATTGTATGTATGGGAGTAGATATACTTCTTATTGGGTGGTGGCCTTGCCGGAATTCGATAACGAAGTATGATAGGTGGTGGCCTTGCCGGAACTCATCTATCTACTTTCCCTTACATTACTTTTTGAGACTCTTGTTTTTTGGGTCTGTGTTTTTTGGTGTATGTATTTGGATATTTGTACCATTCTATTTTTATTATATATATGTGTGCTCTCTTCCCTTAGGAAGACCACACATTTTTGCTCAAAAAAAAAAAAAAGATTTAAGAAAGTTTTCCAATAAATTAATATTTACTTTGAATTAAATAGAATAAATTGGATTTTTGGATTGTTGTGAATGGTGTCTTAAATAACACTGTTCTTAACCCCAGTTAAGATAAGAATAAATCTTTTAATTAAGATTATTAGAGTTTCAATTATATTTAATAATTTGAATAAAATGATTTGTGAATTGAGTTTATCGTGAACAATGTTTTTAAACGACATCTGTTCTTTAACTCAATTTACAGTGAGAATATAACTTGGAATTTATAAATCTTTTATTAAGATTTAATAGAAAATTTTCCAAAGTAAAGTTTTCCAATTTAATATATTAAATTGGGATTGAATGGAATTTGATTTAATAATATTTGAGATGAGCTTCTGTAAAAGAAGGTCGTTAATATATATGGAATTTAAAAGGCTTTGCCGTTATTCCATTTATATTAATAGTCCGATACAGAAATTTATATCGATTATACATTGGTCTGATTTCTATGAAAATTCTATATTTAATGGAAGATGAATTTGAGTTTATCGTGAACAATGTTTTCAATGATATTAGTTCTTTAACTCAAATAAGATAAGATTAATTTCTTAAAATTTAAAAAAATCATTAAATAATGATTTTGATATTTAAAACCAAATTGGAGTTTTTAATAAATCTTTAAAAGAAAGGTTTAAGAATAAATTTGAAGAATTTATATTTGATAAGATAATGCGAATAATTTATTAGAAGAATAATTCTAAATTGGAATGTGGCATTGGATGTGTTTTTATAGTACTTGATTTTAAAGTATAAAAATACGTGAGTTATTCGGAAAGACCGGGTTTAACCCATTCCGAATAATTACTACGACGATGAGGAGCCGAAGATGAAGACGGTGGTTGAAGGCCGACGATCTTCACATCGTATGGATGTGTTGCTGCTGAGACCCTTGATGGGAGTAGCTACCTTGAAGGGGCTTCAGTGGCGGCCGTCCGGACTATTGTTGATTGTTCGGATTTGGTTTTCGCTCAGACCCAGAGCATAAGCTAGTAAATGGATGTGTGTCTGACATTGGATTTTGTTCCATGTGAATTAAATTGATCTTTATTAATGTATATCTGATTGGTGGTGGAGAATTTATTCTCTTCTTAACACCCTGGTATATATTAATAGTGATTGATCGCATGACGTGAATTGTCAATGTGGCACGCCAAGATGCAATTGATCAAGGCTTTTGTTGAAAAGCAGGGCCTTATGGGATGATCAAAGTATATCCTATCACGGCATAGTTTTGTGTATATCGTGACTTCGTGAGCCTCACACCCCGGTATGAGTCAAAAACGGGATACGGACCGTAGGGAGTGCACACGTTTCTTTCTAGCTAGAGTGATGTCAGGGACCTACCAGCACTGACATTTTACTTATATGGATGATGGATTTTGAGGCGCATCGGATTTATAGGCCGCTAGTGGTCATATTATAGGTTTAAAGGAACCGGGAAGCTTGTGTTCGGGCATAACTAATCCAGCCATTGCACTATTGGCGGACCGGCCCTACCGCATCCAAGGATTGCCCATAGGTGTGATCCTGAGGCATTTGCTAGAGTGTCTCGAATCGGAGTGGAGCTTGCCCCTAGCCTCGACTCATGATGGAAATCCAATTTCCAATATGACCTTGCGGTTTTAATTGTAGAACTAGTATGGCGACATAGTAGGATGGGGTATTATGCCGTCTATGATTGATACATTATGATTGAAATGTTTTTAAAATACATATACCCATATATATATACACACTAATATCAAATCTGTTTTATCGTATCAAGCATCTTTTGACCATTATATGGTAAAACACTATCCTCTGGTTTGCGTTGCATTGTGTGATGGTACTTGGGTCTTATATTGTTTTCATTTTTCGAAAAAGCATTGCGTTGTTTAACGATTTTCTTTAATTTATGCACTGGCAATCCAATGGAGTAAACTCGTTCCGCGTTAGCGGCATGGTACTGTGATTAGCCTTATTAGTAGATAAGTTAAGTTTAGATTTCTCATACAAGTCCCATGACTGACCTGTAGTTTGTTTCACTGGAAAACTCGGGTGCCCATATTTTCCACACGGGCAGTCGAGTAGCTTTTTGCAGATATATTTACAGGATCTTGGTTTATAGCTGAAGCGGTATTCGGAAAGCTCTGTATCCGTGTATTCCTTTTAGTTGTATATTTGTATTATTTTTCCGCTGCTATGTAATTGTAATTTAAATCTCTGATATCATTGTATTTCTTTTATGTAATAAGTATTCATACTCTGATATATTCTTGTACTCTGATGTAATTATTGTAATCAGCAATAAAATGCTCTTCAGTTTGTGTTCTGATGTGTATTGTTCTCAAGGAAATTTAGGCTCTCCTTTACGGGGAAGTTTGGGTCGTTTCAACTTATGATTGAAATTGTCTTAACACTATACACTTATAGTAATAATAAAAGATGAAGTTTAGCGTATCAAGCATTCTTTGGCTATTATAGGGTAAAACCCTATCCTCCGGCTTGTGTTGCATTGTGTGATGGGACCTAGCTCTTATAATAGCTTCATTGTTCTTTATTTAGCATTGCGTTGTTGTTTTATGCACTGGTGTTCTTGGGAGGAAACCCGTTCCGTGTTATACGGCGTGGTCCCTTGATTTACCTAACTTTAAAATAAAGATTAATAACTGTTTTAGTTCTCACACCAGTCACATGACTGACCTGTAGTTTATTGTTTTAACCTAAACTCTGGGTGCCCCTAGTTTCCGCACGGGCAGCTAGTAGTTTTGGTTTTGCAAATTTATATTCACAGGATCCTGATTTATAGCTGGAACGATACTCTGAAATCTCTATATCCGTTTATTACTTCTAGTTGTGTTTTGTATTATTTTCCGCTACGATGTATTTAAATGTAATTTAAATCTCTGATATTTTCTGTGTAATATTTATTCATACTCTGTAATATTCTTGTATTCTGATGGAATTTTTGTAATAAGCAATGAAATGTTCTTCTGTTTGCATTCTGATTGGTCGTGTTCCAACACAATCGGTGGTTTCGAACGGCCTTGGTCGGTTTAGCGATCGATTCGGATCGAGTGAAATTCCTTATCGTTACATGTTATGTATATATATAGGCAAAATATTTTTTTATTTGGGGTTTCCACTTGTCTTTCCTTTGCTAAATTTTTTACCACTTGTCCTTTATTAGCTCTAAAAGTATATCATGCGTGTTCCTTTGTTTTACGAGAGGTTTCTACACTGTTCTCTTTGCTGATATCTTTCTTTTTATCATCCGAACAATTGACTATGGTCGGTTCGGAGATGGGATCATTTTCCCCAAAATTCCACTTTTCCGAAATTTTGGTTCCTCCCAGATCTTCTTTCCCTTTGATTATTGGGGGAATCCACAAAATAGAAAGCTCCAAAAATCCAATTAATGGCTTTACGGAAGTTCTATTTTACCCCTAATCGTTTTCCATCGCCTTGCCAAATCGAGCTCGTCCCATGTTCCCCGCCTTCTCCTCATGCGCACCCATCAGAAGCGCCACCGCAAGGAAGCCATGACCCAAAGCCCACTGCGATTGCTACGTGAACCGCACCTGACCCGACATGCATCACACAATTTTGTGTGCCGACTACTTGAGCACCGACCACTTTAGCTTGATGAGGGCGAAGCAGGGTTTTCTTTTTAGTATTCTCGGTGGTGCTACGGGTAGTCGAGAGGCTAGATGGGTTTGGTAGCATAGCAATCTAAAAAAGCAATATTACAGTGTTTGGTTGGGAAGATGACAGTGGCTTTGGCTTAAGGACGGTAGTTAGCATGGTGCAGCGACCATGGTGAAGTTTAGCTTGGTACAGCGAGCATGGAGAAGTTCTAGGGGCTGCTTTGGGAATGCAGCTAGCTGCAGGCATATGGCGAGCATTCTTTGAGGCGCATTGCAGCTTTTGGTAACAATGGCTGAGCGAGTTGTGTCCGGTTTCTCGTAGGCGCATGCAAGTTTTCTTGTCTCCTCTAAAACCGCTTTCCTCTTCAAGGTGAGTTATCAGCCCACGATTAATCTCATTTTGATTAGATTAACCTTATTTTTAAGTGATTAATATAGTGCTTGCTCTTTGTTCTTGTGCGAATTTGCTTAATCCGATTGACTGCAAGTCCTTGGGTTCGATGTGCCTTTGATTTTTCTATTGAATGTTTGCGTTTTTTTGTAAATTCTAAAATACAGGCATCATTCACACCATAGTTTATTTAGATACTGTATACATATGCATTAGCCTGCATATGTATGTAGTATGTATGTTTCTATTTCCCTTGAATCACATGCACTGTAAATATGCAGTATACTGATGTTTATTAATCATCATAGCTCCAAGATAAAATGGCATATTTGATGGAGATAGACCTTTATTTTGATTATTTTAGATTAGTGTTGCCCAGTTTTTCTTGGTATAGTAAAGAGTTGCCAGGAAGACTTATATATATATATACTGTCACTTTAGGAAATGTGGTATACTAACTGTGGGATTTTCACATCATAATGACCTTATGGTCCTGCAATTTTTTTTTTTTGATAATGTATGTCTCCTTATTCACCTTGTTGGATGTGAACCCTTCGATATAGTTCATGAACACTGGTTATTTAAGGTATATATTAGTTTGTATACCTATGCACTTAGTTGTTGTAAATATATTTTGGTCACTTGATGCCTTTGGGTTGTTTAGTATTGCATTTGAATGAAAGGCATGAGTAAAGCATACATGGCCATACCCTGCTGCATGTAGACTTCCCGTGGGTTTAAGCCATATTTTGGTGAATTTCATGTTTATATGCGTGAGCCCCATGAATTGATTCAGTGCTCAAGCACTGTGCAATGACTTTCCCATTTTAATCTCATGTTGTCAACCATATCAATGGAATAGTAGCAACTTGAAAATTTGTGTTCATCCTGTTTTAGGATAATGCAGTAGTGGAGTTATTTAAGTTTTCTGTATGTATACAATATAACAGTTACAGTCTAATGGAATTGTGATTCTATAAGTGCTTTCAAAAGTTGAATGTGTAGCAGACACTTCTGTAATGCGAGTCGGATCAGCCAATTAGGTGTGGCATATGATATTCATATCTACAAGAAAATAGGAAAGAAGAAAGAAATCTGAACGAAAGAAAGCCTATTCGTAAAAACATCTCTTTTCTAATCTTCTTCAATCTATGTTCGTTTATACATACATACATACACACACATATGTATATATATAAATGTGTATATATATATATATAGAAGAGATTTGGAAGAAGAGGGAAATGGTAGGGCTTCACTACTGCCTTTAGAATTGTGTGAAAAGGATGGGGGTCTAACTCTTTATTATTGGGATTAGAATTTCCCTAAACCGTTATATTAGTTTTAATAAAGATCTGGTCATATATATATATATATATATATATATATATATATATATAGCCGACAAACTACCAGGCTTGACCCAGGTCAGACCAATAGTCGACCGAGCTGTGGTCGGGGCATGGGTTAAGGTAACTAATTATGACCTTATATATGTTTATTGTTCACGTTTTATTAATTTTTCATCCGTTTTCATTTTTCATTCGTAACTTCTTCATACGGACTCTGTTCACGAAGTTTCATACCTGAAAGTTGACCAGAATTCCATCATGAACGCAACGGTGCAAGTTTCATGGTCAAATTCCATCATTGCAAAAATTCCATTTTTGGAGCCTAATTAAATAACTAAATTAAGTATTGTCAAAATTTTGGGTTGTTACATCCCCCCACTTAAAAGATATTTTGTCCTGAATTTTTTACCAATGACTAAGTCATGGCGTTGGCACCTATTTATGCTAAACTACACAACCAATTAGTGTTGATCCAATTTTTCAACTAAGTGCACATGTACCTGGTGTACATAATGCTTTGCAACCATAAAACTTATATTCATAATGACTCTAATTCAGATCCTCCTACACGCGTGCATTTTATTCTCAAAAACACTTTTGAAAAACATGATGCAAAACTTCCAAAATATATTGGCAGTTCTATGTGAATGCATATTTTGAAAATATTTTCACTCATAATCCTCAAATAACTACGAATAGAGGTGCGAAGCAACCAATTTTGCGTTCAAATCCTACCATCCAATTTGTTAATGTATCTAAATCACTGCCTAATTATTTCTCCTAAGCCAGAAAAAGGAAATCAAAGTGGTGAAATTTAACATTCCTTCCGCTTATAAATATTCCAATCCCCGTCCTACAGTGGAATTTTACCTCAATAATCCTGACATGCTTTGGAAATTTCCATCTGTAAACTGCAAAGGAGGCTTGACACGAGCTCTAAAATGTAAAACTAAGTAATTAATAACTCGTGTGCATCATCGACAAGGTATGGAAACGACGTTTCCTCGGCTAAAACAACCTTTTCCTTTTAATCATTAATGTATTTAATGCATCATCGTTCCTAATGCACTGCTAAAATGTGCAAAAAATCATCCAAAAACATTTCTTATGCTTTTCATGTGATTAGAAATCGAAAATTTTGGGTCAAAATAATTTTTTACTTGAAGGATTCTTTATGAAAAATGTAAAATTCGTTTTTGGTGATGTTCACTTTCCTTATTGGATTCGTTTAGAAACGAAATTTTAGTAAACCACTTTACTATATATAAGCCATCTATTGTTCTACAATATAGATGTTTAAACATTCGTTAGTGTTAACGATATTCATCGACATCGGAGATAGGTCTAAGGAAGTGGACCTAAGGGAAAGATAGGTTTATTTAGCTTTCACGAGTTTGAGTTAATTCACTGGTTCCTTGATATCAAGGTTTTGAGTACGAAATATTAGTTACTCTTTCCTCATTGGGCTAAGCATCACGCTTAAGAGACTTGAGAACCAACAGTTATCTTGGGACAAGGGTTCCCTAAATACGACCCTCAATAAAGGCTAAAAGGCTTGTAGGAAGGGGTTCCGCACTAACTTTGCAGAAGGGTTTAAGCCTGAATAAGTTCTTGCGAGCATGTAGAAAACACATAACATATAGCACCGGCGATAACTACGAAATTACATGAGAAACTAATAAAGAAACATATTATGTATTGATTCACTCTTTACTGATCTTTGATTTAGAATACACAAGTGATTACAACCGAAATCCCCAATTTGATTTAGGAATTAGGGCTTAATCTAGATGAAAGAGTACTAGAATGAGAATGAAAAAATTGTCCCGAACATGAGACCCTTGGGGTCTTGTTTATAGACCCTTGGGGTCTTGTTCATAGACAAATTGAGGCCCCTTTTGCTATCGGGACAGCAACACCCCTATTGGCCGCTTTTTTCCTTCAATTCCGGAAATTTGGCCTCTCGGCCTCCTTTTCTTTATGTGCTGCAGATTTTGCCTATGGCTTTTCGAGGTGTTGGCTCATGCTTTCGGGAGGAGGGTTTCGATCGGTGGAGCTCCTACTTGATCCCTTGTCCATCCATTTTATATTGGTCCTGAGTTTGTAGGTGCAAATGACTTTCATAAGGCTTTGGCTTCTCGGTGTAGGCTTCCGAATGCATGCTTTCGGGCGTGGACTCTCGACCTTGTTATTAATTATTTGTGGATCCTACCTTTGTGAGTCAAGTGAAAGGTTGTCGGGACCATCACCCATGTCGGTATCGACACTAAATAAATTAGTATGGATAGCTTCTCACTTTTTTCGGTGTTCTGGTTAGACTTTCGGCAGACTTCTGAAGCATATACTTGCCTTTTTACGGGATGTCGCTTCTGGTGTTTTTGTAGATGTTTATTATTGTAGCTTCTCGAAGTCCTGCTAATGGACAGCCCGTAAATGGCTCTCAGACGATCTCCCTGTGCTTTAACCATCGTTACTTCAATGCTTATGTCTCCTTATGTATCGGTATTAAGCAAATCAATGCCGATAGCCCTTCCGCCTTTCTAGGTCTCAGTTTATAGGATGAGTTTTCTTTCTCTCCAGTAGCTTTCGATCTTCGATAACCCTCCGCTGCTTTTTCCTCCTTGTCGGATCCATCCTGCCGATTACCTTTGTTTGTGTAGGTTTTGAGCTCTTCTGTTTGAGGATGGTTTCGACTGAGAAGCTCTCAGATTTCTCTCTTGTGTTGTTGGCTTCCTCTTGTGTTAAGTCATTGCTGACGGAAGATTCTTTTGTGCTTGTGTCGGTTTTCTACCCCTTCACTGTAACAACCCACACTTTTCTACACCCAAATTTTGACAAAAATCAAAACTTGAACACATCCAAGCATAGAGCATATAACTAGTACCTGCAATAAATGAGCATGAGCATAATCAGAGTACGATAAAAACAACTCATAGCGGAAACAAGATAGGATAAATTAGTATTAACCCAAGTAACTACCTTTTTCAAAGCAAGTCACTTTGCCAATACCGAGCATAAAAGAGAACGAGAACTGAAGCCAAACTTAAACATCCCTGAGAACCCGACCTTCTCTATGAAACCTAGAGTTTGTAATGAGGAGGGGAGTCAAAATAACAAGTTATGGTGACTAAGCAATGTACAACACAGACTATAATACAGATATATTCCGTTTGGTTCAACCCAAGCCGTATGCCCAACCAGGTTTGTGATTCTAGCCCAACCTAGTAATATGTTTACATACGACTTTACTATCTAGCCCAAAGCAGTATTCCCAAATTAAATTACCGAGATAGGACATTTACACACATTTTTGGTGAAGCCTTTATACCAGAGTTTAACTGGTTAACTATATCGAGAGTGGACACCTAATTTCGGTGTTTCTATCTTATCCTCATTCTCTATCCTTTATTATTTAATGCGTCACTATCAATGATAGATAAAGCAGATTCTCCCTGATAACTTAAGACACTAGGCGGACCTATTGGTGACTTATTAACCCTCGATAATATATTTAATGTAAACATAAAACTAGAGGGCATTAGCTATGGGCCCTACTAGTTAAGGCTTCCGTCATTCACACATATACCCTTACCTCGCATTAGGTTTAACGATCTGGCTTTTTGACCTCCTCAAGTCGGTAATTAAACCAACTCAGACCGTTCAAAAGGATAGATTGCTATTGCTTATGAAGTTGAAATACAAATCATCATAGAATCACAGACACAGAATATCTCACAGCGGAAGTAATATTACAAAAATTTTAAACTTACAAAATATCAGAGTACAAAAAAATATAGGTACAACGGAAGAACGAATATAGAGTCATACTAATATTTTGTAATAAGCAGAGATGGGCATAACTGCATATGAATAGTAGATGGATGGCTGGATCTCCAACAAAAATCAAGCTCTAATAGATAGATCCTCAAGCTGCAATACCCGGTCTAACCCTGGCATTTTGCAAGAAATAAAAAAAATACTTGAGTCAGGACTAACAGTCTCATATAAGTGAATTAACTCAAATGAAGTGTTCATTGAAATGTACAATAACTTAAAGGATTTAGGGATTTCCATCCTCTAAGGATCCGCGAAACTAATATCTATACAATAGTATGCTATTATTGTATTGTCTATTCAGTAAGGTAAACATAATGAAAATACCGTAAGTGGGATTACCATGTTACCCTTATGCCATTTATAATGTTGTAGGTTATACAATACCGTAAACCCACCGAATCCCGATGGCATCAATGGGCACTCCATAGGTACGATACAAATCAAAATCGTAGGGGGCTCGATAAGGATAATATGACAAGGAACATGAGGAATACCCACGGTAGGATTCTACCGGATTGCGGCTCCCGAGTCGGTGGTAACACATAGCAGCCACTACCGCCGACCTCGAACAACACTCCCATAATAAAAAAGGGCCCCAAATCAGTCACATAGTAATAGAGATGGTATCGAAGAAGCGTGTTCGATCAGAGATGCTACCTCACTTATCCCAGGCATGTCTTCTGTTTTAGTCATTTTAATTATGACCCGAAGGTCAAGGCTAATCCATCAGCGTTCTCTTTCTTCAAATCCAGTAATCGCCTCCATACCATCCTAATTCTTTTCTGGAACTCCACGGTGTGCGCAGTTGTTAAAGTGGTATCGGTATTGACAGAAAGTATGACATCTACCGACTCCTGTCTCTTTAACAACCAAACGTTTACATTTTTCACACCTTGGCCATTAGATTTGAGATCATATTTGGGGTATCGCAAATCGATTTAATCAAGTTTTTCCCAAAATCAATTATCCAAACAAATTCACCTTTTGTTTAGAAAGTTTCAATGTCCTCGAAACATCGTTATTGCTCGAAATCCTTTATTTCACCCTTTGGATTCACTAGACTGGGTTGGACATAACTTTTAGTAGAATTAAAAATATATTTAGAAAAGTTAAGTTTTTGTAACACCCCACCTCCGCTAGGGTCACTCACAAAGGAAATGCACTAGTTTTGGAGAGGTATTATCGAGATAACATCACAGAATTATCACAAGACAGAACATAAATAAATAATTAAGTAAACAGCGGAAGAATTTATGAGCAAAACAGAACTTCATTTCATTCCAAAATAAACCATGTCTTTTACAAACATTTCAAATAAATGCATTACAACTGTCTTGTAATAATAGCCAAAGAAGCAATAACTTAAAAACAGAAGAACAACTTATTCCCCAAGTGCAGTAAAAAGAAGCAGCCATAGCAAACCGTACATGCTGAGCCAAAGCAAGTGATATCCAAGCTAATAGCTAGTGTTTCCTCCCTGAGAACCTGGGGTGGGGGGGGGGGGGGACGAAAGAAAAGGAGGCGAAAGGAAAAGGGTCAGTCATAAAGACTGAGTAAGTCATAGTCACTTTCAGTGTAAAAACGGTTAAAACAACCTGTCATGTATGAACTGGAACTAAACTTAAGAATGGTGTCAAGGTGAATAAGATAGACTAAGGTGATCAGGATAAGACAAGTCCACTAAAGCATCACATGTTCAAGATTCGTTGCATCGACTATACTAGTATACTGAGCCCATGTCACAAGTTAATCACGAAATAAATCCCATGGCCCAATATCATGAAATGACCCTGAAACGAGGTCTGACCCAAGTACAGGGTCCTACGGAGCGATTATCTAGTCGATCGGCTCCCTACAAGTTCTAGCTCGTCAAGTGTCCGTGTCATATGGCTAATCATGAATGTAGTTACCTGTGCTGGGTCCACCTTCGGGTGTATCAGCCCTAGGGTGTCAACCCCTGACACGATTCAGGATGCACAGATAAATCTACGGATACCCAGTGCCTGCCCCGGAATACGTGCACGACCGTAGTCCACCGAACTTACACTTGCATATCCCACTGCCGTCGTTCACCTCTTACAATCAGCCCAGCAATCGTGCCCCACCTGGCCTAGCCCCAGGGTACCTTGATACATCTAGAGGGTAACTGCTGAAAAGGGTGATGCCTAGGGTTTCGCCTAACAGATTAGGTCATGTAATTCGTGACCTAACCCGCCTAACCGATTAAGTCATGTAATTCGTGACTTAATCCTTTTCCTGTCTAGTCATGTCAAGATGGTTAAGTATGTCATTTAAATTCGTGACTTAACCCGCCTACATGTCATGTCAAGTTGGCTAAGTTTTGTCGTTTCAAGTTCATAACTTAGCCCTACAAATCGTGTTCAAGTTGGTTAAGTTGTCTTTTCATGTTCATGACTTAACCCTAATTGGCATTAATTGATTCGTTAATGCACCGAACCACTCACATTGGATCCTATTGTTCGTAGCCACTGGATTTGTCAGGCGGTTCCGGGCAGGTTTACGCTACGAACTCAACCCAACCTCGGGTTTCAAGCGCGATGTGACCAACTACCCACATTGGATCCTATTGTTTGTAGCAACTGGATTTGCCGGGCGGTTCTGGGCACATTTACACTACAAACTCAACCCAACCTCGAGTTGGCCACTTTCTTGTTTTCTAAAGTCATGCCCATGTTCTTATCAGATTCGTGCTATTTTCATAGCATGTTCATATGTCAATTTCGTGCCCAACTAAGGCATGTTTCAAGTCAAGTTATGGCATGTTCAAGTCAAGTTTTCGTGCCATATTTCATGTTCTACTTATGCCAAATTTCATGGTTTATGATTATAATCAATTAAAGTTTTGCCTATTCTACCCAATCGTATCCCCAACGTATATAAACGTACTTCGTTCACAAGCATAAACAATTCAAGAGATAAAGGGGAATAACACCAAACATGTGATAGGCATATGTGACAATTCCAACATCACTTGCATAATAAACAGGCTATAACATATCACATGGTTTCAATACTAGCATGATGATAACTTGGCATAGTAATGGTTCCAACTTAGTTCAACATGATGATTTCAACTTTACATCATAGGCATAATAATCATTGCGAGCATAATAATAATTTTATTACAAACATGAAACATTAAAGGCATGGTAATTCTAATAGGCATAGTGGATTCCAATTTAGCATTTTTAACATAATGATTCTCATCTAGCATTATAAACATAATGATTCCAACTTTTCATCATAACCTAGCAATTCCCAATTTGTCATTAACATGATAGGTATATTAACATCACACGCATTGTTTCATTAACATCATAGACATGGTTTAATTAGCATCATAGGCATGGTTTAATCAACATAAAGATTTCAATAAACATAGTGATTCCATGGACATGTATTAGTCCAACTTGCCATACAATTAAGCCCAAGTGATTCATAACAACATCAAAATCATGATAAGTTTAACTTGCAACATTAACATAGCAATATTCCCAAATTATGATTCAAAGTTAAACAATATAAACATGGATTAATAATAGTTCCTAAATCTGGTTTCAATTCATAGCATGTCCATGTTATTTTAACTTTTTTGCCTAAAAAGTGACATAGAACTTACAATATGAAGCAAGCAATCCAAATCAAAACTTCAAATCAAATAGCCCCAAATCTGTTGTCTAAAGCGTGGTAGTTGTTGTAGCCTTCAAGAATCATCCTTCGTCTTCTTTAATTTTGTTCTTTGTATTTTTAATTTAGAGTTCTAGGTTTAATGGCGGCTGCATGAGGCTAAAATGAAATACTATGATTTAGGCTAGGTCTTAGGGTCTTTTTATAGTGTTTAGGATTAGTTTTAGCCATAGGATATACCCTAGGATAGATCTGAGCCATCTAAAATCGACACAAGCCCCCAAAACAAGATCCAGGAGCCAAAACAGGTGCACCAGCCCAGCAGGGTCCGACCAGGGAGGTCGACCCCCAGGTCGACACCCAGGTCGACACCCAGGTCGACTCCCCAGTCGACCTGGGGGGAGGTTGACACCTAGGTCGACTCCCCATTCGACCTGGGTGGGGGGGAGGTCGACCCACCAGTCGACCTGGGGTAGGGCGGGAATTTTCCCGCCTGGCTTGATTTTCTGAATTTTGAATCTGTTTTTAAATTTGAATTTTTCATGACACTTAGCGAGGCCATATCTCGATCATACGGACTCCGATTTACGAAATTTCGGACTCTATTTCGTGTATTTTTCCGAGACAAACGCATTGTCGCAACCCATTTTCCCTGATTTAGATTTAACATTTAATTCTGCCTTGATTCTTGTCTTAACACGTTGTTAAAATACGGGTTGTTACATTCTCCCCTCCTTAAAGGATTTCGTCCCCGAAATCTCCAAGTTAGGGAGGATGTGTCCTACCATCCAATCATCCATCTACTAAAAACATCATCCACAAGCAACCATTGTCCTTAAAAGACTTCTAAAGTTTTATGAACTCATGCAAAGAGTGTGTGTATATGTTCCTTAGCTAATGCTAATGATCAGGCCTGATTGATCTTCTAAATGCAAAATATGTTTAGTGAAATGAATCCAATATGTATGCAAATTTTTCGTATTATAATTCATAATTTCTACATGAGTGCACAAATATTCAATCATATGCAACAACCAAATGATAGCACAACCAAGTTTCCAAAATAAACACTCATGCATATGCAAGTATGAAACTGTGACTGAGCCGATCTAGTGCCTAATGTGTATTCATGCATCCACGAGCAACCACTTGCGACCACTTGCAACCATTTCGCAATCATAACATGTTTAAATTACATGTTTACATCCAAAAAGATTCTACCTATGGTTCTCAAGATAGGATCGAGGAGATAACAAGACAAACATGGATAGCAAAAGAAAGGTATGTAAACTTATAGGAAAATAGATCGAGAATGTACCCTAAAAAAGAAATGGGTATAGCGCGCGTATCGTTTCTTCGATTTCCCAAGTTGCGTCTTCTTGGGCTTCACTCCACTGTATTTTAACTATCTTGACTTCTTGATTCCTTAGCACCTAGATCTCCGTTCCTAAGACACGAATCAGAACTCGCCTCAATGTTTCCACTTTTACGCCTTCAAGGATGCTTGGCTCAACCACTTCGGAATACTCATCTGCCTTATCTTCATTCTTTTCACTCATACCTTTCCAACATAACATGTTAACAAGCCTCACGAAAACTATTTCCATCGTACGGGAAAACCCTCTACGAAGCTAGAAAGAAGATTAGCCGCAGGTAAAGCTACTGCGACTACAGATGGAGAAAAGAAAGGGAAAGAGATTCAAACAAGGAAACAAATGATAGTGCTAATGGCTTTTGGGGAATAGCCTTTAAAAACTTTTCTTGGAAAATGCTTCTTTGTAAATGGTTTTAAAAATAGTTTCAGAAGGTTTTCAAAACTTTTGCCCAGTCTTGGTAACCTTCTGCTCTGATACCAAGTGTAACACCCCACCTCCGCTAGGGTCACTTACAAAGGGAATGCACTAGTTTTGGAGAGGTATTATCGAGATAACATCACAGAATTATCACAATACAGAACATAAATAAATAATTAAGTAAACAGCGGAAGAATTTATGAGCAAAACAGAACTTCATTTCATTCCAAAATAAACCATGTCTTTTACAAACATTTCAAATAACTTCATTATAACTGTCTTTTAATAATAGCCAAAGAAGCAATAACTTAAAAACAGAAAAACAGCTTATTCCCCAAGTGCAGTAAAAAGAAGCAGCCATAGCAAACCGTACATGTTGTGCCAAAGCAAGTGATATCCAAGCTAAGAGCTAGTGTTTCCTCCCTGAGAACCTGGGGGGGGGGGGGGGGGAGGGGACAAAAGAAAAAGAGGCGAAAGGAAAAGGGTCAGTCATAAAGACTGAGTAAGTCCTAGTGACTTTTAGTGTAAAAACGGTTAAAACAACCTATCATTTATGAACTGGAACTAAACTTAAGAATGGTGTCAAGGTAAACAAGATAGACTAAGGTGATCAGGATAAGTCAAGAAAAGTCAAGTAAAGCATCACATGTTCAAGATTCGTTGCATCGACTGTACTAGTATACTAAGCCCATGTCACAAGTTAATCACGAAATAAATCCCACTGCCCAATATCATGAAATGACCCTGAAACGGGGTCTGACCCAAGTACGGGGTCCTACGGAGCGATTATCTAGTCGATCGGCTCCCTACAAGTTCTAGCTCGTCAAGTGTCCGTGTCATACGGCTAATCACGAATGTAGTCACCTGTGCTGGGTCCACCTTCGGGTGTATAACCCCTAGGGTGTCAACCCCTGACACGATTCAGGATGCACAGATAAATCTACGGATACCCAGTTCCTTCCCCGGAGTACGTGCACGACCGTAGTCCACCGAACCTACACTGGCTTACCCCACTGCCGTCGTTAACCTCTTACAATCGGCCCAGTAATCATGCCCCACCCGGCCTAGCCCCAGGGTACCTTGATACATCTAGCGGGTTACTGCTGAAAAGGGTCGTGTCTAGGGTTTCGCCTAACAGATTAGGTCATGTAATTCGTGACCTAACCCGCCTAACCGATTAAGTCATGTAATTCGTGACTTAATCCTTTTCCAGTCTCGTCATGTCAAGAAGGTTAAGTATGTCATTTAAATTCGTGACTTAACCCGCCTACGTGTCATGTCAAGTTGGCTAAGTGTTGTCGTTTCAAGTTCATGACTTAGCCCTACAAATCGTGTTCAAGTTGGTTAATTTGTCTTTTCATGTTCATGACTTAACCCTTATTGGCATTAATTGATTCGTTAATGCACCGAACCACTCACATTGGATCCTATTGTTCGTAGACACTGGATTTGCCGGGCGGTTCCGGGCAGGTTTACGCTACGAACTCAACCCAACCTCGGGTTTCAAGCGTGATGTGACCAACTACCCACATTGGATCCTATTGTTTGTAGCAACTGGATTTACCGGGCGGTTCCAGGCAGATTTACAATACAAACTCAACCCAACCTCGAGTTGGCCACTTTCTTGTTTTCTAAAGTCATGCCCATGTTCTTATCAGATTCGTGCTATTTTCATAGCACATTCATATGTCAATTTCGTGCCCAACTAAGGCATGTTTCAAGTCAAGTTATGGCATGTTCAAGTCAAGTTTTCATGCCATATTTCATGTTCTACTTATGCCAAATTTCACTGTTTATGATTATAATCAATTCAAGTTTTGCCTGTTCTACCCAATCGTATCCCCAACGTATATAAACGTACTTCGTTCACAAGCATAAACAATTCAAGGGATAAAGGGGAATAACACCAAACATGTGATAGGCATATGTGACAATTCCAACATCACTTGCATAATAAACAGGCTATAACATATCACATGGTTTCAATACTAGCATGATGATAACTTGGCATAGTAATGGTTCCAACTTAGTTCAACATGATGATTTCAACTTTACATCATAGGCATAATAATCATTGCGGGCATAATAATAATTTTATTACAAACATGAAACATTAAAGGCATGGTAATTCTAATAGGCATAGTGGATTCCAATTTAGCATTTTTAACATAATGATTCTCATCTAGCATTATAAACATAATGATTCCAACTTTTCATCATAACCTAGCAATTCCCAATTTGTCATTAACATGATAGGTATATTAACATCACAGGCATAGTTTCATTAACATCATGGACATAGTTTAATTAGCATCATAGGCATGGTTTAATCAACATAAAAATTTCAATAAACATAGTGATTCCATGGACATGTATTAGTCCAACTTGCCATACAATTAAGCCCAAGTGATTCATAACAACATCAAAATCATGATAAGTTTAACTTGCAACATTAACATAGCAATATTCCCAAATTATGATTCAAAGTTAAACAATATAAACATGGATTAATAATAGTTCCTAAATCCGGTTTAAATTCATAGCATGTCCATGTTATTTTAGCGTTTTTGCCTGAAAAGTGACATAGTACTTACAATATGAAGCAAGCAAATTAAATCAAAACTTCAAATCAAATAGCCCCAAATCCGTTGTCTAAAGCATCGTAGTTGTTGTAGCTTCTAGTTGTAGCCTTCTAGAATCGTCCTTCGTCTTCTTTAATTTTGTTCTTTGTATTTCTCATTTAGATTTCTAGGTTTAATGGCGGCTGCATGAGGCTAAAATGAAATAGTATGATTTAGGCTAGGTCTTAGGGTCTTTTTATAGTGTTTAGGATTAGTTTTAGCCATAGGATAAACCCTAGGATAGATCTGAGCCATCTAAAATCGTTACAAGCCCCCAAAACAAGACCCAGGAGCCAAAACAGGTGCACCAGCCCGGCAAGGTCCGACCAGGGAGGTCGACCCCCATGTCGACACCCAGGTCGACTCCCCAGTCGACCTGGGGTGAGGTCGACACCCAGGTCGACTCCCCAGTCGACCTGGGGTGGGGGGAGGTCGACTCCTCACTCGACCCCCAATCAACCTAGGGTAGGGCGGGAATTTTCCCGCCTGGCTTGATTTTCTGAATTTTGAATCTGTTTTTAAATTTGAATTTTTGTGAAACTTTGCGAGGCCATATCTCGATCATACGGACTCTGATTTACGAAATTTCGGACTCTATTTCGTGTATTTTTCCGAGACGAACGCAATGGCGCAACCCATTTTACCTGATTTAGAATTTAACATTTAATTCTGCCTTGATTCTTGTCTTAACACGTTGTTAAAATACGGGTTGTTACATTCTCCCCTCCTTAAAGGATGTCGTGCCCGAAATCTCGAAGTTAGGGAGGATGTGTCCTACCATCCAATCATCCATCTACTCAAAACATCATCCACAAGCAACCATGGTCCTTAAAAGACTTCTAATGTTTTATGAACACATGCAAAGAGTGTGTGTATACGTTCCTTAGCTAATGCTAATGATCAGGCCTGATTGATCTTCTAAATGCAAAATATGTTTAGTGAAATGAATCCAATATGTATGCAAATTTTTCCTATTATAATTCAAAATTTCTACATGAGTGCACAAACATTCAATCATATGCAACAACCAAATGATAGCATTACCAAGTTTCCAAAATAAACACTCGTGCATATGCAAGTATGAAACTGTGACTGAGCCGATCTAGTGCCTAATGTGTATTCATGCATCCACGAGCAACCACTTGCGACCACTTGCAACCATTTCGCAATCATAACATGTTTCAATTACATGTTTACATCCAAAAAGATTCTACCTATGGTTCTCAAGATAGGATCGAGGAGATAACAAGACAAACATGGATAGGAAAAGAAAGGTATGTAAACTTATAGGAAAATAGATCGAGAATGTACCCTAAAAAAGAAATGGGTATATCGCGTGTATATTTTTTTCGATTTCCCAAGTTGCGTCTTCTTGGGCTTCACTCCACTGTATTTTAACTAGCTTGACTTCTTTATTCCTTAGCTCTTAGATCTTCATTCCTAAGACACGAATCAGAACTCGCCTCAATGTTACCACTTTTACGCCTACAAGGATGCTTGGCTCAACCACTTCGGAAGACCCATCCGCCTTATCTTCATTCTTATCACTCATACCTTTCCTATATAACATCTTAACAAGCCTCATGAAAACTATCTCCATCGTACGGGAAAACTCTCTACGAAGCTAGAAAGAAGATTAGCCGCAGGTAAAGCTACTGCGACTACAGATGGAGTAATGAAAGGGAAAGAGATTCAAACAAGGAAATAAAGGATAGTGCTAATGTCTTTTGGGGAATAGCCTTTAAAAACTTTTCTTGGAAAATGCTTCTTTGTAAATGGTTTTGAAAATAGTTTCAGAAGGTTTTCAAAACTTTTGCCCAGTCTTGGAAACCTTCTGCTCTGATACCAAGTGTAACACCCCACCTCCGCTAGGGTCACTCACAAAGGGAATGCACTAGTTTTGGAGAGGTATTATCGAGATAACATCACAGAATTATCACAAGATAGAACATAAATAAATAATTAAGTAAACAGCGGAAGAATTTATGAGCAAAACAGAACTTCATTTCATTCCAAAATAAACCATGTCTTTTACAAACATTTCAAATAACTTCATTACAACTGTCTTGTAATAATAGCCAAAGAAGCAATAACTTAAAAACAGAAAAATAGCTTATTCCCCAAGTGCAGTAAAAAGAAGCAGCCATAGCAAACCGTACATGCTGAGCCAAAGCAAGTGATATCCAAGCTAAGAGCTAGTGTTTCCTCCCTAAGAACCTGGGGGGGGGGGACGAAAGAAAAAGGGGCGAAAGGAAAAGGGTCAGTCATAAAGACTGAGTAAGTCCTAGTAACTTTCAGTGTAAAAACGGTTAAAACAACCTGTCATGTATGAACTGGAACTAAACTTAAGAATGGTGTCAAGGTGTACAAGATAGACTAAGGTGATCAGGATAAGTCAAGACAAGTCAAGTAAAGCATCACATGTTCAAGATTCGTTGCATCGACTGTACTAGTATACTAAGCCCATGTCACAAGTTAATCACGAAATAAATCCCACGGCCCAATATCATGAAATGACCCTGAAACGGGGTCTGACCCAAGTACGAGGTCCTACGGAGAGATTATCTAGTCGATCGGCTCCCTACAAGTTCTAGCTCGTCAAGTGTCCGTGTCATACGGCTAATCACGAATGTAGTCACCTGTGCTGGGTCCACCTTCGGGTGTATCAGCCCTAGGGTGTCAACCCTTGACACGATTCAGGATGCACAGATAAATCTACGGATACCCAGTGGCTTCCCCGGAATACGTGCACGACCGTAGTCCACCGAACCTACACTGGCATACCCCACTGCCGTCGTTCACCTCTTACAATCAGCCCAGTAATCGTGCCCCACCCGGCCTAGCCCCAGGGTACCTTGATACATCTAGAGGGTTACTGCTGAAAAGGGTCGTGTATAGGGTTTCGCCTTACATATTAGGTCATGTAATTCGTGACCTAACCCGCCTAACCGATTAAGTCATGTAATTCGTGACTTAATCCTTTTCCAGTCCAGTCATGTCAAGATGGTTAAGTATGTCATTTAAATTCGTGACTTAACCCGCCTACGTGTCATGTCAAGTTGGCTAAGTGTTGTCATTTCAAGTTCATGACTTAGCCCTACAAATCGTGTTCAAGTTGGTTAAGTTGTCTTTTCATGTTCATGACTTAACCCTAATTGGCGTTAATTGATTCGTTAATGCATCGAACCACTCACATTGGATCCTATTGTTCGTAGCCACTGGATTTATCGGGCGGTTCCGGGCAGGTTTACGCTACGAACTCAACCCAACCTCGGGTTTCAAGCGCGATGTGACCAACTACCCACATTGGATCCTATTGTTTGTAGCATCTGGATTTGTCGGGCGGTTCCTGGCAGATTTACATTACAAACTCAACCCAACCTTGAGTTGGCCACTTTCTTGTTTTCTAAAGTCATGCCCATGTTCTTATCAGATTCGTGCTATTTTCATAGCATGTTCATATGTCAATTTCGTGCCCAACTAAGGCATGTTTCAAGTCAAGTTATGGCATGTTCAAGTCAAGTTTTCGTGCCATATTTCATGTTCTACTTATACCAAATTTCACAGTTTATGATTATAATCAATTCAAGTTTTGCCTATTCTACCCAATCGTATCCCCAACGTATATAAACGTACTTCGTTCACAAGCATAAACAATTCAAGAGATAAAGGGGAATAACACCAAACATGTGATAGGCATATGTGACAATTCCAACATCACTTGCATAATAAACAGGCCATAACATTTCACATGGTTTCAATACTAGCATGATGATAACTTGGCATAGTAATGGTTCCAACTTAGTTTAACATGACGTTTTGAACTTTACATCATAGGCATAATAATCATTGCGGGCATAATAATAATTTTATTAGAAACATGAAACATTAAAGGCATAGTAATTCTAATAGGCATAGTGGATTCCAATTCAGCATTTTTAACATAATGATTCTCATCTAGCATTATAAACATAATGATTCCATCTTTTCATCATAACCTAGCAATTCCCAATTTGTCATTAACATGATAGGTATATTAACATCACAGGCATAGTTTCATTAACATCATAAACATGGTTTAATTAGCATCATGGGCATGGTTTAATCAACATAAAGATTTCAATAAACATAGTGATTCCATGGACATGTATTAGTCCAACTTGCCATACAATTAAGCCCAAGTGATTCATAACAACATCAAAATCATGATAAGTTTAACTTGCAACATTAACATAGCAATATTCCCAAATTATGATTCAAAGTTAAACAATATAAACATGGATTAATAATAATTCCTAAATCCGGTTTCAATTCATAGCATATCCATGTTATTTTAGCGTTTTTGCCTATAAAGTGACATAGAACTTACAATATGTAGCAAGCAATCCAAATCAAAAATTCAAATCAAATAGCCCCAAATCCGTTGTCTAAAGCGTCGTAGTTGTTGTAGCTTCTAGTTGTAGCCTTCAAGAATCGTCCTTCGTCTTCTTTAATTTTGTTCTTTGTATTTTTAATTTAGAGTTCTAGGTTTAATGGCGGCTGCATGAGTCTAAAATGAAATAGTATGATTTAGGCTAGGTCTTAGGGTCTTTTTATAGTGTTTAGTATTAGTTTTATCCATAGGATAAACCCTAGGATAGATCTGAGCCATCTAAAATCATCACAAGCCCCCAAAACAAGACCCAGGAGCGAAAAACAGGTGCACCATCCCAGCAGGGTCCGACCTCACCCAGGTCGACTCCCCAGTCGACCTGGGGGGAGGTCGACACCCAGGTCGACTCCCCAGTCGACCTGGGAGGGGGGGGGGGAGGGGAGGTCGACTCCCCAGTCGACCTGGGGTAGGGCGGGAATTTTCCCGCCTGGCTTGATTTTCTGAATTTTGAATCTGTTTTAAAATTTGAATTTTTCGTGAAACTTTGCGAGGCCATATCTCGATCATACGGACTCCGATTTACGAAATTTCGGACTCTATTTCGCGTATTTTTCCGAGACGAACGCATTGGCGCAACCCGTTTTCCCTGATTTAGATATTAACATTTAATTCTGCCTCGATTCTTGTTTTGACACGTTGTTAAAATACGGGTTGTTACAGTTTTGAAAAATAATGCAGGTATATTTAATTGAAATTAATGTATATGAATATATAGATATTTGAAAAACTATTATAAAATTTATATAGTTAAAGTAATTAAATTGATTTTATAAAAGAATACTTACAAAATCAAGTAATGCGTAAAATCACTTTTATGAACTTATAGTTCTATTCAGAAATATTAATCCAGTCCAATCTAAATCCATGTCTCAAAATTTCTTTTCCTAACTAGATTTCATAGTAAAATCAATTCCCTTTTAAAATAATTTCCAAAACAACTTCAACTTAAGTTATTAACCAAAGGAAGATTTGTTAAATTTCAAATTTATTAATAAAACTTGTATTAATCATGACTTATATGAGCATATTCCTCTCATACTTGAATTTTATATTCCAAAAGGTTCGATTTGAACACTTCATGATTAATAAATCCCCAACAACTTTTAACGTTAGTTGTTACTTCGAATGTGATTTATTAAATTATAACTTGTTAACCAAACCCGCATTCATTATGACTTAGAAGACCATATTCCCTTTTTACTAGAACCTAAACATTTTTCATTTTGACAAAACTTTTTTTTACATTCATATGGCGGAAATTCATTTGACAATTCATAAAATAAGTTTCTGAAAACATTTATCAAGTCTTTGCAAAATTTTTCATTGAATCATTCAATTCAAGAATTGTCATATTATCAAATTCATTATATAAACATGAAGTTATTAAGGATTTATTTAAATAAATTAAAATTAAGTTTTAACTTGCAAAATCACTTTAACAATGTACTTTCGTACAAATTGGTTTCTTATGAAAATTCAAGTAAAATTTGAAAAAATTGCTTTTTACTTTCTTTATGCTATATAAAAATTTCATTTAAAATGTCTACTTTTAAAAATGACACAATATTTTAAAATATTCTTAATTTATTGACCACTATGTCCGTATAAAATTTTCTATCCTATGATCAAGTGGTACGGATATTTATCATTTCAATGCGTTCTTTTAAATATTCTAATCCCGGGTACGTATCATTTCAACCCGCATCCTAAATCGATTCGAGTACACAGGGTTTCGGGTATGTATCACTTCAATCCGTGATGATTTTCTAAGGAAAAAGGGAACTTGCATGTTGAGAAAGTAAACATAGCATGTCAAGCATACATCCATATGTGTCATATGGAATAATAGAGTGTGTCGCATATGTATAATCACAAGGCAAACTAATCTAGAGCTCCCTAACATTTCATCCAACATCTCAAATGTTTAATTCACTTAACAATCAGTTAGTCTGTGAGTGAGAAAACTCACTTTCCGTGGCAGCAAAAGAAGGCACAATATAAGTAGAACGACGCAAATGGCTACAAGTACACATTCGTTACCTAGAACAAGAGCACGATTTTTATTCAAAAATACAGACTGAATTTTATGTGTAAATTTACAAAAAAAATTCAGTGAAAATAAATGACCAAAACCAAGTTGCTGCAGCCGGGTTCGAACTTTTGACCTCTCAGTACTGAGTTATATTTCAAACTCTCAGCTACATACAACTTTTGTTCAAGACAGAAAGGTATTAACTTGCATGTACTAGCAAATGATCGAGATGAAACACAACACTACTCGTAGATCTGCATGTGTGCTCCACTGGTACAGCAGTACATAGGGTCAAATCTCGACAGATACGGTGTGTATAAACATCGAAATTTTCCATGGACAAACATGGAATCAACATAATAAGGACCCGGCTGATATGACCCCTTGCATTGCCACTCAGACATGTATACATTTTAGCACATGTATTTATATTGTGCCTCATTAGTTGAAACCATTTTGGCTCGCACATATATGGGAATACATATATATATGCTGCGCATATACTAACCTAGCTTTTAACAGAAGAAAGGATGGGAAAGAAGGCTCACGACAATACTGTGTACGTCATCGGAGAAGAGGATCTGAGCTTGGATGGGCGCTGGAGCGTAGATGGCTCGACTTGCGAAACTCAGACGCAGACCACCGGAGAGGAGCTACTGCTAATTAACTTTGTTTGCCTCTTTTTTTTTTATTTTTCTTTTTAATCCAAGTTGGCAAAAGCGATCTCGGGTTCAGCGGCGCAAGAGAAACCTCCGGTGACCGGAGCTTAGGCCACTGGCGGCATCAGGTGGTGGGTAAGGTCTGGAGAGGCATAGTTGCTTGAGGCTTCGAGTACAAGTGTGGGTTTTTATAACAGCACATGCAGTCACGAGGAAGAGAGAAAAGAGCGGAGCTAAGGAAAAATGGGTCTGCGACTTTTTTTTCTGTTGTCTTTGCGTGGCTCCGGGCTTAGCAGAGGGAGAGATGGAGTTGGAGAGCAGTGGTTGGCGGCGGCGCTTGTAGTGGTGGCTCCAACGTCAGTCAGCGGGTGTCGGGTGGTAGAGACGCGTTTGAAGTGGAGGTGCAGGTCTTTATTTTTCTCAAAACTGGAGCTGTAAGAAAGATATGGGTTCAAGGCTTTCTAGCCTCTCACGCGAAGCAGAAGGTGACATGGGACTTGTTGTAGGAGGAAAAATGGTATGTGTTTTGCAATGGTTTTCCTAAGTAAAGATTTTTATTTTAGAGAATGGGTATTGAGCAGAGGAAAGAGATTATTTGTGTGGAGAAGATGGAGACATACAGGTGGGAGGAAAGTTGGGATGCCTTTTTTATTTATGAAGTTCATATATTTTAACTGAGAAAGCATTGGATTCTCTACACATCGTATTTTCCTAAATCTTGGCTACTGTCACCATATATTTGCTTCTGACAGAGATAGATATTTAAGATCTTGTACAATGTTTTTCAAATATTAGCAACTGACAGGCAGAGATATTGTTGTTGCCACATTTTAGAAAGAGATAAATTTTTTTAAACTAAAGAGGAAACATGAAAGAATAATTTAGAGAGAGAATGGACCCCTTTCAGTGGAGAAAAGAAAATTTGGCTGAAAATTTATTTACATATGTATCGAGGTTTTGAAATTCAAATTTGTGTTTAGACTGTGCATTCCCTTCCTTGTTTGTTAACGCAGTTTAGGAAAATTATAATTAAAATTTCTTATTTTCTTTTATTCATTATTATTTATTTATCTATATGGACATGAAGGGACAACGCAGCGAACACGCTAATGAACGTTGAACTGTTCTACGCACAATCTACTCTTTTAGTGAATGCGCATTACGAATAAACAACGCTGAAATTTTTTAATGGAGAATGTTGAAATTATCCAACGTTAACTCTTTAATTAAAATAAAGTTTTATTTTTAATATTAAAACTATTGATCCATTTCCTTTATTTTAAAAAAATTTATTAGTTCATTCTTTTTTTTATTACCTCAGTTGGATTACAAATGGTGTCATCTTGACATAAATTTATACTTAATGGTTTATTCCAAACAAAATTAATCACTATTTTTATTAAACTTCAACTTTTATTTTGAAATTAAATTTGCCAATGATATAATTTTCTTTCCAAATTAAATAAGAGACAAGTCAAAGTTAGATTCCGAAATATATATATATATATATATATATATATATATATATATATATATATATATATATATATATAACTTAAAGTTGATTAGCAAAGTAAAAATTTTTATTAGCAAAATGTTCATGTAAAATTTAATTTACAAAATAATCCATATATAAACATATTCAAATTCCGTTCAAAATAAATAACAGCCCATTTCTGAATTAGACTTCAAGTACAAGCACATTTTTCTTTTTTAAACCAAATTACAAGATCAATATTAAGTTCATAAAGTTACAATTAACGTGGTTGTAACTCTTGTTTCAATAGCATCCGTATTTTAAACAATAGAGGCATTTTTTCTTTAAAGATTCAAATTGGTTAGAAATGTTGATCTCGTTTTGAAATGTTTGCAAATCCATGGAAATGGTTTATGTATATTGTTCAATGTAGACAAAATTCCAAATATAAATATATATTTTCAGTTAAATCTTAATTTAACCTATATTTAAATATGTCGAAATTACCGGTTCATTACATAAGGTGAGAGCAGGTATTTTATCATTTATCATACCTTCTAGCTGACCTTATTAGATAACCTCCTTAATCACTTACTACTTCCCATAGGATAGGCGGCCATATCTGACTCTTTTAATTTACAGGTTTGGGTAGGCCAACACACACCTGCCGTTTAAGACCCATACATTGAAAAACCTATGCCCAAGTGGACCCTTTAACCCTAGTCTCTTAGCCTTTTAGGACCCAGGAAGCGGACTACACGCGAAGGTTATTCGTTCGTCTCCCATTTTCCTTTAACACCTTTCCCTTTTTGGGATAAAGTAGACTACGTTATTAAGTCATTCCCATTTAATTCCTTCACATGGAAATACTATACGTACACCATTTATTTGTATCCCAGGTTTATATGGTTAATAATGCCTCATATTATTAACCTACTAAGTCCAACTATATTTTTAATTATAAGTTTTATTGACATAAATAAGGGAGATTATGTTCCCTTTTCCTTAGGATATTTATTTAATTTCTTCCCTAATTTGGACTTAATATTTAAATGGCAATCAATATCCATTAATCCCCCTTTTGACACCCATTTCTTTTTATTTCCATTTTATTGCCCTTTATGACTCTAACAGTCATAATTTCCTAAGGCAACTATGTATCAGTCCCAAGTTATCTATTTTTTGTACCCTAACGGAAAATTACTATTCTTATTTATTTATTGAATGTTGTGTGTATATATATATATATATATATATATATATATATATATATATATATATATATATATATTCACACACCAGGCCTCTCACATTAAGTTGACTACCTGTGGATGCTGGATATGCCGGTCGGTTCCAAGCAGACTTCTACCACAAGTGAACTTAACCTCGTGCCTTAGTATGATTATATTTATGCATTAGACCCCTCATAATAAAATGACTACATATGGTTGCTAAATTTGTCAGTCGGTTCCAGGCAGACTTCTACCCCAAGTTGAGTTTAACCTTCAGACTAAATGCAGTTATAATCTAAAATTCCTAATTGGGGTCCACAGCAATTATCCTAATTTATTTTAGGAATTGTAACCGTTTATCTATGCATATTTATTATCCCCTAATTAATATTGGTTACAATGGTTATTTCTTTATTTGCGGTCTCATTTATAGAAGTTAATTACATTTATTGCTACAAATGGTCACCACAAATATATTAATTCAAAATGGATTATATTTACACATAACTCCATATTTGAACTTTATCCAAACATTCAACATTTGTCAAAACCGTTAATTATTTATTTATGGCCTCATTTATAGAAATGAATTACACTAATAGCTGCAACGGTCACCATAAATGTATTCATTTAGTATGGAATATAAATTTACATGTATGATTTCATAAATGAATACCATTCAACATTTGGTACAATGCATATTTTTACCGTATTACGCTGATTTGGATGGATAATATGTATATATTTATTTCTATGTTTTTGTGTGGTCAACGTAGTTATTATTTTTATTCGTAAATTTAAATTAATGATTTGGTCACATCAATCAACCAAACATTCCCTTTTTACGTTCAATCTTGCCTTAAAGGCTTCAAGTCTCGCAGGGACCGTTAGCCAAAATCATTGTAAACCATGCCAATTTTGTAATACTGACATATTTCCGGATCACAAGAAATATATCTAATGTATCTTTATTTTGGAATAGTCGATGCAAATTACATACAAAACATATATTTGTTTTTATATGTACCTTTGCACCACTTTTCCTCTTTTTTCATACTTCTTGTGATTTTAAAATAATGCCTCTTTATTTGAAAATGAGGAAAACAACAAATTTACAATGCTTGAGCCAAAAACCTAACAAAATTAAATGTAAACAAGGAATATATCTTTTGTTCTTAAAATCACATAATACACAAATTCACCTTTTTACCTGAACTTACGAATTTCATATTTCAGCACTGAACTAAAGATCTAGAACATAACTAGAACAATTTTTTATATTTAATGTGACAAATTTCCAGATCCGCAGTGTTATGTGGCATATACAACATATTTCATAATTCATGACATAACTTGTAGGAATATGTGGGAATATATATAAAAAACCTAAAATTCATGTTTATGCATAATCACACTTTATCGCTTACCAATTTCAAACATATTCATAACCAGAACTGATGGTTATCACAATTTACAATTATTTAAATTACAAATCTGATAGGCATAAAACATAGATTGGCCTCAATCGAAATAGATAAATAATTATATCTGTATTAGTAAGTTTCTCACTCACCTTATAGCTTCCAATTTCTGAATTATGAACCTTTTTAGTTTAATAATCCCCAAACTCTTACAAATCTACAGTTTACCTAGAAAGGGAAAAAATCAAGATACGTAGAAATGTAAGAAAAAGGGAAAAGAGTGAAGAATTTATCGTTGGGCGTCAAATTTCATTCCTTTCCATTAGCTCTGCTTGCTCTCTCAATTTCACATGAATTTGATTTGATTTGATATGTATGAATATATTCTGTTTTAGAATTTAGGTTTGGAGAGAGAAAAAAATGGCAGAGCTCTACTGCCTCTGTAGATTTATATGGAGAAAGAATGAGGCTCTACCCCTTTTTTATAGGGGTCGAAATGGCCATGGACCATTGGATTCATTTTAATTAACATCCGTCCATCTGTTTTATAGTTTTATAAACCAAACCTATATGACCCTGTCGTTACTGTGCAGACTGAAGCCCAGTAGGTCAGCCTGGGCGGTCGACCGCCTGGTCCTCAGTTGCCCAGGTCGGCTTGGTCAAATAAGGTATAATATTATTAAATACTCGGTTTATTTCTTTTCGTTCGTTTTTCGTATTTCTTATTTCATCCGTAAGTTTTTCATACGGACTCCGTTCACGAAACTCCAAATATAAAAGTTGCCCAGAATTCCGAAACGAACACAAGTGGTTAAAGTTTCATGGCCAAATTCCATCATTTCCATAAATTCCTATTTTTTGAGTTTCTAATTAAATAACCATTTATTGTCAAAATTCTGGGTTGTTACATTCTTCCCCACTTAAAAGGAATTTCGTATCGAAATTCTGACAGCTAGTTTGTACATCCACTTTGCAACGATGTGTATGTGTGCATGGTGTACATAATGCATTTCAACCATATAACATGCATGCAAGATGATTCTAAACAGGGCCTTCTATATGTATGTATTGAGATTTTTAAAACACTTTCAAAATCATGATGCAATCCTAAATATACTACAAGTTCTATACAAAAGCAAATTTTAATAATTATTTTTCATCCATAACCTTCGCACAATTATGAAGAAAAGTGTGAAGCAACCAATTTTGCATTCATTACCTACCATCCAAAACGTACGCAATCTAATCGTTTCCTATTTAATTTCTCCTAAATCGAAACAAGGAAATTGGAGCTAATATTTTTGACATTTTTCCTACTCACAACTTTTCCAATTCTCGCCCTATAGTGGAATTTCCACCTCAGCTTACCCAAATACTCCATAAATTTCCATATGTAGACTGTAAAGGAGGCTTAAATCAAGCTCTAGAACATAAAACGAGTAATTTAATAACTCTCGCGCATCATTGGCAAGGTATGGGAACAACGTTTCCAGGGCCAAAACAGCATTTTCCTTATTGTTTTTACCTTTTTTATTATATCGTCGATCCAATTGCACCACTAAAACATGCACACAGAGCATCCAAACACCTTCCTTAAGCTATTCATATGACCAAAAATTGGGATTTTTCACAAAAATAAATTTCCGCTTAAAACTTGCCTTGTTTAATTTGAAAATTTCTTTCCAAAATCCACTTTCCTATAAAATAAGAAAATGATAATAATAATATTTTTTTTCAAACAATGTTTTCCAAAAACTTCAAAAATAAATTTTGCGGAAATGTAAACGATTCAAGTCACATGTTGGCCAAAAAGAAAGTCAGTCACACCAAAAATGCGAAAACTTAAATCACACACAAAATGACCAAAATAAATTTTATCTTTAATAAGGAACGACGATTTATTTATTAATATACTCGTGACGTAAACAACGCAAAACCGGTCCTTAGCTAAAATTTATCCAACACATAATTTGTGACGGCCCGTCCCGGACCAGCCGACATTTCCCCGAAATGCGCTATGCCAATGGCCGACTAGCATGGGACGAATGCCAACGAAAAAGGGTTTGAATCTAAGACTACCAAAGGAACCTGTTGTATATCTCACAGCGCATGGAATAAAATATAATAATAACATAATCTTTGACATAAAACAGGCAAGATAGTGCATAAGCTGAAAACTAAACCATCATCGCAGCAGAATCCAAAATACAACTTATGATCCAACAACATCATTATTACAACCTCAAAATACTGTCTCTAAAGCAAAAGAAAGAAAAGTACGCTACTAAAGCCTAAGCAGTGACCAGCAACAACACAGGGAAAATATATGTAATAGTACGTGGAAGCCTCCTGCTCGTCTCTGGACAGCTACTCGTGCATACTACCTAACATGTCTCTAGTCTGCTTGTTTAAGAGCACCCAGAGTAATAAGAAGAGGCATAAAAATCGGGGTCAGACAAAAAGTCTGGTATGAGTGATAAGTAGCAAAACAAAACAGAACAACAGGTGTAAGTAAATCATACCTGAACTTGGACCTACAACCAAAGAGTTAGCACAACAAGATGTGCAGTACTCTAAGGTAACACTAACATAAAGTGTAAAAGATAATATGGTGTGCTGCATGACATGGTGATAGCAAACATCAAACATAGAAATCATCCTCGCATCTATCACTCAGTGCGTAAAGCATACGATATCCACCACCTAGATCACTGTACACTTTGCTATGATCACTTGCCCATGGGAGTCACAATGATCCCATTGCACTGATCCATAGCCACTAATCCTTTGTTATGTGCACTTCCCCCTTTGGATCATGATGACTCCGCTGCACTGGCTCATAGCCATGCTACGATCACTTTGTCCCTTTAGAGTCATATGGACTCCACTACACAGATCCATAGCCTAACATTTGTCTCTCAGTGGTGAATCAAAGCTAAAGACATCGGTAACCCCTTTGCAGAGGTCCCGCAGCAAAGTTCAATCATGAAGTCAACTCATTGGTTTCCATCTGGATCATGAGTTCTTACTTCCTATTTGAACTGCCTTTGCATCTCGGGTTTTGGTCCTCATCCTGGTTCGTGACCCTTGGGTTCGGCTCGTGATCCTCCATATCGGCTCGTGGTGCTCCAAAGCTCCGGTTCGTGGTCAGCTTCCTTGGCTTGTGGGTCCTCACATGTGGTCAGCTCGTGGTGACCATGGTGGAGCAGTTCGTGGGCGATGCTTCAGTCCGGTTCGCGATTCGCCCTCAACTCTGGTTCGTGATGAACGACACGTGGTACAAGTGCTCGACTTGAGGAGGTGGTTCATGGTTCAAGCTTCGGGTCGTGGTTCACACATTGATCCAGCTCATGGTACCCATGTGTCATGGTGCTCTCTCGCTCTGTTTCGTGGGCCTTAGACCATGAGTCGGGCCGAGTCATGAGGGGGTGTCATGAACAGGTTAATGTACTGTTGCCCGTAACTTTTCCAGCAAGCTATTTACACCTCACGATGGCGTTTACGATCATTCTAACCATTTTAAGAAATCATGAAACATTCTAAACAGTAATAGAAACATGTAGAATCAACCATAAACACTAAAACAACAATTTAACATGTCGATATGGATCAAACATACCCAAAACCCATGTTTTCCCCTTAATCATGTTTTAATCAAATCTAACGTTAGGAATAGCAAAATCATGTCCAAATTAACCCAAATTTCTAACAGAGGCATAAGCTAATACTTAAGGATTTTTACATATTTTTTCATATTTTGACAATGCATAATTTTGTTAATTATCACTAATCGCCTCTAATAAGTCGTAATTAGTGAAAAACAATGCAAATCACTCACCTTAGCCACAAGTTAGTCTCAGATCTGAAAATATCTCTGATTTGGATTGAATCTCTATGTGTACCAGAAGTTCTATCCCAATCTCTATGCTAATCCGCTTTAATTTGATATTGATTAGGCTAATATTTGATTAGAAAGTGATTAAGGATGATTTTAGAAGGTGGAGGCCATTGTTCGGGTTAGAAGGTTGTAACACCCCGTGAATTCTATAACATTAAGCTTCATAAATTAAAGTGTAATTAATTCTAAATTAAAGAATTAAAGGAAACGGGTTACGCCATTGCGTTCGTCTCGGAATTCTGCTTGAGTTAGAGTCCGAGTTTGCGTGAATTGGACTCCGTATGAAGGAGTTATGACCTTCGGAAGTTTCAAAATAAAATTTAAAATTCAAAAAGCTAATTTTCAAATTCAAAATTCGAAAAACAAGCTCAAACTGGGTTGGGCGGGAATTTTCCCGCCAAGGGACCAAGTCGACCATAGGGTCGACCATGGTGTCGACCTGGTCACCCCAGGTCGACCATAGTATTGACCTGGGTGTCGACCTGCCTGGTCGACCTGGCTGGCTGGGTCTGGCTCTGGCTCGAATTTCTATGGCTCGGTGTGTCATTATGGATGACATCACCTCTTAATTGGCTATTTGAACTTTGTATGGTCTAGATTCCTCCTGTCTTCATCTGGCGGCTCAAAACAATTTAAAAATCTATATATACACCCTAAGTCTCAACTAAAATTCACACAAAAATATGATTGGAGTCGTCATGCTGCCGGGAAGGAATTGAGTGTAGCCATCAAGAGAGAGGAGCTTAGAGACGAATCAAATTAAGAAGAAGACTAAAGCTTAATCAAATTAATCAACGCAACGTTAATCTACCCAAAGGAACGCATCTCAATTTCAGAATTCAGAATCCAGAGTTCAAGATTCTGCATTCGTTGTAAGTATAGTGACCTTTCAGAATATGAATAAAACTGTGACGTGATTCGATGTAAATGAAAATAGAATTGTGTTATTGTATGTTAATGATATAAATTCTGTGTATTGTAATGATTCTGTCATGACTTGTGTATTGATATTTGTGGCCTAAATTGATAGATCAAGCCTATTGAACAATTGTATATGAAAACAATGGCACTTGCAAGTTTGCGGCAAAAACTAGAATTTGATCCCTTTATGTTTATGTTTATGGCATGGACTATATACATTCTCTAAGTCTAAATTAAGGCTTATGTAATCATGTTCTAGATTTGAGACCTTTTATGACTATATGACCCAAAACCTATGAACACATTCTTAGGTTTATTTGCAAGTATAATTGGATCTATACTAAGTACCGTTTGGATTACATAAACTATGCAAGTTTCATGTTGAAATAGGCTATATGGTTAGTTAAAATTGTACATTTTGGTGATTATACAACATGTTAGTTCTGTTGTTGACATTATGCCAAGTTAAACATGTTTAAACCCAAGTTTGTATAAGCCTAAACTATGCCATTTCATATGTCACATACTTAGTTATACTTTGATTTGAATGCAAGTTCACATGACCCATAATTTATGTTAGTTGAATCGCTAAATTGCAAGTTCATGCGCCACACACCTTTATGTATTGTAAAATATTACATGTTCTTGATTTCCCCTTTTTTCTCACGTTTATAAAGTTGGGCTGAATTGTGTCGAGCCCAACACTTGTTATAATGTTGCGAACGTACAAACGGGGGTAATAACGTTTGGTGTAAAACATGAAATATATGTTGGCATGGTTGGCACATCCCAACGACAATGACATTTAAGCAGTATGAATTGTTATACCCAAGAATAAAGGACATGACATTTACATATAATTGAGAAGTGATAAAATATGTAAATTTAGAAAACACGGTACGCTTAACCCGAGGTTGGATTGAGTTGTGATGTAAACTTGCCCGGGCCCGCCCGGCTATCCAGTAGTCACAACAATACCTATCCAATGTGGGTGGTTAAGCATTGAGCCCAATAAGGACCCTAGCTTAGACTGAGCTACGATGTAAACCTGCCCGGAACCGACCGGCACATCCAGTAACCATAGCAATATCTGTCTATTGTGAGTGGTCAGGTGCTTTAAGAGGCTAAGGACTGATGGTAGGGTTAATTCAACTATAAACACTTAACCAAATTCAACATATTAACAAGAATTGATGGGTGAGGTTAGGTAAATACAGACACTTAACCACTTAACATGTTTGACTAGAAAACCCTAGTAATGAGGGACCCGTTTCAGTAGTAACCCAAGTTAGGTATCATGGTACCCTGAAACTAGGCAGGGTGGGGCACGATTACTGGGCTGATTGTAAGCGGTCAAAATGATGGTGGTGGGTGCGCAGTGTAGGTTCTAACGGGGTGCGGGCGTGCACACACTCCGGAGCAGACAAACAGGGCACTGGGGGCACCAGTAGTATAACCTATGCCGTCTAGAATTGTGTCGGGGACGCCACCATGGGTCTTGATACACCCCATGGTGGGACCAGCATAGGTATCTACAATTCTTGGGGGCCGTATGACACATGTTTATGCGAGTAGGAGCCGATCTTAAGAAAAATGGGGATCACTTCACCCTCAGAATGGGGTGCCAGTTAGAATAAGCTCAAGTAGGTACATAGATATATTTTGGGTGCGATAGTACATTCGATTCTGAACTACACTCCCTTAGCTTGTGATACTTGCCTGTTTTCAGTTTGTATCTATCATGCCCTTTTTCTTATTCACATACTGAAGAGTCACTAGATTTACTCAGGCTTTATGTCTGACTCTATTTTCTTTTTGTCTTGTTTTCTTTCGTCCCCCCCAGGTCCACAGGGGGGAAACAACTCAGCTCAATCAGACTCTTTGCAAGCTCCAAGACCGTAGGTGTATGGTTTGGATCTCTTTTGCTCGGATTATGGCTTTGGATATCACTATGGGGAATTTTGTCACTTTATTTATGTTCTATGCTTCTTTAATAATCAAGACAGTAATGAGGTTGTAATGCAGGAAGTATTTTGAGACAATTATGGAAATGTTGTGTTTGAACACGTATTGATGAAATAAAAGTCTGTTTGGTTTCCGCTGTTTAAAATATGTGTATTTATATCTGTCTTGTGTTTATCTATGGCTTTTACTTATAAAACTCCACCAAAGTTAAGGCATTCCCTTTGTGAGTGACCTTAACGGAGGTGGGGTGTTTCACTTGGTATCAGAGCATAGGTTTACCAGATAAGATAAAAGTTTTTGAAATTGTTTTTAAAAGAAAGTTTAAAGAAGCATTTATTTTTTGAAGAAAAAGTGTTACATTTTTAAAGAGGCATAATCCCCCAAAACCATGTGCACTATCTCTCTCTATCCTTCGTTTTGAATCTCTCCTTTCTGTTTCAGAATGTTTGGGGACCTTACTCCCCAGCTACAGATGCTTTTACTCCTCCTCCTCCTCCTGTACGTGAACCAGCAAACGGAAGAATCACCGAACAAGAAGACGGATAATAGTCAAGGAGGAAAGGACCACAACAATAATAACGAGACACGTGACAAATGGCAATGTTATTTCTATGGCATTGTTGGACATGTAGGGAATGACTGCAGAAAGAAGAAGAGGAAGATGAGTGCTACTTGTTTCCATTGTAGAGAGACTGGGCACCAAGCTAAGGACTGCCCAAAGAAAAAAGGGCAGGGATAGAAAGCCGGATCCACTTCAGGGGGTCGGGTTCATGTGCTAGTGGCACCTCCGTAGGAACGAGGTAGTAATATTTCTATAAAAAGTGTAGTCTATCTTTATGATCATCCAGTTCGCACACTTTTTGACTCTGGCGCATCGCGCTCCTTTATTTCATCTGCCTTAGTAGAATCTCTGCATCTAGACACAAGTATGGTAGAGGATCCCTTAGTAGTTTCAAATCCAATTGGGGGCTCCGCTTACTTGTCAATGGTTTGTTTGGGTTTGAAAATCTCTATTCTCAGCGTTGAGTTTAGTTGTAATGCCTTTGTTTTGGGCTTCTCGAGATATGGTTTGATTTAGGCATGGACGGGTTATCCAGTAATGGTGCCATTCTTGATTATGATAAAAGAGTAGTTAGACTGTTGACTCGGCTTGGTAACACTCTAGAAGTTTCTTGTAATCCCTTGAATGCTATTATGCTTAGTTATCTAGAGTCGCTTGATGCTTCTTATGAGAATTTACAGTTAGAGTAGTCTGGGAATATCCGGATGTCTTTGAGGAGGTGAAAGGCTTACCTCCGAGGCGGGAAATAGACTTCCGCATATATCTTGTGGATAATGCAAAGCCTGTAGCCTTACCTGTCAGACACATGGCTCCAAAGGAGAGAAAGGAGCCCAGTAAGCAGGTTAAAGAACTTCTCGAAAAGGGGTTCATTAGACGGAGCATTTCGGAATGGGGTGCTCCAGTGGTGTTCGCAACCAAAGTGGACGGTTCGCTTCGCCTTTGCGTCGACTATAGGGAGTTAAACAAATTGATCAAGAAAATAGGCACCCTCTTCCCCGAATCGACCATTTGTTTGATCACCTTGTAGGTGCATCGGTCTTCTCCCAACTTGATCTAGCAACTGGGTTTCAACAACTAAGAGTAGCGGAAGACAACATTGATAAAACGGCGTTCAGAACCCCAGACAGTTTCTTCAAGTGGCTTGTCATGCCTTTCGGCTTGACAAACGCAACCTCTTATTTCGTAGACCTAATGAGCAGGGTGTTTAGAGAATTCCTCAACAAATTTTTGGTTGTCTTCGTAGATGATATCTTAATCTTCTCAAAGAATGAGGAAGAACATGCTCAGCATCTGAAAGAAATCATGGATACTCTCCGTGCACATCAGCTAAAAGTCAAATTCGCCAAGTGCCACTTTTGGAGAAAGGATGTAAGATTTTTGGGGCATATAGTGTCCAAAGAGGGGTTGGCTGTGGACCCTGCGAAAGTGGTTGCAGTGCAAGATTGGAAGATACCAAGAAATGCAACCGAAGTTCGAAGCTTTCTTGGGCTAGCCGGTTTTTACCGAAAGTTTATTAGGGATTTCACGAAAATCTCAGCTCCACTCACAAGGCTAACAAAGAAGAATCTGGCGTTCACATGGGATTTGGACTGTGAGTTTGCTTTCCAACGATTAAAAAGGGTTCACACAACAGCCCCAGTTCTGACTTTGCCAGATGGAAGCAAAATGTTCACAGTATATACAGATGCTTGTGGTACGGGGCTAGGCGCTGTTTTGATGCAAGAAGGGAGGGTAGTAGCTTGTGGTGGGAGGCAATTGAAAGTTCATGAAAAGAACTACCCAACCCACGATCTTGAGTTAGCCTCCATCGTCTTTGTGCTTAAGTTTTGGCGCCATTATCTCCTAGGTGAGAAGTTCGAATTATACACTGACCATAAATCGTTGAAATATCTCTTCTCGTAGAAAGATCTTAACTTGAGGCAGCAAAGATGGATGGAGTTTCTTGCCTCGTATGATTTTGAAATTTCCTATACTCCTGGAAAAGGCAAAGTAGTAAAAGATGTGTTGAGCCGAAAGAAGCTACGCTTAAGCCCTCTCTTTGTAGAGAGGCAAAGCTTGGAGTATACAGCCAGTTTTAACTTTAGGCCCTCCTCTGATTTTGTAACGGGTTTGTTAGCATCTCTCGAAGTATGCCCTAATCTCTTGGACTCAATAGGGGCTGCACAACATGAAAACCCTTAGCTTGTTGATGTGATTGATAAACTTACTGGGGGTGAGACTTCAAGTCACCTCAGTAGATACGCCATCGATGACAAGGGTTGGATGCGGCGAGATGGAATATTATGCGTCCCACAAGCAAGGGAGTTGATAAAGAAGGTTCTCGAGGAAGATCATCATTCCAAGATGACTATACACCCTGGCGGTGATAAGATGTACAAGGATATAAAAAGGACTTTCTTTTGGAGCGGCATGAAAAAGGACATGGCAAATTTCGTTTATAAGTGCATGACCTGCCAACGGGTCAAGGCGGAACAAAAGAAGCCTGGAGGACTACTTCATCATTTAGAGGTCCCACAGTGGAAGTGGGATAGCATATCAATGGACTTCATTGATGGACTGCCTAGGTCGAGAAGAGGCAATACTAGCATTTAGGTAATAGTGGATAGGCCTACTAAAAGCGCCTACTTTATACCCGTTAAATGTAGAAGGACTGCCTCATCTCTAGCATCTCTTTATCTCAAGGAAATAGTTCGACTCCATGGGATACCCTCCAGCATTGTTAGTGACCGAGACCCTATCTTCACAAGCGAGTTTTGGTAGAGTTTGCAAGAAGCTGTAGGCGCACAGTTATGTTTGAGCACGGCCTATCAGCCCCAAACCGATGGCCAGACGGAAAGGGTGAATAGAGTTTTAGAGGATCTTTTAAGACTTTGTGTTCTTGACTTTGGAGGGACATGGGAGGATCACCTTCCTTTAGTGGAATTTTCCTACAACAACAGCTACCAAGCTACCATAGGCATGGCACCCTTTGAAGTCTTGTATGGAAGACTGTGAAAATCACCAACTTGTTGGTGGGAGTCTACGGATAAACTTATACTTGGGCGGGACATGATTCGAGAGACTTCGGAGAATGTGGACTTGATACGAAGGAGAATGAAGACTGCCCAAGAAAGACAGAAATCCTACGCCGACAAAAGAAGGACCGGCCTTGAGTTTGAGGTTGGGGATAGGGTTTTCCTTAAGGTATCTCCTTTAAGGAATGTCGTTCGCTTTGGATCCGCAAGAAAGCTAGCACCAAGATTTGTAGTACCGTTTCCTATCATCGAGAAGGTTAGGAAGATGGCCTATAGATTAGAGCTACCCGAGAGACTGGCGGAGTTCACAACGTCTTTCATGTTTCTCACCTCCGGAAGTGTTTGCATGAGTCTGCGGAAGTGGTGGAACCTAGCATTCTAGAAGAACCCAAAGTGGAACGTGAAGCAACTGTGAGGAGAGTTCCAACCCGCATCTTAGGAATTGAAGTGAAAAAGCTACACAACTGCAAAGTCAAGCTCGTTAAAGCTCAGTGGAGCGACGCCGAGGAAGACGCGACTTGGGAAACTGAGGACAGAATACGCGCTGGTTACCCTCTTCTTTTTGAGGGTACATCTTTGATCTCTCTTTTTCCTTAAGTTATGCTTTATCTACCTTTTTAGGTATATCTCCTCGGTCCTTTTCCTAACTCCTTAGGTAGAAAACAAATGGATGCAAACATGTATTTGGAAACATGTTATGGATGATGGCTGCAAATGGTTGCTAGTGATTGCTAGTGGTTGCTCGTGGTTGCATATACACACACACCCTAGGATTTAGATCGGCTCAGTCACTTCATATTGCATATGCATATATGTATTCTCATTTGTATGTGGTTGAAACTTGATATGCTATCATATGGTTGTCGCATTTGTATGAATAAGTTGTGCACTCATGTAGAATTATGAGTAGGAAAAATTTGCATACATAATGGATTCATGACACTTACATGATTCGCACTAAGGAGGTCAACTGAATCAGTAGACCGCCTGATTTATGCATTAGATAAGGACATGTACACACACTATGCATATGATCATGAAGCATTAGAAGTCTTTTAAAGACAGTGGACGCCTGTGTTTGTTGGTCAAGTAGATGGACGGTTGGATGGTACGATATACATTCTTCCTAACTTGAAGATTTCGGGGACGAAATCCTTTTAGGGGGGGGGGGGAGGGAGAAGAATGTAACACCCCGTGAATTATATAACATTAAGCTTCACAAATTAAAGTGTAATTAATTATAAATGAAATAATTAAGGGTAACGGGTTACGCCATTGCGTTCGTCTCAGAATTCTGCTTGAGATAGAGTCCGAGTTTGCGTGAATCGGACTCCGTATGAAGGACTTATGACCTTCGGAAGTTTCAGAATAAAATTTAAAATTCAAAAAGCTCGGTTTCAAATTCAAAATTCGAAAAACAAGCTCAAACAGGGTTGGGCAGGAATTTTCCCGCCCAGGGACCAGGTCGACCATAGGGTCGACCATGGTGTCGACCTGGTCACCCCAGGTCGACCCTAGTGTCGACCTGGGTGTCGACCTGCTTGGTCGACCTGGCTGGCTGGGTTTGGCTCTGGCTCGAATTTCTGTGGCTCGGTGTGTCATTAGGGCTGACATGTCACCTCTTAATTGGCTCTTTAAACTTTGTATGGTCTAGATTCCTCCTGTCTTCATTTGACGGCTCAAAACAATTTAAAAATCTATATATACACCCTAAGTCTCAACTAAAATTCACACAAAAAATAAGATTGGAGTCGTCATGCTGCCAGGAAGGAATTGAGTGTAGCCGTCAAGAGAGAGGAGCTTAGAGACGAATCAAATAAAGAAGAAGACTAAAGCTTAATCAAATTAATCAACACAACGTTAATCTACCCAAAGGAACGCATCTCAATTTCAGAATTCAGAATCCAGGATTCAAGATTCTGCATTCGTTGTAAGTATATCGACCTTTCGGAATATGAACAAAACTGTGACGTGATTCAATGTAAATGAAAATAGAATTGTGTTATTGTATGTTAATGATATAAATTCTGTGTATTGTAATGATTCTGTCATGACTTGTGTATTGGTATTTGTGGCCTAAATTGATTGATGCAAGCCTATTGAACAATTGTATATGAAAACAATGGCACTTGCAAGTTTGCGGCAAAAACTAGAATTTGATCCCTTTTTGTTTATGTCTATGGCATGGACTATATACATTCTCTAAGTCTAAATTAAGGCTTATGTAAACATGTTCTAGATTTGAGACCTTTTATGCCTACATAACCCAAAACCTATGAACACATTCTTAGGTTTATTTGCAAGTATAATTGGATCTATACTAAGTACCGTTTGGATTACATAAACTATGCAAGTTTCATGTTGAAATAGGCTATATGGTTAGTTGTTAAAATTGTACATTTTGGTGATTGTACAACATGTTAGTTCTATTGTTGACATTATGCCAAGTTAAACATGTTTAAACCCAAGTTTGTATAAGCCTAAACTATGCCATTTCATATGTTACCTACTTAGTTATACTTTGATTTGAATGCAAGTTCACATGACCCATAATTTATGTTAGTTGAATCGCTAAATTGCAAGTTCATGCGCCACACACCTTTTTGTATTGTAAAATATTACATGTTCTTGATTTCCCCTTTTTTCTCACGTTTATAAAGTTGGTCTGAATTGTGTCGAGCCCAACACTTGTTATAATGTTGCGAACGTACGAACCGGGGTAATAACGTTGGGTGTAAAACATGAAAATATATGTTGGCATGGTTGGCACATGCCAACGACAATGACATTTAAGTAGTATGAATTGTTATACCCAAGAATAAAGGACATGACATTTACATATAATTGAGAAGTGATAAAATATGTAAATTTAGAAAACACGGTATGCTTAACCCGAGGTTGGATTGAGTTGTGACGTAAACCTACCCGGACCCGCCCGGCTATCCAATAGTCACAACAATACCTATCCAATGTGGGTGGTTAAGCATTGAGCCCAATAAGGACCCGAGGTTAGACTGAGCTACGGTGTAAACCTGCCCGGAACCGACCGACACATCCAGTAACCGTAGTAATATCTGTCTAATGTGAGTGGTCAGGTGCTTTAAGAGGTTAAGGACAGATGGTAGGGTTAAGTCAACTATAAACACTTAATCAAATTTAACATGTTAACAAAAATTGATGGGTGAGGTTAGGTAAATACAGACACTTAACATGTTTGACTAGAAAACCCTAGTAACGAGGGACCCGTTTCAGCAGTAACCCAAGTTAGGTATCATGGTACCCTGAAACCAGGCACGGTAGAGCACGATTACTGGGCTGATTGTAAGCGGTCAAAACGATGGCGGTGGGTGCACAGTGTAGGTTCTAACGGGGTGCGGGCGTGCACACACTCAGGAGCAGACAAACAGGGCACTGGGGGCACCAGTAGTATAAACTATGCCTTTTATAATTGTGTCGGGGCCGCCACCATGGGTCTTGATACACCCTATGGTGGGACCAGCATAGGTATCTACAATTCTTGGGGGCCGTATGACACATGTTTACGCGAGTAGGAGCCGATCTTTTGAAAAATGGGGATCACTTCACCCTCAGCATGGGGTGCCAGTTAGAATAAGGTCAAGTAGGTGCAGAGATATAGTGTGGGTGTGATAGTACATTCGATTCTAAACTACACTCCCTTAGCTTGTGATACTTGCCTGTTTTCAGTTTGTATCTATCATGCCCTTTTTCTTATTCACAGACTGAAGAGTCACTAGATTTACTTAGTCTTTATGTCTGACTCTATTTTCTTTTCGTCTTCTTTTCTTTCGTCCCCCCCCCCCCAGGTCCATAGGGAGGAAACAACTCAGCTCAGTCAGACTCTTTGCAAGCTCCAAGACCGTAGATGTATGGTTTGGATCTCTTTTGCTCGGATTATGGCTTTGGATATCACTATGGGGATTTTTGTTAGTTTATTTATGTTTTATGCTTCTTTAATAATCAAGACAGTAATGAGGTTGTAATGCAGGAAGTATTTTGAGACAATTATGGAAATGTTTTGTTTGAACACGTATTGATGAAATAAAAGTCTGTTTGGTTTCCGCTGTTTGAAATATGTGTATTTATATATGTCTTGTGTTTATATGTGGCTTTTAGTTATAAACCTCCACCAAAGTTAAGGCATTCCCTTTGTGAGTGACCTTAACGGAGGTGGGGTGTTTCAAAGGTTGTAAGTGGCAGCATGAAAATAACAGAGGAAGGGTTTCTCTAACCCCTTTCAGGCTTTATATAACCCTAATCCCGAAATCCCCACTGTGCCTAGCTGCTAATTACCCTATTAAGCCCGATTAAGTTGTTTTTTTCACCATCCAAACCTTATTTCAGCCATATCTCCTAAATGGTAAGTCCGTTTGATTATTGTGACCACTCTACGGGAAGAGAAACCATCATCCAAAGCCAATGAAAGTGGTTTCAGTCAAAATTTCTTACCAATCAAAAATTATAGGCAAAACAAGATTTGCTAAGGGTAAAATGGTCATTTAAAAATCGGCAAAAATGATGAACATGAGAATGACCCCAATAGTCGTTCCTTATAGTAACACGACCATATGACTTCACATGAAAGAGAAATAAACATTCTACGATCCTCCGATACATAGATTGCGGGTCGTTGCATTCTCCCCCCCCTCGCCCCCAAGAAATTTCTCCTCCAAAATTCCTTAACCAAAACATATAAAATGATCCCGCATGCCTATCAATCATTTGCAACAATCAAACATACATAACAACACAATAAGCCAATTCTAGCACGCATTACTAATAAGGGAGTGTGATATCGATATTAAAACCATACCAGGCAAAAAGTTCTGGACACGTCTTCCTTATGTTCTCCTCTGCTTCCCAAGTATGGTCCTTCTCATTATCACTCCACTGGGCTTTCACTAATTTCACCGTCTTCCTCCGAAGTTACTTCGTATCATGTCCAACAATATGAATCGATCTACGGTTCCCAACCACCTCGGCTTCTACTTCAATATCATCTAGCTGATCCAGTGAAATAGTCATATCGGGGTCATGTACAAACTTCCTTAGCAGGAAAGCATGAAATATGTTGTGAACTCCCGCCATCTTGTCAGGTAATCCAACTTTATACGGTATGTTCCCCACTTGCTCAAGAACTAGAAATGGACCAACAAATCTTGGTGCCAACTTACCTCTCCTACCAAATTGAATCACACTCTTTAACAGAGAAAGCTAGAAGAATATTAAGTCTCCAACGGAGAATTTCAAATCTCTTCCCCTTTTATCAGCATAACTCTTCTGCCTATCTTGGGCAGCCTTCATTCGTTGTTGAATAACTTTTAACTTATCCGTCGTTTCTCTTATCACATTTGGTCTAAGTAAAAACTTCTCACCGGTTTACAACCAACATGACGGTGAGTTGCATGGTCTTCCATACAAAGATTCAAATGGAGCCATACCGATACTAGACTGATAACTATTATTATATGAAAACTCAACTAGATGTAAATGATTATCCCATTGTCCACCAAAATCCAATATACAAGCTTGCAAAAGATCCTCTAATACACGATTCACCCTCTTTGTTTGACCGTCAGTTTGAGGATGGTATGCGGTACTGAGATATAATTCTGACCCTAAAGCCTCTTATAAGCTCTTCCAAAACCCACGAGTAAACAACGAATCATGGTCTCTCACAATACTTTTAGGTACTCCATGAAATCTCACTACCCACTTCATATACAATTCCGCTAACTTAGCTATCGTTCTATTTGACTTGACTGATATAAACCTTGCACTCTTTGTCAATCGATCCACATCACCCAAATACTATCATGACCAGATCTAGTCCTTGGTAAACCATCAATGAAAATCAGTCAAGACTTCTTCCCATTTCCATTCGGCAACTTCCAACGATTGTAACAAATCACTAGGCTTCTTTTGCTAAGATTTTACTAACTGGCAATTCATATACTTGGAGATAAATTTCCCAATGTCTCCCTTCATCCCTTCCCAGTAGTAGGTTTGAATCATGTCTCGATACATTTTGTTACCACCGTGATGTATAGTCAGTTTTGAGTTATGACATTCTCTAAGCACTTCATCTCTCAATCCATTAACATTGGGTACAACTAATCCCCATTCTTTCAAAGCCATCCTTCCCGATCAAGTCCATACACATTCATCTCCTCACCATCGGTACTCATCTCTATATTGGAGATGATTTCCAATAAATTAGGATCGTCCTTCTAACTTAAACCAATTCGTTCAATCAAAGTCGGTCTGATCGTCAAACTTACTAACATCTGTGGATCCAATTCACATTTAGGTCTGAATCATATCCTGCGATATATTCCAGTTGCTTCCCTTCTGAAAACATAGCCCCTAAACTAGCATATCTCCTACTCAATGCATCACCTACCGCATTGCCTTTCCCGGGCGTGTATGTAATATTGTAATCATATGAAGCCAAGAACTCTAACCATCTCTGCTGATGAAGATTTAAATCCTTTTGAGAGAAAAGGTACTTTAATGACTTATGATCGGTAAACAACTTGAATCTTTCTCCCAAGTGATAATGTCTCCACATCATCAATGCGAACATGATCGCTGCGAATTCCAAATCAAGGGTAGGATATCTTTTCTCATGCGGTTTCAGTTGCCGACTTGCGTAAACTACTACCCTACCTCCTTGCATCAATACAACACCAAGTCCGATACCACCAGCATCCTGTATACCATCATGTCTTCATTCCCCTAAGGAATGACTAAGATTAGTGCACACGTTTACTTCTCCTTTAGGTTCTTAAATGCATACTCGCACCATTCGTCCCAAACAAGAGCTTGATTCTTTTTTGTCAACTGAGTTAACGGTGCTGCTATCTTGGAGAAGTCTTGAATAAACTTACGATAATATCCGGCTAACCCCAAGAAACTTCTTACGTCTATCACATTCTCGGGCGTAGACCAATCTTGCACCGTAGCTACTTTCGCAGGGTCCACGGCAATAACATTCTCTGAAACAACAAGGCCCAAGAATCTCACTGCCCTCCTCCAGAAATGACACATAGAAAATTTCTCTTTCAATTGGTGTCTCCTCAACAGCTTTATCACTGTCCTCAAATGTTCCTTTGGTTCTTTCTCTTTCCTCGAGTAAACCAAAATATCGTCCACGAACACAAAGACAAACTTATTCAATTGGTCTCTGAAAACTATATTCATAAGATCCATAAAATATGCTGCTACTTTGGTCAACCCGAAAGGCATGACCAACCCCTCATAGAATCCAGACGGCATCTGAAATGCTGTTTTGGGTATACTTTCAGTTGCTACTCTGAGTTGATGAAAACCTGTTGTGAGATCCAACTGGGATAACACTCTTGCTCTACTCAACTGATCGAACAAATCATCTATCCTTGGAAGAGCATACTTATTCTTCCTTGTCACCTTGTTCAACTCACGATAGTCCACACACAATCGAAGGGAACCATCTGCCTTCATAGCAAACATAACTGGTGCTCCCCACTTGGAAACACTACTTCGAAAAAATCCCTTCTTCAAAAGATCACCAACTTGCACTTCGGCTCTCGCTTCTCCCTTGGCGCCATATGACGAAACGACATTACTATAGGTCTGGCATCTTTCACTAAATCAATCCGATTGTCGATCTCTCGGTGTAGAGGAAGTCTGGTCACTTCCCCAAAGATATCCGGATACTCGCCAGCAATAGGCACATCTGATAACTCATCATATAGGATGTCGAGGGAATTTAGAAAACTAGCCATCATCCCATCACTAGATAGGCTACCAAGCAGTAACCTCCGCCCATCATCCTATCTAATGGTCACCGAAGACCCCTCACATTTTACAACCACCCCATACCTTTGGGGCCAATCTACTCCCAAAATAATGCCAAACCCAGTAAAGCCCAAAACAAAGCAATCACAAACAAATATACATCCATGACCCAATAAGACCAAATTCCAACAAATCATACTAAGGCTAGCCGAACCATTGATTTGGTTCGTCACAACTAAAGGTCTATCGACTATGTTAGGTTCCAATCCCAACCTATCCACCAGGTCACTAGATACGAAGGAATGGGAAGCCCGGTATCAAAAAAAAACTTGAACAGGAACATCATAAACAGAAAGCATACCTTGAATAATGATGCCCTTTCCCTTCTGCGCTGCAGTTTGGGCATTCGACGAAGAAGGAACAACGCTGATAGCATATGCTTTCACAATCTGCTTCTCTTTAGGAGGTTATGGACATTTATCCTTGAGATGTCCCGTTTGGCCATAGTTGAAGCACTTCCTGTCCGCTGGCTTGGCCCTACAATCCTTATAATAATGGCCCTTCTTGCCACAGCTGTAACACTCAACATCTTTCTTATCTTTCTTTTTCTGACCATCCTTGGTCTGATTCTGCTTCCTTTTATTCTGGGAATTATTCTTGCCTCTACCGCTTGCCTGCGGGTATGGCTCTCCTGTAGATGCAACAACAACCTCGGTCTTCGACTTAGGGTAAAGACTCTCCGAACTCAATGCTTTCCCCATAATAGACTCGAACGCCTCATCGATGTGGTTTATCAGTCTTTCCCCCAAGTACTCATCTTAGCCAGTTATGAACTTCTCGTTCTTCTTCCCGGCAGTTTCAATAAGAGACAATCCATATTTCGATAAAGTATCGAACTCAACAATATATTCCGAGACTGCCCTACCATTCATCTTAAGCTCTAAAAATTTCCTAAACAATTATGATATCTGAGCGGCTGGGATGAACTTATCACTGAGTCAGATCCTAAACTGATTCCAAGTAACTTGATCCTCAGGAGTAGCTACTTTAATAGAATTCCACCAATTCATAGCTCGTCCTTGTATTTGACGCGATACTAGCTTTCACTTCATTACATCTTCGATTCCCAGGTCCTCGAAGATACGCTCACAACTATCAAGCCAATCTTGAACTTCTGTAGCCTACTCCATTCCGTGGAACGGCTTCCCACCAAGACTGGTATAAACCTTGCAAAGCTTGGAAAAATCGGCCCTAGGCACCTGCTCTACTCACCACCACCATTAGCAGCATTAGGAACTGCTCCCTGAACATCCCAAAGCTTCTCTCTCATGAAGGTAGTAAAAATTGTCCTCATGTCACAGGCATTCGTATTGTTAGCCCCTAACCTCGTACTCCTCGTATTTCGGCTCATCGTCTAATCTGTAAAGAGAAAACGATTAACCATCTTCTTAGTAGTGACAATGCAGTGCGACTTCATCCTTACATATACTAATAGAATATAGATATATAACTTTTGAAAACCAAAATATCACAAGTACGCGCTCTCATATACGTATACTATCTCTCCCTGATGTCTTCCCCTAGGTTAATTACACAACCTAAGCTCTGGTACCAAATGTGACAGCCCGCCCCGGATCAGCCGACATTTCCCCGAAATGCGTTGTGCCAATGACCGATTAGCATGGGACGGTCGCCAAAGAAAAAGGGTTTGAAGCTAAGACTACCAAAGGAACCTATGGTATATCTCACAGCGCATGGAATAAAATATAATAATAACATAATCTTTGAGATAAAAAAGGCAAGAAAGTGCGTATGCTGAAAACTGAACCATCATAGTGGCGGAATCCAAAATACAACTTATGATCCAACAACATCATTTATACAACCTCAAAATACTATCTCTAAAGAAAAAGAAAGAAAAGGTACACTACTAATGCCCAAGAAGTGACCAGCAACAACATATGGAGAATATATGTAATAGTACATGGAAGCCTCCTACTCGTCTCCGGACAGCTACTCGTGCATACCCGCTAACCTGTCTCTAGTCTGCTCGTTTAAGAGCACCCAGAGTAATAAGAAGAGACATAAAACTCTGGGTCAGACAAAAAGTCTGCTATGAACGATAAGTAGTAAAACAGAACAAAACAACAGGTATAAGTAAATCATACCTGAACCTAGACCTGCAACCAAAGATTTAGCACAACAAGATATACAATACCCTAGGGTAACACTAACATAAAGTGTAAAAGATAATATGGGGGTGTGCATGACATGGTGATAGCAAACACGAAATATAACAATCATCCTCACATCTCTCACTCAGTGCGTGAAGCATACGATATCCACCATCTTGATCAGCCCACACTTTGCTATGATCACTTTGCCCTTGGGAGTCATAATGATCCCATTGCACCGATCCATAGCCACTAATCCTTTGTTATGTCCAATTTGCCCCTTTGGAGTCATGACGACTACATTGTACTGGCTCATAGCCATGGTACGATCACTTTTCCCCTTTGGAGTCATAAGGACTCCACTGCACTGCTCCATAGCCTAACATCCATCTCTCAATGGTGAATCAAAGCTATAAACATCGGTAACCCCTTTGCACGCATCCCACAGTAAAGTTCAACCATGAAGTCAACTCATTGGTTCCCATCCAGATCCTTGAGTTCTTACTTCCTATTTGAACTGCCTTTGCATCTCGGGTTTTGGTCATCGTCCCGGTTCGTGACCCTTGGGTTCGGCTCGTGATCCTCCATGTCGGCTCGTGGTGATCCAAAGCTCTGGTTCTTGGTCAGCTTCCTCGGCTCGTGGGCCCTTGCATGTGGTCGGCTCGTGGTGACCATGGTGGAGTGGTTCATGGCTAATGCTTCGGTTCGTTTCGCGATTCACCCTCAACTCCAGTTCATGATGAACGATTCGTGGTACAAGTGCTCGGCTCGAGGAGGTGGTTCTTAGTTCAAGCTTCGAGGTCTTGGTTCACACCCTGATCCAGCTCGTGGTACTTCCCTCAACATGGGTCGTGGTGCTCTCTCGTTCCGGTTCGTGGACCCTAGACCACGAGTGGGGTCGGGTCGTGAGGGGGTGTCATGAACGGGTTACTGTACTACTGCCTGTAACTTTTCGAGCAAGCTATTTACGCCACACGGCGGTGTTTTCGACCTTTCTAACCATTCTGAGAAATCATGATATATTCTGAATAGTAATAGCAACATGTATAATCAACCATAAACACAAAACAACAATTTAACATGTCGATATGGATCAAACATACATAAAACCCATGTTTTCCCCTTAATCATATTTTAATCAAATCTAACGTTAGGATTAGCAAAACATGTCCGAATTAACCCAAATTTCTAACAGAGGCATAAAGTAATATTTAAGAATTTCTACATATTTTTCTAGATTTTTATAATGTACAATTTGGTTAATTATCACTAATCACCTCTAATTAGCCGTAATTAGTGAAAAACAATGCAAATCAGGTACCAGTAGCTCTAGCCTAATCTCTATGCTAATCCGCTTTAATTTTATGTTGATTAGGCTAATATTTGATTAGAAAGTGATTAAGGATGATTTTAGAAGCTGGAGGTCATTGTTAGGGTTAAAAGGTTGTAAGTGGCGGCTGGAAAATGACAAAAGAAGGGTTTCTCTAACCCCTTTCAGGCTTTATATAACACTAATTCCGAAATCCCTAATCGGTCTAGCTGCTAATTACCCTATTAAGCCCGATTAAGCTGTTTTTTCACCTTCCAAACCTTATTTCAGCCATATCTCCCAAATGGTAAGTCCGTTTGATTAATGTAACCACTCTACGGAAAGAGAAACCATTATCCGAAGCCAATGGTAGTAGTTTCAGCTCAAAACTCCTTACGAATCAAAAGTTATAGGCGAAACAAGGTTCACCAGGGCTAAAACGGTCATTTAAAAACCAGCAAAAATCACGAACATGAGAAATAACCCCAATAGTCGTTCCCAAAGTTACACGACCATAAGACTTCAGATGAAAGAGAAATAAATATTTTAGGATCCTCCGATATGTAGAATGATGGTCGTTACATAATTCTATTCTTTCCAGCTCTAGGACAACTGTTAGTTTACATATGAAAATGAGATTTCAATCAAAAGGCATGCATGAATGGCATAAACATCTCCAAATGTTGAAATCTCATTAACCTAAGTCGTGCAATTTTAACAACACTATTAGTTACAAGCAAGAATCATCCTAACCAAGGTTTTAAATCTCAGATTTTGGCCAATATCTCGGATTTCTCGGGTGATATTTGAAACACTTTAAACTACGCTAGCTTCCAAATCTCGGATTTAGTCTAATATCTCGGGTTTTCATCTCAGCGATCTCGGGAAGATTTAAAAGCCTAATTCCAACCAAGAACCCGATGCTGGAAAGAGACAACAACAAAACAATACCAAAAATCCCAAAACAACGGCTATAAACTACGATATGTCTTGCTCTGTGGCTAGAGCCAAACCAAATTTTATAATCATTGATTAACCATATCATGGTAGAAAAATGCTCAATCTCATGTTCCCAACACTGGTGGTGTTGTTGGAGGTTCCCACATCACCATCTCTTCTAGGAGAGAATTTATGATGAGAAAAGAAACCTACCATAAAACAGCTTCTCATGGAAACACATCTAATATTTCCTAAGGACAAAGTAGATAGGTGAAATTACAGAAAGTAACCCTATGAGATAACACACAAGAACAACAAGCTGAATCGAATATGAAGCGGCAATAAATGATTGTTACGCCACCGATCAAGCGAAGGATTGATTTCCGCATCATGAGACATATCTAGTCAAAACTTCCTATTTATAGAGTGATGTGCTAAATGGGTCACACGTCTACATGGGCAGTTCAAACATAGATTCCCGACATTAAGAAAAAGAGATTTGCAGCAAAACCTCCAAGACTGGTAAAACAAGAGACCAATCAAGTCCGCGTTCAACATGGATTCCTCTAAAATCTCATCGAGATACTCCTTAGAAAGTCCACCAAAAGATTGCTTGAATCTTCATCTCTGAAACGACAATCGCCTTCAAAATAACCTATTCGAACAAGGTATAGGAAAGGCGGATGCATCACAAACACAAATTCTATCCGAAGATCTCGAAGCAATGGGTCGGCGCAAGCCCAACTACCACAAAAAAAATTCTTAGCCCTAAAGCCGTAAGACCATTTTGCTCATTCTGATCCAACCAAACGATCTCTACCAAAGGGTTATACTTAAATGGTGTGAGTAAGATCGAATAGCGAAATTAGGTATTATGGACTAAGAAAAGGTCAGAGAGAAGAAATTAGATCTTGGAGTATTAGTGAGGCAAGATCTAATGCTCAAACAAGCATGAATAAGAGGAAATGAAGCGGCAACAAAGAAAGGTTAAGAATGTAGTTCGGCTAGATGAGGAAGGAAGGACGACAAAAAGAAGTTAAGGGCATCATTTGGTTGCAAATTTTACAGTTGAGTACTTGGCCCATGTTGTACCAAAACTCAATAATTAATTGACCATCCCAATATAGCACTAAACCGTCAACTACCAAATAGGCTTTGGACAGAGATTGGACCTTGACCTTATTAGGCCAGATTAAAATATTAATCATCCCGCGTTATCTTTTAAGATTTGACGCGATCAAAAATAATTATCCTCATCATCGCTGTATTTAAAGACCATAGTTAAACTCCGAACCAACACCAAGGATTTGTAGTCTCAACACGACGCTGCGACTACACAATGGACGAACGAATTCCAAAAATTCAGCTAGAAATCCATAATGTAAATTAAAACATATTTTTCGCTTACCTAGCTGATAACAAACAGACGATTCACGAAATCAAATACCCCAAAATCAGGACGAATGATTTTCCTTAGCCTTTTCAAAGAAAAATTTAAAACCTTTCTAGAAATGGAATTTATTATAAACTTATGGTTTCGTATTTATAAACCAAGTTTATTATTTATATTCTAGTTTTATAACTTAACTGGAAAGACCTTGTGCTTAAAAATATTGGAGCTTTAAAACAATTTAGATAATTTTTTGTTAACTTTAATAAATTATCTAACATATATAGGAAGATGGATATTGAAAATCACAAGGAATGGATATCATTTACTCTTGAGTTTTAATGGTACATTCCTTGTCATTTTAAATTCCTTCTTTCTTACTAATCAGACCATATTTAGTAAAATTACTGAATAGCCCTAAAAAATTTAAAAGATGAGTAGATTAAAAAATTTAAAAACATATCTTCACAAACTATTTTTCCAAAACCGTATTTCAAAACTGTTGAAATCCATTTTATTTTTCAAATAGTTTTAAAAATAAATTTCCACGAATACCGGGATAAGAGCTCAATTGGATATTTCAACAAAGGTGGATTCGGAATTTTAACGAAGAAACAAATGGAAAACCTCGCAATTTTAATTCCGAAATGGATACGACATATTAACGTGGGCTTTTTTCCCGTTTAGGATCGAGTAATGGTCTTAACCGGAACTGCTAACGAAACCATACCAAGAATTTATGACTATCTCGGTTGTAGCTAACTTTTTATATTAACATATATATTTAATTTCAGTTTCCAAATCTTGAATAAACGGAGTCCACTATATGTCGTCCTCACGCTCTTCACGACAAGATCGCCAACGTACTGTGGGGTAAGACAGAATTAATAGAAGCCCGATCTCAATGTATTTCAACTCTTAGTCGCTTAAAGCCCATTATACATAATTAGGCACACGACTAATTCTATAGTTGAAATAAATTAGAGTCGAGTAAGAAAGACAGAAAATAAAATTGAATTACGTTCTCTCACGAGTCTCACTCTAATCGTTTAACCTTAGCTCCGATATCAAATGTAACACCCCACACTTTTCTACACCCAAATTTTGACAAAAATCAAAACTTGAACACATCCACTCATAAAGCATACATCTGGTACCTTTAATAATTGAGCATGAGCATAATCAGAGTACGATAAAAATATACCACAGTGAAAACAAGATAGGATAAATTAATATTTACTCAAATAACTGCCTTTTTCAATGTAAGTCACTTTGCCAATACCGAGCATGAGTGAGAACGGGAGCTGAAGCCGAACTTAAACATCCCTGAGAACCCGACCTTCTCTATGAAACCTGGAGGTTGTAATGAGGAGGGGGGGTCAGAACAACAAGTTCTGGTGACTAAAAACTGTACAACACAGTCTGTAACACAGGTATATTCCGTTTGGTTCAACCCAAGCCATATGCCCAACCAGGTTAGTGATTCTATCCTAACTTATTAAAATGTTTGCACATGACTTTGTTATCCAGCCCAAAGCAGTATTACAAAACTATATTACTGAGATAGGACATTTACACACATTTTTGGTGAAGCCTTTTTACCAAAATTTGAATGGTTAATTATCGAGAGTGGGCCCTTAGTTTTGGGGTTTCTATCAATATCCTCATTCTCTATCCTTTATTATCTAATGCCTCACTATCAATGATAGATAGGGTGGCTTCTCCCTGATCACTATCAAAGTAAATTTAGTCTGGAATAGTCGATGCAAATTACATGCAAACATATATATTTATTTTTATATGTACCTTTGCACCATATTTCCTCTTTTAATTCTTTTTGTCATACTTCTTGTGCTTTTAAAATAATGCCACTTTATTTAAAAATGAGGGAAACGACATACTTTACAATTTTTAAGCCAGAAACCCAAAAAATTAAATGTAAACAAGGAATATTTCTTTTATTCTATATATCACATAATACACAAATTCACCTTTTTACCCAAACTTACATACTTCATATATCGGCACTGTAGTAAAGATCTGGAACATAACTATAACAATTTTTTATGTTTAATGGGACTAATTTCCATATCCACGATGCTTTGTGGCATATACAACATATTTCATGACTCATGACATAACTTGTGGGAATATGTAGGAATATATATAAAAATTCTAAAATTCATGTTTATACATAATCACACTTTATCATTTACCAATTTCAAACATATTCATAATCAAATCTGATGGTTATTACAATTTACAATTATTTAAATTACAGATCTGGTAGGCATAAAACATAGATTGGATTCAAACAAAATAGATAAATTTGTATATTTGTATTAGTAAATTTCCCACTCACCTTATAGCTTCCAGTTTCTGAATTACGAACCTTTTCAGGCTAACGATCCCCAACTTACAAATCTACAGTTTATTTAGAAATGGGAAAACTCTAGATCTATAGAAATATAAGAAAAAGGGAATAGAGCAAAGAATCTATCATTGGGCGTCAAATTTCATTCCTTTCCATTAGATCTTCTTGCTCTCTCAATTTCATATGAATTGGATATTATTTGATATATATGAATATATTTTATTTTAGAATTTAGGTTTGGAGAGAGAGAAAAATGGTAGAGATCTGCTACCTTTGCAGATTTATATGGATAAAGATGAGGCTCTCCCCTTTATTTATACTGGTGGAAATGTCTTTGCACCATTGGATTCATTTTAATTAACATCCGCCCATTCGTTTTATAATTTTATAAACCAAACCCTATATGACCCAGCTGTTACTGGGCAGTCTGACGCCTAGTAGGTCGACTGCTATGGTCAACTTCCTGGGCCTTAGTTTCCTAGGTCGGCTTGGTCAAATAAGGTATAATATTAATTAAATAATCTATTTATTTGTTTTCATCTGTTTTTCGTATTTCGTTGATAACTTTTCATATGGACTCCTTTCACGAAACTCCAAATAAGAAAGTTGACTAGAATTTTGAAACAAATGCAACGGTTAAAGTTTCGTGGCAAAGTTCTATTGTTTGCGAAAATTCCTATTTTTGAGCTTCTAATTAAGTAACTATTTATTGTCAAAATTCCAGATTGTTACATTCACCGCCTGCCAGTTCCGGATGTGATTTTGGTAGTAACATTCCCCCCATCTATGTGAAGGGATATTTTCGGCTTTTCAAGTAAACATCTTGAATGGACCAATTACTCCCTTCTTCTTGTATGTACGTATGTATACCCTCCTTGTCTTATGTTATTAGCTTTGCTTCCTCTTCATGATTTCCTAAACAAAATATCTTGGGAAAGTATCAACACTTTTAAAAGAAGTTTCTTGGTAAGTCATTCATGTTTTATTTTGAAATCAAAAATGTGATTAGCTAATTTTGAGGTATGGTGACTATCGGCTTCACTTGTAGTGAACTTATCTTAATCTCCGAAACATCAGTTCTCGGTAACTGACTTCAGACTCACTTGGCAACTCTTAACTGGCATTTTTACTTTGACTTTGTTCTTGTGATGGCATTTGAGGTATAGTCTAATGTAATTATTAGGGTATTTTCAGGATAATAAGGATCCTTCGCTTTCAGGCATTATTCTTACCTTGCTTTATAAAATTAAACAGATTATACCTAGCACTATGGGAAAGAAGCATATCGCCTTTAAACCTGATAGGAACTTCGTTTGCCGAATTACCCTTCCTCTTCTAGGAAGGTTGGTGCTATCGAGAAGCATTCCTTGATTTCGTCTCAAGAACAAGTTAATGCTATTCTTCAGGATTTTGGGATTTCCGGCGTTGAAGCCATGCCTCCTCGTGGAACGGATACCATCTCATCCCCTTCGGAGGGCTATTTTGCTTATTATGCGATCCACATTTGTCATGAGGGTTTCATCCCCTTTTCTGGCTTCCTCCATCGGTATCTACAACATTTGGGAATTGCTCCTATTCAACTTTCTCCTACACCTATACCTACTTGTTAGGCCTGGAATTGTTATCCTCGGAATTGGGTAATGGTTCTTTATGCCCTTTTTTGCTTAATTACCTGATTCGCCCTTCCATAATTAATGACACGAACCCTTAAATCTTCTGTGCAAAACCCACTAAGAAATTATTGTCGGAGTGGACAACGAGATTTAAGGATTGGAAGACCCAATTTTTTTTTTCACCGCCCTCCTGGCGTTTCCAGCAGCTTCAACACTTCGAGTATACCCGAAAGTACTTTTCGTTCTCTTAAGGATGTATTATTAAGGTCCATGGAGAATGTAAAAAGAAAGCTTACGGAAAAGAGCTCAGAAAACCCTTTTTTGAAGAAGCCAAAGAATTCGGCAGGTCTGTCCCTTTGCCCCAACTCGGTTTCCGATGCCTCAAAGGTTAATTCGCCAAAGAATGCCCTTTATTCGAATACTCATCTTGTTGAGTCTTCTGAGTTTTCTAATGAGATGCACCATGCAATGGGATTTTCTTCTTCTTCTTCCGAGGACGTTGCCCCTCCTGCTTCTACTAATCCTACTGTTGGTGATAGCTTTAGTGAATTAATTAGGCAGATCATTTCCTCTTCTTCATTTTACAATGTTGGTCTATCACCTGACTTCCCTGGTGATTGTCAAGCTCTGGTAGAACAACTCCTGCTAGTATGAATCTTTACCGACTATGCTAACCGGTCCTTCTTTTAATTGTCCCATGCATGCCGATTGTGCCCTTTATAGGATGATAAGCGGTGGTTTTTGACAAAAGATAACTCTTTTGAGCCTTCTTCGGGGTTGTGGTGACTTAAAGAAAAAATACTTCTTTAAGGAGAGAAAACGATGCTCTTATCCTTGCTAAAGAAGGTTTGGTAGCGGAGCAGAGTCTGTTGGAGTTGTTTTTAGTGGAAGCGAAGGATCTATATATCATGGAAAAGGAAACCTGTTTAGCCATGGTTGAAGAAGTTAGGGCTTTAAAGGAAATTTTGGAAAAAACTGAAGAAAACATCTCGTTGGTTGATTCTCCTTGTTCTTATTTACCAAGGCAACATTCTCTTTGAGATAAATAAAATGACACTCTCTAGGTCAAGCTTGGCAGGAAGGATCATATTGGCTAACTATGCCTAAGTGCTGAACAACACTTAACAGAGGATTTCCTATTTTCTCCAAACCACTTTTGACGAAATTACGGTTAATTCTTTTGAAGATGACTTTCTTCTTCTTTATGCAGATAGTATGGATAGATGTTCAGAACTAAACTTTTCTTCTCTCAATCCATCTTTAGTAGAAAGGTTTATGTCCAAGATATCCTGTATGAGGAGGAAAGAAGAAATTCCCATGAGAGAAGAGATCAATGCGGCCGAATTTTTGTTTACTGAAGATATCTCTTTAAGGAACCGTATGTTGATAACAAAATAGCTCTTACTGAGGTACCAGAGATTTTTGGTGATAAAGGTGATAATTCCCCATTCATAGATTCTACAGAGGATGTGGGAGTGTAGTGGTGGTCTTGCTGATGCCAGTTGTCTCTTTTCGAACTCCGACGGTCGAGGTGAAGCATGTGGAGAGTACGTTGAAACCACTGAAGGTGATCCTATTTCGGTTGAATCACCTACCCATCTGGAGTGCAGATGGTGGGAAAAGATTCGGGCTTTGCGAAAATTTCTTTGGTTGTCACCTCTCAAGCTTTTGCTCCTGCTTCCAAGGTATGATAGATTTTATGACGCATACTTCTTTTACTTTTGCTTGAAAATTGATCTTTTCCCCTTTATCGCTTAGGCGAAAAGAAGGAAATTAGGTTCTTGATATTCTGCTCTTAAAAAGGCCCAATAAGAAGCGATTCGTCTTAGTAAGGAGATGAACAAACAAGTAAGTGAATATAACATCTTGTCCAATAGACACAATCTCCTTGACAGGGATACTTCCAAGCTGCTTCTTTTTAAAGAAAAGGAAGCAGCCCCTGTGTTACCAAAAGAAAATACTAAGCTCATGACTTTTTCTGGATGTTAATTGAAGACAGGGACGTATTAGTAGACTTTTTGTACCAAATTTACCGTAAACATGAAAAAGTGGATATTTCATTTTTAGGTGATCATCGCTGGGGCTTAATTAGACGTTTTCAAAGAAGTTGCCTAGATGAGTGTGGGGCGGAGCTTCACCCGAGTGAATGTCGAAACCTTCCCCGAGTTACCTCTATCCCTGGAGAATTACCTTTATATAAACCTATGTTTAATAAGTGTCAATTTGTATCCGAGACTTTAAAAGGTCTATCTTGTATGAGCTAGAGGATTTTCCGTAATGTGTGTACTTTTTTAGCTTATGATGTAGTGAATTGTTGCTTTCTCTAATTTCTATGATATTTCCTTCAGTGTTTGTCTTCTACTTCAAGTTTTCTTCCTAGGGATTTCTTAGGGGACAACGTTAAGTTGAAAAGAGAATACCGGTAGAAGTCCCTTCTTATTTAGTCTTCTTTATTGGCACGGTATTGCTTCTTGAGGGACCTTGAGAAGTTTTATACATAATATCCTTGGATCTACCTTGATTTTCTTGTTAGTGAAAAGTACCAGCTCTTAAGAGAAAGTCGTACATACCGACTAAAGCTGACTCGAGGCTACGACAGCCCTCCTCCTGGAGAGTGGGATTACCGCAAGTGTCCTCTGGTTTATACACCTGATAGGTTTGGGAGTTCATTCGATTCCTCTTTTGATTTCCCAGTCGACACCCTGGATAAAGTGAGGGAGGCCATCCTTTATCCCAAAATCCACGCCAAGCACCTGTAAGGTTGAACCTTAGAATTAAATCCTACTTACTCATAGGTTTAAATATCAGAATAAGGATGCTTTTCCTTCTAGTGATGCGCTGATTCTAAAATACTTTTATAATTAATCATACAGAATGAGAGTTCCTTTGTGTACTATATTTTACATGTAATGGCCTACATTGGCAGTGCTTATGTACGGAGTTATGACCTATAGATGTGTTACTTAGCATGTGACCCTGGCCTACAATAGTGACATACTCTTCTCATAATTTCATCATATTGTTGTGCACAAATTTAATGCACTTGTACTAGATGTTGGTTGAAAAAAGACATTTATGGAGTACCACTTGTTTTTACTGAAAGTGACGGCATCATGATACCGTAAGCATAAAATAACTGATGGGTTCATTTATTAAAAAGCTTCTTAACATAACGGGTACTTCCTGTAATTTTCCCCCTACAGGATCTTCAAGAAACTATGGAGCTTTCACCCTAGAATTCTATTGAAGGGAATCTAATGATACATGCTTGACCTTTCTCCTGATTCTGTATCCTGTCGTTGTATGGTAATATGTAGTGCATATATGCTTGAAAAATTGAGTAATGAATTTGGTAAATGTACGGGTTGAGGAATCTTCCCTGATCTATACAGAAGGGTCATGTCCTTGCTTGGAGACCTATTAGTTAATCGGGGTTCAGCCGTTAAGTCGATCATATGTTTCTTTTCTCGAAGATTACAACTCTACGACCTAGATTAGGGTATTAAGAACGAGTTCCCAAAAATCACCTCTTAATAGTGATAAGATTTTGATTCAATTCCCGGATTAGGATGCAAGACCAAGAAACCGCCTCCGATAGTAATAGTAATCCGGTTCCCGACCAAATTCAGATTTGCAAGAAAATCTAATATCTCCTTTTGATCACAGTTAAGATTTCGAACCAGCCCAGAGTCAGTTATTTAAGATAGGGCTAGAAATCCCCTTCCAGCATCAATTGAGACCTGAATAACCTAGATTCGAGCATTTAATAAGAATCTTAAACAAACCCAGATTCAGGTGTTTAGTAGTTTGAAACTCGGGATTACACTCACGGTATTAATAGAAGTTCTAAATTGACCCATAGTGGGACACTTAAAGTTTGAGGATTAGAAATCTGCTTCTGATATTAATGATTTGTTACCCCTTTTGGGTTTGATTTATGAACCAAAGGTTGTATGTGCTTCTTAAGCCAATCTCGGGGCTTGTATTATCAAAGCATAGGATGTCTTTGTTGGCCACCTCTAGGCACGTGCGTTCTGTGCGCTTGGATAGCTTATCCACAAGCAGGGTCCAAGGACTTACCCGACCTCCCTCCCGGAGGCGCCTTATCCTAACCAATGTAGGAGATGATATGGGCTTAGACGCTTAAACCGAGCCATCATAGATGCGGAATTAAGGCTTACTTTTTGATGCTCTACCCTAGCCATCGTCGGCGGTGATAGAGGCTTACACTTCACCCCCTCCATGGGGTGCCATATCCCGGCCATCGTAGGCGATGATAGGGGGTTAGAGTTCCCTTCTGCGGGTAATGTGGAACATAAGCAGAGGTAGAACGTGCCATTCTTTGAGCAGATGTTGGACATTCTTAGTTCAAAGCAGAGGCAGGGCATGATAATTAGATCCTCCGTCATGACCGTTTCTGGTGTGGGTCAATGGCTTACGCTTTTGAAGCTTTAACCTGGCTATTTCTAATTTAGGCGCGGAGAAAGGCTTACACACCACCCCCTTCCGGGGAGTACCTTGCCCTGGCCAATTTGGCGATGACAAGGTTTTTCATCCTTTTTGTTTTATCCTACCTTGGGTTATTTAGAGTTCTGGAGGGGGTTTCCACACCCTTAGTCATGCAGACAATCCTTTTCCTCAGGATCTTTATTGGACTTAGTTTGATCGTTTCACAAATTCCCTAGTTGGTCCTGATTGAGGAACTTAATGATCATCCCTTCGAGGATTCTGTAATGGTTAGTCTCATGACTGTTCATCATGAGATAGTGGCAATAAGGCCCTCCCAATTTCCTTTCATACTTGGGCTTCTTTTTTGTAGATGGCCAATAATTGAGCTCGTGTTTGGTTAGGAAATAGATATTTCCCATTGAAGTGGCAAGGTAATATCCTTTAGGTAGGCTTGGTGTAAACTTCGTTTCTTGTTGCGGAGAATTAACTCTTCTTTTACCGAACCTTTTTATTCCATTCATACTGTTGTTTTCTCCTTCAAAGATATGTTGGGACTGGAGATCCATCCTTTTATACCATTTGGAAGCGAAGTGTTTAAAACTGTCTATTATGTCTTGCTCGAACGACATTCCTTTGACTTGTTCGTGGAGTGTCCTCTTTATAGAGGGGAAGATGTTATAATCCTTTGATGTAGAACCATTCAAACGGAAGGTAAGAGTTTGTTTCGTGTAGGCAGGACTACTGCTCCAATAACTAGAATCATATCGCTATACTTCCCTTTTCCGCTTAATTATTCACAGAGCTTCCATTCTTAGCCTTTGTTCCTTCGTCACTCGTGGGTCGGTAGCACCTGACATATCCATTTGAGATCCAAAAGACTCTTGTTGGGACCTCTTGCCCATGGTTCCGCTTCTTCAAATCCTGGTCCAACCTCAGACGGAACAACACAGTTAGATATGTGGTTGTTAACCACAAGGTCGGACGTTCAGGCCCTCCTTCTAGCGCAAAAATGTTAAGATATTTTTCATCAACACCGGAGATAGGCCTAAGGAAGCGGACCTATGAGGGGATAAGTTAATTAGCTTTCATGAGTTTGAGTTAGTTCACTGTTTCCTTGATATTAAGGTTTGAAGTCCGAAAGATTAGCTTGTGACGACCGCCCACAACCCCCATACTGAACAAAAGGATTAATGCATTGAATGGTGTGCCAAGAAGCTATGGACGATCATTAGAGTAGGTAAACAATATCGAAACCTGTCGTAACTCACAGCGCAAGGATAAAATATAATAGAACATATACAACAAGTAGTATTAGTGAAGCAGAAAAACACTATACTTTCATGACAACGAGAAAGTAATATCCATATACTTGGAAATAGTGTTTATACAAATTGCCTCTCTACAACACTCAGAGAATAACAACCAGTGGAAATCCAAATACTATATAGTAGAAATATAGTATGCCGGCCTCCTGATTGCCTCCAAACATCAGCATCGTCTTCACTAATCACCTGTCACCAGCGACCTAGTCTGCCCATCCATAACCGGATGAATAGACCAAGGTAATAAGAGGAAACATAAAACCTTGAGTTAGACAACAGTCTTAGTGAGCAATAAAATAGCTAACATACATCATCAATGAAGTATATGAGAATGGTTAGATAAACATACTTATCTACTTATAATACCAGAGAAGAACTCAGCCTCGTTTCCCCCACATCGGACAGTGATAGCCTCTACACCAAACATCTCAACCATATATCCATGAAAACCATAACACTCACTCAACCATGAAAAAGCATTCACGACATCCAAATTATATATTTCATGTAAATCATCCTAATCAAATATAACATCCATCAAGCGCAAGCCCCAGATGCCTAAACCAAAATCAGACAAGCACCCAAGGAACGTCTCCTTCGACGTTGGATAGTCTACATGAGATGGTACAAAAATAGCATCCAAACAATCAAACATCCATGACTGACTTTGGCTATCAGCGCCAACCCTGCTTTAAAACCATCGTTAATCGCATGACGGCCAACCTTTCCATATGTCAAGGGCTAATGGTAACCCTAGTTCTAGCATAAACTCCATACGCCTTTCAACGATATGTATGTATGTCCAACCTTGACAACTAGGCTTTTCAACGATACCCAGGGTACTTGACCAAAAACCAGTTTTTGGGTGCCCCCATCGTACCCCTGCTTTGAGCCAGCTAGAAATTACGACAACGATAATCTCTCGGCCTTTGCATCTCTAGTCTTCCAACTCGACGACTTTTCATAGCTCAAGCAACCTTCTTAAGCAACCATTATCCACCAAATCACAACCTTTGAGTTTCACCTCATTCGCTGTTCTACACTGATCAATGAACACATTTCAACACTTCAAACCTTCCTCCCTGAATTCACTTCGAATTCACACCATCACCGAGCCAATTACACCACTATGCTACAGCTACGGTTTGGGGATTGCCCCCCAAAAATGTAATTTTTCAGACCATTTTGTGCAAATCTGGGTCCTACCTGAAAATATAAATTTTCAGAAAATGACCCTGTGGACCGACTAGAGCGACCTGCCCTTCATACTCCACTGACCCCTCATCATGCTCGACCCCCTGCATGACCGAACTCCACTTGTTCGACCCATACTTCCCGACCCAACCAGATCCATCCTGACCAAACCAACCTGCTCGATCAGAAGCACCTATGCACAACCAACCACTTAGTGCAAAACTTGCTCGACAGACTCAGTATCTCCACATCAGACCGACCCAAACCATCCTCCGCCCAATCTTGTGCTTAACCGACCTGGTATGGACCAACCCAAAAGTGAGACCATCCCTGGGCTCGCTCGTTCGACCCTGCTTCTATCTTGTTTCCCAAGAAAATCACATCATGGGCGACCGACCCACCATGTGCGAGCAAAAACCTACACCACCCCAATGCCACTCCAATTTCGACCAAAACTTCTCCAGTCGACACAATCGACGAAATGTACTCGTCCAATTCATTCAACACATAATCATGTTATGAAGTCATTAAAAACATGAATATGACGATTATCACTAAAATTATGCAAATCACTCCAAAATCATGATAAACGAACATATGATCTAAATTGCAGATCTAACTTGCGTAATCATATGAAATGGCATAGTAATTACCATTTAAACTTACTAAATTGGATACTACGGTGATTCATATTAAAAATGACTTATCATGGTATAGATGTATGGTAAAACACTTGAACTTGATGGAAAACATGATCAAACATTCATATACCTCTTTGAATCCATGTGAGAGATGTAAATCACTCACCGGTTCTCCTAAACGAGCTAAAATCAAGGCAATAAGATTCCAAACAGCAATCAATTCGAACCAAACCCCTTGATCCGATGAACTCCTTAAATTAATGTAGATCTAGCCTCCAATGGTGTATATCTTCAATTTCCTTCCTTAGACTTTAATTTTTAGTGGTGGAAAGGTGTTAGAGGAAGGAGGAACACAAGGCCACCAAATGAGACAATGGAAAACTAAAACCATTTCCCATATCCCTCATCCCCTATTTAATGCTTCCACCAGCCCACTAATGGGCCTTCCAAAATTAGCCCATTTTGGCTCTCGAAACCTGAACAGTCAACTGTGAAACCTTAAAAAAGCAATTCCTCCCAAACCGGAGGCCAATCTTTAATGTAACCACTCTACGGAAAGGCAATCATCATTTTCTTTCCAATGGCACAGGTCTCGCCACATGATTTGACTTGAGTCAAAAGTTATGCCATGTAGAAGACTGACAAGGGCAAAATGGTCACAAACAAAATTGGTAAAAATTATGGGCATGTCTCTTATCTCCATAAGCAACATATCAAAATATTAAAATGATCCAACCCTCAGGGAATAAAATAAAAATATTGTATGATTCTTCGATATGTAAAATGCGGGCTGTTACATCCTCCCCCCTCCCCCCTAACAATTTCGCCCCCAGAATTCCAAAAGAACACAAGCAACCACAACAATTTTGCATGCTTATCATCCATGGAAAGCCAATTCTATCATCCAAACTAGCAACCATCAAGCCATGCATCCATAGCCTTATCCTAGCACGCGAAATCCTATCAGACAACAACAAGATACAACGATGATATGATATTAAAGGGTCCAACCGACGAAGAGTTCTGGATGAGTCGCCTTCATGCTCTCTTCCGTCTCCCATGTACAATCATCGCCATCTTCACTCCATTGCACCTTAACTAGTTTAACTATCTTCGTTCTAAGCTGTTTCATGTCATTTCCCACAACACGAAGCGGCTTACGAGGTTTCATAACTGCGGTTTCTACTTCTAGGTCTTCATACTGCTTGGAGATACCATCACATTCGAATCATGCACGAACTTCCAAAGAAATGACACATGGAAAACCTTATGCATACTCGACATCTTCTCAGGTAACTCCAATCTATATGCGAGCTTTCCAATCCGCTCGACTATCCGAAACGGTCCAACGAACCTAGGAGCTAACTTTCCTTTACTTCTGAATCGAAGCACATGCTTCAATGGCGAAATCTTCATGAAAACCATATCACCTACGTCGAATTCTAAGTCGTTACGACACTTATCGGCATAACTCTTCTGACGATCTTGGGTTGCCTTCATTTGTTGCCGAACGATCTCGATACAATCTGATGTTTCTCTAAGCATTTTAGGCCCAAATACCAGCTTATCTTCAGTTTCTAACCAACAAGCTAGAGAATTGCATGGCCTCCCGTACAAGGCATCCTAATACTCGTCTGGTACTTGTTGTTGTATGAAAACTCAACTAAATGCAGCAGATGGTCTTCCCACGATCCTTCGAAGTCTAACACACAAGTCCTCAGGAGATCTTCTAAAACTCGATTGACTCTCTCGGTCTAACCACCAGTTTGAGGATGATAAGCCATACTCAAACATAACTCAGTTCCCAAAGCTTCTTGCAAAATTTCCCAAAATCCACTCATAAACAATGGATCTCGGTCACTCACTATACTCTTTGGGATACCATGGAATCGAACTATCCATTTCACATAAAGTTCAGCCAACTTTGATGCCGTCCTAGTTGACTTGATAGGAATGAACTTTGCACTTTTGGTCAAACGATCCACGATGACCCAAATCCCTTCATTTCCTTCCCTGGCTCTAGGTAGTCTATCAATAAAATCCATCGATATCTGCTCCCACTTCCACGTAGGAACTTCGAATTGCTGAAGCAAACCACTCGCCTTCTTCTGTTCATCTTTAACCAACTGACAGTTCATGCATTTGGAAATGAACTTTCCAATATCTCCCTTCATCCCTCCTCAGTATTAGATTCGCTTCATGTCTTGATACATCTTATTACCACCGAGACAAATCGTCAACTTTGAGTGGTGACATTCCCTCAGAACCTCATCTCTCGGTCTGTCAATATCAGGAAAAATTAGTCGCCCTTGCTTTCCTAGCCAACCTTCTCAGTCAACCTCAAACTCTTTATCTTCTGGTTCCAGCTTATGGATAAACTCGACAAGCTTTGTATCTCGTTTTTGACTTTTTCCAATCCTTTCGATAAGAGTGGGTCTTATCTATAAGCTTGCCAACATTTCAGGTTCCAACTCGCACCTTGGCCTGAAATCAAACCTTGCCAAATACTCGAGGCTTTTCCATTCCGAAAACATCGAACCCAAAATTACGTGTTTTCGACTCAACGTATCTGCCATTGCGTTACCTTTACCAGAAGTATATGCTATACTGAAATCATATGATGCCAGAAACTCTAGCTATCGTTGCTGCCGAATATTCAAATCCTTTTAGGAGAAAAGATACTTCAACGACTTGTGATATGTGAACAACTCGAATCGAACTCCCAACAGGTAATGTCTCCACATCTTCAGAGCAAACACAATCGCCGCCAACTCTAAATCATGAGTTTGGTAATTTCTCTCATGTGGCTTTAGCTATCGACTTGCATAGGCCACAACCTTATCCTTTTGCATTAGTACTGCTCCAAGCCCAGTACTACATGCATCCGTATACACAATCATTTCTTCAGTCACACTTGGAATGGTCAAAACAGGAGCACTCGTCAGTCTTTCTTTCAGGATTCCAAATGCTTGTTTATACTTCGCATCCCTTGTGAACACTTTGTTCTTCTTTTTAAATCCTGTTAACAGTGCAGCTATCTTTGAGAAATCCTTGATAAACCGTCGGTAATAACCATCCAACCCTAGGAAACTTCTCACATCCGTCACATTCTTAGGTCTATCCCAGTCCTGGATTGCTGCTACTTAGCAGAGTCAACCGCTATCCCATTTCTAGAAATTACACGGCCTAAGAACCTTACTTCACTCTTCCAGAATTGACAATTTGAAAACTTAGCTCTCAGCTGATGCTTTCTCAAGATTTCCGACATAACTCTCAAGTGAGTCTTGCATTCTTTCGCGTTCCGAGAGTAATCCAGAATATCATCCACGAACACAAGTACGAACTTGTTCAACTGATCTTTGAATACTCTATTCATAAGATCCACAAAATACACTGGTGCATTAGTCAACCCACATGACATTACCAACCATTCGAAGAACTCGGATGGTGTCTTAAAAGCAGTCTTTGGTACATTATCCTTTGCCACCCTCAACTGGTGAAATCCTATTGCCAAATACATCTGAGAAAACACTTTGGCCACATGAGACTGATCAAACAATCATCAATCCTAAGTAACGGATACTTGTTCTTCTTAGTCATCTTGTTCAGCTCATGACAGTCCACACACAATCTTAACAAGCCATCTGCCTTGGTTGGAAACATGACCGGGGCACGCCGTTCGTAAACACTTCTCTGAATGAATCCCTTTCCTAGAAGTTCACAAACTTGCACCTCCAACTCTCGTCGTTCCTTAGGCGCCATCCGCCTAAGAGGCATAACGATTGGTCTAGCACCCTCGACCAGATCGATCCTAAACTCGATCTCTCGATGCCGAGTTAGACCTTTGACCTCGTCAAAGACATAGTCATACCATTAGCGATCAAGACAGATGACAAGTTTTCCTGTGGAATCCCAAGCAAATATAGATAGCTCACGGAGACACTCTCTTCACGCTTAGATCTAATCAACACCTTTCACCCTTCCACATCCCCGACTCTTACCTCTAGCTTCTCGCAATTCACCCTTGTCGCATACTCTTGATCCAATCTATGCCCAAGATGATCCCAAACCTAACGAAGTTAAGAACAAACCAATCACACACAAAAGAGCAACCATGAATCGACATCACTAGACCACGACACAACATGCACAAACTGGACAAACCCCCCAACTGGATTAGTCATGATCAATGGTTTATCACAAATCTCGAGTTTCAAACCCAAGTGCCATACAAGCTCATTGCAAATAAAAGAATGCGATGCTCCAGTATCAAACAACGTAGGAACTAAAACACCTTTAATTGAAAGAGTACTTTGAACAACGACCACCTTTCCCTTTTTCTCTATAGTAGGAGCTCTTGAAGAAGATGGCAAGGCTTCCAAAGCATATGCGTTCAAAACCTGCTTGCCCTTAGCTGATTCAAGACAATATTTCTTCTCATGCCCAGGCTTCCCACACTTGAAGCACTTCTTCTTAGTTTTGGGATTCTTGTTCTCATTCGAGTAATGACCCTTCTGTTGGCAGTTAAAGCAAACCACCTCACTCTTAGGCTTCTTTTGGTCATCCTTTCCTTTCGGCTGTTGCTGCTTCCTATTCTTGTTATTACCACCTTGATGTGGTTTCTGAACTTCCTTGGTTGCAGTGATAACATTTTCTTCCTCGGAAAACAAGCTCTCATGGCGAACCACTTTTTCCACAATCTTCTCAAATGAATCGTCAAGATGATCCACCAACAGCCTTCCAATATAGGTATCCAGACCCATAATGAACTTTTTGTTCTTCTGATAGGGTGTATCAATGTATGGACGAGCATATCTGGACAAGGCCTCAAAATTAGAAACATAGTCAAGCACAGAATGACCGTTCTATTTCAGCCCTACGAACTTCCTGGATAGAGCAGATTTCTGAGATGTGGCAGAAAATTTTCTTCAAACTTAGCCTGGAATTGATCCTATGAAATTTCCTCCTGTGGAGTCTCAAGCGTGACCGAATCCCACTATTCCCTGGCCCTGACTTGCAGTTGCGTTGATGCAAGCTTTCTCTTGGTTGCACCATCCAAACTCAAGTCTCCAAAGATACGAACACAAGAATCCATCCACCTCTAATCCTCTTCAGCTGGCTCAGATCCTTTCAATGGATTTCCTCCTATAGATATATAATCTTTGCATAGCTTCGCAAAATCCACAACCCTAGGCAACTGAACTCCTACGTCTACTATAGCTGCCACTAGAGCGTTGACCCATCACATGAATGCCTCCATCATGGCCTCAAACATGGAAGGGCAGTCTGGTTCAACGCCATTTCCCTTTCCAGTATTATCTCCCCTAGGAGAATATCTTGATGGTCGTCTACTCATTCTAAATCTGCAATTTAGAATAATTAGTTACTTCCAAGAAAAAATACTAAAGAATGCAACCGCTACTACTATATATATTAATATATACAGTAAGCATCCAACTGAAATCTACAAGTACATCTCTCATATGTAATTACGTCTTCAAACTTTTGCAAACATTGTTAACTATAGCTCTAATACCAAATGTGACGACCGCCCATAACCCCATCACTTAACAAGAGAAATAATGCGCTGAAAGGTGTGTCAGGCAACTATGGACGATCATCAGAGTAGGTAAACAACATCGGAACCCGTCATAACTCACAGCGCAAGGATAAATTACAATAGAACATATACAACATGTAGTATTAGTGAAGGAGAAAAACTCAAGACTTTCATAACAACTAGAAAGTAATATCCATACACTTGGAAATAGTATTTATAGAAATTGCCTCACTACAGCACTCAGAGAATAACAAACAACGGAAAGCCTAATATTATGTAGTAGAAAGATAGTATGCCAGCCTCATGCTTGCCTCCGAACAACAACTTCGTCTTCACTAATTACCTGTCACCAGCCACCTAATCTGTCCATCCACAACCGGATGAACAACCCAAGGTAATAAGAGGAAACATAAAACCTTGAGTCAGACAACAGCCTTAGTTAGCAATAAAAGAGCTAACAAACAACATCAATAAAGTATATGAGAATGGATAGATAAACATACTAATCTACCCACAATACCAAAGAAGAAATCAACCTCGTGTCCCCCACATCGGATAGTGATAGCCTCTACAGCAAACATCTCAACATACATCCATGAAAACCATAGCACTTACTCAATCATGGCAAAGCACTCATGACATCAAATTTATATATCTCATGTAAATCATCCTAATCAAATATAATATCCCTCAAGCATAAGCCCCAGAGGCCTAAACCAAAATCCGACAAGCACCCAAGGAACAACTTCTTCGACGTTGGAAAGTCTAGTGAAACAGTACAAAAAGAGCATCCAAACAATCAAACATCCATGACTGACTATAGCTATCACCGCCAATCCTGCTTTGAAACCATCGTTAATCGCATGACGGCCAACCTTTCCATATGTCAAGGGATAATGGTAACCCTAGTTCTAACATAAACTCCATACGACTTTCAACGATACGTGCGTATGTCCAACCTTGAAAACTAGGCCTTTCAACGATACCCAGGGTACTCGACCTACAACCTGTCTTTTGGGTGCTCCCACCGTATCCCTGCTTTGAGCCTGCCAGAACTTACGACAACGATAATCTCTCGGCCTTTGCATCTCTTTTCTTTAAATTTGATGACTTTTCATTGCTAAAGCAACCTTCTCAAGCAACCATTATCCACCAACTCATAACCTTTGAGTTTCACCTCACTCGTTGTTCTACACCGATCAACGAACACATTTTAACACTTTGAACCTTCCCCCTTGAATTCACTACGAAGCACTCCATCAACGAGCCAATTACACCGCTGTGTTACGGCTATGGTTCGGGGTATTGCCCCTAAAAAATATATTTTTTCAGAACTTTTGGTTAAAACTGGGTCGTACCCGAAAATACGAATTTTCAGAAAATGACCCTATGGACCTGCCAGAGTGACCGACCCTTCATACTGCTTGACAGACCGCTCATCATGCTCGACCCCTTCCATGACCGAACTCCACTTGCTCGACCCATACTGCTCGACCCGACCAGAGCCATCCTGACCAAGCCAACCTGCTCGATCAGAACCACCGGTGCACAACCGACCACTTCATGCCAAACTTGCTCGACCGACCCAGTATCTCCACCTCAGACCAACCCACACCGTCCTCCGCCTAATGTTATGCTTAACCGACCTGGTATGGACTGACCCAAAAGTGAGACCATCCCCGGGCTCACTCGCTCAACCCTCACTACCGTAGGCTCGCTCGCTTGACCCTTCTCCTGTCTAGTTTCCCAAGAAAACAACATCATGGGCGACCGACCCGCCATGTGCGACTCAAAACCTGCACCGCCCTAATGCCACTCCAATTTTGACCAAAACTTATCCAATCGACGAAATACACTCGCCCTATTCATTAAACACAATCATAATCATGTTATGAAGTCATTAAAAACATGAATATGATGATTATCACTAAAATTATGCAAATCACTCCAAAATCATAATAAAGAACATATGATCTAAATTGCGGATCTAACTTGCGTAATCATATGAAATGGCACAGTAATTACCTGTTTAAACTTACTAAATTGGTACCTATGGTGATTCATCTGAAAATGGACTTGTCATGGTATAGATCTGTCGTAAAACACTTGAACTTGATGAAAAACATGACCAAACATTCATATACTTCATTGAATCCATGTAAGAGTTGTAAGTCACTCACCGATTCTCCCAAATAAGCAAAACGAATGCAATAAGATTCCGGAAAGCAAGCAATTCAAACCAAACCCCTTGATCCGATGAAATCCTTCTTAAGTTGATGTAGATCTAGCCTCTAATGGTGTAGATCTTCATTTTCCTTCCTTAGATTTTGAATTTTAATGGTGGAAAGGTGTTAGAGGAAGGAGGAACACAAGGCCACCAAATGAGAGAATGGAAAACTAAAACCATTTCCCATATCCCTCACCCTCTATTTATAGCCTCCACTAGCCCCCTAATGGGCCTTACCAAATCAGCCCATTGTGGCTCTCAAAACCTGAACAACCAACTGTGAAACCATAAAACAGCAATTTCTCCCAAACCGCTGAGCCAAATCTTTAATGTAACCACTCTACGGGAAGGCAATCATCATTTCCTTTCCAACGACATCTCACCACTTGATTCGGCCCGAGTCAAAAGTTATTCCCTGTACAAGACTAATAGAGGCAAAATGGTGACAAACAAAAATGGTAAAAATTATTGGCATGTCTCTCATCCCCATAAGCAACATATCAAAATATGAGAATGATCCAACCCTCAGGGAATGAAATAAAAATATTTTATGATCCTTCAATATGTAAAATGCGGGTTGTTACATAGTTACTCTTCCCACAGTGGGGCGAGCATCACGCTTAAGCGACTTGAGAACTAACAGTTATCCTTGGACAAGGGTTCCCTAAACGTAACCCTCAATAAAGCCTAAACGGCTTGTAGGAAGGGGTTCCACACTTACTTTGCAGAAGGGTTTAAGCTTGAATAAATTCTTGTGAGCATTTAGAAAACAATCAACATGCGGTACCGACAATAACTAAGAAATTGCATGAGAAACTCATAAGGAAATGTATTAAGTGTTGATTCACTCTTTACTGATCTTTGATTTAGAATACCCAAGTGATTACAACCGAAATCCCCAATTTGATTTTGGAATTAGAGTTTACTCTAGAGAAAAGAGTACAAGAATGAGAATGAAATTTTTTTCCTAAAAATGGGACCCTTGGGGTCTTATTTATAGACAAATTGGGGCTCATTTTGCAGTTGGGCCAGCAGTACCCCTGTTTCCCACTTTTTTCCTTCTATTCCGGATATTCTGGCTCTCGGCCACCTCTTCTTTATGTGCTGAAGACTTTTCCTACGGCCTTTCAAGGAGTTGGTTCATGCTTTTGGGAGGAGGGTTCCAGTCTGTGGAGCTCCTTCTTGATCCCTTGTCGATCAATTTTGTATCGGTCCTGAGTTTGTAGGTGCGAATGACTTGGGAAAAGCGTTGGCTTCCGGGTATAGGCTCTCGAATGCATGCTTTCGGGCGTGGACTCTCGACCTTGTTATAAATTCTTTGTGGTGCCTGCCTTGGGGATTCAAGTGAAAGGTCGCCAGACCGTCACCCCTATTGGTATTGACACTCAGCAAACTAGTATGGATAGCTTGTCTTTTTTTTGGGGGTTTCGGTTAGCCTTTCGGCATATTTCTAAAGCATATCCTTGCCTTTTTCCTGGTGTTTTTCTAGTTGTATATTAAGGTAGCTTCTCAAAGTCCTGCTAATGGAGGTCCTGGTAATTGGCTCTCGGACGACCTCCTTGTGCTTTAACTATTGTTACTTCAATGCTTCTATCTCTGTATGTATCGGTATTAAGAAAATTAATACTGATATCCCCTTCCGCCTTTTTAGGTCTCGATTTATAGGATTAGTAGTCTTTATCTTCATTGGCATCCGGTCATGCTAATGGAGGTCCTAGTAATTGGCTCTCGGACGACCTCCTTGTGCTTTAACTATTGTTACTTCAATGCTTCTATCTCCGTATGTATCGGTATTAAGAAAATTAATACTGATATCCCCTTCCGCCTTTCTAGGTCTCGGTTTATAGGATGAGTGGTCTTTATCTTCATTGGCATCCGGTCATGGGTAACCATCCGCTTCCTTTCCTCCTTGTTGGATCTATCCTTCCGCTATCCTTTCTTTGTGTAGGTCGGTTGTACAACTCTCGAATCGCTATCTTGTGCTGTCGGCTTCCTCTTATGTTAAGTCTTTGGTGGTAGAAGATTCTTTTGTGCTTGTGTCGGTTTCCTTCCCCTTCACCGCCTTCTTGTTCCGGAGGTGATTCTAGCAGTAATAGTAAGCCACCGTACCCAAATCTACGTTTACACATAAATCGGATTTTATGGGAAAGCAAGAATAGAAAGTAAGAACAGGCAAAAGCATGGAATTTTTTGGAAAGGGAAAAGAATAGTTTTTTTTTCAAACGACATCTGCCAAAAGGTTAAAATTACATTTCATGGAAACTTAAACAATCCAAATCACATGTTGGCGTTGAAGTAAATTAATCGGAAAAAAATGCGAAAACCAAAACCATACATGAAAACTTAAAAATAAAATTTTGCTTAAGAGGAAAAGGTGATAAACGTTAAATATACTTGTGATGAACAGACGTAAATAGCTTCCCTTCATTAAAATTTGTCCAAGATAGAATTTTATACTTTCCAGCTCTAAGAAAACTTTTAGTTAGATAAGAAAATGAGATTCCATTCGAATAGATAAGCGTGAATGACACAAAATATTTCAAATGCAGAAAATCATTAATCGTCATGCGATTTCAAAGAAAATACTAACAGTTACAACACAAATTACAAAAACAAAGATAAAATGCTGGAAAGGGAAACACACTATATAAGATATAAGATAAACAAGACATAGGCTAACACCGCCTAAGCCGTATGAGATCGTCGGTCTTCGCGGCTGGAACTCGATCCATTACCACATCCATACTAGGAACGTATTATGGAAGAAATGGAATCTATCTCGCACGCCTGTCGATGCTGCTCCCGGCAGACCTCACGATGCTCGACTTCGATACCTCGGAGCTCTGGGCTCTCCAGGTCAGCTGCTAGAATGGAGCGAGAGGTGCATGACTTGGAGTTGCAGGCAAATGAATGCCCATTTTGCGGACAGTGGCGCGGATGATGATAGTTAGAGCCTTCTTGATCAACGTCTTTCCCCTCAGCCTGACAACAAAGTTTTGAAAGACATAGGTGAGAAAATGGCTATATCAGAAGTGGCACCTTGGTGTCCCAACAAAAGGCTTAGAAAGATGAATCATAAGCAGCACGCCCAATTGACGGTTATGCCGCCAATGGTAGCGTAAGTGGTGTGGTGCACAGAAGCAAAGATCTACTACAGGCTTCCCATCTTGGAAATAATATTGTGTTGGATAATGCACACGATTAGATAGGCGATGGGTCGTGGTACCGATGTCCCAAACACCGGTAGCACCAACAAAGACGCAGGCAAGAATATGAGGATCGTCCATCTCAATGGCTGTGACACCCCACGCCCATTAATGTCACTCTTTATAAGAATGCATTAAGTTTTGTGAAGCGCTGTAGGTAAACAGAAACAGATTCTCACAAGACAGAAGTATATAAAAGTAGTGGAATTAAAACTTCATTATTCAAAAGAAAAACATTGTCTCAAATCAAATCACAACATCATGCCAATACATAAAAACTAGAAAAAACCACATCCCAAAACCATCTGTCTCATGATGAAAAATAACAAAGTGCAATAATACAAACTCATATCCCTCTCAAGTAGCCATAAAAGAGTAGATAAATAGTCGAAGCAGTACATCAAAGCAAATCCAGATCCAAGCAAAAACAAAAGAGAGAGAAAGACCTAATCACAACCGAGTGTTCCCGCCCCTGAGAACCTAGGGGGAAATGAAAAGAGAAGAGAAACAAAAGGGTGAGACGTAAAGTCTAGCAAGTCCAGTGAATTTCAGTATATGAAGAAATAAAAGTATCAAGACAGGTAAATAAAACTATATTAGAGATTATGGTAGCATATAACAGCAAATATAAACAGGATAAACATGATAAACAAGATAACATGCATCAAGTCATGCTTCTCAATTATATCCAAGCACAAGTCTATTATTTCTTTGCACCAGTACTAGTATAACAAGATTAATCAATAGGATTTGGTGTTACCCTAATTACTCAATAGCAGGAATGTAAAAGCATGATTAGGTGTACCCTAATTACTCAACAACAAAAAATATAACAACAGGATTAGGTGTACCCTAATTACTCAACAACAAAAATATAACAACAGGATTAGGTGTACCCTAATTACTCAACAGTAGGATTAGTTGTACCTTAGTTACTCAACGGCGGGAATATAACAGCATGATTAAGTGTACCATAATTACTACCCAAGCGATTGGCTCACTATTATGTAAATACCTTGTACTAGCCATGAAGTAGGGTGTATCACTCCCTAAATTCCCAATTTAAAGACATATACCTATTTATTGGTGCTATAGCGTCTTATTTTTCCCAAATCAGACCCGTGCGTGCTCATGAACCCACCATAACATGCCCGTACACAACCACTTCAGATGAACCTCTTACTATCTAGTTCAATTAAGCGTGACTTAACCCCTAACTAGTGTGGGGTCCCTATCCAATACCAACAGGGATACTGACTGGTACGGGTTCCGTACGGAAGACGGCACAAGCCAAACCCCCTAAGCTTGTGCCCAACGACTAACTAGGATTTAAGATTCCCAAAACCCGATAAAAACAACAGAATGTGGGATCTCTTAGCTTATTAATTATCATATTTTAACTTAGCAAGTTTAAGTTCATAAATAAGCATGGTTGTATTATTATATGCATTCATCGCTTCCCTAAAAGAGTCACCTGCCTACATGTATGTGTATATAGTTTCCTCCTTTTACTTAAATACATCAGATACTTACAGTTTCATAACATATTCTAGTTAATCTTTAAATTAAGTCTAGCCAATTTAAAAAGTTCAAATAACCTCAAATTTACAGTTACAGTCCACAATATATGATATGCCCAAAATTCACCTTTTCATTATCATGTCAGGTTATTTCCCTAAACGTAATCTCAAATCAGAAATGGCCTAGGCTCCCGATGGCCTAGGCTTAACATAAGATAAAAAGGAAAAAAGAGAAGGAAAACAACAAAAATAGGCATATAAGACTGTAAAATAAAACTGAACAGCAGGAAAGGGGTATCAGAAAATACATGTAATAACTGAAAACTTTTATAGATATGAATTAGTGAACTAAACAGGTATAGCCTCAAATTCAGTTTTATTAACATGTTAGGAGTACTATTTAAGTTTCATATCTAAAAGTAATTTGGAATCACAGAGATTGGATTCGAAGAAAAGAAGACGTATGTTGATGTCGTAGAAGAGAATCTTGTATTAATCTAACATGAATTGTTCAGTTCAAGTGAGGCTGAGGAAGCATGTCCCTATCTTCATCCTTAATTTTTAGAATAGGAGTTTGAGGAAGGGTAATGAAGAAGTGTGTATAATTGATAAAAGCGCATGCCTTTATATAGATTTCGCTGAACAATCCTTAACCGTTAGATCTTTTGTTTTTAAATCCAACCACAAACCAAACCCAATGAACCTGGTTAACAAATCAGTCCGAAAACAGGAAAATGAACCTAGTCAGATCCGTAGTGCGTCGACCCACCAGCCTAGCAAGGTCGACCCAGGCTGGGTGTGGGTCAGCCTACAATAGTCTGCAATCCCACCTACTTTTATCACTCGCCTCGGTTTGAATCTATTTGAATTAAATTGAATCATATTTATATATATTACTACTTATGCATATATTAACTTCTAAGGTTCATATATTCTTCATATGTTGTCCGTTTTACGCAAACTCCGAGTCTATCTGAACTAGAATTCCAAGACTATTGCAATGTCACAGTCTGTTTTTCTTAATTCGGAATATTTAATTAACTAATATTCATTTTGTTGTCATTAATGTATAATTAATGTTTATTAAATTACTGGGTGTTACATTATCCCCTGCTTAAAGGATTTCGTGGCCGAAATCTCCATGTAAAGAAGAATGTTATTAAATCCACCTACAATCATCTACTCATCCATCATCCATAGGTATCCATTGTACTTAAGGATTTCTAGCGCTACATGAACATATGAAAAAGTGTGTGTTTATATCCCTAAACTAATGCGATAATCGAGCAGTCTACTGATTCAGTCGACCTCCTTAATGCAATATGTTTGTGCCATGTATCCAAAATGTATGCAAAAGGGCCCTAATGTATCGTATAAGTTCTACATATGTGCACAACCATTCAACAATATGCAGCAACCATGTGATGACTCTGCCATTTTCATCCATTGAAAATTAAAATGCGCATACATCCATATGCAGTATGAAAGTGCTTGAGCCGATCTAGTGCCCAGTGTGTGTGGTCATCTATGAGTAACCACTAGTAAACACTTGCAACCATCAAACATAACATGTCTCAAACATATGTTTGCTTCCATTGGTTTCGACCTAAGGGTCGAAGATTCAAATGATAGGGTGTACTCAAATGATAGAAGCAAGTAAGAGTAAAAGCTTGGAAAAGAAATTAAGAACGTGCTCTCGAAAAGGAAAGGATAAGAAGCGTGAATCTTGTCTTTAGTCCCCCTATTTGCACCATCATGGTCTTCTCCCCATTGCAGTTTCACCAGCCTAATCTCTTTACTGTGCAGTTTCATAACCTCTGATCTAAGTATGCGGGTAGGAACTCGTCTAACTATCCCCTCTTTCTCTATCTCTACTTCCTCAACCGTGCTCGACTCAACTACCTCCTCCATATCATGTAAATATTTCCGCAAATGGTAGAAGAACATCCTGAACACCGTCCAATCTCTCCAGTAGTCTCGCCATATGGGCCATTTGACCTAACCTCTCAACTATGGCAAATAGCCCTATAAATCTTGGCGCCAATTTCCCTACAGAGCCAAAGAGAATAACGTTCCTCAGAGGCAATACTTTAATGAAATTCATGTTTCCTACCTCAAACTCTATATCAGTCCTACTTTTTTCTACGTAGGACTTCTGCCTGTCCCGAGCTGTGTTCATACGTCGGCGAATAAGGTTAATCTTCTCAAAAGTCTCCTTAATCATCTCTTGTCTAGGTAAAAGTCTGTCCATAACTCCCATCAACAAGTCGGTGATCTGCAAGGTCATCCATATAATGCCTCGAAGGGTGTCATGCTTGTACTCAACCGATAACTGTTATTATAAGCAAACTCAACCAATGGAAGATGCTCCTCCCAACTCCCTTCGAGATCTCGGATACACAGTGTCCAAAAATCCTCAAGAACTATATTCACACTCTCAGTCTGTCCATCGTTCTGAGGGTGGTATACCGTGCTCAAATTAAACTATGTACCTAGTGCCTCTTGCAAGCTCTTCCAAAACTCACTAGTGAAGATTGGGTCATGGTCACTCACTATACTAGAAGGTACTCTGTGTAGTCGGACTATCTCTCGAAAGTAAACTGATGCTAACCATGTCATTGTCCTCTTGCCCTTGACATGAATGAAACGACCACTCTTACTAAGTTTGTCTACCATCACCCAAATACTGGTGTTTCCTCTCCTCGATCTAAGCAAATCATCGATAAAATTCATAGGGACGCTCTCTCACTTTCATTGTGGGACATCCAAAGTCTGAAGCAATCCGCCGGGCTTCTTTTGTTCAGCATTTATTTGTTGGAAAACAAAACAACGGACCATAAACTCTGTTGCATCCTTCTTCATTCCAGCCTAAAAAAGAAAACCCTCTTCATTTCTCGATATGTCTTGTCACTACCCGAATGGAAAGTCAAGAATGATGGGATTCCTCAAGGACTTCCCGCAACATATCTCCCACTCGGGGAACAAATAACCTTCCATCCCTTCATAGCCACCCTTTATCCTCCATAGATATTCTACTAAGGTTACTCGAGGTCTCTCCTCTACTGAGTCTATTAAAGATGTATTCTATTTGTGAGTCCCCTAGCTAGGAAGACCCAATTCTCTCCATAATAATAGGCTACACCTCTAAATATGCCAACAAACCAAGTGTAAGATTTGTAGATGGCCTAAAATCAAAGGTCAATATGTACTCCAAGCTCCGCCTCTCTACGAATAGAGGACTCAAAGTCATCCTCTGTCTACTCATGCGTTTGCGACTACATTACATTTCCAGGGGTATAAGCTATCTCAAGATCGTAGGATGCTAGGAACTCCATCCACCTTTACTGCCTCAAATTGAGATCCTTCTACAAGAACAAATACTTGAGCAACTTATGATCCGTATATAGCTCAAATCTCTCTCCAAGTAGATGATGTCACGAAGACTTAAGTGTGAACACTATAGCATCCAACTCCATGTCATGGATAGGGTAGTTTCTTTCATGAACTCTCAATTGTCTGCTACCATAGCATAATACCATTCCCTCATGCATCAAAATGGCACCTAGCCTTGTGCCATAGGTATCTGTGTAAACTATATACACCTTGTTACCATCAGGCAATGTCAAAACTGGGGTTGTTGTCAGAGCCCTTTTTAATCGCTGGAAAGCATCCTCACAATCAATGCTTCAAGAAAAGGCCAAGTTCTTCTTTGTCAGTCGAGTGAGTGGGGATGACATCCTTGCAAAAGTTTTTGATAAACTTTCTACAATTGCAAGCTAACCCAAGAAAACTTCTCACCTCTGTTGCATTCTTTGGAACCTTCTAATCTTGAACTGCAACCACTTTAGCGGGATCCACCGCTATTTCATCCTTGGAGACCACTTCCTTCCTCTAAAAGTAACATTTAGAAAAAATTTCTTTAAGCTGATGCGATCTAAGAGTCCTTAAAACCTCTCCTAAGTGTAGGGCATGTTCTTCTTCACTCTTTGTGATGATCGGGATGTCATCCATAAGGACCACCACAAATTTATTCAGAAACTCCCTAAACACCCAACCCATAAAATCCACAAAATACGTTGGTGCATTAGTCAACCCAAAAGGCACGACTAGCCATGCATAGAAACTGCCCGGAGTTCTGAAAGAAGTCTTATCAATACTATCCTCTGCTACCCTCAGCTGATGAAACACCAAGGACAAATTTAACTATGAGAAAACTGACGTGCCAACAAGCTGGTCAAACAGATCATCAATCCTAGGGAGTGGGTGCCTATTCTTCTTTGTGAGCTTATTCAACTCCCCTACTTGCTTACTAAGATTCCTCCTTTTCCTAGGAGCCATGTGGTGCACAGGGAATGCGACTGGCTTCGTATTATTTACCAAGTAAATCCGAAAATCTATCTCATGCCTCAGAGGTAATCCTCTGACCTCATAAAACACATCCGAATATTCCCTGACTATGGGTACAAATTGCAAATTATCGACAGAAGCATCAAGCGAATCTAGGAAACTAAGCATAACCGACCCCTGTGGGTCACACAAAATCTTGAGAGTTCTCCCTTGGCACATCAAAATCCAAATGACTATCCGCTAACAGTCTAGGACAGCACCTTACATGGCTAGCCAATCCATCCCTAGAATCAAACCATATCCCATAAGACTAAGCACACACGCATCGCACTCAAACTCAACGCCCAAAACAGATATTCTCAAACCACGACATATCATGGATAGATAATTCGTACCTCCTATGGGGTCAGAAACAATACTAGTATTATGGTGTAGAGATTCTACCAAAGAATTGGATATAAAAGAGTGAGAAGCACCAGAATCAAAAAGAGTCCTAACAGGATAGTCAAGAAGGGAAATCGAACCTTCGACTATGACTTTCCTAACTCGATTTAGTCTACTGGTCTCAAGATCATGCACCTGCCCTCAAGAAGATCTGCCTCTTTCCCCTGTCCTCGCTTGCTCAGGCATTTCTTAGTAAGGTGTCTAACCTGACCGTAGTTGAAACATGCCTTCTTTGTCTTTCTACAATCTTTCACCAGATGATCCAAGACTCCACAACCAAGGCATCGGAATTTTGTCTTGATCCGAGCCTTATCAGGCTTTCCACCTTTCTTTTTCCCCTTTTCTTAGGCCAATATTTATTTTTCTATTCCTTAGGTTGTGCCTCATTAGTCTTGACTTCATTCTTTTCAACCTTGCCATCCTCATGCATTAAATCCTTGTCAACCAATCTTTCAAAAGTTGCTCACATCGGTACATGAGATAACGTCAATCCTTGGAGAGGCTTGATTCAACCCTCTCGCAAACCTATGAGCTTTTTTGTATGGAGTATTCACCAAATCTAGACCAAACCTTGCTAACTGATTGAACTTGCCAACATACTCCTTGATAGAGATATCCCCTTGCTTAAGAGCCAAGAATCTCTCCATCAACATACCCTCTTCTTCTTGAGAAAGAAATTTTGTCTTGAATCTCTATCTAAAGTCGCACCAAGTAGCTATTAACTTCCCTACATGCGTCACCTTCAATAGTAAGATGCCTTGTCCTTCAATTGCCATGACCCCAAGTGTATCCTCCTCTGATCATTAAGCTCAAAAATATCAAAAATACTCACTGTATCACGTAGTCAATTACGTGCATCGAAAAACTCTTAGATCCATGGAACTACTTGCTACCCATTGCGCAAAAATCTTTGCAAAGCTTAGAAAAGTTGGCTAAACGAGGAGGTAGAGCTACTTTGGTTGCAGTTGGGGGTGGGGCATCTCCTTGAACTCCGGCAGGTGTCGTAGCCTCAAGATACCAACGGAACCGTGTCAGTAGTGTAACACCCTTGGAATGATTGGGAACCCCAGACATGCTGAAAAGAGAAGAAAAAGGGATTTAAACAGAGAATCAAAAAGAAGTTGTGTATAGCCTTGAGGGATATGTTTTTAAAAAATAGGCTTTTATTTTTGAAAATACTCTACTTTTGAAAACAATTTTTCAAAAACTTTTCTTTGACCTTGTGACCTTCAGCTCTGATACCAAGTTTGACATCCTACGTCCATTAATGTCACTCTTTATCAGAATGCATTAAGTTTCATGAAGCGCTATAGGTAAACAGAAACAGAATCTCACAAGACATATGTATATAAAAGAAACGGATTTAAAACTTCATTATTCAAAAGAAAAATATTGTCTTAAATCACAACATCAACCCAGTACATTAAAACCAAAAAAACCTCGTCCTAAAACCATCTGTCTCATACTGAAAAATAACAGAGTGCAATAATACAAAATCATATCCCTCTCAAGTAGCCATAAAAGAGTAGATAAATAGTCAAAGTGGTACATCAGAGAAAATCCAGATCCAAGCATAATCAGAAGAGAGAGAAAGTCCTAATCATGAACAAGTGTTCCCGCCTTGAGAACTTGGAGGGGAAAAGGAAGAGAGCAAAGAAACAAAAAGGGTCAGACTTAAAGTCTAGCGAGTCCAGTGACTTTCAAAATGAGAAGAAATAAAAGACTCAAGACAGGTAAATAAAACTGGATGAGAGATTACAATAGCATATAAAAGTAGGTATAAACAGGATGAACATGATAACATGGATCAAGTCACGCTTCTCGATTATATCCAAGCACAAGTCTATTATTTCTCTACATTAATACTAGTATAACATGATTAATCAACAGTATTGGGGGTTACCCTAATTACTCAACACTAGGAATATAACAATAGGAGTAGATGTACCCCAAATACTCAACAGTCGGAATATAACAACAGGATTAGGTGTACCTAACTACTCAGTAGTAAGAACATAACAACAGGAATAAGTGTACCCTAATTACTCAACAACAGGGATATAACAGTAAGATTAGGTTTACCCTAATTACTAACCAAGCGAGCGGCTTCCTATTAAGTAAATACCATGTGCTAGCCGCACAGTAGGCTGTATCACTCCGTAAAGCAGCAACTTAAACACACAGACCTACTTATCGGTGCAATAGCGTCTTTTTTTCCTCAATCCGACCCATGCACGCTCATGACTCCGCTGGAACATGCCCTGTACACACCCCCTTCAGATGAACCTCTTACTATCTAGTTTGGTAAAGCGTGCCCTGATCCCTACCTAGTGCAGGGTCCATATCCAATACCAACAGGGATACTGACTTATACGGGTTCCACACAACAGATGACACGAGCCAAACCCCCTAATCTTGTGCCCCTAATTAACTAGGATTTAAGAGTCCCAAAACCTGATACAAACAGTAGAACGTTGGATTCCTTAGCTTATAAATTATCGGGTTTTAACTTAGCAGGATTAAGTTCATTAATAAGCATCGTTGTATTATTATATCGTACAACCCTTCCCCAAAACAGTCACTTTCCCTGATGCATGTATATAAATTAAGTTTCCTCTTTTTACTTAATTACATCTAGTACTTACAATTTCATAACATGCTCTACTTAATTTTTACATTAAGTCTAGCCAATTTAACATGTTAATATAACCCAAAATTTACAGTTATAGTCCTCAATATATGATATGCCCAAAATTCCCCTTTTTCATTATCATATCAGGTTATTTCCCCAAACGTAATCTCAAATTGGAAATGACCTAGGCTCTCGATGGTATAGGCTCAACGTAAAATAAAAAGGAAAAAAAGAAGAAGAAGAACAGAAATAGGCATATAAGACTGTAAAATAAAACTAAACAACAAGATAGTGGTAACAGAAAATACATGTAATAACTGAAAACTTGAATAGATATGAATCAATGAAGTAAACAAGTATACTAAAATTCGGGCTAATTAACATGTCAAGATTACTGTTTCAGTTACATATCTAAAAGTAACTTGGACTTACAGACATTGGATTCAAAGAACAGAATATGTATGCTGATGTTGTAGAAAGGAATCTTATATTAATCTGATAAGAATTGTTCATTTCAATCGAAGCTGAATCGGCATCTCCTACCTTCATCTTTATTTTTTAGAATAGGAGTTTAAGGAAGAAGAATGAAGAAGTGTGTATAATTGGTAGGAGCGCCGGCCTTTATATAGATTTCTCTGAATAATCCTTAATTGTTAGATCTTCTATTTTTTAAATCCAACCATAAACTAAACCGAACGAACCTTGTTAATAAATCAGTCCAAAAATCGGAAAAAGACCCCAGTCATATCCGTAGCGGGTCGACCCACCAACCATGTTGGGGTCGATCCATTGGTCGACCCAGGCCGAGTGTGGGTCATCCCACAACAGTCTGCAATCCCACATACCTTTCCAGCTCTCCTCGGCTTGAATATATTTTAATTAAATTGAATTATAGTTATATATATGAATTCTTATGTGTGTATAAACTTCTAAGGTTCATAAATTCTTCACAAGATGTATGTTTTATGCAAACTCGGAGTCTATCTGAAACAGAATTTCGAGACGAACGCAATGGTATATTATGTTTTACTTAATGTTGAATATTTTATTAAGTAATATTAATTTTGTTGTCATTAATGTATAATTAATGTTTATTAAATTAGGGGGTGTTACATTGTCATCCAATTGTGCTTTGACCACTGAAATACCCAAAATCTCTGTCAAATACAGGTCGGTAAGATCAATAGGGGTGCCCTTCAACCATATTGGATAGTGCTAGTACCTCATCGATGTTAACTTCCATCTGAGCATCGAAGAGGCCAATGCAGCGTGGGAAGTACTCTCGCTTGAAAGTGTCAAAGTGCATGATCAGTGCATGGCCTGCAGCAACAAAAAGCTCCTCCAGCTGAATCTTAGCGAAATCAGTTAATCCATCAATCGCCCGTGGTGAAATTCATAGTTGGTTGTTTCCATGTAGGTCTGAATCTTCCTCTCGCTTCCATCTAATCATGTAACCTCCTTTGGTGTCAAAGCAAGATGTTTTGTGTGAATATTCGAGGTTCGAGGAGGGACAGTTGGAGGAATCGGTGAAATTAATGACTGAAATTATAGATCAGGAGTGTAGAAAGGCTTAGAGCTATGCTACAGTAATTTTGTGAAAATTAGGAGCGAAACATAGTCCAAAATCTTTTATTTTGATGTTGGGAAATGCATATTTTTAGGTTTTAGTGGTTTTGACAATACAAATGGGGGAGGAGGCTAGAATGGTAATACATATCGGGCCAGAATATCGGGCCAGGCTCAGGCTGTGCCCGATTGTGGGTAGCGGTCGAAACAGCTACGTAATGGCGGTCGACCGATAGGGATCGACTACAAGCCCATTTCAGGCACGGTCTGAATCACGGCCTAACGGCCCAGTTTGATTTCTCGAAAAATAAAATTACTACGAAATCCTATCGACTTCCCTGCTCCACCAAAATTATCGTGCTGACATCCATCATCCATTAAGTCGAGAATTACTTCCCAAACACCACTCGTTTACCTTTAGATTGTTGGGACCAATAAAAGAACGAACGAAATTATGAATAGAAAATCAGCTTGAAATCCTTAAATAAATTAAAACTGATTTTCTCGTTACCTAGATGTCAAACAAATCGAATGGTTTATGAAATCAAACACCCGAAAGCTAAATGGGAATTTTTTTTCTTAGTCTATTATCGAGATAAAATTTCAAAAACTTTTTGGAATATATTTCTATACTTATAAACTGAGGGTCTCATAATATAGATCCATTTATTAATTTATATTGCCGTTTATATTACTAATTGGAAAACTCTTCCATGATTTGAATTGTCAGGAATTTAATTCTCGAAAAGGTTATCTATGTTAATTTCCATAAAACAACCAAGAAGAGGAATATTAAAACTCACAATAAATAGATAGTGATAGTTTTAAATTCTGAGGTATATTCCTTATCACTTCCTTCTCTCAATCAGAACGGGTTGTTTATTAAAATTTACACTAACCCAATAATCCAAAACATGGTTACATTTATTGTTCTAAAGATTATTTATTAAACAATTTCTCAAAAACCATAGTTTAAAATTTCTGAAACCCCTTTTTGTTTCAAAAAATGTTTTAAAAACTGAAATTTCTCCAAATTTAAGACTGAAGATTTAAAAGAACAATTTTATCAAACGAATATCCAGATTCATATGATGAAATATCAAATAAGAATATCTCGTAATCATACTTCTGGATGATGATGACATGTTTAAATGAGTCTTATGTTTAAAACTAAGAAAAGGTTATTGACTTGAATTCCCAAACAAAACCAACACCAAAAATCGCGACTATCTTGGTTATAGCTAGCTTTTTGTCCCATCAACAAGCTCAAATCCACGGAATCCACCATATGTCGCCCTCATGCTATTCAAAATAAAAATCTCCAAGCGCACCGTATGGTGAATTGGGATTGTACGAATACTCAAACTTGCAATATTTCTAACTCTTAGTCATTTTAAAACCAATAATTAGGCCCACGACTAACTCATCATCGAAATAATTTTAAGTCAAGCTAAGAATATAGAAAAGAAAATCGAATATGCTCTCTCACTAATCCTAATATATTTATTCCTCTGGTCGTCTAAACCAAAGCCCTGATACTAAATGTAACACCTGACACTTTTCCAAGCTTAAATTTTGACAACAATCGAAACTCAAACGGATCCAAGCACGAAGATTATGAATCCGATACCTACAATTAATGAGCATGAGCATAATCAACGTAAAATAAAACTAACTCACAGTAGAAACAAAACGAGATAGCAAATATTGACTAAGGCAACTACCTTAAGGCATGCCACAACTTTAATATCGAGCATGAGCGAACGAGAACTAAAACCAAACTTTAGCGCTTGCGGAGACCTGTCTTCCCTGAGATAAACTGAGAGTTATTATGAGGATGGGGTCAAGAAAACAGGTCTCGATGAGTAGAAAATGTATAACATTGTATAAAATAAACAAATGTACTCTGTTTGGTCAAAACAAAAACATATGTCTAAAAAGGCTAGTAATTATGAAACACCCCACCTCCATTAAGGTCACTCACAAAGGGAATGCCTTAACTTTGGTGGAGGGTTATAGGTACATGATACAGAAAATTTTACAAGACAGATAAATATAAGCAGCGAAATTCAAATATTTATTGCATACGTGGTTCAATACAAAAGCATTACAGCAAATTGTCTCAAAATAACTTCCAAAACATTAAACCATAATTTTTGTCTTGATTATTTAACAAAGAAGCATAAACCATAGATAAAACTACATAAATCCCCAAGTGTAGTTTTCAAAAGCCATAGCCAAGGTGAGAGAGTCCCAATCATACATCTACGTTCTTGAAGCTTGCAAAGAGCATGACTAAGCTGGAGTATTCCCTCCCTGTGGACCTGGGGAGGGGGGGAATGGAAGAAAAGAGGACGAAAGATAACGGGTCAGACAATAAGTATGGTAAGTTCAATGATTATAGTATTTAAACAAGGAAAGGGATCATGACAGTAATAACAATACCCTAATAAAAGATAAGTGGAACATGTGATCGCACCCATTACTATAGTCTTTGCACCTACTTAACCATTAGTTCAACAAGCCCTACGTGTTCATAACAAACGATCCCCTTAATGATCGGCTCCTACTCGCACACATTCATTTCCTGTGTCATTCGGCCCCGCTTGACTGTAGATACCTGTGATGGTCCCACTATAGGGTGTATCGGTCCCTCTGGTGGAAACCCACAGTGTATACTATGGATGCCCAGTGCTTGCTTTTTCCCACTCCGGAGTACATGCATGCCCATACTCCGTTGGAACCTACACTGACGCACCAACCACCGATGTTTTGACCGCTTATAATCAGCCCGGTAATCGTGCCCTACACTGCCTAGTTCCGGGTACCATGATACATCTATGTGTGTTACTGCTGAAATGGGTCCCCGTTACTAGGGTTTTCTAATCAACATGTTTATTTGGTTAAGTGTCCAAGTTAACCTAACCCCACCCATCTGTTTAGTTAACATGTTGAATTGGTTAAGTGTTTCCCTAATTGATTTAACCCTACCAATCCTGATTTAGCTTTAATTTATTCATTAAAGCACCTACCACTCACATTAGATAGGTCTTGTTATGGTCACTGGATATGCCGATTTGTTCCGGGCAGTTTTACACCACAACTCAGTCTAGTCTCGGGTTCTTTTGGGCTTAATGCACTAACCACCCACATTAGATAGGTCTTGTTAAGGTCACTGGATATGCCGGTTGGTTCTGGGCAGTTTTACACCACAACTCAGTCTAACCTCAGGTTAGGCATATTCGTCTTTTCTAAATCCATATATTTTCTATATATGTCTAATTCCATTTGTAAATTAATCTTAATTTAATCATGCCATAATTATCCTTTGATTATGCTCACAATAAATGGTATATAAAATATACCATTTTATGAACAAATCTATGTCATGAAATTTTCATATTTTCCCATTGCTACCCCTGTGGAACGTACGCATGAATCACATAAAATATTTGGCTAGTAAATTAGCCCAAACCCATAAAAAAAAAGAGGTAATAAACAAGGGAATGAAACAAACATAAAATAACATACAATTAACTTATCATGTGTAACTTTGGCATAGATTATCATTAACTTAATTAAATGGGTAATGGTGAACTTGTGACTAAGTTGGGTCTAATTGTCGTGTAAACTTGATATAGGTCTAGCATGGAGGTTTAACGTATAAACACAATTTTAAACCACAACTTAGCATATTGACTTATGTATGCCAAAACATAAGAAAGCTACTATAAACATATTTAAATCACAACTTAGCCTGATAACTTATGTGTGTTAAACATAAGAGAGCTAATATAAACATATTCGAATCACAACTTAGCATGATAACTTATGTGTGTTAAGCATAAGAGAGCTATTATAAACATATTCGAATCACAACTTAGCATGATAACTTATGTGTGTTAAACATAAGAGGGATATTATAAACATTCTTAAATCACAACTTAGCATGATAACTTATGTGTGTTAAACATAAGAGAGCTACAAATCCATTCTTGCAACATAAATAGATTCATCTTAGCATGGTTCTAAATATACATGAATGTTGATCTAACATGTAAGCATGTGCTTTAGATCATAAATTTGCAAGTAACCACCAAATTATAACATGACATGTTTCACCATTCAGTTGGCATAATACGTTCAATTCCCAATCATAATAGATCCCAATATATAAAATATGGTATGTTCATCACCACAAGCATATAGACATGATCAATCGCAACGGTAATTTAAGATAAATGAGAATTAAACTTTATTTATCTTATACATAAGAATCATTCTACATTCGAATTACAACATGTCATGATTCAATTGAAAGAACGTTTAAATCTACGTAATAACCAACTTAAAACCAAAAAGGAATTCTTGATTTCTGAAATCTGAATTCTGAAATTGGTAAGCTCACCTTTGATGTAGATCATTGAATTTGAATACTTTTAATTTGATTTTGATTTAGGTTGTCTTTGAATTGAAAGCGGTGACGGCTACTCCAAGTTCTCTATTGATGGCATGGTAGTTCCAGGATTAATTTTGTGTGATTTTTAGGTTGAGCATTAGTTTGTTTATGTAGGATTTTAATTTAATTAGAGCCGTCAGATGATCCTAGAGTTAACCACAACCATTCAGTCAGGATAGGGTGACACCTCAGCCCTATTGTAATAACCCGGGTTCCGACGGATCGATTTTTTTTCCAAAATTCCAATCCATCGAGACCCGAGAATTTTTGCTCTAGTATCCTGCAGAAAAGACAGAGATAAAGAAACATGTAAGAACTCGTAAAGCACCTCATAGCGGAAGGAATAAAATATATTGTAATTAAAATATAGCTTTACCTTAATAAACATACTGCTTAACCAGTATCCCAAGCTATCATATCTCTATCACTATCTAACCTGCGAGTATGTAATGAGGAGGGGGTCAGAACATAAATTCTGTGTGAATGGGTTTAAACTACAAATGTTGAATAACCCTACATATACCGGTCTGTTGCATTTTCTTGTTGGTTAGGTTATTTGTGTTGATAGCCCTTATGGCATGTACTCACGTCACACCCATCTACTCCCTAGTTGATCAACCTAATATAGTTTATATGTAGCTACCCCCAAACTAAGGTATATCCCACTCGCACCGTCTCCTCCGTATGTATGCAGTCCCTTATCTAATGCCACATGCCATACAAAATCTCATGTATATATATATATATGTATGTGTATACCAATGCTACGTCTTCATAGAACCTTCATTACTATATTACGTAAGCGTTTGGACTGCCACCCTAGGTTCGACTAGGTTCCGTCATCGAGTAATGCCCATTAGTCCACGATACACCACCTAGAGCGATGTGTATGTAACTAGACTTTTTCCCATGTACGTATTGTCAATCGTACTTACTGCCTACTTGCACATGTTCTCTATATGTGCGAACCCGAGTCCCATGGCAGGGCTAATCAAGAAACACAGAACTCGGTCGAGAGCTTTAAGATATCTGCCGATGCAGATGCTAAGGTCTACCTTTACAATGGCTCTGGTCCCACCAGAGACCTCCATCGACTAACAAATGAAATGGACTCATGAAAATCAAGAATGAGAACTTTCCCTGGCACAACTGCCTGGCCCTCTATGCCCTTCCCTATTGTCCTTACCTCACCATAACAAGATAGCAAGTATATGGTCTTTTGGAGTTCTCTGCCTTTCCGCTTTTCGTACTGACTGAAGATGGTAGGTAGACGAGTTGCTATCACAGGGCACTAAATGGTCTCGCCAACTCACGCTGGTCCATCCTAGTCTTTAGGTTCCCTTCTAATTATTGTAACCAAGGCATACTCTTGGTTCGTAACCGTGCAGACCTAACCTCTGTGAGCCCAGGTAGATCATCTGCATTATCATAGAGGGATACCAAGAGTATCCTGCTATACGTCCCCTGAAGCCGCGTGCCTCATATCCCAGTCCGTTGGAGCCTAGTAGAGTTTCTAAACGGACGTTCGCTCCTCCTCGTATTCTACGACTTTGTGATGATCTACCGTGTTTGGTTATTCGTCCTATATCTGGACTGGTTTAAGCGCGTTGTTTACTTAGATCTCTTAACTAAGGTTTAGTACTTAATTTTCTTAACTAAGGTTTGATACTTAGTTCTCTTAACTAAGGTTTACTACTTGGTTTTCTTAATCGTTCGTCTTCTTAACTAAGGTTTAATACTTAGTTCTCTTAATCGTTGTTTACATAGCTCCCTTAACTAAGGTTTACTGACAAGTTCTCTTTACTGTTCATGTTTACACTGGTAAGAGAATAATGCCCTAAGTGTCAAACCCGAAGACCGAGATCAACATCAGGTTGACACTCGGAGAATTACTCAACTCAACCTATCTCTTTTTATGTTATTCATATAACTTATGTCATCTTTGTCAACGGACTACACATCTTAGTTTTACAATCTATATCCAACTTATTTGTTTTAATACTTAGTTCCCTCTAACTAAGGTTTATTACTTAGTTTCTTTTTGCTTAGGTTTGTTACTTAGTTCTATTTAACTAAGATTTGTTACTTAGTTCTCGTTAACTAAGGTTTGGTTACTTAGTTCTCATTAACTAAGGTTTGTTTACTTAGCTCTTCTTTAACTAAGGTTTGGTTACTTAGTTCTCATTAACGAAGGTTTGTCTACTTAGTTCTTCTTTAACTAAGGTTTGCCAATGAATTCAAGCATGACTTAAGTTCTTTTTATCAAACGATAGTGCACTGGTACTTTTATACATTTTCAGCTTAGATTAACTTATTTTATGGTATGAGTTGTTCCACCCTTCAAATCTTGTATTATATCTCAAGTCATAACCTTACCTTGGTCTACCTATTATTCAATCTTTACATTACCGCAACTTTGGTTTATAATTGATTGTTAACATTCCCCATCTCTATGTTGGTTAAGTATACCCAAGTTGACTTAACCCCATCCACTTATCCATTCGCATGTTATATTGGTTAAGAGTTGTCTATTCATTTATGTTAACTTAACTCTCCCACATATCATGTCATATTGGTTAATTGTTGTTAACCCTACCATACTTAGCATGTGTCATTAGCATTAATTAATTATTAATGCACCAACCTCTCACATTAGACCTATTGTTGCGGTTGTTGGAAGTGCCGATCGCTTCGGGGCAGGCTTACACCACAACTCAGTCTAACCTCGGGTTCAAGCACGTTATGACTAACTTCTCACATTAGATCCGATTGTTTGCGGTCGCTGGATGTGCCGGGCGGTTCCGGGCAGTCTTACACAACAAACTCAGTCTAACCTCGAGTTAGCCTTCTTTCATCTTTAGCTAATTAACAGTTCATGTCAATTCTAGGTGTCGTATGCCAATTACAAAATTCACAAATATGTTCATGTTCATGTTATGCCAATAGTGTCAATTTCATGTTTATACCCCAAATTACCCAAATTTTAAGTAGTATATTCCAAATCCACTTATAATCATATTCGTGCCTATTCCATGTTATAATTAATTGCCCAAAACACATATTTATTCATACCAAATTTGTGTATTACCTAGTTGCACGTTCATACATGTAATTTAATTCATCTTTTATACTTATCTTCCAAATAATAGATAAATTTCACATCACATGTTATCCAATTACATGCCAATCATACCAAATTATACAAATTCCACATCCAATTTAATTATGCAAATCTACACAAATTCAATGTTTCAGTATAGTCAAACCCATAATTCAATTTCAAATTATACATCAATACTTCCAATCCATATTATGCTCAAACAACCCATTTCCCTTCTTAATTTCTCATTCACGTTTCAAACGCATATATTCATGATAGGCGTAGGCTCGAGATAGCCTAGCTATAAAAATAAAAAGGGGAAAGAATAAAAAGGAGAGAATTCAATGTAGGCATAAAAAAATAACTGTTCTTATTGAATTAACATCATATTCATTATATGTATACATGGGGAATGGCAAACAATATTAATAACATTATAAAACAAATATAATTTAAAATCCACTCACATTGATTGGATTGGAGAAACAAATGATTTGTTGTTGATGTAGAAACATTGATTTAACCCAGAGCATGAATTGTTGATGAAGAACTTCTAATTTGATTTGATTAAACTCCAAAGTTGATGAAAAACTTGCAATTTAATTTAGAGTTTAGGGGCGGCGGCTATGTTTGGTTGAAGTTTGGTGGCATGGAGGCATCATAGAGAATTATAAAGAATTAGGGTTATGTTAGAGATGTATTTACAGGTGTAGAGAGTGTTTTAGGACCATTAGATCAGCCCAGAAGCCATCAGAATCGCACAAACATAGCAGAACACGTCACAGGGCAAAACTGCCCAGATCTGGGGGCAGGTCGACCCCCAGGTCGACCTCCCTTGATGGAGGTTGACACTAAGGTCGACCTCCCTTGATGGAGGTCGACACTAAGGTTGACCTGTTTGGTTAATGGGCAGGAATTTTCCCGCCCATCTGCCTGGGTCGAATTTCAAACTGTTTTGATTTTTTCTGATTCTCCTAAAGGCCATAACTCCTTCACACGGAGTCAGAGTTTCGAAAACTTGGACTCTATTCCATGTAAATTTCGAGACGAACGCAATGGTGATGCACGCTTTACTAATTCCTGATATTTGAATTAATTATCCGTACTTTATCTTCTTCTCCATTACACACTTTGTTATTTAATTAATCTTTCCTTTTCTTTCATGTATTGATTAATTTTCATTGTACATCATCATTATTAACCTATCTATGCATATATCTTATTTTTAATTATACTAAAAATGCGGGGTGTTACATTCTCCCACCCTTAATGAATTTCGTCCCCGAAATTTGATAAGAGTAAAATAGATAATCCCTCGCAATATTCATCCATCATGTGTGCATCCAATTGTTGCAAACATTGTGCACATGTGCAAAGTGAAATACATCATAGTAAAGCATGTATGCCTAATTTGGATCCACTATATGTATGCAAACTTTTAAGAACTCTTTCAAAACATGATGCTCACATCCTAAATATACTTGCAGTTCTATATGAATGCAATACTTTTGAAAATCAAAACATTTTTCATCTAAATTTTCCCATACTCTTACAGAATAAGAGCATAGCTTACCCAATTGTTGCATCCAAAACCCTACCAACCATTATTAAATTCGATTTTTAGAAAAATCTAATTTTCTAATTCCGATTACTTATGTCACAAAAAGGTATAAAATGGAAGAATTCTCATCATCCGTTTTTCTTTTAGGTACCATTTCTGATTGTACTCGGAATTTTTACATAACTATACTATATAGATTTCCTATTTTTTTAATCCAAGCACAACTACATAAGAAAAATTCTTTTCCTTCTTCAATTATCTTGAAAAGTTTTCATTTTTGTTCATCTTTGTCTTACAATTTTCGTTTCTTTTTTCCCGTCTTGTTTTGTTGCTTCACTGAATTTCTTGGTTTCTTGTTAGTTAGGCTATTCTCTTTCTTAGCTTATTTGGCTCATTCTAATTTCTCAAATTTATTTTTCAAATAAGCTTTTCCATTTTTAACTCAAACATTATCCTACACAGCTACTATTACGGGCCAAGAATCTGAGGACCTGATCACCTTCGACAATTACGAGTCCACACAACAGGATCTATATACGTGCTTTCCCTTCGCTACCTAGTAGTCACTAATAGTACATGCCGTATATCACTAGCCTATACTTTTTCTTTTAAACAACAATCCTAGGCTTTACAATTCTTATGCATTCTACGGGAATTTTCTATTAGTTTAATATTAGTCAATCTTTGACCGGAAATTGGTAAGAGAATAATTCCCTAAGCATCAACCCCGAAGACCGAAATCAACATCAGATTGATACTCTGTAACACCCCGCCTCCGCCAGGGTGTCTCTTGCAAGCACTCTGACTTTGGAGGGGCGTTTGAATCAGGTAAACATGCATAATGATATATCAAGGCAGAACAAGAACATATGTATATGCGTAAACAGAGTAAATAACATAGATAAAACAACGGAAGATTTTAAACCATTTCAAAACAAGTCTTAAACCAGTCTAGATAAAACAACATCAACTGAAAACTGAAATACATAAGTACTAATCCCCAAAAGAAGTGATAGCCATAGCTAGCTCCATGTCAAACCATACATGAGCTAAATCCGACAAGCAAGCAGTCTGAAATCCAAGCTAAGCTCCAGTATTCCCTCCCTGAGAACCTTGGGGGGGGGGGGGGAACGGAAGAAAAGAGGCGAAAGAAAACAGGTCAGTCAAAAAGACTGAGTAAGCCCTACTACAATCAATGTAAACTGATAAAGTTAACTGGCATGAGCAGCAGGGATGAACATAAGGATAACAACATACTAGCATGATGATTAACTAACAAGGTAGATAAAGGTGTCATCGCATAATCAGGATTAAGGTTTTGCACCACAGGTGTACTAGCAAACTGACATGACTTGAATAAACAGGTATTGATCCCTTGGCCCAAGCTTTGGTCCAATAACATGAGATGACCCTCATACGAGGTCCAACCAAACGGTCTAGTCGATCGGCTCCCTAAGCCTAACTCGTCACGTGTTGGTGTCAATATGGACCACACATGATTGTAGTCAGACTGTGCAGGGTCTCCCGTCGGGTGTATCAAGCCCTAGGGTGGCAACCCCTGGACACAATAAACATGAGTGCACAGTCTCGAACTACTGGTACCCGTGCATGCTTTCCCCGGCTTCGGACTATGTGCACGACCATGGTCCGCCCGGAACTACACCGGCGTACCTTCTGCCGTCGCTTTTGGTCGCTTACCTCCAGCCCAGTAATCGTGCCCCCACCCTAGCCTAGTCCTTAGGGTCATGATGATACTAACTTGGGATTACTGCTGGAGTGGGCCCCCATTGCTAGGATTTTTCTAGTGGGTTAAGTATGGTTTAACCCCCTTGCTAATCATGGATTAACTTGGTTAAGTGTAACGATGAGTTCACTACTTAACCCCCGATTAATCTACCGAGCCCAAATTGGTTAAGTACTAAGTGGACCATGACTTAACCCTAATCACGAGGCATTAATTAATTTAATGCGCCTTAACCTCTCACATTAGACTTTGTTGCGGTTACTAGTTAAGCCGGGCGGGTCCGGGTAGCTTTACACCACAACTTGGTCTAACCTCGGGTCCAAGGTACAACATGACCAACTTCTCATATTGGGTCCTATTGTTTGTAGCAACTAGTTAAGCCGGTCGGTTCCGGGTAGGTTTACGCTACAAACTCAACCCAACCTCGAGTTGGCCACACTTATCTTTTCTAAGTGTCATGTCAATCATGTTTCCAAAACATGTTACAAGTTTTCAAGCAATTGGGTAGACCTAACTTAATAGGTAAATTCCCAATGGGTAGATCTAACTTAATAGGTAAATTCCCAAGCTTATATTTTTATGTCTTTTAAGTTTACCCAGCCCCAAACGCAATCCCATCGCTTACATATCGCAATAGCGCATAAAGGATAGAAAGAGGGAACTTGGCATAAATCACGACATAAGGGTGTTGAAGCCACAAGTTTAACATGGTGGCATATGAAATGTACATATGTTCATATACTTGCATATTACATACTTTGGCCTCAAAAGCATGCATAAAACCAAACTTAGCATATTGGTGATACATGGTGATAAATGACATGTAGAAATGGCCATAAGTTCGCATTTAGCCTCACATGCAAGTTATCATAAGAGATATGATAACTTACATGTTACCAAAATGCAACTTTTGGCATAAAGCTTGAAGCTTTATGTTCATAAACCCAAGATAAGCTTGCATAACATGATAGCATGAACAAAATGTTCAACCCAAACTTGCATAGCATAACTTGCATATCATATGACAACTTGCATATCAAACTTGCATAACATAACTTGCATATCATATGACAACTTGCATATCAAACTTGCATAACATAACATGATGAACTTGCATATCATATCATAGCATACTTGCATAACATGATGAACTTGCATATTACATCATAGAAAACTTGCATAACATGATAAACTTGCATTTCATAACATAGTAAACTCGCATATAAACTTGCATATCATACATTTAACTTTAGAGTTCAAGTATGAAAGTAGAATAGGGCTTCCAATGCTTATGAAGACTCAAATGAGTATAGCAAATATAAGAAAGCCCTTATGCAACCAATTCAACCCAAAAATGCAAGCCAAAATGATCAAAACTCCTTCTTTATGATGCAAATATAAAAACTTGACTTGAATGCAAGCTAATGATGCTCATACAAGTCAAAAAACACTTGTATGCATGGAAAATCACTTAGAAATTGATTTAGGAATTTTTATGAAGAGAGTGGGGGCCATGAGAGGGATGATTTTGCCATAGTTTAGTTGCTAGAATGAATAATGATGATTTAGGGTAGGTTAGGGTCTTATTTATAGATTAGGCAAGTGTTTTAGGCCATAGGATTAAACCCTAGTTCCAATCTCAGCCCTCAAAACCGAATCTGGCCCCCAAGCTCAACACAATCTCAAAATGGTGCACCAGGCTAAACAGCCCGGCTGGACCAAGTCGACAGGGCTGTCGACTTGGGTCCAACCAAGTCGACTCCCAAGTCGACAGGGCTGTCGACTTGGGAGTTCTGGCGGGAATTCACCCGCCTGGCCCAAACTGGCCCAATTTTCCAAATTCAAGTTTGAATTTGAAATCTGTTTTTACTTAGAAATTTTCTGCAAACTTCGTTGGGCCTTAATCGGGTCATACGGACTCCGATTTCCGAAAACTCGGACTCTATTTCGCGTATTTTTCCGAGACGAACGCAATGGCACAGCCCGTTTTCCCTTGATTCAGATTTTAGAATTAAATTCTGCCTCTATTTATGCTATAACCGGTTATTGACAATATGGGTTGTTACATTCTCCCCTCCTTAAAGGATTTCGTCCCCGAAATCTTCAAGTTAGGAAGAACGTATCCTACCATCCAATCATCCATCTATTCAAAACATCATCCACGAGCAATCATTGTCCTTACAAGATTCTAAATGTTGTATGAACATATGCAAAGATGTGTGTATATGTACTTATCTAATGCAAATATCATCAATGCAAATTATGTTAGTGAAATGAATCCATATGTATGCAATTCCTAACATAATGTATAACATCTACATGTGTGCACATAACATACACCCATATGCAACATCCATGTGATAACACAAAAATTTTCGTCCATGAATAAGCATAAACACTCATGCATATGCAATATGAGGAGTGTGTGAGCCGATCTAGTGCCTAACGTGTATAATGCATCCACGAGTAACCACTTGCAAACACTTGCAACCACTTGCAACCATCAAGCATAACATGTTTCAAACAAATGTTTCATCCAAAGGGTTTCTACCTAAGATTCTCATGACAAGATTAACACGATAAACTAGATAAACATGGATAGCAAAGAGAAAGATATGCTAACAAAGAAAAGAGATTAAGAGTGTACCCTCAAAAAGGAATGGATAAAGCCCACGCATCTTCTCCTCGGTTTCCCAAGTTGCGTCTTCTTCGGCTTCACCCCATTGAACCTTCACCAATTTGACCTCTCGATTCCTTAGCTTCTTGGTCTCCGTCCCCAAGATACGAATCGGAGCTCTCCTCAAGGTAGCCTCTTTCTCCACTTCCACATCTTTCAGAACACTTGGCTCAACAACCTCTGCTGATTCATGTAAACATTTCCGGAGATGCGAGACATGAAAAACATCGTGTACTTCGGCAAGCTTCTCGGGCAACTTTACTCTATAAGCCATCTGCCCGATCCTCTCTATAATAGGGAATGGTCCAACAAATCTCGGTGCTAACTTCCCAACGGATCCAAATCGGACCACATTCCGCAAAGGAGAAACCTTCACGAAAACCATATCCCTAACATCAAACTCCAAATCAGTTCTTCGCTTATCAGCATAGGATTTCTGTCGGTCTTGGGCCGCTTTCATCTGTCTCCGAATCAACTCGATCTTCTCGGATGTATCTCTGATCATATCAGGCCAAAGTATAAGCTCATCTGTAGTCTCCCACCAGCATGTAGGCGACTTGCACGACCTCCCATATAAAGCTCCAAATGGTGCCATCCCTATGCTTGCCTGATAACTGTTATTATATGCAAACTCAACAAGAGGAAGATGGTCTTCCCAAGTACCACCAAAGTCCAGAATACAAAGCCTCAACAGATCCTCGAGTACCCTATTCACCCTTTCGGTTTGACCGTCCGTCTGTGGGTGATAAGCAGTACTTAGATTCAACCTCGTGCCCATAGCTTCTTGCAAGCTATTCCAGAATTGACTTGTAAAGAGTGGTCACGGTCACTGACTATGCTAGAAGGGACTCCATGTAGTCTCACAATCTCATGAAGATATACAGACGCTAGCCAAGATGCGGTCCTCTTGCTCTTCACTGGAATGAAATGAGCACTCTTCGTAAGTCTATCCACAATGACCCAAATGCTCGTATTCCCTTTCCTTGACCTTGGTAGCCCATCGATAAAATCCATGGAAATACTCTCCCACTTCCAAAGTGGAACGTCTAGAGGATGCAATAGCCCACCGGGCTTCTTCGACTCGGCTTTAACTTGCTGGCAAATGATACATCTAGAGACAAACTCTGCCACATCCTTCTTCATCCCAGGCCAAAAGAAAATGCGCTTCATATCTTTATACATCTTATCTCCGCCCGGATGTATAGTCAACTTAGAGCGATGCGCTTCCTCCAGAACTCTTCTTACTAGATCTTCCACCATTGGAACACATAACCTTCCATCTCTCCTCAGCCAACCCTTATCATCAATAGAATATCGAGCGAGATGACTAGACGCCTCTCCTCGAATCAGCTTATCCATAATCTCAACTATCTGAGGGTCTTCTCTCTGCGAAGCCCCAATTTGATCAAGAAGGGTAGGTCTGAGTTCCAGAGATGCTAAAGAACCGGTCATCGACTCAATCGCTAAAGAAAAATCAAAGGTTGCCACATACTCTAAACTCTTCATCTCAACGAATAGAGGACTTAGGGTCAACCTTCTTCTACTCAATGCATCAGCTACCACATTCCCCTTGCCAGGGGTATAAGCTATCTCAAAATCATAGGATGCCAAGAATTCCATCCATCTTTGCTGCCTCAGATTCAGATCCTTCTGAGAAAAGAGATACTTCAATGACTTGTGATCGGTATAAAGCTCAAATCATTCTCCCAGAAGATAATGGCGCCAAGCCTTGAGTGCATATACTATTGCTGCCAAATCTAAGTCATGAGTGGGATAATTCTTCTCATGCACTTTGAGTTGTCTACCGCCAAAGCATATCACCCTTCCTTCTTGCATAAGAACAGCTCCTAACCCCGTTCCACATGCATCGGTGTATACTGTAAATAACTTCCCTCCATCGGGCAAAGCTAGAACAGGTGCTGATGTGAGAGCTCTCTTGAGCTTCTGAAAAGTAAGCTCGCATTCTATGCTCCAAGCAAAAACTAAATTCTTCTTCATCAATTTAGTGAGAGGAGCGGAAATCTTCGCGAAGTCCTTAATAAACTTCCGGTAAAAGCCTGCAAGACCTAGAAAACTTCTCACTTCGGTTGCATTCCTTGGAGTCTTCCAATCCTGAACTGCAACTACCTTAGCAGGATCCACTGCTAAGCCTTGCTTAGATACTATATGCCCAAGGAATCTAACTTCCCTTCTCCAAAAGTGACACTTGGAGAACTTGGCCTTCAACTGATGCGCTCTAAGCGTATCCATCACCTCCATGAGATGCCTTGCATGCTCTTCCTCATCCTTAGAGAAGATCAGAATATCATCTACGAAGACCACGACAAACTTGTTCAAGAACTCCCTGAACACCCTACTCATCAAGTCCACGAAATATGCGGGTGCATTAGTCAAGCCGAACGGCATGACAAGCCATTCGAAGAATCCATCTGGAGTTCTGAATGCAGTCTTGTCTATACTATCTTCAGCTACCCTGAGCTGATGGAATCCCGTAGCAAGATCAAGCTGAGAGAAAACAGAAGCACCAACAAGCTGGTCAAAGAGATCATCAATCCTCAGTAACGGGCGTCTGTTCTTCTTAGTCAGCTTATTCAACTCTCGATAGTCAACACAAAGTCGGAGAGAACCATCTGCCTTGGTAGCAAATACCACAGGCGCTCCCCATTCAGATATACTTCGTCTGATGAAGTTCTTTTCAAGCAACTCCTTTACTTGCTTACTTAGCTCCCGCCTTTCACGCGGATCCATGTGCCGAACGGGCAAAGAAACCGGCTTTACATTATCCACCAGATAAATGCGGAAATCAATCTCTCGCTTAGGGGGCAACCCCCTAACTTCATCAAAAACATCCGGATACTCTCGAACCACTTTCACAGACTGAAGAGTTTCCATTGACGAGTCGAGTGATTCAAGATAGCACAACATGACAGGACCTCTCGGATCACAAGAAATCTCTAGGGTGTTTCCGAGGCGAGTCACGAGCCTCACAACCCTATGCTTACAATAAGGAATGGCTCCATATCTGGACAACCAATCCATGCCCAATATCAATCCGTATCCCCTGAAACCAAGAACATAAGCACTACACAAGAACTCTACACTCAGTATAGAGATCCTCAAATCCCCACATATCATAGACAGATGGGCGGAACCCCCAATAGGATTTGAGACACAAACGGGATCATCTACCAAGCTAGTACTAAGGTGCAAACAATCAACAAGATCATATGAGATAAAGCTATGCGATGCACCAGAATCAAACAAGGTACGAACTGGAAAATCAGAAATATATACAAGGCTCTCAATAGAAATACTACCTCGATCGGGAACTGGAGCGACATTGAGAGCATGAACTTGCCCTCCTGAAGGTCCAACACGCTGAGTCTGACCCTGGCCTTTCCCTTGCTTCCTCGGGCAATCCTTACTGAAATGTCCAGTCTCACCGCAGAAAAAGCATTCGCCATTCTTCCTTTTTCTCTTCTTACAATCCTTAATAAGATGTCCAACTGAACCGCAATAATGGCACTTCCCCTTGTTGTTCTTGCCCTTGTTGTTGTTCCCTTTGTTGCCTTGACCCTTGTTCTTGTTCTTGTTCTGATTGCCTTGACTGCTCTGACCACTTGGATTATTCTGATTTCCTTTTCCCTGGGAATCAGTCTTCTTGGCTTGAGTATCATTCACCTTGTTCTCTTTCTTGACATCTCCCTGAAGTAATGCCATATCAACCAAGCTCTCAAACGTGGCCCCATGGGGAATATGTGACATAGCCAATCCCTGCAACGGCTCATTCAATCCTCTAGCAAAACGAAGAGCCTTCTTCTGAGGAGTATTAACCATATCCAAGCCAAAACGAGCTACCTGATTGAACTTGTTCACATATTCTTTGACAGACATATCTCCTTGCTTCAAGGTTATGAAGCTCTCCATTTGCAGATTCTCCTCAGCAGAAGATAGAAACTTAAGCATGAACCTTGCCCTGAAATCGGCCCAAGTCTCAACAGGCCTAGTACCATTGGTGACTTCCCACCAATAAGCGGCTTCATCCTTCATTAGCCAAACCGCCAACAAGAGCTTCCTCTGATCGTCTATCCCAAAGATAGCAAATAAATCCTCGGTCTCTTTCAACCAATTTCTGGCCTCTACAAAAGTCTCAGTGCCTTGAAAGTTCTTGCCACCCATTGCTTTGAAATCTTTGCAAGGCTTTGCGAAGTCAGCTTGAGGATGCTGAGGGGGAGAAGGAAGAGGAACCTCAGCAACAGGAGGAGGAGGAACATTAACCACCGGAGGAGGAGGAGCATTAACTACTGGAGGAGGAGGAGGAACATCCGCGGGGCCGGCTTCGGTCGCCCTAGCCTCCAAAAGTCTCCTATACCAAACAGGTACGTGTACTCCCTCCGGAAGAGCAAAGTTATCGGCCATACTGAAAATGAAGAAAAAGACAGATTCAGAATGGAGAAAAACGAAGGGATTTTGCTAATGGCTTTTTGGGGGAATAGCCTTTAAAATAAACTAGACTTTTCTTTGGAAAATACTTTATACTTAGTTTTGAAAATAGTTTTCCAAAAGCTTTAAAAACCTTTTTGTTCCTTCTCGTAAACCATATGCTCTGATACCAAATTGTAACACCCCGCCTCCGCCAGGGTGTCTCTTGGAAGCACTCTGACTTTGGATGGGCGTTTGAATCAGGTAAACATGCATAATGATATATCAAGGCAGAACAAGAACATATGTATATGCGTAAACAGAGTAAATAACATAGATAAAACAACGGAAGATTTTAAACCATTTCAAAACAAGTCTGTTACATCATAATGTCAACTTCCCAAATAAACCAGTCTAGATAAAACAACATCAACTGAAAACTGAAATACATAAGTACTAATACCCAAAAGAAGTGATAGCCATAGCTAGCTCCATGTCAAACCGTACATGAGCTAAATCCCACAAGCAAGCAGTCTGAAATCCATGCTAAGCTCCAGTATTCCTTCCCTGAGAACCTGGGGGGGGGGGGGGAAACGGAAGAAAAGAGGCGAAAGAAAACAGGTCAGTCAAAAAGACTGAGTAAGCCCTACTACAATCAATGTAAACTGATAAATTTAACTGGCATGAGCAGCAGGGATGAACATAAGGATAACAACATACTAGCATGATGATTAACTAACAAGGTAGATAAAGGTGTCATCGCATAATCAGGATTAAGGTTTTGCACCACAGGTGTACTAGCAAACTGACATGACTTGAATAAACAGGGATCAATACCTTGGCCCAAGCTTTGGCCCAATAACATGAGATGACCCTCATACGAGGTCCAACCAAACGGTCTAGTCGATCGGCTCCCTAAGCCTAACTCGTCACGTGTTGGTGTCAATACGGCCCAAACATGATTGTAGTCAGACTGTGCAGGGTCTCCTGTCGGGTGTATCAAGCCCTAGGGTGGCAACCCCTGGACACCATAAACATGAGTGCACAGTCTCGAACTACTGGTACCCGTGCATGCTTTCCCCGGCTTCGGACTATGTGCACGACCATGGTCCGCCCGGAACTACACCGGCGTACCCTCTGCCGTCGCTTTTGGTCGCTTACCTCCAGCCCAGTAATCGTGCCCCCACCCTAGCCTAGTCCCTAGGGTCATGATGATACTAACTTGGGATTACTTCTAGAGTGGGCCCCCATTGCTAGGATTTTTCTAGTGGGTTAAGTACGGTTTAACCCCCTTGCTAATCATGGATTAACTTGGTTAAGTGTAACGATGAGTTCACTACTTAACCCCCGATTAATCTACCAAGCCCAAATTGGTTAAGTACTAAGTGGACCATGACTTAACCCTAATCATGAGGCATTAATTAATTTAATGCGCCTTAACCTCTCACATTAGACTTTGTTGCGGTTACTAGTTAAGCCGGGCGGGTCTGGGTAGCTTTACACCACAACTTGGTCTAACCTCGGGTCCAAGGTACAACATGACCAACTTCTCACATTGGGTCCTATTGTTTGTAGCAACTAGTTAAGCCGGTCGGTTCCGGGTAGGTTTACGCTACAAACTCAACCCAACCTCGAGTTGGCCACACTTATCTTTTCTAAGTGTCATGTCCATCATGTTTCCAAAACATGTTACAAGTTTTCAAGCAATTGGGTAGACCTAACTTAATAGGTAAATTCCCAATGGGTAGACCTAACTTAATAGGTAAATTCCCAAGCTTATGTTTTTATGTCTTTTAAGTTTACCCAACCCCAAACGCAATCCCATCGCTTACATATTGCAATAGCGCATAAAGGATAGAAAGGGGGAACTTGGCATAAATCACGACATAAGGGTGTTGAAGCCACAAGTTTAACATGGTGGCATATGAAATGTACATATGTTCATATACTTTCATATTACATACTTTGGCCTCAAAAGCATGCATAAAACCAAACTTAGCATATTGGTGATACATGGTGATAAATGACATGTAGAAATGGCCATAAGTTCGCATTTAGCCTCACATGCAAGTTATCATAAGAGATATGATAACTTACATGTTGCCAAAATGCAACTTTTGGCATAAAGCTTGAAGCTTTATGTTCATAAACCCAAGATAAGCTTGCATAACATGATAGCATGAACAAAATGTTCAACCCAAACTTGCATAGCATAACTTGCATATCATATGACAACTTGCATATCAAACTTGCATAACATAACTTGAATATCATATGACAACTTGCATATCAAACTTGCATAACATAACATGATGAACTTGCATATAATATCATAGCATACTTGCATAACATGATGAACTTGCATATTACATCATAGAAAACTTGCATAACATGATAAACTTGCATTTCATAACATAGTAAAGTCGCATATAAACTTGCATATCATACATTTAACTTTAGAGTTTAAGTATGAAAGTAGAATAGGGCTTACAATGCTTATGAAGACTCAAATGAGTATAGCAAATATAAGAAAGCCCTTATGCAACCAATTAAACCCAAAAATGCAAGCCAAAATGATCAAAACTCCTTCTTTATGATGCAAATATAAAAACTTGACTTGAATGCAAGCTAATGATGCTCATAAAAGTCTAAAAACACTTGTATGCATGGAAAATCACTTAGAAATTGATTTAGGAATTTTTATGAAGAGAGTGGAGGCCATGAGAGGGATGATTTTGCCATAGTTTAGTTGCTAGAATGAATAATGATGATTTAGGGTAGGTTAGGGTCTTATTTATAGATTAGGCAAGTGTTTTAGGCCATAGGATTAAACCCTAGTTCCAATCTCAGCCCTCAAAACCGAATCTGGCCCCCAAGCTCAACACAATCTCAAAATGGTGCACCAGGCTAAACAGCCCGGCTGGACCAAGTCGACAGGGCTGTCGACTTGGGTCCAACCAAGTCGACTCCCAAGTCGACAGGGCTGTCGACTTGGGTGTTCTGGCGGGAATTCTCCCGCCTGGCCCAATTTTCCAAATTCAAGTTTGAATTTGAAGTCTGTTTTTACTTAGAAATTTTCTGAAAACTTCGTTGGGCCTTAATCGGGTCATACGTACTCCGATTTCCGAAAACTCGGACTCTATTTCGCGTATTTTTCCGAGACGAACGCAATGGCACAGCCCATTTTCCCTTGATTCAGATTTTAGAATTAAATTCTGCCTCTATTTATGTTATAACCGGTTATTGACAATACGGGTTGTTACATACTCAGAGAATCACTCAACTCTACTAATCCTCAGTTAGGTTCTTGTTTATACCTACGATGTAAATTTAATTACTCGCTACAAGGTGAAAAATATCTACTCTAATTCCTATAGCTCATTTTGTCTACCCAACAAAACTTATTTTTAAAACAATAATCAAAATTTATTGTTAACAGAATAGAGATTTCAAAACTTCAAAAACACAATACTTTCTTTTCAATCCTTCATATATTATAATATGAAAACTAGCGAGCTATATATATATATGCTCTATAATATACACCTTTTCATGAGAGAATTTTCTTAAAACAAGAAATCGTTATTTTACAAAGTATACCCCATTTAACATTAAAACCCAATATGCATTTTTCAAATATGCTCTTTAAATATTTATTTCAAAAATTAAAAATACTTTTAGGATTAAAAACTTGAAAATACCACAAACTCTTTTGCCAAAACTTTTATAATTTTCAGTTCTTAAAAGTTAATAATTGGGTTAGACTCAAAGTGGGTCTCCTACTCAACTAGGCTTTCCTAGACACTCTTCCAAAGACAATTCTCTCAACTATATATATTCCTAATCCATTTTCACATTTTAACCTTTTTCTAATTTGTAAGGTTTCACTTTTAAACCCACTACTCTGAAATATCATTTTAGTTTCCATCCTAAGGGATATTTTCTTTCTCTAACCCCAAGTCACACTATACACTTTCCCAACCACCTAATGGTTTCAAAATTTCTACGTTCGTTACTTTAGTTTACAAACCAATATCCTAACTCTTTCCATATCTATTGGGCTACTCTATGGATTTACGTTTATATATATTTAATATATTTATATTTTAGAAAATACAATTACGTTCACTTATTATCTCCCTAAGATCACTAAACCGAAGCTCTGATACCAGATGTAACAACCCCGGTTCCGACAGATCAACTTTTTTTCCAAAATTCCAATCCATCGAGACCCGAACTATTTTGCTCTGGTATCCTGTAGAAAAGACAGAGATAAAGAAACATATCAGAACTCGTAAAGCACCTCATAGCGGAAGGAATAAAATATATTGTAATTAAAATATAGCTTTACCTTAATAAACATACTGCTTAACCAGTATCCCAAGCTATCATATCTCTATCACTACGTAACCTGCGAGTATGTAATGAGGAGGGGGTCGGAACATAAGTTCTGCGTGAATGGGTTTAAACTACAAATGTTGAATAACCCTACATATACCGGTCTATTGCATTTTCTGGTTTATTAGGTTATTTGTGTTGATAGCCCTTATGGCATGTACTCACGTCGCACCCATTTACTCCTTAGTAGATCAACCTAATATAGTGTATATGTAGCTCACCCAAACTAAGGTATATCCCACTCGCACGATCTCCTCTGTATGTATGCAGTCCCTAATCCAATGCCACATGTCGTACAGAATCTCATGTATATATATATATATATATATATATATATATGTATGTGTTTACCAATGCTACGTCTGCGTAGAACCTTCATTACTGTATTATGTAAGCGTTTGGATTTCCATCCTAGGTTCGACAAGGTTCCGTCATCGAGTAATGCCCACTAGTCTACGATACACCACCCAAAGCGATGTGTATGTACCTAGACTTTTTCCCACGTACGTATCGTCAATCGTACTTACTGTCTACTTGCACATGTTCTTTATATGTGCGAACCCGAGTCCCGTGGCAGGGCTAATCAAGAAACACGGAACTCGGTCGGGAGCTTTAAGATATCTGCTGATGCAGATGCTAAGGTCTGCCTTTACAGTGGCTATGGTCCCATTAGACCACTCCCTCAACTAACAAATGGAAGGCACCCATGAAAATCAAGAATGAGAACTTTCCCTGGCACAATTGCTTGTCCCGCTATGTCCTTCCCTATTGGCCTTATATCGCCCATAACTAGATAGCAAGTATATGATCTTTTGCAGTTCTCTACCTTTCCGCTTTTCGTACTGACTGAAGATGGTAGGTAGACGACGAGTTGTTATCACAGGGCATTAAATGGTCCCGCTGACTCACGCCGGTTCATCCTATATTTATGTTGCTTTCTAATTATTGCAACCAAGGCATACTCTTGGTTCGTAACTGTGCAGACCTAACCTCTATGAGCCCAAGTGGATCATCTGCATTCTCAAAGAGGGATACCAAGAGTACCCTACTACACGTCCCTTGAAGCCTCGTGCTTCATATCCCAGTCCGTTGCTGCCTACAATAGTTTCTAGATGGACGTTCACTCCTCCTCTTATTTTACGACTTAGTGATGATCTACCGTGTTTGGTTATTCATCCTATATCTGGACTGGTTCAAGCGCGTTGTTTACTTAGCTCTCTTAACTAAGGTTTAGTACTTAGTTTTCTTAACTAAGGTTTGATACTTAGTTCTCTTAACTAAGGTTTACTACTTGGTTTTCTTAATCGTTCATCTTCTTAACTAAGGTTTAATACTTAGTTCTCTTAATCGTTGTCTACTTAGCTCCCTTAACTAAGGTTTACTAACAATTTCTCTTTATCGTTCATATTTACATTGGTAAAAGAATAATGCCCTAAGTGTCAATCCCGAAAGCCGAGATCACCATCAGATTGACACTCAGAGAATTACTCAACTCAACCGATCTCTTGTTAGGTTATTCATATAACTTATGTCATCTTTGTCAATGGACTACACATCCTCGCTTAACAATCTATATCCAACTTATTTGTTTTAATACTTAGTTCCCTCTAACTAAGGTTTATTACATAGTTTCTTTTAACTAAGGTTTGTTACTTAGTTCTCTTTAACTAAGGTTTGTTACTTAGTTCTCGTTAACTAAAGTTTGGTTACTTAGTTCTCATTAACTAAGGTTTGTTTACTTAGCTCTTCTTTAACTAAGGTTTGGTTAATTAGTTCTCATTAACTAAGTTTGTCTACTTAGTTCTTCTTTAACTAAGATTTGCCAACGAATTCAAGCATGACTTGAGTTCTTTTTATCATACGATAGTGCATAGGTACTTTTATACATTTTCAGCTTAGATTAACATATTTTATGGTATAAGTTGTTCCACCCTTCAAATCTTGTATTATTTCTTATGTCATAACCTTCCCTTGGTCTACCTATTATTCTATCTTTACATTACCGCAACTTTGGTTTATAATAGGTTGTTAACACTCCCCGTCTCTATGTTGGTTAAGTTTACACTAGTTGACTTAACCCCATCCACTTATCCATTCACATGTTATATTGGTTAAGTGTTGTCTATTCATTCATGTTAACTTAACCCGCCCACATATCATGCCATATTGGTTAAGTGTTGTTAACCCTACCATACTTAGCATGTGTCATTAGCATTAATTAATTATTAATGCACCAACCTCTCATATTAGACCTATTGTTGCGGTTGCTGGAAGTGCCGGTCGGTTCCGGGCAGGCTTACACCACAACTCAGTTTAACCTCGGGTTTAGGCACGTTATGACTAACTTATCACATTAGACCCTAATGTTTGCGGTCGCTGGATGTGCCGGGCGGTTCCGGGCAGTCTTACACCACAAACTCAGTCTAACCTCGAGTTAGCCATGTTTCATCTTTAGCTAATTAACAATTCATGTGAATTCTAGGTGTCGTATGCCAATTACAAAATTCACAAATATGTTCATGTTCAAGTTATGCCTATAGTGTCAATTTCATGTTTATACCCCAAATTACCCAAATTTTTAGTAGTATATTCAAAATCCACTTATAATCATATTCATGCCTATTCCATGTTATAATTAATTTTCCAAACCACATATTTGTTCATACCAAATTTGTATATTACCCAGTTCCACGTTTATACATATAATTTAATTCATCTTTTATACTTATCTTCCAAATTACAGATAAATTTCACACCACATGTTATCCAATTACATGCCAATCTTACTAAATTATACAAATTCCATATCTAATTTAATTATGCAAATCTACACAAATTCAACGTTTCAGTATAGTCATACCCATAATTCAATTTCAAATTATACATCAATACTTCCAATCCATATTATGCCCAAACAACCCATTTCCCTTCTTAATTTCTCATTCACGTTTAAAACGCATATATCCATGATCGGCGTAGGCTCGAGATAGCCTAGCTATAAAAATAAAAAGGGGAAAGAATAAAAAGGAGAGAATTCAACGTAGGCATAAACAAAATAACTGTTCTTATTGAATTAACATCATATTCATTATATTTATACATGGGGAATGGCGAACGATATTAATAACATTATACAACAAATATAATTTAAAATCCACTCATATTGATTGGATTGGAGAAATAAATGATTTGTTGTTGATGTAGAAACGTTGATTTAACCCTCTTATTTGATTGTTGGTGAAGAGCATGAATTGTTGATGAAGAACTTATAATTTGATTTGATTAAACTCCAAAGCTGATGAAAACTTGCAATTTAATTTAGAGTTTAGGGGCGGCGGCTATGTTTGGTTGAAATTTGGTGGCATGGAGGCATCATAGAGAATTATAATGAATTAGGGTTAGGTTAGGGATCTATTTATAGGTGTAGAGAGTGTTTTAGGACCATTAGATTAGCTCAGAAGCCATCAGAATTGCACAAACACAGTAGAACCCGTCACAGGGCAAAACTGCCTAGATCTTGGGGCAGGTCGACCCCCAGATCGACCTCCCTTAAGGGAGGTCGACGCTAAGGTCGACCTTCCTTGATGGAGGTGGACACTAAGGTCGACCTGTCGGGTTAATGGGTGGGAATTTCCCCGCCCAACTGCCTGGGTCGAATTTCAAACTATTTTGAATTTTTCTGATTCTCCTAGAGGCCATAACTCCATTATATGGAGTCCGATTTTCGAAAACTTGGACTCTATTCCATGTAAAATTTCAGGACGGACACAAAGGTGAAGCTTGTTTTACTTAATTCCTGATATTTGAATTAATTATCCGTACTTTATTATCTTCTCCATTACACACATTGTTATTTAATTAATCTTTCGTTTTCTTTCATGTATTGATTGATTTTCATTGTACATCACCATTATTAACCTATCCATGCATATATCTTATTTTTAATTATATTAAAAATGCGGGGTGTTACACCTAATGACTCAGCAAGGAGTCAGAAAGGACTCAGCAATGACTCACAGTATGGATCAGATCACACCAGAAAGCTGTGTAGGCTGTCAGCTCGGCCTGAGTGCACTTGGCAGGTGCGCCGGTGCAACTTTTGTACTGGCGCACTTCCCAAGTGCGCCAGTGCATATTTTTTTCCTCTTTCTTTCTTCTGGTTTTTATCTTAACTTCGTTAGTCCATATCTCCTTCAATCGGTGTCCATTTTACGTAAACCTGGACTCTATCTCAAGCAGAATTCGAGACGAACACAATGGCGTAACCCGTATCCCTTAATTCTCATATTTGAAATTAATTATTCTTTGATTTGTTACTATAACATTAACAAAAAATATGGGGTGTTACATTCTCCCCTCCTTTTAGGATTTCGTAACCGAAATCTTCAAGTCAAGAAGAACTTATATCCTACCATCCAATCACCCATCTACTCAACCATCAAACATAGGCGTCCATTGTCCTTAAAAGATTCCTAATGTTTCATGATCATATGTATAGTATGTGTACATGTCCTTATCTAATGCAAAATCAGGCGGTCTACTGATTCGGTTGACCTCCTTAATGCAAATTATGTCAGTGCCATAAGTCCATTATGAATGCAATTTTTCCTACTCAAAATTTCCTACAAGAGTGCACAATTATTCTTACAAATGCAACGTCCATATGATAACACATCAAGTTTCAATCCATATACAAATACATATATGCATATGCAATATGAAAGTGACTTAGCCGATCTAATACCTAATGTGTGTGTACATGTATCCACGAGCAAACAACTAGCCACCACTCGCAACCACTTGCAACCATCAACCATAACATGTTTCAATTGCATGTTTTCATCCAAATAGGTTTCTACCTAAGGATAAAGAATAGGTTCGAGGAGATATACCTAAAAAGGTAGATACGAGCATAAACTTAAGGAAAAAGAGATCAATGATGTACCATCAAAAAGAAAAGGGTAGGTTGCGCATATTCTGCCTTCAGTTTCCCAAGTCGCGTCTTCCTCGGCATCACTCCATTGAACTTTGACGAGCTTAACTTCACGGTTGCGTAGCTTTTTGACTTCTGTTCCCAAGATATGGGTCAGAACCCATCTCACAGTTGCTTCTCGTTCAACTTCTACTTCCTCTAGCATGCTTGGTTCTACCACTTCCGCATACTCATGTAAGCACTTCCGCATGTGAGAGACATGAAAGACATTATGAACCCCGGCCAATCTTTCAGACAACTGTACCCTATAAGCCATTTTCCCAATCTTCTCGATGATAGGGAATGACCCTACAAATTTTGGTGCTAACTTTCCTGCGGATCCAAAGCGAACGACGTTCCTCAAAGGAGATACTTTAAGGAATACCTTGTCTCCAATTTCGAACTCAAGGTCAGTTATTCTTTTGTCTGCGTAGGACTTCGGTCTATCTTGGGCAGTCTTCATTCTTCTTTGTATCAAATCTACTTTCTCTGAACTTTCCCTAATCATGTCTGGTCCAAGAATGAGCTTGTCTGTGGAATCCCACCAGCAATTTGGTGACCTGCACGGTCTTCCATATAAAGCTTCGAAAGGCGCCATGCCTATGGGGGCTTGGTAGCTATTATTGTAAGCGAATTCCACCAAAGGTAGATGATCCTCCCATGTACCTCCGAAGTCAATAATGCATAATCTCAAGAGGTCTTCTAATACTCTGTTGACTCTTTCCGTTTGGCCATCGTTTTGAGGGTGATAGGCCGTGCTTAAGCATAACTGTGTGCCTACAGCCTCTTGTAAACTCCTCCAAAACTCGCTCGTGAAGATAAGGTCTCGATCACTCACTATGCTGGAGGGTAACCCATGGAGTCGAACTACCTCTTTAAGATATATGGATGCTAGAGATGGGGCAGTCCTTCTACTTTTGACAGGTATAAAGTGGGCGCTTTTAGTAATCCTGTCCACAGTTACCCAAATGCTGGTATTGGCCCTTCTTGACCTAGGCAACCCATCTATAAAGTCCATCGAGATGCTATCCCATTTTCACTGTGGGACCTCTAGAGGATGGAGCATACCACCAGGCTTCTTCTGCTCTGCCTTGAATTGTTGGCATATTAAACACTTAGAAACAAATTCAGCTACATCTTGCTTCATGCCATTCCAAAAGAAAACTCTTTTGATGTCTTTATACATTTTGTCTCCACCTGGGTGGATGGTCAGTTTGGAATGGTGTGCCTCTTCTAGAACCTTCTTTACCAAATCCCTTGCTTGTAGGATGCATAGTCTTCCATCCCATCTCAACCATCCCTTAACGTCGATGGAGTATCTATTAAAGTGACTAGAAGTCTCACCCCTAATTAACTTTGTCCATCACATCGGCTAGCTGAGGGTCTTCTCTTTGCATGGCTCCGATTGAGTCTAGTAGAGTTGGCCGCACTTCTAACGTTGCTAGTAAGCCAGGTACAAAGTCAGAGGAAGGCCTAAAGTTAAAGCTTGCTATGAACTCCAAGATTTTCCTTTCCACAAGAGAGGGCTTAAGGTCAGTTTCTTTCTGCTCCAGGCGTTTGCTACTGCATTACCCTTGCCAGGAGTGTAAGAGATCTCAAAATCGTGTGAGGCAAGAAACTCCATCCATCTTTGTTGCCTCAAGTTGAGATCTTTCTGCGAGAAAAGGTATTTCAACGATTTATGGTCAGTATACAATTTAAATTTCTCACCTAGGAGATAATGGCACCAAGACTTAAGTGCAAAAACGATGGCTGCCAACTCTAGGTTGTGGGTTGTATAGTTTTTCTCATGTACTTTCAACTTCCTTCCACCATAAGCCACTACCTTCCCTTCTTGCATCAGAACAGCGCCTAGTCCTGTTCTGCATGCATCTGTGTATACTGTAAACATCTTGCTTCCATCAAGCAATGTCAGAACTGGGGCTGTTGTTAGAGCCCTTTTCAAACGTTGGAAAGCAATATTGCAATCGAAATCCCAATTGAAAGATAGGTTCTTCTTTGTCAACCTTGTAAGCGGAGCTGAGATTTTTGCGAAATCTTTGATGAACTTTCAATAAAAGTCTGCTAGCCCGAGGAATCTTCGGACTTCGGTTGCGTTTCGAGGAACTTTCTAATATTGCACAGCAACCACTTTCGCGGGGTCCACAACTATCCCCTCTTTGGACACCACGTATCCAAGGAACCTAACTTCTTCTCCCCAGAAATGGAATTTGGAGAATTTAGCTTTCAAGGAATGTGCACGGAGAGTATCCATGACTTCCTTTATGTAACACGCCACCTCCGCCAGTACCACTCTTACAAGGACACTAGCTTTGGAGGGACGTTAAACGAGGTAAACATGCATGCAGATATCACAAGACAGAACATATAAGTAAAAACAGAGTAAATAAAGCAGCGGATTAAACTAGCATTTCAAAACCATAGTCATATTACAACAAAGTACTTGAGCATTATTTTCCAACAAACAAAGTCTAGACAAAAGCATAAATTGAAAAACTGAAATACATAAAGTACTATCCCCAAAATGAAGTGATAAACCATAGCTAGCTCAATGTCCAAAACCGTACATGAGCAAATCCAGTAAGCAAGCTGTAAAGATCCAAGCTAAGCTCCAATGTTCCCACCCTGAGGACCTTGGGGGGGGGGGGGGAAACGGAAGAAAAGAGGCGAAAGAAAACAGGTCAGTCAAAAAGACTGGTAAGCCCTACTACTATCTGTCTATGAACTAGTAAAGTTAACTGGCATGAGAAGCTGAGATGAACATAAGGATAACAACATACTGGCATGATGATTAACTAACAAGTTAGATAAAGGTGTCAATGCATAATCAAGATTAATTTTTGCACCACGGGTGTACTAGCATTCTAACATGTCAAGTAAAAACAAGAATTGATCCCTTGGCCCAAGCTTGGCCCATCATCATGAGGTGACCTAAATTAAGGTCCAACTACACGGTCTAGTTGATCGGCTCCCTATAAGCCTAACTCGTCAAGTGTCGGTGTCATACGGCCTAATCATGTAATGTAGTTGACTGTGCAGGGTCCACCCTAGGGTGTATCAGGCCCTATGGTGTAACCCTCTGACACCATTACAGGATGCACAGTCCAAACCTACCGGTGCCCATGTTCAACTCCGGACTTGATGTGCACAACCATGGTCAGCCTGAACAACCGGGGCATCATTCAGCTGTCTCTTTTGGTCTCTTACAATCAGCCCAGTAATCGTGCCCCACCCTAGCCTAGTCCTAGGGTCATATGATACTACCTAGAAGGTTACCGCTGAAAAGGACCACGCAACTAGGGTTTCTTAACGGGTTAAATGTGGTTAACCCGATCCAAACGTGGATTAAATCGGTTAAGAGTACCCAAGGCTCTTGACTTAACCTCGATTAATCCATCAAGCCCAAATTGGTTAAGTATTAAGTGGACCATGACTTAACCCTAATCAGGAGGCAATAATTAACTTAATGCACTTTAACCTCTCACATTAGACTTTGTTGTGGTTACTAGTTAAGCCGGGCGGGTCCGGGTAGCTTTACAACACAACTAGGTCTAACCTCGGGTTCGAGCACAACATGACAAACTTCTCACATTGGGTCCTATTGTTTTTAGCCACTAGTTAAGCCGGGCGGGTCCGGGTAGATTTATGCTACAAACTCAACCCAACCTCGAGTTGGCCACACTCATATTTTCTAAGTGTCATGTCCATTATGTTTCCAAAACAATTACAAGTTAACATATCATGTTATGTTATAAAAACCATGTTTATGTCATAATGTTACCCAATCCCAACGTAATCCCATCGTTTACATAGTCGCAACAACGCATAAAGGATAAAATATGGAACTTGGCGTAATTATGACAAAAAGGTGTTGAAGCCACAAGTTTTTCATGGTGGCATATGAAATGTACATATGTTCATATACTTGCATATTGCATTATTAGGCTTCAAAAGCATGCATAAAACCAAACTTAGCATATGAGTGATACATGGTGATAAATGATATGTAGAAGTTGCTAGAAGTTCGCATTTAGCCTCATATGCAAGTTATCATAAGGGATATAATAACTTCCATGTTGCCAAAATGCAACCTTCAACATAAAGCTTGAGGCTTTAAGCTCACAACTTCAAGTTTAACTTGCATAACATGATAACATGATCAACCCAAACTTGCATAACATAGCAACATGTGTCATACATAATGATTAAACCCACTTGCATAATGATCATCCAAACTTGCATATAATGTGTAATATCCCGCGTTTTTGGCCGTCAAATATTTAATTTAATTTATTCTAAATATTTTATTTAGAAAATAAATGGATTTTAATATATAATTCGTTATTTAAACGGAGTTTGAACGTTAATAAACGAGCTCGAAATGGCGCTGCAGTTCGCTATTTGGCAATTTGAACTTCAACTGAATGTACAGAGTTCGTTTTAAATTGGATTTCTGTGGAACAAGAAACGGGTGGAGCTGATGGAGTATATCTTTCTAGTGGAAGAGAAAAATCAGGATTTCGTCATGTAGATTTTTAGATATGTCCAAATCAAATTTTTGAATAGTCGCTATAGAATCGTTTATCGACCGTATCGGTTTATTCGATATAACTAGAGATCGGGTTTGAATTTAGACAAGGTCCTTTTGGGAAGTAGCGATAATTTAATTTTTAGAATTTTACTGTAATTTTTAATTAATTTAATAAGCAACTTTTTATTTGGAGTATGTGGCACCCTGTATCAACATTTCGGGGTTTCACAATATGAGTCCATCTACCGGTATTATTACATTTTTGGGACCAGAGCACATCACTCATTTAAATGGTATTTTGTTTCTGTCCATAACAGTCCCTACGTGAACAGAATATTTCATAGTGGGGTACGCTATGTTTTTAACTTAAAACAAACTAAACTAAATGGTTAACTGGTCAAACGGACTCAGAATTCAACGAAACAAGTTTCATACGAAACCTTAGGAAGAGGTCTAGTGAAACGTCAAGGCCTCATATTTTTAGGATTTTTTCTGAAATTGTTAGGAATGATTGCTCGGTGTTTTTCATCTATATTTTCTAAGGGATTTTCGCAAACGGTGTCGGAATTCGACGAAACTTGTCCCATTGGGTCCGGAATATTTTTTATGCTAGGATTACCTATTTGTTTGGCAAAAACGGAGGGTTTATGTTGATTTTCGGGGTCGAAAATCCCAGTTCGTTATAGTGGTATCAGAGCTGAAGGTTAAGTGATTACCTTGGCTCTGTGGCGTGACTCAGTAGAGATGGGGTTAACAATACCCTAGACTGAGTTTGAGTGTATATATACGAGTTAACGTGTTTGTTATTTGATATAAAATGATTTTATATTGTGGAGATTTATTGGTTGAGTTGTTTATGAATTCTGGTCGATCAGTTTGATCCACTGTATCGATAGGAGTTTCTAAACACTCAAGTACGATAAACCGTCGCAGTATGTTTTGAAGGAGGGTAAATGAAATAATTTTACCCAAATTATATTTTGATATAAAGGAAATATATATATTTGAAGTATTATAGTATATTGGATGTGTTGGTTGATTATAATTGAAATGGTTATATAAGTAACCAATTAGAATTCGTATAATATAAAAGCAGATTTATTAAATCTGAAATTAAAATCAGAATTGGAATTAAAATTCCCAAAAGTAGGAAAGGTGGTTGCAAATGAACTTGAATTGCATATATGAGAATTTTAAAATCCTGGGAGATTTTGAATTGTTACGCGAGCATCGTGGTTGGTATTTTGAAAAGATTTCAAAATGAAAGTGTTTAAATATGATTTTGGAAAGTTATATAGTATTGAACTCACTTTGATAGCTGGGAAATAACTCTGAGGATGCTGGCCACATCGTCAGTGTTCATTTCAGAGTTCTAAGTGACGGATTACTATCAAAGAGATTGTTCTTGAATTGTTTTTGAGAAAAAAAAAAAAAAGTTGTTTTGAATCCTGAAAAGGAATATTTGATTTTGAAAGAGCAAAACTGTTTGAAAACTCCCAGGAAATTGTTTGAACAAAAACAAAATTAAATAGAAATTAGGAAAGCAAATATGAATTGAATTGAAAGCAATTAACTGGAAATTGAATCGGGATATAATCTATCAAGTAGAATCAGATTTTGAATTGGGAGACAGGAATCTGAAATGGTGTTGGACTGATAAGTTAAGAGATGAAATGGATAATGGATGGAAACTGAGTTAAGAATGAGATTTGGCTTGGATGCGTGAAGGATTTGATTTTGAGGATAAAGTTGGAATTTTGTTTGGGAATGCATTTGTATATGCTGACAGGGCAACAGATGGAAAGGATATAATGATATGCCCGACAACAAGGTACACGTTTATTTTCATATGGGTTTGGTGATTTATGAGCCTATTTGGCAAGCCACTGGCTGTTTTATTTTCTTTTGGATTGGAGAAGGCTTAGAAGGGCGAGTTGTAGTTGTACCGATTGAGCCGTACAGAGGTGGTGCTGGCGAAATTTTTCGGAAATTTAAGGTGTTAGAAAATTTTCAATATTTTTGAAAATATTTATTTACAGTATTGAATTGGTTTTAATTTAAACTAAATCGGATTTGGAAATTAACGGGTTTGTAGCATTCTTTCTTACCTTAGGAATTTCGAGGACGAAATTATTTTAAGGGGGAAAGAATGTAATATCCCGCGTTTTTGGCCGTCAAATATTTAATTTAATTTATTCTAAATATTTTATTTAGAAAATAAATGGATTTTAATATATAATTCGTTATTTAAACGGAGTTTGAACGTTAATAAACGAGCTCGAAATGGCGCTGCAGTTCGCTATTTGGCAATTTGAACTTCAACTGAATGTACAGAGTTCGTTTTAAATTGGATTTCTGTGGAACAAGAAACGGGTGGAGCTGATGGAGTATATCTTTCTAGTGGAAGAGAAAAATCAGGATTTCGTCATGTAGATTTTTAGATATGTCCAAATCAAATTTTTGAATAGTCGCTATAGAATCGTTTATCGACCGTATCGGTTTATTCGATATAACTAGAGATCGGGTTTGAATTTAGACAAGGTCCTTTTGGGAAGTAGCGATAATTTAATTTTTAGAATTTTACTGTAATTTTTAATTAATTTAATAAGCAACTTTTTATTTGGAGTATGTGGCACCCTGTATCAACATTTCGGGGTTTCACAATATGAGTCCATCTACCGGTATTATTACATTTTTGGGACCAGAGCACATCACTCATTTAAATGGTATTTTGTTTCTGTCCATAACAGTCCCTACGTGAACAGAATATTTCATAGTGGGGTACGCTATGTTTTTAACTTAAAACAAACTAAACTAAATGGTTAACTGGTCAAACGGACTCAGAATTCAACGAAACAAGTTTCATACGAAACCTTAGGAAGAGGTCTAGTGAAACGTCAAGGCCTCATATTTTTAGGATTTTTCTGAAATTGTTAGGAATTATTGCTCGGTGTTTTTCATCGATATTTTCTAAGGGATTTTCGCAAACGGTGTCGGAATTCGACGAAACTTGTCCCATTGGGTCCGGAATATTTTTTATGCTAGGATTACCTATTTGTTTGGCAAAAACGGAGGGTTTATGTTGATTTTCGGGGTCGAAAATCCCAGTTCGTTACATAATGATCAACCAAACTTGCATATAATGATCAACCAAACTTGCATATAATGATCAACCAAACTTGCATATAATGATCAACCAAACTTGCATATCATAATGATCAACCCCAAACTTGCATCATTCATTTAACTTTAGAGTTCAAAGAAAGAAAGTAGAAAAGGGCTTACAATGCTATGAAGACACAAATAAATATTTATTATAAAGTTTGAGACGAAGCCCTTATGCAAGCACCAAAAACCCAAATATGCAAGCTCCAAATGAAAACCCTTGAGCCAATTCAATAAAAACCCTTGCTTTGAAATAGAAATGTTGCAACTTGACTTGAATGCAAGCTAAGAACACTCATACAAGTTTGAAAACACTTGTATGTACTCAAAATCTCTCATAGAAATTAACTTAGAAATTTTAGCATGAGAGTGGAGGCCATGAGAGGAACAAATTTGACATAGTTTAGTTGTAGGATTGAATAATGGTGATTTAGGCTAGGTTTGGGGTCTTTTTATAGAGGATTAGGATAGTATTAGCCATAGGATTAACCCTAGATTCAATCCAAGCCATCAAAGCATGTCTTGGGGAAGAAGTCAAGTGTAGGAACCATCTAGGGCCTTTAGATTAAAGCTGAACCATGAGAACCATTCAAATGCAAAATCTGCATTTGAGCGAATCGGCCCATGGGTTGACAGCCAAACACCCTGGATTAACCCCCAGTCGACCCAGCGAGCTCGGGTCGACCTCAAAAATCGGCCGGTTCGGTTATTCCCCTCTCCCAATTCGCTGTTTTGAACATTTTTGCATATTTATTTATTTAATTTTCAATTATATATATATATATATATATATATATATATATATATATATCAATATATATATGTTTCTCTGCGCAACCCATTTCACTTAATTAAGTATACTTTAATTTGTGAATTTTTCGTGAAACTTCGCGAGGCCATATCTTGGTCATACGGACTCCGATTTTCGAAAACTCGGACTCTATTTCGCGTATTTTTCCGAGACGAACGCAATGGCACAACCCGTTTCCCTTGATTCAGATTTACAGTTTAATTCTGCCTCCATTTATGTTATAACATGTTATTCAAAAATATGGGTTGTTACATTCTCCCCTCCTTAAAGGATTTCGTCCCCGAAATCTCCAAGTTAGGAAGAACGTATCCTACCATCCATCATCCATCTACTCAAAACATCATCCACGTGCAGTCATTGTCCTTAAAGGATTCTAAATGCTGTATGATCATATGCAAAGGTGTGTGTATATGTACTTATCTAATGCGAAAATCAGGAGGTTACTGATTCAGTAAACCCCCTTAATGCAAAATATGTTAGTGAAATGAGTCCATATGTATGCAATTTCCTAACATAATTTATAATCTCTACATGAGTGCACATAACATTCATCCATATGCAACATCCACGTGATAGCATAACAAGTTTTCATCCATGAATAAGCATAAACACTCATGCATATGCGGTATGAAAGTGTGTGAGCCGATCTTAGTGCCTAACGTGTATTATGCATCCACGAGTATCCACTTGCAAACACTTGCAACCACTTGCAAACATCAAACATAACATGTTTCAAATACATGTTTCAACCAAGGGTTCCTACCTAAGGTTCTCATGACAAGATTTACGAAACAAGATAAACTAGATAAGCATGGATAGCAAAGGGAAGATATACCAATCTAGGAAAAGAGATTGAAAATGTATCCTCAAAGAGAAATGGATAAAGCACGCACCTCTTCTCCTTGGTTTCCCAAGTTGCGTCTCCCTCTGCTTCACTCCATTGCGCCTTAACATGCTTAACTTCTTTGCTTCTTAGCTTCTTTGTCTTCATTTCCATGATACGAATCGGAGCTCGTCTCAGGGTTGCTTCATCCTCTACCTCCATGTCTTCAAGAATACTTGGTTCAACCACTTTGGCGGGTGTGTGCAAACACTTCCGGAGATGCGAGACATGAAAGACATTATGCACTCCGGCCAGCTTCTCGGCAATTCCACCTTATAAGTCATCTTCCCGACTCTTTCTATAGTAGAGAAGGGACCTACGATCCTTGGTGTCAGCGAACCATATTTCTCAAAGGAGAAATCTTCATAAAGACCATATCTCCAATTTTAAATTCCAAGTCTGTCCTTCACTTGTCTGCATAGGATTTCTGTCTGTCTTGGGCCGTTTTTATCTGTCTTCGAATCAGTTCATCCCTCTCATATGTGTCCCTTATCATGTCGGGCTCAATTATAAGCTTATCCGTCGTCTTCCCACCAACATGTTGGTGGCTTGCACGGCCTCCCATACGAAGCTTCGAATGGTGCCATCCCTATGCTGGCTTGATAGTTATTATTATAAGCAAACTCTACAAGAGGAAGGTGGTCTTCCCAAGTACCACCGAAGTCGAGAAAACAAAACCTCAAAAGATCTTCTAGCACTCTATTCACCCTTTCAGTTTGGCCATCCGTCCAGGGGTGATAGGCTGTACTCAAATTCAATCGCGTACCCATTGCTTCTTGCAAACTGTTCCAGAACTGGCTAGTGAAAATTGGGTCACGATCGCTAACTATGCTAGAAGGAACTCCATGCAACCGTACTATCTTTCGAAGATAAACAGATGCTAGCCATGATACGGTCCTCTTGCTTTTCACCGGAATAAAATGGGCTTTCTTTGTAAGTCTATCAATTATTACCCATATCCCATAAAGCCCAAATAGTTTGGTGGCGAACTTCTTCACCCCAACCATATACCACAAATAGGCTAGCCATACTCCTTAGGGGGTTTGTAGCAGAACTAAGATTGAGGATAGGACTGAGAGGATATACTTAAAAGGTGGATATCGGTAGTATCGGCCTTACAAAGCTATCCTTTGCAGATATCGAAAGCTCCCAGTTGGTTTTCGTGTATTGGATGCAGCGCTATTACAGAACTTGAGTTATAGTAGGCGGTACGCTCATGAGAGGGCCTAGATGCACGCACTAGATGGTGTATTATAGACGTTAGGGCATTATTCGATATTGAGACGTGGTTCGATAGAGGAGTTCGGATACAAGGATCTATACATGTACGTGGCATAACGATGGTAGTTTTGTGCGATTACGTGGCATGATGATGGAGATTTTCATATGTAGTTCGATATAGAATGAATGTTGTGCACGCTTCTGTCATGTGACAGCAGAGATCGTACAAGGAGGGTACTATGGGGAGTACCTTGGGATGTTGGGTATAGCTACATATTTATTACATTAGGTTTAATCTACTCGAGAGTAAATTAGTGCGACGTGTGTGCAGGGACTATAGCGTAGTTAAGACGAGTAACATAATAATTAAGAAAATGTAACCAAATTGTATATATAGTGTTATTTTAAAATATTTAATTTTTCCTCTCACCAGAACTTGTGTTCTGAACCCCTCCTCATAATGTAATCGCAGATTAAATTTATGGCAGAGATTTGCTAGCCTTTGGACACTTATTAGATAGTGTCATTATTTCAGTAAAGCTATACTTAATTATTATATTTTTATCCATTCCTCTGTGAGATGTTTTATCGGGCTCTGATATAATTGTTATCTTTGTCTTTTCTACAGGATACTGGACAAACCATCTCGAGTTTTAGTAGTTTTGAATTTACAATTTCGTAAAAATACGGACCCGTTGGAGTTTGGTTATTACCTCTGGTGTCAAAGCTCAGGTTTAGGATTCCTATATATAGTCAGTGAGTGGCATATTTTGTATTTTAAAATTTTAAATATTATATATATATATTTATACGTAAATCCATGAAAAGGGTCCACTTTTGATAAAATGGCACGTATAAAGTATTGAGTGATGAATTAATACACCAATGTTAGGATTGTGAAGGGTCATAAAAGCGTAAGTTCTGGCTTAACCATGGTATGGGGTGTATGATAGATTTGATGATTAATGGGAAAGTTCATGTGTCGGTACTTGGGAACGGATAGTAGGTCCAAGTTGTGGGTGGGTAATCAGGACCTGTGTTTGGAAAATGGATGGATTGGGGATATATGTATATGTGTATATATATACACACACACACATATACAATGTGCATGGGTAGCACAAGAGTTGGACGCCACTTGTAGTTTGGAAAGTTTGCTTGAGGATTGGTAAGAAAGTAAATTTATTTCGTGCAAGAAATTTAGAAAGGTGTGAACCTGGAGAGCATCCTATACCCAGTCCCATAGTTAAACTTTTAGAAGAACTTGAAATGGAAAAAGGTATGGGAGAAGGTTTCTAAAAGAGTTTTTCAAGTTTTAAATTTAAAAGTTTCTAGAAAGTTATTGGTTTTAGCCTCATTATTTTTTTGAAGAAAGTATAAAGATCGTTTTCCAGAAGAATAAGGTGTGAAAGCAAGTTGTGGGTTAAGTCATAGAGGTAGAAATGGGAAGAAACGAATAAATGAATTAGATACGTATGTTGGATAGATGTAAAATATATTTTACAATATTGAATAGAAGTAGTCAATTCTTATTTCCCTAAATTTTATACTATTGAAAAAGGTTAATGAGAAAATAACGTTTTTGAAAACTTAAAATGGTTTAGTAGGATAATTCCAATAGTGTGCTTGAACATTTGATAGAGCTTTGGTAAATTATCTCGGTATGTGAATAAACCATAAAATTGGGCGGTAATTGTAGAAAGTCTCAAATAAGAAATAGGGAAGTAAAATGGAAAATGTTTAATAATAAAAAGGTTATACGGTAATGTATGTGAACTGAGAAAAATAATGTCAGAAAGTTGTTTCTCTAATGGTTACAGGTTTAGTAAAAAGGACTAAAGGAAAATTATAAAACTTGTATTTTTTATGTGTAAAGAAAGTAGAGTGGTTCCGCATAAATATTGATTTAATAGATCATACGAGTTAAGCAGAAAAGGTCAGTTAATTCGAATGATAGAAGATTAAATTTTCAGGGAAAGGCCTAAAACATACCTAATTAGAATACGAAGGTAAATATAAAGTAAAAGAAACTTTAAGGTTCTTGCATGGAAAACTGTGGTATGATGTGCGATTAATGGAAAACTCATTTGTAGCCCTTCTTAGGAAATTAGAAGGCATGATGTGTTGTCTTACTTTAAGAAATGATATGAACTAGGCCCAAAGATATGGGGTTACTTAACGGAGAAGTAAAGTTTGCCAGGTTTGTATCTGTTTAGGTATCGGGTAAGGTTATCCTATGGATATCTGTAATGGCCAGAAAAATTCGACGCTTGAATTTTCGACAATAACAGAAAATCCTGCATTACCTGTCAAAACCCAAGTATCGAACCCTGACTATTAATAGGAATAAATTAGAGGATGAGATAGGAAAGGTAGAACTAATAGAATAGAAGAATAAGAACAACAGAACTGGACAAAATCAGATTAAACACGAATCTCTCAACGAAATGAACAAAATATAATATATAACATAACTTTGAAATACAAATCTGAATTTGTATATACATACCATATCAAAGTATAACACATGATATATCACAGTGGAAATAACTCTACATAATTAATGGTGAAGCCTCCTGCTTCGAGCTCCTCCAAGTGTATCTGTAAAAGCTTGAAACACTTGACTGTCCGTACAAATTTGGGCACCCAAGAGTTTAGGGAAAACACAAACAAATAAACTCTGGGTCAGTCATGGGACTGGTGTGAGTAAACTCCAACCATATTGCTTTCAAAATCCTTTTGAAAGAAAAGGATAATAGTAAGACCAGCCCATACATAAACATGGACGATTTTTACCTTACAATAACCCAAAATATTTTGATATCAAATTCCAATGATATAATAATAATGTTTAATCAAGTAAATAACCAAATAGTAGAACGATCACGTCTCACACTCTACATATATAGTGTAAAATCAAAAACCACATGGCACTTATTGGAGGTTGGATTCCAACAGAAAAGGTATGGGATCAACTACCGATCAGAGCACTCTAGAGGGTATACACTGGGGTCTAACAAGAACGTCTTGCAACCTGGCCACACATGATTGGCCACTCATTTAGCTTGAGTGTAGCGAATATATTGTCACCTACGGTTGTTGGCCATCCAACCGTAATTCGAAGATACCAAAACGAAAAGAAGAACACATATGAGTTTTCTCTAGATCGGTGACAATACACCCTGCTTGGGTATGACCCAACTAGCAATGTTGCCTGCCCGATTTCTGTCATTTCCCGGTTGTGAGGCTAGACGCTACATCTATCTTTTCAGAACATCTGGTCACCATTTACTTTGAATGCCACATCGTCAAACCCATCGAATCATTAGTTGATCTTCTAAAAACATTATGGGTATAAAAGAAAAGAGAAACAAATTCCTCTGCCACCAGACGTAATACCCTGAAAAGATCGTCTTATGTGTTCTGTTAGGAATACTCTGTCAGACATTCATCCATACAATTTGTCCTAGGACTGGACAAACCAAAAGCTCTATTCTGGAACAGAATGACCCTTGCATTTCACTACGTCTTCAATTATCTTCAGCATAATCTAATTCGCAATTCCTATGCCTATACGTAGTGGTTTTGGATAATAAATCCAACCTGTCTCTCCTTATTGACAATGATGGTCTAAAAAAATCTTTGATAGATGGTGTTTCAACTATTATAGGAAAACAAAACATCCACCAAACAATCATTGGCCCATTTTATTTATTTTAATATTAATTTTCTAGCTTCCCATAATTTTCCAGAGATTTTCAAAACCCATTTAACCCTTCATGTTTCTTGGAAAACATTTCCAATTCCCATTATAACTATAGATTTCCCTTTTAAAAAATTTAGATTCTTTTCTAATATATTTCACAGTATTGAAATACTAGTTTGTTTCATGCCAGTGTAATTCCACATCCCAAATAGACAATAATTAATGATAGATTATTTATCACATTATATAACGTAATATATGAAAAACAACAATATAATTGTTGAGCAATCCAGTTGGATCCCTCCAACCTGTTTCCCTGCATCAACAAATGTCATTCAACCTAAATAACACCCATTTCTTATCAATCTGAAATATTATAATAAATGGAAATCAATATTTAACCAACGATATATATAAGGGACTGTATCGATAACTTGACCAATTTAATTGTAATTTACCCTAACAACCATCACACAACATTCAATCATTATTTATCAATGCTAAGATACATTTATAAAATTTCAAAACTGAACAGAGTTAGTGAGTTTACTCACCTTGTTCGTTAACCATTGAAAAACCATTAACGTTTGCTGGATCTACTCAGGCGTTTTATTTCCATCATAAATCGTAACTAGCTCTGAATTGCTCCAGACCGGTTCTATTGTGTAGCCTACGTCCATACGATTCCGACATGAGAAACGGTTTGCAAAACTGATCACGGACGGACGGGATATTCAGCTTACAAGTTAATACACGATTTAAATAAAATTAAACTATTATGATTAATTTTATTGGGCCTTACCTCCTACTGAGCTCCTCAGCCCATCAACCAATAACCGGCCCTCCTGCTATTTCTTCTCGTAATGAAGAAACTCCCACCCGTTACTCTGTGAAACAGCCACTTTCCTATTATATCCGAAACCGCATAAGGCCTCGTCTTCCTCATTTTCATATTCACCTCTCCAATTTAAAACATACCGCTCCTGCATGCCCACGTTTCACCATTTGCATGCTTTCCTTCACGTTTTCTTGTATTTTCATTTCTTTACACTTCATCTTCCTTAACGCTTGATCATTCACAGTTTGACATCTCCACTACAACGCAGCTTACTTCACTTGCCCTTTACTTCCTCCCATGTTTGAAAACATCCTTTCCATTCCACTGCATAAATTACCTCATAATACAATGCTCGGACAAAACTCTGCCTCACAACAACTTCCATATCGACGCTAGCTCATACTGCCTAGATACAACACTGAATTTAAACCCAGAATTTATACACAGCCTGCGTTTCGCATCGTGAACCCAAATACCATATGTAAAACATAAACTAATGCTCCAGTACCCCATAACTCCCACCACCATGCAACTGAAACTCGCACTCCTCCAACACCACATTCTCTAGTAAATATTCTTGCCTGTAAAACTCACACTACAGCACGTAAGTACTGCCCAACGTGGTACTCCACTCCTCACTTTCCAGAAGAAATCCACAGGCCTACCCCCTTCTTCGTTTACATGCACCGCCACGTTGTGCACACATCAGTACCTTACGTCCCTTATTCACTACACATACCCATTACGTCAAGCCACTCTCCCATCCTCATACATTTGCATTGCTCCTTTCTTTGATCACCTTTTTTATATGTATCCACCCATCATGCTCCTATTCCCTTAGCAACCTTCTTCCATGCGGAACAAGCAACTCGCCAGCTCCCAGTATATTTCCACCACCCTTCCACCTGTACATGCTCACGTCTTCCCTGTTCACCAATCCATACCACCGCTCCATGAAACCGCACTGAGCCGTGTATTCTCCTTTACGCGATATACTCTTCGTGGAACCACTCAGCATGTACACATCCCCTCCTTGGAACTGACAGGCAAGACACCACCCCGGTCATTAATATCACCTCAGTCTCCACCCATGAACCACCATATTTGCCCTCCATCGTAGCACTCGGCGCTGCTATGGAATTCAATCATCAGCGAAAAAGAATCGCGTCCAAAACGAGCTTCGCAATTATCAACTCCTTGCTGATTTTTTTGTTATTTTTCTTGGATTTAAACTTGCGTTATGTTTTGTAAATGGAGAAAGAGTTACGGTTAGACCATAACCAACAATCCGTTCTATTCACGTATTCTCTCTCTTGTTTTGCAACTAATCGAACGAGCCGAGCAAACAGAAGTGGGGAAGCAACCACGGGCTAGCCATAGAAGGGCTTACAACGGCAAAGAGTTTGCCGTTATAAAATTAATACAACAAACTCTTTTCCATTGTAACTTTATAACGGAAAACACTTTACCATTATAAAATTATAACGGTAAAGTGTTTTCCGTTGTAGTCCCACAGCCAGAAAACCCCACCGCCGCCCCCTCCATGTTCATTCTTCTCCCCCATTTTCCCAACCCGAAAATCTCAAATCCTCCCCCATTTTTCACCCAAACCTTTCCACCAATTCACCAATCCGTCAGCTTCTAACCAAATTAACTTCCATTTTTGAGATATTCATTCGAACATATGTCTAGAATCCTAAAAAATTTCGCAAAAAAAATTCATGCATGGCGACGATGGTGGCACCGATGGCAGTGGCGCAGGCTGAAATGGTGCATGTGGTAGTAGCGAACAACCAGACGTACCGTACGTGCTTGGAATAGAAGATTTGCTTGCAGCCACCGAAAACATGGAGAACCAAGTAGTAGGCGTTGAGGAAGACATGGGTGTAGGCACAGAGGAAGGTGGCCCTCGTGGACGCGGCGGCCGTAGGGGCGGATGAACGGGTAGGTCGCATAGGGGTGTGGGATCGGTTTCCACTAGACAGGCCGATCTCGATGGTTGTATGGATCCGAACCTCAGCGCCGTGATGCTTCCTATGCTATCCAACTTTCACATGCTTTTAGAAGGCCAAGTACACGTTAGCACGCAGTCGAGTTTGGCTGTAAGAATTTTTAGTATTATTTAAATAATATTCTTTGAGTATATAGTATAACTTTTTATTGAACCGTTGACAGTCGCGGAATATACGTTCACGTGGTTCGTTAGCAAACACACTTAGATATTATCATGCACACTTGGTGGGTAAGGAGAGGGTCTTAGCACTGTTACATTCTCTTGGATTTCATTATTTTCTAGTTAACATTAAGGACCTTTTAATGAAACTACTGGATAATTTATTAGTCCTAGTTTATCTTATTGTGCGCCTTACAATTTTAGGAATCAACCATGTTATAAATGCGGATGTTCAATTATGCAAGGCCATTGCTCTACAGTGGTACAAAACCACCAACACATTTCATTTTCCTTGCTAAGAGTTAGGACTTACACCGCTTGATTTCAACATGCTTATAGATATTAGTATTGGAGTAGTTGCTTATCCCCCACTGCCTTTAATTGATGCTCGATGGCGTGATCGTGCAATTCTTCATGATCTACTGCCTTCTTTTGACGTTTCTGATGCGTCTTATCAGGCCGAAGGCGCTACTAGAGTGAGCGCCATATGTGCAGCCATGGATAGCATACTCGCTCAGTACTCTGGTGATGACAACTTGGAGCTTTTGCTCGATTATTTGTGTTATACCTTGTGGGTAACCTATTCTTTAGTTTATCGAGTAGTAGTTTGCCTGTCGGAATTTTTGAGGTCACTACTAAGTTAAATACCAATGAGGTGATTTTATATGATTGGGGAACACCTATCCTTGCATACCTATATAGACGTCCTGACATTCGGTGCACCATCTTTGATTCTCATGTTTCTTTATATGGTTTCTGGCAGTTGTTATAGTATTAGTATTTTGAGTACTCTAGGAACTTTCATTTCACCACCCGTACTTCAGACCCTTCAACCTTTTTCCCCGGTATATATTTTTGGACCGCAGACAACCGGGGGCCTAGGGATAATGAGTCACGTTATGTGTATTTAGTTGCCCACAACCAGATCGACCTGAGGATGCATAGGCATCAGATTATATGGCATCCATTTGAGCAGAGTACATCATTTTGTCTTGATATGATAGGGCTTGCTAGAATGCTTGCCAGACATTGATTTCCACTCATATCTTATCCCTCGGCGTTAGGTGTTTATTGGTTTCTTAGTGAGAGTTGCTGGAGACAGTTGTTTGGCTTCAACGCTATTCTCGATAATCCGCACCCACATACTTATCGGTGTATGATTTACCCGTCTGATCAGCTAGATTTTGCCAGGGCAGCAGGCTAGTGGACGACCGAGAGCTTTGTTATCACTGGACAGTCATACGTTGACTTCTAGCATAGATTTTTCACCGGGTCCTTAGACATGATTACACATGCAGCTTTGATTGATTTAGCAGGGCCATCTACTATCCGACACTGCAAACATCCACCAGTTATCAAGGATATTACCTAACCCAGCCAGGGTTTTCATGCACCTGATCATGAGGTGGCCGCTAGTCATTTTGGTTGGACCATAGCAGTGCCTACTATTAGACCAGATCGTTACGTTGACGTGTTTCATCCTCTGGCCCATCATGATTACCCGGAGCCTACATAGATATCATATGTTGATCTATATGATATGCATAAGGGGCTTAGGCATACGGGCTACGTAGAGCATAGGCGTAGCCTAGAGTACTATGATGCTGAGCTGCTTCGTGTTGGGTAGGAGGCACGATAGCATCATACGCATTTAGAGGCCCAACTTGAGGTAGAGCGCAAGAAATTTCAGGACATGCAGATGTATTACCACCAGTTGTCTGGCATTGGGTCGAGTCATCCTCCAGATGATGATGATGATGAGAGACGTCGACGGCGCTCCACACATCCACGTACAGATTGATCGGACCAATGACTTACTACTACTATTATGTACTATCGATGTATTGCAGTTTTGCATTTGTCAGTTGTTTGTTCCTTTTGTTTGAGTTGACGTTCTGTATTTGTTGACTACCACTATTATGTACTAACAATGTGTTACATTTTCGCAGTTGTTAGTTGTATGTTCATGTTGTGTGTGTGCTATTTGATTAAGCTTGTTGTTGTACTTATATATCAATCAACATGGTCTGGTCAGCATCCATCAACATGCTACGTTCAAATTGTATGTTCATATTGTATATTAATCAACATGGTCTGGTCAGCAGCCACATTAGAAACGAGGGAACGAATCATTGCTAGGCTTAGCTTCAGAATAAAGTCGACATTACTAGTACAAATGAGACGGGGAATCTCTGCTACCTGTCCATCATTCTTAAAAACCGTGCCACGGAAAAATACAAATGAGTTGACAAGTCGCCCCAATTAATGCTTTAATATATCGGGAAGTGGACTTCCGCTATTAAATAGGACCCTGCACCTTCTTCCCGTCTTCATTATTTCTAACTCTCCAATAATTTTCTGCTATCCACATTTTCTCTACATACAATGTCTGGTTTGGAATACGATGATGAGACAGTGGTTCAACTGTACGACGCATATGAAAGGAATAAGCAACCAATCGAAGATATAGAGATTGTGCTAGAAACACAGGCGGATGTCCAAGTCAAACTTGAAGAAGTGGAGTCTGAACTTTTTAGTGCCATGCAACCAAACGTTGTTGTCCCAAGAATTTGACCAATGAAAAAACCCATCAGGCTCGGTTTATGGAAGTAATTGCTCGCCAGAACCCCTAAAGGTCGAGCTCTAGCATTACGGGTCGGACTGTTCTTTGCTATTGTGGAGTGGAATGCAACATGGTTGTTTCTAAAAGTCAAACCAATGCCGGTCATCGATTTTATGGGTGCAAGGCATACATTGCTGCATAGAACAGACAAGGGTTGCAACATTGTAATTTCTTCTCATGGTATGATCCTCCTTTGACTGAGAGGGGTGTCCAGTATGCACTGGAGATGCAAGCAGAGGTCGGTCGCTTGGAAAGATTGAATGTTGCAACAAAAGCAGAAATGTTATATGGGTGGAGCAGTTCTTCGCGAAACTAAGAGTACTAGCAATCTGGATTGCACGATCATTCTGCCGTATTGTATCGTAGTTGTATGCTGTATGTTGGATTGAATGCGGAATGTATCTTGTATCTTATATTTGGATATACTGATGTTGTATGTTATATGTTGTATGTTGTAATGATGTGTATCCAATATTTTGTTATAATGATGTATCCTTTATCGTAGTTGTATGTTTTCTGTTGTTCTCGTCTAGACTAATCGACACTTATCCCCAATAATACAATTACTTAACTATAAGCACAACTAGTACATAAACAACAACCCTGAATCCACTGGAGTTGCCCTAACTTAAAAAAAACTAGTACATAAATACTACAAACAGTTCACAATCATATTACAACTCAACCCAACATAAATAGCTAGTCCTTAAACGAACCACTACCGCTTCCACTTCCGCTTCCACTTCCTTTATATTTTATGTACTCTCCAAGCTGCTCAGTTAATAGTTCTTGCTGTAGAGGGGAAAGCTTACTAAAATCACATGTAATCATTTTAATATAATTCTTCTCTCATAGCATAGCTATCTTCTCCTCCTTCTTCTCTCGTAGCACGACTTGTTTCTCCATCTGTGCTTGTCTTCGGAGCTCTTGATCATCACTAATTGCCTTTTGGAACTCTTCGTCACTGCGGTTTCTTTGCGCTGAAAATTTAACTCTATGATCTCTTGTCTCCTTCACTGAATTGTCCATTGTTTCCAGAAATCTAGATAACTCTGCACCGAGTTGCTCCAGCTGAATTGACTTGGCTTTGCCAATAGGTTGTCCATCACTAGTTCCATATAAAGGGCTTCTTTCTTGCGAACTCGGGTCACTTCCTAGACTAGAATCAGAGTAGTTCATCCTTCGAGCTTTGTTCTGCTGCTTAAACATAAAGTTGCTTGGGTTCTTCCACTTCGGCAAATTAGATAGAAGCTCGAAGCTGTCTTGAAATTTAAACGAATGTCCATAATGTTGTTAGTAGGCCTTTTGTGACTCTTCAATCTGTAACACAAAGTCAAAATTGTATGAGTGTATGACATTTCTAAGTAATCATAGTAAAGTATGTTATTTTTTTAAATATTCTATGGTACTTACAACGTCATAAGGTGCAACACTGCTTTGCTGCCTGTTCTCCAATCTTGTCAGTATTGCCAGATAGTTCTAACATGCGGCATTCATCACTCTATAATAGCATCTCGGTGATCCAAATGTTCTACTCATCGCTTCCAATGAATTGTAAAACTCTGCAACTCTTTCCCCAAATTTCTGAACTTTCATATTATTCCCAGTAATAATGTCCTGTGAAATGCACATCCAAGATCTAGCAAGTGAAATGTACTGCTCGAAAGTAAACTTACATTGTTTTTTTGTTCCATCCGCTGCTGTTCCTTCCCCTCCGGCATGTTCATCCTCAATTTCTTCTAGTTTGGGATCCGCCTCCAATTCAACTTCGGTTTGGTGTCGTTTATTGAAAATACCACATAAAGACTTCCACTTCGTCTTCTTTTGGTTATATTCGGGACTGATAGGTGCAGGGTATTCTTGATTACATTCTTCAGAATTTGTAACATTCGCATCGTCGCTTGCATCTTCCGCCTCCTCCGTTGAAGTTTCAACATTTTCTTCGTCAATAGGAGAGGCACGCCCGTATGAAAACTGTAATGACCCAAAAATTTAGCGACCTTGGTTATCCGATATACAACACAAATCCTACATCCAAGGGCCGAAAATACCGGATGATTAATGAAAGAAATTAGAGGGTGAGGAAAGATAAGATAGAAACTTAGAATAGAAGAAGAAGAAGAAGAAGAACACAACATCAGAGTAACACGAACCTCACAGCGGAACGAACAACATATAATATATAACATAACTTGAAATATACATCTATACTTGAATATACATCATTATCAAAGTACAACACTTACAACACAACGGAAATAACTATAGCTATATAATCCTGAAGCCTCCTGCTCCAAGCTCTTCCATTATATCTGTAAATCCTGACAACTTGACTGCCCGTACAAAATTAGGCACCCAAGAGTTTAGGGAAAACAAAAAAATAAACTCCGGGTCAGTCATGGGACTGGTATGAGTAAAACAGTTTAAAACAGTTTGAACAAGTAAACGATATCTCATAAGACCACACCGTATAACGGAACGGGTTTTTCCTTATGAGAATCCAAATTATCTTTATATCAAAAACTTTTTGATATTATAATAATGTCTATCGACCACAATATAATAATCATCTAGCAGAAACACTTTCATCTCACGTCCTACATATATAGTATACAATCAAAATCGCAAGCACGTATTGAGTAATGGATTTTCCAACTATGACAAGGTATGGAACCACCTTTCGCTAGTGTACCTCGAGAATGGAATACACTGGGTTCAACAAGAACATCTTGCAACCCGACCACACATGACCGACCACTCATTTCGCTTGAGTGTATCGAATGTATATCACCAATGGTTGGGATCAGCAACCGTTTCCCGAATGGGACAACATCAACAATAGATTTTTAGAAATAAATGAAACTCTAGATCAGGTGATTATACACCCTACTTCGGAGCGATCGACTTAGCCATGCTGCCTGCCCGATTTCTGTCATTTACCGGTTGATGAGGCTTGAGGTTATGCTTCATCATCACATCATATTCACTTCGAATGCCACATTGTCAAATCCATCAAAATCACTAATTGACGTCTAAAACAGTACATTACGTGTTAGCTAAAGACGTTTCCTTCTCCGATTCCACTCTTGGTACGGTTGAAGAAATCAATGTATATGACCTTTCTGGAAATACTCTGTCAGACATTCATCCATACAAGTCACCCAGGAACTGGATGAACCGAAGGCACTATTCAGTATATCCATCTTAGGCACTGTTATCTAAGATTTATACAACGGCCCTTGCACTTTACTCCATCTTCAATTATCTTTGGCATATATGATTCGCAACGCTTATGCCAATACAGAGTGGTTCTTTGCATAATAATCCAACCGTTCTCTCCATATTAACAACGTTAAAATGGTCAAAACTTTGATAGTCGGTGAGTTAACTATCAAACGAAAACACGTGTGCAAACAACGATATTATTTCCAGATGGAAATTTTATCAATCAAACATCAGTCATAAATACATATTTATATATATATATATTCATATTTCCTTATTTTCTATGCTTAGAAAATATACGTTAACATTGGAAAACATTTCCATTACTAATTCATATTTCCAATTTCAATATTTGATTACATTTCTGATTCTATTTTGAAAAAAATTCCAAATCTTCTTTACTTGGATTTAAACAGATATTTAAATCAACATCGCGACGAAAACTCGAACCACTATACTTATTTACTAAATTCACTTAGCCACTTTCACTCTCGAACCTTAACCATTTCTAAATTATAAACGAAGTCAATAAAGTTGGGGTATAACTACCTCTCAGACCTTAACTAAACAACATTCAAATCTCGAAAAAGGTTAAGTTCATCTTTTAACTCTTTAACACTTCCTTACGTAACTCTCGTTCGAATAAATCTCTATTCGATAACTCCTCCCTTCGAATAACTATACTTGATAATCTCTCTTCGAATAACTAAATTCGATTAACCTTTCTTCAAATAAACTAAATTAGATTTACTCTATTTATTTAACCCTAGTCGATTAACTCTTTTTACTTAACTTCTTTCGAATAACTAATTCAATAACTCCTTTCGAACAACTAATTCGATAACTCCTTTCGATTAAACTATAATCGATTAACTCCTTTCGATTAACTAATTCAATAACTCTTATGTGTTTAACTCTATTCGAATAACTAATTCGAATGACTCTTATTTATTTAACTCTATTCGAATAACTAATTCGCCTAACTAATTCGATTTGCTTACTTTCGAATACTATATTCAATTAACTCCCTTCGAATAAACTATTCAGTTATAAAGATTTACTTTTAGTAACCGTTCTTCAATTTACAAATGATTTCCTTTTTAGTAACGTTTTCCTTTTTATAACGGTTTCCTTTTTATAACATCCTACTTAGTTATAAACAAATTTCCTTTTTATAACTCTATTTATTTTCTAAATATTTCCTTTTTAATTCTATTTGTAAAGGGTTTTACAAATACCTCCTTTTCGATTTCATTTGTAAAGGTTTTACAAATATTCCTCTTTCGATTCCATTTGTAGATGGTTTACAAACATTTCTCTTTCTGATTGATTTGTAAATGGTTTACAAACCTTTCTCGTTCTAATCTATTTGCAAATGGTTTGCAAATAATTCCTTTAGGGTTTCATTTCTAAGTATTTTCTATTTATAAATATCCATTTATAAATAAATTTCTATTTATAAATATTCCATTCATAAATAATTCCTTTTATAAATCTCCTTTGATTGTTATAAATATTATCGCTTTTATAAAATCCTTTGATTTTATAAATAATCTATTTTCAATATTCATTTTGAAAATTCCCTTTTCACCATTCTGGTATGTTATGGTGTTTAACACATCAAATCACGATGACCAATTTCGTTCAAACACATATAATCGACAACAGATTATATATCACATCATATATTACAATATATGAATCACAGTAAAATAAATGTTGAGGAATAAAGTTGGATTCCTCCAACCTGTCTCCCTGCATCTACAGATGTTATACAATATAAAATCAACATCACTTTCAGTTCCGTATATTCTGTTAAACAGAATCAATATAGAAATTCAACTAACTGACTAGCAGTTCAATCAAATAGTCAACACACAGTCAATCGGCCAATATTTAATAGTTCTAAAAATACAACATGAAAACATAAACTGTTCAGAGTTGGAGAGATTTACTCACATTTGCAGTTCATCGTTAAAGAATGATAAACTGTTGTTTCATCTGAATCAAACAGTTTATTTTTCCATAATTTCAAATTAGTCCCAATCCACTTCCAGTCAGCTTCATTGTGAAGCTCTCGTCTGTACGATCCCGACGGATCTGATTTCGTGAAATTCCGATAACATACGACCAAGTTATAACAGTTTGAAGTTTAACCATATTTTATAAAAATAAAACATGGATTTACTTCCTAAATGGGCCTCACCTTTTAATTTCCCTTAGGCCCAATAACCCACCAGCTAAAACCCGTTTAATCCTCTTCTTCCTCCTGTATTAGAGGTCGCGGCCTCCTCCTGTACACATAAGCCAAAACCGATCCTTCGAGCTCCCTCTTCTACTCTTAATCCTCCATGAAATCAAAAATGGATTTCACCAAACTCCTGCTCGTCTCCTCCTCTTCGAAACCATAACCACCTCGTCAAGCTCAAGCCTATCATCTCCGACGCGACTTCAGTACGTCACGCACCACTACAGAGCCCCATCGACAACAAACACCTCCGAACTTCCCAAAAATCCTCACAAAGGAGCTAAACAACCTAATAACCCCAAATATAATACTCATTTCACAAATAAATGATTAAACCTCTCGATTTCTTGAACCCTAGGAAGTACAGACTCACGTTGTATTCGAAATCAGCGAACAACAATGGAGTTCGAACTCCATGAAACCCACACCAATGCGTGGAGGAGCTCAACAGAAATCCAAAAATATATGATCCATGATTTTAAGACTTTTATTCAATTTGATTTGAATTATCCACTTGCGTTTGGGGTTTTTCAGAAAAGAGAAAAACTGTGGCGGCCAGGGGAATGCTTTTATAAGGGGAAATGGGATTTTGTGTGGCTGGAAAATGAAGACGTGGCACCTTAAACATTCACACATTTTGTTTGGATATTTTATTTTTAATTATTTTTGCTTCTAAAATTTCATGCGATCACACACTATACACAAAAATCATGAAACTGGACATGTAGTTAGAGTTCGACATTTCGGTCCCAATGAAACTTTTTTCGTTGAATTCCGACTCCGTTTGCAAAACCGGCTATTTTTAAACTCTGAATGACCCATTTAAATATATAAATATATTTAAATATAATTAAATTAAATATTTAAAAATAAATATTATCGTCTATATTCACAGTGGAATACCATACAACTCCTGAATATTCCTAAATGAATTTCTAGCTTGATATTTCAAATCTGGGTCAACCCAATATTCGATTTGTATTGAAATTCCTTTTTAAAATATGAATAATTCCTTTTTAAATTATAAAGGAATTCCACAGCGACTTTTCTAAAATTTGATTTGGACGTAAATCAAAATCTACACGATGAAATCCCGATTTTTCTCTTCCACTAGAAAGATATACACCAGCAGCTCCACACGTTTCTTGTTTCACAGAAATCCGGCTTAAAACAAATCCTGTACATTCAGTTGAAGTTCGAATTGCCAATATACGAACTGCAGTGCCATTTCGAGCTCGATTTCAATTATAATATAATTATACGTTCAAACTGTCATTTATATAATAAATTCGTTATTTAAATTCAAATTCCAAGCAGAATTAAATATCACAGATGATCCGGTTCACACCATATTGTCATTTCAGCCAATTCTGATTATTTCAGAATTAAATATTTTATTTAATTTATTATTTTAATTAAATATTCATCATTATTTAATTCAACGACCATTTAATTCACTATATCACTATTTATATAATTAAGTAAATTAATTATAATACCTCTGCAAATGCGGATCATTACATTCTTCCCCACTTAAAATAACTTCGTCCTCGAAATTGCTAAGGTAGAGAACGACCCTATCGACTGGTTAGAACATATTTGTTCACTTCTTAATTTCAGTTTCAACTGAACCAATTTAATTTCAATTAAATTATTAATCAATAGTTATCAACGAAAATTTCCAAAAATCCTGAAATTTTTCTAACTCCTTTAATTTCTGAAAAATTTCGCCAGCACCTCCTTTGTACTGGTCAATACGTCTAACCACCACTCGCCTCTCTAGGCCATCTCCAACCCAAAAGAAAATCAAACAGCCAAGCGGCTTGCCAATTCGGATCATAAATCTTATATCCAATATGAAATATAAACTTGTACCTTTTGTCGGCATATCATTATATCCTTTCCAGCTGTTATCAATTCAACGGATACAAGGGTCATCCCAATCAAATTCCAATCTGCTTTTATCCACAACACAACCATTCGCTTATATCCGAGCCAAATATCATTTCAACTCGAGTTTCTTCTTGATTCCCAACTCTTAACTTGATTATCACATTACACTTCAAATTTGAATCTCATAATCCAATTTGTCTTGATATCATTTTAATTAAATCTAAGTTACCACTTTACTGGCTTTACTTTAATTCAAATTTGCTTTCACAAATTTCTGTAAAATTTGTTTTTAATTCAAACAGTCTTTCCCTGGGAGTTTTTAAACAGTTTACTCTTTTCAAAAATCAAATTTTCCTTTTGAACTTGTCACTGAGCCCTAAATTAATATTCCATTAGTTAAATCACTTCTCTATTTCTTTATCAATATTTGTTAACCAAATATTTTAAATAACCATATTGGCCTTTTATGTTATTTGGAAAACATTTCCGAATATTGCCTTCCTTTATTTTCTAAACTTTAGAAAATATATGCTATTTATAATTGGAAAATATCCCAATTACTTATCTCTTTTCCGATCTCTTTTATTTCTATACTTAGGAAATATTCTTTATTATATTTCCAAGCTTACACTTAATTGGGTTAAAACGGATGTTGTGTTAAACATCGTTACGATAACCCAAATACCATATTCAACTATCTCTTATTCAACCTTGATCTTCGAGCCTGAAATCTTACTATTTATTTGCTAATAATGAAATCAATCAAGTTGGGGTATAACTACCTCTCAGACCTTGACTGAATAACATTTATTACGTCAAAACAAATATGACTACTTACTCGAATAATCAATACCATACAACTACTTATTCACTTTTAAACACGTATACGCTTCCTCTTTCTATTCCTACTAGATTTTATTCTTAGTCTTCCTTTTTGATTTTACTATTCTATTTCTAAGTTCGTTTCCTTATCGACTTCTATATATATATATATACATATATATATATATATATATATATATATATATATATCGATACGTTGATTTCTAACTATCAAATTATCTTAAAAATATTCTAACTCCTTAAATTCCCGGAAAAATTCGCCATAACCACCTTTGTACCAGGAGCATCGGGATATTTCAAATAGCCTCCCATGGCCCTCCCCAATCCAAAAGAAAAAGAAAAAGCCAAGCGGCTAGCCGATACGGCGCATAAAATCTCATATATGAATTAAATACATACCTTTTCGTCGAGCATTCTATTTATATACCTTCATACCTTATCCATACCTATCTCATGTATATTTATACCTGCCCAATCTATTTTAACTATACCTGATCATTTTAACTAAATTCGTTAATTAATTTGTAAATTAACTCTTTAGTCTATTTCACTTTTATATTTGAACATGACATGTTCAAATATATTTTAACTTGCTTATTAACTAATTTGAATCCAAATTTCAAATTTAAGTTCTATATTCGATTTCGAATATCCATTTACAAATCCAGTTCACCTTTCAAAGTTCGACTTCAAATTCAAAACTCGATAAACTAATTCCTCTTCGACTTAGTTAATTCTATTCAATTTCTATTCAAATTTTATATTACAAATCCCATTTTGAAATTCAACACAACTTGTCTTTCCCAAAACTAATTCAAAATAGTATCTCTTGGAGTAATTCGTCACTTACAACTCGAAAATGAATACTGATGATGCAGCTGTCATCATCAGAATCTATTTTCCAGCGATCAAAGTGAGTTCAGTGCTATAAAACCATTTCTAAACATTTCCACTTTGAAATTCATTTCAAAATATAATTCACATGGCTTGTAAAACAATTTAAAATCTCCCAGGATCTTAAATTTTCCTTATTTTTAATCCAAATCCGTTTACAAACACTTATCCAATTTTCCAGAGTTTTAACTCAATTTCTGGTTTAAATTTCAAATTTAATTCAACTGATTTCACGTATTTCACTTAAATGAATTCTGATTGGTTATTTACATAACCATTTAATTTATAATCTTACTCGATTATAATAACAACCAATATATCCAATATATTATGATCATTTCAATATAAATCCTTTATATCAAAAATATAATTTGGGTAAAAATACTTCGTTTACCTTTTTTTCAAAACATACCCTGACGATTCATCGTATTCAAGTGTTTACAAAATCCCTACCGATACAGTGGATCAAACTGATCGACCATAACAAATAAACAACTCAACCAATAAATCTCCACAATATAAAACAAATTTTTATATGATATAACAAATATGTTCACTCGTATATATACACTCAAACTCAATCTAGGGTATTACTGACCCTATCTCTACTGAGTCACGCCACCGAGCCAAGGTAATTCTTAACTTAAGCTTTGATACCAACTGTAATGACCCGAAAATTTAGCGACCTTGGTTATCCGATATACAACACATATCGAACATCCAAGGGTCGAAAATACCAGATGATTAATGAAAGAAATTAGAGGGTGAGGAAAGATACGATAGAAACTTAGAATAGAAGAAGAAGAAGAAGAAGAACACAACATCAGAGTAACACGAACTTCACGGCGGAACGAATAGCATATAATATATATAACATAACTTGAAATATACATCTGTACTTGAATATACATCATTATCAAAGTACAACACTTACAACACAACGGAAATAACTATAGCTATATAATCCTGAAGCCTCCTTCTCCAAGCTCTTCCAGTATATCTGTAAATCCTGACTACTTGACTGCCCGTACAAAATTAGGTACCCAAGAGTTTAGGGAAAATAACAAAATAAACTCCGAGTCAGTAATGGGACTGGTATGAGTAAAACAATTTAAAACAGTTTGAACCAGTAAACGATATCTCACAAGACCATGCCATATAACGGAACGGGTTATTCCCTTATGAGAATTAAAATTATCTTTATATCAAAAAACTTTTGATATTATAATAAGGTCTATCGACCATAATATAATAATCATCTAGCAGAAATGCTTTCATCTCACGTTCTACATAAATAATATACAATCAAAACCGTAAGCACGTATTCGGTAATGGATTTTCCAACTATGGCAAGGTATGGAACCACCTTTCGCTAGTGTACCTCTAGAAAGGAATACACTGGGCTCAACAAGAACATCTTGCAACCTGGCCACACATGACCGACCACTCATTTGGCTTGAGTGTATCGAATGTATATCACCAATGGTTGGGATCAGCAACTATTTCCCGAATGGGGCAGCGTTAACAATAGATTTTTAGAAATAAATGAAACTCTAGATCAGGTGATTATACACCCTACTTCGGAGCGACAGACTTAGCCATGCTGCCTGCCCGATTTCTGTCATTTACCGATTGATGAGGCTTGAGGTTACGCTTCATCATTACATCAGATTCACTTTGAATGCCACATTGTCAAATCCATCGAAATCACTAATTGACGTCTACAACAATACATTACGTGTTAGCTAAAGAAGTTTCCTTCTCCACTTCCACTCTTGGTACGGTGTAAGAAATCAATGTACGTGACCTTTTTGGAAATACTCTATCAGACATTCATCCATACAAGTCACCCAGGAACAAGATGAACTGAAGGCACTATTCAGTATATCCATCTTAGGCACTGTTATCTAAGATTTATACAACGGCCCTTGCACTTTACTTTGTCTTCAATTATCTTTGGCATATATGATTCACAACGCTTATGCCAATACAGAGTGGTTCTTTGGATAATAATCCAACCGGTCTCTCCATATTAACAACATTAAAATGGTCAAAACATTGATAGTCGGTGAGTTAACTATCAAATGAAAACACGTGTGAAAACAGCGATATTATTTCTGGATGGAAATTCTATCAATCAATCATCAGTCATAAATACATATATATATATATATATATATATTCATATTTCCTTATTTTCTATGTTTAGAAAATATATGTTAACATTGGAAAACATTTCCATTACTAATTCCTATTTCCAATTTCAATATTTGATTACATTTCTGATTATATTTAGAAAACATTTCCAAATCTTCTTTACTTGGATTTAAACAGATGTTTAAATCAACATCGCGATGACAACTCGAACCACTATACTTATTTACTAAATTCACTTAACCACTTTCACTCTTGAACCTTAACCATTTCTAAATTAAAAACGAAGTCAATCAAGTTGGGACATGTCTACCTCTAAGACCTTAATTGAACAACATTCAAATCTCGAAAAAGGTTAAGTTCATTTTTAACTCTTTAACACTTCCTTACATAACCCTCGTTCGAATAAATCTCTATTCGATAACCCCACCCTTCGAATAACTATATTTGATAATCTCTCTTCGAATAACTAAATTCAATTAACCCTTCTTCAAATAAACTAAATTCGATTTACTCTATTTATTTAACCCTAGTCGATTAACTCTTTTTACTTAACTTCTTTCGAATAACTAATTCGATAACTCCTTTCAAATAACTAATTCGATAACTCCTTTCGATTAAACTATAATCGATTAACTCCTTTCGAATAACTAATTCAATAACTTTTATGTGTTTAACTTTATTTGAATAACTCTTATTTATTTAACTCTATTCGAATAACTAGTTCGCATAACTAATTCGATTTGCTTACTTTTGAATACTATATTCGATTAACTCCCTTCGAATAAACTATTCATTTATAAAGATTTACTTTTAGTAATGGTTCTTCACTTTACAAATGATTTCCTTTTTAGTAATGTTTTTCTTTTTATAACGGTTTCCTTTTTATAACATCCTATTTAGTTATAAACAAATTTCCTTTTTATAACTCTATATATTTTCTAAATATTTCCTTTTTAATTCTATTTGTAAATGGTTTTACAAGTATCTCCTTTTTGATTTCATTTGTAAAGGTTTTACAAATATTCCTCTTTTGATTCCATTTGTAAATGGTTTACAAACATTTCTCTTTCTGATTGATTTGTAAATGGTTTACAAACCTTTCTCGTTCTAATCTATTTGCAAATGGTTTGCAAATAATTCCTGTAGGGTTTCATTTCTAAGTATTTTCTATTTATAAATAATCCATTTATAAATAAATTTCTGTTTATAAATATTCCATTTATAAATACTTCCTTTTATAAAATCTCCTTTGATTGTTATAAATATTATCTCTTTTATAAAATCCTTTGATTTTATAAATAATCTATTTTCAATATTCATTTTGAAAATTCCCTTTTCACCATTCCTGTACATTATGGTGTTTAACACATCAAATCATGATGACCAATATCGTTCAAACACATATAATCGACAATAGATTATATATCACATCATATATTACAATATATGAATCAAAGTAAAATAAATGTTGAGTAATCCAGTTGGATTCCTCCAACTTGTCTCCCTGCATCCACAGATGTTATACAATATAAAATCAACATCACTTTCAGTTCCATTTGATATATTATGTTAAACAGAATCAATATAGAAATTCGACTAACTGACTAGCAGTTCAATCAAACCGTCAACACACAATCAATCAGCCAATATTTAACAGTTCTAAAAATACAACATGAAAATATAAAATGTTCAGAGTTGGTGAGATTTACTCACATTTGCAGTTCATTGTTAAAGAACGATAAACTGTTGTTTGATCTGAATCGAACAGTTTATTTCGCCATAATTTCAAACGAGTCCCAATCCACTTCCAGTCAGCTTCATTGTGAAGCTCTCGTCCGTTCGATCCCGAAGGATCTGATTTCGCGAAATTCCGATAACATACGACCAAGTTATAACAGTTTGAAGTTTAACCATATTTTATAAAAATAAAACATGGACTTACTTCCTAAATGGGCCTCACCTTTTAATTTCCCTTCGGCCCAATAACCCACCAACTAAAACCCGTTTAATCCTCTTCTTCCTCCTGTATTAGTGGACGCGGCCTCCTCCTGTACACGCAAGCCAAAACCGATCCTTCGAGCTCCCTCTTCTACTCTTAATCCTCCATGAAATCGAAAATGGATTTCTCCTCCTCTTCGAAACCATCACCACCTCATCAAGCACGAGCCTATCATCTCCGACGCGACTTCAGTACGTCACGCACCACTACCGTAACCCATCGACAACAAACACCGCCGAACTTCCCAAAAATCCTCACAAAGGTGGTAAACAACCTCATAACCCCAAATATGATACTCATTTCACAAATAAATGATTAAATCTCTCGATTTCTTGAACCCTAGGAAGTACAGACTCACGCTGTATTCGAAATCAGCGAACAACAATGGAGCTCGAACTCCATGAAACCCACACCAATGCGTGGAGGAGCTCGACAGAAATCCAAAAATATTTGATCCATGATTTTAAGACTTTTATTCAATTTGATTTGAATTATCCACTTGTGTTTGGGGTTTTTTAGAAAAGAGAAAAACTGTGGCGACCAAGGGAATGATTTTATAAGGGGAAATGGAATTTTCGTGGCTGAAAGATGAAGACGTGGCACCTTAAACATTCACACATTTTGTTTGGATATTTTATTTTTAATTATTTTTGCTTCTAAAAATTCGTGCGATCGCACAATGTACCCAAAAATCACGAAATTGGATACATAGCTAGAGTTCGACATTTCGGTCCCAATGAAACTGGTTTCATCGAATTCCGACTCCATTTGCAAAACCGACTATTTATAAAGCTCTGAATGACCCATTTAAATATATAAATATATTTAAATATAATTAAATTAAATATTTAAAAATAAATATTATAGTCTATATTCACAGTGGAATACCATACAGCTCTAGAATATTCCTATATGAATTTCTAGCTTGATATTTCAAATCTGGGTCAACCCGATATTCGATTTATATTGAAATTCCTTTTTAAAATATAAATAATTCCTTTATAAATTATAAAGGAATTCCACAGTGACTTTTCTAAAATTTGATTTGGACGTAAGTCAAAATCTACACGACGAAATCCCGATTTTTCTCTTCCACTAGAAATATATACTCCACCAGCTCCACACGTTTCTTGTTTCACAGAAATCCGGCTTAAAACGAATCCTGTACATTCAGTTGAAGTTCAAATCGCCAATTTACGAATTGCAGCGCCATTTCGAGCTCGATTTTAATTATAGTATAATTATACGTTCAAACCGTTGTTTATATAGTCTATTTGTTATTCAAATTCAATTCCAAGCTGAATTAAATATCACGGATGATCCGGTTCACACCATATCGTCATTTCAGCCAATTTTGATTATTTTAGAATTCAATATATTATTTAATTTATTATTTTAATTAAATATTCATCATTATTTAATTCCACGACCATTTAATTCACAATATCACTATTTATATAATTAAATAAAATAATTATAATACCTCTGCAAATGCGGGTCATTACAGAAACTGCCTTTGGAAATTTTGCATACATTCACGGTTATGAACCTCGTTTTGTTGCGTAGTTAGGTGAGGTTGTTGACTTCGATTGTTCTGCATCATCATTGACATATACGATGAATGATCGTCATACATGCCTACCGCGGAACATTGTTGGTAAAACTATGGCGGGGCGTAGAATGAATTGGAGGAAAATTAGGAGGAGCGAGCGATTGGTGAGGTGGTCGGTATGGATAATTTGAATACGGCGAGTATCCATATTCGTGAGATGGTTGAAATGATTGTTGCTATCGGACTGAACGTTGCATGGTATATGATGACGAGTGCAGTTGGGACTTGGTTTTCTTCTTGATTATAGTTGTTTTTCCAGTTCGCTTGGGTGCAGAAGAAGAAATTTTTTTGGGTTGTAAAAGTTGAAGTTGAGAAGGTGGCGTGGTTGTGTGGAAGTAGAAGGAGGTAGGTTGTATATTAGGGAGGGAATGTGACTGTTGCACTAGCCGTTGTGGTGCAACGACTACAAAATATAACGGCAATGAGTTTGCTGTTATATGTTTATAATAGCAAACTCGTTGCCGTTATAAAGTTATAATGGCAAAGACTTTGCCGTTATAAACATATAACGACAAACTCTTTGTCGTTATAAACACCAACCTCTGTTCAATGAACCAACCACCACCCGGATCCAAAGCAGCCACAAACTAGCCACGGGTGACTGAACAAGCCATACCTGGTTGCTACATGGCCTGTTTAGCAACTGAACAATCCATTGTTGCTTGTGCTCTTATATAAGTAGAAGAATTGGCTTCTATGTGAAGCTTTGCAGAATATAGGGTATGGATATATTTGTTTTTCAACGTAGGCTTACGGTTAGCATGTTTCTTTTCTTTGTCTACAATACTGGCGTGAAGCACAAGGACTATGGGTTTGCTGCAGATGTACAATGCAAAGATTTGGCATGTGATGACTTTAAAGCCACGTGAATATGTTGGAAAGTTGGAAAAGAAACTTGGGAAAAAGGGTGGTGAACATGTACGTGCTGAGCTACCGCAGTTGTTATATATTGTAATTTTGTAATGAAACTTTACTGTAGAATTTTATGCATGCGCTATACTAATGAGAGATGTCTTTTAATTATGGTAATTAACAAACTTGTATTTGGTTTGTTGTGACCAATCCGTGAGGCATGTTAGGTAACCATATGTTATATTGCATGTTCTGCAAACAATTAGATAGCATCTCAAGCAAAATATTTTATAATGCTTAACATTTCAACGTTTAGATCAAGTATATAATACAAATTATGTTAATGTTCCATACTGCATGTACCCTCCCCTTTAATTTGTTTGTTTATATCTATAAACAAATCGATCAAGTGTCTTACCCTGCCGTGTATAAATCGTTTTAGTTTTTGTTTTAAGTTACAAAGTATAATGTACCCCGCTATGAACAATCTCGTTCACATACGAACTGCTATGGACAAAATAAAAATACCGCCGTGTCGAGCAATGTGCCAGGATCCCAAAAATATAATAATATATATTAATTAACTTATTCTGTGAAAACCCAAAATGCTGATATAAGGTGTAAAATACTCCAAATAAAAAGTTGCTTATTTTTCTAAATAGAAATTTCATTAAATTCTAAAAATTAAATTATAACTACATCTCAAAAGATTTGTCCAAATTCGAATCCAAAATTTAATTATATTAAATAATCCGTTATGGCTTATAAACGCTCCATGGCTACTTTCTGAAAATTTGATTTGGACATATCTTGCAATCTATAAGAAGAAATCTCAAATTTTCAATTTCATAAGAAAAATATTGTTAAATAGATTCCAACGTTTTTTTGTTTCGAAGAAATCCGATTTACAACGAATCATGTACAATCGTTTAAAGTTCAAAACGTTAATTTATGAACTGCCGTGATGTTACATGTTCGCTTATAATTATATTATAATTAATAAGTTCAATTCTCGTTCTTTAAATAAATTCATTATTATAATAAAATTCTGAACTAAATTAAATATATCAAATTGCCCAATTCACATTATACTCGAATTGTCCAATTCACATTATACTTCAATTTAACCATTTCCGACTATTTCGGAAATTATATATATCACTCCATGATTTATATTTAACAAATAATCAAAATTATTTAATTTAAATCCTATAAATTATCAAACTAATATAGTAAACAATTTAATAAATTAATTATTAAATTGCTTAAAATTCCGGGACGTTACGTTCCTTCCCCCTTAAGAGAATTTCGTCCCCGAAATTACTAAGGTAGGAAAAATGCTACAATTCCTATTGACTGGATAAAAATCATTCGTTCTAACTTTTAATTACAGTTTCAACTGGATCCATTTATTTAAATATTAATTCCTTATTATCGAATACTTTCAAATTTTCTGAGAATTTTCTAACACTTTAAATTTCTGAAAAATTTCGCCAGCATCTCATTTACACGGCTCATTCGGTACTACTACAACTTGCCTTTCTAGGCATTTTCCAATCCTAAAGAAAATCAAACAGCCAAACGGCTTGCTAAACAGACTTATAATAATCTTATGCTCTTATATAATATAAACATATACCTTTTTCCCAACATTCAACTCTATCTCTTCCACTTGCTATCACTTTAGCATAATCCATGCATTCTCAGTTGATCCCTAATCATTTCATACTCAAACCAATCATTCGCTTTTACCAAGCCAAACTTTATTTCAAATTCCAGTTCCGATCTCAATCCCAAATTCTTACTCAATAATTCAATTCCATAAACAAATTAAGTTCCATTTCAAAATCTCATTTCCCAAATTCAATTTCTTAATCAAATTAAATTCCACTCCAACACGATTTTCACTTAACTGGCTCCAATTCAATTCCACATTTATTTAACTTAGTTTTAAGTTAAATTATAATTTATTCATTCACTTTTATCGTTTTAATCAATTTAACTCCATAAGTTAAATTTAAATTTAAGAATTCCAATTTCTGGGTTTTATCTCAAATTAGTTCGAAATCATATATATTTACATATAATAATAACAATTCAAAATATTTGAATTTTTGAACAACTTGTTCCTCAAAACCATCTAAAATAAAATATTTGGTAGTAATCCATCACTTAGCAACTCGAAAATGAACACCGATAATGTCGTGGTTCATCATCGGAATTATTTTCTAGCCACCGAAGTGAATTCAATACTACATCATTCAAAACTTATTTTTACAACTTCCATTTTGAAATTTGTTTCAATATATCTTTCAAAATACTTGGAAAAACCTTTTCTAGAGTTTTAAAGTTCCCGTATTTAATTCAAATCCATTTACAATAACTCCCCAATTTTCTAGAGTTTTAACTCCAATTCTCTGGTTTATCTTCAGATTCAATTCATCTGATTTATATTTATTAAACTTATATGAATTTTGATTGGGTATTTACATAAACAACTCAATTACAATTTCATATTTGATTATAATAACGATAAACACATCCAATATAATATAATAAAATCAAAATGTAAACTTCTTTTTGTATCAAACTATATTTTGAGTAAAATTATTCATTTACCCAACTTTTAAAACAATATTGTGTTGAATTACTTTGTTCGAGAGTTTAGAAACACCTATCGATACAGTTTGAACCACTGTATCGACCAGAATTCATAAACCTCTCGTCAAACCAATCAACACAATATAAAATAGTTTAATATCAATTTACAAATATGCACCCATATATATACACTCAAACTCAATCTAAAGTATTACTAACTCTATCTCTATTGAGTTATGCCACAGAGCCAAGGTAACCACTTAACCTTTAGCTCTGATACCAAATGTAATGGCCAGAAAAATTCGACGTTCGAGTTTTCGACAATAACACAAAATCCTGCATTACTTTTCAAAACCTAAGTATCGAACCATGACTATTAATAGGAAGAAATTAGAGCATGAGATAGGAAAGATAGAACTAATAGAATAGAAGAATAATAAGAACAAAACTGGACAAAATCAGAGTAAACACGAATCTCTCAACGGAATGAACAAAATATAACATATAACATAACTTTGAAATACATATCTGAATTTGTATATACATACCATATCAGAGTATAACACATGATATATCAAAGCGGAAATAACTCTACATAACTAACATTGAAGCCTCCTGCTTCGAGCTCCTCAAAGTGCATCTGTAAAATCCTGGAACACTTAACTGTCCGTATAAATTTGGGCACCCAATAGTTTAGGGAAAACACAAACTCTGGGTCAGTCATGGGACTAGTGTGAGTAAACTCCAACCATATTGTTTAACTTTCAAAATCCTTTTGAAAGAAAAGGTTAATAGTAAGACAGCCCACACATAAACATGGATGGTTTTTACCTTACTATAACTCAAAATATTTTGATATCATAATCCAATGATATTATAATAATGTCTAATCAAGTAAATAAACAAATAGTAGAACACTTGCATCTCACGCTCTACATATATAGTATAAAATCAAAAACTGCAGGGCGCTTATTAGAGAATGGATTTCAACAGACAAGGTATGGGATCACCTTCCGATCTGTGTAATCTAGAGGGTATACACTGGGGTTCAACAAGAACGTCATGCAACCCGACCACACATGACCGCCCACTCATTTAGCTTGAGTGTAGTGAATATATTGTCACCCACGGTTGTTGGCCATCTAACCGTAATCCGAATATACAGAAACGAAAAGAAGAATAAATATGATTTTTCTCTAGATCGGTGAAAATACACCCTACTTGGGTATGACCCAACTAGCAATGGTGCCTGCCCGATTTCTGTCATTTCCCAGTTACGAGGCTAGAGGATACATCTATCTTTTCAGAACATCTGGTCACCATTTACTTTGAATGCCATATCGTCAATCCCATCGAATATCAAGTTGATATTCTAAAAATATTACGGGTATAAAAGCTAAGAGAAACGAATTCCTCCGCCACTAGATGTAATACCCTAAAAAGATCGTCTTACGTGATCTGTTAGGTATACTCTGTCAAACATTCATCCATACAATTTGTCCTGGGAATGGACAAACCAAAAGCTCTATTCTGGAACTGAACGACCCTTGCATTTCACTCTATCTTCAATTATCTTCAACATAAAATAATTCGCAATGCCTATGCCTATATAGAGAGGTTTTGGATAATAGATCCAAATGCTCTCTCCATATTGACAACGATGGTCAAAAAAATCTTTGATAGTTGGTGTTTTAACTATCAAAGGAAAATAAAACATCCATCAAACAATCATTGGCCCATTTTATTTATTTTAATATTAATTTTCTAGCTTCCCATAACTTTCCAGGGATTTTCAAAACCCGTTTAACCCGTCATGTTTCTTGGAAAAAATTTCCAATTCCCATTATAACTATAGATTTCCCTTTTAAAATTTTAGATTCTTTTCTAATATATTTCACGGTATTGAAATACCAGTTTATTTCACGCCAGTGTAATTCCACATCCCAAACAAACAATAATTAACGACAGATTATTTATCACATTATATAATGTTATATATGAAAAACAACAATATAATTGTTGAGGAATCCAGTTGGATCCCTCTAACCTGTTTCCCTGCATCCACAATTGTTAGTCAACCTAAGTAACACCCATTTCTTATCAATCTGAAATATTATAATAAATGGAAATCCTTATTTAATCAACAACGTATATAAGTGACTGTATCGATAACTTCAACCAATTTAATTGTAATTTTCCCTAACAACCATCACACAACATTCCACCATTATTTATCAGTGCTAAGATATATTTATAAAATTTCAGAACTGAACAGAGTTAGTCAGATTACACACCTTGGTCGTTAATCATTGAAAAACAATTAATGTTCGCTAGATCTGCTCAGGCGTTTTGTTTCCATCATAAATCATAACAAGCTGCAAACTACTCCAGACTAGTTCTATTGTGTAGTCTGTGTCCATAGGATTCCGACGTGACAAACGGTTTGTAAAATTGATCACGTACAGACGGGATAATCAGAATACAATTAAATACACGATTTAAATAGAATTAAACTATTATGGTTAATTTTATTGGGCCTTACCCCTTATTGATCTCCTCGGCCCATCCACCAATAACCGGCCCCTCTACTATTTCTTCTCGTAATGAAGAAACTCCGCACCAATTCTTCTATCCCGAAATTCGGTGTGCCCAGTGTCCCCAACCAATCACAGCCCCCCCGTATTTCCACCTTTTGCAGTTAAACCCCACCCGCTACTCTGTGAAACAACCACCTTCCTATTATATCTGAAACCCCATAAGGCCTCGTCTTCCTCATTTTTTATTCATCTCTCCAATTTAAAAATACCGCTCCTGCATGCCCACGTTTCACCATTTGCATGCCATCCTTCATGTTTTCTTGTATTTTCATTTCTTCACACTTCATCTTCCTTAACGCCTAATCATTCACAGTTTGACATCTCCACTACAACACAGCATACTGCTCTTTAACCGCCTTTCCTATATGTATCCACCCATCACGCTCTCATTCCCTTAGCAACCTTCTTCCATGCGGAACAAGCAACTCGCCAGCTCCCAGTATATTTCTTCCCTGTTCACCAATCCGTACCACCGCTCCATGAAATCGCACTGAGTCGCGTCACTACTAAAATAATCTTAACTAAAGACTGCATAAATCTGTCTCTAATCAAACGTTTTAGTCTTTAAAAGACTATTTAAAACCGATCAAAGACTGAGATGGTCGGTCTCTAATCTTCAAGTCTTAAAAACATTTGAAACTGATAATTTCAGTCTTTATAAGTAGAGACTGAGTGTCGGTATCAACTATTTTTAGATACTGAAGTTTAGATACCATGATACAGTTTCAGATCAGTCTTAAGTGTGTGTGTATATATATAAATATATATACACACACACTACACACAAACATACATTCATATATACATATATTAAACTGGATTGCATAAGCTACAAAGCAAAATGTGTACCCACATATGCTCGCACACAATGACTTATATTTTCATTAACATATAAATTGTTTTTTTATAACATTCAACCATATTCATTTGCTGCATCTCTCAGAAATAATCAGTAGTTTGTAGTCTACTAGCTACCATAGTTGTAACAACGAATCCTAAACTAACTTTGAGCCAGGTCTCAATCTTATGTAACCAAACATAAATAAGAATAAATGCGAATAATACACAATCATATAATTTCCCCTCCAGTTAAAATACAAAGTTATTATGTCCACAGCACATTCTTTCATATTGATTCAAGAAGTTGTACATTAGAACACGAAAATTAGACAGCACAGTAGAATTTTCCACATATCGGCTTTTCCTCATGATGTGTTTTCTTGCTTTAAATCGCCAAAATATGAATATTGAAAGACTTGATGTAGGCTTGACCAAGTATAAGTCATAACCATGCACTGTGGCATATTGTGGAGAGAATGGAAAACATATTTAAACTTCTACTGACGGATTGCTTCCAACCAGTCCGGTATCCTTGAGGCCACCATGGGTCAAAATCGAACTACGCTGAAAAAGATGCAAACTTTCATAAGAAAAGGCTTGAGCAAATTTATCAAATGAATATAAGACAGAGCAATAACTTCTAAAACCTGAGAGTATACCTATATTCAACCTTTTGATTTTCTGAATTGTAAGTTGCTGTAGGGACATCCAAGTAATAAAATAGAAAGCCTTGTGAGGAAGAAGAACCCTGAAATGGATCTGATTAATGAGAAAGAAGCAATTTTTGTTTCTAACGTGGATAAGTTTCTCACGCAAAGCTGAAAAGTGGGGTTCAGAGTGCATTAAATAAATATGTTGAGTTAATGGAGAAGTTTCATGCGTTTTTTTTGGAAGAGTGGGAACATTAATGCACGAATTAATTTAGTTATTTACTACTATGCGCAGACTATTCCATGGACACATCAGATCGCCAAATATGGCCTTTGGATCTATAAACAAAAGAAAATCACAACCATTAAATATTTCATTTCTTAAACACTGAATAATGACCGAAATTCAGTATTTAATTCATATACAAAGAGAAATGCTAAGCGCACTCTCCCTTAGGGAGAGTGAGCTTGTACTTGCCACCTGATTGGTGGAAATGGGTTGGCGTTTATTGTATCATACATGGCTAATGATTGGTGCCAACCCCTTTCCACCAATCATGTGGCAAGTACAAACTCACTCTCCCTAAGGCAGAGTGAGCTTAGCATTTCTCCATATACAAAATTAAAGACAGCTTACAAACAGCTTGTCAGTCTTTACTATTGAAAATCCAGGAACCGATAATTGCAGTCATTAATCAGTTTATAGTTAGAAACTGAGCTATTTCGGTCTTTGATTTGCGGTCTTTAAATGAACATTTTTTTGTAGTGCATATTCTCCTTTACGCGATATACTCTTCACGGCACCATTCAGTATGTACACGTCCCATCCTTGGAACTGACAGACAAGACGCCACCCTGGTCGTTAGTATCACCTCAGTCTCCACTAATGAACCACCATATTTTCCCTCCATCGCAGCATTAGGCGCTGCTACGAAATTCGATCATCAGCGAAAATGAATCGTGCCCAAAACGAGCTCCGCAATTATCAACTCCTTACTGATTTTTTTGTTATTTTTCTTCAATTTAAACTTGCGTTATGTTTTGTAAATGGAGAAAGAGTTACGATTATATAAGTAGAAGAATTGGCTTCTATGTGAAGCTTTGCAGAATATACGGTACATATATATTTGTTTTTCAACGTAGGCTTATGTTTAGCACGTTTCTTTTCTTTGTCTACATTACTGGCATGAAGCACAAGGAGTATGGGTTTGCTGTAGATGTACAATGCAACGTTTTGGCACGTGTTGACTTTAAAGCCACGTGAATATGTTGGATAGTTGAAAGAGAAAGTTACTGATGAATTGTTCTATATCCTAATTGGATGTTCCCATGTGCTGGATCAATCTTAGCCACTGATTTGCACAAAATCTAATAGTTTTGAGTGGATTCTAGTTCCCGTTCATTAGATTATTAATAATATGTGTGGTTGATGTGTGGTACTGATTTGTCGGACACACGGGAACACCCGAGTTGAGTACAGAAGAGTTGAACCTGTGCTGAGCTACCGCAGTTGTTATATACTGTAAATTTGTAATGAAACTTTACTGTAACATTTTATGCATGCGCTTTACTAATGAGAGCTGTCTTTTAATTATGGTAATTAACAAACTTGTATTGGGTTTGTTGTGATCGGTCCATGAGGCATGTTAGGTAACCATATGTTATATAGCATGTTCTGCAAACAATTAGATAGCATCTCAAGTAAAATATTTTATAATGCTTAACATTTCAACGTTTAGATCAAGTATATAATACAAATTTTGTTAATGTTCCATACTGCATATACCCTATCCCTTTAATTTATTTGTTTATATTTATAAACAAATCGATCAAGTGCCCCCACCCTACCGTGTAAAATTGTCCTAGTTTTTGTTTTAAGTTACAAAGTTTAACGTACACCGCTATGAACAATCCCATTCACATTCGAACTGCTATGGACAAAATAAAAATACCGCTATGTCGAGCAATGTGCCTATCCCAAAAATATAATAATATATACTATTTAACTTATTCTGTGAAAACATAAAATGCTGATATAGGGTGCAAAATACTCAAAATAAACGGTTGCTTATTTTTCAAAATAAAAATTACAGTAAAATTCTAAAAATTAAATTATAACTACGTCTTAAAAGATTTGTCCAAATTCGAATCCAATATTTAATTATATTAAATAATCCGTTATTGCTTATAAAGGCTACACGGCGACTTTCTGAAAATTTGATTTGGACATATCTTGCAATCTATATGACGAAATCTCAATTTTTCACTTCCATTAGAAAAATATAGTTAAATAGATTCCAACAATTTTTTGTTTCGAAGAAATCCAATTTATAACGAATCATGTATAGTCGTTTGAAGTTCAAAACGTTAATTTTCAAACTGCCGCGACGTTACGAGTTTGTTTATAATTATATTATAATTAATAAGTTCAGTTCTCGTTCTTTAAATAAATTCGTTATTATAATTAAATTCTGAAATAAATTAAATCTATCGAATTGTCTAATTCACATTATACTGCATTTAACCATTTCTGACTATTTCGAAAATTAAATATATCACTCCATGACTTATATTTAATAAATAATCAAAATTATTTAATTTAAATCCTAAAAATTATCAAACCAATATAGTAAACAATTTAATAAATTAATTATTAAATCGCTTAAAATTCCGAGACGTTACAATATCTGTTTATCATTGGTGGACAATTGGGAATGGTTCATGGAATTAGCAGGTACGTGGCATGGATTTGTAGAGAGTGGTAGATAGAAGGAGGAATGCTATGGTTGGATGAATTAAGTGATGAGGCCTTTTTCATGTGATAGGGAATGGCTCTACGCCTCCTAGTCTAAGAAGAAAACCACATTTAACCATCGTATCTTTTTGCCAAATAGTGATTATAGTAGAGCTTGCTTTCTTTTAGTACGAAGTTTCACTCTTTTGTAGTATTTTATTTTATTGTTGAAAATAGAATGGTTTAGTATGACATTCTTTTTCTGAGTATGTGGAATAATAACTAGGATAGAATAAAGACATTGGGTGTCACAAATAAGTTAATAATGTAAGCAAGAAATGAATGACTAGAAGAAAAGCAAATAAAATGAAAAGTAATAAAGGCGATAACTGCAATCTGGCAACGAGAACAATAAGAGAAAATAAATTCTCCCAAAGTAAGTTTGGAAAAGAAAATTTTCTGATGTAAACTATGTTTGGAAAAGAAAGTAGAAATTTTTGTAGGATTGTTAACAAGGGTTCCAAGTACAGGGAAAATGGTGTGTAAAAATGAAGTGGAAAATATGGACTTTCTTACTTCCTACATTTTTCTAACATAAGAAACCAAATTTGGAAAAAAAAATTCTAGAATTCGCAAATTTAAAGTTGGTTGGTATGGCTTGGATGCAAAAATTGGATGAATTACGTTCTTATTCTGTAAAAGTGTGAAAAAATTGGATGAAAGGATATTTTTTATTTTAAAAATATTGCATTTACAGAAATTGCAAGTATATTTCGGTTGTGTGCATCGTCTTTTCAAAATATTTTTGAAAAAGACAACATTCATATAGGAGGTACTACTTAGAAATTCATTGCAAACATGAATTTTTATAATGTATTGCATTTCACTAGCACACAGATGGTTGCAAAATTAGATGTATATACGATGGCTGTAAATTATGTGAGAAATTACATAAGCATGCCCTTTATCTAATTTCGGGGATGAAATGTAATAACCCGGAAAATACGAGCCAATTTAAAAATTTTAAATTGGTGATTTCAAAGGAATTTGAACAATTGAAATGGAAAATTTCAATAAAATAGTGAATTAGAAATAGTGAGTCAGTTTGAAAATTTGATATCAGACTTGGACTGACTGTACAGGGTGGAGAATATAACGGATTTTAGTGAAACCAAAAATATTTAAATCTGATAGTCAATACCTTTCTAACGAATCTGAAAAATTGAAGTTTCATAACGGGAATCAAAAGTTATGGCCGAATGAATTTTCAGAATGGTCGCTATATATAATATATAGCCCTGGAAAATTGATATTTTGCATACGACCTTGGAATTCGACGAAACCACTTTTGTCGGGTCCGGGATGTCAAACTATTGCTAGGTTTCAAATTTCATAATTTTTGAAGCTAGTATGTGAGCGTGGCAAAAGAAAATGTGTTTGGTCAATTTCTATTAAATTGGATCGACCAAAAAATGGCCATTTTTCAAACTATCTCAGAATTCGACAAAACTAGTTTTTTTGGGACCATAGCGTCAAAACATAGCTAGATTTATTTTTCTGGAATTTTTTGAATCAGTTTGTGGCCCTGGCAAATTGAAATGTGCGTTCAGAGTTAAAAATTAAATGTTTTAAACTTTAATTTGAAAAATAACTGACTGTAACAGTCGAATTGGCCAACGAAACATATCCCATTGTGTCCGGGATGGGGGTATTTAGCTAGGGGCGACAGCCGTTGGGTTTGAAAAGGAGTTCGTTTGAGAAAACACTATTTAAAAATTTATTAAAACCACCGACCAATCATATTTCTCCATTCATTATTTAAAAAAAACCCAAAATCAACGGCGAAACCCGTTCCAACCTTCCAGGCCAGATCGTCGCCGCTACCGCTGCTTCCAGCCACCGCCACCACCGCCGCTCGACGCGCCTTCGCCTCCCCTTCAAATCCGACCCCCGCTCGACCACCCTCGACGCCTCCTCCGCCAGAATCGAGGCTCCAAACTCCCGACTTTCCCAGCGCCGCCGCCGACGATCCCGACCACCGAACGCCACCAAACCACCACCGACAGGAAGCCCTCTCTCCCCTCTTCCACGTCCAACTCGCCGATCATCCCCTCGTGCCTCGGTTCACGCGAAAACTGCAAACCTAGTTTTGAACCATCATGAAAGGTGAGTTCTTTTTTATGTTTACACTTTGAAAAATCATATTTTTTGGTGTGTTGACGAAATTCGATGAAACAGGAAACATCCGGACCGCAAGGAAGCTCTCTACGACATAGAAGAAGCCGCGGATTTTTCTGAGTCATCTACGATTTTTAGCACTCCGAAAACCAATGTGAGAAACCTAAATTAAATAAATTTGAATGGAAAATGTAGTTTATAAATTATATGAGCGAAATATAAATTACACACATGTTGTATACCTCATGTACATGCGTGGTGTAAGCTATATAAGCGAAGTATGAATTTTACATGCATGGAATAATTGATATATGTGTTGAAATGCAAGTGAAATATATTATATGTATATATATATACTCCCCTCGTCCACAAACCATGGACGATATTTATTGTTGTGAATTGGTGTGAAATATTGGATGAAAAATGCGAATGGTTGAATAATTGTTTGTGGTTGATATTGTTTGGTTGTGATTGAAAAATACCCATTGGTGATTGAAATGAATTGGAACTATTTGTGGAAATTAATATAAACATGTCGCCTGCGGGCAAGTTAGATGCATGAATCCCCATTGTCAAAAACCGCGAGGTTTTAAGGTACAACGAGGAGCCGTACTAGGGACGGTGCCGGTTTTAACTACTCTGCCGTTATGCTGCCGAAATTTTGAATAATCTTTATGTGTTAGAATAATTTTCATATGTTGAAATTATTTTCGTGCGTTGAAATTAAAGTCATATGTTGAAACTATATCCATGTGTGGAAATGTTCATGTGTTGAAAAGTGTTGTGTGAAAATTAAATTCATTTGTGAATGAATGAAGTGTTTAAACAATAAAAATCACATTTATATAATATACATGAAGTATGAAAAATATTCGCCTTATATATATAAATAGTTTCAACAATAAAAATTCCATCTTTCTAATATGAACAACATAAATAAAATATCCATGTGTGGAAATGCTCATGTGTTGAAAAGTGTGTATAGTGAAAAAGTTCATGTGTTGAATAAAAAGATTGAACAATAAAAATTACATTTTTATTGAAACTATGAAGTGTTGAAAACATCCGTTTGTCGAATAAATATTTTAAATGATAAAAATATCATTTTTATCACATATGTGATATGTTAGAGATATGCGGACGTTGAAATAGATATTGGTGATGAAATATTATTTTTAACATGCATAGGAACTAAATAAAATAGTCATGTGTTGAAATCTATTTTAGTTCGCCAAAATTATCATCTTTGAAATGTGAAGTGTTAAAAATAGCCACTTGTTCAAATAAATGTGCATGAGTTGAAATATACATTAATTAGCTAATGATATGATTTTAGCCTATGCATGACACATTAGAATAAATGGTGTTGTTAAACCAAAGTAAATCAAATATGAAGTTGAATGGAAAATGATAAGTGATAAAAATTGTATATATGTACAAGCATATTTATTGAACAGGTTATAGCAAAGGGGCTAGAGAAGAGGAATAAAATTTTATGCCCGACAAATAGGTACACATTTACTGTTTTATTTAGGTGATGATTTTATGAGCCTGTTGTCTAGCCGCTTGGCTTTTTCTTTTTCTTTTTGACATGAGACGCCCATGTGGCTATTTGGGAATTTTCCCAGCCCCTCCCGTACAAAGGAGGTTATGGAGAAATTTTCCAAAATTTAAAGGCGTTAGTGAAATAATTGAAGTGAAAACGATATAGGAATTTTTGAATGAACTATATTTATATAAATATATAAATATAAATAAAATTAAAATGAAACGTGGCCGTGCAGTTCGTGTTTTGAAACCGTGATTTCAAACGACTAGTGCGGGAAATTCGACCATTGGATTTTCCCGGAACCGCAACCGTTGGGTTCGCCTTGGAAATATCTTTCCAACAGCACCAACTTTGTGAAGATCCGACGGTTGGATTGTTTGGAATGTTTAATTCAAATCTGAAGGAAAACAGCGCCAGAACGATTATATATATATATATATATATATAATTAAATTAAATCGAATAACGACGCTGCAGTTCGTAAATTGAAATCATAATTTCAAATGGCTAGTGTGGAAGATCCGACCATCGGATTTTCCCAAAACTGAAACCGTTGGATTCGTTTTGAAATGACCTTCCTAATGATATAAAATTTGTGAAGATCCAATGGTTAGATTTTCAGATATGTGTAAAACAAAATTAGTGAAAAGCAGCGTCCGTGCATCGATACGACCTGAAACGTTGTTTAATTAAATTTGGCCGTTTTAAATTAAATAAAAATGGCGATATATCGTTATAAAATACTATAGACGATATAGAGTGAAAATAATCCCATTTTGTTGTGTTTGCTTGATATGTGATGGTTGAATGCTTGTAACATGAAAATAATAACTAAAGTACTGAAAAGTGAATGTTGAATAGACCAACCATGTGACAAATTGATTTGAAAATCTAAATATACGTGGATTATTTGAAAAGGCCGAGTTTATCTCATTTCAAGTAATCGATCGACGTTGAGAAGTCGAAGAGTCAAAGACGGTTAAAGACCAACGATCTTCACATTGGATGGATGGGCGCTACTGATGCTCGTGATTGGAGTAGCTACCAAGAAGGAACTGAAGTAGTAGCCATCCAAACATATTGTTGATTGTACGGGTATGCGAGGAATTGGTGCCTCCGGTTTCGTTCAAACCCAGAACGGACTTGTAAATGGACTGTGTGTCTAACATTGGATTTTGTTCTGTGTTGATTGATATTTGTTAAATATATATCTGTTTGGCGGCGGAGAATTTATTCTCTTGCTTAACGCCCTTCTCTGAGACGTACGAGCTCAGAGGTTATGTATTGATAGAAATTAGTCGCATGGAGTGGATTGCCTGTGTGGCACGCCTAAGTGGCATATGATCAGGGCTTCTGTTGCAAAGCAAAGTCTTCTGGTTGATGATCAAAGCATGGTCTGTGTGACGTAGCTTTGTGTATAACGTGAATTCGCGAGCCTCACACCTCGGTATGAGCCAAAAACGGGAGAGTGACTGAAGGGAGAGCACGACGTTTCTTTCTAGCTAAGGTGGTGTCAGTGACCTACCAGCCCTGAAATTATATATACTTTTCACCTGAGTGGTTGTTGGAATGCGAGGCTCCTCGATATAGGTCTGTAAGGACTGGGAAACGAGTGTTCAAGAATTGCCGATCCTCAAAAGTAAGAGAGGACCAGCCCTGAAGATCCAAGGATCATAGTGGGGTCTTGGGACATTTGCTAGAGTGTCACGAATCGGAGAGGAGCTTGCCCCTTGCCTCGACTCATGAAGGAATCCAATTTCCAATACGAAATATGCGAATGTGATTGTATTACTTGTATGGCGACATGATATATGGTACCCATGCTGTCTAGGATTGATATTTATGATTGAATTTGCTTTTGAAACATATATGCACTAGTAATAATATCAAACACTTTTGTTTTATACGTATGAAGAATTTTTGGCCATTATAAGGTAAAACTCTATCCTCCGGTTTGCGTTGCATTGTGTGATGGGACCTGAGTCTTATAATGGCTTCATTTTATAAAAAAGCATTGCGATGATTTAATCATTTATTTTATTTCATGCACTAGCACTCACTGGAGTAAACCCGTTCCGCGAAAGTGGCGTGGTCCTTTGATTTGCCTTATTATTGTTGTTAATAAGTTAAGTAGATTTCTCATACCAGTCCCATGACTGACTCGTAGTTTGTTTCACCTTGCAAACTCGGGTGCCCTCATTTTCACACGGTCAGCCTAGTTACAGGTCTCTGACGCGCCTTTTGGCTCATGGCGAGGCTTGACTACACCGTGCTGACTTGGATTTTCTCCGCCATTATTGTATCTATATTATGATTCCGCCATTGGCGATGTAGACTGATACTTATTTTGTGTACTCTTTATGTATGATTCCGCATCATGCGATGGTGACTGACTATGTATCATTATGCACTAAGTTGTATCCTGTACTGTGCTTCTCTATTGTGATGATATCTATATGATTCCGCTGTCATATGTATGTAAATTATTCTATTCTCTGTTTATGCTATTATCTGTGATCTGGTAATGATGATAAATGTGTTATGTTCCAATGATTATCCTTAACACCGTGTTACGGGGTTTTGGGATCGTCACAGCTGGCATCAGAGCTTTGGTTAACCTTAGTTATGGAATCTAACACATTAAACATTTCATCAAAATGGAATCAATAGTATTCTAAGGCATGTCGCTCATTAGAGATGGGACTAGTAAAGTCCTAGAATGAGCCGAGCAGAATAGCAAAAACAATTTGATCAGTCCATCGTTATCTTTGCGTAAATTTTCTGCTTAATCATGCAATAAACTATCATTTCGGTTAGCTGACTCTTTTCTTGCTTATACAGAATTTGACAAATGGCTATCAGAGCAGCCGCCGCTAGAGAAGGTCGTGCCGGCCGAGGCCGAGGTAGGGGAGAAGCCCCAGTTCAAGAAGGTCCTTTGATACAACCTCCGGCCACTCAATACTTCGAGCTAGACCGTGTAGCTAAGAGATACAAAATCATAGGAGGCAAGACCTTCTCGGGTACTGGCACCGTAATAGAGGCCCATGCATGGCTCAAAACATGCGAGAAAATTCTTGAAGGTCTAAGGCTTGTAGACGAAGATAAAGCTATTATGGGCGCCTGGCTCATGCAGGAACAAGCTGAACTATGGTGGGAATCTCTCACCGCCAGGAATAGAGAAGCTGGAAGAACATGGGATGGATTCAAAGAACTCTTCAAGGAGAAATATGTCCCGGATCAAGCACTAGAATGAATGCACGATGACTTCGCCAACCTCCAGCAGGGGGATCTTTCCGTGCAGGATTATCTGAATAAATTTACACTGTTGTCGCCCTATGCTTCGGAGCTCGTTGCCACTGCAATGCCCAAAAATAAGTGGTTTATCCTTGGGCTAAGGCGACAGTATCATGATAGAGCCATGGCCCATGTCAAGCTGGAATTCAACGAACTGGTGGAAATGACATGCAACCACGAAGACCTAGACCATAGGCATCTGGAGCAGGACCGCGCTAAAAGCCAGGCCGGGAATAAGCGCAAGCCTCCTGTAAATCAAGGCGAGTCAAGCCAAGTGACATCTTTGAATCCACAAACCAATAAGCCTCCAAGAGGAAACTGCTTTAACTGTGGCAAGCCGGGGCACTACTCAAATGTCTGCACAGCTCCGAAAAGGCAGAGAACCAATTCTCAAGGTTCGAGCCAAGGCTCCCAGAACCCTCGCTCGTGCTTCAACTATCGCAAGACCAATCATCTGGTCAAGGACTGTCCGTTGCTGAAGAAGGCCACAGTAGCTCACGTGTACGACGGGTCAAGCCCGCCAGCTGCTTCCGATGGAGCAGGTAAACCCGATGTTTTGAGAAGTACCCTTACAATTAAAAATATTCCTGTTTCTATATTGTTTGACACGGGTGCGTCGTGTAGTTTTATTGCTAAAAACACAGTGCACAAATTAAAGTTAAAACAGCGAAAGCTCAAAGAATCAGTGGAAGTTCATAACCCGATAGGGGGTCCTATTACTTTGGGTTCATATTGTAGAGTGCCAGTCTCTTATTCTTCCTACAAGTTTCCCTTTGATTTAATTGTTATGGATTTTCCCAAATTCGATATCATTCTCGAGCTAGATTGGTTAACGAAATACGAAGCTGAGGTAAATTGTGCAGAAAGAATCGTTAAAATTCGAACGAAGCTTGGATATATTACGGTACCCTGTCATGGTTTGAATCCAAATAGAGAAGAATGTTGGTCAGCTTTAGTACTTATCCCCACTTCCATAGAAAAGATTCTGATTGTTAGAAACTATGCGGATGTGTTTGAAGAAGTTGAAAACTTACCTCCGCAAAGAGAAATAGAATTCCGAATCGATCTAATTCCCAATGCCAGATCAGTGGTACATCCAATTCGCAGAATGACTCCGAAGGAAAAAGAAGAATTAGGCGATCAAACTCGTCAACTGTTGTGGAAGGGTCTAATCAGACCTAGTTTTTCTAATTGGGGTACAGCTATTGTGTTTGTCCCAAAGTCAGATGGTACTCTTCGATTATGCGTTGATTACCGAGACCTCAACAAACAAACGCTCAAAAACAAGTATCCATTACCCCGCATCGATGATTTGCTAGACCAATTGAATGGGGCAAAAGTATTTTCCCGAATGGACCTAGCTACAGGCTTTCATCAATTGAGAATAGCAGAAGAGTGTGTTCCTTCGACAACTTTCATAGGTCCAAACATATTTTATGAATGGTTAGTAATGCCGTTTGGCCTGTGTAACGCTCCAGCATACTTTGTCGATCTAATGAATAGAGTGTTCAGGGGAGTTCTGAATAAATTTGTCCTCGTATTCATCGATGATATTTTAATCTACTCCAAATCAAAACCCGAACATGAAAAACACTTAGAACAAGTATTAGAGATTCTAAGGAAGAACGTCTTCAAAGCCAAATTCTCTAAATGTGTCTTCTGGCAAGAAGAAGTCAAATTTCTTGGCCATGTCGTGTCAGAGAAAGGAATTTCTGTTGACCCAAGCAAAATAACAGCGATTCAAGACTGGAAACAACCAACTAAGTTAGAAGTTTTATGGGGTTGGCTAGTTATTATCGAAAGTTCATTAAGGATTTTTTGAAGATATCCGGTCCGTTAACGAAGCTCACGAAGAAACATGAGAAGTTTAAGTGGACTTCTGACTGTGAAGAAGCTTTCCAAGAATTGAAATCGAAACTGACCACTACTCCAGTGTTAACTATTGTTGATGGCAATCAGGATTTAATGGTTTGGACAGATGCTTCTATTAGATGTCTTGGTGCAGTGTTAATGCAAAGAGGCCAAGTAATCGCTTATGCAAGCCGCCAACTGAAACCGCATGAGAAGAATTATGTAACTCATGATCTTGAGTTGCTAGCTATCATTTTTGCCTTGAAAATCTGGAGGCAGTATTTATTGGGCGAGAAATTTATACTGTATACAGATCATCAATCATTGAAGTATTTATACACCCAGAAAGATCCGAATTTGAGACAGCAGCGTTGGCTAGAATTTCTTGCAGCGTATGATCTTGATATCCTGTATACGCCGGGGAAGGCTAACGTTGTAGCGGATGCGCTTAGTAGGAAAACCGCAATCATTGCCAATCTTATAATTACCCCTAGCTTGATCGATAAGATATGTGCTCTCCAGAGGAATGATTATTTCATTCAAAGGATCAAAGGAAGAATCCAGAAGGGAGAGCCCTCAAGTTTTCAGGTAGATAAAGAAGAAGTTCTGAGACTGAATGGGAGAATATGTGTTCCCAACATTTCCGAGCTCAAAAGAGAAGTGCTGGATGAATGCCATAAATCCAAATTTTGCATCCATCCTGGGGTGGGTAAAATGTACAACGATATCAAACGCACTTTCTGGTGGAAGGCAATGAAAAGGGATATTTCTTTGTATGTTAGCAGATGCCCTACTTGTCAATTGGCCAAGAGCGACCAGAAGAAGCTAGCTGGATTGTTGCAACAGTTGGAAGTCCCAGGTTGGAAATGGGAACAGATTTCCATGGATTTCATAGATGGTTTGCCGCGAATGAGGAAAGGTAATGACAGCATTTGGGTAATCGTAGATCGCTTCACGAATACTGCCCATTTTATACCTGTTAGATCCAATAGAACCGCTCAAAGTCTAGCACAGATATATTTCAAAGAAATCGTTAAGCTGCATGGAATTCCCATCAGCATAGTCAGTGATAGAGATCCCCTATTTGCTAGCAAATTCTAGGAAGCTTTCCAGATAGAATTGGGAACGAAACTGAATATGAGCACCGCTTATCACCCTCAAACGGATGGCCAAACTGAGCGGGTGAATATAATTTTAGAAGATTTATTGCGGGCTTGTATTATTGACTTTGGTGGGTCATGGGAAGATCACTTGCATTTGGCAGAATTCTCATGTAACAATAGCTATCAAGCAAGTTTGGGAATGTCGCCATTTGAAGCATTATATGGCAGACCCTGCAGATCTCCAGCATGTTGGGTAGAACCTGGCAATAGACTTGTGTTAGGACTCGATATGATTAGAGAAGCATCTGATAAATTCGACTTCATCAAAAAGCGTTTGAGAACCGCCCAAACCCGACAGAAATGTTATGCAGATTCTAGAAGAAGAGATTTGACATTTGTTGTTGGCGATCATGTTTATTTGAAAGTTTCTCCGATGAGAGGAGTAATCAGATTTGGCAAAACTGGGAAGTTGGCACCGAGATTTATTGGTCCCTTTCCTATACTCGAGCGAATTGGAACTCTTGCTTATAGGGTTCAATTAGCAGATTGGTTGCCTGGAGTGCATAATGTATTTCACATATCTCAACTTAGAAGACATGTGCATGATCCAGATCTTGTTGTAGAAGAAGCAGCGCAACAGGATATAGACATAACTCCAGAATTAGCACTCAGAAGAGAGCCATTAAAAATTGTGGGCAAAGAAACTAGAGAACTAAAAAGCAAAAAGGTTCATTTAGTTAAAGTGCAGTGGAGCAGTGAACCTAGAGACTGTACTAGGGAAACTGAGGAAAGCATTAAGCAAGCTTACCCCAAATGCAGAGTGGATATCTCTGACTAACTCCGGTGCAAGGTATCTTTACAATACTTTGCTTTTACATTTTGTTTCCTACTTTACTGTTGTTTCCTTCTCAAGGACGAAAAGTTTTAAGTGGGGGAGATTGTAATAACCCGGAAAATACGAGCCGATTTAAAATTTTTAAATTGGCGATTTCAAAGGAATTTGAACAATTGAAATGGAAATTTTCAATAAAATAGTGAATTAGAAATAGTGAGTCGGTTTGAAAATTTGAATTCAGACTTGGACTGACTGTACAGGGTGGAGAATATAACGGATTTTAGTGAAACCAAAAATATTTAAGTCTGTTAGTCAATACCGTTCTAACAAATCTGAAAAATCGAAGTTTCATAACGGGAATCAAAAGTTATGGCCGAATGAATTTTCAGAATGGTCGCTATATAGAATATATAGCCCTGGAAAATTGATATTTTGCATACGACCTCGGAATTCGAAGAAACCACTTTTGTTGGGTCCGGGATGTCAAACTATTGCTAGGTTTCAAATTTCATAATTTTTGAATCTAGTATGTGAGCGTGGCAAAAGAAAATGTGTTTGATCAAATTCTATTAAATTGGATCAACCAGAAAATGGCCATTTTTCAAACGATCTCAGAATTAGACGAAACTAGTTTTGTTGGGACCGTAGCGTCAAAACATAGCTAGATTTATTTTCTTGGAATTTTTTGAATCAGTTTATGGCCCTAGCAAATTGAAATGTGCGTTCAGAGTTAAAAATTAAATGTTTTATACTTTAGTTTGAAAAATAACTGACTGTAGCAGTCGAATTGGCCAACGAAACATATTTCATTGTGTCCGGGAGGGGGTATTTAGCTAGGGCGACAGTCGTTGGGTTTGAAAAGGAGTTCGTATGAGAAAACACTATTTAAAAATTTATTAAAACCACCGACCAATCATATTTCTCCATTTATTATTTTAAAAAAAAAACAAAAAACCCCAAAATCAACGGCGAAACCCTTTCCAACCTTCCAGGCCAGATCGCCGCCGCTACAGCCGCTTCCAGCCTCTGCCACCACCGCCGCTCGACGCGTCTTCGCCTCCCCTTCAAATCCGACCCCAGCTCGACCACCCTCGATGCCTCCTCCGCCAGAATCGAGGCTCCAAACTCCCGACCTTCCCAGTGCCGCCGCCGACGATCCTGATCACCGAACGCCACCAAACCACCACCGATAGGAAGTCCTCTCTCCCCTCTTCCACGTCCAACTCGCCGATCATCCCCTCATGCCTCGGTTCGCGCGAAAACTGCGAACCTAGTTTTGAACCATCGTGAAAGGTGAGTTCTTTTTTATGTTTACACTTTGAAAAATCATATCATTTTGGTGTGTTGACGAAATTCGATGAAACAGGAAACATCGGGACCGCAAGGAAGCTCTCTACCACATAGAAGAAGCCGTGCATTTTTCTGAGTCATCTACGATTTTTAGCACTCTGAAAACCAATGTGAGAAATCTAAATTAAATAAATTTGAATGGAAAATTTCGTGTATAAATTATATGAGCGAAATATAAATTACACACGTGTTGCATACCTCATGTAAATGCGTGGTGTAAGCTATATAAGCGAAGTATGAATTTTACATGCATAGAATAATTGATAAATGTGTTGAAATGCAAGTGAAATATATTATATATATATGTATATGTGTATATATATATATATATATATATATATATATATATATATGCTCCCCTCGTCCACAAACCATGGACGATATTTATTGTTGTGAATTGGTGTGAAATATTGGATGAAAAATGTGAATGGTTGAATAATTGTTTGTGGTTGATATTGTTTGGTTGTGGTTGAAAAATACCCATTGGTGATTGAAATGAATTGGAAATATTTGTGGAAATAAAAATAAACATGCCGCCTGCGGGCAAATTAGATGCATGAATCCCCATTGTCAAAAACTGCGAGGTTTTAAGGTAGAGCGAGGAGCCGTACTAGGGACGGTGCCGGTTTTAACTACCCTGCCGTTATGCTGCCGAAATTTTGATTAATTTTTATGTGTTAGAATAATTTTCATATGTTGAAATTATTTTCGTGCGTTGAAATTAAAGTCATATGTTGAAACTATATCCATGTATGGAAATGTTCATGTGTTGAAAAGTGTTGTGTGAAAATTAAATTCATTTGTGAATGAATGAAGTGTTTAAACAATAAAAATCACATTTTTATAATATATATGATGTATGAAAAATATTCGCCTTATATATATAAATAGTTTCAACAATAAAAATTCCATCTTTCTAATATGAACAACATAAATAAAATATCCATGTGTGGAAATGCTCATGTGTTGAAAAGTGTGTGTAGTGAAAAAGTTCATGTGTTGAATAAAAAGATTGGACAATAAAAATTACATTTTTATTGAAACTATGAAGTGTTGAAAACATCCTTTGTCGAATAAATATTTTAAATTATAAAAATATCATTTTTATCACATATGTGATATTTTAGAGATATGCGGACGTTGAAATAGATATTGGTGATGAAATATTATTTTTAACATGCATAGGAACTAAATAAAATAGTCATATGTTGAAATATATTTTAGTTCGCCAAAATTATCATCTTTGAAATGTGAATTGTTAAAAATAGCCACTTGTTCAAATAAATGTGCATGAGTTGAAATATACATTAATTAGCTAATGATATGATTTTAGCTTATGCATGCCACATTAGAATGAATGGTGTTTTTAAACCAAAGTAAATCAAATATGAAGTTGAATGGAAAATGATAAGTGATAAAAATTGTATATATGTACATGCATGTTTATTGAACATGTTATAGCAAAGGGGCTAGAGAAGAGGAATAAAATTTTGTGCCCGACAAATAGGTACACATTTACTGTTTTGTTTGGGTGATGATTTTTTGAGCCTGTTGGCTAGCCGCTTGGCTTTTTCTTTTTCTTTTTGACATGAGACGCCCGTGTGGCTATTTGGGAATTTTCCCAGCCCCTCCCGTACAAAGGAGGTTATGGCGAAATTTTCCAAAATTTAAAGGCGTTAGTGAAATAATTGAAGTGAAAATGATATAGGAATTTTTGAATGAACTATATTTATATAAATATATAAATATTAATAAAATTAAAATGAAACGTGGTCGTGCAGTTCGTGTTTTGAAACCGTGATTTCAAACGACTAGCGCGAGAAATCCAACCATTGGATTTTCCCGAAACCGCAACCGTTGGGTTCACCTTGGAAATATCTTTCCAACGGCACCAACTTTGTGAAGGTCCGACGGTTGGATTGTCTGGAATGTTTAATTCAAATCTGAAGAAAAACAGCACTAGAACGATTATATATATATATAAATATAATTAAATTAAATCGAATATGTAACACCCCGTAGGTCGAATAACTTACTATAATATAAAACAGGGCAGAATTAAATTTTAAATCTGAATCAGGGGAAACGGGCTATTCCATTGCGTTCGTCTCGGAAAAATACGCGAAATAGAGTCCGAGTTTTCGAAAATCGGAGTCCGTATGACCCAGTTAAGGCCCGAAGAAGTTTTCAGAAATTCAAAACAGATTTAAAAACAGAAATTTAAACATTTCAGAAGAGGCGGGAAAATTCCCGCCAGGCAGAGGGAGTCGACCCTAGGGTCGACATGGGTGTCGACCCCCTACCTAGGGGTCGACACAGGGGTCGACCCAGGGGTCGACAGAGGGGTCGACCCCCCCCCCCCTGTCGGTCTGTGTGACCTGGGTGCACCATCTTGGCTTTGGGGCTGTGCTTGGTGGCTAGTACGAGATCTGACGGCTCTAATCTGATTTAGGGTTAATCTAATGGCCTAAAACACCTAACTAATCTATAAATACACCCAAAGACTACCCTAATTCATACTAAAAATAGATACAACACCGTTATGCCGTCAAAATGCAACTTGAAGGAGCCTCCATCAAATTAAAGAGGAAGATAGCTTCTCAAATCAACTTCTAATCAACTCTAGCAACTTAATCTTCTTCTTAGGAGTGCTAATCAACAAGTTGTGAGTTTCTGTATCCTTAATGACCAATTATTGAAATGACTATGATAGGATATAATGAGGTTATGGCTATGAATGTGGATCAATGCAAGTTATGTTATCATATGCTATGTGTTTGTGATGTTATGCAAGTTATGCAAGTTAGGTGCTATGTGTTCATGATGTTATGCAAGTTATGCAAGTCATATGCTATGTGATCATGATGTTATGCAAGTTGTGCAAGTTATATGCTACATGTTCATGATGTTATGCAAGTTATGCAAGTCATATGCTACATGTTCATGATGTTATGCAAGTTATGCAAGTTATATGCTACATGTTCATGATGTCATGCAAGTTATGCAAGTGTTAGGCTATGTGTTCATGATGCTAGTTATGCAAAATTGCTATGATAAACATTGATCCATTATGACACCATGATGATGCAAGTTTGGTGTATGATTATATGCAAGTTCATATATGATATGTTATGCAAGTTTGGTGTTTGATTATATGCAAGTAACATGTGCAAGTTTACACCTTGGATGATATGCATACATATGCAAGTTAACCCCTTTGTATGTCATACATACATATGCAAGTGTACCCCTTTGTATGACATAAGTAACTCATGCAAGTTAACCTCTTTATGACATATGTGATTCGTGCAAGTTTGGGTTGGTTATTTATGCTAGTTGGGTTTGATGCTATATGCATGTTGACACCTTTAAACCCATGTTGATGCTAATGTTATGCAAGTTGAACCCATTGTATTTGTGATGAATCTTCCCTTTTATGTCATGTTAGCGAATTATGCGGGGAACAATGGGGTTAATATACATATTAATGAAATGGTGTGAAGTTGGTATGATTATGCATACCATAAAGTGGATGGACATAATTGAGTCAATTATGTACATCGTTAAAATTGGAATTAATTAGGAAAAATTAATTCGAAATATGGGGGCGATTAATTAGGTGTAATTAATCGACTAAGACACGAGGTTGGACCCTTTTGTAGCGTAAGACTGCCCGGAACCGACCGGCAAATCCAGCGGCTACAAATGATTGGCCCAATGTGAGAGGTCTTAGGCACAAACTAAATACGTGACAAGTGTATAGACATGAGGTTAGACTCGGTTATGGCGTAAGGCTGCCCGGACCCAACCGGCAAATCCAGCTGCCATAAAAGATAGTCTAATGTGAGAGGTCTTTACAACGGTTACGTTCTTAATCAATTAAGAAACACTTAACCAGATAAGCATGTAGTGGGCATGAGGGGTTAAGTGGGTGTCTTGGGTGGCATGTGGAAATCAAGTAAGTGCCTTGGGTGGCATGTGGAAATCTAGTGGGTTGCCTTGGGTGGCAATAGAAAATACGATTAGAATACTTAACCAAGTGGAAACATGTAATTAAACATGATTAAAGGGTTAAGTGGGATGCACTAAATAAATGAGACAAGCTTAGGTGGGTAGCTTGTGGGGGCCCATTTCAACCAGTAACCCATATGTATCTTATTGGGCTCGACCCATATCGAGGATGGGACACGCGTACAGGGCTTGATTATAAGAGGCCAAAACGGGTTAGCGGTGGCAACGCAAGTCCAATGGGTTTCATATGCGTGTGTGGACCCGGGCTGGTAGGTAAGACGTTGTTGCATCGTGTAGGTATAAGCCGTGCACCATTGGTTGTATCGGGTTGCCACTTTGGGGAGTGATACACCCCATTGTGGGGCCAGCACGGGTATCTACGGTAGGGAGCCGATCGCTTGGGGAGTAGTGGGTACACCTAGTGGAGATAGGGGCAGACGGCACCTATGTAGTCAGCTAGGGGTACACGAAACTACTGGGTAAATTTTCTAAGTCCTTGGGTGGGATCAACCTTTAAGTAGGAATGACTGGTGTGGTGCAGTTAGTAATTACCCTTGGGTGGGTAGATGCGTCTTTACCGTTATCTTAGTTCATCCTATGTCTAGTTGGCTACTTAGTGTAGTCATTTATCCCCAGTCATCACCGTACCAAGTTTATATCATACCCTAATTACTTTAATGATTGTGTTGTTAAAGTTATAGGGCTCACTCAGACTTATGTCTGACCCCGTTGTTTTTATCTTTTTCCCCTTAGGTCCTCAGGTTGGGCCTAGCACTAGTGGGCTTTGATCAGATTTCTTTATCTATCTTTTGGAGCTTGGACCGTGATGTAAAGCCCAACTTATCTTTTCTTTTATGGCTATTAGTTTATGTAGTGGGATTATGTACCTATGTTTTTATCAGGATGGATATTTGTAACTTGACTTTTCTTTTATGGTGTTGTAACTAAACATGTTTATCTTCTGTTGCAATGAAATGATGTTTTAGATTTCAAGTATTATTTATATCTGTCTTGTTGTAATTTTTCTGTTCTGTATTCACTTAAAATACTCCACCGAAGTTAAGGTATTCCCACAGTGAGTGACCTTAGCGGGTGTGGGGTGTTACACGTGGTATCAGAGCAAAGGTTACCATAACAGATAAAACTTTTAGAAAACTATTTTTCTAAAAACATTTTTGGAAGAAGTATTTTAAAAAACATGTCTTTAAAGAGAAAGGTTTTTGAAAGAAAAGCATAATCCCCAATGGCCATATCTTTATCTTTCGAATTCTCTGTTTTGAATCTTTCCTTTTTCGTTTCAGCATGGCTGAGGATCTTAACTTCCCGGAGGGTGTGACGATACCAGTATGGTATAGGAGATTGATGGAGGCTAGGGCCGCCACTGCGGGTCCAGCAAATGTTCCTCCACTAACAGTAGCACCCGATCTTCCTCCTCCCCCTCCTCCTCCTCGCACGGATACTTTTGCTAAGACTTGCAAGGAATTTAAGGCTATGGGAGGGAAACCTTTTCAAGGATTAGAAACTTTTGTGGAAGCTAGAGATTGGCTTAAGGAGGTGGAAGAGTTGATAGACATCTTTGAGATGGAAGAAGGAAAGAAAGTCAAGTTAGCTGCTTGGTTAATGAAGGGAGAGGCCTCATTCTGGTGGGAGGTCACTAATGGAGAGCGCCCTGTTGACTCTTGGGCGGATTTCAGGCAAAGATTTGTGGCAAAGTTTCTCTCAAGGGATGAGGAAAACTTGTATATGGAAAGGTTCTTGACTCTAAAGCAAGGAAACCTCTCGGTGAAGGAATATGTCAACAAGTTTAATCAATTGGCAAGGTTTGGCATAGACATGGTGAATACACCGGAGAAGAAGGCTTTGAGGTTCGTGAAAGGCTTGAATGAACCGATGCATGGATTGGCTATGACTCACATCCCTATGGGGGCCACCTTTGAGAAGCTAGTAGACATGGCACTCATGCATGAGGAAGAGAAGGGTCCCAATGCTAATAAGGCACCCGAGAAGAAGGGAGATTAGAAGAGACCTCAACAGCAACAACAAAACAAGGGTGGGAAAGGCAACGGTGGCAAGGGGAAGAAAAAGTGCTTCAATTGCGGGACACCAGGCCACCTAAGCAAAGATTGTCGAAAGAAGAAGAAGACTGGCTGCTTCCACTGTGGCGAAGCAGGGCATCTAGTGAAGGACTGCCCTAAGAAGGGGAAAAGGACGGGATCTACCTCAGGAGGACAGGTGCAAGCTCTCATGGCACCGGGTCAGGCAAGGGGGCAAGTTCAGGCTCTCGCGGTTCCACCGATTCAGGAAAGAGGTAGAACTATTTCCATTGAAAGTCTGGTTTTTCTATTTGATCATCCTGTCCGTACATTGTTTGACTCTGGCGCATCGCATTCGTTTATCTCATCATTGTTAGTTGAGTCACTGCACTTAGACACCAGTCTAGTAGATGATCCCTTGGTTGTTTCAAACCCAATTGGGGGCTCCACTTATTTGTCCATGATATGTTTGGGTTTGAAGATTTCTATACTTAGTGTTGAGTTTAGATGTGATGCTTTTGTTTTGGGCTTCACGGGCTATGGGTTGATTTTGGGCATGGACTGGTTATCCAGTAATGGTGCCGTTCTTGATTGTGAAAGGAGAGTTGTTAGGCTCATGACCCACTTAGGTAACACTCTCGAGATCTCTTGTAATCCCAGGGATTCTGTTATGCTAAGTTATCTTGAATCGCTTGACGCTTCGGTCGAGAGTTTGCGATCTGTTAGAGTGGTCCGGGAATACTCGGATGTGTTTGAGAAGCCTCCGAAGCGGGAGATAGACTTCCGAATATATCTGGTGAACAATGCTAAACCTGTGTCTTTAGCAGTGCGCCACATGGCTCCTCGTGAGAGGAGGGAACTCCATAAGCAAGTATGGGAGTTGCTTGAGAAGGGGTTCATAAGACGAAGTATATCGGAGTGGGGTGCTCCAGTAGTTTTTTCCACGAAGGCGGATGGGTCCCTCAGACATTGTGTAGACTATAGAGAACTCAACAAACTCACAAAGAAGAATAGACACCCATTGCCGAGGATTGATGACCTTTTTGATCAGTTGGTTGGCGCCTCGGTGTTTTCGCAGTTGGACTTGGCCACGGGGTTTCATCAGTTGAGGGTGGCTGAGGATAGCATAGACAAGACTGCCTTTAGGACTCCGGATGGTTTCTATGAATGGCTGGTGATGCCATTTGGTTTGACGAACGCCCTAACATACTTTGTTGATTTGATGAGTATGGTGTTCAGGGAGTACCTTAATAAGTTCGTGGTGGTCTTTGTGGATGACATCTTAGTCTTTTCTAAGAGTGAAGAAGAGCATGCCCTACATCTTAGGGAAGTGTTGGAGACTCTTCGAGCGCATAGCCTTAAGGCTAAATTCTCTAAATGTCACTTCTGGAGGAAGGAAGTGCGGTTCTTAGGGCACGTGGTCTCCAAGGAAGGGATAGCTGTGGATCCCGCGAAGGTAGTATCCATCCAAGATTGGAAGGTTCCGAAGAATGCTACCGAGGTGAGGAGTTTCTTGGGGTTGGCTGGCTACTACAGGAAGTTTATCAAGGACTTCGCGAAGATATCAGCCCCATTAACTCACTTGACGAAGAAGAATCTAGTCTTTGTAAGGGACTTAGATTGTGATGATGCGTTCCGACAGTTAAAGAGAGCTTTAACCACGGCTCCAGTCTTAGTGTTGCCAGATGGGAGTAAGCCATTTGTTGTCTATACAGATGCTTGTGGGACAGGACTGGGCGCATTCTTAATGCAAGAGGGAAGGGTAATAGCCTATGGTGGAAGGCAGTTGAGAAAGCATGAGAAGAATTACCCTATCCATGATTTAGAGTTGGCCGTTATTGTTTTTGCACTTAAGATTTGGCGCCATTATCTTCTGGGAGAGAGGTTCGAATTGTTCACTGACCACAAATCATTGAAGTAATTGTTTTCTCAGAAGGATTTGAACTTGAGACAGCAAAGGTGGATGGAGTTCTTAGCACCCTATGATTTCGAGACAGTGTATACCCCTGGCAAGGGTAATGTGGTGGCGGACGCCTTGAGCAGAAAAAGGTTGTCCTTGAGTCCATTGTTCGTGGAACGACGAAGCTTGGAATTTATCTCGATGTTTGATTTCAGACCTTCCGTTGACTATATACCCGGTTTGCTAGCATCCTTGGAGGTTAGACCTACTCTTTTGGGATGGATTGGCGAGGCACAGCGGGACGACCCACAGTTGGTTGAGTTGGTAGAGAGGCTCATAAGGGGGGAGTCGTCCATCCATTTGAGTGGGTACACCCTAGACGATATGGGGTGCTTGCGTAGAGACGGTAGACTTTGTTACCGCAAGACGAGGGTTTGAGGAAGGCTATTCTTGATGATGCACACCGTTCTAGGATGACCATTCATCCCGGTGGGGACAAGATGTACCAAGACATGAAGCGAGTTTTCTTTTGGGCCGGTATGAAGAAAGATGTGGCCGAGTATGTCGCTAGATGCTTGGTGTGCCAACAAGTGAAAGCGGAGCAAAAGAAACCTGGTGGGTTGCTTCACCCATTTGAAGTTCCGCAATGGAAGTAGGATAGCGTCTCGATGGATTTTATTGATGGGTTACCTAGGTCGAGGAAGGGTAATACAGGAATTTGGATTGTGGTAGACAGACTTACTAAGAGTGCCCATTTCATACCCGTGAAGAGTAAGAGGACTGCTCCATGGCTAGCTTCAGTTTATCTTCGAGAGATAGTTCGATTGCATCGTGTACCCTCTAGCATAGTGAGTGATCGAGATCCCATCTTCACTATTGAGTTTTGGAAGAGTTTGCAAGAAGCAGTGGGGACTCAGTTGTGTTTGAGCACCGCATATCATCCTTAGACGGACGGTCGGACCGAGAGGGTGAATCGTGTTCTAGAAGACCTTTTGAGGCTTTGTATCTTAGATTTTGGAGGTACATGGGAAGAGCATCTTCCATTGGTGGAGTTCGCGTATAATAGCAGCTTTCAGTCCAGTATTGGTATGGCTCCTTTCGAAGCTCTTTATGGAAGGCCTTGTCGATTACCTACATGTTGGTGGGAATCTACGGATAAGATCTTTGAAACACCCCACCTCCGTTAGGGTCACTCTCAAAGGGAATGCCCTAATTTTGGTGGAGGTTTATAAGTACAAGTCACAGATATACAAGACAGATATAAAAACACATATTTGTAAACAGCGGAAGAACAACAAACTTTATTTCATAAAGTCAAATACATGTTACAACAACATCCTTTCCAAAAAGCATAACATAACACTTCATAATCTGTCTTGAGTACATTATTTTTAAAGAAGCATAAATAAAACATAGACAAACTGCCAAAGCCCCATAGTGGATTGTCCAAAGCCATAGTTCAAAACAGGAAAATCCAAGCAATACATTTCTCTTCTTCAAGCTGGATGTTGACGTAGGTCAAGCTGCTGTGTTCCCTCCCTGAGGACCTGGGGGGGGGGGGGGGGAACGAAAGAAAAATAGAGTCAGACATAAAGCCTGAGTAAGTCTAGTACTACTTTGTCTATGAATAAAGAACTGGGTATGATAAGTAAAACAGGAAGTGGGCAACATTATAAACTTGGTTAAGTTATCTAGGGTCGAATATACTATCGTACCCCATGTTAATCTCTGAACCCATATAAACTAGTTTCCAATTTGCACCCCAAAATCAGGGTGATGTGATCCATTCTACGATGATCGGCTCCTACTCGCATAGTTACATGTGTCTTACGGCCCCCGATGTCTGTAGTTACCTATGCTGGTCCCACCATGGGGTGTATCAAGTCCCATAGTGGCAACCCGACACAACCTTAGAGTGCAAAGGTATGCTACTGGTGTCCAGTGCCTTATTTTTCTGCGCCGGAGTGTGTGCACGCCCGCACTCCGTTAGAACCTACACTGCTACACCACCGCCGTCGATTTTTGACCTCTTACAATCAGCCCAGTAATCGTGCCCCACCCTGCCTAGTTTCAGGGTATCATGATACACCGTGTAGGGTTACTGCTGAAAAGGGTCCCCCGTTACTAGGTTTTCTATCTCTAGCCAACATGCTAAGTTGGTTAAGTGTTTTCTAACCTAACCCCACCAGTCCGTTTAGTTTAGCATGTTCCATTTTGATTAAGTCTTAGTCCACTTAATCCTAACAATCCTGATTCAGCCTTAATTGTCTTATTAAGGCCCTGACCTCTCACATTAGACAGGTATTGTTGTGGCTGCCTGTTGCCGGTTGGTTCCGGGCAGTCTTACGCCACAACTCAGTCTAACCTCGGGTCCTTGCTGGGCTCCATGTTTAACCTCCCACATTGGATAGGTATTGTTGTGACTACTGGACAGCCGGGCGGTTCCGGGCAGGTTTACATCACAACTCAATCCAACCTCGGGTTAAACACATCGTCTTTTCTACATTTACATATTTTTTCATTCTTCTTTATTTCTTATATGTAAATATTTGCGGCCCATTATTATGTTAATGGTGTAAAGGTTACACCAACCATGGGCCCAACTCATACTTGACTTTGGGCCCTTCTATTTCATATTTTCATTCATTAATTAATTTTTAACCCAACGTTATTTTCCCCCGTTTTACACGTCCGTTTATATATTGGGCTTAGCCTTTTAAAGCCCAATTTAGCCATGCGAAAAGGGGAGGCTTAAAGCGTGATTACATACACAAAGAGGGGAAGGTGAGCGCATGAACTTGCATATGACGTTGGAAACACATAATAGAAACTGGTGTACTTGCATAGTGGTAACATAGGTGACATGAATCAAAGCATGTGAACTTGCATAGGTTTAACTACAACATGAACCTATATTCTTATTTAGGCATAATGTCAAACATGAGCATGTCGTAAATATTTCTAGCATGAGCATAGCATAATGTCAAACATAAGCATGGCGTAAATACTTTTGGCATAAACATGGCATAATGTCAAACATAAGCATGGCATAAATAAAGTTAAATTTTGTTCATGGCATAAACATAAACATGTCATGTTCATAAGGTTTCTACACGTTTACAAAGGGGATACTTTGTTACCAACACAAAAGCATAGTTCAACTTAATCATGGTTTAAGCCTAATCACATAACGATGGTATAAACATACTTATGCATAAATATTCCTAAACATGGTGTTTGCTTTAAAACTTGCAAAAAGGGATTTTTGAGTCTAACCTAGCCATGTCTCACATATGTCATCATATAATTCTTTTAAACAAGATAGACTTAATCATAGATTTCAATTATGCCAAATATAATTCATAGCCTAGCCATATTCATAAGTTTGCAAAAGCATGTCTTAATACATGGATTATGGTGTCAAAATTCCAACATAGATTCATATGAACTATAACAACCAAACTTGTCTCAATTGCTTGCAAAACGATTTATGCACAAAATATACATCATGACAACATAATAACAAAGCCCCAAACTTGCATGAATTTCAATTAACTACATACATGTAGCTTCAACATAGATTACACAATTTGCGCAATATTCCAAACGTATATTTGCATAGAACTACCGCATGTAGTTCTTTATAATGAATAACATAATTTTGCACAAATATGAATTACTTCCATTGCCACAATTCAAGCATACATCAACACAGTTGTTTATTAATACCAAAGTAATACTCTACTTACAATCGTTGCGGCGAATTCTCTAATTAAGAGATAGGATTCCTATGTTGAATTGATTAGCTTTAGGTTGCTTGAATTGCTTTAGGCTTTAGAACTTTCTTCCTAATCCTCTCTTTAGTTGGCGGCTACTCTTTGTCGTTCCTCAGCAACATGGCGGCTATGTTCTTAATTTGAATGAATAGATTAGGGTTTAGTCTAGGGTTGTTTATATAGAGGTTAGGAATTGATTAGGACCCTTGATGTTGCTAGGTTAGATCATAGCCATTCATTAGGAAGAGAGACCAATAAAAACCCGCCACCTAGCCCTAATGACAAAGCAGACCACAGAAATTCGACCACACACCGACCTGGCCAGCCAGGTTGACTGGGCTCGACCAGGTCGATACCCCTGTCGACAGGGCTGTCGACAGCCCTGTCGACATGGGTAGCCCAGGTCGACAGCCCAGTCGACCTGGGTAGCTAGGCGGGTGTTTTATTCGCCTGGCCCAATGGGCCCCACTTTAATTCTGTTTGAATTTTAAATTTGATTCAAAACTTCCGCATGCCATAACTTCTTCATACGGACTCCGTTTTTCGAAAACTCGGACTCTATTTCACGTATTTTTCCGAGACGAACGCAATGGTGTATCCCGTTTCCCTTAGTTCTTTGATTTCAAATTAATTATACTTTAATTTGTTACTTTCACAGTTATAGAATTTTCGGGGTGTTACATTCTCCCCCACTTAAAAGGATTTCGTCCCCGAAATCTTCAAGTTAGGAGGAATGTAAATCCTAACATCCAATAATCCATCTACTCATCCATCAAACACGAGCATCCATTGTCCTTAAAAGACTTCTAATGCTTCATGATCATATGCAAAGTGTGTGTGTACATGTACTTATCTAATGCAAAATCAGGCGGTCTACTGATTCAGTTGACCTCCTTAATGCGAATTATGTAAGTGCCATGAATCCATTATGTATGCAAATTTTCCTATTCATGATTCTACATGAGTGCACAATCATTCAATACAAATGCAACATCCACATGACAACACATTATAGTTCAACCACATACGAAAGCAAACATATATGCATATGCAATATGAAGTGACTGAGCCGATCTAAAACCTAGATTGTGTGTGTATATGCAACCACGAGCAACCACTAGCAATCACTTGCAACCACTTGCAACCATTCATACATAACATGTTTCAACTACATGTTTTCATCCAAAGGTTTTCTACCTAAAAGATACGGTCGAGGAAATATACCTAAAAGGATAGATAAAAACGAAACTTAAGGAAAAAGAAAGATCAAGGATGTACCCTCGAACAGAAAAGGGTAGGCAGTACGTATTCTAGCTTCAGTTTCCCAAGTCGCGTCTCCCTCGGCGTCGCTCCACTGAACTTTGACGAGCTTGACTTCGCGGTTGCGTAGCTTCTTCACTTCCGTTCCTAAGATGCGGGTTGGAACTCTTCTTATGGTTGCTTCGCGTTCCACTTCGGCCTCTTCGAGGATATTCGGCTCTACCACTTCAGCAGACTCGTGTAGACATTTTCGGAGATGTGAAACGTGAAAAACGTTGTGGACTCCAGCCAACTTCTCGGGTAGCTCTAATCTATAGGCCATTTTCCCAATCTTCTCGATAATAGGGAATGGCCCTACGAATCTTGGCGCAAGCTTTCCTGTGGTTCCAAAACGAACAACGTTTCTTAGCGGTGATACCTTGCGAAAAACTCTGTCTCCAACTTCGAATTCAAGGTCGGTCCTCCTCTTGTCGGCATAGGACTTTTGTCTGTCTTGAGCCGTCTTCATCCTTCTTCGTATTAAGTCTACTTTCTCTGAGGTCTCTCGGATCATGTCTGGTCCAAGCACGAGCTTATCCGTGGACTCCCACCAACAAGTGGGCGATCGGCACGGTCTTCCATATAAAGCTTCGAAGGGCGCCATTCCTATGGTTGCTTGATAGCTGTTGTTGTAGGCAAATTCCACCAAAGGAAGGTGGTCTTCCCATGTCCCTCCGAAGTCAAGGACGCATAGTCTTAAAAGGTCTTCCAAAACTCTGTTTACTCTCCCTGTTTGGCCGTCGGTTTGGGGATGATAGGCTGTGCTCAAGCATAACTGCGTTCCTACTGCTTCTTGCAGACTCCGCCAAAACTCGCTGGTGAAGATGGGGTCTCGGTCACTAACAATGCTAGATGGTATTCCATGGAGTCGCACGATTTCCTTAAGGTAAAGTGATGCTTGGGATGAGGCAGTTCTCTTACTTTTGACGGGTAAAAAGTGGGCGCTTTTAGTAAGCCTATCCACTATTACCCAAATGCTAGTGTTGCCTCTCCTAGACCTAGGCAGCCCATCGATGAAGTCCATTGAGATGCTATCCCACTTCCACTGCGGGACCTCTAGAGGATGTAGTAGTCCGCCAGGCTTTTTCTGTTCCGCCTTAACCTGTTGGCACACCATGCACTTAGAAACGAACTCTGCCACGTCCTTTTTCATGCCGTTCCAGAAGTAAGTCCTTTTTATGTCTTTGTACATTTTATCTCCGCCTGGGTGTATCGTCATCTTGGAGTGATGTGCTTCCTCGAGAACCTTCTTTACTAAATCGTTTGTCTGTGGGACGCATAGTCTTCCGTCTCGCCTTAGTACACCCTTATCGTCAATGGAGTATCTGTTGAGGTGACTTGAAGTCTCACCCCTAATTAGCCTATCAATTATTTCCACAAGCTGAGGGTCTTCGCGTTGTGCTGCCCCTACCGAATCCACTAAAGTTGGGCGCACTTCGAGAGATGCTAGCAAGCCTGGTACAAAATCGGAGGAGGGCCTAAATTTGAAGCTGGCTATAAACTCTAGGCTTTGTCTTTCAACAAACAACGGGCTTAGGGTCAATTTCTTTCGGCTCAACGCGTCTGCCACTACGTTGCCTTTGCCCGGAGTATAGGAGATTTCGAAATCGTACGAGGCAAGAAACTCCATCCATCTTTGTTGCCTCAAGTTAAGATCCTTCTGCGAGAAAAGATATTTCAACGATTTATGGTCAGTGTAGAGTTCGAACTTCTCACCTAGGAGATAGTGTCGCCAAGACTTGAGTGCAAAGACGATGGCGGCTAACTCAAGATCGTGGGTTGGGTAGTTCTTTTCGTGCACCTTCAACTGCCTCCCGCCATAAGCTACTACCCTTCCTTCTTGCATTAAGACGGCGCCTAGCCCTGTCCCACATGCGTCCGTATAAACAGTGAACATCTTGCTCCCATCTGGCAGCGTCAAAACTGGGGCTGTTGTGAGAGCCCTTTTCAGTCGTTGGAAAGCAAACTCGCAATCCAAATCCCAATTAAACACTAGATTCTTCTTGGTCAATTTCGTGAGCGGAGCTGAGATTTTCGCAAAATCCCTTATAAACTTTCGATAGAAACCCGCTAGTCCTAGAAAGCTTCGGACCTCAGTTGCATTCCTTGGTGTCTTCCAGTCCTGTACCGCCACTACCTTAGCAGGGTCCATGGCTAACCCTTGCTTGGATACTATGTGCCCAAGGAACCTCACCTCTTCTCTCCAAAAGTGGCATTTGGAGAATTTGGCTTTTAGTTGATGGACTCGCAAAGTTTCCATGATTGCCCTTAAGTGCTGAGCATGTTCCTCTTCACTCTTTGAGAAGATAAGGATATCATCTACGAAGACCACTACGAATTTGTTGAGGAAATCTCTAAATACCCTACTCATCAGGTCCACGAAGTAAGCAGGTGCATTTGTCAAGACGAAAGGCATGACAAGCCATTCAAAGAAACCGTCTGGGGTTCTGAAAGCCGTTTTATCGATGTTATCTTCAGCCACCCTAAGCTGATGAAAACCGGTTGCTAAATCGAGTTGGGAGAAAACAGACGCTCCTACAAGCTGGTCAAATAAATCGTCAATTCTAGGGAGAGGGTGCCTATTCTTTTTCGTTAGCTTGTTGAGCTCCCTATAGTCAACACATAGACGGAGTGAACCATCCGCCTTTGTAGCGAACACCACTGGAGCGCCCCATTCTGAAATGCTCCTCCTAATGAACCCCTTTTTCTAGAAGCTCTTTAATCTGTTTACTGAGCTCTTTCCTTTCTCGTGGAGCCATGTGTCTAACGGTTAACGCAACGGGCTTTGCATTATCTACAAGATATATGCGGAAGTCTATTTCCCGCTTCGGAGGTAAGCCCTTCACCTCTTCGAAGACATCCGGATATTCCCGGACCACTTTAACTGATTGCAAATTTTCAACAGAGGCATCTAGCGATTCAAGATAACTAAGCATAACCGCATACGAGGGATTACAAGAAATTTCCAAAGTATTACCGAGCTGGGTTAGGAGCCTAACAACCCTTTTCTCACAATCAAGGATGGCCCCATTACTGGATAGCCAATCCATACCCAAAATCAAACCATACCCCGAAAAGCCCAAAACAAAGGCACTACATTGAAATTCTACACTTAGAATAGAAATTTTCAATCCCACACAGATCATAGACAAATGAGCTGGGCCCCCAATTGGGTTTGAAACAATTAAGGGGTCCTCTACCATACTAGTTTTTAGGTGCAGAGATTCTACTAAAGCAGACGAGATAAAGGAGTGTGATGCGCCAGAGTCAAATAAAGTGCGAACGGGGTGATCATAAAGATAAACTACACTTTCTACAGAAGTATTTATACCTCGCTGTTGCAGAGGTGGCGCTTCCAGCACATGAACTTGTGCCCCTGGGGTGGATCCAGCCCTCTGCCCCTGTCCTCGTTTCTTTGGGTAGTCCTTAGCCCTGTGGCCCGTCTCACCGCAAGAAAAGCACCCACCATTCTCCTTGGCCTTCTTTTTCCAGCAGTCCTTTACTAAGTGCCCCACTTTGCCACAGAAATTGCACTTCCTCTTCTCTTTGTTGCCTTTCCCGCCTTTCTTAAAGTCCGTCTTCTTAGGCTGCAAACCCTCTTTCTTCCCTTGAGAGCTTTATGCCTTTGCCTCCTTCTTGCCCTTATCCTCTTCGTTCAGCAATGCCATTTGCACCAATCTTTCATACGTGGCTCCCATGGGTATATGGGTCATGGCCAAACTGTGTAATGGCTCATTCAACCCTTTGACAAAACGGAGAGCCTTCTTGTGCGGGGTGTTGACTAGGTCAAGTCCAAACCTAGCTAGCTCATCGAACTGATTCACATACTCTCTGACAGTCTTGTCTCCTTGCTTAAGAAATAAGAATTTTTCTAACTGCAAACTCCTTTCTGCATCTGAGAGAAATTTGGTCTCAAACCTTGCCCTAAAGTCCTCCCATGTCTCCACTGGTCTTTCAGCATTAGTGACTTCCCACCAGTACGAAGCCTCTCCCTTCAATAGCCACACCGCCAGCTGTACTTTTTGCCTATCTTCTACCTCAAAGATGATGAATAGGTCCTCTGTTTCTTTTAGCCAATTTCTAGCTGCTACGAAGGACTCAGTTCCATGGAAATCCCTTCCTCCCATAGCTTTAAAATCTTTACATATCTTAGCAAACGTGTTTCCCCGAGGAGGAGGTGGAGGAAAAGGTGCTACTGCGGCTGGATGATTTCCTTCAGTTGGGGGAGGAGGAATAGTAGGACCTGGCTGAGTGGCCCTTGCTTCTAAGAAACGTCTAAACCAACTAGGTATGGGTACCCCTTCAGGCAAGTTAAGTTCTTGGGACATGCTGAAACAAAAAAGGATAGATTCAAAATGAAGGATAAGAGATAGTACCTATGGCTTTGGGGAGTGGACTTTGCCTTTTTTAAAATAAAATAATATTTTTATCTTTTAAAAATGCTTCTTTAAATTTCCTTTTTGAAAATAAATTTCCAAAACTTTTTATCTTATCTGGTAAACCTATGCTCTGATACCAAGTGAAACACCCCACCTCCGTTAGGGTCACTCTCAAAGGGAATGCCCTAATTTTGGTGGAGGTTTATAAGTACAAGTCACAGATATACAAGACAGATATAAAAACACATATTTGTAAACAGTGGAAGAACAACAAACTTTATTTCATAAAGTCAAATACATGTTACAACAACATCCTTTCCAAAAAGCATAACATAACACTTCATAATCTGTCTTGAGTACATTATTTTTAAAGAAGCATAAATAAAACATAGACAAACTGCCAAAGCCCCATAGTGGATTGTCCAAAGCCATAGTTCAAAACAGGAAAGTCCAAGCAATACATTTCTCTTCTTCAAGATGGATGTTGAGGTAGGTCAAGCTGCTGTGTTCCCTCCCTGAGGACCTAGGGGGGGGGGGGGGAAACGGAAGAAAGAAGACGAAAGAAAAATAGAGTCAGACATAAAGCCTGAGTAAGTCTAGTACTACTTTGTCTATGAATAAAGAACTGGGTATGATAAGTAAAACAGGAAGTGGGCAACATTATAAACTTGGTTAAGTTATCTAGGGTCGAATATACTATCGTACCCCATGTTAATCTCTGAACCCATATAAACTAGTTTCCAATTTGCACCCCAAAATCAGGGTGATGTGATCCATTCTACGATGATCGGCTCCTACTCGCATAGTTACATGTGTCTTACGGCCCCCGATGTCTGTAGTTACCTATGCTGGTCCCACCATGGGGTGTATCAAGTCCCATAGTGGCAACCCGACACAACCTTAGAGTGCAAAGGTATGCTACTGGTGTCCAGTGCCTTATTTTTCTGCGCCGGAGTGTGTGCACGCCCGCACTCCGTTAGAACCTACACTGCTACACCACCGCCGTCGATTTTTGACCTCTTACAATCAGCCCAGTAATCGTGCCCCACCCTGCCTAGTTTCAGGGTATCATGATACACCGTGTAGGGTTACTGCTGAAAAGGGTCCCCCGTTACTAGGTTTTCTATCTCTAGCCAACATGCTAAGTTGGTTAAGTGTTTTCTAACCTAACCCCACCAGTCCGTTTAGTTTAGCATGTTCCATTTTGATTAAGTCTTAGTCCACTTAATCCTAACAATCCTGATTCAGCCTTAATTGTCTTATTAAGGCCCTGACCTCTCACATTAGACAGGTATTGTTGTGGCTGCCTGTTGCCGGTTGGTTCCGGGCAGTCTTACGCCACAACTCAGTCTAACCTCGGGTCCTTGCTGGGCTCCATGTTTAACCTCCCACATTGGATAGGTATTGTTGTGACTACTGGACAGCCGGGCGGTTCCGGGCAGGTTTACATCACAACTCAATCCAACCTCGGGTTAAACACATCGTCTTTTCTACATTTACATATTTTTTCATTCTTCTTTATTTCTTATATGTAAATATTTGCGGCCCATTATTATGTTAATAGTGTAAAGGTTACACCAACCATGGGCCCAACTCATACTTGACTTTGGGCCCTTCTATTTCATATTTTCATTCATTAATTAATTTTTAACCCAACGTTATTTTCCCCCGTTTTACACGTCCGTTTATATATTGGGCTTAGCCTTTTAAAGCCCAATTTAGCCATGCGAAAAGGGGAGGCTTAAAGCGTGATTACATACACAAAGAGGGGAAGGTGAGCGCATGAACTTGCATATGACGTTGGAAACACATAATAGAAACTGGTGTACTTGCATAGTGGTAACATAGGTGACATGAATCAAAGCATGTGAACTTGCATAGGTTTAACTACAACATGAACCTATATTCTTATTTAGGCATAATGTCAAACATGAGCATGTCGTAAATATTTCTAGCATGAGCATAGCATAATGTCAAACATAAGCATGGCGTAAATACTTTTGGCATAAACATGGCATAATGTCAAACATAAGCATGGCATAAATAAAGTTAAATTTTGTTCATGGCATAAACATAAACATGTCATGTTCATAAGGTTTCTACACGTTTACAAAGGGGATACTTTGTTACCAACACAAAAGCATAGTTCAACTTAATCATGGTTTAAGCCTAATCACATAACGATGGTATAAACATACTTATGCATAAATATTCCTAAACATGGTGTTTGCTTTAAAACTTGCAAAAAGGGATTTTTGAGTCTAACCTAGCCATGTCTCACATATGTCATCATATAATTCTTTTAAACAAGATAGACTTAATCATAGATTTCAATTATGCCAAATATAATTCATAGCCTAGCCATATTCATAAGTTTGCAAAAGCATGTCCTAATACATGGATTATGGTGTCAAAATTCCAACATAGATTCATATGAACTATAACAACCAAACTTGTCTCAATTGCTTGCAAAACGATTTATGCACAAAATATACATCATGACAACATAATAACAAAGCCCCAAACTTGCATGAATTTCAGTTAACTACATACATGTAGCTTCAACATAGATTACACAATTTGCGCAATATTCCAAACGTATATTTGCATAGAACTACCGCATGTAGTTCTTTATAATGAATAACATAATTTTGCACAAATATGAATTACTTCCATTGCCATAATTCAAGCATACATCAACACAGTTGTTTATTAATACCAAAGTAATACTCTACTTACAATCGTTGCGGCGAATTCTCTAATTAAGAGATAGGATTCCTATGTTGAATTGATTAGCTTTAGGTTGCTTGAATTGCTTTAGGCTTTCGAACTTTCTTCCTAATCCTCTCTTTAGTTGGCGGCTACTCTTTGTCGTTCCTCAGCAACATGGCGGCTATGTTCTTAATTTGAATGAATAGATTAGGGTTTAGTCTAGGGTTGTTTATATAGAGGTTAGGAATTGATTAGGACCCTTGATGTTGCTAGGTTAGATCATAGCCATTCATTAGGAAGAGAGACCAATAAAAACCCGCCACCTAGCCCTAATGACAAAGCAGACCACAGAAATTCGACCACACACCGACCTGGCCAGCCAGGTTGACTGGGCTCGACCAGGTCGATACCCCTGTCGACAGGGCTGTCGACAGCCCTGTCGACATGGGTAGCCCAGGTCGACAGCCCAGTCGACCTGGGTGGCTAGGCGGGTGTTTTATTCGCCTGGCCCAATGGGCCCCACTTTAATTCTGTTTGAATTTTAAATTTGATTCAAAACTTCCGCATGCCATAACTTCTTCATACGGACTCCGTTTTTCGAAAACTCGGACTATATTTCGCGTATTTTTCCGAGACAAACGCAATGGTGTATCCCGTTTCCCTTAGTTCTTTGATTTCAAATTAATTATACTTTAATTTGTTACTTTCACAGTTATAGAATTTTCGGGGTGTTACAATCTTGCTTGGGTCTGATATGGTTAGAGAGACTTCGGAAAAGATTGATTTAATTCGAAGAAGGATGAAAGCGGCGCAAGACAGGCAGAAATCTTACGCAGATAAGAGGAGGACGGATATGGAGTTTAATGTTGGGGACATGGTCTTTGTCAAAGTATCCCCATTACGGAATGTTGTCCGCTTTGGGTCCGTTGGGAAGTTAGCACCCAGATTTGTTGGGTCGTTTCCTATCAAGGAAAGGATTGGATGGATGGCATATAAAGTTGATTTACCCGAGAGACTTAGTGGGGAGCATGACGTATTCCATGTGTCACATTTGAGGAAGTGCCTACATGAGACCGCATAGGTGGTAGAGCCGAGCTTGCTTAGAGAAGTGGAGGTAGAGCGTGATGCGACTATTCGACGAGCTCCTACCCGCATCCTTGGGTCAGAGATTAGGAAGTTGAGAAACAGAGAGGTGCGACTAGTCAAAGTGCAATGGGGAGAGGATGAGAGCAATGCTACTTGGGAGACAGAGGCGAAGATGCGTTCACTGTACCCATTCCTTTTTGAGGGTATGTCTTTTAACTTCACCTTTATCGTTTGTCTAGTACTTATCTTATCTTTAGTATGTCCTCTCATTAGTATCTTTGACCTTTATATAGGGTAAACCTATGGTTGAAACATGTGTTTGAGACATGTTATGTTTGATGGATGTATGTGGATGCAAGTGGTTGCTCGTGGATTAATATACACACACACTAGGCATTAGATCGGCTCAGTCACTTCATATTGCATATAATTATGTGTAGGTAGCTATATTAATGGATGTATAATGGTTGTGTTGTCACATGGATGATGCATTTTGGTGAATGATTGTGCACTCATGTAGAAATAGTATGTGTCGATAGGGTTCTTTCGCATACATATTGGATGCATGGCACTATCATGGTTTTCATTAAGGAGGTCAACTGAATCAGTAGACCGCCTGATTTTGCATTAGACAGGGAACATATACACACACTCTTTGCATATGTTCATACAGCATTAGAAACTTTAAGGACAATGGATGCCAGTGTTTGATGGTTTAGTAGATGGTTGTTTGGATGGTAGGATACATTCTTCTTGACTTAGAGATTTCGGGGACGAAATCCTTTAAGTAGGGGAGAATGTAACACCCCGTATGTCGAATAACTTACTATAATATAAAACCGGGCAGAATTAAATTTTAAAATCTGAATTAGGGGAAACGGGCTATGCCATTGCGTTCGTCTCGGAAAAATACGCGAAATAGAGTCCGAGTTTTCGAAAATCGGAGTCCGTATGACCCAGTTAAGGCCCGAAGAAGTTTTCAGAAACTCAAAACAGATTTAAAAACAGAAATTTAAACATTTCAGAAGAGGCGGGAAAATTCCCGCCAGGCAGAGGGAGTCGACCCTAGGGTCGACATGGGTGTCGACCCCCTCCCTAGGGGTCGACACAGGGGTCGACCCAGGGGTCGACACAGGGGTCGACCCCCCTGTCGGTATGTGTGACCTGGGTGCACCATCTTGGCTTTGGGGCTGTGCTTGATGGCTAGGACGAGATTTAACGGCTCTAATCTGATTTAGGGTTAATCTAATGGTCTAAAACACCTAACTAATCTATAAATACACCCTAGGACTACCCTAATTCATACTAAAAATAGATACAACACCGTTATGCCGTCAAAATGCAACTTGAAGGAGCCTCCATCAAATTAAAGAGGAAGATAACTTCTCAAATCAACTTCCAATCAACTCTAGCAACTTAATCTTCTTCTTAGGAGTGCTAATCAACAAGTTGTGAGTTTCTATAGCCTTAATGACCAATTATTGGAATGATTATGATAGGATATAATGAGGTTATGGCTATGAATGTGGATCAATGCAAGTTATGTTATCATATGCTATGTGTTTGTGATGTTATGCAAGTTATGCAAGTTAGGTGCTATGTGTTCATGACGTTATGCAAGTCATATGCTATGTGATCATGATGTTATGCAAGTTATGCAAGTTATATGCTACATGTTCATGATGTTATGCAAGTTATGCAAGTCATATTGTAACACCCCACACCCGCTAAGGTCACTCACAAAGGGAATGCCTTAACTTCGGTGGAGCATTTTAAGTGAATATAGAACAGAAAAATCACATAAGACAGATATAAATAATACTGGAAATTTGAAACATCATTTCATTGCAGCAGAAGGTAAACATGTTTGGTTACATCTCAAAAACCAACAAGAGTCAAGTACAAAATATCCATCTCGTTAAAACATAAGTACATAATCCCACTACATACTAATAGCCATAATAGAAAAGATAACCGAGCTTTTCTTCAAGAGTCCAAGCTCCAAAAGATAGATAAAGCAATCTGATCAAAGCCCACTAGTGCTAGGCCCACTCTGAGAACCTGAGGGTTGGGGAAAAGATAAAAACAACGGGGTCAGACATAAGTCTGAGTGAGCCCTATAACCTTAACAATACAATCATTAAAGTAATTAGGGTATGATATAAACCTGGTACGGTACGACTGGGGATAAATGACTACACTAAGTAGCCAACTAGACTCAGGATAAACTAAGATAACGGTAAAGACGCGCCTATCCACCCAAGGATAAATACTACACTGCACCACCCACAGATCCCACCCAAGGGTAATTCCTACACTGCACCACACCAGTTCTACCCACCCAAGGGTAATTCGTACTTAAAGGTTGATCCCACTAAGTGTACTTAGAAAATTTACCCAGTAGTTTCGTGTACCCCTAGCTGACTACATAGGTGCCGTCTGCCCCTATCTCCACTAGGTGTACCCACTACTCCCCAAGCGATCGGCTCCCTACCGTAGATACCCGTGCTGGCCCCACAGTGGGGTGTATCACTCCCCAAAGTGGCAACCCGAAAATGGTGAACGACTTATATCTACACGATGCAACAACGTCTTACCTACCAGCCCGGGTCCACACACGCATATGAAACCCGTTGGACTCGCGTTGCCACCGCTACCCCGTTTTGGCCTCTTATAGTCAAGCCCAGTACGTGTGTCCCATCCTCGACATGGGTCGATCACAATAAGATACATATGGGTTACTGGTTGAAATGGGCCCCCACAAGCTACTACTTAAGCTTGTCATTTTATCTAGTGCATCCCACTTAACCCCTTTTTATAATCATGCCCACTTACATGTTAAGGTTTGGTTAAGTCATTAATCATATTTCAATTGCCACTCAAGGCCCCCACAAGCTACTACTTAAGCTTGTCATTTAATCTTATTTCAATTGCCACTCAAGGCCCCCACAAGCTGCTACTTAAGCTTGTCATTTAATCTAGTGCATCCCACTTAACCCCTTTTTCGTAATCATGCCCACCTACATGTTAAGGTTTGGTTAAGTCATCTGATCATATTTCAATTGCCACTCAAGGCACCCACTAGATTTCTACATGCCAACCAAGGCACCCACTTAAACCTTTAATCATGTTTAGTTACATGTTCCCCTTTGGTTAAGTATTCTAATCTTATCTTCTATTGCCACCCAAGGCAACCACTAGATTTTCCCATGCCACCCAAGGCACTTACTTAACCCTTTAATCATGTTTAATTACATGTTCCACTTCGGTTAAGTATTCTAATCGTATTTTCTATTGCCACCCAAGGCAACTACTAGATTTTTCCACATGCAACCCAAGGCACCCACTTAAACCCAAATGTCCTCTACATGCTAATATGGTTAAGTGTTTCTTAATTGATTAAGAATGTAACCGTTGTAGAGACCTCTCACATTAGACTATCTCTTATGGCAGCTGGATTTTCCGGTCGGGTCCGGGCAGCCTTACGCCATAACCGAGTCTAACCTCGTGTCTTTACACTTGTCACGTATATAGTTTGTGCCTAAGACCTCTCACATTGGGCCAATCATTTGTAGCCGCTGGATATGCCGGTCGGTTCCGGGCAGTCTTATGCTACAAAAGGGTCCAACCTCGTGTCTTAGTCGATTAATTACACCTAATTAATCACCCCCATATTTCGAATTAATTTTCCCTAATTAATTCCAATTTTTAACGATGTACATAATTGACTCAATTATGTCCATCCTATTTATGGTACGCATAATCAAACCAATTTCACACCGTTTCATTAACATGTATATTAACCCCATCGTTCCCCACGTAAATCGCTAACATGACATAAAAAGGAAGATTCATCACAAATACAATGGGTTCAACTTGCATAACACATTAGCATCAACATGGGTTTAAAGGTGTCAACATGCATATAGCATCAAACCCAACTAGCATAAATAATCAACCCAAACTTGCATGAATCACATATGTCATAAAGAGGTTAACTTGCATAAATTTATTATGTCATACAAAGGGGTAAACTTGCATATGTATGTATGACATGTAAAGGGGTTAACTTGAATATGTATGCATATCATACTAAGGTGTAAACTTGCACATGTTACTTGCATAAAATCAAACACCATACTTGCATAACATATCATATAAGGACTTGCATATAGTCATACACCAAACTTGCATAACATATCATATATGAACTTGCATATAATCATACACCAAACTTGCATAACATATCATATATGAACTTGCATATAATCATACACCAAACTTGCATAATCATGGTGTCATAGTGGATCAATGTTTATCATAGCAACTAGCATCATGAACACTTGCATAACTTGCATAACATCATGATCATATAGCATATAGCTTGCATAACTTGCATAACATCATGAACATGTAACATATGACTTGCGTAACTTGCATAACATCATGAACATGTAGCAAATGACTTGCATAACATCATGAACATGTAGCATATGACTTGCATAACTTGCATAACATCGTGAACATGTAGCATATGACTTGCATAACTTGCATAACATCATGAACATGTAGCATATGGCTTGCATAACTTGCATAACATCTCAAACTCATAGCATATAACTTGCATAACATGCATAACATCTCAAACACATAGCATATAACGTGCATAACATGCATAACATCATTAACACATAGCATATAACTTGCATAACTTGCAATGATCCACATTCATAGCCATAACCTCATTATATCCTATCATAATCATTTCAATAATTGGTCATTAAGGCTATAGAAAACTCACAACTTGTTGATCAGCACTCCTAAGAAGAAGATTAAGTTGCTAGAGTTGATTAGAGATTGATTTGAGAAGCCATCTTCCTCTTTAGATTGATGGAGGCTCCTTCAAGTTGCATTTTGATGGCATAACGGTGTTCTAACTATTTTTAGTATGAATTAGGGTAGTCTTAGGGCGTATTTATATATTAGTTGGGTGTTTTAGGCCCTTAGATTAACCCTAAATTAGATTAGAGCCGTCAGATCACGTCACAAGCCACCAGACTCAGCCCAAAAGCCAAACTGATGCACCCAGGTCACCTGGGCTCGACCAGGGAGGTCGACTCCCAGGTCGACCCTAGGGTCGACTCCCCAGTCGACCTGGGGGGGGGGGGAGGTCGAATCCCCAGTCGACCCCCAGGTCGACCCCTTGGGTCTGGCGGGATTTTTCCCGCCACTTCTGAAAATCTGTTTTTAAATTTCTGAAAACTTCTTTGGGCCTTACCGGGGTCATACGGGCTCCGATTTTTGAAAACTCGGACTCTATTTCGCGTATTTTTCTGAGAAGAACGGAATGGCGTAGCCCGTTTCCCCTGAATCAGATTTTTAAATTTAATTCTGCCCTGTTTTATATTATAGCAAGTTATTCAACATACGGGGTGTTACACATATGCTACATGTTCATGATGTTATGCAAGTTATGCAAGTTATATGCTACATGTTCATGATGTCATGCAAGTTATGCAAGTGTTAGGCTATGTGTTCATGATGCTAGTTATGCAAAATTGCTATGATAAACATTGATCCATTATGACACCATGATTATGCAAGTTTGGTGTATGATTATATGCAAGTTCATATATGATATGTTATGCAAGTTTGGTGTTTGATTATATGCAAGTAACATGTGCAAGTTTACACCTTGGATGATATGCATCCATATGCAAGTTAACCCCTTTGTATGTCATACATACATATGCAAGTTTACCCCTTTGTATGACATAAGTAACTTATGCAAGTTAACCTCTTTATGACATATGTGATTCATGCAAGTTTGGGTTGGTTATTTATGCTAGTTGGGTTTGATGCTATATGCATGTTGACACCTTTATACCCATGTTGATGCTAATGTTATGCAAGTTGAACCCATTGTATTTGTGATGAATCTTCCCTTTTATGTCATGTTAGCGAATTATGTGGGGAACGATGGGGTTAATATACATATTAATGAAATGGTGTGAAGTTGGTATGATTATGCATACCATAAAGTGGATGGACATAATTGAGTCAATTATGTACGTCGTTAAAATTGGAATTAATTAGGGAAAATTAATTTGAAATATGGGGTGATTAATTAGGTGTAATTAATCGACTAAGACACGAGGTTGGACCCTTTTGTAGCGTAAGTCTGCCTGGAACCGACCGGCAAATCCAGCGGCTACAAATGATTGGACCAATGTGAGAGGTCTTAGGCACAAACTAAATACGTGACAAGTGTATAGACACGAGGTTAGACTCGGTTATGGCGTAAGGCTGCCCAGACCCAACTGGCAAATCCAGCTGCCATAAAAGATAGTCTAATGTGAGAGGTCTTTACAACGGTTACGTTCTTAATCAATTAAGAAACACTTAACCAGATAAGCATGTAGTGGGCATGAGGGGTTAAGTGGGTGCCTTGGGTGGCATGTGGAAATCAAGGAAGTGCCTTGGGTGGCGTGTGGAAATCTAGTGGGTTGCCTTGGGTGGTAATAGAAAATACGATTAGAATACTTAACCAAGTGGAAACATGTAATTAAACATGATTAAAGGGTTAAGTGGGATGCACTAGATAAAAGAGACAAGCTTAGGTGGGTAGCTTGTGGGGGTCCATTTCAACTAGTAACCCATATGTATCTTATTGGGCTCGACCCTTGTCGAGGACGGGACACGCTTACTGGGCTTGATTATAAGAGGCCAAAACGGGTTAGCAGTGGCAACGCAAGTCCAACGGGTTTCATATGCGTGTGTGGACCCGGGCTGGTAGGTAAGACGTTGTTGCATCGTGTAGGTATAAGCCGTGCACCATTGGTTGTATCGGATTGCCACTTTGGGGAGTGATACACCCCCACTGTGGGGCCAGCACGGGTATCTACGGTAGGGAGTCGATCGCTTTTGGAGTAGTGGGTACACCTAGTGGAGATAGGGGCAGACGGCACCTATGTAGTCAGCTAGGGGTACACGAAACTACTGGGTAAATTTTCTAAGTCCTTGGGTGGGATCAACCTTTAAGTAGGAATGACTGGTGTGGTGCAGTTAGTAATTACCCTTGGGTGGGTAGATGCGTCTTTACCGTTATCTTAGTTCATCCTATGTCTAGTTGGCTACTTATTGTAGTCATTTATCCCCAGTCATCACTGTACCAAGTTTATATCATACCCTAATTACTTTAATGATTGTGTTGTTAAAGTTATAGGGCTCACTCAGACTTATGTCTGACCCCGTTGTTTTTATCTTTTTCCCCCTCAGGTCCTCAGGTTGGGCCTAGCACTAGTGGGCTTTGATCAGATTTCTTTATCTATCTTTTGGAGCTTGGACCGTGATGTAAAGCCCAGCTTATCTTTTCTTTTATGGCTATTAGTTTATGTAATGGGATTATGTACCTATGTTTTTATCAGGATGGATATTTGGTACTTGACTTTTCTTTTATGATGTTGTAACTAAACATGTTTATCTTCTGCTGCAATGAAATGATGTTTTGGATTTCAAGTATTATTTATATCTGTCTTGTTGTAATTTTTCTGTTCTATATTCATTTAAAATACTCCACCGAAGTTAAGGCATTCCCTTAGTGAGTGACCTTAGCGGGTGTGGGGTGTTACAGAATAACGACGCTGTAGTTCGTAAATTGAAATCATAATTTCAAATGGCTAGTGTGGAAGATCCGACCGTCGGATTTTCCCAAAACTGAAACAGTTGGATTCGTTTTGAAATGACCTTCCTAATGGTATAAAATTTGTGAAGATCCAACGGTTAGATTTTCAGATATGTGTAAAACAAAATTAGTGAAAAGCAGCGCCCGTGCATCGATACGACCTGAAACGTCATTTAATTAAATTTGGCCGTTTTAAATTAAATAAAAATGGTGATATATCGTTATAAAATACTATAGACGATATAGAGTGAAAATAATCCCATTTTGTTGTGTTTGCTTGATATGTGATGGTTGAATGTTTGTAACATGAAAATAATAACTAAAGAACTGAAAAGTGAATGTTGAATAGACCAACCATGTGACAAATTGATTTGAAAATCTAAATATACGTGGATTATTTGAAAAGGCCGAGTATATCTCATTTCAAATAATCGATCGACGTTGAGAAGTCGAAGAGTCGAAGACGGTTAAAGACCGACGATCTTCACATTGGATGGATGGGCGCTACTGATGCTCGTGATTTGAGTAGCCACCATGAAGGAACTGAAGTAGTAGCCGTCCAAACATACTGTTGATTGTACGGGTATGCGAGGAATTGGTGCCTCCGGTTTCGTTCAGACCCAGAACGGACTTGTAAATGGACTGTGTGTCTGACATTGGATTTTGTTCTGTGTTGATTGATCTCTGTTAAATATATATCTGTTTGGCGGCGGAGAATTTATTCTCTTGCTTAACGCCCTTCTCTGAGACGTACGAGCTCAGAGGTTATGTATTGATAGAAATCAGTCGCATGGGGTGGATTGCCTGTGTGGCACGCCTAAGTGGCATATGATCAGGGCTTCTGTTGCAAAGCAAAGACTTTTGGTTGACGATCAAAGCATGGTCTGTGTGACGTAGCTTTGTGTATAATGTGAATTCGCGAGCCTCACACCTCGGTATGAGTCAAAAACGGGAGAGTGACTGCAGGGAGAGCACGACGTTTCTTTCTAGCTAAGGTGGTGTCAGTGACCTACCAGCCCTAACATTATATATACTTTTCACCTGAGTGGTTGTTGGAATGCGAGGCGCCTCGATATAGGTCTGTAAGGACCGGGAAACGCGTGTTCAAGAATTGCCAATCCTCAAAAGTAAGAGAGGACCGACCCTGAAGATCCAAGGATCATAGTGGGGTCCTGGGACATTTGCTAGAGTGTCTCGAATCGGAGAGGAGCTTGCCCCTTGCCTCGACTCATGAAGGAATCCAATTTCCAGTAAGAAATATGCGAATGTGATTGTATTACTAGTATGGCGACATGATATATGGTACCCATGCCGTCTAGGATTGATATTTATGATTGAATTTGCTTTTGAAACATATATGCACTAGTAATAATATCAAACACTTTTGTTTTATACGTATGAAGCATTTTTGGCCATTATAAGGTAAAACTCTATCCTCCAATCTGCGTTGCGTTGTGTGATGGGACATGAGTCTTATAATGGCTTCATTTTATAAAAAGCATTGCGATGATTTAATCATTTACTTTATTTCATGCACTAGCACTCATTGGAGTAAACCCGTTCCGCGAAAGTGGCGTGGTCCTTTGATTTGCCTTATTATTGTTGTTAATAAGTTAAGTAGATTTCTCATATCAGTCCCATGACTGACTCGTAGTTTGTTTCACCTTGCAAACTCGGGTGCCCTCATTTTCACACGGGCAGCCTAGTTATAGGTCTCTGACGCACCTTTTGGCTCATGGCGAGGCTTGACTACACCGTGCTGACTTGGATTTTCTCCGCCATTACTGTATCTATATTACGATTTTGCCATTGGCGATGTAGACTGATATTTATTTTGTGTACTCTTTATGTATGATTCCGCCTCAGGCGATGGTGACTGACTATGTATCGTTATGCACTAAGTTGTATCCTTTACTGTGCTTCTCTGATGTGATGATATCTATATGATTCCGCTGTCATATGTGTGTAAATTATTCTATTCTCTGTTTATGCTATTATCTGTGATCTGCTAATGATGATTAATGTGTTATATTCCAATGATTATCCTTAACACCGTGTTACGGGGTTTTGGGATCGTCACATGAAATTTCCTAAAAGATGGGAGAATGTAACACCTCACATTTTTATAATGTTAATTTAATTAAATAATTACTATGAAACAATGAACAAAAAAAGCAATTTTGGAATTATCAGAATTGGGCTTTGAAACATGTACCATTGCATTCGTTACATTTTTATGACACACTTACATATATAATATGTTCCAAACAGAGTACGTACGACAAATTTACGAACGTACAGCGTAGGAATATATTTGTATGTAATTATGTGCAAATATAATTTTTATTTTTAAATTATGTATGTACATAAATTCCGAGAAAAACGGCCGTTTGAAATTGAAATAAATGGATAGTCAGTAAGAGGAAAGTAATTGACATTAAATTTGAAAATGTTCCTATTACTTGATAACACATGACATAATTAATATTAACAAAGAATCAATATATTTAGATATAAATTGCAAGGGAAGCGCACAAAATAAACCCATGTCATAAATGGTACAAAATTATGCAATAAAAGAAAGTTTGAAATAATGTTAATTAAGTAGTGTTTCAATTTAGAACAGATATGCGCATATTAATATGTAATTAACGTGTGTTAAAAATAACATTCACTGAATCAAAAATGGATTAAACACATAGAAAGTTAAAATGGAAGAAATTATATGCACGTATTAATTTAACATTTGAATTTGAAATGGTTAAAGAATGGGAAAAGAATTAAATCAGAACATTAAAAATTATAACGTTAAGGAAGAGAATAGGCAAGAAATAATCATGTATTAAAAGGCATGTACACATTTTCTTTAAAACGTGTATGAGTTGACCCATACTAGTGTTTGGGTCGACCTAATGTCGACCAACGAAGGGTCTGGGTCAACCCAGTGTCGACCTAAGCAGCATATGGGTCGACCCATGAGGCCTGGGTGTCATGATTTATTTTAGGGTTATGACTTGTTTTTCTTTCGAGCGACGGTTTTGATTTTCTTTCCACGAATCTAACGGACCAGGTTCTTTTGAGCGACTGTAAATAAACGTCCATGGCTAGCAGTCAAACTCATTATTTTCTAAGCAAACATGGAAGCCCTAACATTTCATTTCTTCTCCAAACCTTTTCTGAATCAAATTAAATTAGTTTTGGCTTTCAGAAATAAGAATTGAAGAATGAAATTCATAGCCTAGGAATGTAGGCGCGCAGAATTCATTTCCGTACGAGGTAAGTTTCGTGGATCTGATTCCAATTCAGTTATTTTGTTTTCTTTTGGGTTCTGAATTGTAAATCTGTGGTTATTACCGTATATGGAGAAACGACGGTTAATAATTCTGAATTAGATTCTGCAATTGGAAAACTAACAAGTGAGTGGATTTAAATTTTGCCTCCAGACAACGGTATATTTATCATTTAATTTCTTGTAATTCTTAACGTAATGAATAATTGAAATTGTGGTAATTGTGATGTAATTCATTTCCTAAAAGTGTAAAGAATATTAATGTTGTGTAAATTCATTCCAATATATTTCTGTTTGAGCTTAAGAAATTACTATAATAATATGATTATATATTTGGCAAGGATTATGTGTATATACCCAAAGTATATTGTTTAGAACGTAACCAAAAGTTTTGGTTGGAAAAAATTACATTAAATTGTGGAAATAGTGGAATAAGAACTAGTAAGCCTAATTTTGTACAGAAGTCACCGTAATTAAATTGGAATTTGGAATTGGATAAGAAAACAGAAAATAATATATAAATTAGAAAAAGGAACTCAGTATTGGACTGAGTTGGTTGGGGTGGAAAAGGGAAATTTTCATAACTACCATAACGGTAAATTACAGAGAACATAGTTGCAAGTAAAAGAAAATTAACAGAGATTAGTGTGAAATAGGGACTTTTTCCGTATTGCACGCAAATCAAAAATATGTCCATGATGTAATAAAGAGAACTAGCTTGCAACTATGGAGGTTAATTGAAGTATATAATAAAAATAGAATTTTTTACATTTTCACCAACCAATTAGACAAAGTATGTGAAATATTCACTGTAATAATAGAAATTGCAAAGACGGTAAATAAAATAAAATAGCAACAGTAAGGGTTCGCTTAAATAATAAGGAACTTAGGGAAAATGTGATGAACTGAGAATATAACCAATTATAATCAATTACATGAATGCGAATTAAATATACTAGATAGACTCGTCCTACGGACAAGTGGAATTATAAAGTGGGTTATAATAAAAGATGAGATGAGAACTTATTAACAAACCTTAGTTAGGGGAACTAAGTTTATAAGTAAACCCAAAACAATGGTTGTGCACTACACCATAATGGGAATTTCGCAACTCCTTAATGTGGCAGCTTTGCAACGGCTTCGAGCCGTTGCTAATTTCCAACGGCTTGTGGCCGTTGCAAAGCTCTTTAGACAATTTGTCCCTATCGTTTCATTTTTGCTATGGCTTTAGGCCGTTCTAATTGGCAATTGTACTTTCCTACCCCCTACCCGATCAAACCAGTACAATCCCTTTTCCCAAAACACACCGTGTTGTCCAAACCAGTATGCGCCCATTTCCCAAAACACATTATGTTGTCCAAAATAAAAAAAAGGAAAGCAAAAAACCTAACATCAACTCTCGATCCCGAATCGAATCTCATTTCTAGTCTGATTCCAAATTGAAGATTGCGATTTCAATCAAAGACCCTGATCTCTATTGACACAAGGTATGGAACTGTTCTTCGTTTCAATCATTTGTCGTCGATCCATTTTATTTTCTACCAATCTCGATTGACTCAAGATTGCGATTTGTTTTCTACCAATCTAAAGGGGAATCTGAAGATCCGTCGATTTTTCTCTAAAAGATTGCGCCCTTGCTTCTATATTTGCTAAATATGTCATTTATTAACTCATTACCATCAGAAACGATATATGTGAGACAACTTTGTCTCATGCTATTTTTGCCCTTAGATGAGATTTGTTTGTTTAGTATTATGCAAGTATGAGAGAACAATCTCAACATAAATTTATATGATGTGGTACTTTGATATGCCAAACATAAGCTAATAAGTTAGATAAAAATTTGTCGGTATGTTGACTACTTTACACATATTTAAACACATAATTAACTACCATGGTAAAACCGAAATTGAACATGGAAAAAAGAAATGAACATGTTGTCTATTTTGTTAATAAAATTACTTCTACCCAGATTAAATATATCATTTTAGATTTTAAGGGAACAAATATTTTTATGGATTTTAGCTTTTAAGCCAAATTCTGGCGCAAATCCTCACGTGATATAGCAGAACTGATTCAAACAATGCCAAATAATATTAAATTTTTAGATTGTGATGATTCCTAGAACTAGTTCTAGTAATTCCAAATAACTTTAATTTGTTTATTTTTAAGGGTTTATGGGTAATTCAAAGTTGGTGTATCCTCCTTAGCTCTTATTAAAAAGCTAGCTGTTAGCTAATATAATTTCAATTGCTGAAAGCATGAAATTCTTTGAGCAACTTCTGAAAATATGAGATTCAGGTAACACTATTGGTAAATGCCATAGTTTCAACCATTCATGTATTGATTAACATCTTATTCTCTTTGATTGTTATTACCATACAAGTAATATGAATCAACTGAGGAGTTTCTTTATAATAACCCTCTTATTCAAAGATATTATTAAGAACATGCTATGTTTTTATTAATTGGACACTAATGGATGGTGGGTATTATATATTATAAACAAGTGCAAAACCGTGCTACGCACACGGAAGTATTCATTTTTGTCTTCTTGATGATACATTGTATAAATTCTTTGCATGGTACCATAGATTATTTTAATAAAGTGTTGTAGATGATTGTAGTCTTTATAATTTAGAGTAGAAAAATAAATCTTAAAAATACATTTTTTTAAATATCAAATTGCCTTGAAACTTATTGAAGTGAAAATTCCTTTTGGCTATTGTCAAATTATAATTTACAAAGCATGGAAAATATTTTAATCATCATCTAACTTAAGTTCATAGGAAATCATGCAGGCACATAGAGTGTATTGCACAGGTAATATGCTTAAATGTTTCACAAACTAAAAAGATGTGTTCAATAACTATCTTGTTTTAGTTTTATTGCAATTGGTTCCCTAATTAGATTACCTTGGATCATTTTTAAATGTTGTGTGTTAATTTATGACACGATGGTTTCAAGTCCATACAATAACAATTTAGTAAACATCAAATAGAATTTCAGGTCCAAGGATGTAGTCTGTAGATTTAGTAGACAAATATTAATTTCAGCCCCAAAGTTTGTGTCCTTTAACACGTCAATTGTGACACGAATCTGCCCTATGCACACGGATCAATTCTTAACCTTTATAGTTGTTTCATGGGTATCAAAAATGTTAAGCGGATGGAACAACGAAGACATAGATTAGCGTACATCACCATTTAAACTCATCATTTAGAGTCTACATGAAACTTTATATGTAATGAAATAATTCATTAGTTAAGAAATCTGAATTTAACATACCATTAAATAGTTCGTGCACATCCCTTTAAAAACGTAATTTTATCACATGTAGAACAAATATGTAATAAAAAGCAACCTCCAACCTAGTAATATTAGTAATGCTTCATATGCTCTGATTTGTTAAACAACTGACATGTCTTTCAAGAATATTAGGATTTAGCACAATTGTTAATAAATACTCCATAACATAATCTGCAAAAATAATTAACGTACAACAAAGTTAACCCAATCTATGAAATGTTGGTTACTTGCAGTTTTGAGTTTTTTTTTTTGGAGCTGTTATGTGATATGTCAATGTTTTTTTTTTCTCATTTCTGGAAGTTTGACCAGAAGTTAGATTGTAATTGGATCTTGTATCTAAAGTGAGTGAATAAAATTTTTATAGTTGCCTTTCAAAAAAAAGTTAACCCAATCTAATTGATATTTACACAATAATCAAGCAAGCAAGTATCATAAATAATGAGAGCTTGAACTGAATTTACATGGTTTGGATCAAAATTTGATGTAATGGAAGAATCAAGCATAGCACACTTGGTCAGCATCAGATAACAAAACTACATTAACCGATTCAGCAGTTAACCCCTTTAAATAGGTAGTAAAAAAACAATAAGCAGTCGAATCTAAGTAACATAACACGCGAAGCATAATATATATTTTTAAGAAAGAATAATTTATTTTTAGAATAATGTATCACTTGTAAAAAAGCTAGATATCACAATGATAGTTAAAAGAACGAAGTTGTGATACCAGACAGAACTAAGTCTTGGCTTGAACTTTTACCCATTGATGACATCAAGAACAAAACCATTTCTATTTGGGTTCCAATCCATCATCTTTTCTGCAGCTTCTTTATTTACCGGTTTTGCTACTTTAATCAATTGTAAATCTGGGAAAGCTTGCAAAAAACATCTCAGCAGTAAATTAAACTGGGTATCCATCCTACACATTCTTGTTTGCATAAATTTACTGCTTGAATCCCGGATGATCTAGTAGCATCCTTATATATTTGATGTTGAAAAGGTAGTTTTCCCCTTAGTCCTTGTTGTCGGAGAAAATGGACCATAGTTTCAGTTGTGGATTTCGCCCTTAAATTCCTTCCTCATGATCAAATGCACCTTCAACAATTGCCTCTTCACTCCCAAGTTGCTTAAAGCGAGCGTTGTCAGAACTGGTAAAATAAATAAAAATATTAGTCATATTCGGAAAATTGGAATGGCTGTAAATTTAATGATGTTCTGAATTATGTAAAACAAACATCTAATTAGTTGGAAAATAAACCGACATTGTGTCTTGATGATTCAAACGAGAAAGGGTATATTTATGAATTTCACGAAAACGATGACTAAAACAATGAATGTTCATTCAAATATCAGATATATAACAAAAAGTGCATAGGGATGTATACAATTTCATTTGTATGAAATACAATAAAATATTCAAATTCAACAAATTAGTCCAAATATGAACATAGCAATATATGCATACTCCTGTTTATGTTTAGATATTTTCCTATGTTTTTCCTATTTAGAAAGTGAAGAAAATTGATGTGAGTTCACAGATTATGAATGTAGAATAAGCAAGGATGGGTATGAAAATGACATCAACACTTTCTATACATCTACCGAAATCCAATTATTATAATAGGAAGGAGGAAAATAATTTTTGATATTTTCTAGTTCTACAACAACGATAACATTCATGGTTTCGATCTGGTCGAATTCACTTGCCATGGTAGTATGTTATATACCACCAAACCTGTGTATATAAGTACCTCATTTCTAAAAAAAAAAATCTAGGGTGGGAAAGTCATGATATTTGTTGTCTTCTTACTCTTACCAACTTCTTTTTATTGTATTCATAGAAGCTAATAGATAGGGAAACTTCTCATTTCATGTTTTTTCATAAAATTGAAAACAGAAATATGATCAATGGAATACATCATAAATACCAAGATAAAAAATAACCGTCATATGCCATTAAACCAAGCAAGTAGGGAAGAACATTCAATTTTCTTTGGAGTAGGGAATGGATGAACAACTGCAAGGGCACTTCGGTAAATATAGCACTATCTGTTTCATTTGATTTGAGCAATCATAAAACTAAAAATATAAAGACCCTTATAGCTAAAATAATTTTTGAATAAGAAGTTTGTTTCTTCTAATAAACTTCTAGTAGGAGAAAGCTTTAAAAACATTCATCCATTTATGAAAATGTAATAACCCGGAAAATCTGGGCCAGTTTAAAATTTTTATTTTGGCAATTTTAGCGAATTTTGAATATTTAAAATGAATTATTTTAAATAATATCGAGAAAATTTATTTTGAATATAATTCGAACCTATATATTTATACGCGTCGTCGTTAGAATATAAATAATTATATATAATTATAAATAGAATTGAAAATGGCGCGGTAGTTCGATAATTCGATTTCAAACTTCAATTGAATGTACCGGGTGCAAAACAATCCGGATTTTAGTGAAACCAAAAACATTAGGATCTAATTGATGATATCTTTCCAACGAATCCGAAAAATCAAGATTTCATAGCGGGAATCAAAAGATATGTTCAATTGAAAATTTTGAATAGTCGCTATGGAATTCAGGCCCTTAAAAATAGGAATTTTGCAAACGACCTTGGATTTCGACGAAACCACTTTTGTTGGATCCGCAGTGTCAAGGTATTGCTAGGTTTCAAATTTCATAATTTTCTGAATCAATATGTGAGCGTGGCAAAGGAAAACGCGTTTGACCAGTTTCAGTTGATTTTAATCGACTGGAAATTGGCCATTTTTCCAACGGTCTCGGAATTCGACGAAACTAGTTTTGTTAGGACCGTATCGTCAATACGAAGCTAGAAAATATTTTTCTAGAATTTTTCTAGTTAGTATGTGACCCCGGTAATTTGAAATGTACGTTTAAAATTCAATATAATAATTTAAATGTAAATTTAACGGAAACAGATTCAAACAGTCGAATCAGCCTACGATACATATCCCATTGTGGTCGGAATGGGGGTAAAACGCTATGGACGACACGCGGTGGGTCTCGTTTCGTGGTCGTATGTGAAAGTCAACTTTTTGCAAAATAAAGTAATTTTAAAAAAAAATTATCTCTTTCCCCCTTTTTACTCTGCCCCCCCCCCCTTTTCCCCGTTCATTCGCTTCTGAAAAAAAAAAAAAAACGCGCGCTGTAGCCCTAAGCGATCCCCCCCCCCCCCCCACTGTCGCACCACCGCGTTAGCCACCGCCGCCCTCGCCTGACCCTCTCCTCCCCTGTTCGAAAGCCGCTAGAACCCAAACCCCGTTCCGCACACCCCCCCCCCCCCTTTTTGGATCGAACCCCGAAGACCCCCCCTTCCTCTCTCCCTTCGATTTGAAGACCACCCAAGTGCTGCTCCGACCAAGGCGGCGCCACCTCAGGCCACAGAGCCCCTCCCCCGACAGTCCTTCCCACAGTGAAACCCCCCTCCCTCAGTCGAACCACATTAAGTTTATTTTACTGTTTTTATTTAATTTAATTTAATACATGGTTTTAAAAATCAGGTTTTAAATTTTATAAATTGGTGAATAAAAATATAATTTTCATAATGTAGAAAGTGTAAAGATATAATCTTTATAATGTAGCATAGTAATAAAAATATGATTTTTATATTTTTAAAGTAATAAAAATATGATTTTTATATTTTTAAAGTATTAAAAATATAATCTTTACTATATAGCGATTATAAAAATATGATTTTTGGTTATGTAAAGAATTAGAAATATAATTTTTACATGATAGGAATATTAAAAATAGCATCTTTATATGTGTAGAAAAAATAAAAATGTAATTTTTATAATGATATATATGAAAAGGTTCGACCTTTATATTTGAAAAGATAAAATCTTTATATGTGAAAAGGCGAAGTCTTTATATGGAGAATAGCGAGATAAAAATAGAATTTTTATCCATATAGCAAAGTAAAAATTCGATTTTTATATATTGAATAGCAAAGTAAAAATTCGATTTTTATATATTGAATAGCAAAGTAAAAATTCGATTTTTACATATGTAGAGAATACGGGCAACGAAGATGACAATGGGCGAGAATGGCGATGATTTCTATCAAAGAAGAGTCAAGATGATTGGATAGCTATCTGTGAGAACTTCTCACTCTTTCAATTTCTTTTCTAATTATATATTTATACTAGGATGCAGATGGTGCTTAGTAGCACCCGACACAATCGTCCACAGACCATGGACTTGTTTGTTTGGTTGCATAAATTAATTAGATGATTTGATTTGAAATTGATTTGTTTGGTGAAATGGATGGATTGATTGATGTGTGAATGGCGTGGGCCTTCACTAGACCGGGGATAAGGCTAGGCCTCGTCCCGTTTCTAGTATCGTGCCGTTATGCCGCCGAAATTTCTAAAATATGTTAGAAAAATAAAAATATCATTTTATTTAAAGAATGAACTGAATAGAAATTCATATGTTAAAATAAAAGGTAGTATCGTTAAAAATATAATTTTTAACGTGAATATGAATATAGTGAAAGTGAATAAAATAAAATATTCATTTACAAACCGGACGGTTTGTTTATGTACACCTATTTGAAAGACATTGATTGGGACGATAAATTTTACACATCGCCCAACAGCACAAATAAAATATGTGTTTGATTGTTTGAAACCCCACACGGGTGTTGGGATGAAATTTGAAGTTCACTCATCCTGATTGATTAAATATGTCGATCGATTGATTGACGGGCTGTTATAAGCGTTGAATATCTATATTTGATGCTTATACAGTGTAGTGCACTTTGGTTGATGGTTGATTATTTTTCAATGCTATTATATGTGTATAATGTATGAAAATCCATATAATTAACATTATATGGTGATTGATTGGGCCTCATTCCAATTTAAAAAAATAAAGAATAATATATAATAAAGGTTCATGTGTTGACAGTACTCATCCATTGAGATTGGTCATGTGTTGAACGAAATATTTTAGTAATAAAATTTACATCTTTATCCATATAAAATAAAGGTTCATGTGTTGACAGTACTCATCCATTGAGATTGGTCATGTGTTGAACGAAATATTTTAGTAATAAAATTTACATCTTTATCCATATAAAATAAAGGTTCATGTGTTGACAGTAGTCATCCATTGATATTGGTCATGTGTTGAACGAAATATTTTGATAATAACAACTATTTTTGAAAAAGAAATATTTGAAATAGAATATTTGAAAATAGAAATTTATGAAGCCGTGTTGATTATATTGACGCCATTTTGACGTGAACGATATTTATATCGATTTTATTCATTTTGAAATGAATTGAATTGAAAACGATTTCGAAATGAATTGAATTGAAAACGATTTCGAAATGAATTGAATTGAAAACGATTTCGAAATGAAATGAATTGAAAACGATTTCGAAATGAATTGAATTGAAAACGATTTCGAAATGAATTTAATTGAAAACGATTTCGAAATGAATTGAATTGAAAACGATTTCGAAATGAAATGAATTGAAAACGATTTCGAAATGAAATGAATTGAAAACGATTTCGAAATGAATTGAAAACGAATTCAAATTGAATTGAAAGCAAATTGAAAGGAATTCAAATTGAATTGAAATTTGAATTGAATAGAAATGAATTTTAAAACGAATTTATAAAGAAGAATTCAATTTTGATTTGAATTGAAATGGAAGTTGAAATTGCTTTTGAAACGAATTTTAAAACTAATTATATAATTCGTTTTAAATAGAAATCAACGAAATATATATTATATATATTATATATATAATATAATGGCCTGAATAGAACGCGCCGCGCCGCGGAAGTTCGTGAATTTCGACCATTTATTTCAAACGGACATTTCGGGAGATCCGACCGTCGGATTCTCCTAAAACCGGAACCGTTGGATTCGTATCGAAAAGAGCTTTCTAACGAATATTAGAAATTAGAAATCTAACGGTTGGATTTGGAGATACGTCCAAATCAAATTCGAAAAAGGTCGCTGTAAGTGCAGTTCGATGGCCGTTGAAGGAAATCGACTGTACGGGCCTTGATAAAATTATTAAAAATAGTAATAACTTGTGTAAAATCATAAGAAATGATTTGTGAAGATTTGGGATGAAAAACTCCATATTTGAAAAGATAAAAATAGATTTTTATCGAAATGAACTAGTTTTGAACTAGGAATATAATTCTATTTATTTTTAAATAAATAAATTGAATTTGAAAAGGGTTTTAAAAATAACTAGAATTTCCAATGATTGCGTTGGAGTGGATTTGAATCGAAATTGTCTTCGGAATATTTCGATGTTGGAATTCGTGATTATACAGATGTTGTTATGAAAATTTGAAAGATATATATTTATATCGTTATTTCCAATATGACATTTGTTAATCGTAGAATTTGATATTGAATATAAGCCGATATATTTTCTATTCAGAGCCTTATATTGAATATCAAATGTGATTTGGGTTTGTCGTGAATGGTGTCTTCACTAACACTGTTCTTGAACCCAGTTGAGAAAAGATTAAATCTTTTTATTTAGATTTAATGAAGTGTACCAATTAAACAATATTTAATTGGAATTGAATCGATATTGATTTTTGGGTTTATCGTGGACAGTGTTTTAAATAACACTCGTTCTTTAACCCGATAATTAATGGAATGTGATTTTGGGTTTATCGTGAACCGTGTTTTAAATGACACTGATTCTTTAACCCAGTCGAAGATTAAAACTAAATGGAGTTTTTATGAATCTTTAATTAGATTGAAATGATCGAAAATGGAGTATCACCAGTTTTGCTCCAGGCGATAGTTAAATCTTTAATTAGATTTGAACGTGAAATGGTAACTGAATTTACCGATAACACTGTGGTGTTAGATATGAAGTATCACCAGTTTTACTTCATGGGATGAATAGGTTGGGATGGGGAAATTAAAATAAATGATTACTTCGGTAAGGTTCGCTAATCCCGACTAGTTTGAATTGAGATTCAAAAATAGAATAAAGAATAAATTCAAGGAATTTATCTTGGATAAAATTAATGGGGACCTTTCCCTATGAATGTGAAATTTAGAAACTAACTGTCGGTTAGCCAAGCAGAATGTTTTTCTGGATATTGATCTGATGTTGGTTTCGGCCTTCGGGGTTAATATTTGGGAAATTATTCTCTTGATTAATTTACGGTTAGTGACTGATGAATTGGAATGAGGCGTATGTTGTGTTTGTGTAACACTTATTTAAAATATACGCGAGTTATTCGGAAAGACCGGGTTTATCCCATTCTGAATAACTGATATGACGATAAGTCGAAGATGAAGACGATGGTCGAAGACCGGAAGTCTTCACGTCGTTTGGGTGATTACTGATGATCTTGATTGGGCTGTACACCCAAGAAGATGGAAACAGTTAGGGATCGTCCAGACGTACTTGGAGATCGATGGATATGCGGGGTACTAGGTGCCTCCGGTTTCGTTCAGACCCAGAACGGACTTGTAAATGGACTGTGTGTCTGACATTGGAATTTGGCCCGTGTGATTGATCTCTATTAAATATATATCTGTTTGGCGGCGGAGAATTTATTCTCTTGCTTAACGCCCTTCTCTGAGACGTACGAGCTCAGGGGTTATATATTGATGGATATCAAACGCATGGAGTGAATTGCCTGTGTGGCATGCCTAAGTGGCAATTGATCGAGGCTTCTGTTGAAAAGCAAAGTCTTGTGGTGATGATCAAAGCACGGCCTTTGTGGCGTAGCTTTGTGTAACGTTTACTTCGCGAGTTTCGCACCCCGGTTGTGAACCAAAAACGGGAGAGGACCTCAGGGAGGGCATGCGTTTCCTTCTAGCTAGGGTGGGGTCAGTGACCTACCAGCCCTGACATTTATATACTTTTCACCTGTGTGGTTGTTGCTGTTGCGAGGCGCCTCGGTTTGATCGGACGATCCGGGTCCGATGGAGTCATTCGTTGGCTCATTGACGCCCCAAAGGGCGGGGAAACGCAGTGTTCAGGAATTTTAATCCACATCGGTGGACCGGCCCTGACGATCCAAGGGTCACTCGAGTTCTGATCCTGAGACACGGGCTAGAGCGTCTCGAATCGGTTGAGGACTATCTTTTGCCTCGGTTCATAGATGGAAATCCAATTTCCAAATACGTGACATTTGCGGTTTTAATTGTAGAACTAGTATGGCGACATGATATATGGTACCCATGCCGCCTATGATTGATACTTATGATTTGAAGTTGTTTTATACACTATGCACTTATAATAGTATCAAATGATTTGTTTTAAACGTATCAAGCATTCTTTGGCTGTTATAAGGGAAAACCCTATCCCCCGGCTTGCGTTGTATTGTGTGATAGGACCTGGGTCTTATAACAGCTTCATTTTTCTTTATTTAGCATTGCGTTGTTTGTTTTATGCACTGGTATTCTTGGGAGGAAACCCGTTCCGTGTTATACGGCGTGGTCCCTTGATTAACCTAACTTTAAAAATAAAGATTAACTGTTTTAGTTCTCACACCAGTCACATGACGGACCTGGAGTTTATTGTTTTGACCTAAACTCTGGGTGTCCCTATTTTGACACGGGCAGCTAGTAGTTTTGGTTTTGCAGATTTATATTCACAGGATCCTGGTTTACAGCTGGAACGATATCCGGAAAGCTTTGTATCCGTATATCTCCTTCTAGTTGTGTATTGTATTATTTTCCGCTGCGATGTATTTAAATGTAATTTAAATCTCTGATATTTCTGTTTAATATTCATTTATACTCTGTATATTCTTGTAATCTGATGCATTGTTGTGATATACAGTGAAATGTTCTTTTGTAAGCGTTCTGTTGTGGCTTGTTCTCAAACTATCCGACACCTTCCTTTACGGGGAAGTTACGGGTCTTCACAGTTGGTATCAGAGCTTTGGTTTACAAAGCTCAGAGAATAAGACACATTAGAACCATACGAAAGAATTCATCAGAATTGGATTAGTAATATCCAACGAGGATGACTCGTTAGAGATGGGATCAGTAGTATCCTAGAACGAGTGTGAAGAGTATATTTTTAAAGTGAAAACAAATTTTGTTTTGAAAACTTAAATCAATTATTCGTAGTTGATTATTTATTTGTATTGATTTGGACAGTCCAGTATATAAAGAATTGGCATATACGCCTTGCAAACGTATATTCAAAGTTTTAATATATTGGATAGATATAGCATCACACTCTAGTCGCCCGGAGAGAATTCTGATGATTGATGCATCATCATCAGAATTTATGTTCGAGTGACGAAAGTGAGATTTCTATATATTTCCTATTGACTGGTGTAAGAACCAAAATTAGATAGGGCTTATTGTTGTGATTTGGCATCAAAAATCTGATTTTTGTATATGTATCAAAATTATGAATTTGAAACGTCAATCCACTAATTGATTGATGTTTGTGTTGTTTGTTTAATTGTTTGATAATTTTGAACCACTACACCTAATTGTATCAAATATTGAAGTATATTGAAAATTGGTTGCATTTGCTTGCATATACATATACTTACATTGAACAGGTCATAGCAAGGAGGCTAGAGCCGAAGAATAAAATTTGTTTGCCCGATAAATAGGTACATGTTTACTACATAATTTACTGTTTTGTTTGGGTGATGATGATTTTATGAGCCTATTGGCTAGCCGCTTGGGTTTTTCTTTTTCTTTTTGAGATTAGAAGGACCGGGGAAGCTATTTGAAATTCCCCGATGCTCCCGGTGCAGGGGAGGTTATGGCGAAATTTTTCAAAAATTTAGGGTGTTAGCCAAATTTTTGAAATTTTGAAAATTCTCAGAAACTAAAGAGTTGGAGAACGGAAGCCAAATCGAACGTAGGGCTGAATAATCAAACCACTTTTGACTTTGTTCCTTTTCGGGGATGAAAGTTTTAAGTGGGGGAGATTGTAATAACCCGGAAAATCTGGGCCAGTTTAAAATTTTTATTTTGGCAATTTTAGCGAATTTTGAATATTTAAAATGAATTATTTTAAATAATATCGAGAAAATTTATTTTGAATATAATTCGAACGTATATATGTATACGCGTCGTCGTTAGAATATAAATAATTATATATAATTATAAATAGAATTGAAAATGGCGCGGTAGTTCGATAATTCGATTTCAAACTTCAATTGAATGTACCGGGTGCAAAACAATCCAGATTTTAGTGAAACCAAAAAAATTAGGATCTAATTGATGATATCTTTCCAACGAATCCGAAAAATCAAGATTTCATAGCGGGAATCAAAAGATATGTTCAATTGTAAATTTTGAATAGTCGCTATGGAATTCAGGCCCTTAAAAATAGGAATTTTGCAAACGACCTCGGATTTCGACGAAACCACTTTTGTTGGATCCGCAGTGTCAAGTTATTGCTAGGTTTCAAATTTCATAATTTTCTGAATCAATATGTGAGCGTGGCAAAGGAAAACGCGTTTGACCAGTTTCAGTTGATTTTAATCGACTGGAAATTGGCCATTTTTCCAACGGTCTCGGAATTCGACGAAACTAGTTTTGTTAGGACCGTATCGTCAATACGAAGCTAGAAAATATTTTTCTAGAATTTTTCTAGTTAGTATGTGACCCCGGTAATTTGAAATGTACGTTTAAAATTCAATATAATAATTTAAATGTAAATTTAACGGAAACTGATTCAAACAGTCGAATCAGCCTACGATACATATCCCATTGTGTTCGGAATGGGGGTAAAACGCTATGGACGACACGCGGTGGGTCTCGTTTCGTGGTCGTATGTGAAAGTCAACTTTTTGCAAAAAATAGTAATTAAAAAAAATAAAAAAATAATAATAATATCTCTTTCCCCCTTTTTACTCTGGCCCCCCTTTTCCCCGTTCATTCGCTTCTGGAAAAAAAAATGCGCGCTGTAGCCCTAAGCGATCGCCCCTCCCCCCCCCCCCCACTGACGCACCACCGCGTTAGCCACCGCCGCCCTCCCCAAGATCGCCGCCCTCGCCTGACCCTCTCCTCCCCTGTTCGAAAGCCGCCAGAACCCAAACCCCGTTCCGCACACCCCCCTCTTTTTGGATCGAACCCCGAAGACCCCCCCCCCCTTTCCTCTCTCCCTTCGATTTGAAGACCACCCAAGTGCTGCTCCGACCAAGGCGGCGCCACCTCAGGCCACAGAGCCCCTCCCCCGACAGTCCTTCCCGCAGTGAAACCCCCCTCCCTCAGTCGAACCACAGTAAGTTTATTTTACTGTTTTTATTTAATTTAATTTAATACGTGGTTTTAAAAATCAGGTTTTAAATTTTATAAATTGGTGAATAAAAATATAATTTTCATAATGTAGAAAGTGTAAAGATATAATCTTTATAATGTAGCATAGTAATAAAAATATGATTTTTATATTTTTAAAGTATTAAAAATATAGTCTTTACTATATAGCGATTATAAAAATATGATTTTTGGTTATGTAAAGAATTAGAAATATAATTTTTACATGATAGGAATATTAAAAATAGCATCTTTATATGTGTAGAAAAAATAAAAATGTGATTTTTATAATGATATATATGAAAAGGTTCGACCTTTATATTTGAAAAGATAAAATCTTTATATGTGAAAAGGCGAAGTCTTTATATGGAGAATAGCGAGATAAAAATAGAATTTTTATCCATATAGCAAAGTAAAAATTCGATTTTTATATATTGAATAGAAAAGTAAAAAATTCGATTTTTATATATTGAATAGCAAAGTAAAAATTCGATTTTTATATATTGAATAGCAAAGTAAAAATTCGATTTTTACATATGTAGAGAATACGGGCAACGAAGATGACAATGGGCGAGAATGGCGATGATTTCTATCAAAGAAGAGTCAAGATGATTGGATAGCTATCTGTGAGAACTTATCACTCTTTCAATTTCTTTTCTAATTATATATTTATACTAGGATGCAGACGGTGCTTAGTAGCACCCGACACAATCGTCCACAGACCATGGACTTGTTTGTTTGGTTGCATAAATTAATTAGATGATTTGATTTGAAATTGATTTGTTTGGTGAAATGGATGGATTGATTGATGTGTGAATGGCGTGGGCCTTCACTAGACCGGGGATAAGGCTAGGCCTCGTCCCGTTTCTAGTATCGTGCCGTTATGCCGCCGAAATTTTCTAAAATATGTTAGAAAAATAAAAATATCATTTTATTTAAAGAATGAACTGAATAGAAATTCATATGTTAAAATAAAAGGTAGTATCGTTAAAAATATAATTTTTAACGTGAATATGAATATAGTGAAAGTGAATAAAATAAAATATTCATTTACAAACCGGACGGTTTGTTTATGTACACCTATTTGAAAGACATTGATTGGGACGATAAATTTTACACATCGCCCAACAGCACAAATAAAATATGTGTTTGATTGTTTGAAACCCCACACGGGCGTTGGGATGAAATTTGAAGTTCACTCATCCTGATTGATTAAATATGTCGATCGATTGATTGACAGGCTGTTATAAGCGTTGAATATCTATATTTGATGCTTATACAGTGTAGTGCACTTTGGTTGATGGTTGATTATTTTTCAATGCTATTATATGTGTGTAATGTATGAAAATCCATATAATTAACATTATATGGTGATTGATTGGGCCTCATTCCAATTTAAAAAAATAAAGAATAATATATAATAAAGGTTCATGTGTTGACAGTACTCATCCATTGAGATTGGTCATGTGTTGAACGAAATATTTTAGTAATAAAATTTACATCTTTATCCATATAAAATAAAGGTTCATGTGTTGACAGTACTCATCCATTGAGATTGGTCATGTGTTGAACGAAATATTTTAGTAATAAAATTTACATGTTTATCCATATAAAATAAAGTTTCATGTGTTGACAGTACTCATCCATTGATATTGGTCATGTGTTGAACGAAATATGTTGATAATAACAACTATTTTTGAAAAAGAAATATTTGAAATAGAATATTTGAAAATAGAAATTTATGAAGCCGTGTTGATTAGATTGACGCCATTTTGACGTGAACGATATTTATATCGATTTTATTCATTTTGAAATGAATTGAATTGAAAACAATTTCGAAATGAATTGAATTGAAAACGATTTCGAAATGAAATGAATTGAAAACGATTTTGAAATGAATTGAATTGAAAACGATTTCGAAATGAATTGAATTGAAAACGATTTCGAAATGAATTGAATTGAAAACGATTTCGAAATGAAATGAATTGAAAATGATTTCGAAATGAAATGAATTGAAAACGATTTCGAAATGAATTGAAAACGAATTCAAATTGAATTGAAAGCAAATTGAAATGAATTCAAATTGAATTGAAATTTGAATTGAATAGAAATGAATTTTAAAACGAAATTATAAAGAAGAATTCAATTTTGATTTGAATTGAAATGGAAGTTGAAATTGCTTTTGAAACGAATTTTAAAACTAATTATATAATTCGTTTTAAATAGAAATCGACGAAATATATATTATATATATTATATATATAATATAATGGCCTGAATAGAACGCGCCGCACCGCGGCAGTTCGTGAATTTCGACCATTTATTTCAAACGGACATTTCGGGAGATCCGACCGTCGGATTCTCCTAAAACCGGAACCGTTGGGTTCCTATCGAAAAGAGCTTTCTAACGAATATTAGAAATTAGAAATCTAACGGTTGGATTTGGAGATACGTCCAAATCAAATTCGAAAAAGGTCGCTGTAAGTGCAGTTCGATGGCCGTTGATGGAAATCGACTGTACGGGCCTTGATAAAATTATTAAAAGTAGTAATAATTTGTGTAAAATCATAAGAAATGATTTGTGAAGATTTGGGATGAAAAACTCCATATTTGAAAAGATAAAAATAGATTTTTATCGAAATGAACTAGTTTTGAACTAGGAATATAATTCTATTTATTTTTAAATAAATAAATTGAATTTGAAAAGGGTTTTAAAAATAACTAGAATTTCCAATGGTTGCGTTGGAGTGGATTTGAATCGAAATTGTCTTCGGAATATTTCGATGTTGGAAATCGTGATTATACAGATGTTGTTATGAAAATTTGAAAGATATATATTTATATCGTTATTTCCAATATGACATTTGTTAATCGTAGAATTTGATATTGAATATAAGCCGATATATTTTCTATTCAGAGCCTTATATTGAATATCAAATGTGATTTGGGTTTGTCGTGAATCGTGTCTTCACTAACACTGTTCTTGAACCCAGTTGAGAAAAGATTAAATCTTTTTATTTAGATTTAATGAAGTGTACCAATTAAACAATATTTAATTGGAATTGAATCGATATTGATTTTTGGGTTTATCGTGGACAGTGTTTTAAATAACACTCGTTCTTTAACCCGATAATTAATGGAATGTGATTTTGGGTTTATCGTGAACCGTGTTTTAAATGACACTGATTCTTTAACCCAGTCGAAGATTAAAACTAAATGGAGTTTTAATGAATCTTTAATTAGATTGAAATGATCGAAAATGGAGTATCACCAGTTTTGCTCCAGGCGATAGTTAAATCTTTAATTAGATTTGAACGTGAAATGGTAATTGAATTTACCGATAACACTGTGGTGTTAGATATGAAGTATCACCAGTTTTACTTCATGGGATGAATAGGTTGAGATGGGGAAATTAAAATAAATGATTACTTCGGTAAGGTTCGCTAATCCCGACTAGTTTGAATTGAGATTCAAAAATAGAATAAAGAATAAATTCAAGGAATTTATCTTGGATAAAATTAATGGGGACCTTTCCCTATGAATGTGAAATTTAGAAACTAACTGTCGGTTAGCCAAGCAGAATGGTTTTCTGGATATTGATCTGATGTTGGTTTCGGCCTTCGGGGTTAATATTTGGGAAATTATTCTCTTGATTAATTTACGGTTAGTGACTGGTGAATTGAAATGAGGCGTATGTTGTGTTTGTGTAACACTTATTTAAAATATACGCGAGTTATTCGGAAAGACCGGGTTTATCCCATTCTGAATAACTGATACGACGATAAGTCGAAGATGAAGACGATGGTCGAAGACCGGAAGTCTTCACGTCGTTTGGGTGATTACTGATGATCTTGATTGGGCTGTACACCCAAGAAGATGGAAACAGTTAGTGATCGTCCAGACGTACTTGGAGATCGATGGATATGCGGGGTACTAGGTGCCTCCGGTTTCGTTCAGACCCAGAACGGACTTGTAAATGGACTGTGTGTCTGACATTGGAATTTGGCCCGTGTGATTGATCTCTATTAAATATATATCTGTTTGGCGGCGGAGAATTTATTCTCTTGCTTAACGCCCTTCTCTGAGACGTACGAGCTCAGGGGTTATATATTGATGGATATCAAACGCATGGAGTGAATTGCCTGTGTGGCATGCCTAAGTGGCAATTGATCGAGGCTTCTGTTGAAAAGCAAAGTCTTGTGGTGATGATCAAAGCACGGCCTTTGTGGCGTAGCTTTGTGTAACGTTTACTTCGCGAGTTTCGCACCCCGGTTGTGAACCAAAAACGGGAGAGGACCTCAGGGAGGGCATGCGTTTCCTTCTAGCTAGGGTGGTGTCAGTGACCTACCAGCCCTGACATTTATATACTTTTCACCTGTGTGGTTGTTGCTGTTGCGAGGCGCCTCGGTTTGATCGGACGATCTGGGTCCGATGGAGTCATTCGTTGGCTCATTGACGCCCCAAAGGGCGGGGAAACGCAGTCTTCAGGAATTTTAATCCATATCGGTGGACCGGCCCTGACGATCCAAGGGTCACTCGAGCTCTGATCCTGAGACACGGGCTAGAGCGTCTCGAATCGGTTGAGGACTATCTTTTGCCTCGGTTCATAGATGGAAATCCAATTTCCAAATACGTGACATTTGCGGTTTTAATTGTAGAACTAGTATGGCGACATGATATATGGTACCCATGTCGCCTATGATTGATACTTATGATTTGAAGTTGTTTTATACACTATGCACTTATAATAGTATCAAATGATTTGTTTTAAACGTATCAAGCATTCTTTGGCTGTTATAAGGGAAAACCCTATCCCCCGGCTTGCGTTGCATTGTGTGATAGGACCTGGGTCTTATAACAGCTTCATTTTTCTTTATTTAGCATTGCGTTGTTTGTTTTATGCACTGGTATTCTTGGGAGGAAACCCGTTCCGTGTTATACGGCGTGGTCCCTTGATTTACCTAACTTTAAAAATAAAGATTAACTGTTTTAGTTCTCACACCAGTCACATGACGGACCTGGAGTTTATTGTTTTGACCTAAACTCTGGGTGCCCCTATTTTGACACGGGCAGCTAGTAGTTTTGGTTTTGCAGATTTATATTCACAGGATCCTGGTTTACAGCTGGAACGATATCCAGAAAGCTTTGTATCCGTATATCTCCTTCTAGTTGTGTATTGTATTATTTTCCGCTGCGATGTATTTAAATGTAATTTAAATCTCTGATATTTCTGTGTAATATTCATTTATACTCTATATATTCTTGTAATCTGATGCATTGTTGTGATATACAGTGAAATGTTCTTTTGTAAGCGTTCTGTTGTGGCTTGTTCTCAAACTATCCGACACCTTCCTTTACGGGGAGGTTACGGGTCTTCACAGTTGGTATCAGAGCTTTGGTTTACAAAGCTCAGAGAACAAGACAAATTAGAACCATACGAAAGAATTCATCAGAATTGGATTAGTAATATCCAACGAGGATGACTCGTTAGAGATGGGATCAGTAGTATCCTAGAACGAGTGTGAAGAGTATATTTTTAAAGTGAAAACAAATTTTGTTTTGAAAACTTAAATCAATTATTCGTAGTTGATTATTTATTTGTATTGATTTGGACAGTCCAGTATATAAAGAATTGGCATATACGCCTTGCAAACGTATATTCAAAGTTTTAATATATTGGATAGATATAGCATCACACTCTAGTCGCCCGGAGAGAATTCTGATGATTGATGCATCATCATCAGAATTTATGTTCGAGTGACGAAAGTGAGATTTCTATATATTTCCTATTGACTGGTGTGAGAACCAAAATTAGATAGGGCTTATTGTTGTGATTTGGCATCAAAAATCTGATTTTTGTATATGTATCAAAATTATGAATTTGAAACGTTAATCCACTAATTGATTGATGTTTGTGTTGTTTGTTTAATTGTTTGATAATTTTGAACCACTACGCCTAATTGTATCAAATATTGAAGTATATTGAAAATTGGTTGCATTTGCTTGCATATACATATACTTACATTGAACAGGTCATAGCAAGGAGGCTAGAGCCGAAGAATAAAATTTGTTTGCCCGACAAATAGGTACATGTTTACTACATAATTTACTGTTTTGTTTGGGTGATGATGATTTTATGAGCCTATTGGCTAGCCGCTTGGCTTTTTCTTTTTCTTTTTGAGATTAGAAGGACCGGGGAAGCTATTTGAAATTCCCCGATGCTCCCGGTGTAGGGGAGGTTATGGCGAAATTTTTCAAAAATTTAGGGTGTTAGCCAAATTTTTGAAATTTTGAAAATTCTCAGAAACTAAAGAGTTGGAGAACGGAAGCCAAATCGAACGTAGGGCTGAATAATCAAACCACTTTCGACTTTGTTCCTTTTCGGGGACGAAAAGTTTTAAGTGGGGGAGATTGTAATAACCCGGAAAATCTGGGCCAGTTTAAAATTTTTATTTTGGCAATTTTAGCGAATTTTGAATATTTAAAATGAATTATTTTAAATAATATCGAGAAAATTTATTTTGAATATAATTCGAATGTATATATTTATACGCGTCGTCGTTAGAATATAAATAATTATATATAATTATAAATAGAATTGAAAATGGCGCGGTAGTTCGATAATTCGATTTCGAACTTCAATTGAATGTACCGGGTGCAAAACAATCCGGATTTTAGTGAAACCAAAAACATTAGGATCTAATTGATGATATCTTTCCAACGAATCCGAAAAATCAAGATTTCATAGCGGGAATCAAAAGATATGTTCAATTGAAAATTTTGAATAGTCGCTATGGAATTCAGGCCCTTAAAAATAGGAATTTTGCAAACGACCTCGGATTTCGACGAAACCACTTTTGTTGGATCCGCAGTGTCAAGTTATTGCTAGGTTTCAAATTTCATAATTTTCTGAATCAATATGTGAGCGTGGCAAAGGAAAACGCGTTTGACCAGTTTCAGTTGATTTTAATCGACTGGAAATTGGCCATTTTTCCAACGGTCTCGGAATTCGACGAAACTAGTTTTGTTAGGACCGTATCGTCAATACGAAGCTAGAAAATATTTTTCTAGAATTTTTCTAGTTAGTATGTGACCCCGGTAATTTGAAATGTACGTTTAAAATTCAATATAATAATTTAAATGTAAATTTAAAGGAAACTGATTCAAACAGTCGAATCAGCCTACGATACATATCCCATTGTGTTCGGAATGGGGGTAAAACGCTATGGACGACACGCGGTGGGTCTCGTTTCGTGGTCGTATGTGAAAGTCGACTTTTTGCAAAATAAAGTAATTAAAAAAAATAAAATAATAATAATAATATCTCTTTCCCCCTTTTTACTCTGGCCCCCCCTTTTCCCCGTTCATTCGCTTCTAGAAAAAAAAAACGCGCGCTGTAGCCCTAAGCGATCGCCCCCCCCCCCCTTGTCGCACCACCGCGTTAGCCACCGCCGCCCTCCCCAAGATCGCCGCCCTCGCCTGACCCTCTCCTCCCCTGTTCGAAAGCCGCCAGAACCCAAACCCCGTTCCGCACACCCCCCCTTTTTGGATCGAACCCCGAAGACCCCCCCCCCCCCCTTCCTCTCTCCCTTCGATTTGAAGACCACCCAAGTGCTGCTCCGACCAAGGCGGCGCCACCTCAGGCCACAGAGCCCCTCCCCCGACAGTCCTTCCCGCAGTTAAACCCCCCTCCCTCAGTCGAACCACAGTAAGTTTGTTTTACTGTTTTTATTTAATTTAAATTAATACGTGGTTTTAAAAATCAGGTTTTAAATTTTATAAATTGGTGAATAAAAATATAATTTTCATAATGTAGAAAGTGTAAAGATATAATCTTTATAATGTAGCATAGTAATAAAAATATGATTTTTATATTTTTAAAGTATTAAAAATATAGTCTTTACTATATAGCGATTATAAAAATATGATTTTTGGTTATGTAAAGAATTAGAAATATAATTTTTACATGATAGGAATATTAAAAATAGCATCTTTACATGTGTAGAAAAAATAAAAATGTGATTTTTATAATGATATATATGAAAAGGTTCGACCTTTATATTTGAAAAGATAAAATCTTTATATGTGAAAAGGCGAAGTCTTTATATGGAGAATAGCGAGATAAAAATAGAATTTTTATCCATATAGCAAAGTAAAAATTCGATTTTTATATATTGAATAGAAAAGTAAAAATTCGATTTTTATATATTGAATAGCAAAGTAAAAATTCGATTTTTATATATTGAATAGCAAAGTAAAAATTCGATTTTTACATATGTAGAGAATACGGGCAACGAAGATGACAATGGGCGAGAATGGCGATGATTTCTATCAAAGAAGAGTCAAGATGATTGGATAGCTATCTGTGAGAACTTCTCACTCTTTCAATTTCTTTTCTAATTATATATTTATACTAGGATGCAGACGGTGCTTAGTAGCACCCGACACAATCGTCCACAGACCATGGACTTGTTTGTTTGGTTGCATAAATTAATTAGATGATTTGATTTGAAATTGATATGTTTGGTGAAATGGATGGATTGATTGATGTGTGAATGGCGTGGGCCTTCACTAGACCGGGGATAAGGCTAGGCCTCGTCCCGTTTCTAGTATCGTGTCGTTATGCCGCCGAAATTTTCTAAAATATGTTAGAAAAATAAAAATATCATTTTATTTAAAGAATGAACTGAATAGAAATTCATATGTTAAAATAAAAGGTAGTATCGTTAAAAATATAATTTTTAACGTGAATATGAATATAGTGAAAGTGAATAAAATAAAATATTCATTTACAAACCGGACGGTTTGTTTATGTACACCTATTTGAAAGACATTGATTGGGACGATAAATTTTACACATCGCCCAATTGCACAAATAAAATATGTGTTTGATTGTTTGAAACCCCACACGGGTGTTGGGATGAAATTTGAAGTTCACTCATCCTGATTGATTAAATATGTCGATCGATTGATTGACAGGCTGTTATAAGCGTTGAATATCTATATTTGATGCTTATACATTGTAGTGCACTTTGGTTGATGGTTGATTATTTTTCAATGCTATTATATGTGTGTAATGTATGAAAATCCATATAATTAACATTATATGGTGATTGATTGGGCCTCATTCCAATTTAAAAAAATAAAGAATAATATATAATAAAGGTTCATGTGTTGACAGTACTCATCCATTGAGATTGGTCATGTGTTGAACGAAATATTTTAGTAATAAAATTTACATCTTTATCCATATAAAATAAAGGTTCATGTGTTGACAGTACTCATCCATTGAGATTGGTCATGTGTTGAACAAAATATTTTAGTAATAAAATTTACATCTTTATCCATATAAAATAAAGTTTCATGTGTTGACAGTACTCATCCATTGATATTGGTCATGTGTTGAACGAAATATTTTGATAATAACAACTATTTTTGAAAAAGAAATATTTGAAATAGAATATTTGAAAATAGAAATTTATGAAGCCGTGTTGATTAGATTGACGCCATTTTGACGTGAACGATATTTATATCGATTTTATTCATTTTGAAATGAATTGAATTGAAAACGATTTCGAAATGAATTGAATTGAAAACGATTTCGAAATGAAATGAATTGAAAACGATTTTGAAATGAATTGAATTGAAAACGATTTCGAAATGAATTGAATTGAAAACGATTTCGAAATGAATTGAATTGAAAACGATTTCGAAATGAAATGAATTGAAAACGATTTCGAAATGAAATGAATTGAAAACGATTTCGAAATGAATTGAAAACGAATTCAAATTGAATTGAAAGCAAATTGAAATGAATTCAAATTGAATTGAAATTTGAATTGAATAGAAATGAATTTTAAAACGAATTTATAAAGAAGAATTCAATTTTGATTTGAATTGAAATGGAAGTTGAAATTGCTTTTGAAACGAATTTTAAAACTAATTATATAATTCGTTTTAAATAGAAATCGACGAAATATATATTATATATATTATATATATAATATAATGGCCTGAATAGAACGCGCCGCGCCGCGGCAGTTCGTGAATTTCGACCATTTATTTCAAACGGACATTTCGGGAGATCCGACCGTCGGATTCTCCTAAAACCGGAACCGTTTGGTTCGTATCGAAAAGAGCTTTCTAACGAATATTAGAAATTAGAAATCTAACGGTTGGATTTGGAGATACGTCCAAATCAAATTCGAAAAAGGTCGCTGTAAGTGCAGTTCGATGGCCGTTGATGGAAATCGACTGTACGGGCCTTGATAAAATTATTAAAAGTAGTAATAATTTGTGTAAAATCATAAGAAATGATTTGTGAAGATTTGGGATGAAAAACTCCATATTTGAAAAGATAAAAATTGATTTTTATCGAAATGAACTAGTTTTGAACTAGGAATATAATTCTATTTATTTTTAAATAAATAAATTGAATTTGAAAAGGGTTTTAAAAATAACTAGAATTTCCAATGATTGCGTTGGAGTGGATTTGAATCGAAATTGTCTTCGGAATATTTCGATGTTGGAATTCGTGATTATACAGATGTTGTTATGAAAATTTGAAAGATATATATTTATATCGTTATTTCCAATATGACATTTGTTAATCGTAGAATTTGATATTGAATATAAGCCGATATATTTTCTATTCAGAGCCTTATATTGAATATCAAATGTGATTTGGGTTTGTCGTGAATGGTGTCTTCACTAACACTGTTCTTGAACCCAGTTGAGAAAAGATTAAATATTTTTATTTAGATTTAATGAAGTGTACCAATTAAACAATATTTAATTGGAATTGAATCGATATTGATTTTTGGGTTTATCGTGGACAGTGTTTTAAATAACACTCGTTCTTTAACCCGATAATTAATGGAATGTGATTTTGGGTTTATCGTGAACCGTGTTTTAAATGACACTGATTCTTTAACCCAGTCGAAGATTAAAACTAAATGGTGTTTTAATGAATCTTTAATTAGATTGAAATGATCGAAAATGGAGTATCACCAGTTTTGCTCCAGGCGATAGTTAAATCTTTAATTAGATTTGAACGTGAAATGGTAATTGAATTTACCGATAACACTGTGGTGTTAGATATGAAGTATCACCAGTTTTACTTCATGGGATGAATAGGTTAGGATGGGGAAATTAAAATAAATGATTACTTCGGTAAGGTTCGCTAATCCCGACTAGTTTGAATTGAGATTCAAAAATAGAATAAAGAATAAATTCAAGGAATTTATCTTGGATAAAATTAATGGGGACCTTTCCCTATGAATGTGAAATTTAGAAACTAACTGTCGGTTAGCCAAGCAGAATGGTTTTCTGGATATTGATATGATGTTGGTTTCGGCCTTCGGGGTTAATATTTGGGAAATTATTCTCTTGATTAATTTACGGTTAGTGACTGATGAATTGGAATGAGGCGTATGTTGTGTTTGTGTAACACTTATTTAAAATATACGCGAGTTATTCGGAAAGACCGGGTTTATCCCATTCTGAATAACTGATACGACGATAAGTCGAAGATGAAGACGATGGTCGAAGACCGGAAGTCTTCACGTCGTTTGGGTGATTACTGATGATCTTGATTGGGCTGTACACCCAAGAAGATGGAAACAGTTAGGGATCGTCCAGACGTACTTGGAGATCGATGGATATGCGGGGTACTAGGTGCCTCCGGTTTCGTTCAGACCCAGAACGGACTTGTAAATGGACTGTGTGTCTGACATTGGAATTTGGCCCGTGTGATTGATCTCTATTAAATATATATCTGTTTGGCGGCGGAGAATTTATTCTCTTGCTTAACGCCCTTCTCTGAGACGTACGAGCTCAGGGGTTATATATTGATGGATATCAAACGCATGGAGTGAATTGCCTGTGTGGCATGCCTAAGTGGCAATTGATCGAGGCTTCTGTTGAAAAGCAAAGTCTTGTGGTGATGATCAAAGCACGGCCTTTGTGGCGTAGCTTTGTGTAACGTTTACTTCGCGAGTTTCGCACCCCGGTTGTGAACCAAAAACGGGAGAGGACCTCAGGGAGGGCATGCGTTTCCTTCTAGCTAGGGTGGTGTCAGTGACCTACCAGCCTTGACATTTATATACTTTTCACCTGTGTGGTTGTTGCTGTTGCGAGGCGCCTCGGTTTGATCGGACGATCCGGGTCCGATGGAGTCATTCGTTGGCTCATTGACGCCCCAAAGGGCGGGGAAACGCAGTGTTCAGGAATTTTAATCCACATCGGTGGACCGGCCCTGACGATCCAAGGGTCACTCGAGCTCTGATCCTGAGACACGGGCTAAAGCGTCTCGAATCGGTTGAGGACTATCTTTTGCCTCGGTTCATAGATGGAAATCCAATTTCCAAATAAGTGACATTTGCGGTTTTAATTGTAGAACTAGTATGACGACATGATATATGGTACCCATGCCGCCTATGATTGATACTTATGATTTGAAGTTGTTTTATACACTATGCACTTATAATAGTATCAAATGATTTGTTTTAAACGTATCAAGCATTCTTTGGCTGTTATAAGGGAAAACCCTATCCCCCGGCTTGCGTTGCATTGTGTGATAGGACCTGGGTCTTATAACAGCTTCATTTTTCTTTATTTAGCATTGCGTTGTTTGTTTTATGCACTGGTATTCTTGGGAGGAAACCCGTTCCGTGTTATACGGCGTGGTCCCTTGATTAACCTAACTTTAAAAATAAAGATTAACTGTTTTAGTTCTCACACCAGTCACATAACTGACCTGGAGTTTATTGTTTTGACCTAAACTCTGGGTGCCCCTATTTTGACACGGGCAGCTAGTAGTTTTGGTTTTGCAGATTTATATTCACAGGATCCTGGTTTACAGCTGGAACGATATCCGGAAAGCTTTGTATCCGTATATCTCCTTCTAGTTGTGTATTGTATTATTTTCCGCTGCGATGTATTTAAATGTAATTTAAATCTCTGATATTTCTGTGTAATATTCATTTATACTCTGTATATTCTTGTAATCTGATGCATTGTTGTGATATACAGTGAAATGTTCTTTTGTAAGCGTTCTGTTGTGGCTTGTTCTCGAACTATCCGACACTTTCCTTTACGGGGAAGTTACGGATCTTCACAGAAAACTATTTTTTTTGTTAAACCAATAATATATATATGTGTGTGTGTGTGTGTGCGCGCGCGCACGCGCACGTGTGTGTGTGTGTGTGTTGACTACTCTCATGTGTTTAGCATTATGATTAAGATGACGATGCATATTATAATTTGAATCATTTTATGTTGACTAAATGACATAGATTGACTTAGACAACAGTTTCAATGCCTAGCATTTTTTTTTCATAATTGCAAATTAATAAACATCACTGATTTTTTTTAATTCCTTTTGGAAAAAATCATGCATAATCATCGTACTTATATATCAAATTCTTAAAGAGGCTCGTAAACTATTTTACTAAATAAGTATTATTTGGTCAGGAAGTGTGGAAATAGCCTATTACGGGTTTCACATATGACTATAAGATTTGTAGCCAAAGCTACAAAGATTAATAGTCCTGCTAGGCATACGCACATATCAGTTAGAGCAATTTCCATAAAATTTGAATCCATGCTTGTCGAAATCATATCATAAACAAAGAAAACACATGTAAAATCATTTATAACGATAAGAATAATTATCAACAAAAATATTAACTTTTCGTAAAGGAAAATCTAAAATGAAACAAAATTAATGTACGATAAATAAACTCATAAAATAAAAAAAATAAAAACTTGGAGTGCAATATGTGTGGTTTGAGCTAATACAATTTTATGTCCTAAGACAAAGACAAAAAATTCAACTGAACATATTATATAACTCATTGCACACAGCTTGTACCAACAACTTGATGAAGTAATGGTTTATGTCACCTACAACACCTTAAAGGAAAAAAAAAACAATTATTATTTCTTACAAATATTGCCTAGTACTGTAATAATAGAATCTTCCTATGGATACGCACCCCTTTTTAATGTTTTCATGTAGGTATGGTGTTAGTTTACATTAAATTTCCATGTTAAAAGTTTCATTACGAATAAGCCAAGTCAAGTGAAGAGAAATACATGAACTTTATATACAACTAATAGTTCAAATACACCCGACGGTAAAAAAAACTGATTTCATGAAAGTAACACTGCAATTAAATTAGTACTCCTATCTCCTATTTGTGTTAGCTTCATAGCAACATAAGCAGTTTCATCCTTATACATGAACTAACATATGGCTGCATCGATTTCTTTGTTTTTCAAATATATAAAAATGTATTATTACTATTTGTAATTTCAATGTTATATCTGTCAAAGATCTAGATTACAAAGGTTAATGAACACAAAATTTCACAAATACATGAAAAACAATGAGCTATGCACATCGGGAGTAGAACTGGTACCTTTCATGAGAACTTTTCCACATGGCCTCGCCAACAGGTCGCCGAACGTTGGAAAAGACGGATATTTGTCAATAACGTGATTAGGAAGATCTAAAGAAACAACGTGGTGAATTTACTTGTCACCAAATTCATCAGACTTAGCTGGTTCACTGGTGTTAGCAAAGACGATTAATTAATATCAATATTAGGGAATGGTGAGATATTTGGGTGTAATAAAATCTAGGGCTGTCAAAGTGGAAAGGGAATGAGCACGAACTTAATCATTTAAGTTAGGCTTTAACAAAACAACATTTCATTTTAAAAATAAATGTTGTAGGCTTCAGAGTTAAAGAATCAATGTTGATCAATTATAGTATAGTATAGATTCTAATGACATAATTAAAATAAATCAAGTGACTGATGGGAACACTAAACTTTTTTACTATGATTGACAGTTTTCGGCAGCAAAGTAAGAAACTTTTTGCAGTACCAACTTGTAAAGAAATTACTCCAATCTATATGATATTTTCCTTATTACTTTATTGCTTTCAAAACGCTAGCAGAAGTGTATGATTTTTATTTATTTTTGCAAGGCTAAGTGTATAATATTGATTTCAACACAATCTTAAGTATATAAATTATTAGAAAACATGCATGCATTGAGATGGAAGATAACAGATAAATAACGCCAATACAGACTATATAGTATACAAAAAATTGTGTATACCTATTAAATTGTGGGATAAAGTAAGAAAGGGCAGAAATGGCACCACGGAATCATTGCAGAACAAAATTTAACTTTTAACGCAATTAGCTGCCCAAAACGTGAACAATAACGAATTAAAATTTTCCAATTCAACCCTTTTCAATTCAACCTCAACTTGGCAAAAATATTAAGAGGAACCTAGATAGTGAACAAACATGCGTAAGCGGAGGATCATATAAATTTAATGCTAGGCAAAAAATGAAACTACAGAATCCTAGAAGCAAAAAAATGGTGTAGCGTATAAGGCAGAAATTAAATGTAAGTCAAAATAAAATGATTAAATTTATATCTTTGTATGTACAAAGAAGGTCTTGAAATCCTGAGCATTAGAGAGAATGTGACACTATTTGGATCTCCAAAATTGAACCTAGTTCCACATGTAAATAGAAACTGTCAGTGAAAAACAAACCAAAAGGCCATAGTTCATTCAAGTGCAATTAGAAAAAAATTGAAATAGCAAAACTGATGAGTTAATGCTAAAGCAAATAGGCCTCGGTATTTTTTGATGTCGACGAAGTCTGATAAATGTTTCAGCAACATTAAGTAATAGCGGTTAGAACCATAAATCCTAATAATTGGGAAGTTAATTTATAAACTAAAGAATACCTGAAGAAAATTGATATTTGAATATGAAAAAATTGGTAAGTTTAGATGCATATAATGTAACGTCCCGCCTCTATACCCACTATCATCTAGTTCATTTTAGAGAAATGTCGTAGACCATAACGGAGAATGAGGTTTGTGAAGGGCGACCGATTGTACGATTACTCCATGTGAGGAATGCACAACGAATTCTGATACTGATTAAAATTTCGACATGACCATTCGGCACATAGGGCAACTACACAACGGCTATATGCAATCCGGAAAGCAGTATAAAATAGACAACAACAATAATATACGTATGGTACATCTCAATGCCAGACACAGAACAATCATATCACAAAGGCGGAATAGATATGAATAAACCCAAGGATGTGTACAACAAGACAGTGGTCAACAAAGATCCACCAATCCCAAATGAATAGATACATGCACCATGATCTGAATAAAAGGATATGTACACGACAAGATAATATCATAGGTACAAAAGTACATAAAACTACGGAGACAGAGTAGCAAGTTGAAAGCGAAAGATCAATCATGCGATGAGTCCCAGAGGAGTACCTAAAATGACTCGGTCTGACCCGAGTATTATTTATAAGAATAAACAATAAACAGATCAGTCTAGCTGTACTTATCAAATAAACATAGATAACAAGAGATATAACAAGGGATTACATGAACATGGCACATCGACACAATCAGGAAATGACAATGGAATGTCAGCACACAAATATCTCTAAATAATCTCCTAGCTAATGTAGAATGCAATATTCAAATACTAGCATAACAGTGGTCAAGGAAAATCATAGAAAGTCAAGTAGTCATAGAAAAATCAATTTGACGCGCATCGCATCAAAGTGGTCATAGAAAATCATAAAAGGGGAGAAAATGCCTAAATCATAGAAGATCATAGAAAACATCATAAAAAGGGAGAAAACGCATAAATCATAGAAGATCATAGAAAACATCAAAAAAGGGGCCTGTAGGTTCATAGAAGATGGGATACGATCTCTAGGTAGCTAACCCAAAAAACATAGATCATAGAAAATCATAGAGAATACCATAGAAGGGGCCTGCAGGTTCATATGAGATGAGGTGCGACCTCTAGGTAGCTAACCCATTTGTTTGAGTCGAAGCTCTCTGAGGATTCTGGGTCGTGACCCCGATAGAGGAAAACATAAATCATAGAAGGCTGGACCGAAGTCCCATACATGAAGGTCCCTAATCGTAAATTCCCATTCGGGCGATTGCGAACCAAATAAATATGTCATAGAGCAGATACCATGGATCCGAGTGAATAGAAATTACTCTGAGCTAGTTAATATAAGAAAATAGCAACATGTCCCATAACCACATGCTATTCTCGATCATTTGCACACTCGTAGTTGGTTTCTATTCAAAATAGAGAAAATCATAGAAGGAGCATTGCCACGGTTTACGATTGGACGAGTCCAAGAATTAACCATCGGAGCAAAAGAAAGGGTTCATAGTCCTTGATTTTACTAAGACGTTTAATTAGATTCTTCATACGATCGAGAAAAAGGTTTATAGAATATATACTAGTAGATTTGAAGAAGGTTCATAAAACGATTTCGTAAATTAGCTTCGTATAATGAAGTAAGGTTGGAAACCATTTTAGTACAAGAATTTGATATCTACTAAATAACATAAAACCTCTTTATTTAAATTCAAAGTGGCAATAAACAATAGTACGATTGCCGAGGCAAATAGATCAAGGGGATTAACGTCACAATGACATGATTTCAAATATTCATGGAAAACGTCGTCGTAGCGAATAGAATACAAACATCATGTATCATAAACTCATATCACAACAACATACAAGAAATCAAGGGGTAATAGTTATAATTTTGATCAATGAACAAATCGGAATCCCAAACTAGTACCCGATGGTTTTAAACTACATCGGAATAGGCTCGAAGGTTATCGAGTCGAAAATCCACGTTTTGGTGGCGTGAATCACCTTAATAAGAGTATTGAATAAATTCGATATACAAAATAGAGCGCATGGGGTTTAGAATGATCACTTATTCAATTCATATCATAAACAAATGTGAATCGACCAATAAGGATCCACATTGAAAGAATCATTTGAGAATCAAAGTCTACGAATCGAGCTGCTGGAATCTATGAATTCGGAAAGCTGAAGTTCGCAAACGAATTCCGAACGGCCCGAGCTCCGGCCGGGAAAGAGCCTGGATGGGGGTAGACTGTGGACCGAGGTTCCCTCTGGTCCATAGCAGAAAAACAGATTCAGACGTCGGAATCATTTAGGTCAGACGTCTGAATTGGGATTTTCAGAAACCAGAAAGGATTTAGTTCATTTTATCCCCCACTCAGACGTCTGAATTACATCGGCCAGACGTCTGAATTACAATTCAGACGTCTGAGCAATAATTTTGAGACTTCTGAATTCTGTTGCTTGAAACTATAATTATTTGGAGCAGGTCAGACGTCTGGCTTATAATATTCAGACGTCTGAATCCTATTCCAGAGCACAATTTGCCTTGAAAACAAGTTCAAAACTATATCGACGAATGCCCGAAGGCCTATGATGTTATGCACATGTATATGAGTCTTCTTAAACTCATTGGGGGTAGCTCATAACACCAAACTTACATGAACAAACATTCATACAAGGGATTTGCGATGTTTTTGATTATAAATTCCAAAGCGAACAAATTTTCTAACCAAAGCAAATCAAACTCGATTCAAGTGACTTGTGAAAACTTAGATCTTGTTGGGGGACAACGGAGCTTCACAATATCACCAAAACAACCCATAGCATATGAATTAGATTGTGTGGACAATTCTAATCATAATTTCCAATTCAATGAAAACATGAACACATGAAATCAACTAAGCTACACTATATGCATACACAACATACACAAGGTATAAATGCACTAAATTACACTTTACAAGCACAAAAGCTTGAGGCATAGATGTGAGTTCATCAAAGAACTCACCTTTGACTCATGAATGGCAAGAACAAGCTCCAACAAGGAAGAACAAGCACAAATCCAAGCAAAGAAGAGTTCTTTCTTCAATCACTCCTCTCAAATCACAACATGAACACATAAGAAGACTCACGGATTTTAGAACATCATAAAAATCCGAAATTGAGAGGAGATAAAGGTAGAGATCGAGCAAAGAGAGCTCACCATGTCATAGAATTTGATTTGCACAAGAATTGAGCTCTAGATTGGAAGCCCTAGCTTGGGAATTCTAATTTCCCATTCCCACTCTCCATTTTTGTTTTCTTTTAAGTGTTTGGAGTTATGAGGGAGAGAGGGGCTGATCTGGTGGTTATATGGTGAGCTAGGCTAGCTCAAGCAATCCCTAGCCAAGGTGCCAATTTTCACAAACTCGAAACATATCGAACCTTATAGTTTTCGAACACCTAAACGACGTTTCGAACCCGATGGAATTTCGAGTCCAAATTCATTTGTTTGTGAAAAATGATATTTTGGCCATACATTCCAATGAGAATCGGCCAAATTTCACTAACTAAAAAGGTATCGATGCTTATAGTCAAAAAGGTCGTAAATGATGATCCGGACTCAATGGATGTGGTCCCGAATCCTAATTTTATCATTTGTGAAAAACGATATTTTGAGTGACACCTCGGATACGACGATCGATTTAAATAAAATATTTAAATCCATTATCATGGAATGAGCGGGTTGTTAAAATATTTAAATCCATTATCATGGAATGAGCAGGTTGTTACATATAACTTAACTAATAATTGTATATAAAACAAAGGTATCATAAAGACCTCCATTTATAATGACATATACTTCAACTTCAGTGAAATAATTATTCACTTGACAGATCATGTATGAAAAGGAAGCAATCTTCCAGCTATAAACTGGGATGCTGGACATGTGCAGTGTCGCATTGGAGCCTCTATACCATAGTTGAGCATCTGTAAATATGAGCAGTTTTTTAGTCCCTACCTTATATTCCATGTTGTACAGTTTATCTCAATCATTCAATTACTTGCCTTAATTCCAAATTTCTTTATATAGGAATGCTAATCAGCAAGATAAAATATCATTCAATTCCTGCTATATTTCATCATATTTTTCCTTTTTCTAATTGTTTTTGAATCAAAGAACAGACAATAGAGATTTTCTGGCAGTAAGTGCATATAGCAGGAAACAAAAGTTCAGTTTTATGAAACGAATCATATATGATCTGTAACAACCCGTAAAATGCGAGCCAGTTTGAAAATTTTATTTTGGCAATTTTAGCGAATTTTGATTATTTAAAATGAATTATTTTAAATAAAAACGACGAGAAATTTATTTTGAATATAATTCGAACGAATATATTTATACGCGTCGTCGTAGGAATATAAATATTTATATATAATTATAAATAGAATTGAAAATGGCGCGGTAGTTCGAAAATTCGATTTCTAATTTCAAATGAATATACAGAATTCAATTTAAGTCAAAATTGAACGAAACAAGAAATATTTGAATCTGTATAACTATATCTTTGTAACGAAATTAGCAAACTGAGATTTCATCTTAGAAATGATAAGATATGTCCAGTTTAAAATTAGAAATAGTCGCTGTGGAATTTATATATATTTTTATATATATAAGGCCCTTAAAAATAGCAATTTTGCAAACGATCTCGGATTTCGACGAAACCAGTTTTGTTGGGTCCGGGATGTGAAGTTATTGCTAGGTTTCAAATTTCATAATTTTTCGATTCAATATGTGAGCGTGGCAAAGGAAAACGCGTTTGACCAGTTTCTGTTGAATTTAATCGACTGGAAATTGGTCATTTTTCAAACGGTCTCAGAATTCGACGAAACTAGTTTTGTTAGGACCGTATCGTCAATACGAAGCTAGAAAATATTTTTCTGAGATTTATAGAGTTAGTATGTGACCCCGGTAATTTGAAATGTACGTTTAAAATTCAATATAGTGATTTAAATGTAAAAGTAACGGAAACTGATTGTAACAATCAAATCAGCTTGCGATACATATCCCATTGTGTTCGGAATGGGGGTAAAACGCTATGGACGACAGGCGGTGGGCCTCGTTTCGAGGTCGTATGCGAAAGTCAACTCTTTAGGATAAAATAAATAAATTAATTAATAAAAAAAAATATCCCTCTCCCTTTATCTTTCTGCCCCCCCCCCCCCCCCCAATTCAGCCGTTCATAACAAAAAAAAAGAAAAAAAAAGAAAAAGAAAACGCAGCAGCCACCGTCGATCTCCCTCCGACCTCTTCCCTTGGCACCGCACCGCCGCCGAAACCCACACCCACCCGCAGGTCCCCCTCCTCCTCCCTCCTCCGAACCCTCGACGAAGCCGACCCCCTCCCTCCTCCGAACCCTCGACGATGCCGACCCCCTCCCTCCTCCGAACCCTCGACGAATCCGACGCCCCCCCCCCCCTTCGCATTCAGTAAGCGTTTTTACTTTTATTTTATTTTTATTTTAGAGATTAAAAACTAAAACTGATTTTTAGTGATTTTTAAAACTGATTTTTAGTGATTTTTAAAAACTGATTTTATTTTGTTTTAAAAACTGATTTTTATCTACCTTAAAAACTGTTTTTTTTATATGATTTGAAAACTGTTTCTTTTTAGTTTTATAAACTGAAATTATAAAAGAACAAAAACTGATTTTTGTTTTAGCTTTTTAAAACAGAATTTTTAAAAGGATTATAAAAACTGTTTTAAAAAGAAGAAAAAAAAAACTGATTTGTTAGAATTTAAAAACTGCATTTTTCTAGAAAATAAAACTGCATTTTTAAATAAGGTAAAAACTGCATTTTTATAAAAGAGTTTTGAAAACTGATTTCTTTAAAAAGAAAAATCATATTTTTATATATTGAAAGTGAAGTCAAAAATAGAATTTTTATATATTGAACTTCGATAGAAGAATAGAATTTTTATATATTGAACTTCGATAGAAAAATAGAATTTTTATATATTGAACTTCGATAGAAAAATAGAATTTTTATATATTAAACATCGAAGTAAAAATTCGATTTTTATATATTGAATAGCGAAGTAAAAATGTGATTTTTACGTATGTAGTGAAAGCAGCAACGAAGGTGACAAAAAGGCGAAACGACGAAGACTTCTGCAAATGAAGAGCCGTGGAGCTAGGATAGCTATATGTGAGAATTTCTCACCTTTCAATTTAATTTTTCTAGTTATATATATACTAGGATGCAGACGGTGCTTAGTAGCACCCGACACAATCGTCCACAGACCATGGACTTGTTTGTTTGACTGTTTGGTGATTGATTGCGATATTGGTTTGAATGTGGTTTGTGGTGTGAAAAATCGAATCGATAAATTGGTTAGGATTAGACGTGCGCCGTTATAAGGCGAAGGAGTAAGGCTAGGTTAGACTCTTACTCCAAATTTTGTGGTTTGCAAAACGAAATTGATTTGATTGATGTGTGAATGGCATGGGCCTTCACTAGACCGGGGATAAGGCTAGGCCTCGTCCCGTTTCTAGTATCGTGCCGTTATGCCGCCGAAATTTTCTAAAATATGTTAGAAAAATAAAAATATCATTTTATTGAATAAATGAATTGAATAGAAATTCATAGGTTGAAATAAAATGTTTTGTCGTTAAAAATATAATTTTTAACGTGAAGTGAATAAAATAAAATATTCATTTATAAACCAGACGGTTTGTTTATGTACACCTATTTGAATGACATTGATTGGGACGATAAATTTTACACATCGCCCAACTGCACGAATAAAAATCTGTGTTTGATTGTTTGAAACCCCACACGGGTGTTGGGATGAAATTTGAAGTTCACTCATCCTGATTGATTAAATATGTCGATCGATTGATTGACAGGTTGTTATAAGCGTCGAATATCTATATTTGATGCTTATACAGTGGAGTGCACTTTGGTTGATGGTTGATTATTTTCCAATGCTATGATATACATGTGTTGTATGAAAATCCCTATAATTAACTTTATATGGTAATTGATTGGGCCTCATTCCAATTTGAAAAATAAAGAATATTATAAAATAAAGGTTCATGTGTTGACAGTACTCATCCATTGAGATTGGTCATGTGTTGAACGAAATATTTTGATAATAACAACTATTTTGAAAAAGAAATATTTGAAATAGAATATTTGAAAATAGAAATTTATGAAGCCGTGTTGATTAGATTGACGCCATTTTGACGTGAACGATATTTATATCGATTTTATTCATCTTAAAAATGAATATTGAAAAGTGATTTCGAAATCGAATATTTTGAAATGAATTGAAAACGAATTCAAATTGAATTGAAAACGATTTCGAAATGAAATGAATTGAAAACGAATTCAAATTGAATTGAAAACGATTTCGAAATGAAATGAATTGAAAACGATTTCGAAATGAAATGAATTGAAAACGAATTCAAATTGAATTGAAAACGATTTCGAAATGAAATGAATTGAAAACGAATTCAAATTGAATTGAAAACGATTTCGAAATGAAATGAATTGAAAACGAATTCAAATTGAATTGAAAACGATTTCGAAATGAAATGAATTGAAAACGAATTCAAATTGAATTGAAAACGATTTCGAAATGAAATTGTGAAGACCCGCAACTTCCCCGTAAAGGAAAGCGTCGGATAGTTCGAGAACAAACCACAGCAGAACGCATACAGAAGAACATTTCATTGCTTATTACAACAATGCATCAGATTACAAGAATATACAGAGCATAAATGCATCTTACACAGAAATATCAGAGATTTAAATTACATTTAAATACATAGCAGCGGAAAATAATACCATACACAACTAGAAGAGATATACGGATACAAAGCTTTCCGGATATCGTTCCAGCTGTAAACCAGGATCCTGTGAATATAAATCTGCAAAACCAAAACTACTAGCTGCCCGTGTCGAAAATAAAGGCACCCAGAGTTTAGGTTAAAAACAATAAACTCCAGGTCAGTCATGTGACTGGTGTGAGAACTAAAACAGTTATTAATCTTTATTTTAAATCATTAGGTAAATCAAGGGACCACGCCGTATAACACGGAACGGGTTTCCTCCCAAGAATACCAGTGCATAAAACAAACAGCGCAATGCTAAATAAAGAAAAATGAAGCTGTTATAAGACCCAGGTCCTATCACACAATGCAAACGCAAGCCGGGGGATAGGGTTTTCCCTTATAACAGCCAAAGAATGCTTGATACGTTTAAAACAAATCATTTGATACTATAATAAGTGCATAGTGTATAAAACAACTTCAAATCATAAGTATCAATCATAGGCGACATGAGCGTCCCATGCCACTATGTCGCCATATATAGGTTTACAAATAAAACCGCAAATGGCACGTATTTGGAAATTGGATTTCCGTCTATGAACCGAGGCAAAAGATAGTCCTCAACCGATTCGTGACTCTCTAGCCCGAGCCACAGGACCCAGACTCAGGTGGGCCCTTGGAGCGACAGGGCCGGTCCACCGATGTGGATTAAAATGCCTGAACACTACGTTTCCCCACCCTATGGGGTGTAAGTCTGGTCCGTCAGCCGACCAGAATGCATCGGCCGAAACCGATATAACCGAGGCGCCTCGCAACAGCAACAACCACATAAGTCAAACTCGTCAGGGCGTGTAAAACCACTGACGCCACTTCTAACTAGAAAGAAACGCAAGTCCTCCCTGAGGTCCGTCTCCCGTTTTTGGTTCATACCTGGTGTGAAACACGCGAGGTAAACGTTACACAAAGCTACGCCACAAAGGCCGTGCTTTGATCATCACCACAAGACTTTGCTTTTCAACAGAAGCCTTGATCATTTGCATCTTAGCATGCCACACAGGCAAACCATCCTATGCAACCGATATCAGTCACACAGAATGAAATCCGATGTCAGACACACAGTCCATTTACAAGTCCGTCCTGGGTCTGAACGAAACCGGAGGCACCTAGTACCCCGCATATCCATCGATCTCCAAGTACGTCTGGACGATCACTAACTGTTTCCATCTTCTTGGGTGTACAGCCCAATCAAGATCATCAGTTATCACCCAAACGACGTGAAGACCTCCGGTCTTCGACCATCGTCTTCATCTTCGACTTATCGTCGTATCAGTTATTCAGAATGGGATAAACCCGGCCTTTCCGAATAACTCGCGTATATATTATAAAAGTGTTACACAAACACAACATACGCCTCATTCCAACTCATTAGTCATTAACCGTAAATTAATCAAGAGAATAATTCCCCAAATATTAACCCCGAAGGCCGAAACCAACATCAGATCAATATCCAGAAAACCATTCTACTTAGCTAACCGACAGTTAGTTTCTAAATTTCACGTTCAAATCTAATTAAAGATTTAACTATCGCCTGGAGCAAAACTGGTGATACTCCATTCTCGATCTTTTCAATCTAATTAAAGATTCATTAAAACTCCACTTAGTTTTAATCTGTGACTGGGTTAAAGAATCAGTGTCATTTAAAACACGGTCCACGATAAACCCAAAGTCACATCCCATTAATTATCGGGTTAAAGAACAAGTGTTATTTAAAACACTGTTCACGATAAACCCAAAAATCAATATCCATTCAATTCCAATTAAATATTATTTAATTGGTACACTTTATTAAATCTAAATCAAAAGATTTAATCTTTTCCCAGCTGGGTTCAAGAACAGTGTTAGTGAAGACACCATTCACGACAAACCCAAATCACATTCATTAATTATCGGGTTAAAGAACAAGTGTTATTTAAAACACTGTTCACGATAAACCCAAAAATCAATATCAATTCAATTCCAATTAAATATCATTTAATTGGTACACTTCATTAAATCTAAATAAAAAGATTTAATCTTTTCTCAACTGGGTTCAAGAACAGTGTTAGTGAAGACACCATTCACGACAAACCCAAATCACATTCGATTAATTATCGGGTTAAAGAACAAGTGTTATTTAAAACACTGTTCACGATAAACCCAAAAATCAATATCAATTCAATTCCAATTAAATATCATTTAATTGGTACACTTCATTAAATCTAAATAAAAAGACTTAATCTTTTCTCAACTGGGTTCAAGAACAGTGTTAGTGAAGACACCATTCACGACAAACCCAAATCACATTCGATATTCAATACAAGGCTCTGAATAGAAACTATATCGGCCTATATTCAATATCAAATTCTACGATTAACAAATGTCGTATTGGAAATAACGATATACATATATATCTTTCAAATTTCCATAACAACACCTGTAATATCACGAATTCCAACATCGAAATATTCCGAAGACAATTTCGATTCAAATCCACTCCAATGCAATCATTGGAAATTTTGGTTATTTTCAAAACCATTTCAAATTCAATTTATTTATTTAAAAATAAATAGAATTATAATTCTAGTTCAAAACTAGTTTATTTCGATAAAAATCTATTTTTATCTTTTCAAATATGGAGTTTTTCATCCCAAACTTTCACAAATCATTTCTTATGATTTTACACAAATTATTACTATTTTTAATAATTTTATCAAGGCCCGTACGGTCGATTTCCATTAACGGCCATCGAACTGCACTTACAGCGACCTTTTTCGAATTTGATTTGGACGTATCTCCAAATCCAACCGTTAGATTTCAAATTTCTAACATTCATTAGAAAGCTCTTTTCGATACGAACCCAACGGTTCCGGTTTTAGGAGAATCCGACGGTCGGATCTCCCGTAATGTCCGTTTTAAATAAATGGTCGAAATTCGCGAACTGCCGCGGCGCGGCGCGTTCTATTCAGGCCATTATATTATATATATAATATATATTTCATCGATTTCTATTTAAAACGAATTATATAAATAGTTTTGAATTCGTTTCAAAAACAATTTCAACTTCCTTTTCAATTCAAATCAAAATTGAATTCTTCTTTATAAATTCGTTTTAAAATTCATTTCTATTCAATTCAAATTTCAATTCAATTTGAATTCATTTCAATTTGTTTTCAATTCAATTCGAAATCGTTTTCAATTCAATTCATTTCGAAATCGTTTTCAATTCAATTCAATTCGAAATCGTTTTCAATTCAATTCAATTCGAAATCGTTTTCAATTCAATTCATTTCGAAATCGTTTTCAATTCAATTCATTTCGAAATCGTTTTCAATTCAATTCATTTCGAAATCACTTAAAATTGATATAAATATCGTTCACGTCAAAATGGCGTCAATCTAATCAACACGGCTTCATAAATTTCTATTTTCAAATATTCTATTTCAAATATTTCTTTTTCAAATATTTCTTTTTCAAAACTGGAATGAGGCCCAATCAATTACCATATAAAGTTAATTATATGGACTTTCATACAACACATGTATATAATAACATTGAAAATAATCAACCATCAACCAAAGTGCACTACACTGTATAAGCATCAAATATAGATATCTAACGCTTACAACAGCATGTCAATCAATCGATCGACATATTTAATCAATCAGGATGAGTGAACTTCAAATTTCATCCCAACACCCGTGTGGGGTTTCAAACAATCAAACACCTATTTTGTGCTGTTGGGCGATGTGTAAAATTTATCGTCCCAATCAATGTCATTCAAATAGGTGTACATAAACAAACCGTCCGGTTTATAAATGAAAATTTTATTTTATTCACTTCACGTTAAAAATTATATTTTTAACGATAAAACATTTTATTTCAATTTACGAATTTCTATTCAATTCATTTATTCTATAAAATGATATTTTTATTTTTCTAACATATTTTAGAAAATTTCGGCGGCATAACGGCACGATACTAGAAACGGGACGAGGCCTAGCCTTATCCCCGGTCTAGTGAAGGCCCACGCCATTCACACATCAATCAAATCAATTCGTTATGCAAACCACAAAATTTGGAGTAAGGGTCTAACCTAGCCTTACTCCTTCGCCTTATAACGGCGCACGTCTAATCCTAACCAATTTATCGATTTGATTTTTCACACCACAAATCACATTCAAACCAATATCGCAATCAATCACCAAACAGTCAAACAAACAAGTCCATGGTCTGTGGACGATTGTGTCGGGTGCTACTAAGCACCGTCTGCATCCTAGTATATATATATATAACTAGAAAAAGAAAGTGAAAGGTGAGAAATTCTCACATATAGCTATCCTAGCTCCACGGCTCTTCATTTGCAGAAGTCTTCGCCGTTTTCGCATCTTCGTCAGCTTCGTTGCTGCTTTCACTACATACGTAAAAATCACATTTTTACTTCGCTATTCAATATTTAAAAATCGAATTTTTAGTTCAAAGTTCAATATATAAAAATCGAATTTTTATTTCAAAGTTCAATATATAAAAATCGAATTTTTATTTCAAAGTTCAATATATAAAAATCGAATTTTTATTTCAAAGTTCAACATATATAAAAATCGAATTTTTATTATTATGTTATATAGATAAAAACTATATTTTTATCACGCTATTTTTTTTTTTATAAAGATTTCGCCATTATAAAAATTACCACTTTATCTCAACGTATATGAAATAAAAATCAGATTTTTATTTCGTTACATACACAAAGATGATATTTTTATATTCTCTATCATGTAAAAATTATATTTTTAATACTTTAAAAATATAAAAATCATATTTTTAATATTCCTATATAGTAAAGACTATATTTTTAATACTTTATTAAAAAATATAAAAACTATATTTTTAATATTCCTATATAATATAAAATCCTAACCTTACAGTTTTATAAAAATAAAATCGAAATTAGCTTTATATACTTTTCAAATTCAGTTTTTCTCACTTTTAAATTAAAAATAAAATAAAGTAAAGAAAGAAAAGAAAGAAAAAAACTTACTTCATCGAAGAAAAAAAAAAAAGGGGCATCGATGTCTGCGGAGGGGATGAACTTCAGTACCGGAGTCAGACGAGGCCAGGGTGGGGAGCAGCGTCGGCGGCTCGACCTCGGGCTGGAGGCGGCGGCGTCCTAGGGTTTCAGGGAGGCGCGATTTCGGTTCTTCGATGGGAGAAGACTTCGCGCGAGTGAAGCAGCAGAGGGGGGGGCGGAGGTTGAACGGAGGAGGCGGCGCGCGAGGGGGGGGGCGGGCGGCGCTGGCCTCGAACGGCACCTTCGATCGCCTTCTCCCTTTTTTTTTTTATGAAATGATTTCTGTTTGAACGGGGGGGGCCAGAACCAATAAAGGGGGGAGAAAGAAATTTTTTATTAATTTAATTATTTAATTATTTTATTTTAATTCAAAAGTCTACATTTTCGATCGACCTCTAAAAGAGGTCCACCGCCTGTCGTCCCTAGCGTTTAACCCCCATTCCGAACACAATGGGATATGTATCGTCCGCTGATTCGGCCGTTACAATCAGTTTCCGTTGAATTTTCTTTTAAATCATTATATTGAATTTTAAACGCACATTTCAAATTACCGGGGTCACATACTAACTAGAAAAATTCCAGAAAAATATTTTCTAGCTTCGTATTGACGATACGGTCCTAACAAAACTAGTTTCGTCGAATTCTGAGACCGTTAGAAAAATGGCCAATTTCCAGTCGACTAAAATCAACTGAAACTGGTCAAACGCGTTTTCCTTTGCTACTCTCACATATTGATTCGAAAAATTATGAAATTTGGAATCTAGCAATAACTTGACACCACGGACCCAACAAAACTGGTTTCGTCGAAATCCGAGGTCGTTTGCAAAATGTCCATTTTTAAGGGCCTGAATTCCATAGCGACTATTCAGAATTTTCAACTGGACATATCTTATCATTTCTAAGATGAAATCTCAGTTTGTTAACTTCGTTACAAAGATATTCACTATTAGATTCCATTATTTTTGGTTTCACTAAAATCCGGATTGTTTTGCACCCGGTACATTCACTTGAAGTTTGAAATCGAATTATCGAACTACCGCGCCATTTTCAATTCTATTTATAATTATATATAAATATTTTATATTCTAACGACGACGCGTATAATATATACGTCGAATTATATTCAAAATAAATTTCTCGTCGATTATATTTAAAATAATTCATTTTAAATAATCAAAATTCGCTAAAATTGCCAAAATAAAATTTTCAAACTGGCTCGCATTTTACGGGTTGTTACAATCTCCCCCACTTAAAACTTTTCGTCCCCGAAAAGGAACAAAGTCGAAAGTGGTTTGATTATTCAACTCTACGCTCGGTCTGGCTTCCATTCTCCAACTCTTTAGTTTCTGAGAATTTTCAAAATTTCAAAAATTTGGCTAACACCCTAAATTTTTGAAAAATTTCGCCATAACCTCCCCTGCAATGGGAGCATCGGGGAATTTCAAATAGCTTCCCCGGTCCTTCAGATCTCAAAAAGAAAAAGAAAAAGCCAAGCGGCTAGCCAATAGGCTCACAAAATCATCATCACCCAAACAAAACAGGAAATTATGTAATAAACATGTACCTATTTGTCGGGCAAACAAATTTTATCCTTCGGCTCTAGCCTCTTTGCTATAACCTGTTCAATGATATATATGTATATGCAAGCAAATGCGACCAAATTTCAATACAATTCAATATTTGGTTTAATTAGGCATAATGGTTCAAAATTATCAAACAATTAAACAAACAACACAAACATCAATCAATTAGTGAATTAGAGTTTCAAATTCATAATTTTGATACATATACAAAAATCAGGTTTTTGATGCCAATTCACAACAATAGGCCCTATCTAATTTTGGTTCTCACACCAGTCTAATGGAAATATATAGAAATCTCCCTTTCGTCACTCGAACATAAATTCTGATGACGATGCATCAATCATCAGAGTTCTCTCCGGGCGACTAGAAGGTGATTCTATATCTATCCAGTATATTAAAATTTCGAATACACGCGGATCAGACGTATACGCAAAATCTATATATACTGGATTGTCCACATCAATATAAATAAATAATCAAATACGAATAGTTGACTTAGATTTTCAAAACAAAATTGTTTTCATTTGAAAAATATACTCTTCACACCCGTTCTAGGATACTACTGATCCCATCTCTAACGAGTCATTCTAATTGGATATTACTAATCCAATATCTGATGAATTCTTTCGTAAGGTTCTAATGTGCCTTGTTCTCTGAGCTTTGTAAACCAAAGCTCTGATACCAAATGTGAAGACCCGCAACTTCCCCGTAAAGGAAAGCGTCGGATAGTTCGAGAACAAACCACAGCAGAACGCATACAGAAGAACATTTCATTGCTTATTACAACAATGCATCAGATTACAAGAATATACAGAGCATAAATGCATCTTACACAGAAATATCAGAGATTTAAATTACATTTAAATACATAGCAGCGGAAAATAATACCATACACAACTAGAAGAGATATACGGATACAAAGCTTTCCGGATATCGTTCCAGCTGTAAACCAGGATCCTGTGAATATAAATCTGCAAAACCAAAACTACTAGCTGCCCGTGTCGAAAATAAAGGCACCCAGAGTTTAGGTTAAAAACAATAAACTCCAGGTCAGTCATGTGACTGGTGTGAGAACTAAAACAGTTATTAATCTTTATTTTAAATCATTAGGTAAATCAAGGGACCACGCCGTATAACACGGAACGGGTTTCCTCCCAAGAATACCAGTGCATAAAACAAACAGCGCAATGCTAAATAAAGAAAAATGAAGCTGTTATAAGACCCAGGTCCTATCACACAATGCAAACGCAAGCCGGGGGATAGGGTTTTCCCTTATAACAGCCAAAGAATGCTTGATACGTTTAAAACAAATCATTTGATACTATAATAAGTGCATAGTGTATAAAACAACTTCAAATCATAAGTATCAATCATAGGCGACATGAGCGTCCCATGCCACTATGTCGCCATATATAGGTTTACAAATAAAACCGCAAATGGCACGTATTTGGAAATTGGATTTCCGTCTATGAACCGAGGCAAAAGATAGTCCTCAACCGATTCGTGACTCTCTAGCCCGAGCCACAGGACCCAGACTCAGGTGGGCCCTTGGAGCGACAGGGCCGGTCCACCGATGTGGATTAAAATGCCTGAACACTACGTTTCCCCACCCTATGGGGTGTAAGTCTGGTCCGTCAGCCGACCAGAATGCATCGGCCGAAACCGATATAACCGAGGCGCCTCGCAACAGCAACAACCACATAAGTCAAACTCGTCAGGGCGTGTAAAACCACTGACGCCACTTCTAACTAGAAAGAAACGCAAGTCCTCCCTGAGGTCCGTCTCCCGTTTTTGGTTCATACCTGGTGTGAAACACGCGAGGTAAACGTTACACAAAGCTACGCCACAAAGGCCGTGCTTTGATCATCACCACAAGACTTTGCTTTTCAACAGAAGCCTTGATCATTTGCATCTTAGCATGCCACACAGGCAAACCATCCTATGCAACCGATATCAGTCACACAGAATGAAATCCGATGTCAGACACACAGTCCATTTACAAGTCCGTCCTGGGTCTGAACGAAACCGGAGGCACCTAGTACCCCGCATATCCATCGATCTCCAAGTACGTCTGGACGATCACTAACTGTTTCCATCTTCTTGGGTGTACAGCCCAATCAAGATCATCAGTTATCACCCAAACGACGTGAAGACCTCCGGTCTTCGACCATCGTCTTCATCTTCGACTTATCGTCGTATCAGTTATTCAGAATGGGATAAACCCGGCCTTTCCGAATAACTCGCGTATATATTATAAAAGTGTTACACAAACACAACATACGCCTCATTCCAACTCATTAGTCATTAACCGTAAATTAATCAAGAGAATAATTCCCCAAATATTAACCCCGAAGGCCGAAACCAACATCAGATCAATATCCAGAAAACCATTCTACTTAGCTAACCGACAGTTAGTTTCTAAATTTCACGTTCAAATCTAATTAAAGATTTAACTATCGCCTGGAGCAAAACTGGTGATACTCCATTCTCGATCTTTTCAATCTAATTAAAGATTCATTAAAACTCCACTTAGTTTTAATCTGTGACTGGGTTAAAGAATCAGTGTCATTTAAAACACGGTCCACGATAAACCCAAAGTCACATCCCATTAATTATCGGGTTAAAGAACAAGTGTTATTTAAAACACTGTTCACGATAAACCCAAAAATCAATATCCATTCAATTCCAATTAAATATTATTTAATTGGTACACTTTATTAAATCTAAATCAAAAGATTTAATCTTTTCCCAGCTGGGTTCAAGAACAGTGTTAGTGAAGACACCATTCACGACAAACCCAAATCACATTCATTAATTATCGGGTTAAAGAACAAGTGTTATTTAAAACACTGTTCACGATAAACCCAAAAATCAATATCAATTCAATTCCAATTAAATATCATTTAATTGGTACACTTCATTAAATCTAAATAAAAAGATTTAATCTTTTCTCAACTGGGTTCAAGAACAGTGTTAGTGAAGACACCATTCACGACAAACCCAAATCACATTCGATTAATTATCGGGTTAAAGAACAAGTGTTATTTAAAACACTGTTCACGATAAACCCAAAAATCAATATCAATTCAATTCCAATTAAATATCATTTAATTGGTACACTTCATTAAATCTAAATAAAAAGACTTAATCTTTTCTCAACTGGGTTCAAGAACAGTGTTAGTGAAGACACCATTCACGACAAACCCAAATCACATTCGATATTCAATACAAGGCTCTGAATAGAAACTATATCGGCCTATATTCAATATCAAATTCTACGATTAACAAATGTCGTATTGGAAATAACGATATACATATATATCTTTCAAATTTCCATAACAACACCTGTAATATCACGAATTCCAACATCGAAATATTCCGAAGACAATTTCGATTCAAATCCACTCCAATGCAATCATTGGAAATTTTGGTTATTTTCAAAACCATTTCAAATTCAATTTATTTATTTAAAAATAAATAGAATTATAATTCTAGTTCAAAACTAGTTTATTTCGATAAAAATCTATTTTTATCTTTTCAAATATGGAGTTTTTCATCCCAAACTTTCACAAATCATTTCTTATGATTTTACACAAATTATTACTATTTTTAATAATTTTATCAAGGCCCGTACGGTCGATTTCCATTAACGGCCATCGAACTGCACTTACAGCGACCTTTTTCGAATTTGATTTGGACGTATCTCCAAATCCAACCGTTAGATTTCAAATTTCTAACATTCATTAGAAAGCTCTTTTCGATACGAACCCAACGGTTCCGGTTTTAGGAGAATCCGACGGTCGGATCTCCCGTAATGTCCGTTTTAAATAAATGGTCGAAATTCGCGAACTGCCGCGGCGCGGCGCGTTCTATTCAGGCCATTATATTATATATATAATATATATTTCATCGATTTCTATTTAAAACGAATTATATAAATAGTTTTGAATTCGTTTCAAAAACAATTTCAACTTCCTTTTCAATTCAAATCAAAATTGAATTCTTCTTTATAAATTCGTTTTAAAATTCATTTCTATTCAATTCAAATTTCAATTCAATTTGAATTCATTTCAATTTGTTTTCAATTCAATTCGAAATCGTTTTCAATTCAATTCATTTCGAAATCGTTTTCAATTCAATTCAATTCGAAATCGTTTTCAATTCAATTCAATTCGAAATCGTTTTCAATTCAATTCATTTCGAAATCGTTTTCAATTCAATTCATTTCGAAATCGTTTTCAATTCAATTCATTTCGAAATCACTTAAAATTGATATAAATATCGTTCACGTCAAAATGGCGTCAATCTAATCAACACGGCTTCATAAATTTCTATTTTCAAATATTCTATTTCAAATATTTCTTTTTCAAATATTTCTTTTTCAAAACTGGAATGAGGCCCAATCAATTACCATATAAAGTTAATTATATGGACTTTCATACAACACATGTATATAATAACATTGAAAATAATCAACCATCAACCAAAGTGCACTACACTGTATAAGCATCAAATATAGATATCTAACGCTTACAACAGCATGTCAATCAATCGATCGACATATTTAATCAATCAGGATGAGTGAACTTCAAATTTCATCCCAACACCCGTGTGGGGTTTCAAACAATCAAACACCTATTTTGTGCTGTTGGGCGATGTGTAAAATTTATCGTCCCAATCAATGTCATTCAAATAGGTGTACATAAACAAACCGTCCGGTTTATAAATGAAAATTTTATTTTATTCACTTCACGTTAAAAATTATATTTTTAACGATAAAACATTTTATTTCAATTTACGAATTTCTATTCAATTCATTTATTCTATAAAATGATATTTTTATTTTTCTAACATATTTTAGAAAATTTCGGCGGCATAACGGCACGATACTAGAAACGGGACGAGGCCTAGCCTTATCCCCGGTCTAGTGAAGGCCCACGCCATTCACACATCAATCAAATCAATTCGTTATGCAAACCACAAAATTTGGAGTAAGGGTCTAACCTAGCCTTACTCCTTCGCCTTATAACGGCGCACGTCTAATCCTAACCAATTTATCGATTTGATTTTTCACACCACAAATCACATTCAAACCAATATCGCAATCAATCACCAAACAGTCAAACAAACAAGTCCATGGTCTGTGGACGATTGTGTCGGGTGCTACTAAGCACCGTCTGCATCCTAGTATATATATATATAACTAGAAAAAGAAAGTGAAAGGTGAGAAATTCTCACATATAGCTATCCTAGCTCCACGGCTCTTCATTTGCAGAAGTCTTCGCCGTTTTCGCATCTTCGTCAGCTTCGTTGCTGCTTTCACTACATACGTAAAAATCACATTTTTACTTCGCTATTCAATATTTAAAAATCGAATTTTTAGTTCAAAGTTCAATATATAAAAATCGAATTTTTATTTCAAAGTTCAATATATAAAAATCGAATTTTTATTTCAAAGTTCAATATATAAAAATCGAATTTTTATTTCAAAGTTCAACATATATAAAAATCGAATTTTTATTATTATGTTATATAGATAAAAACTATATTTTTATCACGCTATTTTTTTTTTTATAAAGATTTCGCCATTATAAAAATTACCACTTTATCTCAACGTATATGAAATAAAAATCAGATTTTTATTTCGTTACATACACAAAGATGATATTTTTATATTCTCTATCATGTAAAAATTATATTTTTAATACTTTAAAAATATAAAAATCATATTTTTAATATTCCTATATAGTAAAGACTATATTTTTAATACTTTATTAAAAAATATAAAAACTATATTTTTAATATTCCTATATAATATAAAATCCTAACCTTACAGTTTTATAAAAATAAAATCGAAATTAGCTTTATATACTTTTCAAATTCAGTTTTTCTCACTTTTAAATTAAAAATAAAATAAAGTAAAGAAAGAAAAGAAAGAAAAAAACTTACTTCATCGAAGAAAAAAAAAAAAGGGGCATCGATGTCTGCGGAGGGGATGAACTTCAGTACCGGAGTCAGACGAGGCCAGGGTGGGGAGCAGCGTCGGCGGCTCGACCTCGGGCTGGAGGCGGCGGCGTCCTAGGGTTTCAGGGAGGCGCGATTTCGGTTCTTCGATGGGAGAAGACTTCGCGCGAGTGAAGCAGCAGAGGGGGGGGCGGAGGTTGAACGGAGGAGGCGGCGCGCGAGGGGGGGGGGCGGGCGGCGCTGGCCTCGAACGGCACCTTCGATCGCCTTCTCCCTTTTTTTTTTTATGAAATGATTTCTGTTTGAACGGGGGGGGCCAGAACCAATAAAGGGGGGAGAAAGAAATTTTTTATTAATTTAATTATTTAATTATTTTATTTTAATTCAAAAGTCTACATTTTCGATCGACCTCTAAAAGAGGTCCACCGCCTGTCGTCCCTAGCGTTTAACCCCCATTCCGAACACAATGGGATATGTATCGTCCGCTGATTCGGCCGTTACAATCAGTTTCCGTTGAATTTTCTTTTAAATCATTATATTGAATTTTAAACGCACATTTCAAATTACCGGGGTCACATACTAACTAGAAAAATTCCAGAAAAATATTTTCTAGCTTCGTATTGACGATACGGTCCTAACAAAACTAGTTTCGTCGAATTCTGAGACCGTTAGAAAAATGGCCAATTTCCAGTCGACTAAAATCAACTGAAACTGGTCAAACGCGTTTTCCTTTGCTACTCTCACATATTGATTCGAAAAATTATGAAATTTGGAATCTAGCAATAACTTGACACCACGGACCCAACAAAACTGGTTTCGTCGAAATCCGAGGTCGTTTGCAAAATGTCCATTTTTAAGGGCCTGAATTCCATAGCGACTATTCAGAATTTTCAACTGGACATATCTTATCATTTCTAAGATGAAATCTCAGTTTGTTAACTTCGTTACAAAGATATTCACTATTAGATTCCATTATTTTTGGTTTCACTAAAATCCGGATTGTTTTGCACCCGGTACATTCACTTGAAGTTTGAAATCGAATTATCGAACTACCGCGCCATTTTCAATTCTATTTATAATTATATATAAATATTTTATATTCTAACGACGACGCGTATAATATATACGTCGAATTATATTCAAAATAAATTTCTCGTCGATTATATTTAAAATAATTCATTTTAAATAATCAAAATTCGCTAAAATTGCCAAAATAAAATTTTCAAACTGGCTCGCATTTTACGGGTTGTTACAGAAATGAATTGAATTGAAAACGAATTGAAATGAATTCAAATTGAATTGAAATTTGAATTGAATAGAAATGAATTTTGAAACGAATTTATAAAGAAGAATTCAATTTTGATTTGAATTGAAAAGGAAGTTGAAATTGCTTTTGAAACGAATTTAAAACTATTTATATAATTCGTTTTAAATAGAAATCGACGAAGTATATATTATATATATTATATATATAATATAATAGCCTGAATAGAACGCGCCGCGCCGCGGCAGTTCGTGAATTTCGACCATTTATTTCAAACGGACATTGCGGGAGATCCGACCGTCGGATTCTCCTAAAACCGGAACCGTTGGGTTCGTATCGAAAAGAGCTTTCTAATGAATGTTAGAAATTTGAAATCTAATGGTTGGATTTGGAGATACGTCCAAATCAAATTCGAAAAAGGTCGCTGTAAGTGCAGTTCGATGGCCGTTGATGGAAATCGACTGTACGGGCCTTGATAAAATTATTAAAAATAGTAATAATTTGTGTAAAATCATAAGAGATGATTTGTGAAAGTTTGGGATGAAAAACTCCATATTTGAAAAGATAAAAATAGATTTTTATCGAAATGAACTAGTTTTGAACTAGAATTATAATTCTATTTATTTTTAAATAAATAAATTGAATTTGAAATGGTTTTGAAAATAACCAAAATTTCCAATGATTGCATTGGAGTGGATTTGAATCGAAATTGTCTTCGGAATATTTCGATGTTGGAATTCGTGATATTACAGGTGTTGTTATGGAAATTTGAAAGATATATATTTGTATCGTTATTTCCAATACGACATTTGTTAGTCGTAGAATTCGATATTGAATATAAGCCGATATATTTTCTATTCAGAGCCTTGTATTGAATATCGAATGTGATTTGGGTTTGTCGTGAATGGTGTCTTCACTAACACTGTTCTTGAACCCAGTTGAGAAAAGATTAAATCTTTTTATTTAGATTTAATGAAGTGTACCAATTAAATGATATTTAATTGGAATTGAATTGGTATTGATTTTTGGGTTTATCGTGAACAGTGTTTTAAATAACACTTGTTCTTTAATCCGATAATTAATGGAATGTGATTTGGGTCTGTCGTGAATGGTGTCTTCACTAACACTGTTCTTGAACCCAGTTGAGAAAAGATTAAATCTTTTTATTTAGATTTAATGAAGTGTACCAATTAAATGATATTTAATTGGAATTGAATTGGTATTGATTTTTGGGTTTATCGTGAACAGTGTTTTAAATAACACTTGTTCTTTAACCCGATAATTAATGGAATGTGATTTGGGTTTGTCGTGAATGGTGTCTTCACTAACACTGTTCTTGAACCCAGTTGAGAAAAGATTAAATCTTTTTATTTAGATTTAATGAAGTGTACCAATTAAATGATATTTAATTGGAATTGAATTGGTATTGATTTTTGGGTTTATCGTGAACAGTGTTTTAAATAACACTTGTTCTTTAACCCGATAATTAATGGAATGTGATTTTGGGTTTATTGTGAATCGTGTTTTAAATGACACTGATTCTTTAACCCAGATAATGATTAAAACTAAGTGGAGTTTTAATGAATCTTTAATTAGATTGAAAAGATCGAGAATGGAGTATCACCAGTTTTGCTCCAGGCGATAGTTAAATCTTTAATTAGATTTGAACGTGAAATTTAGAAACTAACTGTCGGTTAGCCAAGCAGAATGGTTTTCTGGATATTGATCTGATGTGGGTTTCGGCCTTCGGGGTTAATATTTGGGGAATTATTCTCTTGATTAATTTACGGTTAGTGACTAATGAATTGGAATGAGGCGTATGTTGTGTTTGTGTAACACTTATTTAAAATATACGCGAGTTATTCGGAAAGACCGGGTTCATCCCATTCTGAATAACTGATACGACGATAAGTCGAAGATGAAGACGATGGTCGAAGACCGGAGGTCTTCACGTCGTTTGGGTGATAACTGATGATCTTGATTGGGCTGTACACCCAAGAAGATGGAAACAGTTGGTGATCGTCCAGACGTACTTGGAGATCGATGGATATGCGGGGTACTAGGTGCCTCCGGTTTCATTCAGCCCCAGAACGGACTTGTAAATGGACTGTGTGTCTGACATCGGATTTCATTCTGTGTGACTGATATCGGTTGCATAGGATGGTTTGCCTGTGTGGCATGCTAAGATGCAAATGATCGAGGCTTCTGTTGAAAAGCAAAGTCTTGTGGTGATGATCAAAGCACGGCCTTTGTGGTGTAGCTTTGTGTAACGTTTACCTCGCGTGTTTCACACCCGGTATGAACCAAAAACGGGAGACGGACCTCAGGGAGGGCATGCGTTTCTTTCTAGCTAGAAGTGGCGTCAGTGGTTTTACACGCCCTGACGAGTTTGACTTATGTGGTTGTTGCTGTTGCGAGGCGCCTCGGTTATATCGGTTTCGTCCGATGCATTCTGGTCGGCTGACGGACCAGACTTACACCCCATAGGGTGGGGAGACGTAGTGTTCAGGCATAATAATCCACATCGGTGGACCGGCCCTGTCGCTCCAAGGCTTGCCTGCGCGCTTGCCGGAGACATGGGCTAGATTGTCTCGAATCGGTTGAGGACTATCTTTTGCCTCGGTTCATATACGGAAATCCAATTTCCAAATACGTGACATTTGCGGTTTTAATTGTAGAGCCTAGTATGGCGACATAATGGGATGGGGCGCTCATGCCGCCTATGATTGATACTTATGATTTGAAGTTGTTTTATACACTATACACTTATAATAGTATCAAATGATTTGTTTTAAACGTATCAAGCATTCTTTGGCTGTTATAAGGGAAAACCCTATCCTCGGCTGCGTTGCATTGTGTGATGGGACCTGGGTCTTATAACAGCTTCATTTTTCTTTATTTAGCATTGCGCTGTTTGTTTTATGCACTGGTATTCTTGGGAGGAAACTCGTTCCGTGTTATACGGCGTGGTCCCTTGATTTACCTAATGATTTAAAATAAAGATTAATAACTGTTTTAGTTCTCACACCAGTCACATGACTGACCTGGAGTTTATTGTTTTAACCTAAACTCTGGGTGCCCTTATTTTCGACACGGGCAGCTAGTAGTTTTGGTTTTGCAGATTTATATTCACAGGATCCTGGTTTACAGCTGGAACGATATCCGGAAAGCTTTGTATCCGTATATCTACTTCTAGTTGTGTATTGTATTATTTTCCGCTGCTATGTATTTAAATGTAATTTAAACCTCTGATATTTCTGTGTAATATTTATTCATACTCTGTACATTCTTGTAATCTGATGCATTGTTGTAATAAGCAATGAAATGTTCTTCTGTATGCGTTTTGTTGTGGCTTGTTCTCGAACTATCCGACGCTTTCCTTTACGGGGAAGTTGCGGGTTTTCACAGTTGGTATCAGAGCTTTGGTTTACAAAGCTCAGAGAACAAGGCACATTAGAACTATACGAAAGAATTCATCAGATATTGGATTAGTAATATCTAATGAGAATGACTCGTTAGAGATAGGATCAGTAGTATCCTAGAACGAGTGTGAAGAGTTTATTTTTAAAATAAAACAAATTTTTGTTTTGAAAATTTAAATCAATTATTCGTATTTGATTATTTATTTATATTGATGTGGACAATCCAGTATATATAGATTTTGCGTATACGTCTGATCCGCGTGTATTTGAAATTTTAATATACTGGATAGATATAGAATCACACTCTAGTCGCCCGGAGATAATTTTGGTAATGCGGCCGCATTATCAATATTTATATTCGTGTTTCGAAGGTGTGATATCTATATATTTCCATTAGACTGGTGTGAGAACCAAATCTTATATAGCTAGAACACTTTGTTGTGAATTGGCATCAAAAACAAGATTTTCTGTATATTTATCAAAATTATGAATTTGAAACGTTAAATTCACTAATTGATTGATGTTTGTGTTGTTTGTTCATTTGTTTGCTAATTTTGAACCATTATGCCTAATTGAACCAAATATTGAATTATATTGAAAAATTGGTTGCATTTGCTTGCATATACATATATATCTTTGAACAGGTCATAGCAAGGAGGCTAGAGCAGAGAATAAAATTTGTTTGCCCGAAAAATAGGTACATGTTTACTACATAATTTCCTGTTTTGTTTGGGTGATGATGATTTTGTGAGCCTATTGGCTAGCCGCTTGGCTTTTTCGTTTCCTTTTTGAGATCTGAAGGACCGGGGAAGCTATTTGAAATTCCCCGATGCTCCCATTGCAGGGGAGGTTATGGCGAAATTTTTCGAAAATTTAGGGTGTTAGCCAAATTTTTGAAAATTTGAAAATTCTCAGAAACTAAAGAGTTGGAGAATGGAAGCCCGATCGATCGTAGAGTTGATTAATCAAACCACTTTCGACTTTGTTCCTTTTCGGGGACGAAAAGTTTTAAGTGGGGGAGATTGTAACAACCCGTAAAATGCGAGCCAGTTTGAAAATTTTATTTTGGCAATTTTAGCGAATTTTGATTATTTAAAATGAATTATTTTAAATAAAAACGACGAGAAATTTATTTTGAATATAATTCGAACGAATATATTTATACGCGTCGTCGTAGGAATATAAATATTTATATATAATTATAAATAGAATTGAAAATGGCGCGGTAGTTCGAAAATTCGATTTCTAATTTCAAATGAATATACAGAATTCAATTTAAGTCAAAATTGAACGAAACAAGAAATATTTGAATCTGTATAACTATATCTTTGTAACGAAATTAGCAAACTGAGATTTCATCTTAGAAATGATAAGATATGTCCAGTTTAAAATTAGAAATAGTCGCTGTGGAATTTATATATATTTTTATATATATAAGGCCCTTAAAAATAGCAATTTTGCAAACGACCTCGGATTTCGACGAAACCAGTTTTGTTGGGTCCGGGATGTGAAGTTATTGCTAGGTTTCAAATTTCATAATTTTTCGATTCAATATGTGAGCGTGGCAAAGGAAAACGCGTTTGACCAGTTTCTATTGAATTTAATCGACTGGAAATTGGCCATTTTTCAAACGGTCTCAGAATTCGACGAAACTAGTTTTGTTAGGACCGTATCGTCAATACGAAGCTAGAAAATATTTTTCTGAGATTTATAGAGTTAGTATGTGACCCCGGTAATTTGAAATGTACGTTTAAAATTCAATATAGTGATTTAAATGTAAATTTAACGGAAACTGATTGTAACAATCAAATCAGCTTGCGATACATATCCCATTGTGTTCGGAATGGGGGTAAAACGCTATGGACGACAGGCGGTGGGCCTCGTTTCGAGGTCGTATGTGAAAGTCAACTCTTTAGGATAAAATAAATAAATTAATTAATAAAAAAAAAAAAATATCCCTCTCCCTTTATCTTTCTGGCCCCCCCCCCCCAATTCAGCCGTTCATAACAAAAAAAAAAGAAAAAAAAAGAAAAAGAAAACGCAGCAGCCACCGTCGATCTCCCTCCGACCTCTTCCCTTGGCACCGCACCGCCGCCGAAACCCACACCCACCCGCAGGTCCCCCTCCTCCTCCCTCCTCCGAACCCTCGACGAAGCCGACCCCCTCCCTCCTCCGAACCCTCGACAAAGCCGACCCCCTCCCTCCTCCGAACCCTCGACGAATCCGACGCCCCCCCCCTTCGCATTCAGTAAGCATTTTTTACTTTTATTTTATTTTTATTTTAGAGATTAAAAACTAAAACTGATTTTTAGTGATTTTTAAAACTGATTTTTAGTGATTTTTAAAAACTGATTTTATTTTGTTTTAAAAACTGATTTTTATCTACCTTAAAAACTGTTTTTTTTATATGATTTGAAAACTGTTTCTTTTTAGTTTTATAAACTGAAATTATAAAAGAACAAAAACTGATTTTTGTTTTAGCTTTTTAAAACAGAATTTTTAAAAGGATTATAAAAACTGTTTTAAAAAGAAGAAAAAAAAAACTGATTTGTTAGAATTTAAAAACTGCATTTTTCTAGAAAATAAAACTGCATTTTTAAATAAGGCAAAAACTGCATTTTTATAAAAGAGTTTTGAAAACTGATTTCTTTAAAAAGAAAAATCATATTTTTATATATTGAAAGCGAAGTCAAAAATAGAATTTTTATATATTGAACTTCGATAGAAAAATAGAATTTTTATATATTGAACTTCGATAGAAAAATAGAATTTTTATATATTGAACTTCGATAGAAAAATAGAATTTTTATATATTAAACATCGAAGTAAAAATTCGATTTTTATATATTGAATAGCGAAGTAAAAATGTGATTTTTACGTATGTAGTGAAAGCAGCAACAAAGGTGACAAAAAGGCGAAACGACGAAGACTTCTGCAAATGAAGAGCCGTGGAGCTAGGATAGCTATATGTGAGAATTTCTCACCTTTCAATTTAATTTTTCTAGTTATATATATACTAGGATGCAGACGGTGCTTAGTAGCACCCAACACAATCGTCCACAGACCATGGACTTGTTTGTTTGACTGTTTGGTGATTGATTGCGATATTGGTTTGAATGTGGTTTGTGGTGTGAAAAATCGAATCGATAAATTGGTTAGGATTAGACGTGCGCCGTTATAAGGCGAAGGAGTAAGGCTAGGTTAGACTCTTACTCCAAATTTTGTGGTTTGCAAAACGAAATTGATTTGATTGATGTGTGAATGGCGTGGGCCTTCACTAGACCGGGGATAAGGCTAGGCCTCGTCCCGTTTCTAGTATCGTGCCGTTATGCCGCCGAAATTTTCTAAAATATGTTAGAAAAATAAAAATATCATTTTATTGAATAAATGAATTGAATAGAAATTCATAGGTTGAAATAAAATGTTTTGTCATTAAAAATATAATTTTTAACGTGAAGTGAATAAAATAAAATATTCATTTATAAACCGGACGGTTTGTTTATGTACACCTATTTGAATGACATTGATTGGGACGATAAATTTTACACATCGCCCAACTGCACGAATAAAAATCTGTGTTTGATTGTTTGAAACCCCACACGGGTGTTGGGATGAAATTTGAAGTTCACTCATCCTGATTGATTAAATATGTCGATCGATTGATTGACAGGCTGTTATAAGCGTCGAATATCTATATTTGATGCTTATACTGTGGAGTGCACTTTGGTTGATGGTTGATTATTTTCCAATGCTATGATATACATGTGTTGTATGAAAATCCCTATAATTAACTTTATATGGTAATTGATTGGGCCTCATTCCAATTTGAAAAATAAAGAATATTATAAAATAAAGGTTCATGTGTTGACAGTACTCATCCATTGAGATTGGTCATGTGTTGAACGAAATATTTTGATAATAACAACTATTTTGAAAAAGAAATATTTGAAATAGAATATTTGAAAATAGAAATTTATGAAGCCGTGTTGATTAGATTGACGCCATTTTGACGTGAACGATATTTATATCGATTTTATTCATCTTAAAAATGAATATTGAAAAGTGATTTCGAAATCGAATATTTTGAAATGAATTGAAAACGAATTCAAATTGAATTGAAAACGATTTCGAAATGAAATGAATTGAAAACGAATTCAAATTGAATTGAAAACGATTTCGAAATGAAATGAATTGAAAACGATTTCGAAATGAAATGAATTGAAAACGAATACAAATTGAATTGAAAACGATTTCGAAATGAAATGAATTGAAAACAAATTCAAATTGAATTGAAAACGATTTCGAAATGAAATGAATTGAAAACGAATTCAAATTGAATTGAAAACGATTTCGAAATGAAATGAATTGAAAACGAATTCAAATTGAATTGAAAACGATTTCAAAATGAAATGAATTGAAAACGAATTGAAATGAATTCAAATTGAATTGAAATTTGAATTGAATAGAAATGAATTTTGAAACGAATTTATAAAGAAGAATTCAATTTTGATTTGAATTGAAAAGGAAGTTGAAATTGCTTTTGAAACGAATTTAAAACTATTTATATAATTCGTTTTAAATAGAAATCGACGAAGTATATATTATATATATAATATAATGGCCTGAATAGAACGCGCCGCGCCGCGGCAGTTCGTGAATTTCGACCATTTATTTCAAACGGACATTGCGGGAGATCCGACCGTCGGATTCTCCTAAAACCGGAACCGTTGGGTTCGTATCGAAAAGAGCTTTCTAATGAATGTTAGAAATTTGAAATCTAACGGTTGGATTTGGAGATACGTCCAAATCAAATTCGAAAAAGGTCGCTGTAAGTGCAGTTCGATGGCCGTTGATGGAAATCGACTGTACGGGCCTTGATAAAATTATTAAAAATAGTAATAATTTGTGTAAAATCATAAGAGATGATTTGTGAAAGTTTGGGATGAAAAACTCCATATTTGAAAAGATAAAAATAGATTTTTATCGAAATGAACTAGTTTTGAACTAGAATTATAATTCTATTTATTTTTAAATAAATAAATTGAATTTGAAATGGTTTTGAAAATAACCAAAATTTCCAATGATTGCATTGGAGTGGATTTGAATCGAAATTGTCTTCGGAATATTTCGATGTTGGAATTCGTGATATTACAGGTGTTGTTATGGAAATTTGAAAGATATATATTTGTATCGTTATTTCCAATACGACATTTGTTAGTCGTAGAATTCGATATTGAATATAAGCCGATATATTTTCTATTCAGAGCCTTGTATTGAATATCGAATGTGATTTGGGTTTGTCGTGAATGGTGTCTTCACTAACACTGTTCTTGAACCCAGTTGAGAAAAGATTAAATCTTTTTATTTAGATTTAATGAAGTGTACCAATTAAATGATATTTAATTGGAATTGAATTGGTATTGATTTTTGGGTTTATCGTGAACAGTGTTTTAAATAACACTTGTTCTTTAACCCGATAATTAATGGAATGTGATTTGGGTTTGTCGTGAATGGTGTCTTCACTAACACTGTTCTTGAACCCAGTTGAGAAAAGATTAAATCTTTTTATTTAGATTTAATGAAGTGTACCAATTAAATGATATTTAATTGGAATTGAATTGGTATTGATTTTTGGGTTTATCGTGAACAGTGTTTTAAATAACACTTGTTCTTTAACCCGATAATTAATGGAATGTGATTTGGGTTTGTCGTGAATGGTGTCTTCACTAACACTGTTCTTGAACCCAGTTGAGAAAAGATTAAATCTTTTTATTTAGATTTAATGAAGTGTACCAATTAAATGATATTTAATTGGAATTGAATTGGTATTGATTTTTGGGTTTATCGTGAACAGTGTTTTAAATAACACTTGTTCTTTAACCCGATAATTAATGGAATGTGATTTTGGGTTTATTGTGAATCGTGTTTTAAATGACACTGATTCTTTAACCCAGATAATGATTAAAACTAAGTGGAGTTTTAATGAATCTTTAATTAGATTGAAAAGATCGAGAATGGAGTATCACCAGTTTTGCTCCAGGCGATAGTTAAATCTTTAATTAGATTTGAACGTGAAATTTAGAAACTAACTGTCGGTTAGCCAAGCAGAATGGTTTTCTGGATATTGATCTGATGTGGGTTTCGGCCTTCGGGGTTAATATTTGGGGAATTATTCTCTTGATTAATTTACGGTTAGTGACTAATGAATTGGAATGAGGCGTATGTTGTGTTTGTGTAACACTTATTTAAAATATACGCGAGTTATTCGGAAAGACCGGGTTCATCCCATTCTGAATAACTGATACGACGATAAGTCGAAGATGAAGACGATGGTCGAAGACCGGAGGTCTTCACGTCGTTTGGGTGATAACTGATGATCTTGATTGGGCTGTACACCCAAGAAGATGGAAACAGTTGGTGATCGTCCAGACGTACTTGGAGATCGATGGATATGCGGGGTACTAGGTGCCTCCGGTTTCGTTCAGCCCCAGAACGGACTTGTAAATGGACTGTGTGTCTGACATCGGATTTCATTCTGTGTGACTGATATCGGTTGCATAGGATGGTTTGCCTGTGTGGCATGCTAAGATGCAAATGATCGAGGCTTCTGTTGAAAAGCAAAGTCTTGTGGTGATGATCAAAGCACGGCCTTTGTGGTGTAGCTTTGTGTAACGTTTACCTCGCGTGTTTCACACCCGGTATGAACCAAAAACGGGAGACGGACCTCAGGGAGGGCATGCGTTTCTTTCTAGCTAGAAGTGGCGTCAGTGGTTTTACACGCCCTGACGAGTTTGACTTATGTGGTTGTTGCTGTTGCGAGGCGCCTCGGTTATATCGGTTTCGGCCGATGCATTCTGGTCGGCTGACGGAGCAGACTTACACCCCATAGGGTGGGGAGACGTAGTGTTCAGGCATAATAATCCACATTGGTGGACTGGCCCTGTCGCTCCAAGGCTTGCCTGCGCGCTTGCCGGAGACATGAGCTAGATTGTCTCGAATCGGTTGAGGACTATCTTTTGCCTCGGTTCATAGACGGAAATCCAATTTCCAAATACGTGACATTTGCGGTTTTAATTGTAGAGCCTAGTATGGCGACATAGTGGGATGGGGCGCTCATGCCGCCTATGATTGATACTTATGATTTGAAGTTGTTTTATACACTATACACTTATAATAGTATCAAATGATTTGTTTTAAACGTATCAAGCATTCTTTGGCTGTTATAAGGGAAAACCCTATCCCCGGCTGCGTTGCATTGTGTGATGGGACCTGGTCTTATAACAGCTTCATTTTTCTTTATTTAGCATTGCGCTGTTTGTTTTATGCACTGGTATTCTTGGGAGGAAACCCGTTCCGTGTTATACGGCGTGGTCCCTTGATTTACCTAATGATTTAAAATAAAGATTAATAACTGTTTTAGTTCTCACACCAGTCACATGACTGACCTGGAGTTTATTGTTTTAACCTAAACTCTGGGTGCCCTTATTTTCGACACGGGCAGCTAGTAGTTTTGGTTTTGCAGATTTATATTCACAGGATCCTGGTTTACAGCTGGAACGATATCCGGAAAGCTTTGTATCCGTATATCTACTTCTAGTTGTGTATTGTATTATTTTCCGCTGCTATGTATTTAAATGTAATTTAAACCTCTGATATTTCTGTGTAATATTTATTCATACTCCGTACATTCTTGTAATCTGATGCATTGTTGTAATAAGCAATGAAATGTTCTTCTGTATGCGTTTTGTTGTGGCTTGTTCTCGAACTATCCGACGCTTTCCTTTACGGGGAAGTTGCGGGTTTTCACATGATCCTATTCAAGAGTACATATGAAAGTTCCAAATATACATTGCAACAATAAAAGACTGTCATATTTGTATTTCAAGAATAAAGGATTATGCCAATCATATTAAAAATTTACTTTTCCCAACATCGAAAAGGTAAGCATCTCAGTATAAACCATGGATCAATGTCGTAATAGGAAGCAGCTCTTAAATAGCTAAATTTGGGTCATTCCCGTAAGATATAAAGGTAATTGTTCTATTTAGGCTAATGGTAGACAACATTTAATTTTATTCCATCGTTATGCATCTACATGTCTTGATCATTGGTTACTAATTGAATTTTAAGATTCAAAGAACAGAAACATTTAAATATAAAAGATAGATGGCTAAGTAACAGTAAATTATTGTAAAAAAATTATTTTTATACCAAACCGATAAATTTACGAAATCCAGCAGTACGTTGATAAAGTTTGCTAGCAACGTATTTCTAAAAATTACATTGTTAGTTATTTGAATAAAAGTATCATATGTTCATTGGTGGTTTTGAATCATTAGATAAAACGTTACCTTTGCGAAACAAATCAGTGTATGATCTCAATCAAGACAACATAAGGAAATCTCAAATACACTTTCCAAAAAATAAAGAGTTCGCCAAATATACATGGCAAGAATAAAGGGTTTCCCAGTTACATAAAATTTTACTTTTCAAATATGAAACATATGAGCGTCATACTGTTTACTATGGATTGCCATCATAATGGAAAATGTATCCTAAACTGCTTAATTTGGGTCATTCTTATGAGATTGTTAAAAATGCAGTAAACGACATTGTTCTATTTTGTGTTAATGTTAAGCAACAATAAATTTGATTCAATCAAATTGCTTGTAAATGTCCTAATCTTGCTGTGCATTAAGATTCATGAAAACAAAATATATTTAAGTAAAGAAGATAGATGGCAAAGTTATATTAAATTGTTAAAGAAACTTTGTTTAAATAGAAAAACCAAAAACTTACCAAAGCCAGTCCAATATATGGATAAGGTTTGTTAGAACAAATCTAGAAAATTATAAAGTTTGTTAGAACATATCTAGAAAATTACCTTTTTATTTGTTCGAATTGAAGTATCACAAGTCCAAATTACCATAGTCAGATTAAGGAAATAAGTCAAAATGAAGAAAAGGGAAGAGATAACACGCTAATTGTGGATGGAACCCATTGTGCAGAGTATTAGAAAGTTGGGATAAATTCTTTTTTAAATGTAATTTATATATGCATATGTGTCTGCATACTTTGCATGTGTGTTACATGCCAATTACAATATATATAACGTTTAGGAAACAGCTAAAAGCAGGAAATAATTGAAGTGGACATGCGTTCACATTAAATCATGTGAACAAAGGAATGGTTCCCCAAAATGAATAAGTTAAATAATTTTGCCATAAACTAATTTATTTTTCCTTATGAAAAATTAATCATACCTTTTACCAAACATCCTAAACCCCACTATATCAGACTGTATAGTAGTTCATGATTCAATCACGCCCTTCTATATCGATGTATACATGTCAAGGAAACTTTACCTCAGTTTATATAATCGCAAATTGAGTTTATTAATATCGAGCAAAAATCATGTGTCAAAAAACAACAGCATTTGCATAAGAAGTAACTGTTGGTTGCATTACAAAATTATATATGTACATAGCCTTTGAAAGACCCTTTGAGTAAAATTTTCAATCCAACTATGAAAAAAGATTAATTTATATCTAAGTATTATACACAATTAAAAATGAATCACAATTCACAGGCACTGTCAAAAGACATAAACTCAAAAAGTCTCTTTCATTGGTGACATGATGCCATTGCAGATGAGGAAAAATAAACTTCACAGTAAATGAAAAATAAAGCATTGGAAGAAAATAATTATATTATCTAACCTGAATGATTTAATATAGCATAACTCTATGATTTATACATCTAAAGATTCACCAATCACGATGTTTTAAATATCTACACCATTAGGTATGAATTAAATAACCAATGTATTCAAATGTTTAGAATTTTAGTAAACCTCAGGGAATACATTTAGAAGGCAATGAGGGAGAGAAAAGGAAATGAAAGTTATCTTATATTTAAAATATCATATCTTATACCTAGATATCTTTCACTTAACTTTATTTATTAGTTGTTGTTATAAAACCGCTGAGTTGTCATCATTTGCATAAAATAAAAGATTATGTTCAGTACATACATAATAGTTGAATTGGCCCCAAAAGATTACATTCAGTGTCAATGTTATGTCCCTGGGTATAAATGCACGCCCGCGTGTACATTCGTAAATGAAACTTATTTTATATCTACAGTGTACTGAAAAATTGTCCTTTCATAAAATGCATGAAAACAAAATGCAATACATGCTATTAATATCAGACTAATTATTCCAACGATAAATATTAAACCAAAGACTAATCACTTGGGTGAACAAATATTAAAACAATATTGGCATTTAAATCTAGGGTAAAAGCATTAGAAGCTTTGACAGATGTTACTTTAAAAATGGATTACTGTAGCTATTATGTTTCCTCAATCTTTCTCATACTTCCAGTAGGCATGTAATCCATATCTTTTCATATTGAACCAAGAACATGAAATAGTTTGGTTTAGGACAATCTACTCCCTCTATATATACACACACACTCTCACTTGTTTGAACTGTAAAGCTTGAAATATACATAGGACTAATCATTTTATATCATTATCAAAGATTTTTGAACCAAATAAATTTGCAAATATTTCACATAAAAGTATATCAAATCTTAAAATAGGAAAATTAGGAGTGGTTGACGCCATCACTGAGTTCTTAGCTTGATTTCTGGTGTTAAACTTAGTATTGCAAAATTATGAATAAAATAATCAATTGCTTGTGAAAAATATTACACCCACAATATCAAAATTTGGAGCAAAAGATTGTTAGAGTCAAATTTTCAATAGTATATCACTACTTAAAGATAATAAGTATTAAAAGTGAATTATTAGTAGATACAAATAGAAATTTCAATGACATGTGGGTATGAAGAAAAATGTTGATATATATATGGGTATATCACTACTTAAAGATAATAAGTATTAAAAATGAATTATTAGTAGATACAAATAGAAATTTCAATGACATATGGGTATGAATCATGTGGGTATGAAGAAAAATGTTGATATATAAATATATATATACATACTTATATATATATATAGGGAGCAGCTATAAGGACACAAAATTTGTAACGACCAGGGATTTTCGGCCCTGAAAATCGACATAAATACCTTTATCGTAACTCATGCTGATCTTCCAAACACCGAAAACACTGGAACGTTATTAGAAAGAATTTAGAGGGTGAGATAAGAAAGAAAGAAATATTAGAATAGAAGAAGAAGAAAACCAACACAACACAGAATCAGTGTCTCACATCACAGCAGAACAAAATATAATACCGAAATAAAACTTTATTGAGAGCTTTTAAAAATACGTACAATATCAGAGCATCAACATCTCTGGACAGTTATAAAAATCTGTCCCATGCACATACACACAACGGAATAGTAGCTATATAATATCATGCGTCTGGACTCTTTCAGCTTGTCTCTTCATGGCATTTGACAACCTGAACCTGTACACCCCGGGCTAACCCGAGCATTTACAAAACACCGGGTCAGTCTGGTGAACCAGAGTGAGTAAACTCGCATGGTATTACGGTTAAATCACCCAACTTGATTTTAAAGTTCGAAATCTTTTAGAAAGAAAAAGATAATGGTAAGACCAAATCCACACATAAATATGGACGGTTTTTACCTTACGATAACCCAAAACTTTTCTGAAATCAATATCTTTTGTGATATTATGATAGTGTCTAAATACGAGTAAATATCAATCTAGTTGAATGCTTGCATCTCACGCTCCATATGTATAGTATACAATCAAAACCACGGGCGCTTATTGGAGATTGTATTCCGACTATGACAAGGTATGTAACCACCTATCGATAGCGTATCTCTACAGGTGAATACACTGGGTTCAACAAGAACGTCTTGCATCCCGGCCCACGCATGACCGACCACTCATTTCGCTTGAGTGTATCGAATGTATATCACCAACGGTTGGGCTCAAACTACCGTTTCCTGAAAAGGGACAACATCGAAATAGATTAAAGAAGTAAAAGGAATTTCTCTAGATAGGTGATTATACACCCTAATGGGAGCGACCCACATAGCCATGCTGCCTGCCCGATTTTTGTCATTTCCCAGTTGATGAGGCTTGAGGTTATAATCGACTGTTGGGATATTTGGTCACCATTCACTTTGGCTACCACATCGTCAGATCCGTCAGATATCACTAATTGACGTCCACAAAAATACTCTGGTTGGTAAGCTAAGAGAAGTGCCCTTCTCCGCCACTAATAGAAATAAGTTTGTAAAAATCAACTTACGTGATCCCTTTGGAAATATTCTGTCAGACATTCGTCCATACAAGTCATCCAGGAAAGGGATGAACCGAAGGTACTATCCTACTGCATCCAATATCGGAATCACCCTATGGATCAGTAGCGAGAAGTCCTTGCAACTCGTAGATTCCAACCACCACAGAACCACAGTTTATCTTTGGCCGCAAAACCAGATATTTGTAGCGCTTCTTCCATTTGTGAAGATCTACGGTCTTCAATGCTCCATCTCGATCATCTTCTGGTATCTTCACGTATTTGTTGTTCGGAATGGTTTTCGAATATAAATTCGATCCCGGTCTTTCCGTACCAACAATCGTATTGGACAGATTTGATAGTCGATGATTTAACTATCAAAATAAACAGTTTTTCAGTCATGACAATCCAATGAGTTCACTAGTTCAGCATTCAACACCACTTGGCCTTTTAATTAAAAACAAATGTAAAATTTGAATTTCTAAAATATTTTGATATTATAAATATTGTTTTTCTTCTTATTTACATAAGATTTATTCTTAAATAAATTTAGTCTTATACTTAGGAAAATCCTATATCATATTCAGTTGTATATTTTCACTTACAAAACATTTACCATGTTATTATCAAATATTGGGAAATCATTCAACTTATTACTCGTAAAATAACGTTACGATATATCTTTTATTTATTACTTAAAAACCATAATCCATATTTATTCTTATTGAATAAAACTCAACTTTTACATTTCATTTCCAGCTCGAAAATATCATTATAACTCACACAATCCAATCTCCTTTTATTTCCCTTTTTATTTTGAAATCTCATTATATACATACTTGCCAAATTTCCACAAATGGGTTGCGTTACTATTTCTCTAATGAAGTAGTAAATCCTTACTATCATCTTTTACCATTACAACTAATAACAACCTGAGATAATCCTGAAGTCGTTCAAGTTGGGGTATTTTAATTACGTCTCAGACCTTGATCAACAACATTCATATCTAAGGATAGATACAAGTTATAATCAAAAACCCAATATCTCATTTTAATTTCAACACAAATCCCATTAAACTATTTTATTTAAAAATACGGTTTCATAAACCTTCTCCTTTTTTTGAAAATCCCAATCTTGGATATAACCATTTATTTCTTAATTAAGTATATCTGATAAAACCTCATTTTATAAATTCCATTTTATAATTCGAAGTCTTAAATAAATAAAATATTTATTTACTTCCCTTTAATAACCTTTATTCAAGATAATGCATTTCAAAATCTATCTCTAGTTATAAAATAAATTTTATAACTTCAGTTCTATCAATTCACCTAACAGTAAATCAATATAAATAAAACAAATTTACTTTTAGGCCATACACTGCCGATTACCCAACCAATATAGCCCATTGGTTAAAACACAACACAGGTTGACTTTCCAGTCAATGATCACTACTAAAAACAATTACCCAATCATGACAGTTCATATATGATAATATGAAAATAAATAATATATTTGAGGAATCCGGTTGGATCCCTCCAACCTGTTCTTCCCTATATACAAATGATTATCTCCAAACAGACCATTCGATTCCATTTAACTTAAACTCATAAATGACGCCAATTCACAAACAATTCAAACAAATTAAACACGTTTATTTTATAAACGTGACCAACAAGGTAAGTTACCTTTATTGGTTCAAATCGTTAAAAATAATGATTTGGTATTTCATTGAAATTAACGGTTTAATTTCGTTGGTTAAATCAACAAATGAACACATAAGCAGCAAACAGTCAACCATCAGCAAGTAGAGCACACAAAATAGAAACCTAGTTTATATGAAATATAAATGGGAAGAACTGAGTGAGTTTGACTCACCTTGGGTTTTGAATTCGTTGATAAACAGTCTGTTTTAGCCAATTTAAACTAACATTAAATTTGACTAAAATTTTCAGTTGCATCGGATCGTGACTAACCCTGCTCCATCTCAAAGATCTCGTCTCTACGGTCCCAACGAGACTGACCGTGCTCAAATCTGATAACGGAGGTGCAAGATATCATATTAACAACTTTATAAAATAGAATGAATAAATAAAACATGAATTAAATATATTTTTATAAATGGGCTTTACCTTAAATCTACGGCCCACGAAAACCCATATCCCTACAAAACCCTATTTCGGTTTCCCCTAACCTCATAAACATCTGCCGCCTCCAAAATAAAACCCTAGCCAAAAATCAAATCCCTAAACCCCCTTTTACTTCAACAAAATCGAAAGTTAGGGCATCGCAACACTCCCTTACACCACCACTTCATCGATCATCCTTCTCCCTCCATCTCCGATCCATCTGCTAACCGCAACAGCCCCCTTTAGCAATCATCACCGCGTCACGATCAACCCTTAATCCCCTTGCCTTCCAGCTTCGTCGAACTTCCCAACCCTATTCCGTCCGCCAAACCCTAGGCCTCCTGCTTCCACCACAACTCGAAGTTCATCGAAAGGCGCACAAGGCTGAAGAGGGTAAATTCGCAAGGTTCAGATAAGTTTTTACTTGATTTTGATTACTGTATATTTTTGTTTTGATTTTTGTTGTGGATCGAACTGCATTCTGTTTATTGTGTTGATTAGTTTGGTTTTGGAGTTCTTGTGAAACACCACTGCGTATTTATAGCGTGGTTGAGATCAGATAAGATCAATGTCCCTCAAATCATACCCTAGATAGGTTCAGCTAAAATCTTAGGCCATTGGGTTTTTTTACTGGTGATGGACAATGATGGTTATGTGATGGTTTTGGCAGAAAATTGGATAAATTTCGTACTGTATTTCAATGCAGTTGGTTTGTTCAAAGAAAATAGCGATCGAACTAGACACTGCGTTGTTGATCTATCCAAAGATTCGATCTGTATTGTCGATTCTATTTTGGGTTTTTCACTGTAGGAAAATAGTGAATTTCGAAATAAATTTTTTTTTGTATATTAGGTGTTTTGATTTGACTGTACAATTTTATGTATAAACATATACATGTAGCTGCTCTTCTTAGCTGTTCTTGTATTGATTCTATGCTGTTCAAAATCTGTAGAGATCTGATCTATGAATATATTCAGCTATACATTAGGTGTTCACTTTAGCTATCTGGTTGTTCCTCTTTTTTTTTACTGTTTTCCTTTTTTCGCTGTTCATCTACTGTTTTCAATGTAGAAACTTTATGTGTGTATATAATATACATTTGTGTTGCTCAATTGCACTCTTGGTTGTGTTTTTTTTTTCCACAACACTGTCCTTTGAAAATGTCGAGGGTACTCTTCCTCATGTACCAAACTATGCCTGGGATCATAGTCAAATTATATGGCATGGTACTACGACATTGTAGTGCACTCTACTAGAGTTATTAGCCTTGATTTTCCAATTGCTGTCATAACAACTTCATTTGTTGTTTTATTTTAGTTTTATTTTCCTTTCTTTTCAGCACCATATAAATATCTCTTTCCTGTCTCATGATCTCCTTTTTCTTCATTTTCAGATCAAAGCATAGGGAAGCAATCTGGTTTATTGTTCTTGGGTGCGACGGGACATGCAGCACTAAATTTTTTGATAAAATGTAACATTTTGTTTATGTATTGTACAGCCAAAAGTGTCTATTATTTCTTAGTGGTTTGCACTTGTACAAACAATATTGTTTGAATATATGTGTAGTTTTCTCCTTTGTATTAACACTTCTAGTTTTGTATATGTTTTCAGTTTATCTTTTTTTTCATGTTTATGGGCGACTTCTTTATTTATTGGAAAAATATGATGTATTCATGGTTTTTTTACTTGTTTCCTTTGCCAAATAAATTTTGTACATTGTGCACCAGCTTAGGGTTGGTTTATTTTTACATCTTATAGAATATCGTTATAATATGAGTTAATTTCCAAAATAACTGAACTGAATAAAAATAGACCGATATTACCGATATACTCAAATGAAACACCGTATAACTTCAAATAAGACTAAAGTGAATTTCAAACTTGACATTCGGAAATTTGGTTTAAATAATATACGAATATATATAAAAACAGTTACTATTTTATTAAATAACCATTATCGTTTAATATGATTTTCATAGCGTTTATTTTAAAATTTTATTTAGCTATAACTAACAGTCTATAACACAAAATCTGGATTTTTCTTTTTCATATGAAAATTATTATCAACGCGCTTCCAACGTTTCTTGTTTCACAGAAATCCGACTAATATCGGATCCGTATATTCGGTTGAAGTTCAAAACTCCAATTTATGAACTACCGCGCGATTTCGAGCTCGATTTATAATTATATAAATATATAACATTCAAACTTCGTTTTAATAGTGAATTTAATATTAAAATCCTTTAATATCCAAATATAATATTTAAAATAATTAAATTAAATTAGACTATCAAAAATACGGGACATTACATTCTTCCTCCTTAAAATAATTTCGTCCTCGAAATTGCTAAGGTAAGAAAGAACGTTACAAGTCTATTAATTCCCAAATCCAATTTATTATAAATCGAAAACCAATTTAATATCGTAAATAAATATTTTCAAAAATATCGAAAATTTTCTGACACTTTAAATTCCCGGAAATATTCGGCAGAGTCTCCCCTACATGGAGTGACATCTGCGATACCGCAGGAACGAATAATACATACATCGACCCACACGGTCAGAAAACAAAAATCAAAACCCAAAATTTTATATTTTCGCGTAGGCGTACCTTTTACAGTGCTATTGAGCTTACTTACTCAACGTATATGCGATTTTCTCAACCAATATCAATTTGCTTAGCCATCTAGCACCTGCACTTAACTCAATTCACATATCAGTAACAGATATATGAAATCCTTAAATAATATTTAGTTAATTAATAAGCATAACCATAACAATTTCCAAAATCAAGCATGAAGTACACATTAGCAACATAGGAAGGAATTATTCAACTTCAATTCATGTGATTACACTCCAGTTGACTATACAGGAATTTAATTAGTGTAACGACCCATATTTTTCGGTCGAATAATTAATTAATTTAATTATTTAAAGTAATGGTTGGGTAATTTAAAGGTATGTTTAATTAAATAATATTGAATATTTAATTAAAATAATAATATAATAATATATTTAATTTCTGAAATAGTCAGAAATAGTGGAATTCACAATATGGTGTGAACTAGATCATCTGTGATATTTAATTCAGTTTATAATTGAATTACAATAATGAATATATTATTTGAACAACAATTTGAACGTATAATTATATTATAATTAAAATCGAGCTCGAAATGGCGCTGCAGTTCGTAAATTGACAATTCGAACTTCAACAGAAAGTACAAGGTTCGTTTTTAATCGGATTTCTGTGAAACAAGAAATGTGTGGAGCTGGTGGAGTATATTTTTCTAATGGAAGAGGAAAATCTGGATTTCGTCGGGTAGATTTTAATTTACATCCAAATCAAATTTTAGGAAAATCGCTATGGAATTCCTTTATAATTTATATCGATTTATTTATGTTTTAAAAGGGATTTTTAAATATACATCGAATATCGATGTAACACTGGATTTGTAATATCGAGTTATAAATCCAATAGGAGTTGTATGGTATTCCACTATGAATATAGACGATAATATTTATTTTTAAATATTAAATATAATTGTTTTTAAATATATTTATATATTTAAAAGGGTTATTTAGAGCTTTAAAAATAGCCAATTTTGCAAACGACGTCGGAATTCGACGAAACTAATTTTGTTGGATCCGCAACATCAAATTATTGATAGATTTCAAGTTCCGTGATTTTTAGAGTCACTATGTGGCCGTATGGATTTTTAGAGTGAAAAACAGTCATTGTTTTGAAGGTTAAAAATATGCTGTGTTAGTAAATGGCTTCAGAATTCGAAGAAACCAGTTTCGTTGGGACCGTAATGTCGAACTGTAGTCGTATGTCCAGTTTCGTGATTTGTGGGTATCTTGTGTGATCATAGGAATTTTTAGAGTGTTAAATGATCAAAAAAAAAAATTGTAGCTTAACTTTTAAGCAACCCTTATTCCTATAAATACAGTACCTTAACCTAATTCCCCCATTCTCTAGTCAACGCAGCAAAAAGAATCCGCTGCCATCTTCTGTTAACAAAAAGTGAAATATCCCTCTTCAAAAACTAAAGGAAATTCAAAAGAAAATTCTATAAATCAATCTATATGTATATATGGATCCTTGGAGTGCTGCTCTTTGATCCTATACTGATTTCTATGGGTTCGATGTTGTTTCCGCTCGTGGGAAGTTTATTCGTTAGATCTAGGGTTTGGGTTTGCCACTGCCTTGGGTGGAGTTAGGCTATAAGGAGGGGTATGAGTTGCTCACGGGCTCAAGCCAGTCCTATAGAGGCAATCTTGTGGAACTCGGATGATGGAAGGCATCGCTGGTGATTAAAGGAAGAAGCACAGTTGTTTATCTGAAGCGTCGTGAATATCAATAAGGAACGAAGGTAATTAGAGAGGTACCAGCTGAATTATTTAAGTAATTTATATGAACTAGATGATTAAGAAATAAAGGGTTAACCTTATGGAAGGATGCTGTTAAAATTTGCCAAATCGTGAGGACATGGTAAATGTTTGGTCAGGGAGGAATGCTATGCGTTTCAAACTGAATGATTTTTGGGTTATTTCTTTGAACCTGGAAGGAGCATCACCGTGGGTTGTTTGAACTTGAGAGCAGTATAATACAGGAAAATGATTTTAGCATGTATCGGGGTTAAAAGATTTAAGGAGGAAAAAGGAAATACTAGGAAATCATTTCGGAAAGAACTAGAAAATGGGGAAGGGGGACTGCAGACTGAAATCCTGGAATAGGTAGAGTGATAATTGGAGAATGTGATGGTGTTATTTTGTTTTATGTTTGGTTGAGTAGAAAAGAAGTAATGGACCATTTAAGTTTGAAGCATTGGTGAAAGGGAGCAGGATTGTTGATGAGGGAATTTAGCAAAGGAGATTAAGTAAGGATGATAACTAATCATATATGCAATTCACTAAAGTATCGGCTAAAAACATAGTTAATAATGTCATTAAGGATTTTAATTAAATAATTAACTATTAACAAAGTTTAATTTAATTTATAAACTTGTAACTATGTATTTCACTCCTATGTGAATAGAATTCAACGAACAGTTCAGCTTGGAATCATAGCGATGAGATCTGCATGTTGGAACAGTTTTCGTTGAGAATAGAGCTGTCTGAATTTCATGAAAAAACAAACTCTTATTTGATTTTATAATGGAACAAAAGCAGATTCATCAACTGCGGTCCAATGTGAGTAAATCTCACCAACTCTAAACAGTTCTATTTTTATAACGTATATTTAGGACTTATAAATGATGACTGATTACTGTGTGCTAACTGTTTTGTTGAATTGCTTATGTGTTGGTTGAAATTATAGATAACGATATTTATATAAATCGTTAATCAAATATTGATTCTGTTTAGCCGAATATTTCATATTGAAATGAAATCGATGTTGATCATATTGTTTAACATCTGTGATGCAGGGAAACAGGTTGGTGGGACCCAACTGGGTTCCTCAACATTTATTTTACTATTTCCATATCTTGAAATATATGATGTGATATAAAATCTGTTGATGATGATGTGTGTTTCAATGATATCGATCATTGTGATTTGGTATTTTAAATACCGTGGAAAATACTGGGATGTAAAAAGGGGATTTTCAAAGTATATTTTGAAGGTAAATTATTATATAAAATCAATAGATTTTATATATAAAAGGGAAAGGATTTTATAAAGGGAAATAATTATAAAATCAAAGAGTTGAAAAGGAGAAATATTTGTAAAACAAATATAAAGGAAATATATGTGTAAAACAAATATAAAGGAAAATATTTGCAAAACAAATAGAAAGAAAAATACTTGTTGAACATTTAAAAATAGATTAAATGGAAATATTTATTTGTAGGAAATAAATAGAATGTTATAAATGAGATATTTATTTAGAAAATAAATAGAAAAGATAAAAGAAATATTTATTTGTTAAATAAATAGAACTGAAGAGGGAATTGTTATTTGTTAAGTAAACAAGTAGAAAAGGAAATGATTCAAAGGAGGAAATTCAAAGGAGATAATTCAAAAGGAATGATTCAAAGGAATAAATCAAAGGAGTTAATTCAAAAGAGTAAATCAAAATGAGTTAATCGAATATTAGTTATTCGATTAGAGTAAATCGAATAGAGTAAATAAGTAGAGTTAACCAGTTAGAGTTGATCAATCATAGTTAACCAGATAGAGTTAATCAATTAGAGTTAACCAGTTAGAGTTAACCAGTTAGAGTTAACCAGTTAGAGTTGATCAGTTAGAGTTAACCAGTTAGGGTAAATCAAGTTTAAGTTAACCAGTTAGAGTTAGAGTTAACCAGTTAGAGTTAATCAGTTGGAATTAGAGTTAACCTATTAGAGTTAATCAGTTAGAATTAATGTAAACCAGTTAGAGTTATTCAAATGGAGAAATCGAGTAGAGTTATCGAATATGACTTACTCGAGAAGAGTAATTGGACATAGTTCATTTGAGAAGATGTAATAACCCGGAAATCTGGGCCAGTTTAAAAATTTTAAATTGACAATTTTAGCGAATTTTGTTTATTTAAAATGTATTATTTTAAATAATAACGACGAAAAATATATTTTGAATAGAAATTGAACGTATATATTATATAGATCGTCGTTAGAAAATGAATAATTATTTATAATTATAAAAGGAATTGAAAATGGCGTGGTAGTTCGATAATTCGATTTCAAACTTCAAATGAATGTACCGGGTGCAAAATAAACCGGATTTTAGTGAAACCAAAAATAATGGAATCTAATTGAGAATATCTTCACAACGAATCCGAAAAATAAAAATTTCATAGCGGGAATCAAAATATATGTCCAGTTGAAATTTCAGAATAGTCGCTATGGAATTTCGGCCCCTTAAAAATAGCCATTTTGCAAACGACCTCGGAATTTGACGAAACCACTTTTGTTGGATCCGTGAAGTCAAGTTATTGCTAGATTCCTATTTTCATAATTTTTCGAATCAATATGTGAACATGGCAAAGGAAAACGCGTTTGACCAGTTTCAGTTGATGTTAATCGACTGGAAATTGGCCATTTTTCAAACGGTCTCAGAATTTGACGAAACTAGTTTTGTTAGGACTGTATCGTCAATACGAAGCCAGAAAATATATTTCTGGAATTTTTAGAGTTAGTATGTGACCCCAGTAAATTGAAATGTACGTTTAAAATTCAATATAATGATTTAAATGTAAATTTGACGAAAACTGATCGAAACGATCGAATCAGCTTACGATACATATCCCATTGTGTTCGGAAGGGGGTTAAAATGTTGTGGACGACAGTCGTTGGGTTTCATTTGGTGTTCAAATAAAAGGTCAACCTTTTAGAAAGAGAAAAATATATAATTAATAATATTTCTTTTGCAATAAACCCCCCTCCTCATTTATTTTCCTCGATTGAAATCAGCGCCCCCTCCCCCCCATTCTAATTTCTTTCTCTCTCCTTCTTCAATCGGGCTAGGTGATCGACGATGCCCCACGTCGCCTCCCTCCGCCGTCGTAGGCGAGTACGCCACCCCCTCCAGCCTCCCTCCTCTCCGGCGACCCCCCTCCCCCCCGCCAAAGCCGACCTCCTCCAACCCCTTCTCTCTCCAAACCGCGACCAAGACCCCCAAATCCACCGGAAAACACCCACCGCCGACAGCCATCGCCTCCCTCGACGCACCCGCATCTCCTCCGACCACTACCCCTCTTCCTTCTCTCTCTCCACTTCCAAATCGAACCACAGCCCCAAATCAGCACCCCAGAGCGAATGTAGGTCCCGCCGCCGCCTCGTACGCCACCTCCTCCTGCCCTTCGGACCCTCTGCACCACCTTCAGCGCCCCGCCTTCAACTAAGCACCCTCTTGTGAAGAAAACCGTGTAAAAAAGTGAGCTTTTCTTTTGTGTTTATTTATTTTTGTCAATTCAGTTTGTTTATATATAGTATTAGTTTATATAAAGGTGTAAATATATATAAAAAGATGATTTTTTTTAATATATAAGATGCATGATTTGGAAATAAAGATATGTTTTTTCTATGTATGTAAGGTTAATAAGGAAACGATTTTTTATTTATAGTTATAGATAAGAAAAATATGATTTTTCTATATTGAATAGTAAAGTAAAAATTCGATTTTTATATATAGAATAGCAAAGTAAAAAATTCGATTTTTATATATTGAATAGCAAAGTAAAAATTCGATTTTTATATATTGAATAGCGAAGTAAAAATTCGATTTTTATATATTGAATAGCGAAGTAAAAATTTGATTTTTGTATATGTAGTGAATACGGATGACGACAGTGACAAAGGAAGAAACGGCGAAGATTCCTACATAAGGAGAGTCGAGACGTTTGGTTTAGCTAGCTGGTGAGAACTTCTCACCTTTAATTTAATTTTCTAGTTAAAATATGTACTAGGATGCAGACGGTGTTTAGTAGCACCCGACACCCGTCGTCCACAGACCATGGACGGCTTGTATGCTTGTTTGTTTGATTTTGATGTGTAGTTGATTGTGTGATGTGAAATGAAATAAAATATTTATATAGTTAAAAATATTTTATAGTTGAAAATAGAACTTTTAACGTGTATTTAAAATAAATATTTATAAACAAATTGGAGATTTTGTTTATATACACTGATTTGACTGATATTGATTGGGACGATAAATTTTACACATCGCCCAACTGCACAAATAAAATCTGTGTTTGATTGTTTGAAACCCCACATAGGTATTGGGAGGATATATGACATACACTAATCCCAATAATTAGTTGTATGTCGATGATTGATTGACATACTGTTATAAGCGTTAAATATTTATATTTGATGCTTATACAGTGCAGAATGCACTCTGGATGATGGTTGATTATTTATCGTTGTTATTTTATACATGTGTTGTAGAAAATCCATATAATTAACATTGTATGGTAATTGATTGGGCCTCATTCCAGTTTTGAATAGAAATATTTGAAAAGAAATATTTGAATAGAAATATTTGAAAGAAAAGAAATATTTGAAATAGAATATTTGAAAATAGAAATGTACGAAGCCGTGTTGATTAGATATGCGCTATTTTGACGCGAACGATATTTATATCGATTATATTCGTTTTATAATGAATATCAAAAAGCGATTTCAAAATTGAATATTTTGAAAGGAAATTCGAATAGAAATTGAATAGAATTGAATTCGAATAGAAATTGAATAGAATTGAATTCGAATAGAAATTGATTAGAATTGAATTCAAATAGAAATTGAATAGAATTGAATTCGTATAGAAATTGAATAGAAATGAATTCGAACAGAAATTGAATAGAAATGAATTCGAATAGAAATTGAAATGAATTGAAATTCGAATTAAATTGAAATTGAATTGAAATCGATTTGAAATGAAGTTAAAATGAATTTATATTGAAAAATTCAATTTTGATTAGAATTCGAAAAGGAAGCTGAAATCGTTTTGAAAACGAATTTAAAACGGTTTTTAAAATACGTTTTGAAAGGAAATCGATGATATATATATATAATATATATATTATATATATTCCGACCGTCGGATTCTCCTAAAACCGGAACTATTGGGTTTGTATCGAAAAGAGCTTTCTAACGAAGGTGAGAAATTATAAATCTAACGATTGGATTTGGAATTTTGTCCAAATCAAATTCAGAAAAGGTCGTGGTAAGTGCAGTTCGATGGCCATTGATGGAAATCGACTGTATGGGCCTTGATAAAATTATTAAAAATAATAATAATTTGTGTAAAATCATAAGAAATGATTTGGGAAGAATCGGGATGAAAAACTCCATATTTGAAAAGATAAAAATAGATTTTTATCGAAATGAACTAGTTTTGAACTAGAATGGAAATTCATTTATTTTTGAAATAAATAAAGTTAATTTGAAATGGTTTTGAAATATAACCAGAATTTCCAATAATTGAATTGGAAGGGATTTGAATCGAAATTGCCTTCGGAATATTTCGATGTTGGATTTCGAGATGATATAGATATTGTTATGGGAATTTGAAAGATATCTTAATATCGTTATTTCCGATACGATATTTGCAAATCTTAGAATTTGATATTGAAAATAAGCCGGTATATTTTCTATCCAGAGCCTTGTATTTAATATCAAATGTGATTTGGGTTTGTCGTGAATGGTGTCTTCATTAACACTGTTCTTAAGCCCAGTTGAGGAAAAGATTAAATCTTTTTATTTAGACTTAATGATGCGTACCAATTAAATAATATTTAATTGGAATTGAATTGGTATTGATTTTTGGGTTTATCGTGAACAGTGTTTTAAATAACACTTGTTCTTTAACCCGATCATTAATGGAATGTGATTTTGGGTTGTCGTGAACGGTATCTTCAATAATACTGTTCTTAGACCCAACAGTGTTAAGAAAATTAGAAACTAACTATAGGTTGGCTAAGCAGAATGGTTTCCTGGGTATTGATCTGATGTTGGTTTCGGCCTTCGTGATTAATATTTAGGGAATTATTCTTTTGTTAATTTACGGTTAGTGACTGATGGATTGGAATGAGACGTATGTTGTGTTTGTGTAACACTTGTTTATTATATACGCGAGTTATTCAGAAAGACCGGGTTTATCACATTCTGAATAACTGATACGACGATAATTCGAAGATGAAGACGGTGGTCGAAGACCAAAGGTCTTTACGTCGTTTGGGTGATTACTAATGATCTTGATTGGGATATACACCCAAGAAGATGGAAACAGTTGGTAATCGTCCAGACGTACTTGGAGATCGATGGATATGCGGGGTACTAGGTGCCTCCGGTTTCGTTCAGACCCAGAATGGACTCGTAAATGGACTGTGTGTCTGGCATCGTATTTCATTATGTGTGACTGATATCGGTTGCATGAGTGGTTTGCCTGTGTGGCATGCTAAGATGCAAATGATCAAGGCTTTTGTTGAAAAGCAGAGTCTTGTGGTTGATGATCAAAGCACGGCCTCTGTGGCGTAGCTTTGTGTAGCGTTGATTCGCGAGCCTCACACCCCGGCGTGAACCAAAAACGAGAGACGGACCTCAGGGATGGCATGCGTTTCTTTCTAGCTAGAAGTGGCGTCAGTGGTTTTACACGCACTAACGAGTTTGACTTATGTGATTGTTGCTGTTGCGAGGCGCCTCGGTTTGATCGGACGATCCTGGTCCGATGGAGTCATTTAGTTGGCTCACCTACGCCCCATAGGGTGGGGAAACGCATGTTCAGGCATTTTAATCCACATCGGTGGACCGGCCCTGACGATCCAAGGGCCCACCTGAGTCTGGGTCCTGAGGGGCACGCTAGAGCGTCTCGAATCGGTGGAGGACTATCTCTTGCCTCGGTTCACAGATGGAAATCCAATTTCCAAATACGTGATTTTGCGGTTTTAGTTGTAGAACTAGTATGGCGACATGATACATGGTACCCATGCCGTCTATGATTGATATTTATGATTTGAAGTTGTTTTATACACTATACACTTATAGTAATAATAAAACACGAAATTTAGCATATCAAGCATTCTTTGGCTATTATAAGGGAAAACCCTATCCCCCGGCTTGCGTTGCATTGTGTGATAGGACCTGGGTCTTATAATAGCTTCATTTTTCTTTATTTAGCATTACGCTGTTATTTTATGCACCGGTGTTCTTGGGAGGAAACCCGTTCCATGTTATACGGCGTGGTCCTTTGATTTACCTAACTTTAGAATAAAGACTAATAACTGTTTTAGTTCTCACACCAGTCCCATGACTGACCTGGAGTTTATTTTTTTTAACCTAAACTCTGGGTGCCCCTATTTTGACACGGGCAGCTAGTAGTTTTGGTTTTGCAGATTTATATTCACAGGGTCCTGATTTACAGCTGGAACGATACTCGGAAAGCTTTGTATCCGTGTATTTCTTCAGTTGTGTATTGTATTATTTTCCGCTGCTATGTAATGTATTGTAATATCTGATATTTTGTAATGTATAATATTCATTTATACTCTGTATATTCTTGTATTCTGATGGAATTGTTGTAATTAACAATGAAATGTTCTTCCGTCTGCGTTCTGATTTGTCGTGTTCTCAAAACAATCAGGCGTTTCGAACGGTCTGGGTCGGTTTAGCGACTGATCAGGATCGAGCGGGATGCCCGGTCGTTACAGCGTGGTATCAGAGCTTTGGTTTACAAAGCTCAGAGAACAAGACACATTAGAACCATATGAAAGAATTCATCAGATATTGGATTAGTAATGTCCAATGAGAGTGACTCGCTAGAGATAGGATCAGCAGTATCCTAAAACGAGTGTGAAGAGTATATTTTTAAAATGAAAAACAAATTTTGTTTTAAAATTTAAATCAATTATACGTATTTGGTTATTTATTTATATTGATTTGGACAATCCGATATATAAAGATTTTGCATATACGTCCTGCAAACGTGTATTCGAAGTTTTAATATACTGGATAGATATAGAATCACTCTAGCTGCCCGGGGATAATTCTGGTGATGGGGCACCGTCGCCAGTATTTATTTTCGAGTAACGAAAGTGAGATTTCTATATATATCCATTATACTGGTGTGAGAACCAAAATTGAATAGGGCCTATTTTTGTGATTTGACATCAAAAATGTGATTTTTGACTATATATCAAAGTCATGAATTTCAAATGATAACCAACTAATTGATTGATGGTTGTGTGGTTTGATTATTGTTTGATTGATTAAATTTTTAACCATATAGCCAATTTGATCAAATAGTGAATTGTATTGAAAATTGGTTGCATTTGCATGCATACACATGTATTTACACTGAACAGGTCATAGCAAGGAGGCTAGAGAAGAAGAATTAAATTGTTTGCCCGACAAATAGGTACATGTTTACCATAATTTACTGTTTTGTTTGGGTGATGCTGATTTTATGAGCTGATTGGCTAGCGGCTTGGCTTTTTATTTTTATTTTTATCCCACCATTGATTGGTGAGGGCCATAGGAAGCTATATGAAATTTCCCGAAGTCGCCGGTGCAGGGGAGGTTATGGCGAAATTTTTCGAAAATTTAGGGTGTTAGCCAAATTTTTGAAAAATTTGAAAAGTTTTTAGAAACTGAAAAGTTGAAGAACTTAAGCCGTATTGAAAATAATGAAAGTTGAGTTGATTTGTTAAACAACTTTCGGCTTCGTTCCTTTTCGGGGACGAAAAGTTTTAAGTGGGGGAGATTGTTATAACCCGGAAATCTGGGCCAGTTTAAAAATTTTAAATTGACAATTTTAGCGAATTTTGATTATTTAAAATGAATTATTTTAAATAATAACGACGAAAAATATATTTTGAATAGAAGTTGAACGTATATATTATATAGATCGTCATTAGAAAATAAATAATTATTTATAATTATAAAAGGAATTGAAAACGGCGCGGTAGTTCGATAATTCGATTTCAAACTTCAAATGAATGTACCGGGTGCAAAATAAACCGGATTTTAGTGAAACAAAAAATAATGGAATCTAATTGAGAATATCTTCACAAAGAATCCGAAAAATCAAAATTTCATAGCGGGAATCAAAAGATATGTCCAGTTGAAATTTCTGAATAGTCGTTATGGAATTTCGGCCCCTTAAAAATAGCCATTTTGCAAACGACCTCGGAATTCGACGAAACCACTTTTGTTGGATCCGTGATGTCAAGTTATTGCTAGATTCCAATTTTCATAATTTTTCGAATCAATATGAGAGTGTGGCAAAGGAAAACGCGTTTGACCAGTTTTAGTTGATTTTAATCGACTGGAAATTGGCCATTTTTCAAACGGTCTCAGAATTTGATGAAACTAGTTTTGTTAGGACTGTATCGTCAATACGAAGCCAGAAAATATTTTTTTGGAAATTTTTGAGTTAGTATGTGACCCCAGTAAATTGAAATGTACATTTAAAATTCAATATAATGATTTAAATGTAAATTTGACGAAAACTGATCGAAACGATCAAATCAGCTTACGATACATATCCCATTGTGTTCGTAATGGGGGTAAAACGCTATGGATGACAGTCATTGGGTTTCATTTGGTGTTCAAATAAAAGGTCAACCTTTTAGAAAGAGAAAAATATATAATTAATAATATTTCTTTTGCAATAAACCCCCCTCCTCCTCATTTATTTTCCTCGATTGAAATCAGCCCCCCCACCCCCCGTTCTAATTTCTTTCTCTCTCCTTCTTCAATCGGGCTAGGCGATCGACGATGCCCCACGTCGCCTACCTCCGCCGTCGCAGGCGAGTACGCCACCCCCTCCAGCCTCCCTCCTCTCTGGCGACCCCCCCCCCCCCCCCGCCAAAGCCGACCTCCTCCAGCCCCTTCTCTCTCCAAACCGCGACCAAGACCCCCAAATCCACTGGAAAACACCCACCGCCGACAACCATCACCTCCGACCACTACCCCTCTTCCTTCTCTCTCTCCACTTCCAAATCGAACCACAGCCCCAAATCAGCACCCCACAGCGAATGTAGGTCACGCCGCCGCCTCGTACGCCACCTCCTCCAGCCCTTCGGACCCTTTACACCACCTTCAGCGCCCCGCCTTCAACTGAGCACCCTCTTGTGGAGAAAACCGTGTAAAAAAGTGAGCTTTTCTTTTGTGTTTATTTATTTTTGTTAATTCAGTTTGTTTATATATAGTATTAGTTTATATAAAGGTGTAAATATATATAAAAAGCTGATTTATTTTTATATAAGATGCATGATTTGGAAATAAAGATCTGATTTTTCTATGTATGTAAGGTTAATAAGGAAACGAATTTTTATTTATAGTTATAGATAAGAAAAATATGATTTTTATATATTGAATAGCAAAGTAAAAATTCGATTTTTATATATTGAATAGCAAAGTAAAAATTTTGATTTTTATATATTGAATAGCAAAGTAAAAATTTGATTTTTATATATTGAATAGCAAAGTAAAAATTCGATTTTTATATGTTGAATAGCGAAGTAAAATTCGATTTTTATATATGTAGTGAATACGGATGACGACAGTGACAAAGGAAGAAACGGCGAAGATTCCTACATAAGGAGAGTCGAGACATTTGGTTTAGCTAGCTTGTGAGAATTTCTCACCTTTAATTTAATTTTCTAGTTAAAATATATACTAGGATGCAGACGGTGTTCAGTAGCACCCGACACCCGTCGTCCACAGACCATGGACGGCTTGTATGCTTGTTTATTTGATTTTGATGTGTAGTTGATTGTGTGATGTCATGTGAAATGAAATAAAATATTTATATAGTTAAAAATATTTTATAGTTGAAAATAGAACTTTTAATGTGTATTTAAAACAAATATTTATAAACAAATTGGAGATTTGTTTATATACACTGATTTGACTGATATTGATTGGGACGTTAAATTTTACACATCGCCCAACCGCACAAATAAAATCTGTGTTTGATTGTTTGAAACCGCACTCGGATATTGGGTGGATATATGACATACACTCATCCCAATAATTAGCTGTATGTCGATAGATTGATTGACAGACTGTTACAAGCGTTAAATATTTATATTTGATGCTTATACAGTGTAGAATGCACTCTAGATGATGGTTGATTAATTATCGTTGTTATTTTATACATGTGTTGTAGAAAATCCATATAATTAACATTATATGGTAATTGATTGGGCCTCATTCCAGTTTTGAATAGAAATATATGAAAAGAAATATCTGAATAGAAATATTTGAAAGAAAAGAAACATTTGAAATAGAATATTTGAAAATAGAAATATACGAAGCCGTGTTGATCAGATATGCGCTATTTTGACGCGAACCATATTTATATCGATTATATTCGTTTTATAATGAATATTGAAAAGTGATTTCAAAATCGAATATTTTGAAAGGAAATTCGAATAGAAATTGAATAGAATTGAATTCGAATAGAAATTGAATAGAATTGAATTCGAATATAAATTGATTAGAATTGAATTCAAATAGTAATTGAATAGAATTGGATTCGAATAGAAATTGAATAGAAATGAATTCGAATCGAAATTGAATAGAAATGAATTCGAATAGAAATTGAATAGAAATGAATTCGAATAGAAATTGAATAGAAATGAATTCGAATAGAAATTGAAATGAATTGAAATTCGAATTAAATTGAAAATAAATTGAAAACGATTTGAAATGAAGTTAAAACGAATTTATATTGAAAAATTCAATTTTGATTAGAATTTGAAAAGGAAGTTGACATAGTTTTGAAAACAAATTTAAAATGGTTTTTAAAATACGTTTTGAAAGGAAATCGACAATTTATATATATAATATATATATTATATATATAATGGCCTGAATAGAATGCGCCGCGCCGCGGTAGTTCGCGAGTTTCGACCATTGACTTCGAATGGACATTGCGGGAGATCCGACCGTCGGATTCTCCTAAAACCGGAACCGTTGGGTTCGTATTGAAAAGAGCTTTCTAATGAAGGTGAGAAATTAGAAATCTAATGGTTGGATTTGGAATTATGTCTAAATCAAATTTAGAAAAGGTCGCTGTAAGTGTAGTTCGATGGCCATTGATGGAAATCGACTGTACGAGCCTTGATAAAATTATTAGAAATAATAATAATTTGTGTAAAATCATAACAAATGATTTGGGAAGAATCGGGATGAAAAACTCCATATTTGAAAAGATAAAAATAGATTTTTATCGAAATGAACGGGTTTTGAACTGGAATGGAAATTCATTTATTTTTGAAATAAATAAAGTGAATTTGAAATGGTTTTGAATATAACCAGAATTTCCAATAATTGAATTGGAAGGGATTTGAATCGAAATTGCCTTCGGAATATTTCGATGCTGGATTTCGAGATGATACAGATATTGTTATGGGAATTTGAAAGATATCTTAATATCGTTATTTCCGATACGATATTTGCTAATCGTAGAATTTGATATTGAAAATAAGCCGGTATATTTTCTATTCAGAACCTAGTATTTAATATCAAATGTGATTTAGGTTTGTCGTGAATGGTGTCTTCATTAACACTGTTCTTAAGCCCAATTGAGGAAAAGATTAAATCTTTTTGTTTAGAATTAATGAAGTGTACCAATTAAATAATATTTAATTGGAATTGAATTGGTATTGATTTTTGGTTTTACCGTAAACAGTGTTTTAAATAACACTTGTTCTTTTACCCGATAATTAATGGAATGTGATTTTGGGTTGTCGTGAACGGTATCTTCAATAATACTGTTCTTAGACCCAACAGTGTTAAGAAAATTAGAAACTAACTGTAGGTTGGCTAAGCAGAATGGTTTCCTGGGTATTGATCTGATGTTGGTTTCGGCCTTCAGGGTTAATATTTGGTGAATTATTATTTTGTTAATTTTCGGTTAGTGACTAATGGATTGGAATGAGACGTATGTTGTGTTTGTGTAACACTTGTTTATTATATACGCGAGTTATTCAGAAAGACCGGGTTTATCCCATTCTAAATAACTGATACGACGATAAGTCGAAGATGAAGACGGTGGTCGAAGACCGGAGGTCTTCACTTCGTTTGGGTGATTACTGATGATCTTGATTGGGATGTACACCCAAGAAGATGGAAACAGTTGGTGATCGTTCAGACGTACTTGGAGATCGATGGATATGCGGGGTACTAGGTGCCTCCGGTTTCGTTCAGACCCAGAACGGACTTGTAAATGGACTACTTGTCTGGTATCGGATTTCACTATGTGTGACTGATATCGGTTGCATAGAGTGGTTTGCCTGTGTGGCATGCTAAGATGCAAATGATCAAGGCTTCTGTTGAAAAGCAGAGTCTTGTGGTTGATGATCAAAGCACGGCCTTTGTGGCGTAGCTTTGTCTAGCTTTGATTCGCGAGCCTCACACCCACGCGTGAACCAAAAACGGGAGATGGACCTCAGGGAGGGCATGCGTTTCTTTCTAGCTAGAAGTTGTGTCAGTGGTTTTACACGCCCTAACGAGTTTGACTTATGTGGTTGTTGCTATTGCGAGGTGCCTTAGTTTGATCGGATGATCCGGGTCCGATGGAGTCATTTAGTTGGCTCTCCTACGCCCCATAGGGTGGGGAAACGCATTTTCAGGCATTTTAATCCACATCGGTGGACCGACCCTGACGATCCAAGGGCCCACCTGAGTCTGTGTCCTGAAGAGCGGGCTAGAGCGTCTCGAATCGGTGGAGGACTATCTTTTGCCTCAGTTCACAGATGGAAATCCAATTTCCAAATACGTGATTTTGCGGTTTTAGTTGTAGAACTAGTATGGCAACATGATATATGGTACCCATGTCGTCTATGATTGATATTTATGATTTGAAGTTGTTTTATACACTATACACTTATAGTAATAATAAAACATGAAATTTAGCGTATCAAGCATTCTTTGGCTATTATAAGGGAAAACCCTATCCCCCGGCTTGCGTTGCATTGTGTGATAGGACCTGGGTCTTATAATAGCTTCATTTTTCTTTATTTATCATTGCGCTGTTGTTTTACGCACCGGTGTTCTTGGGAGGAAACCCGTTCCGTGTTATACGGCGTGGTCCCTTGATTTACCTAACTTTGAAATAAAGATTAATAACTGTTTTAATTCTCATACCAGTCCCATGACTGACCTGGAGTCTATTGTTTTAACCTAAACTTTGGATGCCCCTATTTTGACACGGGCAGCTAGTAGTTTTGGTTTTGCAGAATTATATTCATAGGGTCCTGATTTACAGCTGGAACGATACTCGGAAAGCTTTGTATCCGTGTATTTCTTCAGTTGTGTATTGTATTATTTTCCGCTGCTATGTAATGTATTGTAATCTCTGATATTTTGTAATGTATAATATTCATTTATACTCTGTATATTCTTGTATTCTGATGGAATTGTTGTAATTAACAATGAAATGCTCTCCCGTCTGCGTTCTGATTTGTCGTGTTCTCAAAACAATCAGGCGTTTCGAACGGTCTGGGTCGGTTTAGCGACTGATCAGGATCGAGCGGAATGCCCGGTTGCTACAGAAGAGTTATCGAAGAAAGGAGTTATCGAATATTAGTTATTCGAAAGGAGTTAACGAATATTAGTTATTCGAAAGGAGTTATCGAATATTAGTTATTCGAAAGGAGTTATCGAATCTAGTTATTCGAAAGGGGTTAATCGAATATAGTTTATTCGAATAGAATTAAAGGAGTTATCGAATAATAGTTATTCGAATAGAATTGAAGGAGTTAATCGAATATAGTTTATTCGAGTAGAATTAAAGGAGTTATCGAATATAGTTATTCCAATAGAAATAAAGGAGTTAATCAAATATAGTTTATTCGTATAGAGTTAAAGGAGTTATTGGATATTGTTTATCGAAAGGAGTTAAGTGATAAGAGTTAATCGATTAGAGTTAAATCAAATGGAGTTAATTGAATAGAGTTAATCGAATATAATTTATTCGATGAAAGGTTTTCGAATCTAGTTATTTGTAAGAAAGATTATCGAATATAGTTATTTGAAGGGGGGATTTATCGAATAGAGATTATTCAAAAGAAAGTTACGTAAGGAAATCTGTTAGAGGTCTAAAAGGTAAACTTTGTCTATTCCGAAGTTAAAACATTATTCAGTTAAGGTCTGAGAGGTAATTATACCCTAACTTGATTGACTTCCTTCTTAACCAAGGAATGCAAGGTTTGATAGTGAATGATGGTTAAGTGAATTTAGTAAATGGTTGGAGTTGGCCTAGCGATGTTTTATTTAAATATCTGTTTATACCCAATGAAGAAGCTTTGGAAATGTTTTCCAAATAAGAAACCAGAAATGTTTTCTAATATAGAGAACAGGAAATGGGAATGTTTTCCATTGTTAATAACGTATATTTTCTAAAATTAGAAAATAAGAAATGTTGACTATATAGAAACAGGGGATAAGTAAATTAATGAACTAAAGAGATAAATGTTAAATGACGATTGATCGATATGATTTCCATCTGGAAATGATATCGTTGCTTGCACACGTGTTTTTCTTTGATAGGTTACTCACCGACTATCAAAATTTTTGACCATTTTAATGTTGTTAATATGGAGAGACCGGTTGGATTATTATCCAAAGAACCACTCTGTATTGGCATAAGCGTTGTGAATCATATATGCCAAATATAATTGAAGACGGAGTAAAATGCAAGGGATGTTGTATAAATCTTAGATAACCGTGCCTAAGATGGATATACTAAATAGTGCCTTCGGTTTGTCCAGGCCCAGGACAACTTGTATGGACGAAGGTCTGACAGAGTATATCTGGTAGATCACATAAGTTGATGGTTTCAAATGTATTTACATTGGTGGCGGAGGAATTCGTTTCTCTTAGCTTTATACCTATGGTATTTTTGGATAAGTCAATTTGTGATTTGGCGGGTATGACGATGTGGCATTCAAAGTGAATAGATGTTTGGTTTGTCAGAGATAAGCGTGGCCTCTAGCCTCACAACCGGGAAATGACAGAAATCGGGCAGGCACTATGGCTATGTAGGTCGCACCTATTAGGGTGTATAATCACCTGATCTAGAGTTTCATTTAGTTCTAAAAATCTATTGTCAATGATGTCCCATTCGGGAAACGGTTGCTGATCCCAACCGTTGGTGATATACATTCGATACACTCAAGCGAAATGAGTGGTCGGTCATGCATGGCCGGGTTGCAAGATGTTCTTGTTGAACCCAGTGTATTCCTCTCTAGAGGTACACTAGTGAAAGGTGGTTCCATACCTTGTCATAGTTGGAAATCCATTACCCAATACGTGCTTGCGGTTTTGATTGTATACTATATATGTAGAACGTGAGATGGAAGCGTTTCTGCTAGATGATTATTATATTGTGGTTGATAGACATTATTATAATATCAAAAGGTTTTTGATATAAAGATATTTTGGATTTCTCATAAGGGAAAAATCCATTCCGTTATACGGCGTGGTCTTATGAGATATCTTTTACTTGTTCAAACTATTTTAAACTGTTTTACTCACACCAGTCCCATGACTGACCCAGAGTTTATTTTGTTTTGTTTTTCCCTAAACTCTTGGGTGCCTAATTTTGTACGGGCAGTCAAGTAGTCAGGATTTTTCAGATATACTTGAAGAGCTATTATTATTCCGCTGTGTTGTAAGTGCTGTACTTTGATAATGATGTGTATACATATACTGATTTTATTTCAAGGATATATTATCTGTTATATGTTGTTCGTTCCGCTGTGAGATTCGTGTTACTCTGATGTTGTCTTCTTCTTCTTCTTCTATTCTAAGTTTCTATTTCATCTTTCCTCACCCTCTAATTTCTTCTATTAACTTCTGGTATTTCTCGATGTTTGGTTAGTCATCATTGAGTTTATGGCGATAACCAAAGTCGCCAAAAAAACCGGGTCGTTATAGTTAGTATCAAAGCATAAGGTTAAGTTATTACCTTGGCTATGTGGCGGGACTCGGTAGAGATGGGGTTAGTAACACCCTAGGTTTAGTTGAGTGTATATATACGAGTGAACGTATTTGTTATTTGATATCAATGGTTTTATATTGAGTAGATTTATTGTTTGAGTTGTTTATGAATTCTGGTCGATGCTGGGGCACCACAATATCGATAAGGGTTTCTAAACACTCGAATACGACGGGTTGACACGATATGTTATTAAAAGAGGGTAAACAGAATAATTTCACCCAATTTATATTTTGATATAGAGAAGATATATATATTGGGATGAATATATATATATATATATATATATATATATATATATTGGATATATTGGTTGTTATTATAATCAAAAAAAGATTATAAAATGTGAAATGGTTATGTAAATAACCGATCAGAATTCAGATAAATAAAATGAATTGAATTAAATCTGAAATAAAAATCAAAGTTGAAATTAAAACCCTAGAATTTGAAAGGTGTTTCTAAATAGAGTTTAATTAAGTATATGAGAATTTTAAAAAAATCCTGGGAGATTTTAAATTGTTTTACAAGCATTGAGAAGGATATTTTGAAATGTACTTCAAAATGGAGATGTTTAAAGGTGATTTTGAAAAGTGATATAGTATTGAACTTACTTCGATCGCTGGAAAATAAGTTCTGATGATGACAGCTGCATCATTAGTGTTCATTTTCGAGTTGCTGAGTGACGGATTACTACCAAAGATTTTGTTTTTAAACTGTTTTTGAGAAAAGCAAGTTGTCTTGAATCCTGAAAAGAAAGCTTGATTTTCGATAAGGTAAACTGTTTAAATTTCCCAGGGAAGGATTTACTTGAATTAAAACAAATTAAATTAGAATTTGGGAAAGAAAATTTGGAATTGGAATTGAAACTAGTTAAGTGGAAACTGAGTTGAAATAGAAATATCGAATGAATTGGATTGTGATATAGGAATCTGAAATGATTTTGAAGTGGTGAGTTGAGAATTTGGAATCAATAATGAAACTTGAGTTCAGAATAGAATTTGGCTTTTATAAGCAAATAACTGTGTTGAGGGTAAATTGATCACAGTTTACTGAGATGAACCTGGTATCTGCTGAATTGATAACAGGTGGAAAGGATATAATGGTATGCCGAACAAAAAGGTCCCAGTTTATATTTTATACTGGATATGAGATTTATGAGCCTGTTTGGCAAGACGCTTGGTTGTTTGATTTTCTTTTGGGTTGGAGATGGCCCAGAGTGGCGAGTTGGAGTTTGACCTATTGACCAGTACAAAAGAGGTGCTAGCGATATTTTTCGGAAAGTTAAGGTGTTAGAAAATTTTTAGGATTTTTGAAAAATTTTGTTGATAAGAATTAATTTATAATTTAATTGAAATTAAATTGGTTCAGTTGAAACAAAAGATAAGAAATGAACGAATAAGTTCTAACCAGTGAATAGGGTTTGTTTTCTACCTTAGCAATTTCGAGGACGAAATTATTTTAAGTGAGGAAGAATGCGTGTTTTTCGGTCGAATAATTAATTAATTTAATTATTTAAAATAATGGTTGGGTAATTTAAAGTTCTATTTAATTAAATAATATTGAAGATTTAATTAAAATAATAATATAATAATATATTTAATTTCTGAAATAGTCAGAAATAGTGGAATTCACAATATGGTGTGAATTGGATCATATTTGATATTTAATTCAGTTTAGAATTGAATTAGAATAATGAATATATTATTTGAACGACATTTTGAATGTATAATTATATTATAATCAAAATCGAGCTCGAAATGCGCTGTAGTTCGTAAATTGGCGATTCGAACTTCAACTGAACGTACAGGGTTCGTTTTTAATCGGATTTCTGTGAAACAATAAACGTGTGGAGCTGGTAGGGTATATTTTTCTAATGGAAGAGGAAAATCTGGATTTCGTTGGGTAGATTTTGATTTATGTCCAAATCAAATTTGAGAAAAGTCGCTATGGAGTTCCTTTATAATTTATATCGATTTATTTATATTTTAAAAGGGATTTTTAAATAAACATCGAATATCGATGTAACACTGGATTTGGAGTATCGAGTTACAAACCGAATAGGAGCTGTATGGTATTCCACTGTGAATATAGATGATAATATTTATTTTTAAATATTAAATTTAATTGTTTTTAAATATATTTATATATTTAAAAGGGTTATTTAGAGCTTTAAAAATAGACAGTTTTGCAAACGAAGTCGGAATTCGACGAAACTAATTTTGTTGGATCCGCAACATCAAATTATTGCTAGATTCCAAGTTCTGTGATTTTTAGAGTCACTGTGTTAAATGATCATAGGAATATTTATAGTGTTAAATGATCGAAAAAAATTGTAGCTTAACTTTTAAGCAACCCTTATTCCTATAAATACAGTACCTTAACCTAATTTCCCCATTCTCTAGTTAACGCAGCAAAAAGAATCAGCTGCCATCTTCTGTTAACAAAACATGAAATATCCCTCTTCAAAAATCAAAGGAAATTCAAAAGAAAATTCTATAAATCAATCTATATGTATATGTGGATCCTTGGAGTGCTGCTCTTCGTTACTATACTGATTTCTATGGGTTCGATGTTGTTTCGTTCATTGGAAATTTATTCGCGAGATCTAGGGTTTGGGTTTGCCACTGCTTTCGGTGGAGTTAGGCTATAAGGAGGGGTGCGAGTTGCTCACGGGCTCGAGCCGCTCCTATAGAGGAAATCTTGTGGAACTCCGGTGATGGAAGGCGTCGCCGGTGATCGAAGGAAGGAGCACAGTTGTTTATCTAAAGCGTCGTGAATATCAATAAGGAACGAAGGAAATTAGAGAGGTACCGGCCGAATTATTTAAGTAATTTATATTAATTAGATCATTAAGAAATAAAGGGTTAACCTTATGGAAGGATGTTGTTTAAATTTTCCAAATCGCGAGGACATGATAAATGTTTGGTAAGGGAGGAATGCTATGCGTTTCAAACTGAATGATTTTTAAATTATTTTTTTGAACTTGGAAGGAGCATCACCGTGGATTGTTTGAACTTGAGAGCAGTATAATACACGAAAATGAGTTTAGCGTGTATCGGGGTTTAAAGTTTTAAGGAGGAAAAAGGAAATACTGGGAAAATCATTTCGGAAAGAAGGAGAAAATGGGGAAGGGGGACTTCAGACTGAAATCCTGGAATAGGTAGAGTGATAATTGGAGAATGTGACGGCCTGGAATTTCGCTCGATCCGAATCAGTCGTTAAACCGATTTAGACCGTTCGAAACCCCTGAACGTTGAGAACAGGACAAATCAGAACACAAACAGAAGAACATTTCATTGTATATTACAACAATTCCATCAGATACAAGAATATACAGAGTATAAATGGATAAATTACATTCGATAAATATCAAAGATTACAATAAATTACGTAGCAGCGGAAAGATAATACAAAGCACAACTGAAGGTGATATACGGATACAGAGCTTTCCGGATATCATTCCAGCTGTAAACCAGGATCCTGTGAATATAAATCTGCAAAACCAAAACTACTAGCTGCCCGTGCGGAAAATAGGGACACCCAGAGTTTAGGTTAAAACAATAAACTCCAGGTCAGTCATGTGACTGGTGAGAACTAAAACAGTTATTAAAACTTTATTTTTTGAAAGAGGGTAATTCAAGGGACCACGCCGTATAACACGGAACGGGTTTCCTCCCAAGAATACTAGTGCATAGAATAAACAACGCAATGCTTTTTCGAAAAATGAAGCTATTATAAGACCCAGGTGCCATCACACAATGCAACGCAAGCCGGAGGATATGGTTTTCCCTTATAATAGCCAAACATGCTTGGTACGTTTAAAACAAATCATTTGATACTATAATAAGTGTATAATGTCAAAACAATTTCAATCATAAATATAAATCATAGGTGGCATAGCTACCATCTACTATGTCACCATACTAGTTCTACAATTAAAACCGAATCACACGTATTGGAAATTGGATTTCCATCATGAGTCGAGGCAAGGGGCAAGATCCTCTCCGCGTTCGAGACACTCTAGCAAATGCCTCCGGGTTACGCACTCTGGGCAACCCCGGATGCGGCTGGGCCAGTCCTCACTTACGTTAGAGGATTAATTATGCCTGAACACATGTTTCCCGGTCCTTACAGACCTAAAATCGAGGCGCCTCATTCAAACAACCACAAAGGTGAAAAGTATATAAATGTCAGGGCTGGTAAGTCACTGACACCACCAAAGCTAGAAAGAAACGTCGTGCTCTCCCAGCGGTCCGTATCCCGTTTTTAACTCATACCGAGGTGTGAGGCTCGCGAATTCACGTTATACACAAAGCTGCCACGTAGGCGTGCTTTGATCATCAACCACAAGACTTTGCTTTTCAAAAGAAGCCATGATCATTGCATCTTAGCGTGCCACACAGGCAATTCATGCCATGCGACTGATGTCCATCGATATACAACCTCTGAGCTCGTACGTCTCAGAGAAGGGCGTTAAGCAAAAGAATAAATTCTCCGCCGCCAAACAGATGTATATTTAATAGAAATCAATCAACACAGAATAAAATCCAATGTCAGACACACAATCCATTTACAAGTCAGTTCTTGGTCTGAACGAAACCGAAGGCACTTTCCTTGCATATCCATCCATCTCCAGGTACGTCTGGACGACCACCAACTATTTCCATCCTCTTGGGTGTACAACCCAATCAGGATCATCAGTAATTATCCAAACGATGTGAAGACTTCCGGTCTTCGACCACCGTCTTCATCTTCGACATATCGTCGAATCGGTTATTCAGAATGGGTGTAAACCCGGACTTTCCGAACAACCCGCGTATATTAAAAACAAATGTTAAGCAAACACAACATACGCCTCATTCCAATTCATTTGTCACTAACCGCAAATTAGCAAGAGAACAATTTTCCAAACATTAACCCCGAAGGCCGAAACCAACATCAGATCAATATCCAGGAAACCATTCTTCTTAGCCAACCTACGGCTAGTTTCTGAATTCCACATTCTTAGGGAAAGGTTCCCATTAATTTTACCCAAGATAAATTCTTTAAAATTTATCCTTTAATCTTCCTTTGGATGTCGTTTCAAACCAAATTATGGTTTTCTAAAACTAGTCGGGATTAGCGAACCACACCGAAGTAATTATTTATTTTATTTCCCAATCCCAGCCTATTCATCCCATGAAGCAAAACTAGTAATACTCCATATCTAACACCACGGTGTTATCGGTAAAATTAATTACCATTTCACGTTCAAATCTGATTAGAGATTTAACTATCGCTTTGGAGCAAAACTGGCGATACTCCATTCTCGCTCATTTCTAAATTTGATAATTTGGATTACCAATTCACATTTCAAATCTAGTTGCAGATTCATTAAAACTCCTTTTTCTGGGTTAAAGAACTAGGTGTTATTTAAAACACAGTCCACGATAAACCCATTTCAAATCCAATCAAATATATTAGAAATTCCGATTATTTAAAACCCCTTTTTAAATCTAATTTATTTATTTAAAAATAATTGGGTTTTAAATTTAGTTCAAAACTAGTTCATTTCGATAAAAATCCATTTTTATCTTTTCAAATGTGGAGTTTTTCACCCCAATTTTTCCCAAATCATTCCTTATGATTTTACACAAATTAATACTATTTTTAATAATTTTATCAAGGCCCGTACAGTCGATTTCCAACAATGGCCATCGAACTGCACTTACAGCGACCTTTTTCAAATTTGATTTGGACGTATCTCCAAATCCAACCGTTAGATTTCAAATTTCTAATATTCGTTAGAAAGCTCTTTTCGATACGAACCCAACGGTTCCGGTTTTAGGAGAATCCGACGGTCGGATCTCCCGTAATGTCCGTTTGAAATAAATGGTCGAAATTCACGAACTGCCGCGGCGCGGCGCGTTCTATTCAGGCCATTATATTATATATATAATATATATAATATATATTTCGTCGATTTCTATTTAAAATGAATTATATAAATAGTTTTAAATTCGTTTCAAAAGCAATTTCAACTTCCATTTCATTTCAAATCAAAATTGAATTCTCCTTTATAAATTCGTTTTAAAATTCATTTCTATTCAATTCAAATTTCAATTTAATTTGAATTCATTTCACTTCATTTTAAATTCAATTCGAATTCGTTTTCAATTCAATTCAATTTCAAAGTCGTTTTCTATTCAATTCAATTCAAATTGGTTTTCTATTCGATTCAATTCAAATTGGTTTTCTATTCGATTCAATTCAAATTGGTTTTCTATTCGAATCAAATTCGTTATATATTCAATTGAAATCAAATTCGTTTTCTATTCAATTCATTTCGAAATCGTTTTATATTCAATTCATTTCGAAATCGTTATATATTCAATTCATTTTGAAATGGATAAAATCGATATAAATATCGTTCACGTCAAAATGGCGTCAATCTAATCAACACGGCTTCATATATTTCTATTTTCAAATATTCTATTTCAAATATTTCTATCTCAAATATTTCTATTTCAAAATATTTCTATTTCCATATACGACTCTATCTCTTTGTCAACACACGACTAATCTCAACGAATGAGTACCATCCACGTGTGACCATTTTGTTATTTAATATATTTTGTGAAAATTAAGGTATCTATCGTTTGATATTAAATCAGACTCCAACCGTAAATTAGTAAGAGAACGATTCCCTGAATATTAACCCTGAAGGCCGAAACCAACATCAGATTAATATCCAGGAGACCACTCATCTTATCTATTTTCCAGTCAGTTTCAAATTTTATATATAATAAAGATGTAGATTTTATTTTTAAAATATTTCGTTCAACACATGACTAATCTCAACGGATGAGTACAGTCAACACATGAACCTTTACTTTATAATGATAGAGAAGTAAATTTTATTATTAAAATGCAATGGCTGTTGTATAAATCTTAGATAACAGTGCCTAAGATGGATATACTGAATAGTGCCATCGGTTTGTCCAGTCCCAGGACAACTTTAATGGACGAAGGTCTGACAGAGTATATCTGGTAGATCACGTAAGTTGATCGTTTCAAATGTATTTACGTTGGTGGCGGAGGAATTCGTTTCTCTTAGCTTAATACCCGTGGTATTTTGGGATAAGTCAATTTGTGATTTGGCGGGTATGACGATGTGGCATTCAAAGTGAATAGATGTGTGATCTGACAGAGATAAGCATGGCCTCTAGCCTCACAACCGGGAAATGATAGAAATCGGGCCGGCAGCATGGCTATGTAGGTCGCAACTATTAGGGTGTATAATCACCTGATCTAGAGTTTCATTTACTTCTAAAAATCTATTCTCGAGGCTGTCCCATTCGGGAAACGGTTGCTGATCCCAACCGTTGGTGATATACATTCGATACACTCAAGTGAAATGAGTGGACGGTCATGTGTGGCCGGGTTGGAAGATGTTGTTGTTGAACCCCGTGTATTCCTCTCTAGAGGTACACTAGCGAAAGGTGGTTCCATACTTTGTCATAGTTGGAAATCCATTACCCAATACGTGCTTGCGGTTTTGATTGTATACTTTATATGTAGAACGTGAGATGGAAGCGTTTCTGCTAGATGATTATTATATTGTGGTTGATAGACATTATTATAATATCAAAAGGTTTTTGATACAAAGATATTTTGGATTTCCCATAAGGCAAAAACCCGTTCCGTTATACGGCGTGGTCTTATGAGATATCGTTTACTTTTTCAAACTGTTTTCAAATGTTTTACTCACACCAGTCCCCTGACTGACTCGGAGTTTATTTTGTTTTGTTTTTCCCTAAACTCTTGGGTGCCCAATTTTGTACGGGCAGTCAAGTAGTTAGAATTTTTCAGATATACTTGAAGAGCTGGAGCAGGAGGCTTCAGGATTATATAGCTATTATTATTCCGCTGTGTTGTAAGTGCTGTACTTTGATAATGGTGTGTATACATATAATGATTTTATTTCAAGGATATACTATCTATTATATGTTGTTCGTTCCGCTGTGAGATTCGTGTTACTCTGATGTTGTCTTTTTCTTCTTCTTCTTCTATTCTAGGTTTCTATCTTATCTTTCCTCACCCTCTAATTTCTTCTATTAACTTCCGGTATTTTTCGATGTTTGGTTAGTCATCATTGAGTTTATGGCGATAACCAAAGTCGCCAAAAAAACCAGGTCGTTACAATTAGGATTCAAATTTTTATTAAACTGTAGATGAATTTATATTCAAGCAATCAAACACCAAATCAATACCAATCAACCATCAATACACAACCAATCTCAATCAAAATAATTGAATTTATGTTCAATTTAATATTTTACTTTGGCTTTACATAACACCAATAGATTTACATATGATTTATTTTTATTTATTCAAATTCCAAATTTAGTTAATTTGATTCCAATATCATTATTAATTTAATCTTAATTTAACAAAGTTAAGTTCCAATTAAATTTTCAATCCAATTTGAATTCCATTCAAATCGATCAAACACACTAGTATCTCAATAATTTGATAAAATTATTTCTTTTTTATACAAAAATATAATTTGGGTAAAATTATTTCATTTACCCTCTTTAGAAAACAATATTGTATCCCTTGACAGTTCAATGCTTCTCAATACATGAAACGATCAACCAACACAATACAAAACATTTGTATATAAAATTTACAATTACGCTCTAATATATATATATACAGTCAATCTCAATCTAGGGTATTACTAACCCAAACTCTATCGAGCTATACCACAGAGCCAAGGTTATTACTAAACCAATAGCTCTGATACCATTGTAACGACTAGGGATTTTAGGCCCCGAAAATCGACATAAATACCTTTACCATAACTCATGCCGATCTTCCAAACACCGAAAACACTGGAACGTTATTAGAAAGAATTTAGAGGGTGAGATAAGAAAGAAAGAAATATTAGAATAGAAGAAGAAGAAGAACCAACAAACAAAGAATCAGAGTCTGACATCGCAGCGGAACAAAATATAGTACCGAAATAAAACTTTATTGAGAGCTTTCAAAAATACTTACAATATCAGAGTACATCAACATCTTTGGACAGTCATAAAAATCTGTCCCATATACACACATACAGCGGAATAGTAGCTATATAATATCATACATTTGGACTCTATCAGATCGTCTCTTCACAGCATTCGACAACCTTAACCTGTACACCCCGGGCTAACCCGAGCATTTACAAAACAACGGGTCAGTCTGGTGAACCAGAGTGAGTAAACCCGCACAATATTAAGGGTAAATCACCCAACTTGATTTTAAAGTTCAAAATCTTTTCGAAAGAAAAAGATAATGGTAAGACCAAAACCACACACAAATACGGACGGTTTTTACCTTACGATAATCCAAAACTTTTCCGAAATAAATATCTTTTCTGATATTATGATAGTGTCAAAATACAAGTAAATATCAATCTATTGGAACGCTTGCATATCACACTCCATATATATAGTATACAATTAAAACCACGGGCTCTTATTGGAGATTGGATTCTGACTATGACAAGGTATGGGACCACCTGCCGATAGCGTATCTCTAGAGGCGAATGCACTGGGTTCAAAAGATCATCTTGCAACCCGGCCAACACACGACCGACCACTCATTTTGCTTGAGTGTATCGAATGTATATCACCAATGGTTGGGCTCAAACCACCATTTCCTGAAAAGGGATAGCATCAAGATAGATTAAAGAAGCAAAAGTAATTTCTCTAGATAGGTTAATATACAACCTAGTGGGAGTGACCCACATAGCCATGCTGCCTGCCCGATTTTTGTCATTTCCTGGTTGATGAGGCTTGAGGTTATAATCGACTGTTGGGATATTTGGTCACCATTCACTTTGACTGCCACATCGTCAGATCTGTCAGATATCACTAATTGACGTCCACGAAAATACTTTGGTCGTTAAGCTAAGAGAAGCGCCCTTCTCCGCCACTAACAGAAATACGTTTGTAAAAATCAACGTACGTGATCCCTTTGGAAATATCTATCAGACATTCGTCCATACAAGTCATCCAGGAACGGGATGAACCAAAGGTACTCTCCTACTGAATCCAATATAGGAATCACCCCATGGATCAATAGCGAGAAGTCCTTGCAACCCGTAGATTCCAACCACGACAGAACCACAGTTTATCTTTGGCCGCTAAACCAGAGATTAGTAGTGGTTCATCTGTTTGTGAAGATTTATGGTCTTCAATGCTCCATCTCAATCATCTTCTAGTATCTTCACGTATTTGTTGTTCGGAATGATTTTCGAATATAAATTCGAACCTGGTCTTTCTGTACCAACAATCATATTGGATAGATTTGATAGTCGGTGATTTAACTATCAAAATAAACAGTGTTTCAATCATGACAATCCAATGAGTTCACTGGTTCAGCATTCAGCACCACTGGGCCTTTTAATTAAAAAGAATGTAAATTTAGAATTTCTAAAATATTTCGATATTATAAATATAGTTTCGCTTCTTATTTACATAAGATTCATTCTTAAACTAATTCAGTCTTATACTTAGGAAAATCCTGTATCATATTCAGTTGTATATTTTCAATTACAAAACATTTACCACGTTATTATCTAATAATGGGAAATCATTCAACTTATTACTCATAAAATAATGTTACGATATATCTTTTATTTATTACTTAAAAACCATAATCCATTTTTATTCTTATTGGATAAAACTCAACTTTTACATTTCATTTCTAGCTCGAAAATATCATTATAATTCACGCAATTCAATCTCCTTTTATTTCCCTTTTTACTTTGAAATCTCATTATATGCATACTTGCCAAATTTTCACAAATGGGTTGCGTTCCTATTTCTCTAATGAAATAATAAATCCTTACTATCATCTTTTACCATTACAACTAATACCATCCTCAGATAATCCTGAGGTCGTTCAAGTTGGGGTATTTTAGTTACCTCTCGGACCTGATCAACAACGTTCAAATCTAAGGATAGATACAAGTTATAATCAAAAACCCGATATCTCATTCTAATCTCAACACAAATCACATTTGACTATTTTATTTAAAAATATCGTTTCATAAAACTTCTTATTTTTTTGAAAATCCCAATCTCGGGTATAACCATTTATTTTTAATTAAGTATTATCTGATAAAACCTCACTTTATAAATTCCATTTTATAATTCGAACTCTTAAATAAATAAAATATTTATTTACATCCCTTTAATAACCTTTATTCAAAATAATATATTTCAAAATCTATCTCCAGTTATAAAATAAATTTTATAACTTCAGTTCTATCAATTCACCTAACGGTAAATCATTATAAACAAAAAAAAATTACTTTTAGGCCATTCACTGCCGATTACCCAAGCAATATAGCCCATTGGTTGAAACACAACATAGGTTGACTTTCCAGTCAATGATCACTACTAAAAACAGTTACCCAATCATGATAGTTCATATATGATAATTTGAAAATAAATAATATATTTGAGGAATCCGGTTGGATCCCTCCAACCTGCTCTTCCCTGTATACAAATGGTTATCTACAAATAGACCGTTCGATTCCATTTAACTGATACTCATAAATAACGCCAATTCACAAACAATTCAAACAAATTACACACGTTTATTTTATAAATGTGACCAACAAGGTAAGTTACCTTTATTGGTTCAAATGATTAAAAATAATGATTTGGTATTTCATTGAAATTAAACACGGTTTAATTTCATTGGTTAAATCAACAAAATGAACACATAATCAGCAAACAGTCAACCATCAGCAAGCAGAGCACACAAAATAGAAACCCAATTTATATAAAATATAAATGGGAAGAACTGAGTGAGTTTAACTCACCTTAGGTTTTGAATTCGTTGATAAACAGTCTGTTTTAGCCAATTTAAAATAACGTTAAATTTGACTAAAATTTTCAGTTGCATCCGATCTTGACTAACCCTGCTCCATCTCAAAGATCTCGTCTTTACGGTCCCAACGAGACCGACCGTGCTCAAATCTGATAAGGAGATGTGAGATACCGTATTAACAACTTTATAAAATAATTTAAATAAATAAAACATGAATTAAATATATTTTTATAAACGGTCTTTTGCTTAAATCTACGGCCCAAGAAAACCCATATCCCTACAAACCCTATTTCGGTTTCCCCCAACCTCATAAACATCTGCCGCCTCCAAAATAAACCCCATAGCCAAAAATCAAATCCCTAAACCCCCTTTTACTTCAGCAAAATCGAAAGTTAGGGCGTCGCAACCCTCACCTACGCCACCACTTCATCGATCATCCTTCTCCCTCCATCTCCGATCCATCTGCTAACCGCAACAGCCCCCTTCAGCAATCATCACCGCGTCACGATCAACCCCCAATCCCCTTGCCTTCCAGATTCGTCGAACTGCCCAACCCTATTCCATCCGCCGAACCCTAGGCCTCCTGCTACAACCACAACTCGAAGTTCATCGAAAGGCGCACAAGGCTAAAGAGGGTAAATTCGCAATGTTCAGATACGTTTTTACTTGATTTTGATTAATATATATTTTGTTTTGATTTTTGTTGTGGTTTGAACTGCTTTCTGTTTACTATGTTGATTGGTTTGGTTTTGGAGTTCTTATGAAACACCACTGCGTATTTATAGCGTGGATTAGATCAGATAAGATCAATGTCCCTCAAATCATACCCTAGATAGGTTTAGCTAAAATCTTAGGCCATTGGGTTTTTGTACTGGTGATGGAAAATGATGGTTATGTGATGGTTTTGCTAGAAAATTGGATAAATTTTGTATTGTATTTCAATGCAGTTGGTCTATTCAAAGAAAATAGCGATCGAACTAGACACTGCATTGTAAATCTATCCAGAGATTCGAACTGTATTATCGATTCTATTTTGGGTTTTTCAATGTAGGAAAACAGTGAATTTCGAAATAATTTTTTTATTGTATATTAGCTGTTTTGATTTGACTGTACAATTTTATGTATAAATATATACATGTAGCTGCCCTTCTTAGCTGTTCTTGTACTGATTCTAAGCTGTTCAAAATCTGCAGAGATCTGATCTATGAATATATTTAGCTATACATTAGGTGTTTACTTTAGCTATCTAGTTGTTCCTCTGTTTATTTTACTGTTTTCTTTTTTTTCGCTGTTCATCTACTGTTTTCAATGTAGAAACTTTATGTGTGTATATAATATACATTTGTGTTGCTCAATTGCACTCTAGTTGGGTTTCTTTTCATAACCACTATTCTTTGAAAATGTCAAGGGTACTCTTCCTCATGTACCAAACTATGCCTGGGATCATAGTCGAATTATATGGCATGGTACTATGACATTGTAGTGCACTCTGCTGGAGTTATTATTGCTGTCATGACCACTTCATTTGTTGTTTTATTTTATTTTTATTTTCCTTTCTTTTCAGTACCAAATAAATATCTCTTTCCTGTCTCATGATCTCCTTTTTCTTCATTTTCAGTTCAAAGCATATGGAAACAATCTGGTTTATTATTCTTCGGTGCGACGAGACATGCAGCACTATTTTTTTTGATAAAATGTTACATTTTGTTTATGTATTGTACAGCCGAAAGTGTGTATTATTTCTTAGTTGTTTGCACTTCTACAAACAATATTGTTTGAATATATGTGTAGTTTTCTCCTTTGTATTAACACTTCCAGTTTTGTTTATGTTTTCAGTTTATCTTTTTTTCTGTTCATGTTTATGGGTGACTTCTTTATTTATTGGACAAATATGATGTATTCATGTTTTTTTTCGTTTCCTTTGCCGAATCAATTGTGTACATTGTGCACCAGCTTAAGGCTGATTTATTTTTAAATCTTATAGAATATCGGTATAATATGAGTTAAATTCCAGAATAACTGAATTGAATAAAAATAGACCGATACTACGGATATACTCAAATGATACACCGTATAACTTCAAATAAGACTAAAGTGAATTTCAAACTTGACATTTAGAAATTTGGTTTAAACAATATACGAATATATATAAAAATTGTTACTATTTTGTTAAATAATCATTATCGTTTAATATAATTTCCATAGTGTTTATTTTAAAATTTGATTTAGCCATAATTAACAATCTATAACATGAAATCTAGATTTTTCTTTTTCATATGAAAATTATAATCAACGCGCTTCCAACGTTTCTTGTTTCACATAAATCCGACTTATACCGGGTCCTGTATATTTGATTGAAGTTCAAAACTTCAATTTACGAACTGCCGTGCGATTTCGAGCTCAACTTGTAATTATATAAATATATAACGTTCAAACTTCGTTTTAATAACAAATTTAATATTAAAGACATTTAATATTCCAAATATAATATTTAAAATAATTAAATTAAATTAGACTATCAAAAATATGGGACGTTAAAAATTGAACACAAAATTACGTATACAAAATCTGGAACACAAGATTTGTTTGTGTTTATGTGTGAGGTGGAATCCGTGGGAGATCTAATGGTTCGGATTTTGTGTTTTTAATTTTGTGTCAACATTTTATGTCCATTTAGACTTTCCCATATACATACATACATATATATATATATATATATCTAATATTTTGAATCAAAGGGTATTATTTCTTAGCCTTGTCCCTGATGTATGCATGTATAATGGATAAAAGAAATTTTTAAATATATATTTTTGGATTAATATTAATTTTAAATAAAAGAAATTCAAATATTCATAGCCTAACACAATTAGCCCATGTTTAATATTCTTAAATGAAATAAGTTTTTATATAGCACTAAATCGTCGTCTTCTAAATCATAATTTATGTCTTTATGGCTAATATTAGCATATTGGAATGAGAAATTCATTGATTAACATTTAACGCCTGGTGTGTAGATTAAATTGGAAACAATGACATTCTGCAAGAATGACTTAACTATCAAAATAAATGCTGGTTGATTTAGCGAGTTCATGCATTATCAGAAGAAATCAATAATAAACATTTCATATGATAGGGATAACTTATGAGAAATAGATATCAGAAGGAAGTAACTTGAGTTGGCATGTTTAGATATCATCATAGTTTAATAAGTCCAGCAACTCAGCGATACTGTCACATGGAAATTACTGGTGAAAAAATCAATTCAGTAGACTATTATACAGGGTATTACTATAAGCAGAACATTGATTTTAACCCAACGTAACTTTCATTAGGTGTCCTTCTCCATAGAATAAATTCAGAAATAGTTCAAAAAAATTGGCAGATAAGTAAACAAATGGACGATGCGGAAATATAATAGAAAGATCACCTACAACTGATGACTTGTTGATGTCTTTAGGGCGGGCGCTTGTGAAACAGTGGTATCCCGGCCCTGAACTGCCATTGATAGGGTGGAGAAAAACATAGCGCAGTAATGGAGCGAGGCTTCATTGGGAGAAAATTTAATCGTTTTCAATTTAGGGCTAGGTTGAAGATCGGGAGTAATGGGAAAAAGTAACAAAAAAAGAAAGGAAAAGAGGGATGATTTGGGATAAGGGTAGAGATGTAAATTATTCAATTGGAGGTGGAAACACTATTTTCGTATTCAATTTCCTGGGAAAGACGCTTGAGTTTTACCTAGTGAGGAGGCCTGTGAGCACTCGAATGAAAACTCGGTATTTAGTATAATATATATAGTATAGATTTGGAGTGTTAGCATAATAACTATGTGTGACATAACTTACTAGCCTTTTCTCCATAAACATATCTGTTCCCTCATGTCCATCAATACCAACTGTGTCTTCTTCGTTGGCGTTAACTCCACTGGTAGACCAAAAGCATCATGATAACTAATTGGGATGACAATAGAAATATTGTTAAAAAAAGGGTCCCAAGTAGACAATGTAATTGCGGAAGTAAATGGATCAATAAGTACCTGGGAAACGCTATAGATGTGAAAAACTGGTTATGTTGTTAATTTCAACAATAACATAGAAAATATCATAAACTATCTTTCTTACAAAATATATATTTTATATAGGTAAATAAAACTCCAAAACTGTAATGGCGAATAACTTCAAGACGACTAGGGTAAACAAATTTTCATAGGTGAACAAATTACTATGTGTCGATAAAGGCAAATACTACAACATATTTACTGCCAGAATTCTTCTTAGACAACTATTTAAAGGTGATTGTTTATATCATATTGTTCATATTAAATGAAATAAATTGGGTTGATGGGTTATATATATTTAAAATTAAGCAATACAAAAAAAGGACAAACATGGTGGTAGGTGTGGTCAAGTAGTTCATGCAGACATAGTAGTATTTTTCCAAATGCTCAAATTAATTTTGTACTCTTCTACAAATCTAAAAATAAATAATGATGCGAATGATTAATTATAACTGCCTTAATAAAATTCATACGTCCAATATCTATTGTTTGTTGCAGTAAACCCTTGTACAGGGGATAACATCAGTAGTACCCAAATTTTATTGCCAAAATACACAACATGCCATTGTATCAACATTAATGTTGCCATAAGAAAATTGTGACTTTTTGGGTATAGATTAAGCATGGTACTCAATTTGAGGAAAAGCAAGGCTAGGTTAACAGAATTGGAGAAATATGAATGAAATTATGACTGAATCTGGGTAGAAGTAATTTCAGTTTTACCATAATTAGCTAATAAGTGATGTATTTATCAATGCACACTTCCACTGCTAATACCCATAGCATTTTATGACTTCAAGTTCTTCGTTATTCTTGTACATTGATTTTAATAAATAAATGAGCAGAAAATACCCAAGTTTTGTACAGATCTAAAAATGAAAGTTGAGAAAAAATAAATTATATGTTGTGCATTAACTAATCAAATTTCAAATTTTAAAGAACCCATAAAAGTAGATAGTATTCCAATAATTTAGGGTGGATTAGCTAACAAATTTGGTGGATACAAATAAAAATTCCCAAATAAATATTGTAAAAAAATTAGAATCAAAACATAGTTTTCCTCATGACACTGATGGATCTCAGTTTTGCAAAATTAAGGTACGTAAAGGATATTAGAAGTTCTGAATGTAATAGATTTTGCCATATGTGTCATGTCTACAAATTTGTTAGAATGTGTTTAGCAAAAAATTAGCATATGGTCTCTCTTAGATCAAACTTGTAAGCGACGTTGACTCCATGTGGGCCATTGAATAGTAAGATAAATGCAACAATAGAAAATTAGTGGACCAAACTGAAGATATTTTTTATTGCGTGGTGGAATAACAAAAGGCAAGATAAATGTCAAAATTTTCCACTCCTACATATAAGTATATCCATTTTGAATGTATATCTAAGTGTATATAATTTTAGTAATATTTTATCTCTAATCCTAGATTCTTCAATACAGTTATGTTGTTACTTCTTTTTACCATTTTATGCCTCTTCTTTAAAATGAGATTGAGATTCAACACACACGAGGCTTCAAGCCTTCAATATTTTTGTTTTAAAACTAGTAGCTAAATTTTGATAAACTATTGATTATTGCATAGCTTGATCAATTTTATTCAGTCTTATTCGACCAATTCTCGCTTTTTATATGTCGATGGTTGCATACACTTTCTTCGATTCTTTTGAAATACCCACTGTGTTTTGAAATTCCTCAATTAGTTGTCATGTAGAGCTAATTAATCTATGTATTTGTTGAATTGATTGAGGCTCAATTAATCAAAAACGATATTTAATTTGTCAAAAACGATATTTAATTTTATATATAATTTACGGTTAGTTAGATTGAATGTTGAAAATATACTTATATGTGTTTAAATTCATATACGTACAATTAATGGCCCGGTTTATAACTAACGATATTAATACAAATTGTCGACTCTAATTAACAAATTTATAAATACAATTCGAACTAATACTTGAAACATAATTCAAAATAAAATCTCTTGCCTTTGTAAATAATTGTGTATGTTTACTTAAGATAGAAGGGGGCTATTTCGATTCTCTGGTTCAACAATTCTAACATATAACAAATGAGAGATCCATGTGCCGCATACATTAGGGAGTAGGCATTTTTCACCTTTTTGCACATGTCTGTATTTACAAACCCCAAGAATGTAGCAACTAGGAAAGCATAGTCTGCATACACTATATAGTAGGCCAGAGTGTAACACCCCGCATTTTTAGGTATAATTAAAACTGAAATAAAATATAGGAAAATATGCTTAGGATACGTAAATAATGATGATGCATAAGGAGAATTAATTAATACATGGAAGAGAAGAAAAAATTAGTTCGATAATGGCGTATGTTACGGAAAAGACAGTAAAATAAGGTTAACTAATTCAAGAATCAGGAATTAGGTAAAATGGACATCACCATTGCATTCCTCCCGAAAAAATACGCGAAATAGAGTCCGAGTTTTCGAAAATCGGAGTCCGTATGACCAAGATATGGCCAAAACAAGATTCAGAAGGTTTCGGTCAGCTCAGAACTGGGCAGATCGACCCGCGGGTCGACCTGGGGCCCAGGTCGACCAGGGGGTCGACCTGGGAGTCGACCTCCCCCATGGGTGTCTACTATAATGTTGACCCCCCCTGCAGGTTGACCTGGTCGGCCTGTTTTGGTCCAGAACGCATTTTTGAAACCCTGGGACGATTTTTGATGGTCCGGATTGGTTTTAGGGTTAATCTGATGGCTGAAATGAGTTCCTACACCTATAAACACACCCTAAGACCTAGCCTCCTCTAGAAACAATTCTTTTCTACCTTTATGCTGCAAAGATTCTTAGTGAACATGGCTTCTTCTCCTCCTTTTTATTAAAATAAATAATAAATAGAATAATACATATAAAACAAATGAAGACGAGGAGATGCTGCTCAAAGACTTTCAATAAGAAGAGATTCAAGATAGGATTCAAGAGGAGGTTCAAAGGACATCAATGACTGATTTTCTACGAATCATAGCAACGCCATCTTTCTTTTCCAATCTAAATCTCTGTAAGTCAGTTATTTCTAGATTTGAACATTTTCTTTGTTTGTGACATGAAATTAAATGCCAATTCTTTCTATTTGAATCTGTGCCTATTTCTTTGGACCTAATTAAGAACTGTTATGATTCGATGACCAATTTAGGCCTTGCCTATGACTATGAACGTTGACTATGCCTATGAACATTGCCTATGACTATGCCTATGAACATTGCCAATGACTATGCCTATGAACATTGCCTATGACTATGGACTTTTCCTATGACTATGGACATTTCCAATGACTATGAACATTGCCTATGACTATCACTGTGACTATAAGGATTATTTCCTTGACTAAGCCTATGCCTTTTATTAGGAAATTAAGCTATTGCCTATGACATAACAAGGACATCTGTGATTAAACACCTATGATTCATGACTAGGAAAGTGTTGCTTAAGTTTTGTGACTATGAAATTGGGTCTAAACCCGATCATCTATTCTGTCTATTCTTGGTTATCTTTGGTTTTAGACCTTGGGAATTTACCTATTAAGTTAGGACTACCCATGTTCTTGAACCTACGCCTTTATTCTGCCTATTCTTGGTTTTAGACCTTGGGAGTTTACCTATTAAGTTAGGTCTACCCATGTTCTTGAATCGACGTCGTTATTCAACCCTTTTTATGTCAGTTAGTATGTCTATCTTTTGCATAGCATCTTTGGTTCATTCCCTATTTTCTACGAATCTTGCTTTATTTATAATCTAGAATGAATCATGATTATATGAACGGTGGGAATGCGGTTTGGGCCAAATATGAAATTTACTAAAAAACGTAGTTTAACTTGGAAATTGGCATAAATTGGGAACATGTATAAATTTGACATGAATTATAAGATGTGTAATTTGAATCTAGTATTGACATGTAAATCTAGCATTTACATGAATAGTGAACTATAGTAATAAGTCTTGTTGACGAGAATTAGAATGTTGAAACGGAATTGGATTAGCTAATTTGGCACGGTAAGTATATTGGCGTAAATGTGAAATTGGCCAAAATTGGGAATAACTGTCAGGTTTAGAAAATTCATGGTTAGTGACACTTAATTTGGTATAGTTTACATGCCAAAAAGCATAAATATGATTTAGGAAGGGAAATGGTCCATAGAAATAAATGTAGACAATTTACATTAAAAGAGTAATTGGGAAATAAGTAAATTAGGAATAGTTTACCCATAGAATCTGGCCTAAATGAGGAAATGTGAATTTAGACAAATTAAAGGTTTATTAACGACATCTCTTTTAATATTAAGCCAGAAACTTCCAGGGTGACAGAGAGGATAGTGTCTAGGCTTGAGTTTGGAAAATAGAAGTTTCCTGCTCTCCCTGGCTATCGCTAACTGATCCGATGGACGGGATGGTTACTTTCAAAACCTGATTTGGAAACTAATCAAAACCCCTTTGAACTTTGAAAACACGAATATGCCTAACCCGAGGTTAGACTGAGTTGCGATGTAAACTTGCCCGGAACCAACCGGCACATCCAGTATTCGCAACAATATCTGTCTAATGTGAGTGGTAGCGGCTTTAATTTATTTAGTTAAAGCTAGAACAAGAATGGTAGGGTTAAGTTAACTAAGACACTTAACCAGTTCAACATGATAACTAGACTGATGGGTGGGGTTAGGTTCAGACTGACACTTAACACAGTTAAGCTAGAATGGGAGGGTAAAGTCCATAGGAACACTTAACCAACTTAACACAGTTAAGCTAGAATGGGAGGGCTAAGTCCATAGAGACACTTAACCAAACTCAAAGTAGCAAAACGAGACTTGTAGGGGTTAAGTAAAGTTAATACACTTAGCCAAATTAACATGTTAACTAGACTAGAGGTTGGGGTTAAGTAAAATCTAATACACTTAGCCAATTTGATATGTTAGCTGGGCTATACCGTAGGGTTAAGTAAACCTGAATACTTAACCATCAGGTTGTGATAAAGGAATGGGGTTAAGTCTAAAACATGAAGGGATAATACTTAACCATTAATAACATGTTAGTTAAAACAGACGGGCAGGGTTAAGTTAAAAAAAAAGAACACTTAACCAATAAAGGATGAACGGGTATGGTTAAGTAATAAGAAATACTTAACAAATATAACTTGGTTTGTGGTAGGGTTAAGTCAACATGAATTATTGATAACACTTAACCAGTATAACAGGATGAATGAAGGGGGTTAAATTGGCTGAATTGACTAATGACACTTAACCAATCCAAATTGACGGGGAAGGGAACTAAGTAGTAAACCTTAGTTGAGAAAACAACGATTCTGGAAACTAAGTGGTAAATCTTAGTTAGTAAAACTAAGTAGTAATTCTTAGTATAACACGGGAAGGAGCGAATGTCCGTCTGAGTAGAAAGAAGGCTCCAACGAATGGGGTTACGAAGCCCGAGGCTTCGAGGGGACGTGAGGGTACTCTTGGTATCCCTCTGTGAGGCTGCAGATGATCCGCCTGGGCCCACAGAGGTTAAGGTCTGCGTAGAAGAACCAGGGGTATGCCTTGGTTGCAATACATGGCAACCTAAAGACTAGGATGGACGGCGTGATTCGGCGAGCAAACGGTAGCCCTGTGATAGCGACTCGTCGTCTACCATCCATCTTGAGTCAATCGAGATACGTGAAGCGGAAAGGCGGAGAACTCCAAAAGACCATATACTTGCTATCTAGTTATGGGTGAGGATGGCCATAGGATAGTGGGGCACCAGGGGCCGGCATATAGTTCTCATTTTACAAGGTGTGCCTTTCATTAGTTGAGGGAGGGGTCAAGTGGGACCATAGCCACTGAAATAAAAACAGACCTTAGCATCTGCATCTGCAGATATCTGAAAGCTCCCGACCGATTTCTGTATTCCTTGATTTGCCCTAACACAGGACTCGGGTCGCACATTACGGGACATGTGCATCTAGACAAGCGACAACGATTCGCGATACATGCGTGGGGAAGTATAGGAACATATACTACTCTAGGTAGTGTATCCTAGACTTGGGGGCATCGTTCGACAGGTAGCATAATTCTTAGTTGAACTAGGTGGCATAAATCCTGAATCCGAGAAGCACTCAGCAGACAGCGTAAACCCTAGTTGAATCTAGATGGCACTTAGTAGAAAACCCTAGATTAAATCTAGGTAACAAATAAATAAATGGATGCCTGAAGGTGATGGAAAATACAGGGTTTGGGATCACGTTAGCATAACTAGTTGGGACACTAGTTTGGCGGTGCAGAGATATAGAAACCAGTATAACAAGGAAATAGCGAAGCGGCGAAAAGTATTATAGCATATCCAGTTAATCTTATCTTGGCATATCTTGTGTTAATCTTGTCTAGTCTTTCCAACCCTATCATCATGGTGTTATCTTGTATTCAGTTAATTCATGTCGTTTTATTGTTCCATGTTCATATGCTAGAAGTTACTGAACTTACTCAGGCTTTATGTCTGACTCTGTTTTTCTTTCGTCTTCTTTTCTTCCGTTTCCCCGCCCTAGGTAGTAAAGGAGGGAATAGTATAGCTCAGGTTGAGTTGGACCGTCACTCTTTCCCAGCTAGAAGACTTGCCGAAGTTTTGCTTGGATTCTCTTTTCCGTTGCTATGGCTGGCTCTTGCTAAAATTGGGGAATATAAATGTATTTTTATGCTACTTTATTTTGAAAGACAGATGATACTCTGATATTGTGAATAAATCGTTGTACAAACTATTTTATCAATAAAGCAAAGTTTTATTTTCCGCTGTTTAATTTCTGTCTGTCTTGTAATTTATCTGCATCTTTTACCCTAAATGCTCCACATAACTTAGTGCATTCCCTTTGTGAGTGACACTAACGGACGTGGGGTGCCACACGTGGTATCAGAGCTGAAGGTTACCAGATCAGATAAAGGATTTGAGAAATTATTTTCAAAACGGTTTTTAAAGAAGCATTTTTAAAAGAAAAGATTTGTTTTAAAGGCATATTCCCCAAAGCCATACGCACTATCTTCTCTTCCTCTATTTTTCTTGTCTCCTTCTTTCTTGAGTCTCTGGGGGCTCCTGACTTTCTGGGAGGTAACCTCATTGAAGGGCAAAGTAGTGCCCGGCTTCCATCCATAGCCGTAGTTGTTTCATCTATGGGCAGTTTTCTTTCGAAGCATATAGGGTTTTCCGGACGATGGTGGCAGTTTTCGAAAGATTAGTCAACATGACTACACACGGAATGGGATAAGGAGTTTGGCTAAGGAGCATAACCTTAGGATGAGGAATTATAAAACCTAAGACAAGAGGAAGTATCTTTACTAGACTATAATAGGGCATATAATTAAGGACAAGGGCAAGAAATAGGAACAAGATTTTTAGAAGGGAAAGTACATACTTTCACCTCCAAGCGTACCTAGGAGAAAGGTAGTAAAGTTTTGTTGGAAGAGTCTAGTTTTTCTGTTCGTACTCTTTCGGTTTTAGCGCTTTGCATTTGTTCATTTCTACTTCCATAGTTGAGTCTCTGCACCTTAGTACTTGTATAGTAGAAAGATCCCACTAGAGTCTCAAATCCAATTGGTGGTTCGACCAATTTATTTTTGGTTAGTAGGGATTTGAGAGTAGCTATCGAGTTTGCTTATATCATCTTACGTAGATCGTCTAAACTCGGAGGAGATATTCCTTGGGTGCTTGTCTGATATTGGTTTAGGCCATTGGGGCTTGTAATTGAGGAATGTCGAGTTCGACTAGGATGGTATGCGTGAAAGATGGATAGGTGTGGCAGGCGCTCTAAATAGAAAAAAAAAAGAGACTAACCTTAAGAGAGGTAAAAAGTACGTAGTGACCTTTTGACCCTCATAGTTATGGCATGATTGATAGTCTTGGAGGAGAGACCTCTGATCATCCTAGTATACATACACTTGGTACCATGATTGACATCTGTTTATTTTGGAAAATCCGGAACTTCATAATCGTAAAGTTAAATTAGTTAAGATACAGTAGAGTAAAGCTCAAGAAGGCTAGATACTAGCATTATACCCTTTTCCTAGAGGGTGCATCCTTGATTTCTTTGATTTAGGAGCTTTAAGCATAATTGTTTCTCTCTTTCCAAAGTATATCACCTAGGTCGTATCTTTGATCCTTAGGTAGAAGCCAATAGATGTAAACATGTATTTGAAACATGTTATGATTGATGGTTGCAAGTGGTTGCTAATGGTTGCTTGTGAATGCATATGCATACGTATTAGGCTCTAGATCAGTTTAGACGCTTTTATATTGCATTTAAAGATATGTATTTGTTTGTAAATTGAACTTGATATATTATCATATGGACGTTGCATATGGATGAATGGTCGTGCACGCATGTAGTATTTACATAACTAGGAACGCTTGCATACATGGTTGGACGCATGGCACTGACCTGACTCGCATTAAGGAGGTCGGCTGAATCAGTAGACCGCCTGATTTTACAGTAGGTAAAGACATATACACACACTATGCATATGAACATGAAAGCATTAGAAATCTTTTAAGGACATTGAATGCCTGTGGTTGAATGGTTGAGTAGATGGGTGATTGGATGGTAGGATACATTCTTCCTAACTTGAAGATTTCGGGGACGAAATCCTTTTAAGTGGGGGAGAATGTAACACCCCGCATTTTTAGGTATAATTAAAAATGAAATAAAATATGAAAATATGCTTAGGATACGTAAATAATGGTGATGCATAAGGAGAATTAATTAATACATGGAAGAGAAGAAAAAACTAGTTCGATAATGGCGTATGTTACGGAAAAGATAGTAAAATAAGGATAACTAATTCAAGAATCAGGAATTAGGTAAAATGGACATCAACATTGCGTTCCTATCAAAAAAATACGCGAAATAGAGTCCGAGTTTTAGAAAATCGGAGTCCGTATGACCAAGATATGGCCAAAACAAGATTTAGAAGGTTTCGGTCAGCTCATAACTGGGCAGGTCGACCCGCGGGTCGACCTGGGGCCCAGGTCGACCAGGGGGTCGACCTGGGAGTCGACCTCCCCCATGGGGGTCGACAATAGGGTCGACCCCCACTGCAGGTAGACCTGGTCGGCCTGTTTTGGTCCCGAATGCATTTTTGAAGCCCTGGGACGATTTTTGATGGTCCGGATTGGTTTTAGGGTTAATCTGATGGCTGAAATGAGTTCCTACACCTATAAATACACCCTAAGACCTAGCCTCCTCTACACACAATTCTTTTCTACCTTTATACTGCAAAGATTCTTAGTGAACATGGCTTCTTCTCCTCCTCTTAATTAAAATAAATAATAAATAGAATAATATATATAAAACAAATCAAGACGAGGAGATGCTGCTCAAAGACTTTCAATAAGAAGAGATTCAAGCTAGGATTCAAGAGGAGGTTCAAACGACATCAACGACTGATTTTCTACGAATCATAGCAAAGCCATCTTTCTTTTCCAATCTAAATCTCTGTAAATCAGTTATTTCTAGATTTGAACGTTTTCTTTGTTTGTGACATGAAATTAAATGCCAATTCTTTCTATTCGAATCTGTGCCTATTTCTTTGGACCTAATTAAGAACTGTTATGATTCGATGACCAATTTAGGCCTTGCCTATGACTATGAACGTTGACTACGCCTATGAACATTGCCTATGACTATGCCTATGAACATTGCCAATGACTATGCCTATGAACATTGCCTATGACTATGGACTTTTCCTATGACTATGGACATTTCCTATGACTATGAACATTGCCTATGACTAAGACTGTGACTATAAGGATTATTTCCTTGACTAAGCCTATACCTTTGATTAGGAAATTAAGCTATTGCCTATGACATAACAAGGACTTCTGTGATTAAACATCTGTGATTCATGACTAGGAAAGTGTTGCTTAAGTTTTGTGATTGTGAAATTGGGTCTAAACCCGATCATCTATTCTTGGTTATCTTCAGTTTTAGACCTTGGGAATTTATCTATTAAGTTAGGTCTACCCATGTTGTTGAACCTACGCCTTTATTCTGCCTGTTCTTGGTTTTAGACCTTGGGAATTTACCTATTAAGTTAGGTCTACCCATATTCTTGAACCGACGTCGTTATTCAACCCTTTTTATGCCAGTTAGTATGTCTATCTTTTGCATAGCATCTTTGGTTGATTCCCTATTTTCTACGAATCTAGCTTTATTTATAATCTAGAATGAATCGCGATTATACGAACGGTGGGAATGCGGTTTGGGCAAAATATGAAATTTACTAAAAACGTAGTTTAACTTGGAAATTGGCATAAATTGGGAACATGTATAAATTTGACATGAATTATAAGATGTGTAATTTGAATCTAGTATTGACATGTAAATCTAGCATTAACATGAATAGTGAACTAGAGTAATAAGTCTAGTTGACGAGAATTAGAATGTTGAATCGGAATTGGATTAGCTAATTTGGCACGGTAAGTATATTGGCGTAAATGTGAAATTGGCCATAACTGGGAGTAACTGTCAGGTTTAGAAAAATCATGGTTAGTGACACTTAATTTGGTATAGTTTACATGCCAAAAAGCATAAATATGATTTAGGAAGGGAAATGGGCCATAGAAATAAATGTAGATAATATATATTAAAAGAGTAATTGGGAAATAAGTAAATTAGGAATAGTTTACCTATAGAATCTGGCCTAAATGAGGAAATGTGAATTTAGACAAAATAAAGGTTTCTTAACGACATCTCTTTTAGTATTAAGCCAGAAAGTTCTAGGGTGACAGAGAGGATAGTGTCTAGGCTTGAGTTTGGAAAATACAAGTTTCCTGCCCTCCCTGGCTATCCCTAACTGATCCGACGGACGGGATGGTTACTTTCAAAACCTGATTTGGAAACTAATCAAAACCCCTTTGAACTTAGAAAACACGAATATGCCTAACCCGAGGTTAGACTGAGTTGCGATGTAAACCTGCCCGGAACCAACTGACACATCCAGTATTCGCAACAATATTTGTCTAATTTGAGTGGTAGCGCTTTAATTTATTTAGTTAAAGCTAGAACAAGAATGGTAGGGTTAAGTTAACTAAGACACTTAACCAGTTCAACATGATAACTAGACTGATGGGTGGGGTTAGGTTCAGACTTACACTTAACACAGTTAAGCTAGAATGGGAGGGTTAAGTCCATAGTAACACTTAACCAACTTAACACAGTTAAGCTAGAATGGGAGGGCTAAGTCCATAGAGACACTTAACCAAACTCAAAGTAGCAAAACGAGACTTGTAGGGGTTAAGTAAAGTTAATACACTTAGCCAAATTAACATGTTAACTAGACTAGTGGTTGGGGTTAAGTAAAATCTAATACACTTAGCCAATTTGATATGTTAGCTGGGTTATACCGTAGGGTTAAGTAAACCTGAACACTTAACCATCAGGTTGTGATAAAGGAATGGGGTTAAGTCTAAAACATGAAGGGATAATACTTAACCATTAATAACATGTTAGTTAAAACAGACGGGCAGGGTCAAGTTAAAAAAAAAAGAACACTTAACCAATAAAGGATGAACGGGTAGGGTTAAGTAATAAGAAATACTTAACAAATATAACTTGGTTTGTGGTAGGGTTAAGTCAACATGAATTACTGATAACACTTAACCAGTATAACAGGATGAATGAAGGGGGTTAAGTTGGCTGAATTGACTAATGACACTTGACCAATCCAAATTGACGGGGAAGGGAACTAAGTAGTAAACCTTAGTTAAGAAAACAACGATTCTGGAAACTAAGTGGTAAATCTTAGTTAGTAAAACTAAGTAGTAATTCTTAGTATAACACGGGAAGGAGCGAATGTCCGTCTGAGTAGAAAGAATGCTTCAACGAATGGGGTTACGAAGCCCGAGGCTTCGAGGGGACGTGAGGGTACTCTTGGTATCCCTCTGTGAGGCTGCAGATGATCCGCTTGGGCCCACATAGGTTAAGGTCTGCGTAGAAGAACCAGGGGTATGCCTTGGTTGCAATACATGGCAACCTAAAGACTAGGATGGACCGGCGTGATTTGGCGAGCAAACGGTAGCCCTGTGATAGCGACTCGTCGTCTACCATCCATCTTGAGTCAATCGAGATACGTGAAGCGGAAAGGTGGAGAACTCCAAAAGACCATATACTTGCTATCTAGTTATGGGTGAGGACGGCCATAGGATAGTGGGGCACCAGGGGCCGGCGTATAGTTCTCATTTTACAAGGTGTGCCTTTCATTAGTTGAGGGAGGGGTCAAGTGGAACCATAACCACTGAAATAAAAACAGACCTTAGCATCTGCATCGGCAGATATTTGAAAGCTCCCGACCGAGTTCTGTATTCCTTGATTTGCCCTGACACAGGACTCGGGTCGCACATTACGGGACATGTGCATCTAGACAAGCGACAACGATTCGCGATACATGCGTGGGGAAGTATAGGAACATATACCACTCTAGGTTGTGTATCCTTGACTTGGGGGCATCGTTCGATAGGTAGCATAATTCCTAGTTGAACTAGGTGGCATAAATCCTGAATCCGAGAAGCACTCAGCAGACAGCGTAAACCCTAGTTGAATCTAGAAGGCACTTGGTAGAAAACCCTAGATTAAATCTAGGTAACAAATAAATAAATTGATGCCTGAAGGCGATGGAAAATACAGGGATTGGGATCACGTTAGCATAACTAGTTGGGACACTAGTTAGGCGGTGCAGAGATATAGAAACCAGTATAACAAGGAAATAGCGAAACGGCGAAAAGTATTATAGCATATCCAGTTAATCTTATCTTAGCATATCTTGTGTTAATCTTGTCTAGTCTTTCCAACCCTATCATCATGGTGTTATCTTGTATTCAGTTAATTCATGTCGTTTTGTTGTTCCATGTTCATATGCTATAAGTTACTGAACCTACTCAGGCTTTATGTCTGACTCTGTTTTTCTTTCGTCTTCTTTTCTTCCATTTCCCCTCCCCGGGTAGTAAAGGAGGTAATAGTATAGCTCAGGTTGAGTTGGACCGTCACTCTTTCCCAGCTGGAAGACTTGCCGAAGTTTTGCTTGGATTCTCTTTTGAGATGCTATGGCTGGCTCTTGCAAAAATTGGCGAATATAAATGTATTTTTATGCTACTTTATTTTGTAAGACAGATGATACTCTGATATTGTAAAGAAATCGTTGTACAAACTATTTTATCAATAAAGCAAAGTTTTATTTTTCGCTGTTTAATTTCTGTCTGTCTTGTAATTTATCTGCATCTTTTACCCTAAATGCTCCACAGAACTTAGTGCATTCCCTTTGTGAGTGACACTAACAGACGTGGGGTGTTACACGTGGTATCAGAGCTGAAGGTTACCAGATCAGATAAAGGATTTGAAAAATTATTTTCAAAATAGTTTTTAAAGAAGCATTTTTAAAAGAAAAGATTTGTTTTAAAGGCATATTCCCTAATGCCATACGCACTATCTTCTCTTCCTCTACTTTTCTTGTCTCCTTCTTTCTTGAGTCTCTGGGGGCTCCTGGCTTTCTGGGAGGTAACCTCATCGTAGGGCAAAGTAGTGCCCGGCTTCCATCCATAGCCGCAGTTGTTTCATCTACGGGCAGTTTTCTTTCGAAGCATATAGGGTTTTCCGGACGATGGTGGCAGTTTTCGAGAGATTAGTCAACATGACTACACACGAAAGGGGATGAGGAGTTTGGCTAAGGAGCATAACCTTAGGATGAGGAATTATAAAACCTAAGACAAGAGGAAGTATCTTTACTAGGGTATAATAGGGCATATAATTAAGGACAAGGGCAAGAACGAGGAACAAGATTTTTAGAAGGGCAAGTACATACTTTCACCTCTAAGCGTACCTAGGAGAAAGGTAGTAAAGTTCTGTTGGAAGAGTCTAGTTTTTCTGTTCGTACTCTTTCGGTTTTAGCGCTTTGCATTTGTTCATGTCTACTTCCATAGTTGAGTCTCTGCACCATAGTACTTGTATAGTAGAAAGATCCCACTAGAGTCTCAAATCCAATTGGTGGTTCGACCAATTTATTTTTAGTTAGTAGGGATTTGAGAGTAGCTATCGAGTTTGCTTATATCATCTCACGTAGATCATCTAAATTCGGAGGAGATATTCCTTGGGTGCTTGTCTGATATTGGTTTAGGCCTTTGGGGCTTGTACTTGAGGAATGTCGAGTTCGACTAGGATGGTTTGCGTGAAAGATGGATAATTGTGGCAGGCGCTCTAAATAGAAAAAAAAAGACTTACCTTAAGAGAGGTAAAAAGTACGTAGCGACCTTTTGACCCTCATAGTTATGGCATGATGGATAGGCTAGGAGGAGAGACCTCTGATCATCCTAGTATATATACACTTGGTACCATGATTGACATCTGTTTATTTTGGAAAATCCGGAACTTCATAATCGTAAAGTTAAATTATTTAAGATACAGTAGAGTAAAGCTCAAGAAGGCTAGATACTAGCATTATACCCTTTTCCTTGAGGGTGCATCCTTGATTTCTTTGTTTTAGGAGCTTTACGCATAATTGTTTCTCTCTTTCCAAAGTATATCACCTAGGTCGTATCTTCGATCCTTAGGTAGAAGCCAATAGATGTAAACATGTATTTGAAACATGTTATGATTGATGGTTGCAAGTGGTTGCTAATGGTTGCTTGTGAATGCATATGCATATGTATTAGGCTCTAGATCAGTTTAGACGCTTTCATATTGCATTTACAGATATGCATTTGTTTGTAAATTGAACTTGATATATTATCATATGGACGTTGCATATGGATGAATGGCCGTGCACGCATGTAGTATTTACATAACTAGGGACGCTTGCATACATGGTTGGACGCATAGCACTAGACATGACTCGCATTAAGGAGGTCGGCTGAATCAGTAGACCGCCTGATTTTACAGTAGATAAAGACATATACACACACTATGCATATGAACATGAAAGCATTAGAAATCTTTTAAGGACATTGAATGCCTGTGGTTGAATGGTTGAGCAGATGGGTGATTGGATGGTAGGACACATTCTTCCTAACTTGAAGATTTCGGGGACGAAATCCTTTTAAGTGGGGGAGAATGTAACACCCCGCATTTTTAGGTATAATTAAAAATGAAATAAAATATATGAAAATATGATTAGGATACGTAAATAATGGTGATGCATAAGGAGAATTAATTAATACATGGAAGAGAAGTAAAAATTAGTTCGATAATGGCGTATGTTACGGAAAAGATAGTAAAATAAGGATAACTAATTCAAGAATCAGGAATTAGGTAAAATGGACATCACCATTGCGTTCCTATCGAAAAAATACGCGAAATAGAGTCCGAGTTTTTGAAAATCAGAGTCCGTATGACCAAGATATGGCCAAAACAAGATTCAAAAGGTTTCGGTCAGCTCAGAAATGGGCAGGTCGACCCGCGGGTCGACCTGGGGCCCAGGTCGACCAGGGGGTCGACCAGGGAGTCGACCTCCCCCATGGGGGTCGATATTAGGGTCGACCCCCACTGCAGGGAGACCTGGTCGGCCTGTTTTGGTCCCGAATGCATTTTTGAAGCCCTGGGACGATTTTTGATGGTCCGGATTGGTTTTAGGGTTAATCTGATGGCTGAAATGAGTTCCTACACCTATAAATACACCCTAAGACCTAGCCTCCTCTACAAACAATTCTTTTCTACCTTTATGCTGCAAAGATTCTTAGTGAACATGGCTTCTTCTCCTCCACTTAATTAAAATAAATAATAAATAGAATAATATATATAAAACAAATCAAGACGAGGAGATGCTGCTCAAAGACTTTCAATAAGAAGAGATTCAAGCTAGGATTCAAGAGGAGGTTCAAACGACATCAACGACTGATTTTCTACGAATCGTAGCAACGCCATCTTTCTTTTCCAATCTAAATCTCTGTAAGTCAGTTATTTCTAGATTTGAACGTTTTCTTTGTTTGTGACATGAAATTAAATGAATAAAATAGCATGCCAATTCTTTCTATTCGAATCCGTGCCTATTTATTTGGACCAAATTAAGAACTGTTATGATTCGATGACCAATTTAGGCCTTGCCTATAACTATGAACGTTGACTATGCCTATGAACATTGCCTATGACTATGCCTATGAACATTGCCAATGACTATGCCTATGAACATTGCCTATGACTATGGACTTTTCCTATGACTATGGACATTTCCAATGACTATGAACATTGCCTATGACTATGACTGTGACTATAAGGATTATTTCCTTGACTAAGCCTATGCCTTTTATTAGGAAATTAAGCTATTGCCTATGACATAACAAGGACATCTGTGATTAAACACCTATGATTCATGACTAGGAAAGTGTTGCTTAAGTTTTGTGACTATGAAATTGGGTCTAAACCCGATCATCTATTCTGTCTATTCTTGGTTATCTTTGGTTTTAGACCTTGGGAATTTACCTATTAAGTTAGGACTACCTATGTTCTTGAACCTATGCCTTTATTCTGCCTATTCTTGGTTTTAAACCATGGGAATTTACCTATTAAGTTAGGTCTACCGATGTTCTTGAACCGACATCGTTATTCAACCCTTTTTATGCCAGTTAGTATGTCTATCTTTTGCATATCATCTTTGGTTCATTCCCTATTTTCTACGAATCTAGCTTTGTTTATAATCTAGAATGAATCACGATTATACGAACGGTGGGAATGCGGTTTGGGCAAAATATGAAATTTACTAAAAACGTAGTTTAACTTGGAAATTGTCATAAATTGGGAACATGTATAAATTTGACATGAATTATAAGATGTGTAATTTGAATCTAGTATTGACATGCAAATCTAGCATTTACATGAATAGTGAACTAGAGTAATATGTCTAGTTGACGAGAATTAGAATGTTGAATCGGAATTGGATTAGCTAATTTGGCACGGTAAGTATATTGGCGTAAATGTGAAATTGGCCATAATTGGGAATGACTGTCAGGTTTAGAAAAATCATGGTTAGTGACACTTAATTTGGTATAGTTTACATGCCAAAAAGCGTAAATATGATTTAGGAAGGGAAATGGGCCATATAAATAAAGGTATACAATTTACATTAAAAGAGTAATTGGGAAATAAGTAAATTAGGAATAGTTTACCTATAGAATCTGGCCTAAATGAGGAAATGTGAATTTAGACAAATTAAAGGTTTATTAACGACATCTCTTTTAATATTAAGCCAGAAATTTCTAGGGTGATAGAGAGGATAGTGTCTAGGCTTGAGTTTGGAAAATACAAGTTTCCTGCTCTCTTTGGCTATCCCTAAATGATCCGACGGACGGGATGGTTACTTTAAAAACCTGATTTGGAAACTAATCAAAACCCCTTTGAACTTAGAAAACACGAATATGCCTAACCGGAGGTTAGACTGAGTTGCGATGTAAACCTGCCCGGAACCAACCGGCACATCCAGTATTCGCAACAATATCTGTCTAATGTGAGTGGTAGCGGCTTTAATTTATTTAGTTAAAGCTAGAACAAGAATGGTAGGGTTAAGTTAACTAAGACACTTAACCAGTTCAACATGATAACTAGACTGATGGGTGGGGTTAGGTTCAGACTTACACTTAACACAGTTAAGCTAGAATGGGAGGGTTAAGTCCATAGGAACACTTAACCAACTTAACACAGTTAAGCTAGAATGGGAGGGCTAAGTCCATAGAGACACTTAACCAAACTCAAATTAGCAAAACGAGACTTGTAGTGGTTAAGTAAAGTTAATACACTTAGCAAAATTAACATGTTAACTAGACTAGTGGTTGGGGTTAAGTAAAATCTAATACACTTAGCCAATTTGATATGTTAGCTGGGCTATACCGTAGGGTTAAGTAAACCTGAACACTTAACAATCAGGTTGTGATAAAGGAATGGGGTTAAGTCTAAAACATGAAGGGATAATACTTAACCATTAATAACATGTTAGTTAAAACAGACGGGCAGGGTTAAGTTAAAAAAAAAAAAGAACACTTAACCAATAAAGGATGAACGGGTAGGGTTAAGTAATTAGAAATACTTAACAAATATAACTTGGTTTGTGGTAGGGTTAAGTCAACATGAATTACTGATAACACTTAACCAGTATAACAGGATGAATGAAGGGGGTTAAGTTGGCTGAATTGACTAATGACACTTAACCAATCCAAATTGACGGGGAAGGGAACTAAGTAGTAAACCTTAGTTAAGAAAACAACGATTTTGGAAACTAAGTGGTAAATCTTAGTTAGTAAAACTAAGTAGTAATTCTTAGTATAACACGGGAAGGAGCAAATGTCCGTCTGAATTGAAAGAAGGCTCTAACGAATGGGGTTACGAAGCCCGAGGCTTCGAGGGGACGTGAGGGTACTCTTGGTATCCCTCTGTGAGGCTGCAGATGATCCGCCTGGGCCCACAGAGGTTAAGGTCTGCGTAGAAGAACCAGGGATATGCCTTGGTTGCAATACATGGCAACCTAAAGACTAGGATGGACTGGCGTGATTCGACGAGCAAACGGTAGCTCTGTGATAGCGACTCATCGTCTACCATCCATCTTGAGTCAATCGAGATACGTGAAGCGGAAAGGCGGAGAACTCCAAAAGACCATATACTTGCAATCTAGTTATGGGTGAGGATGGCCATAGGACAGTGGGGCACCAGGGGCCGGCTTATAGTTCTCATTTTACAAGGTGTGCCTTTCATTAGTTGAGGGAGGGGTCAAGTGGGACAATAGCCACTGAAATAAAAACAGACCTTAGCATCTGCATCGGCAGATATCTGAAAGCTCCCGACCGAGTTCTGTATTCCTTGATTTGCCCTGACACAGGACTCGGGTCGCACATTACGGGACATGTGCATCTAGACAAGCGACAACGATTCGCGATACATGCGTGGGGAAGTATAGGAACATATACCACGCTAGGTAGTGTATCCTAGACTTGGGGGCATCGTTCGACAGGTAGCATAATTCCTAGTTGAACTAGGTGGCATAAATCCTGAATCCGAGAAGCACTCAGCAGACAGCGTAAACCCTAGTTGAATCTAGAAGGCACTTGGTAGAAAACCCTACATTAAATCTAGGTAATAAATAAATAAATGGATGCCTGAAGGCGATGGAAAATATAGGGATTGGGATCACGTTAGCATTACTAGTTGGGACACTAGTTAGGCGGTGCAGAGATATATAAACCAGTATAACAAGGAAAGAGCGAAGCGGCGAAAAGTATTAGAGCATATCCAGTTAATCTTGTCTTAGCATATCTTGTGTTAATCTTGCCTAGTCTTGCCAACCCTATCATCATGGTGTTATCTTGTATTCAGTTAATTCATGTCGTTTTGTTGTTCCATGTTCATATGCTAGAAATTACTGAACTTACTCAGGATTTATTTCTGACTCTGTTTTTCTTTCGTCTTCTTTTCTTCCGTCCCCCCCCCCCTCTCCCCAGGTAGTAAAGGAGGAAATAGTATAGCTCAGGTTGAGTTGGACCGTCACTCTTTCCCAGCTGGAAGACTTGCCGAAGTTTTGCTTGGATTCTCTTTTCAGATGCTATGGCTGGCTCTTGCTAAAATTGGGGAATATAAATGTATTTTTATGCTTCTTTATTTTGAAAGACAGATGATACTCTTATATTGTAAAGAAATCGTTGTATAAACTATTTTATCAATAAAGCAAAGTTTTATTTTCCGCTGTTTAATTTCTGTCTGTCTTGTAATTTATCTGCATCTTTTACCCTAAATGCTCCACAGAACTTAGTGCATTCCCTTTGTGAGTGACACTAACGGACGTGGGGTGTTACATAGAGGCTACACCAGTAGAATTTGATAAGGATATTTACATATGCCGAACTATATATTTTGTCCCCTGTACTGAAGATTTCAGTTTTAACAAAAAGCTTGGATGTAAAGCAAAGTCAACATTTTAGAACAATATGTGAAAACTCTGAGACTATGTGAACATCAGCCGAAACCATATCATACACCTGGGCATAAAGTGATAAAAAAAATTCATTTCTTTTCACCCATCAAAACAGAGAGCAAGTTTAGTGTGTGATAGAACATTTGGGGTGCAGGGCATTAATGGAGAAAATACATGAACAGCCATATCTTGTATATTCTATACTAAATGGTACGCACTTGCATGTTTTTTCATGGTCTGTAGCACTTCGGCATTGGTGAATTAAGGGGATTTCATATCAACAGCTATGAAAATCTTAGCCACACTTTTCAATCAGCTACCAGTCTAAGGAGAACGACCTGCTCATAGCTTCCTTTTTCAGACTTTTCATTCAATGCCATTTTTTAAATAATTTCCTAAGCCTATATAAAGGCACGCATTCATGCATTCCCTCAAAAGCAAATAAGTTAGAACTAAAGCCAGTATGAAGAAGAGCAAAGTCTGAGTACATGAGTTTTTGCTAGTGAGTAAACTTACATAACCTATTTTTCTCGGATGAATCATATATTTGGACTGTGTTGGATATACATGAGTAATACATAATTGACCATGATGGAATTCATTTCGAAACCTGAATGTTTGTTTGAGTAAACACCTATGATTTGTTTTTATACTTTGGCAAAATCATATGCTATATATGTGATAAGAATACATGAGTGATACTTGATTAAATATGTTAAAACTCATTCTAAAACCATGGATGTTTGGTGTGTTAGTTGAACTATGAAACCTGCATAACCAAGAATGGATTGTTAAAATCATAACCCGGTTTGCCTGTTACTATTTACACTGTTGAGAACAATACACTCTGTTCCACCTATGGGATGCATTCCCATGTTTTAGTATATAATAAACATGGAAGGTTTTCAATGAAAATGTAATGACCTAAAAATCCACGCCCTTGGAATCGACCATAAACCACACAGGTTTGATCCAAATGTTGGAAATCCTCGAATGCATTAACTTTGGGCATACAACATATCAGAACAAATAACAAAAGACTTTTATAAACATTATAATAATGTTACATCAGAGTACAGAATATCAAAGTACATCGAATATAATAATACAACAGCGGAAGATAATTTACAATGAACTTAATACAGTGCAGCTGTGACAATCCTAAAACCTCGTGTCAAGGTCAAGGATAATCCTTGGACTATAACACATTAATCATCATCAAAGTACAGATAATAGCATAAGCATGAAATAGAAATAATTTACATCAATATGACAGCGGAATCATAAAATGTAATAAACATCAGAGTAGCACAGTCATAGGATACAACTTAGTGCAGAAAAGTAATGATCAGCCCACATCAAGGTCAATGGGACATATACACCAGACAATACATAATAGAGATAAATCAGTTTATATCACGATCAACGGTAATTATACATATGACAATAATGGCGGTAATGTCAATAGCCAAAATACAGAGAAAGATAATCCCTGCCATAAGCCAAAAGGGCACTCCATGCTGCAGTGCAAAGCCAAAATACAACCTGTAACCTATCACTGGGCGGTAATGTCAATAACCATAAGACCACGCCGCTTTCGCGGAACAAGTTTACTCCAGTGATTGGGATAAGCTTGCTTAATGCTTTCTTTAGTTTCCCAAGTACTGTCTTTAGGATCTCCACTCCACTGCACTTTAACTAAATGAACCTTTTTGTTCCTCAGCTCTTTAGTTTCTTTGCCAATAATCTTTATCGGCTCTCTTCTTACTTCCAATTCTGTAGTAATACCCAAATCCCGTTGTGTTGCTTCATCCACAATCGAATCCAGAACATGTACATGCTTTCAAAGTTGAGACACGTGAAATACATCATGTACTTCAGGCAACCAGTCAGGTAATTTAACCCTATAAGCAAGAGTTCTAATTCGTTCAAGTATAGGAAATGGACCTATAAATCTAGGTGCCAACTTCCCTGTTTTACTGAATCTGACTACTCCCCTCATCGTAGAAACTCTCTACTACACATAGTCACCAACATAAAATGCTAAATCTCTTCTTCTCGAATCCGCATAACTTTTCTGTCGGCTTTGAGATGTTTGTAATCTTTTCTTAATGAAATCGACTTTGTCTGAAGCATCACGAATCATATTGGGTCCCAATACAAGTCTATTTCCAAGTTCAACCCAACATGAAGGAGATCTGCACGGTTTACCGTATAACGCTTCAAATGGTGACATTCCCAAGCTTGCTTGGAAGCTGTTGTTTTATGAGAACTCAGCCAAATGCAGGTGGTCTTCCCATGTTCCGCCAAAGTCAATAATGCAAACCCACAATAAATCTTCTAGTATACGGTTCACCCTCTCAGTTTGGCCATCTGTTTGAGGATGATATACGCTGCCCAGGTTCAGTTTTGTTCCCAATTCTGCTTGGAATGCTTCCCAGAATTTACTAGCAAATATTGGATCTCTATCACTGACTATGATGATGGGGACTCCATGCAGCTTAACAATTTCCTAGAAATAAATCTGTGCTAGACTTTGAGCGGTTCTATTGCATCTGACAAGTATGAAATGGGCGGTCTTCGTGAAACGATCTACGATCACCCGGATAATGTCATTTCCTTTCTTGGTTCGGGGAAAACCATCTATGAAGTCCACGGAAATTGGCTCCCACTTCCAATTCGGAATTTCTAACGGTTGCAACAATCCGGCAAGTTTCTGTTGATCGCTTTTGACTTGTTGGCAAGTGGAACACCCGTAAACATATAAGGAAATGTCTCTCTTCAAAGATTTCCACCAGAAAGTGAAATTGATGTCATTATACATCTTGTCACACCTAGATTGGTACTCAGTTTGGACTTATGACTTTCATCTAGTACTTCTCTCTGGAGCTCAGGAAGGTTTGGAACACACATTCGGACTTTTAATCTCAGAATTCCATCGTTATCTATCTAAAAACTGGAGGGTTCGACTTTCTGAATTCTCTCTCTGGTCCTTTGAATGAAGTGATCATCCTTCTGAAGAGAAGATATTTTATCAATCAATGAAGGTGTGATAATAAGATTGGCGATGATTGCGGTTTTTCTGCTAAGCGCATCTGCTACCACATTTGCTTTCCCCGGCGTATACAGAATATCTAGATCGTACGCTACAAGAAATTCTAGCCAATGCTGTTGTCTAAAGTTCAAGTCTTTTTGGGTGAACGAATACTTCAATGATTGATGATCGGTATATAGTTCGAACTTCTCACCAAATAGATAATGTCTCCAGATTTTCATATCAAACACAATGGCTAACAACTCAAGATCATGAGTTGCATACTTCTTCTCATGCGGCTTCAACTGATGGCTAGCATAAGCAACTACTTGGCCTCTTTGCATTAATACCGCACCAAGACCTTCAATAGAAGCATCTATCCAAACCTTCAAATCCTGATTGCCATCGATAATTGTTAATACTGCAGTAGTTGTCAATTTTAATTTCAGCTCTTGGAAAGCTGCTTCACATTCTGGAGCCCAGTTAAATCGTGCATGCTTCTTAGTAAGCTTGGTTAATGAACCAGATATCTTCGAAAAATCTTTAAAGAATTTCGGATAACAACTAGCCAATCCTAGAAAACTTCGGACTTGCATGGGTATAGTAGGCTGTTTCCAGTCTTGAATTGCTGTAATTTTGCTTGGATCTACTGAAATTCCTTTCTTTGATACAACGTGACCAAGGAACTTCAATTCATCTTACCAGAATATACATTTAGAATTTTTTTCTTTTAAGACATTCTTTCTCAGAATCCCCAACACTTGTTCTAAATGCTTAGCGTGCTCGTTCTCTGACTTGGAGTAGATTAAGATGTCATCAATGAATACCAGCATGAATTTATTCAAGACTTTTCTGAATACTCTATTCATTAGATCAATGAAGTATGCAGGAGTGTTACAAAAGCTGAACGACATTACTAACCACTCGTAGAATAAGTTTGGTCCTCTGAAGGCTGTCGGAGGAATACAGTCTTCGGCTATACGTAATTGGTGGAAACCTGTAGCTAGGTCCATTCCAGAGAATACTCATGCTCCATTTAACTGGTCTAATAGGTCATCTATGCAGGGTAGCAAATGTTTTTTCTTTAGTGTCTGCTTGTTGAGATCTCGGTAATCAATACATAGTCGAAGAGTACCATTTGATTTCGGGGCAAATACTACAGCTGCACCCCAATTCGAAAAGCTAGGCCTGATCAGACTCTTCCATAATAGCTGTCTAGTTTGATCTCCCAACTCTTCTTTTTCCTTTAATGTCTTCTTCGAATTGGATGTACTACTGGTCTGGCATTCGGGATTAGATCGTTCCTGAATTCAATTTCTCTTTGCAGAGGTGAGTTATCGACTTCTTCAAACACAGACGCATAATGTTTCATAACTGGAATATTTTCCAATAAAGTGCGAATGACTTCCAGAGTAGAACAAAATTCTTTTCTATCTAGATTTGAGCCGTGGCATGGTACGACAATGTGTCCAAGCTTTGTTTTAATTTTAACTATTCTTTCGGCACATTTGACTTCTGCCCCATATTTCATTAACCAATCCATCCCCAGAATAATATCGAATTCGGAAAAATTCATGATGATCAAGCTAAAAGGAAACCGATAAAAAGAATAAGAGATGGGTACGTTACAAGATGAACTGAGAACAAGAGAACCTCCTATCGGATTGTGAACTCTAATCAATTCTTTAAGGTTTCTTGGGTTTAACTTTAACTTTTTGACAGTATTACTTGAAATAAAACTTTGTGATGCACCAATGTCAAATAGTACAGAAACAAGAATATTTTTAATAGTAAGGGTACCTCCCAAAACATCGGGTTTACCTGCTCCATCTGAAATAGCTGGCGGATTCGCCCTATCATATATGTGTTCCACCTAAGAATTCTTCAGCAAGGGACAGTTCCTCCTGATATGCCCCGTCTGATGGCAGTTATAGCACTCATTAGAGTTGCGGGGGTTCTGACTAGAGCTTGATTGATTTGTCTTCTGCCGTTTCGGAGTGGTGCATACATTTGAGTAATGCCCATACTGATCGCAATTGTAGCACTTGACCTTGGATCGCCAATTTGCTTGCGAATTTTCGGCTGCTATGCTGCTCGCTTCGGGTAGCTTACCAGAAGCCTTGCGCTTATTGCTTGCTTGATTCTTTGCACGGTCTACATCTAAGTTCCTCTGATCCAAGCTCTCATAGTTGCATTCCATTTCTACCACCTTGGCAAATGAAAGTGTAATGTGGCTCATTGTTTTATTCTGGTACCTGCGCTGAAGTCCATGAATGAACCTCTTGTTCTTCGACTTAGCATTTTGAACAAGCTCGGGCGCATATCGGGACAATTGAGTGAAATTGTTGAGGTACTCCTGGATGGTGCGATCTCCTTGTTGGAGATTGGCAAGTTCGTCGTGCATGCGCTCCATCTCTTGCTTAGGAATGAACTTCTCTTTGAACAACCCTTTGAATTCATCCCAAGACATCTCCAACTCTAGCTCATCAAATGTAATGGCTTCCCACCATAGTTATGCCTCGTCTTGCAATAACCAAGCGCCCATAAATCTCTTATGATGATCTTCGAGTCCTAAGCTAGCGAAGATTTTCTCCCATGTTTTCAACCAACCCAAGGCTTCAGTCACAGTATCGGTGCCATAGAATGTCTTGCCTCCCAGATTTTTGTATTTCTTTGCCACTCGGTCTAGATCAAATGGCTGCAGGGGCGGTGGTGGTACTACTTCCTAAAGATTAGGCTGAATTGGAGCTGCGAGGATTTCACCCCTTCCTCGTCCTCTACTAGCTCTGCCTCCACCTCTAGCTGCTCTAGCTCTGGTAGCCATGTAAGTTAGTTCTGTACAAGCAAGAGAAGATTCAAGCCCACAGAAAAGATAGTTTTAAGATATGGTAAAAGCAGAAGAACATCTGGAAAGGTAATGATGTACTGAACAAGTTATTTTGCTATTCTGCTGAGCTTATTCTAGGATATTACAAATCCTATCTCTAATGAGCTACTCGCCTTAGAACACTACTGATTCTATTTTGACGAGGCGTTTAATGTGTTTAATTCCAGAACTAAGATTAACCAAAGCTCTAATACCAGCTATGACCATCCTAAAACCCCATGTCACGGTGTCAAGGATAATCATTGGAATATAACACATTAATCATCATTAGCAGAGTACAGATAATAGCATAAGCACGAAATAGAAATAATTTACATCAATATGACAGTGGAATCATAAAATGTAATAAACATCATAGTAGAACAGTCATAGGATACAACTTAGTGCAGAAAAGTAATGATCAGTCTACATCAAGAACACTAGGACATATACATCAGACAATACATAATAGAGATAAATCAGTCTACACGCGAACAACGGTAATTATACATATTATAATAATGGCGGTAATGTCAATAGCCAAAATACTGAGAAAGATAATCCTCGCCATAAGCCAAAAGGGCACTCCGTGCTGCAGTGCAAAGCCAAAATACAACCTGTAACCAGTCACTAGGCTGCCCGTGTGAAAATGATGGCACCCAAGTTTGCAAAGTGAAACAAACTACGAGCCAGACATGGGACTGGTATAAGAAATCTACTTAACTGATTAAACAATTATAATATGGCAAATCATAGGACCACGCCCCTTTCGCGGAACGGGTTTACTCCGGTGATTACCAGTGCATGAAATAAAGTAAATTATTTAAACAACGCAATGCTTTTTAGAAAGAATGAACCCATTATAAGACTTAAGTCCCATCACACAATGCAACGCACGCCGGAGGATAGAGTTTTAACTAATAATGGCCAATTTATGCTTAATACGTGTAAAGAAAAACCATTTGATATTATTACTAGTGCATATATGTTTTCAAAAGCAAATTCAATCACAAATTTCAATCTTAGATGGCATGCATACCATATACCATGTTCGCCATATATATAAGTTTACAATCAAATCTGTAATTTCGTATTGGAAATTGGATTCCATCATGAGTCTAGGAAAGGGATGTATTCTTTTCCACTTCGAGACACTCTAGAAAATGTCTCGGGACTGCACACTCTGGGCAACCCCTGGATCCTCCAAGGCCGGTCCACACTTACGTTAGTGGATTAGTTATTCTTGAAAACATGTTTCCCGGCACTATCGGACCTATCCATCGGCTCCGTAGAGACCGATACAACCGAGGCGCCTCGCATTCCAACAACAACAAAGGTAAAAGTAATATAAATGTCAGGGCTTGTAAAGGCTGATTCCGCCCATAGCTAGAAAGAAGCATCATGTCCTCCTTGGGTCCCTTATCCTGTTTTTAACTCATACCGAGCTGTGAGGCTCGCGAATTAACGCCATACACAAAGCTTTGCCCTTTTTGGCCGTGCTTTGATCATCAACCACATGACTCTTCTTTTCAACAAAAGTCTTGATCACTGCATCTCCGCATGCCACACAGGCAATTCACGCCATGCGATTGATTTCTACAGATATATAACCTCTGAGCTCGTAAGTTTCAGAGAAGGGCGTTAAGCAAGAAAATAAATTCTCCGCCACTAAACAGATATATATTTAATAGAGATCAATCAACACAGATAAAATCCAATGTCATACACTCATCCATTTACAAATTCGTTCTGGGTCTGAACGAAACCAGAGGCACCTTATTCCTCGTTCCATATGTCCAACACGGAAGAGAGGACCTCGCACATCCGGACGATCAACAAGTACGTTCAGACCACTACAACTGTAATGTCATAAAGGGATCTACCAACCTTAAAGGCATCAGAAGTAATCCACATGATGTGAAGATCACCGGTCTTGCACCGTCTTCATATCTTCGACATTTATCCGTCGATCAATTATTTCAAATGAGAATTAACTCGGCCTTTTCAATTAATTCATATATATTAGAATTTAAATCAATTCTTTCCTTGGTTGAATTATTCGACATCCACATTTTAGTTCTTTATATAATTTTGATGTCAAACACATTCAACCATCAAATATCAAGCAAAACCAAGTCAAACCAGTTTATTTCCATTCCATATTGCTTATAATATTTTATAACGATATATCGCCATTTTTATTTATTTAAAAATAGCTCCATTTAAATAAACGACGTTTCAGGTCGTGCCATGGCACTGGCGCTGTTTTACTTCAAATTTGTTTTACACATATCTGAAGATTTAACCATTGGATCTTAACAATATTTATATCATTGGAATGATCTCTCCAAAGCGAACCCAACGGTTCCAATTTCATGAAAATCCGATGGTCGGATCTTTCGGTATAATCGTTTAAAGTTACGATTTCAAAATGCGAACTGCAGGGGCTTGATTCATTTTAATTTAATTTATATTTATGTATATATATAATTCATCCGACGATTTCTAATTCATTTTTCACTTCAAATATTTCACTAACGCCTTTAAATTTCTGAAAATTTCGCCATAACCTTTTTTGTATGGAGAGGGGTTTGGAAATTTATTGGGCCGTATTAGGCACCCAATAAATCCTAAAAAGCATAGACATTTTTTAGTGATATAACTTCGTGTCCATAGGGTAGTGTATTTGGATCATAATTCCAGATAATAAATTCTCTTCACCCTATAAAATGTTTTTGTGGCTTAATGACTAGAGAGACGTGATTATTGTCAACTCCAGACCCATGTGGTTTTTTTTATTAATCTGGCAACTTACCGTTACATTTTATATAGTCTATATTAGTCTTCGGTTCAACCTGAAATATAGTCATCTCCATACAAGTCACTCGCTTGTGTGGTAAATCTTCAACCTCGTCACATAAGCCTCAAATGCTTATGTGGTATATGATAGAGTATGCTATCTTCACGCAGTATGTCATGTAGTGTAGCTCAAAATTAATTGTTACTGTCCTATGTCGACATTAATAATCTCACACAGAACAACTAGCACTCCGCATCAAATGGCATTCACAGGAGTTTATATAATAATAAAATTGTGCAGCCAACTCATTAAGGCTTACCTATTTGTCAGGCATGCAAATAATTTCTTTACTCAATAGCTAATCCATTTTCCTGTTCAGCATATGTATATACATGCGTAACTAAGCTAAAATATTATATTTCTAGCTTACCAATGTTTATTTCAACACACGGTTATTTTTAACACTTCATATACATGTTAAAAAATAATATTTCCAACTAACCAATATTTATTTCGACCTATGATTATTTTTAACACTTCATACATATGACAAAAATGATATTTTTGGTGAATAAAAATATATTTCAACTAATGACTATTTTATTTAGTTCATATACATGTTGAAAATAATATTTATAGTGTAAAAATATTTGTTTCAACACATGTGTATTTTTAGTGGGTCGTATACATGATAAAAATGATATTTTAATCATTCAAAATATTTATTCAACACATGAATGTTTTTAGCACTTCATATTCATAATAAAGATGTGATTTTTATTATTCAATCAATTTATTCAACACATGAATACTTTTAGAACTTCATATACACAATAAAAATGTTAATTTTATTGTTCAATACATTTCTTCAACATATGAATATTTTTAGAACTTCATATACGTGATAAAAATGATATTTTTATTGTTCAAATATTTATTCAGCACATGAGTATTTTCATCGACTCAACCACACAATAAGAATGTGATTTTTATTGTTTAAAACAGTTTATTTCCATCATGAGTATTTTATTTACTTCATATGCATACTACAAATGTGATTTTTATTATCTAAGCAATTTACTTCAATCATGGATAAATTATCAAAGCATGAATACATTTCGACATATGAATATAATTCTAACACAAGAATATTTCATAAAATTTCGGCAGCATAATGGGAGGGATTTTAAAACCGGCACCGTCCCTAGTACGGCTCCTCGCGCTACCTTAGGCCCCGTGGCATTCCCTAAGGCGCTTATCTAAATGATCTAAACATTTTGATCATTTTTCACATCATAATGAATTTTTCCACTAACCATTCCAATTTTGTTTTCAACCACAATCAACTATGTTCAACCAAGGACAACCGTAATCAACCATTCGCAATCTCAACCAATTTTCACGCTAATCACAATCATTTCATATTTTCCATGATTTGTGGACGAGGGGAGTGTGTGTGTATATATATATATACATATACATATATACATGGTTTGGGGACGAGGGGAGTATATATATACACACATATAGATATATAAATATATTTTATTTCCATTTCAACTTCTTTTCAACACATATATGATTTATACAACGTATGTATAATTTATGCATCGCTCATATAATTTATACAACGCCCATACATGAGGTATACAACGCGTATATAATTTATACTTCACTCATATAATTTATACAACGCATTTACATTCAAATTTGTATTTAGAAGTCTCACATTGGTTGTTAATCCCCCTTAAATTGTAGGAAGCTCCAAACGCGTTCTATTCTCTTCTGGAATGTAGATGACGTCGCTACGAGTCCAGTGTCTCTGGTTTCACTGGATTTCGACAAAATATGTTAAAGATATGATTTTTATTTGAAAATCAAACTTTGCTACGCTTTAAAGTACTATAAACAGTTTATTCAGACTAGGCCATTACCTTCAACTCAATGTTCGAAACTATGGTTTGATGTTTTGTGAAATTCGTGTAGCGATTCGACAATATGACTTCGCCACAGTGGAGAGCCTCGAGATGCGCGCCTGACAAGGGTGACGACATCGAACTCGGTCGACGGTGGAGGGAGGATTCCGGCTTGAGGCGGCATGACTTCGTGAGGGTGGTTCTCCATGTATTCTCAACAATAAAATCCGAATCTAGTTTGGATTTAAAGCTTGAGGAGAGATCTACAGTATCCTCAACTGGAGTGTTTGAATTCGTTGCGTATGTTTGGAGTTATTTGGGCTGGAAGAATCGAAATGGTAGCCGCCGTTCGTAATAAGGGTTTACGGTTTTTTTTATTTGATGATAAAGTGAATGGATTAATTTGATTGGCCCACTATTTACTTGATTTATTAATTCCAAAAATACCCCCTTATCAATACGAACACCAAATCAAACCCAACGAGTGGCGACCCTAGCTAATTACCCCCATCCCGGACACAATGGAATATGTTTTGTATGCCCATTCAACTGTTACAGTCAGTTATTCTTCAAATTAAAATATAAAACATTTGATTTTAGATTTGAATGTACATTTTCATTTGCCGGGGCCGCATACTGATTCTAAAAATTCCCAAAAAATAAATCTAGCTATGTTGGGACGATACAGTCCTAACAAAACTGAGTTCGTCAAATTTAAAGTCCGTTTGAAAATTGGCCATTTTCTGGTCGATCCAATTCAAACTAAAATCACCAAAAGCGTTTTCCTTTGCCACGCTCATATATTGATTTCAAAAATTATGGAATTTTAATCCTAGCAATAAATTGACATCTCGGATCCAACCAAAGTGGTTTCGTCGAAAATGGAGGTCGTTTGCGAAATGTCTATTTTTAAGGGCTTTAATATTATTTAAAAATGGAATTTTTAAATTCTGACCAAATTTTTGTTCAAATTATTCAAAATAAAATTTTTAAATTGGTTCTGATTTTCCGGGTTGTTACTGCAACGGAACCGATAATCTAATACAACGGAAGTTTATCAATGCTCTTGACACAGCTTTAAGCTTCGATCCAGAATCCTGCTCAATATGTCTGCAAAATAAGCTACTCGACTGCCCGTGTGGAAAGAGGGCACCCGAGTTTGCAAAGTGAAACAAACTACGGGTAAGTCATGGGACTAGTATGAGAAATCTTTCCTAACTTATCTAACAATATGGCCAATCACAGTACCACACCGCTAACGCGGAACGGGTGTACTCCATTGGATTGCCAATGGATAACTTTAATAAATTTTTATTCAAAACAATGCAATGCTTTTTAGAAAAATGAAATCATTATAAGACTCAAGTCCCATCACACAATGCAACGCAAACCGGAGGATAGTGTTTTACCTTACAATGATCAAAGATGCTTGATACGTGGAAAATAATATTTTAATATTATTATTAGTGTCTAATCAGTTTTAAAAATTCTTAAAAATGTATCAATCTTTGACGGCATAGCTACCATATATTATGTCACCATATATAAGTTTACAATCAAAATCGTAATGTCGTATTGGAAATTGGGTTTCCATCATGAGTCGAGGCTAGGGATCGTCCTCTCCGATTCGAGACACTCTAGCAAATGTCTCGGGATCACACCTACGGGCAACACTTGGATGCGGTAGGGCTGGTCCATAAATACTTTAGTGGATTGGCAATTCCTGAACAGATGCTTCCCGGTCCTATTGAACCTATAATTTGGTCACTATCGACCAACAAATTCGAGGTACCTCATAATCCATCATCCACATAAGTAAAAATGTCAGGGCTTGTAAACGCTGACCCCACTTGTAGCTAGAAATAAACGTGTTCACTCCCTACGGTCCTTATCCTGTTTTTGACTCATACCGGGGTGTGAGGTTCGCGAAGTCACGCTATACACAAAGCTACGCCTAAACAGGCCGTGCTTTAATCATCAACCACAAGGCACTACTTTTCAACAAAAGCCTTGATCAGTTACATCTTGGCATGCCATATTGACAATTCATGCCATGCGATCAATAACTATCAATATATAACCTCTGAGCTCGTGCATCTCAGAGAAGGGTATTGAGCAAGAGAATAAATTCTTCGCCACCAACAGATATATATTAAACAGAAATCAATTTACATGGAATGAAATCCAATGTCAGACACGCATCCATTTACAAGTCTGTTCAGGGTCTGAACGAAACCGGAGGCACCTTATTCGTCGTCCCGTATGTCCAATACGGAAGAGAGGTGCTCGCTTATCTGGTCGATCAACAAGTACGTCCGGACAAACTACCACTTTTAACCCTTTACTAGGAGCTACCCAATGTCGGGTATCAGTAGTCGTCCATTCGATGTGAAGATCGCTGGTCTTCAATCACAGTCTTCAGTATCTTCGATTTAAATCATCGTATAATTATTTGAAATGAGATTGAACTCAGTCTTTTCAAATAATTCTTACATATATATAATTTAAAACCATTTTATATCATTAATATTATTTTATAACGATTTATCGCTATTTTTATTTATATAAAAATAGCTCAATTTAATTTAACGACGCTTCGGGTCAATAGGCGGCCTTGGCGCTGTTTTTATCAAAATTTGATTTACGCATATCTCGAAATATAACCGTTGGATTTTAACAAAATTATATCGTTGGAAAATCTTCCTAAAGAGGTCCTAATGGTTTCAGTTTTGGGAAAATCCGACGATCGGATCTTTCGGTATAATCTTTTGAAGTTACGATTCTGAAACGCGAACTACCGCACACGATTTGTTTAAGTTTAAATTATATTTATATATATAAAACTATATATAAATATAGACCATTTTATGATTCCACTAACGTATTTAACACGCCAAATAAAAGAATGTTTTATTGGCATATCATATCGACATGTTCATAATGTCAAATAAAATGTATTTATTTACATGATATTTGCTAATGACAAATAAAAAGAAATTTTTTATTTGTATTTCTATTTTCAACTTTAACAAATAAAAAGGAATATTTTATTTGTGTATAGTTTCAATGCATGTTTTGAAAATAAAAATAATTCTTTAACTTACATACAAATTCTAATGTATGTAGTGTCAATAAAAATGATTCTTTGACTTTGCATACAAATTATAATATATGCATTGTCAATAAAATGATATTTTAACTTTGCATATAAATTCTAATATATGCATTGCCAATAAAATTATATTTTAACTTTGCATATAAATTCTAATATATGCATTTTCAATAAAATGATAATTTAAGTTTGCATATAAATTTTAATATATGCATTGTCAATAAAATGATATTTTAACTTTACATATAAATTCTAATATATGCATTGCTAATAAAATGATATTTTATCTTGCAAACAAATTCTAGTGTATGCATTTTCAATAAGAGTGATTCTTTCAATAGCATACAAAATTTAATGTATGCATTTTAAATAAAAACGATTCTTTCACTTTTGTTGACAATTCTATTTCAACAAAATGATTAAAAGTGGTTCAGTCAAATTGTTGACAATTCTATTTCAATAAAATGATTAAACGTGATTCATTCAAATTGTTGGCAATTCTAATTTAACAAAAATGTAATTTTTGTTTAACTCAAATCTTATTTAACAAAATGTAGTTTTTGTTTAACTCAATTCAAATTAACAAAAATGTTAATTATGGTTTCAACCATTCTAATTAATGATAATTTTTGTTTCAACGGTTCTATTTTGACAAAAATGTATATTTTTGTTTCAATCTTTTTAATTGACAAAAAGGTTTATTTTTGTTTAATCCTTTTTAATGAACAAAAATATTTCATTCTTTTTTAATCCTTTTTAATGAACTAAAATGTTTCATTCTTCTTAATGAACAAAAATGTGTAATCTTGTTTAATCCTTTTTAATGATAAAAAATGTTTCATTCTTTTTAACGAACTAAAAAGTTTCATTCTTCTTAATGAACAAAAATGTATATTCTTGTTTAATCCTTTTTAATGATCAAAACTGTTTCATTCTTGTTTAATGAACTAAAATGTTTCATCCTTTTTAATGAACTAAAATGTTTATTCTTGTTTAATCCTTTTTAATGATCAGAAATGTTTCATTCTTGTTTAATGAACTAAAATGTTTCATCCTTTTTAATGAACTAAAATGTTTATTCTCGTTTAATCCTTTTTAATGATAAAAAATGTTTCATTCTTGTTAATCCTTTTTAATGAACTAAAATGTATATTCTTTTTTAATCCATTTTAATGATAAAAATTGTTTCCGTCTTTTTAATGAACTAAAATGTTTATTCTTGTTTAATCCTTTTTAATGATAAAAAATGTTTCATTCTTTTTAATGAACTAAAATGTTTATTCTTGTTCATTCCTTTTTAATGATAAAAAATGTTTCACTCTTTTTAATAAACTAAAATGTTTATTCTTGTTTAATCCTTTTTAATGATAAAAAACGTTTCATTCTTGTTTAATGAACTAAAATGTTTCATCCTTTTTAATGAACTAAAATGTTTCAATCTTTTTAATCCTTTTTAATGATAAAAAAATGTTTCATTCTTTTTAGTCCTTTTTAATGAACTAAAACGTATATTCTTGCGAAAATGTATATTCTTGCGAAAATGTATATTTTGTCAGCAATTCTAATTTGACAAAATATTCATTTTTTGTTCAACTAAACTATTTTGGCAAATAGTAATATTTTTGTTCCAACTAAACTATTCGACAAAAATAAATATTTTTGTTTTCAACTAAACTATTAAACAAAAGTGATAATTTTTGTTTAACTCAACTCTCATTAACAAAGATGTTAATTATTTCATTTCAACAAATCTAATAAAAAAATGATAAATTTTGTCTAACTATTTTCTAGTTAACTGAAATGTTAATTTTGAATCAACACATCTAATAAACACAACATGATAATTTTGTTTAACTTTTTCTAATTAACACAATTGTTAATTTTGAATCAACAAATCTAATAAACACCACATGTAACATCCCATATTTTCTGGATTTTTAATTTTCAGGTTAAAATAAATAAAATGAAATCATATTAGAGAAAAATCAAATTTTTGTTGATTATAATAATGATGATTATTTGAATGGAGTATAAATAGATGTTTAAATTTAGTTTATACTTAGAATTGTTGAAATTTGAGAATTTATATTTTAATTATTTGATAAATTTGAGTTGTTTAGTTTGTAATGGAAATTCAAATTTAATTTGAAATGGTGAAATTCTAAGTTGGGAAATAATAACTTAAAGCCGAAACCTGAAATCAAATAAACAGATTTAGATTTAAAATGTGTGAAATTTATTTATAAAAATTTGTTTAAGTCATAATTGGATTTAATGGAAATTTATAAATATTTAAAATTGAATTAAAACAGTTAATCGAAAAATTGAATATTTTATTTATTTAATTAAGTGTGAAATTTAACTGTTTTAGCGACTTTCTCGGAATTCGGCAAAACTGGCTCCATTGGATCTGTAACGATGAATTATGGTGGGATTTCAATTTTTGTTAAAATCGGATTTATTGTTTGAGCGTATAGGATAAAACCTGAATGGAATCATGTAACAACCCGAAAATCTGGGCCAGTTTAAAATTTTTATTTTGGCAATTTTAGCGAATTTTGATTATTTAAAATGAATTATTTTAAATAATATCAACGAGAAATTTACTTTGAATATAATTCGAACGTATATATTATATACGTCGTCGTTAGAATACAAATAATTATATATAATTATAAATAGAATTGAAAATGGCGCGGTAGTTCGATAATTCGATTTCAAACTTGAATTGAATGTACCGGGTGCAAAACAATCCGGATTTTAGTGAAACCAAAAACATTAGGATCTAATTGATAATATCTTTCCAACGAATCCGAAAAATCCAGATTTCATAGCGGGAATCAAAAGATATGTCCAGTTGAAAATTCTGAATAGTCACTATGGAATTCAGGCCCTTAAAAATGGACATTTTGCAAACGACCTCGGATTTCGACGAAATCAGTTTGGTTGGATCCGCAGTGTCAAATTATTGCTAAGTTTCCAATTTCATAATTTTTCGAATCAATATGTGAGCGTGGCAAAGGAAAACGCGTTTGACCAGTTTCAGTTGATTTTAATCGACTGGAAAATGGCCATTTTTCTAACGGTCTCAGAATTCGACGAAACTAGTTTTGTTAGGACCGTATCGTCAATACGGAGCTAGAAAATATTTTTCGGGAATTTTTCTAGTTAGTATGTGGCCCCGGTAAATTGAAATGTACGTTTAAAATTGAATATAGTAATTTAAATGTAAATTTAACGGAAATAGATCGAAACAGCCGAATCAGCTTGCGTGGCATATCCCATTGTGTTCGGAATGGGGGTAACACGCTAGGGGCGACAGTCGGTGGGTTCGATTCTGAGTTCAAATGAAAAGTCAACAATTAGGGTTTGGAAAAATATAAAATAATAAAATAAATAATTAAATATGAAAAGCCCCTTTCTCTCTTTATACTCCAGGCCCCCCCTCTCGATTTCATTAATCAGAAAAAAAAAAAGAGAGAAAAGAAGAAGGACGGAGCAGCAGCGACGCCACCGCCCTGACGACCGCCGAACCCCGCCACCACGCGCCGATCCCACTCCTTTCCCTCGCGACGCATCCCCCCCCCCCCCCCCCCCCCCCCGTCGAATCAAATCGAGCAGCCCCCCCCCCCCCCCTGAAGCATCGACGCCACCACCACCGAAGACCACTGCCTGCCGCCGCCCCTTCGAAGCCAGCCCCGCCTGTCCCTCCTCCAACCGCGACCTCCCCGACGCCGCCAGGAGCAGCAGCAGTCCCCCCCTTTTTTTCCCATTTAAATGCAGTAAGTATTTTATTTTTATTTTTATTTTAATTCTGAAATACTTATTGATTTTTTTTAGGGTTTAAACTGATTTTAAAACAGAAAAGATTTAAACTTTAGAAAAGGAAAAGATTTAAAACTGATTTTCAAAAGAGGTTGAAACTGATTTTTTTTTTCTAAAAAAAAAGCATTTAAAACTGATTTTTAAAAGCGTTTAAATTCTGATTTTTAGAAAAGTTTAAAACTGATTTTGAAAAGGTTTTAAAAACTGATTTTATTTTAAGATTTTAAAAATAGAAAAGATCAGATTTTTAAAATAGAAAAGATCATATTTTTAGAATAGAAAAGATCAGATTTTTAGAATAGAAAAGATCATATTTTTAGAATAGAAAAGACGGAATTTTTATTAAGTAGAAGGAGTAAGATATGATTTTATATTTTTAAAGTAATAAAAATATAATTTTCACATCATAGGAATATTAAAAATATAATCTTTATTTTTGAAAAGGCGGAATCTATATTTTTGAAATTCGATTTTTATATAGTGAATAACATAGTAAAAATTCGATTTTTACATATGTAGAGAATACGGGCGAAAGCGACAAAAAGGCGAGATTGGCGAAGATTTCTATAAAGGAAGAGTCGTAGTATTGGATAGCTATTGGTGAGAATTTCTCACTCTTCAATTTATTTTCTAGTTATATATATATATATACTAGGATGCAGACGGTGTTTAGTAGCACCCGACACAATCGTCCACAGACCATGGACTTGTTTGTTTGGTTGTTTGGTGATTGATTGCGATATTGGTTTGAATGTGGTTTGTGGTGTGAAAAATCGAATCGATAAATTGGTTAGGATTAGACGTGCGCCGTTATAAGGCGAAGGAGTAAGGCTAGGTTAGACTCTTACTCCAAATTTTGTGGTTTGCATAACGAAAGTGATTTGATTGATATGGGTATGGCGATGGCCATTATTAGACCGGGGACAAGGCTAGGCCTTATCCCGTTTCTAGCATAGCGTCGTTATGCCGCCGAAATTTTCTAAAATATGTTAGAAATATAAAAATATCATTTTTATTAGAAATGAATAAAATAACATATTCATTTACAAATCAAACGATTTGTTGATGTACACCCATTTGACTGATATGGATTGGGACGATAAATTTCACACATCGCCCAACTGCACAAATAAAATATGCGTTTGATTGTTTGAAACCCCACACGGGTGTTGGGATGAAATTTGAAGTTCACTCATCCTGATTGATTAAATATGTCGATCGATTGATTGACAGGCTGTTATAAGCGTTAGATATCTATATTTGATGCTTATACAGTGTAGTGCACTTTGGTTGATGGTTGATTATTTTTCAATAATATTATATGTGTGTAATGTATGAAAATCCATATAATTAACTTTATATGGTAATTGATTGGGCCTCATTCCAATTTGAAAAATAAAGAATATTATAAAATAAAAGTTCATGTGTTGACAGTACTCATCCATTGAGATTGGTCATGTGTTGAACGAAATATTTTAGTAATAAAATTTACATCTTTATCAATATAAAATAAAGGTTCATGTGTTGACAGTACTCATCCATTGAGATTGGTCATGTGTTGAACGAAATATTTTGATAATAACAACTATTTTGAAAAGGAAATATTTGAAATAGAATATTTGAAAATAGAAATATATGTAGCCGTGTTGATTAGATTGACGCCATTTTGACGTGAACGATATTTATATCGATTTTATTCATTTTATAATGAATATCGAAAGTGATTTCAAAATCTGATATTTTGAAAAGAATTGAATGTAAATGAATTCGAATTGGAATTGAAATTGAATAGATTTGAAATTGAATAGATTTGAAATTCGAACGATTTCGAAATGAATTGAATTGAAAACGATTTCGAAATGAATTGAATTGAAAACGATTTCGAATTGAATTGAAAGCGAATTGAAATGAATTCAAATTGAATTGAAATTTGAATTTAATAGAAATGAATTTTAAAACGAATTTATAAAGAAGAATTCAATTTTGATTTGAATTGAAACGGAAGTTGAAATTGCTTTTGAAACGAATTTAAAACTATTTATATAATTCGTTTTAAATAGAAATCGACGAAATATATATTATATATATTATATATATAATATAATGGCCTGAATAGAACGCGCCAAGCCGCGGCAGTTCGTGAATTTCGACTATTTATTTCAAACGGACATTACGGGAGATCCGACCGTCGGATTCTCCTAAAACCGGAACCGTTGGGTTCGTGTCGAAAAGAGCTTTCTAATGAATATTAGAAATTTGAAATCTAACGGTTGGATTTGGAATTATGTCCAAATCAAATTTGAAAAAGGTCGCTGTAAGTGCAGTTCGATGGCCGTTGATGGAAATCGACTGTACGGGCCTTGATAAAATTATTAAAAATGGTAATAATTTGTGTAAGATCATAAGAAATGATTTAGAAAGAATCGGGATGAAAAACTCCATATTTGAAAAGATAAAAATAGATTTTTATCGAAATAAGCTAGTTTTGAACTAGAACTATAATTCTATTTATTTTTAAATAAATAAATTGAATTTGAAAAGGGTTTTAAAGATAACCAGAATTTCCAATGATTGCATTGGAGTGGATTTGAATCGAAATTGTCTTCGGAATATTTCGATGTTGGAATTCGTGATTATACAGATGTTGTTATGGAAATTTGAAAGATATATATTTATATCGTTATTTCCAATACGACATTTGTTAATCGTAGAATTTGATATTGAATATAAGCCGATATATTTTCTATTCAGAGCCTTGTATTGAATATCAAATGTGATTTGGGTTTGTCGTGAATGGTGTCTTCACTAACACTGTTCTTGAACCCAGTTGAGAAAAGATTAAATCTTTTTATTTAGATATAATGAAGTGTACCAATTAAATAATATTTAATTGGAATTGAACTGATATTGATTTTTGGGTTTATCGTGAACAGTGTTTTAAATAACACTTGTTCTTTAACCCAATAATTAATGGAATGTGATTTTGGGTTTATCGTGAACCGTGTTTTAAATGACACTGATTCTTTAACCCAGTCGAAGATTAAAACTAAGTGGGGTTTTAATGAATCTTTAATTAGATTGAAATGATCGAAAATGGAGTATCACCAGTTTTGCTCCAGGCGATAGTTAAATCTTTAATTAGATTTGAACGTGAAATGGTAATTGAATTTACCGATAACACTGTGGTGTTAGATATGAAGTATTACCAGTTTTACTTCATGGGATGAATAGGTTGGGATGGGGAAATTAAAATAAATGATTACTTCGGTAAGGTTCGCTAATCCCGACTAGTTTGAATTGAGATTCAAAAATAGAATAAAGAATAAATTCAAGGAATTTACCTTGGATAAAATTAATGGGAACCTTTCCCTATGAATGTGAAATTTAGAAACTAACTGTCGGTTAGCCAAGCAGAATGGTTTTCTGGATATTGATCTGATGTTGGTTTCGGCCTTCGGGGTTAATATTTGGGAAATTATTCTCTTGATTAATTTACGGTTAGTGACTGATGAATTGGAATGAGGCGTATGTTGTGTTTGTGTAACACTTATTTAAAGTATACGCGAGTTATTCGGGAAGACCGGGTTTATCCCATTCTGAATAACTGATACGACGATAAGTCGAAGATGAAGACGATGGTCGAAGACCGGAGGTCTTCACGTCGTTTGAGTGATTACTTATGATCTTGATTGGGCTGTACACCCAAGAAGATGGAAACAGTTAGTGATCGTCCAGACGTACTTGGAGATCGATGGATATGCGGGGTACTAGGTGCCTCCGGTTTCGTTCAGACCCAGAACGAACTTGTAAATGGACTGTGTGTCGGACATTGGATTTTAGTCCGTGTGATTGATCTCTATTAAATATATATCTGTTTGGCGGCGGAGAATTTATTCTCTTGCTTAACGCCCTTCTCTGAGACGTACGAGCTCAGGGGTTATATATTGATGGATATCAAACGCATGGAGTGAATTGCCTGTGTGGCATGCCTAAGTGACAATTGATCGAGGCTTCTGTTGAAAAGCAAAGTCTTGTGGTTGATGATCGAAGCACGGCCTTCGTGGCGTAGCTTTGTGTAACGTTTGCTTCGCGAGTTTCGCACCCCGGTTGTGAACCAAAAACGGGAGAGGACCTCAGGGAGGGTATGCGTTTCTTTCTAGTTAGAAGTGGCGTCAGTGGTTTTACATGCCCTGACGAGTTTGACTTATGTGGTTGTTGCTGTTGCGAGGCGCCTCGGATTGATCGGTCGTTCTCGAACCGATGGAGTCATTTAGTTGGCTCATTTACGCCCCAAAGGGCGGGGAAACGTATTGTTCAGGCACTATAATCCACATCGGTGGACCGGCCCTGTCGTTCCATGGGGCAGTTGCGGCTGTTCCTGTGGCTCGGGCTAGAGAGTCACGAATCGGTAGAGGACGATCCCTGGCCTCGGTTCACAGAAGGAAATCCAATTTCCAAATACGTGACTTTGCGATTTTGATTGTATAACCTATATATGGCGACATAGTGGTATGGGGCATTCATGCCGCCTATGATTGATACTTATGATTTGAAGTTGTTTTTATACACTAAGCACTTATAATAGTATCAAATGATTTGTTTAAATGTATCAAACATTCTTGGCTGTTATAAGGGAAAACCCTATCCCCCGGCTTGCGTTGCATTGTGTGATAGGACCTGGGTCTTATAACAGCTTCATTTTTCTTTATTTAGCATTGCGCTGTTTGTTTTATGCACTGGTATTCTTGGGAGAAAACCCGTTCCGTGTTATACGGCGTGGTCCCTTGATTTACCTAACTTTAAAAATAAAGATTAACTGTTTTAGTTCTCACACCAGTCACATGACTGACCTGGAGTTTATTGTTTTAACCTAAACTCTGGGTGCCCTTATTTTGACACGGGCAGCTAGTAGTTTTGGTTTTGTAGATTTATATTCATAGGATCCTGGTTTACAGCTGGAACGATATCCGGAAAGCTTTGTATCCGTATATCTCCTTCTAGTTGTGTATTGTATTATTTTCCGCTGCTATGTATTTAAATGTAATTTAAATCTCTGATATTTCTGTGTAATATTTATTTGTTTATACTCTGTATATTCTTGTAATCTGATGCATTGTTGTAATATACAGTGAAATGTTCCTCTGTATGTGTTCTGTTGTGGCTTGTTCTCAAACGATAGGGCGTTTCGAACGGCCTGGATCGGTTTAGCGACTGGTTCGGACTGAGCGAAATTCCTTTTCGTCACAGTTGGTATCAGAGCATTTTATTTCAATTCATTTTATTTCAATCTATGAATTTCTGTTGTGGCTTGTTGTAATATTCAATTACTTTTATTTCAAAACGATTTCGAAATGAATTGAATTGAAAACGATTTCGAAATGAATTGAATTGAAAACGATTTCGAAATGAATTGAATTGAAAACGATTTTGAAATGAATTGAAAATGAATTCAAATTGAATTGAAATTTGAATTGAATAGAAATGAATTTTGAAACAAATTTATAAAGAAGAATTCAATTTTGATTTGAATTGAAATGGAAGTTGAAATTGCTTTTGAAACGAATTTAAAACTATTAATATAATTCGTTTTAAATAGAAATCGACGAAATATATATTATATATATTATATATATAATATAATGGCCTGAATAGAATGCGCCGCGTCGCGGCAGTTCGCGAATTTCGACCATTTATTTCGAATGGACATTACGGGAGATCCGACCGTCGGATTCTCCTAAAACCGGAACCGTTGGGTTCGTATCGAAAAGAGCTTTCTAATGAATGTTAGAAATTTGAAATCTAACGGTTGGATTTGGAGATACGTCCAAATCAAATTCGAAAAAGGTCGCTGTAAGTGCAGTTCGATGGCCGTTGATGGAAATCGACTGTACGGGCCTTGATAAAATTATTAAAAATAGTAATAATTTGTGTAAAATCATAAGAAATGATTTAGAAAGAATTGGGATGAAAAACTCCATATTTGAAAAGATAAAAATAGATTTTTATCGAAATGAACTAGTTTTGAACTAGAATTATAATTCTATTTATTTTTAAATAAATAAATTGAATTCGAAAAGGGTTTTAAAAATAACCAAAATTTCCAATGATTGCATTGGAGTGGATTTGAATCGAAATTGTCTTCGGAATATTTCGATGTTGGAATTCGTGATTACACAGGTGTTGTTATGGAAATTTGAAAGATATATATTGATATCGTTATTTCCAATACGACATTTGTTAGTCGTAGAATTCGATATTGAATATAAGCCGATATATTTTCTGTTCAGAGCCTTGTATTGAATATCGAATGTGATTTGGGTTTGTCGTGAATGGTGTCTTCACTAACACTATTCTTGAACCCAGTTGAGAAAAGATTAAATCTTTTTATTTAGATTTAATGAAGTGTACCAATTAAATGATATTTAATTGGAATTGAATTGATATTGATTTTTGGGTTTATCGTGAGCAGTGTTTTAAATAACACTCGTTCTTTAACCCGATAATTAATGAATGTGATTTTGGGTTTATCGTGAACCGTGTTTTAAATGACACTGATTCTTTAACCCAGTCGAAGATTAAAACTAAGTGGAGTTTTAATGAATCTTTAATTAGATTGAAATGATCGAAAGTGGAGTATCACCAGTTTTGCTCCAGGCGATAGTTAAATCTTTAATTAGATTTGAACGTGAAATGGTAATTGAATTTACCGATAACACTGTGGTGTTAGATATGAAGTATTACCAGTTTTACTTCATGGGATGAATAGGTTGGGATTGGGAAATTAAAACAAATGATTACTTCGGTAAGGTTCGCTAATCCCGACTAGTTTGAATTGATATTCAAAAATGGATTAAAGAATAAATTCAAGGAATTTATCTTTGATAAAATTAATGGGAATCTTTCCCTATGAATGTGAAATTTAGAAACTAACTGTCGGTTAGCCAAGCAGAATGGTTTTCTGGATATTGATCTGATGTTGGTTTCGGCCTTCGGGGTTAATATTTGGGGAATTATTCTCTTGATTAATTTACGGTTAGTGACTAATGAATTGGAATGAGGCGTATGTTGTGTTTGTGTAACACTTTTATAAAATATACGCGAGTTATTCGGGAAGACCGGGTTTATCCCATTCTGAATAACTGATACGACGATAAGTCGAAGATGAAGACGATGGTCGAAGACCGGAAGTCTTCACGTCGTTTGGGTGGTAACTGATGATCTTGATTGGGCTGTACACCCAAGAAGATGGAAACAGTTGGTGATCGTCCAGACGTACTTGGAGATCGATGGATATGCGGGGTACTAGGTGCCTCCGGTTTCGTTCAGACCCAGAACGGACTTGTAAATGGACTGTGTGTCTGACATCGGATTTCATTCTGTGTGACTGATATCGGTTGCATAGGATGGTTTGCCTGTGTGGCATGCTAAGATGCAAATGATCAAGGCTTCTGTTGAAAAGCAAAGTCTTGTGGTTGATGATCAAAGCACGGCCTTTGTGGCGTAGCTTTGTGTAACGTTTACCTCGCGTGTTTCACACCAGGTATGAACCAAAAACGGGAGACGGACCTCAGGGAGGGCCTGCGTTTCCTCCTAGCTAGAAGTGGCGTCAGTGGTTTTACACGCCCTGACGAGATTGACTTATGTGGTTGTTGCTGTTGCGAGGCGCCTCGGTTAGATCGGACGATCCGGGTCCGATGGAGTCATTCGTTGGCTCGCTTACGCCCCAAAGGGCGGCGAAACGCAGTGTCCAGGGTTTAAGTTTAATCCACATCGGTGGACCGGCCCTGAGGATCCAAGGGTCGATGCGTTCTGATCCTGAGACTCGGGCTAGGCAGTCTCGAATCGGTTGAGGACTATCTTTTGCCTCGGTTCATAGACGGAAATCCAATTTCCAAATACGTGACATTTGCGGTTTTAATTGTAATCCTATATATGGCGACATAGTGGGATGGGGCGCTTATGCCGCCTATGATTGATATTTATGATTTGAAGTGTTTTATACACTATGCACTTATAATAATATCAAATGATTTGTTTTAAAACGTATCAAGCATTCTTTGGCTGTTATAAGGGAAAACCCTATCCTCGACTGCGTTGCATTGTGTGATGGGACCTGGGTCTTATAACAGCTTCATTTTTCTTTATTTAGCATTGCGCTGTTGGTTTTATGCACTGGTATTCTTGGGGGGAAACCCGTTCCGTGTTATACGGCGTGGTCCCTTGATTTACCTAACTTTGAAAATAAAGATTAACTGTTTTAGTTCTCACACCAGTCACATGACTGACCTGGAGTTTATTGTTTTAACCTAAACTCTGGGTGCCCCTATTTTCGACACGGGCAGCTAGTAGTTTTGGTTTTTGCAGATTTATATTCACAGGATCCTGGTTTACAGCTGGAACGATATCCGGAAAGCTTTGTATCCGTATATCTACTTCTAGTTGCGTATTGTATTATTTTCCGCTGCTATGTATTTAAATGTAATTTAAATCTCTGATATTTCTGTGTAATATTCATTTATACTCTGTATATTCTTGTAATCTGATGCATTGTTGTAATAACAAATGAAATGTTCTTCTGTATGCGTTCTGTTGTGGTTTGTTCTCGAACTATCCGACGCTTTCCTTTACGGGGAAGTTGCGGGTCTTTACATTTTGGTCGTAAAGACCCGCAACTTCCCCGTAAAGGAAAGCGTCGGATAGTTCGAGAACAAGCCACAACAGAACGCATACAGAAGAACATTTCATTGTATATTACAACAATGCATCAGATTACAAGAATATACAGAGTATAAATGAACATTACACAGAAATATCAGAGATTTAAATTACATTTAAATACATAGCAGCGGAAAATAATACAATACACAACTAGAAGGAGATATACGGATACAAAGCTTTCTGGATATCGTTCCAGCTGTAAACCAGGTTCCTGTGAATATAAATCTGCAAAACCAAAACTAGTAGCTGCCCGTGTCAAAATAGGGGCACCCAGAGTTTAGGTTAAAACAATAAACTCCAGGTCAGTCATGTGACTGGTGTGAGAACTAAAACAGTTATTAATCTTTATTTTTAAAGATAGGTAAATCAAGGGACCACGCCGTATAACACGGAACGGGTTTCCTCCCAAGAATACCAGTGCATAAAACAACAGCGAAATGCTAAATAAAGAAAAATGAAGCTGTTATAAGACCCAGGTCCCATCACACAATGCAACGCAGTCGAGGATAGGGTTTTCCCTTATAACAACCAAAGAATGCTTGATACGTTTAAAACAAATCATTTGATACTAATATAAGTGCATAGTGTATAAAACACTTCAAATCATAAGTATCAATCATAGGCGGCATGAGCGCCCCATCCCACTATGTCGCCATATATAGGATTACAACTAAAACCGCAAGATCACGTATTTGGAAATTGGATTTCCGTCTATGAACCGAGGCAAAAGATAGTCCTCAACCGATTCGAGACTGCCTAGCCCGAGTCTCAGGAACAGCCGCAACTGCCCCTTGGATCCTCAGGGCCGGTCCACCGATGTGGATTATAATGCCTGAACAATACGTTTCTCCGCCCTTTGGGGCGTAAATGAGCCAACTAAATGACTCCATCGGTTCGAGAACGACCGATCAATCCGAGGCGCCTCGCAACAGCAACAACCACATAAGTCAAACTCGTCAGGGCGTGTAAAACCACTGACGCCACTTCTAGCTAGAAAGAAAACGCATGTCCCCCCTGACGTCCGTCTCCCGTTTTTGGTTCATACCGGGTGTGAAACACGCGAGGAAAATGTTACACAAAGCTACGCCACAAAGGCCGTGCTTTGATCATCACTACAAGACTTTGCTTTTCAACAGAAGCCTCGATCAATTGCCACTTAGGCATGCCACACAGGCAATTCACTCCATGCGTTTGATATCCATCAATATATAACCCCTGAGCTCGTACGTCTCAGAGAAGGGCGTTAAGCAAAAGAATAAATTCTCCGCCGCCAAACAGATATATATTTAATAGAGATCAATCACATGGACTAAAATCCAATGTCAGACACACAGTCCATTTACAAGTCCGTTCTGGGTCTGAACGAAACCGGAGGCACCTAGTACCCCGCATATCCATCGATCTCCAAGTACGTCTGGACGATCACTAACTGTTTCCATCTTCTTGGGTGTACAGCCCAATCAAGATCATCAGTAATTACCCAAACGACGTGAAGACCTCCGGTCTTCGACCATCGTCTTCATCTTCGACTTATCGTCGTATCAGTTATTCAGAATGGGATAAACCCGGTCTTTCCGAATAACTCGCATATATTTTAAATAAGTGTTACACAAACACAACATACGCCTCATTCCAATTCATTAGTCACTAACCGTAAATTAATCAAGAGAATAATTCCCCAAATATTAACCCCGAAGGCCGAAACCAACATCAGATCAATATCCAGAAAACCATTCTGCTTGGCTAACCGACAGTTAGTTTCTAAATTTCACGTTCAAATCTAATTAAAGATTTAACTATCGCCTGGAGCAAAACTGGTGATACTCCATTCTCGATCTTTTCAATCTAATTAAAGATTCATTAAAACTCCACTTAGTTTTAATCATTATCTGGGTTAAAGAATCAGTGTCATTTAAAACACGATTCACGATAAACCCAAAAATCAATACCAATTCAATTCCAATTAAATATCATTTAATTGGTACACTTCATTAAATCTAAATAAAAAGATTTAATCTTTTCTCAACTGGGTTCAAGAACAGTGTTAGTGAAGACACCATTCACGACAAACCCAAATCACATTCGATTAATTATCGGGTTAAAGAACAAGTGTTATTTAAAACACTGTTCACGATAAACCCAAAAATCAATACCAATTCAATTCCAATTAAATATCATTTAATTGGTACACTTCATTAAATCTAAATAAAAAGATTTAATCTTTTCTCAACTGGGTTCAAGAACAGTGTTAGTGAAGACACCATTCACGACAAACCCAAATCACATTCGATATTCAATACAAGGCTCTGAATAGAAAATATATCGGCTTATATTCAATATCGAATTCTACGACTAACAAATGTCGTATTGGAAATAACGATATAAATATATATCTTTCAAATTTCCATAACAACACCTGTATAATCACGAATTCCAACATCGAAATATTCCGAAGACAATTTCGATTCAAATCCACTCCAATGCAATCATTGGAAATTTTGGTTATTTTCAAAACCATTTCAAATTCAATTTATTTATTTAAAAATAAATAGAATTATAATTCTAGTTCAAAACTAGTTCATTTCGATAAAAATCTATTTTTATCTTTTCAAATATGGAGTTTTTCCTCCCAATTCTTTCTAAATCATTTCTTATGATTTTACACAAATTATTACTATTTTTAATAATTTTATCAAGGCCCGTACAGTCGATTTCCATCAATGGCCATCGAACTGCACTTACAGCGACCTTTTTCGAATTTGATTTGGACGTATCTCCAAATCCAACCGTTAGATTTCAAATTTCTAACATTCGTTAGAAAGCTCTTTTCGATACGAACCCAACGGTTCCGGTTTTAGGAGAATCCGACGGTCGGATCTCCCGTAATATCCGTTTGAAATAAATGGTCGAAATTCGCGAACTGCCGCGGCGCGGCGCGTTCTATTCAGGCCATTATATTATATATATAATATATATTTCATCGATTTCTATTTAAAACGAATTATATAAATAGTTTTGAATTCGTTTCAAAAGCAATTTCAACTTCCTTTTCAATTCAAATCAAAATTGAATTCTTCTTTATAAATTCGTTTCAAAATTCATTCCTATTCAATTCAAATTTCAATTCAATTTGAATTCATTTCAATTCGTTTTCAATTCAATTCATTTCGAAATCGTTTTCAATTCAATTCATTTCGAAATCGTTTTCAATTCAATTCGAATTCGTTTTCAATTCATTTCATTTCGAAATCGTTTTCAATTCAATTCATTTCGAAATCGTTTTCAATTCAATTCAAAATATTCGATTTCGAAATCACTATTTAATATTCATTTTTAAGATGAATAAAATCGATATAAATATCGTTCACGTCAAAATGGCGTCAATCTAATCAACACGGCTTCATAAATTTCTAATTTCAAATATTCTATTTCAAATATCTCTTTTTCAAAATAGTTGTTATTATCAAAATATTTCGTTCAACACATGACCAATCTCAATGAATGAGTACTGTCAACACATGAACTTTTATTTTATAATATTCTTTATTTTTCAAATTGGAATGAGGCCCAATCAATCACCATATAAAGTTAATTATATGGATTTTCATACAACACATGTATATAATAACATTGAAAATAATCAACCATCAACCAAAGTGCACTACACTGTAAAAGCATAAAATATAGATATTCAACGCTTATAACAGCCTGTCAATCAATCGATCGACATATTTAATCAATCAAGATGAGTGAACTGCAAATTCCATCCCAACACCCGTGTGGGGTTTCAAACAATCAAACCAATATTTTATTCGTGCAGTTGGGCGATGTGTAAAATTTATCGTCCCAATCAATGTCATTCAAATAGGTGTACATAAACAAACCGTCTGGTTTGTAAATGAATATTCTATTTTATTCACTTCACGTTAAAAATTATATTTTTAACGATAAAACATTTTATTCCAACATATGAATTTCTATTCAGTTCATTCTTTAAATAAAATGATATTTTTATTTTTCTAACACATTTTAGAAAATTTCGGCGGCATAACGGCACGATACTAGAAACGGGACGAGGCCTAGCCTTATCCCCGGTCTAGTGAAGGCCCACGCCATTCACACATCAATTAAATCAATTTCATCTCACCAAACAATTCAATTCAAACAAATAACTCAACTAATCTATGCAACCAAACAAACAAGTCCATGGTCTGTGGACGATTGTGTCGGGTGCTACTAAGCACCGTCTGCATCCTAGTATATATATATATATAACTAGAAAAATAAATTGAAAGGTGAGAAATTCTCACTTATAGCTATCCTAGCTCCACGGCTCTTCATTGCAGAAGTCTTCGTCGTTTCGCCTTTTTGTCACCTTCGTTGCTGCTTTCACTACATACGTAAAAATCACATTTTTAATTCGAAGTTCAATATATAAAAATCACATTTTTAATTCGAAGTTCAATATATAAAAATCCCATTTTTAATTCGAAGTTCAATATATAAAAATCCCATTTTTAATTCGAAGTTCAATATATAAAAATCCCATTTTTAATTCGAAGTTCAATATATAAAAATCCCATTTTTAATTCGAAGTTCAATATATAAAAATCCCATTTTTAATTCGAAGTTCAATATATAAAAATCCCATTTTTAATTCGAAGTTCAATATATAAAAATCCCATTTTTAATTCGAAGTTCAATATATAAAAATCGCATTTTTATTTCGACAATATAAAAGATTATATTTTTCATAACTTTACAACATAATTAAAAATTCAGTTTTTCTACTTCTTTAAAAATTCAGTTTTTCTACTTCTTTAAAAATTCAGTTTTTCTACTTCTTTAAAAATTCAGTTTTTCTTTTCTTTAAAAATTCAGTTTTACTTTTTTTATATAAATTTCAGTTTTCTTTTCTTTTTAAAAAAAATCAGTTTTCTTTGCTTTTAAAAATCAGTTTAAAAATTCTTTTATAAAAATCTGTTTTATACTTTTAAAACTTTCAGTTTTAAAAATCTAAAAAAAAACTCAGTTTTTTTCTTTTTGGTAAAATCAGTTTTTTTTTACCAAAAATCGAAATTAGTTTTATACCTAGAATCGAAATTAGGTTTAACGAAAAATAATAAAAAAAATAAAATACGAAAAACACTTACAGCATTTTGAAGAAAGGGGGGGTTGAAGATGTCGTCGGCGATCACCAGAGTGGCGGAGGGCTTCTGGCGAACTGGAGGAGGTCGGCCTGGTTGCGGTGGACCCTCAGGTGGCTGAGGCGGCGTCGTTCAGTTTTGGGGGAAGAAGAGGGCACGGAGGAGAGAGGGAGGTGCGATGGCGAGGTGGGGCGGCCTAGACGGCGGCGCGGTGGGTAGCGCGCGCCTCAGGGGCGGCGGCGGCTTCAATTAAGGGTTGGGCGGTTTTTTTTTTTTTTTTATATTTTTATTTTTTATTTTATTTTGAATAGAAATTCATAGATTGAAATAAAATGTTTTATCGTTAAAAATATAATTTTGAAATATTCAATTCCTTTTATTTCAAAACGATTTCGAAATGAATTGAATTGAAAACGATTTCGATTTTTATTTTGAAATTTCAATTCATTTTGAAATAAAAATTCGATTTTTATATATTGAACTTTGAAATAAAAATTCGATTTTTATATATTGAACTTTGAACTAAAAATTCGATTTTTATATATTGAACTTTGAAATAAAAATTCGATTTTTATATATTGAACTTTGAAATAAAAATTCGATTTTTTTATATATTGAACTTTGAACTAAAAATTCGATTTTTATATATTGAACTTTGAACTAAAAATTCGATTTTTATATATGGAACTTTGAAATAAAAATTCGATGTTTATATATGGAATAGCGAAGTAAAATTCGATTTTTACATATGTAGTGAAAGCGGACAACGAAAGAGACAAAAAGGCGAAACGACGAAGACTTCTGCAAATGAAGAGCCGTGGAGCTAGGATAGCTATATGTGAGAATTTCTCACTCTTCAATTTATTTTCTAGTTATATATATATATACTAGGATGCAGACGGTGCTTAGTAGCACCCGACACAATCGTCCACAGACCATGGACTTGTTTGTTTGACTGTTTGGTGATTGATTGCGATATTGGTTTGAATGTGGTTTGTGGTGTGAAAAATCGAATCGATAAATTGGTTAGGATTAGACGTGCGCCGTTATAAGGCGAAGGAGTAAGGCTAGGTTAGACCCTTACTCCAAATTTTGTGGTTCGCATAATGAAATTGATTTGATTGATGAGTGAATGGCGTGGGCCTTCACTAGACCGGGGATAAGGCTAGGCCTTGTCCCGTTTCTAGTATCGGGCCGTTATGCCGCCGAAATTTTCTAAAAATATGTTAGAAAATAAAAATATCATTTTATTGTGTAAACGAATTGAATAGAAATTCATAGGTTGAAATAAAATGTTTTATCGTTAAAAATATAATTTTTAACGTGAATGTGAATAAATGAATAGTTATAAACAAATCGGCCGATTTGTTTGTATATACACTGATTTGACCGACATTGATTGGGTCGATAAATTTCACACATCGCCCAACTGCACAAATAAAATCTGTGTTTGATTGTTTGAAACCCCACACAGGTGTTGGGATGAAATTTGAAGTTCACTCATCCTGATTGAGTAAATATGTTGATCGATTGATTGACAGGCTGTTATAAGCGTTAGATATCTATATTTGATGCTTATACAGTGTAGTGCACTTTGGTTGATGGTTGATTATTTTTCAATGCTATTATACATGTGTTGTATGAAAATCCATATAATTAACTTTATATGGTAATTGATTGGGCCTCATTCCAGTTTCGAAAAGAAATATTTGAAAAAGAAATATTTGAAAATAGAATATTTGAAAAAGGAAATATTTGAAAAGAAATATTTGAGATAGAAATATTTGAAATAGAATATTTGAAAATAGAAATTTATGAAGCCGTGTTGATTAGATTGACGCCATTTTGACGTGAACGATATTTATATCGATTTTATTCATCTTAAAAATGAATATTGAAAAGTGATTTCGAAATCGAATATTTTGAATTGAATTGAAAACGATTTCGAAATGAATTGAATTGAAAACGATTTCAAAATGAATTGAATTGAAAACGATTTCGAAATGAATTGAATTGAAAACGATTTCGAAATGAATTGAATTGAAAACGATTTCGAAATGAATTGAATTGAAAACGATTTCGAAATGAATTGAAAACGAATTCAAATTGAATTGAAAGTGAATTGAAATGAATTCAAATTGAATTGAAATTTGAATTGAATAGAAATGAATTTTAAAACGAATTTATAAAGAAGAATTCAATTTTGATTTGAATTGAAAAGGAAGTTGAAATTGTTTTTGAAACGAATTCAAAACTATTTATATAATTCGTTTTAAATAGAAATCGACGAAGTATATATTATATATATTATATATATAATATAATGGCCTGAATAGAACGCGCCGCGCCGCGGCAGTTCGCGAATTTCGACCATTTATTTCAAACGGACATTACGAGAGATCCGACCGTCGGATTCTCCTAAAACCGGAACCGTTGGGTTCGTATCGAAAAGAGCTTTCTAATGAATATTAGAAATTTGAAATCTAACGGTTGGATTTGGAGATACGTCCAAATCAAATTCGAAAAAGGTCGCTGTAAGTGCAGTTCGATGGCCATTGATGGAAATCGACTGTACGGGCCTTGATAAAATTATTAAAAATAGTAATAATTTGTGTAAAATCATAAGAAATGATTTAGAAAGAATTGGGATGAAAAACTCCATATTTGAAAAGATAAAAATAGATTTTTATCGAAATGAACTAGTTTTGAACTAGAATTATAATTCTATTTATTTTTAAATAAATAAATTGAATTTGAAATGGTTTTGAAAATAACCAAAATTTCCAATGATTGCATTGGAGTGGATTTGAATCGAAATTGTCTTCGGAATATTTCGATGTTGGAATTTGTGATTATACGGATGTTGTTACGGAAATTTGAAAGATATATATTTATATCGTTATTTCCAATACGACATTTGTTAATCGTAGAATTTGATATTGAATATAGGCCGATATATTTTCTATTCAGAGCCTTATATTGAATATCAAATGTGATTTGGGTTTGTCGTGAATGGTGTCTTCACTAACACTGTTCTTGAACCCAGTTGAGAAAAGATTAAATCTTTTTATTTAGATTTAATGAAGTGTACCAATTAAATAATATTTAATTGGAATTGAATTGATATTGATTTTTGGGTTTATCGTGAACAGTGTTTTAAATAACACTTGTTCTTTAACCCGATAATTAATAAATGTGATTTGGGTTTGTCGTGAATGGTGTCTTCACTAACACTGTTCTTGAACCCAGTTGAGAAAAGATTAAATCTTTTTATTTAGATTTAATGAAGTGTACCAATTAAATAATATTTAATTGGAATTGAATGGATATTGATTTTTGGGTTTATCGTGAACAGTGTTTTAAATAACACTTGTTCTTTAACCCGATAATTAATGAATGTGATTTTGGGTTTATCGTGAACCGTGTTTTAAATGACACTGATTCTTTAACCCAGTTAACGATTAAAACTAAGTGGAGTTTTAATGAATCTTTAATTAGATTGAAATAATCGAAATGGAGTATCACCAGTTTTGCTCCAGGCGATAGTTAAATCTTTAATTAGATTTGAACGTGAAATGGTAATTGAATTTACCGATAACACTGTGGTGTTAGATATGAAGTATTACCAGTTTTACTTCATGGGATGAATAGGTTGGGATTGGGAAATTAAAACAAATGATTACTTCGGTAAGGTTCGCTAATCCCGACTAGTTTGAATTGATATTCAAAAATGGACTAAAGAATAAATTCAAGGAATTTATCTTTGATAAAATTAATGGGAATCTTTCCCTATGGATGTGAAATTTAGAAACTAACTGTCGGTTGGCCAAGCAGAATGGTTTTCTGGATATTGATCTGATGTTGGTTTCGGCCTTCGGGGTTAATATTAGGGGAATTATTCTCTTGATTAATTTACGGTTAGTGACTAATGACTTGGAATGAGGCGTATGTTGTGTTTGTGTAACACTTTTATAATATATACGCGAGTTATTCGGAAAGACCGGGTTTATCCCATTCTGAATAACTGATGCGACGATAAGTCGAAGATGAAGACGATGGTCGAAGACCGGAGGTCTTCACGTCGTTTGGGTGATAACTGATGATCTTGATTGGGCTGTACACCCAAGAAGATGGAAACAGTTAGTGATCGTCCAGACGTACTTGGAGATCGATGGATATGCGGGGTACTAGGTGCCTCCGGTTTCGTTCAGCCCCAGAACGGACTTGTAAATGGACTGTGTGTCTGACATTGGATTTTAGTCCGTGTGATTGATCTCTATTAAATATATATCTGTTTGGCGGCGGAGAATTTATTCTCTTGCTTAATGCCCTTCTCTGAGACGTACGAGCTCAGGGGTTATATATTGATGGATATCAAACGCATGGAGTGAATTGCCTGTGTGGCATGCCTAAGTGGCAATTGATCGAGGCTTCTGTTGAAAAGCAAAGTCTTGTGGTGATGATCAAAGCACGGCCTTTGTGGCGTAGCTTTGTGTAACGTTTACCTCGCGTGTTCCACACCCGGTATGAACCAAAAACGGGAGAGGACGTCAGGGAGGGCATGCGTTTCTTTCTAGCTAGAAGTGGCGTCAGTGGTTTTACACGCCCTGACGAGTTTGACTTATGTGGTTGTTGCTGTTGCGAGGCGCCTCGGATTGATCGGTCGTTCTCGAACCGATGGAGCCATTCGTTGGCTCGTTTACGCCCCATAGGGCGGGGAAACGCATGTTCAGGCATTTTAATCCACTCCGTGTGGACCGGCCCTGAGGATCCAAAGGCTTGACAGAGTACTTGCCTGAGGCTCGGGCTAGACAGTCTCGAATCGGTTGAGGACTATCTTTTGCCTCGGTTCATAGATGGAAACCCAATTTCCAAATACGCGACTTTGCGATTTTGATTGTATAACCTATATATGTCGACATAGTGGTATGGGGCATTCATGCCGCCTATGATTGATACTTATGATTTGAAGTTGTTTTATACACTATACACTTATAATAGTATCAAATGATTTCTTTTAAACGTATCAAGCATTCTTGGCTATTATAAGGTAAAAACCCTATCCTCCGGCTTGCGTTGCATTGTGTGATGGGAACTGGGTCTTATAATAGCTTCATTGTTCTTTATTTAGCATTGCGCTGTTGTTTTATGCACTGGTATTCTTGGGAGGAAACCCGTTCCGTGTTATACGGCGTGGTCCCTTGATTTACCTAACTTTTAAAATAAAGAATAATAACTGTTTTAGTTCTCACACCAGTCACATGACTGACCTGGAGTTTATTGTTTTAACCTAAACTCTGGGTGCCCCTATTTTTGACACGGGCAGCTAGTAGTTTTGGTTTTGCAGATTTATATTCACAGGATCCTGGTTTACAGCTGGAACGATATCCGGAAAGCTTTGTATCCGTATATCTACTTCTAGTTGTGTATTGTATTATTTTCCGCTGCGATGTATTTAAATGTAATTTAAATCTCTGATATTTCTGTGTAATATTCATTTATACTCTGTATATTCTTGTAATCTGATGCATTGTTGTAATATACAATGAAACGTTCTTCTATATGTGTTCTGTTGTGGTTTGTTCTCGAACTATCCGACGCTTTCCTTTACGGGGAAGTTGCGGGTCTTTACAGTTGGTATCAGAGCCAGGTTTCGATCCTGGGACCTGTGGGTTATAGGGCTAATTGTTGTGATTTGGCATCAAAAATCTGATTTTTGTATATATATCAAAATTATGAATTTGAAACGTTAATCCACTAATTGATTGATGTTTGTGTTGTTTGTTTAATTGTTTGATAATTTTGAACTAGTATGCCTAATTTGATCGAATATTGAATTGTATTGAAAATTGGTCGCATTTGCTTGCATATACATATATATCATTGAACAGGTCATAGCAAGGAGGCTAGAGCCAGAGAATAAAATTTGTTTGCCCGACAAATAGGTACATGTTTACTACATAATTTCCTGTTTTGTTTGGGTGATGATGATTTTGTGAGCCTATTGGCTAGCCGCTTGGCTTTTTCTTTTTCTTTTTGAGATCTGAAGGACCGGGGAAGCTATTTGAAATTCCCCGACGCTCCCATTGCAGGGGAGGTTATGGCGAAATTTTTCGAAAATTTAGGGTGTTAGCCAAATTTTTGAAATTTTGAAAATTCTCAGAAACTAAAGAGTTGGAGAATGGAAGCCTGATCGAACGTAGAGCTGAATAATCAAACCACTTTCGACTTTGTTCCTTTTCGGGGACGAAAAGTTTTAAGTGGGGGAGATTGTAACAACCCGAAAATCTGGGCCAGTTTAAAATTTTTATTTTGGCAATTTTAGCGAATTTTGATTATTTAAAATGAATTATTTTAAATAATATCGACGAGAAATTTACTTTGAATATAATTCGAACGTATATATTATATACGTCGTCGTTAGAATACAAATAATTATATATAATTATAAATAGAATTGAAAATGGCGCGGTAGTTCGATAATTCGATTTCAAACTTGAATTGAATGTACCGGGTGCAAAACAATCCGGATTTTAGTGAAACCAAAAACATTAGGATCTAATTGATAATATCTTTCCAACGAATCCGAAAAATCCAGATTTCATAGCGGGAATCAAAAGATATGTCCAGTTGAAAATTCTGAATAGTCGCTATGGAATTCAGGCCCTTAAAAATGGACATTTTGCAAACGACCTCGGATTTCGACGAAATCAGTTTGGTTGGATCCGCAGTGTCAAATTATTGCTAAGTTTCCAATTTCATAATTTTTCGAATCAATATGTGAGCGTGGCAAAGGAAAACGCGTTTGACCAGTTTCAGTTGATTTTAATCGACTGGAAAATGGCCATTTTTCTAACGGTCTCAGAATTCGACGAAACTAGTTTTGTTAGGACCGTATCGTCAATACGGAGCTAGAAAATATTTTTCGGGAATTTTTCTAGTTAGTATGTGGCCCCGGTAAATTGAAATGTACGTTTAAAATTGAATATAGTAATTTAAATGTAAATTTAACGGAAATAGATCGAAACAGCCGAATCAGCTTGCGTGGCATATCCCATTGTGTTCGGAATGGGGGTAACACGCTAGGGGCGACAGTCGGTGGGTTCGATTCTGAGTTCAAATGAAAAGTCAACAATTAGGGTTTGGAAAAATATAAAATAATAAAATAAATAATTAAATATAAAAAGCCCCTTTCTCTCTTTATACTCCAGGCCCCCCCTCTCGATTTCATTAATCAGAAAAAAAGAAGAAGAGAGAAAAGAAGAAGGACGGAGCAGCAGCGACGCCACCGCCCTGACGACCGCCGAACCCCGCCACCACGCGCCGATCCCACTCCTTTCCCTCGCGACGCATCCGCCCCCCCCCCCCCCCCGTCGAATCAAATCGAGCAGCCCCCCCCCCCCCCCTGAAGCATCGACGCCACCACCACCGAAGACCACTGCCTGCCGCCGCCCCTTCGAAGCCAGCCCCGCCTGTCCCTCCTCCAACCGCGACCTCCCCGACGCCGCCAGGAGCAGCAGCAGTCCCCCCCCTTTTTTTCCCATTTAAATGCAGTAAGTATTTTATTTTTATTTTTATTTTAATTCTGAAATACTTATTGATTTTTTTTAGGGTTTAAACTGATTTTAAAACAGAAAAGATTTAAACTTTAGAAAAGGAAAAGATTTAAAACTGATTTTCAAAAGAGGTTGAAACTGATTTTTTTTTTCTAAAAAAAAAGCATTTAAAACTGATTTTTAAAAGCGTTTAAATTCTGATTTTTAGAAAAGTTTAAAACTGATTTTGAAAAGGTTTTAAAAACTGATTTTATTTTAAGATTTTAAAAATAGAAAAGATCAGATTTTTAAAATAGAAAAGATCAGATTTTTAGAATAGAAAAGATCAGATTTTTAGAATAGAAAAGATCATATTTTTAGAATAGAAAAGACGGAATTTTTATTAAGTAGAAGGAGTAAGATATGATTTTATATTTTTAAAGTAATAAAAATATAATTTTCACATCATAGGAATATTAAAAATATAATCTTTATTTTTGAAAAGGCGGAATCTATATTTTTGAAATTCGATTTTTATATAGTGAATAACATAGTAAAAATTCGATTTTTACATATGTAGAGAATACGGGCGAAAGCGACAAAAAGGCGAGATTGGCGAAGATTTCTATAAAGGAAGAGTCGTAGTATTGGATAGCTATTGGTGAGAATTTCTCACTCTTCAATTTATTTTCTAGTTATATATATATATATATACTAGGATGCAGACGGTGTTTAGTAGCACCCGACACAATCGTCCACAGACCATGGACTTGTTTGTTTGGCTGTTTGGTGATTGATTGCGATATTGGTTTGAATGTGGTTTGTGGTGTGAAAAATCGAATCGATAAATTGGTTAGGATTAGACGTGCGCCGTTATAAGGCGAAGGAGTAAGGCTAGGTTAGACTCTTACTCCAAATTTTGTGGTTTGCATAACGAAAGTGATTTGATTGATATGGGTATGGCGATGGCCATTATTAGACCGGGGACAAGGCTAGGCCTTATCCCGTTTCTAGCATAGCGTCGTTATGCCGCCGAAATTTTCTAAAATATGTTAGAAATATAAAAATATCATTTTTATTAGAAATGAATAAAATAACATATTCATTTACAAATCAAACGATTTGTTGATGTACACCCATTTGACTGATATGGATTGGGACGATAAATTTCACACATCGCCCAACTGCACAAATAAAATATGCGTTTGATTGTTTGAAACCCCACACGGGTGTTGGGATGAAATTTGAAGTTCACTCATCCTGATTGATTAAATATGTCGATCGATTGATTGACAGGCTGTTATAAGCGTTAGATATCTATATTTGATGCTTATACAGTGTAGTGCACTTTGGTTGATGGTTGATTATTTTTCAATAATATTATATGTGTGTAATGTATGAAAATCCATATAATTAACTTTATATGGTAATTGATTGGGCCTCATTCCAATTTGAAAAATAAAGAATATTATAAAATAAAAGTTCATGTGTTGACAGTACTCATCCATTGAGATTGGTCATGTGTTGAACGAAATATTTTAGTAATAAAATTTACATCTTTATCAATATAAAATAAAGGTTCATGTGTTGACAGTACTCATCCATTGAGATTGGTCATGTGTTGAACGAAATATTTTGATAATAACAACTATTTTGAAAAGGAAATATTTGAAATAGAATATTTGAAAATAGAAATATATGTAGCCGTGTTGATTAGATTGACGCCATTTTGACGTGAACGATATTTATATCGATTTTATTCATTTTATAATGAATATCGAAAGTGATTTCAAAATCTGATATTTTGAAAAGAATTGAATGTAAATGAATTCGAATTGGAATTGAAATTGAATAGATTTGAAATTGAATAGATTTGAAATTCGAACGATTTCGAAATGAATTGAATTGAAAACGATTTCGAAATGAATTGAATTGAAAACGATTTCGAATTGAATTGAAAGCGAATTGAAATGAATTCAAATTGAATTGAAATTTGAATTTAATAGAAATGAATTTTAAAACGAATTTATAAAGAAGAATTCAATTTTGATTTGAATTGAAACGGAAGTTGAAATTGCTTTTGAAACGAATTTAAAACTATTTATATAATTCGTTTTAAATAGAAATCGACGAAATATATATTATATATATTATATATATAATATAATGGCCTGAATAGAACGCGCCGCGCCGCGGCAGTTCGTGAATTTCGACTATTTATTTCAAACGGACATTACGGGAGATCCGACCGTCGGATTCTCCTAAAACCGGAACCGTTGGGTTCGTGTCGAAAAGAGCTTTCTAATGAATATTAGAAATTTGAAATCTAACGGTTGGATTTGGAATTATGTCCAAATCAAATTTGAAAAAGGTCGCTGTAAGTGCAGTTCGATGGCCGTTGATGGAAATCGACTGTACGGGCCTTGATAAAATTATTAAAAATGGTAATAATTTGTGTAAAATCATAAGAAATGATTTAGAAAGAATCGGGATGAAAAACTCCATATTTGAAAAGATAAAAGTAGATTTTTATCGAAATAAGCTAGTTTTGAACTAGAACTATAATTCTATTTATTTTTAAATAAATAAATTGAATTTGAAAAGGGTTTTAAAGATAACCAGAATTTCCAATGATTGCATTGGAGTGGATTTGAATCGAAATTGTCTTCGGAATATTTCGATGTTGGAATTCGTGATTATACAGATGTTGTTATGGAAATTTGAAAGATATATATTTATATCGTTATTTCCAATACGACATTTGTTAATCGTAGAATTTGATATTGAATATAAGCCGATATATTTTCTATTCAGAGCCTTGTATTGAATATCAAATGTGATTTGGGTTTGTCGTGAATGGTGTCTTCACTAACACTGTTCTTGAACCCAGTTGAGAAAAGATTAAATCTTTTTATTTAGATTTAATGAAGTGTACCAATTAAATAATATTTAATTGGAATTGAACTGATATTGATTTTTGGGTTTATCGTGAACAGTGTTTTAAATAACACTTGTTCTTTAACCCGATAATTAATGGAATGTGATTTTGGGTTTATCGTGAACCGTGTTTTAAATGAAACTGATTCTTTAACCCAGTCGAAGATTAAAACTAAGTGGGGTTTTAATGAACCTTTAATTAGATCGAAAATGGAGTATCACCAGTTTTGCTCCAGGCGATAGTTAAATCTTTAATTAGATTTGAACGTGAAATGGTAATTGAATTTACCGATAACACTGTGGTGTTAGATATGAAGTATTACCAGTTTTACTTCATGGGATGAATAGGTTGGGATGGGGAAATTAAAATAAATGATTACTTCGGTAAGGTTAGCTAATCCCGACTAGTTTGAATTGAGATTCAAAAATAGAATAAAGAATAAATTCAAGGAATTTACCTTGGATAAAATTAATGGGAACCTTTCCCTATGAATGTGAAATTTAGAAACTAACTGTCGGTTAGCCAAGCAGAATGGTTTTCTGGATATTGATCTGATGTTGGTTTCGGCCTTCGGGGTTAATATTTGGGAAATTATTCTCTTGATTAATTTACGGTTAGTGACTGATGAATTGGAATGAGGCGTATGTTGTGTTTGTGTAACACTTATTTAAAGTATACGCGAGTTATTCGGGAAGACCGGGTTTATCCCATTCTGAATAACTGATACGACGATAAGTCGAAGATGAAGACGATGGTCGAAGACCGGAGGTCTTCACGTCGTTTGAGTGATTACTTATGATCTTGATTGGGCTGTACACCCAAGAAGATGGAAACAGTTAGTGATCGTCCAGACGTACTTGGAGATCGATGGATATGCGGGGTACTAGGTGCCTCCGGTTTCGTTCAGACCCAGAACGAACTTGTAAATGGACTGTGTGTCTGACATTGGATTTTAGTCCGTGTGATTGATCTCTATTAAATATATATCTGTTTGGCGGCGGAGAATTTATTCTCTTGCTTAACGCCCTTCTCTGAGACGTACGAGCTCAGGGGTTATATATTGATGGATATCAAACGCATGGAGTGAATTGCCTGTGTGGCATGCCTAAGTGACAATTGATCGAGGCTTCTGTTGAAAAGCAAAGTCTTGTGGTTGATGATCGAAGCACGGCCTTCGTGGCGTAGCTTTGTGTAACGTTTGCTTCGCGAGTTTCGCACCCCGGTTGTGAACCAAAAACGGGAGAGGACCTCAGGGAGGGCATGCGTTTCTTTCTAGTTAGAAGTGGCGTCAGTGGTTTTACACGCCCTGACGAGTTTGACTTATGTGGTTGTTGCTGTTGCGAGGCGCCTCGGATTGATCGGTCATTCTCGAACCGATGGAGTCATTTAGTTGGCTCATTTACGCCCCAAAGGGCGGGGAAACGTATTGTTCAGGCACTATAATCCACATCGGTGGACCGGCCCTGTCGCTCCATGGGGCAGTTGCGGCTGTTCCTGTGGCTCGGGCTAGAGAGTCACGAATCGGTAGAGGACGATCCCTGGCCTCGGTTCACAGAAGGAAATCCAATTTCCAAATACGCGACTTTGCGATTTTGATTGTATAACCTATATATGGCGACATAGTGGTATGGGGCATTCATGCCGCCTATGATTGATACTTATGATTTGAAGTTGTTTTTATACACTAAGCACTTATAATAGTATCAAATGATTTGTTTAAACGTATCAAACATTCTTGGCTGTTATAAGGGAAAACCCTATCCCCCGGCTTGCGTTGCATTGTGTGATAGGACCTGGGTCTTATAACAGCTTCATTTTTCTTTATTTAGCATTGCGCTGTTTGTTTTATGCACTGGTATTCTTGGGAGAAAACCCGTTCCGTGTTATACGGCGTGGTCCCTTGATTTACCTAACTTTAAAAATAAAGATTAACTGTTTTAGTTCTCACACCAGTCACATGACTGACCTGGAGTTTATTGTTTTAACCTAAACTCTGGGTGCCCTTATTTTGACACGGGCAGCTAGTAGTTTTGGTTTTGCAGATTTATATTCATAGGATCCTGGTTTACAGCTGGAACGATATCCGGAAAGCTTTGTATCCGTATATCTCCTTCTAGTTGTGTATTGTATTATTTTCCGCTGCTATGTATTTAAATGTAATTTAAATCTCTGATATTTCTGTGTAATATTTATTTGTTTATACTCTGTATATTCTTGTAATCTGATGCATTGTTGTAATATACAGTGAAATGTTCCTCTGTATGTGTTCTGTTGTGGCTTGTTCTCAAACGATAGGGCATTTCGAACGGCCTGGATCGGTTTAGCGACTGGTTCGGACTGAGCGAAATTCCTTTTCGTCACAAATCAGTAAAATAGGATAATTGAATGTTTCTCATAGTTGGGCCTCCTATATATGCAAATAAAAATTCCTCTCTTCACCTCATCAGCTCATTTTTCATTACACGTACCTTTTTCCTCAATCAAACTCTTCTTTAATGGCTGAAACAAATTTTCAAAACCCTAGTTTAAATTAAAAATCAAATAAAGATCAAATATCCTCAAACCCTATCATATTATATATCAAATCGAAGCTCTTGACGGTACGAAGCTGCTGTTATGTTTTTTTTTACATGCAGCGATTGGTTTGGTCAGAAATCGCGGTCAAAGTCTCTGTTTTTGTAAACCTAAGTCTTATTTTGGGGGGTTTTGATTTAGCCTTCAATCTAGGAATCGGGCTTATGGGTATTGAAGAGATCATCGATACGAGTTCATTGGTGGTAGTTGGAGGTTCTTTCATCAAGAGGGTTGCCGGAATTTGGTGTTTGATGGTCAGAAAATGCAATTCTAGGGCTGACGGTGGCGCACGGACTGGACTGCTGGAGGTGGGATGACTGGGGTCGTCGGATGCGGTTCAAGATGAACTTCATTTTGGTGGCGGTCGGAGATCATGATTCGGCCTGTGGAGGTGGCGTGAGTCTGTCAAAGTTGTGGATGCGTGGGTTTTTCCGCGTTGGCCTATAACAAGAGGGAGCAGGAGCCTTGAGGGAAGAAAGCCGACGTGGCGGATGGTGGTTGGGTAGGGAATTTAATATTAATTATTTATATATTCAAGTTTTCAAATGGTAAAACGAGCATAACTTCTTCATACGACCTCGGATTGATGCGCGGTTTGTTGCGTTAGGATCATGGTGGAATTGCGGATGTTCTGGAATTGGTTTGGATGCATTTAGAGACTGTGAAATTTTGGGCTTTGGTTGGACATTCGTCTGATTAAAGACCAAAAGGTGAGTGAATTCTTACTCACGAATAACTGAATTATGCCCATATTTATTGAATTAAATTATGAAATGATTTGGTTGCATGGTTTGTGATTTTATTGATGATTGTTGCTTAAAAACTGATATGCAAGTATGTTAAATCTTCAACTCAGGTGGATAACTAGTTATGGTAGTTAATTAAATTCTAGTTGAAGCCTGATACTTGTTAACCAGTGACAAGATGTAATACTGATCATTTTGAGTGGAATGGTTGTGATGGAGGCTTAGTTGAAATTGATTACTGAATTGATGTTGTTAATGTTCATTTTCAGTACACGGACGTGGTATGTTTTACTATGACAATTAATCCCATTTTTCACATTTGATGTTACGGGCATCCAATAAACCCGGGATTAATCGATAAAAATAAATTAAGAACACAGAGTGAAATGATAAGTCTCTGTGACCCTGATTTGGATTGAAATGATAGATCCATCTATGGAATATCGAGAAATAAATTTAAATCACTTGGCCATTGGATAAACAATTATATACAGACATCGGTTGGTTAATTGATTTTAAATTTTCGAATTTATGTTTGATGGAAACTTCATATAAGGAAATGTGTCGATTTTGATAAAATTTTATTCTTCCTTTAAGATCTGAATCCTGGACATTATTTGAAATGGTTAAAATAGTTTTTTTTTCTTTCCCAAAACGGATTGGGAGTTTGAATTGGAAAATAAATAGGATTTGGGATTTATCCCAATAATTGGGGAACTCGAATTAAATAAATTCTTATTGGATTTCATTTTGGAATAAAGATAATCAAGGTTGGAATAAAGATGATCGAGGTTGTTCAAACGTAATACAAATATGGTTTTGAAATCCTTTAAATGGAAAGATGGGTTGAAATGGTGTTGGAAACAAGATATTGAACTATGTTAACTCCATTGAGAATGGAGTATAGATCCAAGTGTTTGAAGTTCGGAAGAAAAGAACGATTTTGGTTAAAGGATTTTATTATATATATTTTACCGTCTTGATTTCAAATAACTATTCCTTTCTAAAATTTAATTTATTAAAACCTTACCTATAAAACTATTTTGTTATAACTAAATTTTCCTTATATTTTATTACTTAAATTAGTTTACAAGAATTTTTAAATTATTTATATACATAGTGTTCTAAATTATCTTATTTTATTCTAGCTATTATTGATATATATATTATATATAAAGATTTCTTATATGCATTTATTTTTCCAAAATTTATTTTATGAATTGTATATTTCTTCTGAATGGAGAGTGTTTGGATTTAAACCATTGTTCAAATGGAGTTGAGATAAAATTTATTCTATTGAGTATGAATCGGTTCCTAAACTGATTTTTTTGACATGGAAATGTGAATTATATGCTACTCGATATAAATTTATCTCCTAAGGGATTGAAGATAAGTTACAGAAGTATATATTCTATTTGAGCGTGAATGGATTTCGAACATAATCGATTTGGAATAAATTTGAAATCTTTGGGATGAAAATATATTCTATTTGAATATAAGTTGATTTGAAATATTATATGATTATAATATAAGAATATGGAAATCTAATCTAATTAGAATATAATCGGTTTGGTATGATTTATGATATTTTTGATATGAAATTTTATTCTATTTGAATATAAATTGGTTTGAATCAGAATATGATATTTTGATATAAAAGCGAACCTTTGTGGAAAAATAAAAGAACCAACCGATGTGGAAGACGTAAGCGTTGGTTGTTAAAGAGACCGGAGTCGACAAATGGCATACTCTCTGCCAGTGTCGATACCACTTTGACAACTGTGAACGTTATGACGTATCCAGAATGAGTATGATGAATTGGAGGCGACTATTGAATCGAAGAAGAAGAACGATGACGAAATAGCCCCGTCCTTTGGGTCAGAATTGAAATGACTAAAACAGCAGCTATACCGTGACTAATTGAGGTTGCACCTTTGATCGGACACACTTCTTCGATACAATTTCTATGACTATGATGATGATGATGATTTGGGCCCATTTATGATTTTGCGAGTGTGATCCGAGGTGGGAGGTAGTGGCTGCTATGCGTTACCACCGGTCCGGGAGTGCAATTGGTAGAATCCTACCCTGGGCATTGCCTCGAGTGCCTTGTCATATTTATCCATATCGAGCCCATACGATTTTGATTTGTATCGCACCTATGAAGTGCCCTCTGATGCCATCGGTTACGGTGGGTTTACAGTACTGTATAGACTACGGTATTATAAACGGTGTAAGGGTAAAAATGAAATCCCGCTTACGCTATTTTCAGTATTTACACATTACTGGATAGACACTATCATAATAGCGTATTATACTATGTATGTATTAGTTTAACGGATCCTTAAGAGATGGAAATCCCGTAACATCTCTTGAGTTACTGCACCCATGACACTGATGTTATTTCATATTTAATTTTACTAATATGATAATGATTTAGTGCTGATCCGAGTGTTTGTTGTGTTTTCTTTTTTATGCAATACGCTCGGGTCAGCAGACGTTTGCAGTTAGCGAAGATGACTGTGCCTTGGAGATCGAAGACGAAGATTGGTATATGTCTATCATATATATGTATTTACGCTGCGTTTTATTTCCGCTGCCATGTGATGAAACCCGTATATGTATAACTATGATAGTAAATGTATATGTATTTCAACTGTTTTTAAACTTCTTTTTGCGTATTATATGTTGTCCATCCGCCGTGAGATTCTGTTATTGTTTTATCTTCTTTCTTCTTTTTTCTTTTCCCAATAACCGCTTGTATTTATGATTTGTTCGTGTTGACATGTGTTGTTTATTGTCGATTTGAACGATCGAAAATTTGGGTTGTTACATTTGGTACCAGAGCGATTGTTAGCGATAATCTTGGCTCTGTTTGGGAATAAACTCATTAGAGATAGGGTTAGAAATGCCCTAGAATGAGATGAGAGTATATAAGAGAGAGCATACTTGTATTTTTGATGTAAATTGGTTTTATATTGTGTTGATTTGTTCTGTTGAATATTTATGGATTCTGGTCGATATATGGGACGCCATAGAATCGATCGGAATTTCTAAATAATCGAATAGAATGGATTGACATAATATGGTTTTCGATTATATTTTATATATATCATATATATTATTATTGGTTTTGGGTATATAAGCATTGGTCATTAGTAGGTAATAATATTAAGTTATTATCCATTTGGGTTGATTTAATTATAAAACTAATAAAAATTTAAATGCTTTAAAGAGTTTTGAAAGTGAAATCTATAAAAAATGGTTGGATGTAAAAGATTTACGACTAAATGGAATTGAACTTGAAACTTGATTCTGGGGCTTTTAAAGTAGTTTTTCCAAGTTTGGAAAATTAGCGTATAATAAAGAGTAGTTCTGGAAATAGTTGGCGAGGTTTTGAAATAATACTGTATTATAAGAAATAGTGCTGGAAATAGTTTCAAAAATATTTTTAACGAAATTAGAGTCATCCCTTATTGGACCTTAAGGTAACTTCGGTAATAAGTGCACGCATTATCGATGTTATTCTGACGAGTCTAATTGGGGAGAGACCCCTCAATGATTTTATAATTGGTTTCAACCAAGGATTTTGGATTTAAATTTCTATAGGGTATAAAAATATATAAGGGTATTGGTATAAACTATTTAAAGGGTTGAGTTTAAATTAAACCAGTATTTTAATTTTAGGTTCCTTATAAATTAAAGATTTGAATTTAAATTTTTATATCGTATGGTTTTCTATGAAATAGTAATAGTACTTATGTTGTTATAAAACTTGGTTTATTAACCCGGAATCAAGCAATTTAAGCTCATCATAACCAAGGACATCGATTTAAGTACTAAGGTAACTCGATTCATTGGAAACTTAAACTCTGAAATTATGAAGGGACTTAAATATTAAGAAGAATCGTCATGCAAACCCTAAAGATGATAAAGTTTAAAACAAAATTCGGAAAATTTGGTTGATAGAGGTGTTAGCGAGGTCGAAATTACTACGAAATAAAGCTCAACTTAAGTCGACTAAATTAAATTTGAAATTTTAGTTGTGTGAGTAAAAGAAATAACAACTCGTGACTTGGGTATTTTAAGTTAGCTCGAAAAAAAAACTTAAGTTGTTGTAAAAATGTGGATTGCCGATAAACTAAAATTGAGAGAAATGGAGTCGTTAATGAAATGTGAGTGATCGATGAATTAAAAATGAAATAAATCTAAATGGTAATATTATTAGGGAATCAAATAAAAGTTGTTTGAGAACTAAGTATAAAACTTGAACTATAAACAATCCTTAATTTAATTCCTGATTGGTGAATCAAACAAATAAATTTAGTTAAAGGAATAAAATTTGGTTTAAAATGAAATGAATTTGAGAAAAACCTATATCACTTGAACTTTAAGTTTTGAAATAAAGGAATGAAGATTTGTCCTAGGGAAATATGTATATAAGGGAAAAACCTTGGGAGATGAAAGTAGAAGGTATAAGAAAGAAAACCCGAAGACTAATTTACCAAACTAGAATGTCGAAAGTATATGGAACCAAGTTGATTCAAGTAAATCAAGTGAATTGGAGTCAATGAAGGTATACTTGGGAAATTTTAATTTGGTCGATTTAGAATTAAATATAAGCGGATTCGATTGAGTTGAACGAATAACGACATAACATTTATATATAAAAAAAATGATCAAGCATTGAGAAAATGGAATAAGGCTAAATTAGTCGAGGCGAGTGAATTGATTCGATAAGAGTTAACTTAGAAAACCATATAATAAAGACCATAACTTACCTCCCGTTATGGATTCAAGGTTAACTAAAATTGGAATGAGGAAATAAAATAAACTTGAAATTTAAAATATGAAATAAGGTGCCGAAAACGTAAAACCAAATCTAATTTATTGAATTAGAAGATCGAAAGAAATGGAAACCAAATAGATTCAATTAAGTGAGACGAATTATTATAAACGGAACTAGACTTGAGAAATGTAAACTGGCCGATTTAGAACTAAATTTAAATGAATAGAATTATTTTTGTTATAGAGTCAGCAAATCAATGTAAATCCATTTCTCAAATAAAATAGTGAATGTAAAGGATTGAATGGGCGAACGAGAATGGACGAAGTTGGTGAGTTGGAAGTAAACTTAAATAAGATAGATGATAATGGAAGATAAGTAAATGGAATGAAAATTCATTTAATAAAAGTGAAATGAGCACGAATATATTTTAGCAAATGAAAGGGTAAATAGTATTATGTGCTAAAATGGAGTAATAACCCATTCTAGATAGTTAAGTTTGGTTATATTTTTTCGAAATCCAATGCTCGAAACTCCAAATAAATAAACCAATATTTATGCTAAAACCTGAAATATTGGATAAGCTGATGTAAAATGGTCATACCTTTTGAATGGATGATCGAAATTCGACGATTCAGGACAATTTGGAAACCTTGGAACCTGAACTAAAACTTTCGTTAATAGGGCCTTGTCTAATTTTCATGTTTATTAGGTTGAAACCTGAGAATTAGTCACAGTTGTATGCGCAGGAAATTTAAAAACCGAACCGTATGTTGATGTTGTTTTGGTCGTAACTTTCTAACGGAACTTCGGATTTTGATGTGCGAGTACAACTCGGAAAGCACAGGATGTTATCTAAAACTTTCCTAAACATTTTGGTTGAGATTTTGAGATTTAAAGGGGTAAAAACGGGGTTGAACAACTCAGACCTGCTTTCACAGTGTAGGGGCTGAGGTGTTCGCCTTCATTAAAACAGCCATAACTTTTGAATAAATTTTCCAAATTCGACGGATCCGGACAATTCGGAAAGCCTGAAACGAATGCTACAACTTTTTCCTGTATGTTTTAGTCAAATTCCCTCATCTAAGGGGTGATAACCCTCATGTTGTTCACTGGTATGTACTTAACATTTTGGTTTTATGGTTGAAATGTTCAATATATGTTGTGTAAGTTGTATGCATTTGCTATGTATTATTTATATGTTGGATTCTTATGTCTATGTGAGTATGTAGCAGGTGTAGGGAAGTCGCGCTACGCATTGGGGCTCGCTTACGCTAAATGCTAAATGCTAAGGTAAATAAAAAAATGTAAATAAACGCTAAGAAGGTACGTATTTGAGTTATATAGTTTTGCAGTTACATATATATGGTGTTTTCCCCGTTTTGGGATGCCTCATCGAATGATAAGATGCATATTTGAATTTTATATATATTGTGATTTTTCGGACCTCTCCGTACAAAGGAGATGCTGCCGAAATTTTACATGATTTCGGGAGTTAGGAAATTTATGAAATTTTATAACAATATAAATAAGTATGGATTTGAAAGTATGACTTGTTTAATACCTTATTTCGTTCTCTTTTCGAGGACGAAAATATTTTAAGTGGGGGAGAATGTAACATCCCATATTTTTTGTACATTTAATTTTCAGGTTAAAATAAATAAAATGGAATAATATTAGAGAAAAATCAATGTTTTGTTGATTATAATAATGATGATTATTTGAATGGAGTATAAATAGATGTTTAAATTTAGTTTATACTTAGAATTGTTGAAATTTGAGAATTTATATTTTATTTATTTGATAAATTTGAGTTGTTTAGTATGTAATGGAAATTCAAATTTAATTTGAAATGGCGGAATTCTAAGTTGGGAAATAATAACTCAAAGTCGAAACCTGAATTCAAATAATCATATTTAGATTTAAAATGGGTGAAATTTATTTATAAAAATTTGTTTAAGTCATAATTGGATTTAACGGAAATTTATAAATATTTAAAATTGAATTAAAACAGTTAATCGAAAAATTGAATATTTTATTTATTTAATTAACTGTGAAATTTAACTGTTTTGGTGACTGTCTCTGAATTCGACGAAACTGGTGCCATTGGATCTGTAACGATTAATTATGGTAGGATTTCAATTTTCGTTAAAATCGGATTTATCATTTGAGCGTACTGGATAAAACCTGAATGGAATCAGTAAAATAGGATAATTGAGTGTTTCTCATAATTGGGCCTCCTATATATGCAAATAAAAATTCCTCTCTTCACCTCATCAGCTCATTTTTCATTACACATACCTTTTTCCTCAATCAAACTCTTCTTTAGTGGCTGAAACAAATTTTCAAAACCCTGGTTTAAATTCAAAATCAAATTAAGATCAAATCTCCTCAAACCCTAACATATTATATATCAAATCGAAGCTCTCGACGGTACGAAGCTGCTGGTATGTTTTGTTTCGACATGCAGTGAGTGGTTTGGTCAGAAATCATGGTCGAAGTCTCAGTTTTCGTAACCCTAAGTCTAATTTTGGGGGTTTTTGATTTAGCCTTCAATCGAGGAATCGGGTTTATGGGTATTGAAGAGATCGTCGATACGAGTTCATTGGTTGAAGTCGGAGGTTCTATCGTCAAGAGGGTTGCCGTAATTTGGTGTTTGAAGGTCAGGAAATGCAATTCTAGGGCTGACGGTGGTGCATGGATGGGACCGCCGGAGGTGGGATTACTGGGGTCGTCGGATGCGATTCCAGATGAACTTCATTTTGGTGGCGGTCGGAGATCATGATTCAGCTTTTAGAGGTGGCATTAGTCGATCAAAGTTGTGGACGCGTGGGTTTTTCTGCGTCGGCTGGTAACAAGAGGGAGCGGGAGCCTTGAGGGAAGAAAGTTGACGTGGCGGATGGTGGTTGGGTGAGGAATTAAATATTAATCATTTATATATTCAAGATTTCAAATGGTAAAACAAGCATAACTCGTTCGCACGACCTCGGATTGATGCGCGGTTTGTTGCGTTAGGATCGGGGTGAAATTGCGGATGTTCTGGCACAGGTTTGGCTGCAACTGTGAAAATTTGTTCTTTGGTTGGACGTTCGTCTGATTAAAGACCAAAAGGTAAGTGAATTCTCACTTACAAATAACTAAATTATGCCCATATTTATTGAATTAAATTATGAAATAATTTCGTTTCATGGTTTGTGATTTGATTGATGATTGTTGCTTAAAAACTGATATGTAAGTATGTTAAATCTGCAACTTAGGTGGATAACTAGTTATGGTAGTTAATTAAATTCTAGTTGAAGCCTGATACTAGTTAACCAGTGACAAGATGTAATACTGATCATTTTGAGTGGAATGGTTGCGATGGATGCTTGGTTGAAATTGATTACTGAATTGATATTGTTAATGTTCATTTTCAGTACATGGACGTGGTATATTTTACTATGACGATTAATCCCATATTTCACCCTTGATGTTACGGGCATCCAATAAACCCAGCATTAATCGATAAAAAAAAATTAAGTACACAGAGTGAAATGACACATCTCTGTGACGCTGATTTGCATTGAAATGATAGATCCATCCCTCGAATATCGAGGAATAAATTTAGATCACTTGGCCATTCGATAAACAATTATATACAAACATCGGTTGGTTAAATGATCTTAAATAATCGAAATTCTGTTTGATGGAAACTTCATATAAAGGAAATGTGTCGATTTCGATAAAATTTTATTCTTCCTTTAAGATCTGAATCCTGGACGTTATTTGAAATGGTTAAAGTAGTTTTTTTTTCTTTCACAAATCGTGTTGGGGGTTTGAATTGGAAAATAAATAGGATTTGGGATTTATCCCAATAATTGGGGAACTCGAATTAAATAAATTCTTATTGGATTTCATTTTGGAAAAAAGATAATCAAGGTTGGAATAAAGACGATCGAGGTTGTTCAAACGTAATAAAAATATGGTTTTGAAATCCTTTAAATGGAAAGATGAGTTGAAATGGTGTTGGAAATAAGATATTGAACAATGTTAACTCCATTGAGACTGGAGTATAGATCCAAGTGTTTGAAGTTTGGAAGAAAAGAACGATTTTGGTTAAAGGATTTTATTATATATTTATTTTACCCTCTTGATTTCAAATAACTATTCCTTTCTAAAATTTCATTTATTAAAACCTTACCTGTAAAATTATTTTGTTATAACTAAATTTTCCTTATATTTTATTACTTAAACTAATTTGCAAGAATTTTTAAATTATGTATATACATAGTGTTTTAAATTATCTTATTTTATACTAGCTATTATATGTATATATATTTTATATAGAGATTTCTTATAAGCATTTATCTTTCAAAATTTTATTTTATGAATTGTAAATTTCTTCCGAAAGGAGGGTGTTTGGATCTAAACCGTTGTTCAAATGGGGTTGAGATAAAATATATTGTATTTGAATATGAATCGGTTCCTAAACCAATTTTTTTTGACATGGAAATGTGAACTATATGCTACTCGATATAAATTTATCTCCTAATGGATTGAAGATAAGTTATAGAAGTATATATTCTATTTGAGCGTGAATGGATTTCGAACATAATCGATTTGGAATAAATTTGAAATATTTGGGATGAAAATATATTATATTTGAATATAAGTCGATTTGAAATACTATATGATTATAATATAAAAGTATGGAAATCTATTCTAATTAGAATACTGTAACAACTCAGAAATTTGAGCCAATTCAAAAATTTTATTTCGGCAATTTTGATTAATTTTGAATATTTGAAATGAATTATTTTAAATAATAACGACGAGAAATTTATTTTGAATAGAATTAGAAGGTATATATTTATATAGATCGTCGTTAAAATATAAATATTTTATTTTAATTATAAAAGAAATTTAATATGGCGCGGTAGTTCGATAATTCGATTTCAAAGTTCAAATGAATGTACCGGGTGCAAAATATACCGGATTTTGGAGAAACCAAAAATATTTGAATCTAATTGAGAATATCTTTCCAACGAATCCGAAAAATCAAAATTTTATAGCGGGAATCAAAAGATACGTCCAGTTGAAATTTCAGAATAGTCGCTATGGAATTCCGGCCCTTAAAAATGGAAATTTTGCAAACGACCTCGGTTTTCCACGAAAACACTTTTGTTGGATCCGGGATGTCAAGTTATTGCTAGATTCCAGTATTCGTAATTTTTCGAATCAATATGTGAGTGTGGCAAAGGAAAATGCATTTGACCAGTTTCAGTCAATTTCGATCGACCTAAAATTGGCCATTTTTCAGACGGTCTCAGAATTCAATGAAATAAATTTTGTTAGGACCGTATCATCAATACGAAGATAGAAAATATTTTTCGGAAATTTTTAGAGTCCGTGTGCAGCCCCAGTAAATTGAAATGCGCATTCAAATTCAATATATAGAGTTATATTTTGATTTTGATAAAAACTGGTCGAAACGATTGAATCAGCTAACAATACATTTCCCATTTTGTTTGGAACGGGGGTAATTAGCTATGGACGACAGTCGATGGGTTCAATTTCGAGTTCGAAATAAAAAGTAACTTTTTGAAACAAAAATAAATAAAATATATATTATTATATAATGGAGCCCCCCATACTCTCTTCCCTTTCCCTTTTCTTTTAGAACCCATGGAAAAAAAAAGTGTAATGACCCGCATTTTTCACGGTATGTAATTAATTTATTTATTTATACAAATAGTGATATAGAGAATTAAATGGTTAATTAATATAAATTATATGGATTATTTAATTAATTTAAATAATAGAATAATATATTTAATTCAGAAATAGTGGAATTCACAAAATGGTGTGAACTGGATCATCTGTGATATTTAATTCAGTTTAGAATTGAATTTGAATAACGAATATATTATATAAAAGACAGTTTGAACGTAGAGTTATAATATAATTAAAATCGAGCACGAAATGGCGCTGCAGTTCGTAAATTGGCGATTCGAACTTCAACTGAATGTACAAGATTCGTTTTAAGCCGGATTTCTATGAAATAAAAAACGTGTGGAGCTGGTGGAGTATATCTTTCTAGTGAAAGAGAAAAATCGGGATTTCGTCGTGTAGATTTTGATTTATGTCCAAATCAAATTTCAGAAAAGTCGCTATGGAGTTCCTTTATAATTCATAACGCTTTATTTACGTTATAAAAGGAATTTTAGTATAAAATTGAATATCGATTCAACCGGGACTTGGAATATCAAATATATAATTACCCTGGAGCTGTATGGTATTCCACTGTGAATATATATGATAATACAAATTTATTTATATTTAATTTAATTTTTATTTAAATATATTTATATATTTAAATGGGTCATCCAAAGCTTTAAAAATAGCCTTTTTGCAAGCGAAGTCGGAATTCGACGAAACTAATTTTGTTCGATCTGCAATGTTAAATTATTTCTAGATGTCATTTTCCGTGATTTTTAGAGTCACTATGTGGCCGTACGGATTTTTAAAGTGAGAAACAGTCAGTATTTCGACAGTTAAAAATACGCTGTGTGAGCATGCGAAGTCGGAATTCGACGAAACCAGTTTCGTTGGGACCGTAATGTCGAACTCTAACTGCATGTCAATTTTAGTTATTTTTGGGTATCGTATGTAATCACGAGAATTTTTAGAACGCGAAATGAATATATAAATGAGAATATACCGAGAATATTCCTTCTATAAAATAACTAGATATTTGTTCATCCTGTAAATACAGTTCCCAATTGTTTCTAAACCTAATTCACTTCATTTAGAAGTCAAACATTCCGCCGTTCTTTTTCTCTCTTCAGCAAAACATTTCGCCACTTTTGAAAATCAAAATCAAAGAGAGTAAAAATCTATAAATCATGAGAGATATGTATTCAGATTCATGGAGTTTTCCTCTTCACGTATATGTACATTTCATTGAAGTCGGTGTTGTTTTGGGTCGCTACTTTTCGACTACAGCAACTAGGGTTTGTGCGCTCGGAGTTTTAAGACATTTATTCGCGATTTGGGTTATGCTATGGGGTTCACGAGATCGATTAGGGTTTATTCTGCTAAATTTGGCGTGATTGATGAGGAATTGGTTCGTTGTTTTCTCAGACCTGCTGCGTGAAAGGGAGACGACGGATTTAAATCCGATTGTGCGAGTGGAAGGAAATATACATGGGGAGGTGGGGATCGATGAAAAGGAGATCATGGTGTTTTCCGTTTGGATTTTTGTTAAAAAGGAGGAGGAGCGGTCTGGAGTTGAAATGGGAAATGGCTGTGAGAAAGTCGGGTTCGATCTGTCGGACGAGAAGGAGCACTGTAGCTAATGGGTGAAAGGAGTTTGGGCCGACGTTTTAAACAAAGAAGATTAAGGCACGTTATGGAAATCAAAATCCATGTTTTTATTTAATTAAAATGTATATGAATTTGTGATCATCATATCTTCGTCATACGATACCAGATTGACGAACTGTAAGTTGCGTTGGGACCGTATGGACGAGAGCTTCACAATGAAGCTAACTGGAAGTGGATTGGGGCTCGTATGGATTTATGGAGAAATAAATTGTTTGATTCAAATCAAATAACAGTTTATCGTTCTTTAACGATGAACTGCCAAAGTGAGTAAAACTCACCAACTCTGAACAGTTATATTTTTATAACATATTTTTAGAACTGTTAGATATTGATTGACTGTGTGTGTTGATTTGGTTGATTGAACTGCTAGTCAGTTAGTTGAAATTATATATATATATATATATATATATATATATAAACCGTTATATATATAGATATTGCTGTTATTTATCAGAACGTTTCATACTGAAATGAAGTTGATGTTAATTATATTGTTTAACGTCTGTGATGCAGGGGAACAGGTTGGAGGGACCCAACTGGGTTCCTCAATATATATAAAATACTGTTTTATTCCATATACTGTGATGTATGATGTGATATATAATCTGTGTTGATTATATGTGTTCGAACGGTATCGATCACTGTTATTTGATATTTTAAATACGGTAAGAAATACGGGGATGAGGAAAGGGGATTTTCAAAGTTTATTTTGAAAATAAATAATTTATATAAAATCAATGGATTTTATATATAAAGGAAAAGGATTTTTTTGAAGGAGTTATAAAATCAAAGAAATAAAAAGGAAATATATTTGTGAAAACAAATATTGAAGAAATATATTTGTAAAACAAATATAAAGTAAATATATTTGTAAAACAAATACAAGGGAAATATTTGCAAAAACAAATAGAATAGAAATAGGGATATTTGTAAAATATTTATAAATAGAATAAAAAGGACTTTTTTTATTTAGGAAATAAATAAAAGTAAAAGAATTTATTTATTTAGGGACTAAATAAAGTAAAATGGTTATTTATTTAGGAAATAAATAGAAATGAAAAGAGATATTCATGTAAAACAAATAAGATTGAAATATAAATATTTGTTTAGAAAACAAATAAGATAATAATATTGAAACAGAAAATATTTGTTTAGAAAACAAATGGGATTGAAATAGGAAATATTTATTTAATAAATAGAAAAGATAAAAGGAATATTTATTTAGAAAATAAATAGAGTTTAAAAAAAGGAAATCATTTATAAAGGAAATAGGATGTTATAAAAAGGAAACCGCTATGAAAAGGAAAACGTTGTTAAAAGAAAATCCTTATACGTGGAGAAGCGTTATCAAAAGAACATTTATAAAGTGAAGAACTGTTACTAAAAGTAAATCTTTATAAATAAATAAACGATGTTAAAAGGAAATCTTTTTGAATGGATAAACGTTATAAAAAGGAAATCTTTATAAAGCAAAAGAGTTAATCGAATAAGTGTTATTCGAAAATAGTTATCGAATATTAGTTATTCGAAGGAGATTATCGAATATCATTTACTCGAAAAGGAGGTTATCGAATATCGTTTATTCGAAAAGGAGATTATCGAATATCGTTTATTCGAGAAGGAGATTATCAAATATCGTTTATTCGGAAAGGAGTTATCGAATATTAGTTATTCGAATGGAGTTAAAAGAGTTATCGAATATAGTTTATTCGAAAGGAGTTAATCAAACTTAGTTGATCGAAATAGAGTTGATCGTTTAGAGTTAAGCTAATCGATTAGAATTAAGTTAATCAGTAGAGTTAACTAGTAAAGCTAATTAGCAGAGTTAACCAGTTAAAGTTAAATCAGTAAAGTTAACCAGTTAGAGTTAATCAGTTAGAGATAATCAGTTAGAATTAACCAGTTAGAGTTAACCACCAGTTAGAGTTAACCACCAGTTAGAGTTAAACAGTTAGAGTTAATCCAAATGAGTTGCCATTTCGTACGACTGCTAGCGAAATTCGCAGGGCTGTAAATAGCTTAAGGCGGTCGGATGTTTCCTGAGGGAGTCAGGTGTAACCATTGTGATCGCTGAGATCTAGAGTCAAGCGAATGGAGTTAAATCGAATGTTGGTTATTCGAGAGAAGTTAATCGAATATAGTTTATTCGAACAGAGTTAAAGGAGTAATCGATTTTAGTTAATCGAAAGGAGTTTATCGAGTTTAGTTATTCGAGAGAAGTGAATCGAATTTAGTTATTCGAATAGAGTTCGTTGAATATATGTTATTCGAAAGGAGTTACTCGATTATGGTTTAATCGAAAAGAGAGTTATCGAATATCGCTTATTCGAAGTAGAGTTATCGAATATCGCTTATTCGAAGTAGAGTTATCGAATAGAGTTATTCGAAAAGAGTAATCGAATATAGTTTATTCGAAGGGGAGTTAATCGAATATAGTTAATCGAAAAGGAGAAAATCGAAAAGGAGAAAATCGAATATAGTTTACTCAAAAGGATTTATCGAGTAGAGTAAATTTGTTAGAGTTAATCGGAAGAGTTAATCAAATAGAATTAATTAAATAAAGTTAATCAAATAAAGTTAATCGAATAGAGTTAATTGAATAAAGTTAATCAAATAGAGTTAATTGAATAGAGTTAACCAATTAGAGTTAATCAAACAAGAGTTATCGAATAGAGATTATTTGAAAGAGAATTACATAAGGAAGTTGTTAAAGAATTAAAAGATAAGCTTGACTATTTCGATGTTAAGACGTTGTTCAGTTAAGGTCTGAGAGGTAATTATACCCCAACTTGATTGACTTCCTTCTTAACTAAGAAATGGTAAGGTTTGGCAGTGAAGGAGTTTTGGAAATGTTTTCCAAATGAGAATCAGAAATGTTTTCTGATAATAGAAAATAAGAAATGTTGAATATGTGGAAACAGGAGATAAGTAAATTAATGAATGAAAGAGTTAAATGTTAAATAATGATTGGTCGATATAATTTCCATCTAGAAATAATATCGTTGTTTGCACACGAGTTTTTTTTGATAGTTAAATCACAGACTATCAATGTTTTGACCATTTTACGTTGTTAATATGGAGAGACCGGTTGGATTATTATCCAAAGAACCACTTTGTATTGGCATAAGTGTTGCGAATCAAGTATGCTGAATACCGTGAAGACGGAGTTTATGCAATGGTTGTTGTATAAATCTTAGATAACAGAGCCTAAGATGGATGTACTGAATAGTACCTTCGGTTTGTCCAGTCCCAGGACAACTTGTATGGAAGAAGGTCTAACAGAGTATTTCCAGAAAGATCACATACACTGATTTCTCCAACCGTACCAAGAGTGGGAGCGGAGAAGGAAATTTCCTTTAGCTAACACATAATGTATTGTTGTGAAAGTCAAATTTTTGATTCTGATGCATCTGAAGATGTGACATTCGAAGTTAAAATGATGTGCTGATAAAGCGTAGACTCAAACCTCAACAACCAGGAAATGACAAAAATCGGGCAGGCAGCATGGCTAAGTCGGTCGCACCGAAGTAGGGTGTATAATCACCTATCTAGAGAATAGTCATTTGCTTCTTTAATCTATCAATGCTGTCTCATATATATATGGGAAACGGTTGCTGATCCCAACCATTGGTGATATACATTCGATACACTCAAGCAAAATAAGTGGTCGGTCATGTGTGGCTGAGTTACAAGATGTTCTTGTTGAACTCCAGTGTATCGTTCCTAGAGTACACTGATCGGAAGGTGGTTCCATACCTTGTCATAGTTGGAAATCCATTACCCAATATGTGCTTGCGGTTTTGATTGTATACTATATATGTAGAACGTGAGATGAAAGCGTTTCTTCTAGATGAATATTATACTGTGGTTGATAGACATTATTATAATATCAAAAGGTTTTGATATAAAGATACTTTGGATTCTCATAAGGGAAAAACCCGTTCCGTTATACGGCGTGGTCTTATGAGATATCGTTTACTTGTTCAAACTGTTTAAAACTGTTTTACTCATACCAGTCCCATGACTGACCCGGAGTTTATTTTGTTTTGGTTTCCCTAAACTCTTGGGTGCCTAAATTTGTATGGGCAGTCAAGTAGTTCAGGATTTTACAGATACACTTGGAGAGCTTGGAGTAGGAGGCTTCAAGATTCTATAGGTATTATTATTTCCGCTGTTGTTGTAAGTGTTGTACTCTGAAATGTTATTGTATACATATACTGTTTGTATTTCAAAAGTTATGTTATATTTAATTCGTTCCGCTATGAGCTTCGTGGTTACTCTGATGATGATGTTCTTCTTCTTCTTCTATTCTAATAGTTCTATATTATCTATCCTCACCCTCTATCTTCTTTCTATTAGTTTCTTGAATTTCTAGTGCACTTTGGGGTTGGACTTGTGTTATTTGGTCAGCTCAAATTGGACCGATTTTTGGGTCACTACATTTGGTATCAGAGCGTAAGGTTAAGTATTACCTTGGCTCTGTGGCATGACTCAGTAGAGATGGGGTTAGTAATACCCTAGATTGAGTTGAATGTATATATACGAGTGAACGTATTTGTTATTTGATATAAAAATTTGTTTTATATTGTGGAGCTTTATTGGTTGAGTGGCTTATGAATTCTGATCGATGGTGGGGCACCACAATATCGATAGGGGTTTCTAAACACTCGAATACGATGAACCAACATGATATGTTTTGAAATTTACATAGTATAATTGGTTGTGTTGGCTGTTATTATAATCGAATAAGATTATAAAAAGGTGAAATGGTTATAAATAACTAATCAGAATTCATATAAGTAAAGTATATGAAATAAGGTGGAACAAAATCTGAATATAAATCAGAATTAGGAATTAAAATAAGGAAATTTTAAGTTCCTGGGAGATTTTGAAAATGTTTTTCAATTTGAAAATGTTATAGTATTGAACTTAATTTGATCGCTGGGAAATAAACTCCGGTGGTGCATCATCGGTGTTCATTCTCGAGTTCTAAGTGACAGATTACTACCAAAGGTTTTGTTTTGAATTGTTTGAGAAAACAAGGTGTTTATAAATTCAAATGTTTTGAATTGGTATTATGATTTCAAATTGATTTGAAAGGAAAACCCAGGAATTTAAATTATAAAATTTAAAGTATAACTTGTAAAGTTAAGAAAAACTAGAATTGATCAGAGGATAATCTGAAATTAACTTGGATTAATAAGTTAAGAGTTTGAAATCGAGAATGGAACTCGAGTGGAAATAGAATTTGACTTAGGTATAAGCGAATGATTTGGTTTTGAGAATGAACTGATTTGAGATCAAGTTGGTAATGCATTGTTATATGCAGAAGTGGTAACAGATGGTAGGGATATAATGATATGCCCGACAAAAAGGTACAAGTTCATATTATATATAAGTTTGAGATTTCGATGAGCCGAATTGGCAAGCCGCTTGGCTGTTTGATTTTCTTTTGAGTTGAAGAAGGCCCAGAGAGACGAGTTGGAGTTTGAGTTATTGACCAGTACAAAGGAGGTGCTGGCGAAATTTTTCGAAAGTTAAGGTGTTAGAAAATTTTCAGGATTTTTGGAAAATTTCGTTGATAAGAATTAAATAAATTTTTAATTGAAATTAAATTGGTTCAGTTGAAACTGAAGTTAAGGAGTGAACAAATATGTTTTAACCAATCGATAGGGTCGTCCTCTACCTTAGCAATTTCGAGGACGAAATTATTTTAAGTGGGGAGGAATGTAATGACCCCCATTTTTCACGGTATATAATTAATTAATTTAATTATATAAATAGTGATATAGAGAATTAAATGGTTAATTAATTTAAATTATATGGATTATTTAATTAATTTAAATAATAGAATAATATATTTAATTCAGAAATAGTCAGAAATAGTGGAATTCACAATATGGTGTGAACTGGATCATCTGTGATATTTAATTCAGTTTAGAATTGAATTTGAATAACGAATATATTATATAAATGACAGTTTGAACGTAGAGTTATAATATAATTAAAATCGAGCTCGAAATGGCGTTGCAGTTCGTAAATTGGCGATTCGAACTTCAACTGAATGTACATGATTCGTTTTAAGCAGGATTTATATGAAACAAGAAACGTGTGGAGCTGGTGGAGTATATCTTTCTAGTGAAAGAGAAAATCGGGATTTCGTCGCGTAGATTTTGATTTATGTCCGAATAAAATTTCAGAAAAGTCGCTATGGAATTCCTCTATAATTCGTAACGCTTTATTTACGTTATAAAAGGAATTTGAGTATAAAATTGAATATCGATTCAACCGGGACTTGGAATATCAAATATATAATTATCCTGGAGCTGTATGGTATTCCACTGTGAATATATACGATAATACAAATTTATTTCTATTTAATTTAATTTTTATTTAAATATATTTAAATATTTAAATGGGTCATCCAAAGCTTTAAAAATAGCCATTTTTGCAAATGAAGACAGAATTCAACGAAACTAATTTTGTTGGATTCGCAATGTTAAATTATTGCTAGATGTCAGTTTCCGTGATTATTAGAGTCACTGTGTGGCCGTACGGATTTTTAGAGTGAGAAACAGTCAGTATTTCGACAGTTAAAAATACGCTGTGTGAGCATACGAAGTCGGAATTCGACGAAACCAGTTTCGTTAGGACCGTAATGTCGAACTCTAGCTGCATGTCAATTTTCGTGATTTTTGGGTATCGTATGTAATCACGAGAATTTTTAGAAAGCGAAATGAATATATAAATGAGAATATATCGGGAATATTCCTTCTATAAAATAACTAGATATTTGTTCATCCTATAAATACAGTTCCCAATTGTTTCTAAACCTAATTCACTTCATTTAGAAGTCAAACATTCCGCTGTTCTTTTTCTCCCTTCAGCAAAATATTTCGCCACTTTTGAAAATCAAAATCAAAGAGAGTAAAAATCTATAAATCATGAGAGATATGTATTCAGATTCATGGAGTTTCCCTCTTCACGTATAAGTACATTTCATTGAAGTCGGTGTTGTTTTAGGTCGCTGCTTTTCAACTACAGCAACTAGGGTTTGTGCGCTTGGAGTTTTAAGACATTTATTTGCGATTTGGGTTATGCTATGGGGTTCACGAGATCGATTAGGGTCTATTCTGCTAAATTTGGCGTGATTGATGAGGAATTGGTTCGTTGTTTTCTCAGACCTGCTGCATGAAAGGGAGACGACGGATTTAAATCCGATTGTGCGAGTGGAAGGAAATATACATGGGGAGGTGGGGATCAATGAAAAGGAGATCATGGTGTTTTCCGTTTGGATTTTTGTTAAAAAGGAGGAGGAGCGGTCTGGAGTTGAAATGGGAAATGGCTGTGAGAAAGTCGGGTTCGATCTGTCGGAAGAGAAGGAGCACTGTAGCTAATGGGTGAATGGAGTTTGGGCCGACGTTTTAAACAAAGAAGATTAAGGCCCGTTATGGAAATCAAAATCCATGTTTTTATTTAATTAAAATGTACATGAATTTGTGATCATCATATCTTCGTCATACGATACCAGATTGACGAACCGTAGTTGCATTGGGACCATATGGACGAGAGCCTCACAATGAAGCTAAATGGAAGTGGATTGGGGCTCGTATGGATTTATGGCGAAATAAACTATTTGATTCAAATCAAATAACAGTTTATCGTTCTTTAACGATGAACTGCCGAAGTGAGTAAAACTCCACAACTCTGAACAGTTATATTTTTATAACATATTTTTAGAACTGTTAGATATTGTTTAACGTCTGTGATGCACGTGAACAAGCTGGAGGGACCCAACTGGGTTCCTCAATATATATAAAATACTGTTTTATTCCATATACTGTGATGTATGATGTGATATATAATCTGTATTGATTATATGTGTTTGAACGATATCGATCACTGTTATTTGATATTTTAAATACAGTAAGAAATACGGGGATGAGGAAAGGGGATTTTCAAAGTCTATTTTGAAAATAAATTATTTATATAAAATCAATGGATTTTATATATAAAGGAAAAGGATTTTTTTTGAAGGAGTTATAAAGTCAAAGAAATAAAAAGGAAATATATTTTTGAAAACAAATATAGAAGAAATATATTTGTAAAACAAATGTAAAGTAAATATATTTGTAAAATAAATAAAGGGAAATATTTGCAAAAATAAATAGAATAGAAATAGGGATATTCGTAAAATATTTACAAATAGAATAAAAAGGATTTTTTTTATTTAGGAAATAAATAAAAGTAAAAGAATTTATTTATTTAGGGACTAAATAAAAGTAAAAGGGTTATTTATTTAGGAAGTAAGTAGAAATGAAAAGAGATATTCATGTAAAACAAATAAGATTGAAATATAAATATTTGTTTAGAAAACAAACAAGATAATAAGATTGAAACAGAAAATATTTGTTTAGAAAACAAATGGGATTTAAATAGAAAATATTTATTTAATAAATAGAAAAGATAAAAGGAAAATTTATTTAGAAAATAAATAGAGTTTGAAAAAGGAAATCACTTATAAAGGAAATAGGATGTTATAAAAAGGAAATCGCTATGAAAAGGAAAACGTTGTTAAAAGGAAATCCTTATAAGTGGAGAAGCGTTATCAAAAGAACATTTATAAAGTGAAGAATTGTTACTAAAAGTAAATCTTTATAAATTAATAAACGTTGTTAAAAGGAAATCTTTTTGAATGGATAAATGTTATAAAAAGGAAATCTTTATAAAGCAAAAGAGTTAATCGAGTAAGTGTTATTCGAAAAGAGTTATCGAATATTAGTTATTCAAAGGAGATTATCGAATATCGTTTATTTGAAAAGGAAATTATCGAATATCGTTTATTCGAAAAGGAGATTACCGAATATCGTTTATTCGAGAAGGAGATTATCGAATATCGTTTATTCGGAAAGGAGTTATCGAATATTAGTTAATCGAATGAGTTAAAAGAGTTATCGAATATAGTTTATTCGAAAGGAGTTAATCAAACTTAGTTGATCGAAGTAGAGTTGATCGTTTAGAGTTAAGTTAATCGATTAGAATTAAGTTAATCAGTAGAGTTAACTAGTAAAGCTAATCAGCAGAGTTAACCAGTTAAAGTTAAATCAGTAAAGTTAACCAGTTAGAGTTAATCAGATAGAGATAATCAGTTAGAATTAACCAGTTAGAGTTAAACACCAGTTAGAGTTAACAACCAGTTAGAGTTAACCACCAGTTAGAGTTAATCCAAATGGGTTGCCATTTCGTACGACTGCTAGCGAAATTTGCAGGGCTGTAAATAGCCTAAGGCGGTCGGATGTTTCCTGAGGGAGTCAGGTGTAACCATTGTGATCGCTGCGATCAAGAGTTAAGCGAATTGAGTTAAGTCGAATGTTAGTTATTCGAGAGAAGTTAATCGAATATAGTTTATTCGAACAGAGTTAAAGGAGTAATCGATTTTAGTTAATCTAAAGGAGTTTATCGAGTTTAGTTATTCGAGAGAAGCCAATCGAATTTAGTTATTCGAATAGAGTTCGTTGAATACAAGTTATTCGAAAGGAGTTACTCGATTATGGTTTAATCGAAAAGAGAGTTATCGAATATCGCTTATTCGAAGTAGAGTTATCGAATATCGCTTATTCGAAGTAGAGTTATCGAATGGAGTTATTCGAAAAGAGTAATCGAATATAGTTTATTCGAAGGGGAGTTAATCGAATATAGTTAATCGAAAAGGAGAAAATCGAATATAGTTTATTCAAAAGGAATTATCGAGTAGAGTAAATTGATTAGAGTTAATCGGAAGGGTTAATTAAATAGAATTAATTAAGTAAAGTTAATCAAATAAAGTTAATCGAATAGAGTTAATTGAATAAAGTTAATCAAATAGAGTTAATTGAATAGAGTTAACCAATTAGAGTTAATCAAACAAGAGTTATCGAATAGAGATTATTCGAAAGAGAATTACGTAAGGAAGTTGTTAAAGATTTAAAAGATAAGCTTGACTATTTCGATGTTAAGACGTTGTTCAGTTAAGGTCTGAGAGGTAATTATACCCCAACTTGATTGACTTCCTTCTTTACTAAGAAATGGTAAGGTTAGGCAGTGAAGGAGTTTTGGAAATGTTTTCCAAATGAGAATCAGAAATGTTTTCTGATAATAGAAAATAAGAAATGTTGAATATATGGGAACAGGAGATAAGTAAATTAATGAATGAAAGAGTTAAATGTTAAATAATGATTGATCGATATAATTTCCATCTGGAAATAATATCGTTGTTTGCACACGAGTTTTTCTTTGATAGTTAAATAATAGACTATCAATGTTTTGACCATTTTACGTTGTTAATATGGAGAGACCGGTTGGATTATTATCCAAAGAACCACTCTGTATTGGCATAAGTGTTGCGAATCAAGTATGCTGAATACTGTGAAGACGGAGTTTATGCAAGGGCTGTTGTATAAATCTTAGACAACAGAGCCTAAGATGGATGTAAGGAATAGTGCCTTCGGTTTGTCCAGTCCCAGGACAACTTGTATGGAAGAAGGTCTGACAGAGTATTTCCAGAAAGATCACATACACTGATTTCTCCAACCGTACCAAGAATGGAAGCGGAGAAGGAAACTTCTTTAGCTAACACATAATGTATTGTTGTGAAATTCAAATTTGTGATTCTGATGGATCTGACGATGTGACATTCGAAGTAAAAATGATGTGCTGATAAAGCGTAGACTCAAACCTCAACAACCAGGAAATGACAAAAATCGGGCAGGCAGCATGGCTAAGTTGGTCGCACCGAAGTAGGGTGTATAATCACCTATCTAGAGAATATTCATTTGCTTCTTTAATCTATCAATGTTGCCTCATATATATACGGGAAACGGTTGCTGATACCAACCGTTGGTGATATACATTAGATACACTCAAGCAAAATGAGTGGTCAGTCATGTGTGGCTGAGTTATAAGATGTTCTTGTTGAACTCCAGTTTATCGTTCCTAGAGTACACTGATCGGAAGGTGGTTCCATACCTTGTCATAGTTGGAAATCCATTACCCAATACGTGCTTGCGGTTTTGATTGTATACTATATATGTAGAACGTGAGATGAAAGCGTTTCTGCTAGATGATTATTATACTGTGGTTGATATACATTATTATAATATCAAAAGGTTTTGATATAAAGATACTTTGGATTCTCATAAAGGAAAAACCAGTTCCGTTATACGGCGTGGTCTTATGAGATATCGTTTACTTGTTCAAACTGTTTAAAACTGTTTTACTCATACCAGTCCCATGACTAACCCAGAGTTTATTTTTTTTTTTGTTTTCCCTAAACTCTTGGGTGCCTAAATTTGTACGGGCAGTCAAGTAGTTCAGGATTTTACAGATACACTTGGAGAGCTTGGAGCAGGAGGCTTCAAGATTCTATAACTATTATTATTTCCGCTGTTGTTGTAAGTGTTGTACTCTGAAATGTTATTATATACATATATTGTTTGTATTTCAAAAGTTATGTTATATTTTATTCATTCCGCTGTGAGCTTCGTGGTTACTCTGATGATGATGTTCTTCTTCTTCTATTCTAATAGTTCTATCTTATCTATCCACACCCTCTATCTTCTTTCTATTAGTTTCTTGAATTTCCAGTGCAATTTGGGGTTGGACTTGTGTTATTTGGTCAGCTCAAATTGGACCAGATTTTCGGGTCACTACAAAAAGGGGGAAATCGCGTCGCCCCCTCCCCCCACATCCGCCGCCGCCGCTGCTTCTTCTTCCTCCTCCTCCTCCAGCCGTTCTCCTTCCCTCCAGCCTCCTCCTCCTTCCTTCCCCCTCTCGATTTGAAGCCGCGTCCCTCCCTTATGTCCCCAAAACCGACGCCAGCGCCACCTCCGGCCAATGGGGCCCCACCGCTGATGCTCAGGTGTGCCCACACCCCTCCGACGAACCTTAGTAGCCCTCCTGCCCCTTAAAACGGTGAGTTTTCACTAATTTATATTTATTTAATGATTTAGTTTATAAAAAAGAACAAATATGATTTTCAGTTAATGAATAAAACTGGATCTTTATTTAGATGATTTTAGGACAAAGATTTCATTTTTATTTATATGGTTTATAGGAAAAGATGAGATCTTTAAATTATAAAATGTAAAGATTATATTTTTATTTATGGAAAGTTTATATTTTTATATAGTAGAGAACATAAAAATATTCTTCTAATATGAAGTAGCAAAGGAAAAAATATGATTTTTCTTTGATTGAATCAAAAGTTAAAAATATAATTTATATAAGCATGATGTTAGAAATATAATTTTTATATGAGTATGATAATAAAAATATGATTTTTATTAGATGTGTAGAATAAAAATATGATTTTTATAGTATAAAACTAGTAAAAATTTGATCTTTATATATGTAGCGAAATAAAAATTTGATTTTTATTATATATATGTTGAAATAAAAATGTGATTTTTACAGCAATGAAATAAAAATTCGATCTTTATATATGAAGTAGAAATATAAAAATATAATTTCTATACAGAAAGAAGCGTTGTAAAAATATAGGAAGTAGAAATAAAAATATGATTTTTATTTATTGAAATGAAGCAATAAAAATATAATTTTTATTATGAACAGCGGGAAAAGGACTGCATTGGAATTTCAAACAAATTCAGATGGTTCAGCAGTTCAACAGTAAAGCACGGCGGAGTGGAACCCTCTGTGAGAACTCCTCACTTTAAACTTTTTTTCTAGTTAAAAATATATACTAGGATGCAGACGGTGCTCAGCAGCAGCTGACACCCATCGTCCAAAGACCATGGACGACTTGTATGTTTGTTTCATGTGTTGAGAATATTCATGTGTTGAAAGAAATACAGATTCGTTGTTGAATAAAATATATATTCATGTGTTGAAAATATTCAGGTGTTGAGTAAAATATTTTTAAATAATAAAATTTACATCTTTATCATAATTTTATAAAATATATTAAATAATAAAAATAGTCATGTGTTGACGATGCTCATGTGTTGAGAATACTCATGTGTTGAAAGAAATATAGATTCATGAGTTGAATAGAATAAATATTCATTTGTTGAATAGAATAACGAAATAATTGAAATATATAAAGCCGTATTGATTAGAGATGCGCCATTTTGACAAGAACGGTATCTATATCGATTATATTCGTTTTTATAATGAATATAGAAAATGAAGTGATTTCAAAATATAACGTTTTGAAAATATTATCATTTGTATATCGATGAAGTGGAATATTCAATTTTGATTCGAAATTGAATATGAAATTGAAATCGTTTCAAAAACGAATTTAAAATGATTTATGAAATACGTTTTAAAAGGAAATCGATGAAATTTATATAATATATATATATATATATATTATATAATGGCCTGAATAGAACGCGTCGCGCTTCGGTAGTTTGCGAATTTCGACAATTGACTTTGAAAGGACATTGGGGGAGATCCGACTGTCGGATTCTCCATAAACCGGAACCATTAGGTTCGCATTGAAAAGAGTTTTCCAATGAATATTAGAAATTTGAAATATAACGGTTGGATTTGGAATTATGTCCAAATCAAATTTGGAAAAGGTCGTTGTAAGTGCAGTTCGGTGGCCGTTATTGAAAATCGACTGTACGGGCCTTGATAAGATTATTAAAAATAGTAATAATTTGTGTAAAATCATAAAAAATGATTTGTGAAGAATTGGGATGAAAAACTCCATATTTGAAAAGATAAAAATAGATTTTTATCGAAATGAACTAGTTTTGAACTAGAATTAAAATCAATTTATTTTTGAAATAAATAAATTGAATTTGAAAGGGGTTTTAAAAATAACCAGAAATTCCATTATATAGAGCGGAAATGGATTTGAATCGAAATTGACTTTGGAATATTACGATGTTGGATTTCGTGATTATACAGATATTGTTATGGGAATTTGAAAGATATATTTATATCGTTATTTCCAATACGATATTTGTTGGTCATAGAATTTGATATTGAATTTAAGCCGATATATTTTCTATTCAGAGCCTTGTATTTAATATCAAATGTCATTTGGGTTTGTCGTGAATGGTATCTTCATTAACACTGTTCTTAAACCCAGTTGAGAAAAAGAATTAATCTTTCAATTTAGATTTAATAAAGTGTACCAATTAAATAATATTAATTGGTATTGAATTTAAATTGGTTTTTGGGTTTATCGTGAGCGGTGTTTTGAATAACACCTGTTCTTTAACCCGATTAACAATGGGATGTGATTTTGGGTTTATCATGAACCGTGTTTTAGATGACGTTGGTTCTTTAACCCAGTTAAAGACAGGATATTGATTTGTGGAAGTATTAAAACTAAGTGGAATTTTAATGAATCCTTAATTAGATTGAAATGGTCGAGAATGGAGTATCACTAGTTTTGCTCCAAGCGATAGTTAAATCTTTAATTAGATTTGAACGTGAAATGGTAATTAATTTTACCGATAACACAATGGTGTTAGATATGGAGTATTACCAGTTTTGGTCCATGGGATGAATAGGTTGGTATTGGGAAATAAAATAAATAGTTACTTCGTTGTGGTTTATCCTGACTAGTTTGGAAAACCTTAACATGGTTTGAAATGATATCCAACGGAAGATTAAAGAATAAATTTAGAAGAATTTATTTTGATAAAATTAATGGGAACCTTTCCCTAAGAGTGTGAAAATTTGAATAAAAGAAAATACTGAATTGGAATGAGGCGTATGTTGGGTTTGTGTAACATTTGTTTATTATATACGCGGGTTATTCAGAAAGGTCGGGTTTATACCCATTCTGAATAACCGATTCGACGATATGTTGAAGATGAAGACGGTGGTTGAAGACTGGAAGTCTCCACATCGTTTGGATGATTATTGATGATCTTGATTGAGTTGTACACTCAAGAGGAGGGAATCAGTTGGTGATCGTTCAGACGTAGTTGGAGATCGATGGATATGCGAGGAAAGTGCCTCCGGTTTCGTTCAGACCCAGAAAGAACTTGTAAATGGACTGCTCGTCTGACATTGGATTTTATTCTGTGTTGATTGATCCCTATTAAATATACATCTGTTTGGCGGCGAAGAATTTATTCTCTTGCTTAACGCCCTTCCCTGAGACGTACGAGCTCAGAGGTTGTATATCGATTGACATCAGTCGCATGGAGTGAATTTCCTGTATGGCATGCCTAAGTGGAAAATGATCAAGGCTTCGGTTGAAAAGCAAAGTCTTGTGGTTGATAATCAAAGAACGGCCTGTGTGGCACAGCTTTGTGTATAGCGTCAATTCGCGAGCCTCACACCTCGGTATGAGTCAAAAACGGGATAGTGACTGCAGGGAAAGCACGACGTTTCTTTCTAGCTATTGATGGTGTTAGTGCTTAAACTGGCTGACATTTATATACTTTTCACCTGTGTGGTTGTTTGAATGCGAGGCGCCTCGTATATAGGTCTGTTAGGACCGGAAAACGTGTGTTTAGGAATAACTAATCCCCAAAAGTAAGAGAGGACCGGCCGTGAAGATCCAAGGATCGCTGTGTGTGGTCCTGAGACATTTGCTAGAGTGTCTCGAACGGAGAGGAGCTTGCCCCTTGCCTCGACTCATGATGGAATCCAATTTCCAATATGTGATATTTCAGTTTTATTTGTAGAGCCTAGTATGGCGACATAGTAGACGGTAGCCATGCCGTCTATGATTGATACTTATGATTGGAATTGTTTCGACACTATACACTTATTGTAATATCAAAATAATCTGTTTTTAAACATATCAAGCATTCTTTGGCTAATATAAGGTAAAACCCTATCCTCCGGCTTGTGTTGCATCGTGTGCTGGGACCTAGGTCTTATAATAGCTTCATTTTTCTTTATTTAGCATTGCGTTGTTTGTTTTATGCAATGATATTCTTGGGAGGAAACCCGTTCCATGTTATACGACGTAGTCCCTTGATTTACTTAACTTTAAAAATAAAGATTAATAACTGTTTTAGTTCTCACACCAGTCACATGACTGACCTGGAGTTTATTGTTTTAACCTAAACTCTGGGTGCCCCTATTTTCCATACGGGCAGCTAGTAGTTTTGGTTTTGCAGATTTATATTCACAGGATCCTGGTTTACAGCTGGAACGATACTCGGAAAGCTCTGTATCTGTGTATTTCTTTCAGTTATGTTTTGTATTATTTTTCTGCTACTATGTAATTTATTGTAATCTCCGATATTTTTCAAATGTGTAATATTTATTCATACTCTGTATTTTCTTGTATTCTGATGGAATTATTGTAATAAACAATGAAATGTTCTTTTGTTTGGGTTCCAATTCGTCATGTTCTCAAAACGATCAGGGGTTTCGAACGGTCTTGGTCAGTTTAACGATCGATTTAGATCGAGCGAAATTCCTTACCGTTACAAATATAATCGGTTTAGTATGATTTATGATATTTTTGATATGAAATTTTATTCTATTTGAATATAAATTGGTTCGAATCAGAATATGATATTTTGATATAAAAGCGAACCTTTGTGAAAAATAAAAGAACCAACCAATGTGAAAGACGTAAGCGTTGGTTGTTAAAGAGACCGGGGTCGACAAATGGCATTCTCTCTGTCAGTGTCGATACCACTTTGACAACTGTGAGAGTTATGACGTATCCAGAATGAGTATGGTGACTTGGAGGCGATTATTGAATCGAAGAAGATGAACAATGACGAAATAGCCCTGACCTTCAGGTCAGAATTGAAATGACTAAAATAGGAGCTATACCGTGACTAATTGAGGTAGCACCATTGATCGGACACACTTCTTCGATACTATTTCTATGACTATGATGATGATGATGATTTGGGGCCATTTACGATTTTGGGATGTGATCCGAGGCGGGCGGTAGTTGATCGTCGCTTTCCTATGAACTAGAAAAGCGGGAATTTTAAATTAAATTACTGCAAGCGCACAGGTGTGTAGCATACAGGTCGAACACAGGGAGGTAAATTAAAATCAAATTATTGATCTAATCTCTTGGGCGAGTTAGACAAAACTTTGGAGGTTGATTTTAAAAACAAAACGAAATTGAAACTGCGACCCGATTCAGAACAAATCTAACTGAACCGACGATCAAATCACAATTATCAATTGAAAATTAAAATACAAAACAGAAATAAAATGCAGAAATTAAAATTGCAGGAAAAGAAGAACAACAAAAATATAGTCAGGATTGTCATTGAAACTAATCAAATGACTAATCGCTAATAAAAAAAATGTAAAATACAATTGGTGCTCTACCGAATCTAATCGTGTAGATAGCACTAATCGCTAAGAAAATAGAAAAATGCTAGAAAATAAAAAGAAGAAGAACTTTATTAATGGAGAAAATAGAATACAGAATAGGATGGATATCTCCGTTACAATGGTATACATGTGCTTATATAGGTGAACTAAAAAACCTAATCCTCTAATGGGCCATGACTCAACCTCTTGAAAATAATATATTCACAAATAAAAGAGATAAGATAAACTTGAAATATTCCATGCAGCTTTCCTCTTTTGATTGGTCATGTGGCAAATTGATTGGCATTTTCTAAGAGATTTGATGTTGATTGGTAAATTGATTGGCATCATGATTGGCATCTATCTAATTAAATCTTCATCTTTATGGAGAGTAAAAATGAAAGATTCCCTTTGATTTAGCCATGAAGAATACTTCCAATTCTTGAAATATTTATTGGTGTATATCATATATTCATACATATGAATATATATATACACCATAAATCACTAATCCATAAATTCTTCAAAGCAAGGGAGGCAGTGTGAACGCGTTCCATTCTTCAGCAAAAAGAGAGTTTGATGGGAATCGAACCCAGGTCTTTCTGTACAGATTTCCATGCCTTAACCAATGTGCTACGGCTTCCTTTGTGATTGAAAACTTGTTGAGATGGGAAAGTAGCTTTTCTTATCAGTGGTCTTTTATTTAATGAAGGAGACAATTAATCAATGACCTGTAAAAACACACAAAATACCCAAAGTAGCATTTACTTATATACAATAAAGATAAGATATAAGCATAAAAATAAACACATTTCTGTGCTAATCAAATACCCCCACACTTATCTTTTACTCGTCCTCGAGTAAAACAAGAAATGAAAAACTTAACTAGATAGGTCACACATTAGTAGGAAACATGATTGCATTAAGCGTATGCAACAAGCCGTTAAACCTCTAGGTGTCCCTAGTAGGACGAGTAGTGTCTCGTGAGGCTTTTCAGCGGATACTACCCACAAAATCCAAATGCAGTATGCTATGATTCTAATGAAACTACATGAATGCAAATAAAAACGAAAAATGAAAACACGACTTATTTCAGGAAAGTGGTACAACAAATTAAGTTAACAATTTCTAATCAGTTGATTTTATTTTAGATACCTCAACTTGTCACAAATTTTCAATATAATTCAAGTTTTCAAATGTTAAATTCCAGTTTGGCCAGTTGGTTCGGTCGATAACGTAGTGCAGCCATGAAATAGATTATTAGTTTGCTTGTCACAGTTTGTGAAGTGGTATTCTAATTTCCTTGTGTATGGCTAATCAAATCAATAAGGTCAAGAATTGTTTGGGCATCATCGCTTATTCTCTATCTCTATAAAAGTTAAAATTTACGATTAAGTACATACACCTAACTCAGAAGACCAAGGTTTACCACCCATGCACTGCCTCGCGGACTAACGGAGAGTGGGTAAAGAGCTTGGCAGATTGTGCAGGCCGACTTTGACTTTGTCAACAACGTGTCGGTAATCCTTAGGTGTCCAATCTCATAAAATGAGAACAAGATATTCCAACGCTGACTTTGTCAACAACATGTCGGATAGAGCTTGGCGGGTTTGCACACCAACGCTTGATATACAAGCAATGTTGGATATCCTTGGATTACTATTATTATTATTGAAATTATAAGCACAAAAGAAAGTTACGCGAATTCAACTAAACATAACATAGTTTTAAAGATTCGAAAAGCTAATATAAGTATTTTAAGTCCTCCACTTATTTAAACAAAGACTACAATATAGAATAAACTTCATGGCCATCACCTAACAATCTCCCTATGTACCGGTTACACTATTATCCCTCAAAATTCAACTTTTCATTATATTTCATATTCGATCTTAGCTGAGAGAAAAAAATACTATCAACTGATTAATAATCATTAACTTATTTTGTTGTATCAAACTAAAATGAGTCATATTTACCCAAAAAAATTAAAAAATTATGGTATGTTACTACGATCTAAAATGCATGATAGTCCTATATGAAAAGAAAAAAAAATAAAAGAAAAATAAAAGGATGTAATGCAGACCCCCCCCCCCCACTAGAACTAAACAGTGTCCACACTGTGAACGTTTCCTAAATTTGAAAGATAGAACCCAAAGATGGATTAAATGTGAATTGTTTTGTAAAAAAAATGCAATTTAACTATATGTGAGAATGGATCATATGTACAATGATATATGTGTTTGCGATGCAAAGAACGCCACCAACTTTTCCCCCCACACTTGGTTCTAGCCCCATGAATCCCATTCCCACTGTGTCTAGGCATGTTTTCTAACAAGCAAGTGTTTTTGAAAACCATCTCATTTTATACCTCTATTTATAGTCCAGTAAATGAATGTTCAGGGTCGTCCTAACATGAAGATTTTCAACAAAGCTAACATTCAAAAGTAGTTCATGTGTTCAACAAATTTATCAGTGTAATTGTCCAAAAATTTTTGATCGTATATAAACTCAATTTCAATCGTGAAATTTAAATTCTGAGTGTTGTTCAAGACTATGTGATCACATTTCTCAATTTCATTCATTGACAACGTATTTTTGACACTGACAACTTCAAATTCGTTGGAAGTTTTCTCAAAGTTAAAATTTTCGAACTCGTGATTTGAATCTACTTCTTCCTCATTTGGAAACTCATCCTCGTACAACCCAAAAAATTCATGTTCATTAAAATCTTGCTCCAAATTTAAATTGAAAAATTCAACATTTTTATTCTGTTCAATTTCTAGACTTTCAAGTTTTTCACAACCTGAAAGAGGAAGATCAAAATCTGAGCTTAAATATTTTTCCTAGTAAAGAGTTGAAGTCTAAATCATTTGCCGAATTGTGAACAACTTCATTTAGATCGTCATTTTCAATTTCCAAAGTTGTAATCTGAAAATTTTCAATATCAGTAAAGAATGGATTATTTCCTGATTCATCGCATTAAATTTGATTTTGTTGCTCGAGTTGTTCTTTAAAACACGTCATTAAACAAAGAAGTTCATCAAGCTGTCTATCTTTTTCATTTAGACTTTCTTCCCTCTCATCAAAATGACATTCTTCATAATCGTTGATTTGAGAGCTCTCATTCTGGATTGCTTGATTCTCAAAATTATAGTCCACATCAATTTCACAATCAAAATTATTTCCAATGTGGTGGTTGTTTAAATTTTCAGAAAACTAACAATGATATTGGAAATCATTTTGATCATTAAAATTTTGTTCATAACCAAAACTGTTAAAATTTGAGAGAGAATAGCAATTTTGGTTATTTTCAAGAGGTTGATATGGGCTATAATTTAGAAAACTATGGTTTCCAACCCCATAATGATGTGGATCAAAGCCATATTGAGATTCAAAGTTATTTTCATGTGGATGTGGCCCATAATCGAAATTATTGAAATTTGAATTGAAATCGTAATTTCGATCATATCCATGATTTTGAAAATGTTGGTCATTTGGATAATTTTGAAAATTGTTGGCGTTAGGCTCACGAAATTTTGGAAAATCTTGCCTTATGAGTTGTAATTCATACTCATATTGTTCAAGAGGACGTCTACTCCGATTATTATCTCACAATTCTCTCAAGGATTTTTTTGAATTAGACATTTGAATGAAATCAAGGGAAGATAGAAATTATTCTCAGTTCAAAATAGTATAAAATACTAAGTTGTGCTCTATTCATTTATAATTAGACTTTTGAATGAAATCAAGGCAAGATAGAAATTATTCTCAGTTCAAAATAGTATAAAATACTAAGTTGTGCTCTATTAATTAAATGACTCAATTAGAAGGGGGAAGAGGGTCTTATGGCCGTTCACGTATAGTATAAATACTAAGGGATACGACCAATATTTCATGGGTAGTATGCAACCTCTTTTGCTAATAGTTCAATAAATTGAACTACTATATATCCGCGATCCAATTATACAAGACAGTCAACTTCACAAAACACAACTTTTCAATTATATTATTTCAAACAAAAAAAATCAAGTTTTATAATTGAAAACCGACGAGAGTGATGACTTCAGATATGCAAATTCATTCCTCACAAACAGATTCAGAAATATCAGTCACAGAACAATCACAGAATAACAACAGAAAATTAAAATATTGTACAAGCAAGCCGCTGCCCCTGCAGAAGATTTTTACAAGCAATTTCTATATTTTTCAAAGCAGCAGAGCACCTGTAGAGTTAAAAGAAATTTTACAACGGGGTATGGCTGTCTGTCCAGAGCAGTTGAGTAGCTGTATCGATTGAAATCCCAGTATTTTCAATTATTTGACTTCTGACTTCCTTGTTGCTTGTTCACTTGAATATGTTCTTTAGCTTGAGCCTTTGATCTTTTTGATTTCTACTTTTTTTTGAGAAGAAAATAAAACCAACAAAAGGAAAAAAAACTAAATTGGGAAAGATAAAAATTAAATTAACAAACCAACTGGACCGTAAAAAAAATAAAAAAAAATAGCACATGGCCAAACAAATCACAGTCGCAACTCAGAGAAATAGGGTTTAGAGTCCATTCAGCGTAAATACAATACACGGCCTATGTTTCACAACGAACAGAACACAGAATCGAGGCCTCCAAATAAAATCAAAACACCGCCTATGTTTCAGAAAACAGAACCCGAGTCTTTTTTTTTTTTAAATTGCTGCAGATCCGAACTGTGCTAGATTCAGGATTTGGATTTATGGGTTTCAAGCGATGTTACGATTCGGGTTTGGGTTGCTATTGAATCAGTGTGAGGTTGAATGAGGAGTTCGGGTTTTTTGTGGTTCACGCAGCGATGATGGATGTTGATGAACGGTGAAGCAGTTAAAGGTGGGTGGTTGATGATGCTGATGGTTGGAGCGGATTGACTTCGAGCAACTGGAGTGATGGAGGCGCAAGTGGTTTTTATGAAGGTGCGGTGTCTTTGTGGTGATGTAACGGTAAGGGTTTGGGTGAACGTGGATATTGAGGTACTAGGAGTATTGATTTGGGATTTGACTGGTGTGGTATGGTGAGGAGATGCTGTTATGGTCAGTGCGTGGGTGATGAAGAGGGTTTTGGTATACGGTTTTGTGATGGGGTTTGTGAATGTGAACTGGGGTGAAAGGGAGGTTTTGAATTTGCAGTGGGGACTTAGGGGGATTGGATTTTACCAGGAGATGATTGGTTATGAGGGGTTTGAAGATGCGTGAAACAGAGAAGAGAGAAGTATGGGGAGTTGATCGTGTGGTTGATCGATGGCATAGAGGAAGGAAGTTTTTTTTATACTGAGAAAGAAATCGGGGAAAGAGGAATTGTTTTTTTTTCTTTTTTTTTATTGTAAAATAAGAGAGAGAAAAAATGAAATATTAGAAAAAGGGAAAGAAATGAAAAGGAAATAAAACAAAGGGAATTTGGTAAGTTCTATTTTCCTTGTTTTAGGGATTGCAATAATCAATATTTAATACCAAATCCACTAACGAGATCTTATATATATATATATATATATATATATATATATATATATATATATATAGGCAGAGAAGGGAGAAAAGAAAGTAGCTAAAAGAAGAAAGAAATTTGTACTTTTTTTTTGAAAAATTTGTAAAAGGTAAACAGCTGTAGAAAGGGAAGAAATTAAGGAAGAGGAAAGATAGAAAGATATTTGAGTAAAATTGGCAATTTATTTTTCTCACTGGCTTAATGGATGATAACACCAATATAATCGGTATACCAAAATCATTAGTCAAGAATATTTTTATTTATTTATATACAAAAGAAAAACAAAAATAAAAATAATAACTAACACGAATCGGAAATTAAATAAATAATAAAATTTAAATATTGCCTCCCCGGCAACGGCGCCAAAAACTTGATCATCGCTTTCCTATGAACTAGAAAAGCGCGAATTTTAAATTAAATAACTGCAGGCGCACAGGTGTGTAGCATACAGGTCGAACACAGGGAGGTAAATTAAAATCAAATTATTTATCTAATCTCTTGGGCGAGTTAGACAAAACTTTGGAGGTTGATTTTAAAAACAAAACGAAATTGAAACTGCGACCCGATTCAGAACAAATCTAATTGAGCCGACGATCAAATCACAATTATCAATTGAAAATTAAAATGCAAAACAGAAATAAAATGCCGAAATTAAAATTGAAGGAAAAGAAGAACAACAAAAATAAAGTCAGGATTGTCGTTGAAACTAATCAAACGACTAATCGCTAATAAAGAAATGTAAAATACAATTGGTGCTCTAACGAATCTAATCGTGTAGATAACACTAATCGCTAAGAAAATAGAAAAATGCTAGAAAATAAAAAGTAGAAGAACTTTATTAATGGAGAAAATAGAATACAGAATAGGATGGATATCTCCGTTACAATGGGTATACATATGCTTATATAGGTGAACTGAAAAACCCTAATCCTCTAATGGGCCATGACTCAAACTCTTGAAAATAATATATTCACAAATAAAAGAGATAAGATAAACTTGAAATATTCCATGCAACTTTTCTCTTTTGATTGGTCATGTGGCAAATTGATTGGCATTTTCCAAGAGATTTGAAGTTGATTGGTAAATTGATTGGCATCATGATTGCCATCTATCTAATTAAATCTTCATCTTTGTGGAGAGTAAAAATGAAAGATTCCCTTTGATTTATCTATGAAGAATACTTCCAATTCTTGAAATATTTATTAGTGTATATCATATATTCATACATATGAATATATAAATATATATACACACCACAAATCACTAATCCATAAATTCTTCAAAGCAAGGGAGGCAATTGACACGACCCGAACTTCCCCGTTAAGGAAAACGCGGATAGCGTTGAGTACAAGACAAAACAGAACACATACAGAAGAACATTTCATTGTATATAACAACAATGCATCAGAATACACGAATATACAGAGTATAAATGAATATTACACAGAAATATCAGAGATTTAAATTACTTTTAAATACATAGCAGCGGAAAATAATACAATACACAGCTAGAAGAAGATATACGGATACAAAGCTTTTCCGGATATCGTTCCAGCTGTAAACCAGGATCCTGTGAATATAAATCTGCAAAACCAAAACTACTAGCTGCCTGTGTCAAAATAGGGGCACCCAGAGTTTAGGTTAAAACAATAAACTCCAGGTCAGTCATGTGACTGGTGTGAGAACTAAAACAGTTAATCTTTATTCTTAAAGTTAGGTAAATCAAGGGACCACGCCGTATAACACGGAACGGGTTTCCTCCCAAGAATACCAGTGCATAAAACAAACAGCGCAATGCTAAATAAAGAAAAATGAAGCTGTTATAAGACCCAGGTCCTATCACACAATGCAACGCAAGCCGGGGGATAGGGTTTTTACCTTATAACAGCCAAAGAATGCTTGATACGTTTAAAACAAATCGTTTGATACTATTATAAGTGCATAGTGTATAAAACAACTTCGAATCATAAGTATCAATCATAGGCGACATGAGCGTCCCATGCCACTATGTCGCCATAAATAGGTTTACAAATAAAACCGCAAATGGCACGTATTTGGAAATTGGATTTCCGTCTATGAACCGAGGCAAAAGATAGTCCTCAACCGATTCGTGACTCTCTAGCCCGAGCCACAGGTCAGAGCTCGAGTGACCTTGGAGCGACAGGGCCGGTCCACCGATGTGGATTAAACTTAAACCCTGAACACTACGTTTCCCCACCCTATGGGGTGTAAGTCTGGTCCGTCTGCCGACCAGAATGCATCGGCCGAAACCGATATAACCGAGGCGCCTCGCAATAGCAACAACCACATAAGTCAAACTCGTCAGGGCGTGTAAAACCACTGACGCCACTTCTAACTAGAAAGAAACGCATGCCCTCCCTGAGGTCCGTCTCCCGTTTTTGGTTCATACCGGGTGTGAAACTCGCGAAGCAAACGTTACACAAAGCTACGCCACAAAGGCCGTGCTTTGATCATCACCACAAGACTTTGCTTTTCAACAGAAGTCTCGATCTATTGCCACTTAGGCATGCCACACAGGCAATTCACTCTATGTGTTTGATATCCATCAGTATATAACCCCTGAGCTCGTATGTCTCAGAGAAGGGCGTTAAGCAAGAGAATAAATTCTCCGCCGTCAAACAGATATATATTTAATAGAAATCAATCACACAGACTAAAATCCAATGTCAGACACACAGTCCATTCACAAGTCCGTTCTGGGTCTGAACGAAACCGAAGGCACCTAGTACCCCGCATATCCATCGATCTCCAAGTACGTCTGGACGATCACCAACTGTTTCCATCTTCTTGGGTGTACAGCCCAATCAAGATCATCAGTAATCACCCAAACGACGTGAAGACTTCTGGTCTTCGACCACCGTCTTCATCTTCGACACCACGTCGAATCAGTTATTCAGAATGGGATAAACCCGGTCTTTCTGAATAACTCGCGTATATATTATAAAAGTGTTACACAAACACAACATACGCCTCATTCCAATTCAGAATATTCTTTTATTCAAATATTCCTATAATTTGGGAAAAGTTCCCATTAATTTTATCCAAGATAAATTCTTTAAATTTATTCTTTAATCTCCTTTGAATATCAATTCCAACTAGTCGGGATTTTCGAACCACACCGAAGTAATCATTTATTTTATTTTTCCCAATCCCAACCTATTCATCCCATGAAGTAAAACTGGTAATACTTCATATCTAACACCACAGTGTTATCGGTAAATTCAATTACCATTTCACGTTCAAATCTAATTAAAGATTTAACCATCGCCTGGAGCAAAACTGGTGATACTCCATTCTCGACCTTTTCAATCTATTTAAAGATTCATTAAAACTCCACTTAGTTTTAATCTTTAACTGGGTTAAAGAATCAGTGTCATTTAAAACACGGTTCACGATAAACCCAAAATCACATTCCATTAATTATCGGGTTAAAGAACAAGTGTTATTTAAAACACTGTTCACGATAAACCCAAAAATCAAAACCAATTCAATTCCAATTAAATATCGTTTAATTGGTACACTTCATTAAATCTAAATAAAAAGATTTAATCTTTTCACAACTAGGTTCAAGAACAGTGTTAGTGAAGACACCATTCGCGACAAACCCAAATCACATTTGATATTCAATACAAGGCTCTGAATAGAAAATATATCGGCTTATATTCAATATCAAATTCTACGACTAACAAATGTCGTATTGGAAATAACGATATAAATATATATCTTTCAAATTTCCATAACAACATCTGTATAATCACGAATTCCAACATCGAAATATTCCGAAGACAATTTCGATTCAAATCCACTCCAATGCAATCATTGGAAATTTTGGTTATTTTCAAAACCCTTTTCAAATTCAATTTATTTATTTAAAAATAAATAGAATTATAATTCTAGTTCAAAACTAGTTCATTTCGATAAAAATCTATTTTTATCTTTTCAAATATGGAGTTTTTCATCCCAAATCTTCACAAATCATTTCTTATGATTTTACACAAATTATTACTATTTTTGATAATTTTATCAAGGCCCGTACAGTCGATTTCCATCAATGGCCATCGAACTGCACTTATAGCGACCTTTTTCAAATTTGATTTGGACATAATTCCAAATCCAACCGTTAGATTTCTAATTTCTAATATTCGTTAGAAAGCTCTTTTCGATACGAACCCAACGGTTCGGTTTTAGGAGAATCCGACGGTCGGATCTCCCGTAATGTCCGTTTGAAATAAATGGTCGAAATTCGCGAACTGCCGCGGCGCGGCGCGTTCTATTCAGGCCATTATATTATATATATAATATATATAATATATACTTCGTCGATTTCTATTTAAAACGAATTATATAAATAGTTTTAAAATTCGTTTCAAAAGCAATTTCAACTTCCTTTTCAATTCAAATCAAAATTGAATTCTTCTCTATAAATTCGTTTCTATTCAATTCAAATTTCAATTCAATTTGAATTCATTTCAATTTGCTTTCAATTCAATTTGAATTCGTTTTCAATTCATCTCGAAATCGTTTTCAATTCAATTCATTTCGAAATCGTTTTCAATTCATTTCATTTCGACATCGTTTTCAATTCAATTCATTTCGAAATCGTTTTCAATTCATTTCATTTCGAAATCGTTTTCAATTCATTTCATTTCGAAATCGTTTTCAATTCATTTCATTTCGAAATCGTTTTCAATTCAATTCATTTTGAAATCACTTTCAATTCAATTCATTTCGAAATCACTTTCAATTCAATTCATTTCGAAATCACTTTCAATATTCATTTTAAAATGAATAAAATCGATATAAATATCGTTCACGTCAAAATGGCGTCAACCTAATCAACACGGCTTCATATATTGATATTTTCAAATATTCCATTTCGAATATTTCTATTTCAAATATTTCTATTTTAAAACTGGAATGAGGCCCAATTAATTACCATATAAAGTTATTATATGGATTTTCATACAACACGTGTATAGTAGCATTGAAAAATAATCAACCATCAACCAAAGTGCACTACACTGTATAAGCATCAAATATAGATATCTAACGCTTATAACAGCCTGTCAATCAATCGATCGACATATTTAATCAATCAGGATGAGTGAACTTCAAATTTCATCCCAACACCCGTGTGGGGTTTCAAACAATCAAACACAGATTTTATTTGTGCAGTTGGGCGATGTGTGAAATTTATCGACCCAATCAATATCAGTCAAATCAGTGTATATACAAACAAATCGGCCGATTTGTTTATAACTATTCATTTATTCACATTCACGTTAAAAATTATATTTTTAACGATAAAATTTTTTATTTCAACCTATGAATTTCTATTCAATTCATTTACACAATAAAATGATATTTTTATTTTCTAACATATTTTAGAAAATTTCGGCGGCATAACGGCACGATACTAGAAACGGGACAAGGCCTAGCCTTATCCCCAGTCTAGTGAAGGCCCACGCCATTCACATTTCAATCAAATTCACCAAACAATCAAATTCAAATCAAATCATCAAACTAATTTATACAACCAAACAAACAAGTCCATGGTCTGTGGACGATTGTGTCGGGTGCTACTAAGCACCGTCTGCATCCTAGTATATATATATATCTAGAAAAATAAATTGAAAGGTGAGAAATTCTCACATATAGCTATCCTAGCTCCACGGCACTTCTATTGTAGAGATCTTCGTCGTTCCCGCCTTTTGTCACCTTCGTTGTCCGCTTTCACTACATATGTAAAAATCGAAATTTTACTTCGCTATTCAATATATAAAAATCGAATTTTTATTTTGCTATTCTATATATAAAAATCGAATTTTTACATTATTAAAAATCGTAACTTTTCCTTATTAAAATCATATTTTTAATATGCCACTAGTATAAAAATTATATTTTTTACTTTTCTATATTATAAAAATTATATTTTTAACCTTTTTATAATATAAAATTTATATTTTTATTATCCCTATGATATAAAAATCATATTTTTACACTCCACGTTTTTATATATATATAAAGATCTAATCTTTAACTTCAAAAATATAATCCTTTCTATTTCAAAAGCATAATCTTTTTCTATATCAAAAATTTAATCTTTCCTATACGATAAAAATCCAATCTTTATACACGGTAAAAATCGTTCCTCTTTATAAATAAAAATCGTATTTTCCTCTAATTAAAAATCACATTTTTAATTTTCCTACCCCATAAAAATCAGTTCTTATATCACCTAAAAATCAGTTTATAAATCAATTAAAATAAATCAGTATTTAAATCATTTTCAAATCAGTATTTTCTAATTAAAATAAAATAAAATCGGTATATATAAAAAATATAAAACACTTACTGTATGCGAAGAAGGGGGGGAAGCGGTCGTCAGGGTCGGCGCTGGCTTCGTGGTGGGCGGCCTTCAGTTCGTCGACGGTGGGAGGCTAATCGGGTGTCGTGCTTGATTCGGGGGGGGGGGGGGGGTGCGAAGGCGACTGGGTTCGGTTTTGTGGGGGAGGAAATCGAACGAGGGCTGGGGGTAGCGATCGGAGAAGATGGCGGTGGGGGCCATCAGCGGCGGCACGGCGATTTTCTGGGGGGGGCGACGAGGTCGCGATCCCCCCCTTCTGATTTTTTTTTTCTCTGGCTCTTATTCGATCTGAAATAAGGAAAAAGGGGGGGGGCAATTTATAAAAGGGAAGAGAGAGGGAAGATATAATATATTTTATTTTATTATTATTTTAATTGCAAAAATGTTGACTTTTACATATGACCTCGAAACGAGGCCCACCGCCTGTCTTCCATAGCGTTTTACCCCCATTCCGAACACAATGGGATATGTATCGTAAGCTGATTCGGTCACTTTGATCAGTTTCCGTTGAATTTACTTTTAAATCACTATATTGAATTTTAAACGTAAATTTCAAATTACCGGGGCCGCATACGAACTTTAAAAATTCAGAAAAATATTTTCTAGCTTCGTATTGACGATACGGTCCTAACAAAACTAGTTTCGTTGAATTCTGAGACCGTTGGAAAAATGGCCATTTTCCAGTCGATTAAAATCAACTGAAACTGGTCAAATGCGTTTTCCTTCGCCGCGCTCACATATTGATTCGAAAAATTATGAAATTTGGAATCTAGCAATAACTTTACATCACGGACCCAACAAAAGTGGTTTCGTCGAAATCCGAGGTCGTTTGCAAAATTGCTATTTTTAAGGGCCTTATATATATAAAAATATATATATATTCCACAGCGACTATTTCTAATTTTAAACTGGACATATCTTATCATTTCTAAGATGAAATCTCAGTTTGTTAACTTCGTTACAAAGATATAGTTATATAGATTCCATTATTTTTGGTTTCACTAAAATCCGGATTGTTTTGCACCCGGTACATTCAATTGAAGTTTGAAATCGAATTATCGAACTACCGCGCCATTTTCAATTCTATTTATAATTATATATAAATATTTATATTCTAACGACGACGTATATAATATATACGTCGAATTCAATTCAAAATAAATTTCTCGTCGATTTTATTTAAAATGATCTATTTTAAATAATCAAAATTCGCTATAATTGCCAAAATAAAAATTTTAAACTGGCCCAGATTTTACGGGTTGTTACAGTAGTGTGAACGCGTTCCATTCTTCAGCAAAAAGAGAGTTTGATGGGAATCGAATGCAGGTATTTCTATACAGATTTCCATGCCTTAACCAATGTGCTACGGCTTCCTTTGTGATTGAAAACTTGTTGAGATGGGAAAGTAGCTTTTCTTATCAGTGGTCTTTTATTTAATGAAGGAGACAATTTATCAATGACCTGTAAAAGCACACAAAATACCCAAAGTAGCATTTTTATATACAATAAAGATAAGATATAAGCATAAAAATAAACACATTTCTGTGCTAATCAGTAGTGGCTGCTATGCGTTACCACCGGTCCAGGAGTGCAATTGGTAGAATCTTACCCTGGGCATTGCCTTGAGTGCCTTGTCATATTTATCCATATCGAGCCTATACGATTTTGATTTGTATCGTATGGAGTGTCCTCTGATGCCATCAATTACGGTGGGTTTACGGTACTATATAGACTACGGTATTATAAACGGTGTGTGGGTAAAAATGTAATCCCGCTTACGCTTTTTTAAGTATTTATACATTACTGGATAGACACTATCATAATAGTGTATTATACTATGTATGTATTAATTTAACGGATCTTTGAGAGATGGAAATCCTGTAACATCTCTTGAGTTACTGCACCCATGACACTGATGTTATTTCATATTTAATTTGACTAATATGAGAATGATTTAGTGCCGATCTGAGTGTTTGTTGTGTTTTTTTATGCAATACACTCGGGTCAGTAGACGTTTGCAGTTAGCGAAGATGACTGTGCCTTGGAGATCGATGACGAAGATTGGTATATATCTACCATATATATGTATTTCCGCTGCATTTTATTTCCGCTGCCATGTGGTGAAACATATATATATATAACTCTGAAAGTAAATGTATATATATTTCAACTGTTTTTAAACTGCTATTTGTGTATTATATGTTGTCCTTCCGCTGTGAGATTCTGTTATTGTTTTCTCTTCTTTCTTCTTTTCCCAATAACTGCTTGTATTTATGATTTGTTCGAGTCGACATGTGTGGTTTATTGTCGATTTAAACGGTCAAAAATTTGGGTCGTTACACCAAATCTAATAAACACCACGTGATGATTTTGTTTAACTTTTTCTAATAAACACAATTGATAATTTTGAATCAACAAATCTAATAAACACCACATGATGATTTTGTTTAACTTTTCTAATTAACACAATTGTTAATTTTGGATCAACTAATCTAATAAACAAAATGATAATTTTGTTTAATCCAATTCCCTATTTAGCACAAATGTTAATCTTTTACAGATCTACAGAACACACCAAACACAGATCAAATCATGTACGACAATCAGTAGGATATTATAGCGTAATACTTCAATTATGATTAAAAAAAAATTAATTATATAATAAAAAGAATATAATTTATCACATCACATAACCAATTTTTCCACATCAAATAAATATAATTTTATAAACCTTTTTTAAAAGTGAGTTAGAAATCTCACAGTATTTTGATTTCGCCTCAAATTCCTACATGCTCCGCTTCTGTTCTGGTCTTTTCCAATTGCAAAGCTCTCATTCCTTGATTCCAATGTAAGCTATTTTTAAGCGATTCTGTTTTCGTTTCAGAAAGTTGCGTGGTTTTATATGTTTAATAACTGAATTACATAGTTAATAAAATAATTAAATATAAATCACCCTTTTATTCACCGTTAACTATCGTCTTCCTCTTTAACAATTCTTGGAATAACCGAAACAACTCTCGTAACCCTTGTTCACCATGGCGCCGCCCTACGAAGCTGATATTCCACCACTCCGGTGATCGAGAATAGATCACAATCGTACGAGATGAATGATCTAGCGTTGCTCTGTGATTTTGGTTTTATAACCTTATAATAATTCGGCATAGATTGGAGGATATTATGATGGAAAATCGCAACAATATCAGCCATGAATTGGCTCGGTGGCAGTTGTGTTCTGTTTGGGGGAGATAGGGTTTTTGGAATTTCCTGTTGGATGTTTATATATATTTTAATTTTGTTTAGTTTCTTTAGTTTCATTTCCACTCATGTGTCTCTTCATATATAGTAGGTCACAAAGGAATTTAATTAGCTGACTAGGCGTGATGAGACCACACTTATCTTTTTTATTCAAATTTCAAAAGTAAATAATAAAGAGAGAGAGAATAAATGGGAAGGAACAAATGCATGATTTATTGTCTGATGCTGATTGTTAGAAAGTTATGTGTCCTTTTAAATTTCAAAACACATAACGTTAAATATCGTAATTTAAGTAACATATTCAATGGGTTGGAAAGAATAAATAGAAGAGAAATATATATATATATATAGGTGGTTTGTTTGTGAAGGAAAAATAATAACAATGGAAAACAAAATGGGGGAAAGATAAATGAATGCACGGTTAAGTAACATAAGGAACGAAACCTAATGAGAAAAATAGAATGAAGGAAAGAATTTAATGGAATGAAGGGTAATAAACTAATTTATGAAAGATAAATAAGAAGAGTGTGTCAATTTGGAAGGAGATGCATGGTGCAATATTAATGACACCATAAAGAGAGGAGGACACTGAAATAAATGTAGCTATTCATATTTCAAAGTAAATAAATTACGAATGTAACAACCCTTAAATTCTGAGCCAACTTAAATTTTTTATTTTGGCGATTTTATTGAATTTTGATATTTAAAATGCATATTTAAATAATAACGATGAAAAATTTATTTAAATCGAAGTTAAAACGAATAAATTTATTTTAATTATATAACGAGCCTGAAATGGCGCGGCAGTTCGAAAATTCGATTTCAAATTTCAAATGAATGTACAGAATTCAATATAAGTCAAAATTGAACGAAATAAGAAATATTTGAATCTTTTAATCATATCTTTCTAACAAAGCTAAGAAACTGAGATTTCACTTTAGAAGTTGAAAGATATGTCCAGTTGAAAATTCCGAAAAGTCGCTGTGGAATTTATATATTTTAATATATATATAAAGCCCTTAAAAATGGAAATTTTGCAAAAGACCTTCGTTTTTCGACGAAACCACTTTTGTTGGATCCGATATGTCAAATTATTGCTAGATTCCAATTTGCATAATTTTCTGAATCAATATGTGAGCGCGGCGCAGTTAAACGCGTTTGACCAGTTTTAGTTGAATTTAATCGACTGGAAAATGGCCATTTTTCAAACGGTCTCATAATTCGACGAAATTAGTTTTGTTAGGATCGTATCGTCGATACGAAGCTAGAAATAATTTTTCTGGAATTTTTCGGGTCCGTATATGGCCCCGGTAAATTAAAATGTGTTCAAATTGAAAATATAAAGATTTATATTTTGATTTAAATGAAAACTGATCAAAATAGTCGAAATAGATTTCGAAACATATTCCATTGTGTTCGGAATGGGGGTATTTGGCTAGAGGCGATAGTCATTAGGTTGGATTTGTAGTTGGTAACGATAAACAAGTATTTTTGAATTAAAAGAACATTAAAATATATATAATATCCATGCCAAAACCCTAGCTCCAAACTAACCCGCCGTCATTTTAAATTGAACGGTATAAATCGCTCCATCCTTCCCTTCAAATTTCCGATCGGTCCAAGCAATTAAATCGAATGTTTATTATGCAAACATCAAAGAGGGCTTCACGAGCTACAAATCCATCCCTGGTTCGTGAATTATCGTTAAGTAAATCGCAAAATTCCTATCACGAAGTCGAGATGTTCGTTGGGGGTTTGCCGGCGATTGGAGCCGTCGATGGCGGCGTCTCTCACGGTGCAGGGGCGGGGCACTCCGACGAGTCGCGTGGAAGGGTCAGATTTGCCTCCAGTTGGCTGACGTGGCGGTGGTGATGGGGTTTTCAAATCGAGCAGATGGGAAGGACGGGTTTGAGAAGGAGGACGGATTAACGGAAGGTAACGTTATTAACGTTATTAAGAGTGTTGTTAATAGTTAATTTATTTATTTAATTACTCGTTTAAATGATCAATGATTAAAAATACATAACTTTTCCATACGATGTCAGAATCGAGCGAAACTAGATCCGTTGGGACCGTGGGGAATTGAGCTTCAGAATAAAACTGACCGCGTCCGAAACAGAGCACGTTAGAATTTCAAGAAATTTCGAATCCGAACAGAAATTCAGAATATTCAGAAATGAAAACCACTGTTAGAACTTCGCACTGAAATTTATTTCTGGTTAAAATATATACTAGGATGCTGATGGTGCTTAGCAGCACCCGATACCCGTCGTCCACAGACCATGGACGGCTTGTTTGTTTGATTTTGTGGCTGAATTTGGTTTGGTTGATTGGATAATTTGGTTGAATTTGGTTAGGGAATTGAAATAAATTGGTTAGTATTGGTATGTGTATGGCGCGGGCCATTGGTAGATTAGGGATAAGGCTAGACCTTATCCCGGACCTAGTATCGCGCCGTTATGCCGCCTAAATTTTCTAAAAATATATAGAAAAATAAAAATATCATTTTTATAGTGTAAATGATCTGAGTAAATATTTTATCGTTAAAAATCTAATTTTTAACGTGTATATGAATAATATAAATATTCATTTACAAATCAGACGATTTGTTTATGTATACTGATTTGACTGATATGGATTGGGACGATAAATTTTACACATTGCCCAACTGCACAAATAATATTCAGTATTCGTTGTTTGAAACCCCACACGGGTGTTGGGATGATATTTGACGTGCACTAATCCCAATTGTTTAATGATATGTCGATTGATTAGTCGACAAACTGTGATAAGCCTTATTTATTTATTTTAAGGCTTATACAGTGTAGAAATCACTTTGGATGATGGTTGATTATTTATTTGCTTATTATATACATGTGTGTATGAAATCCATACAACTAACCTTATATGGTAACTGATTGAGCCTGATTCCAGTTCAAACATAACAAATATTTTAAATAAGGAATATTTTGAAATAAGATTCAGTAAAAGATTAAAATATTGAAATACGTGAACCGTATTGATTAGAGTTGCGCCATTTTGATGCAAACGATATTTATATCGATTTTATTCGTTTTTATAACGAATATCGAAAAGGAAAAGATTTCAAAATCTGATAATTAGAAAATATTATCATTAAAATATTTTAATAGCAGAGATTATTCAATTTTGATTTAAAATTGAAGTAAAAGTGGGAATCGTTTTAAAATGAATTCATAAAATACGTTTTGAACGATATATATATAATATATATATATTATATATATATATTTAATGGCCTGAATAGAACGCGCCGCGCTGTGGTTGTTCGCGAATTTCGACCATTGACTTCGAATGGATATTACCGGAGATCCGACCGTCGAATTCTCCTAAAACCAGAACCATTGGGTTCATATCGAAAAGTGCTTCCCAAAGAATATAAGAAATTTGAAATCTAACGGTTGGTTTTGGAATTATGCCCAAATAAAATTTGGAAAAGGTCGCTGTAAGTGCAGTTCGATGACCGTTGATGGAAATCGACTGTACGGGCCTTGATAAAATTATTAAAAATATTAATAATTTGTGTAAAATCATAATAATGATTTGGGAAGAATTAGAATGAAAAACTCAATATTTGAAAAGATAAAAATAGGTTTTTATCGAACTGAACTAGCTATTAACCAGAATTAAAATCCAATTATTTTTAAAAGAAATATATGGGATTGAGAATAGGTTTTAAAATAACCAGAATTTCCCATATATGAATTGGAATGGATTTGAATTGAAATCATCTTTGGAATATGTCGATGTTGGATTTTGTGATTATACAAGTATTGTTATGAAAATTTGAAAGATATATTTTATATCGTTATTTCCAATACGATATTTGTTGGTTTCAGATTTCGATATTGAATATTAGCCGATATATTTTCTATTCGGAGCCTTATATTAAATATCGAATTGGAATTTGGGATTGTCATGAACGGTGTCTTCACTAACAATGTTCTTAAGCCCAATAGAGTTAAGAAGATTAGAAATTAACCGGAGATTAGTTAAGTTGAATGGTTTCCTGGGTAATGGTCTGATGTTAGTTTCGGCCTTCGGGATTAACACTTAGGGAATTGTTCTCTTACTAATTTGCGGTTAGGGATTAATGGAATGGGATTTTGGGTTTGTCGGGAACGGTGTCTTCACTAACACTGTTCTTAAACCCGGTTGAGTTAAGAAAATCAGAAACTAACTGGAGATTAGTTAAGTCGAATGGTTTCCTGGGTATTGATCTGATGTTGGTTTCGGCCTTCGGGATTAATATTTAGGGAATTGTTCTCTTACTAATTTGCGGTTAGAGATTATGGAATGGGATTTGGGTTTATCGTGAGCTGTGTTTTAAATGAAATTAGTTCTTTAACCCGGGTAAAGATAAGATTAATTTCTTAACTTTGAAAAGTCATTAAGTAATGATTTTTGAGATTAAAACCGAAGTAGGTTTTTAATGAATCATTAATTAGATTGAAATGATCGAGAGTGGAGTATCACCAGTTTTGCTCCAAAGCGATGTTAAATCTTTAATTAGATTTGAACGTGAAATGGTAATTAACTTTACCGATAATATCATGGTGTTAGATATGAAGTATTACCAGTTTTGCTTCATGAGATGAATAGGTTGGGATTGGGAAATATAATAAATGATTACTTCGGTAAGGTGCGCTAATCCTAACTAGATTGGGAAAACATTAAAATGGTTTGAAATGATATCCAAAGGAAGATTAAAGAATAAATTTTAAAGAATTTATATTTGATAAAAGTAATGGAAACCTATCGCAAAAGAATAAGAATATTTGAATAAAAGTATATTCAGGATTGGAATGAGGCGTATTTTGTGTTGTATAACACTTGTTTATTATATACGCGAGTCATTCGGAAAGGCCGGGTTTATCCCATTCTGAATAACTGAATCGACGATAAGTTGAAGCTGAAGACGGTGGTCGAAGACCAGAGGTCTTCACATCGTTTGGATAATTATTGATGATCTTGATTGGGTTCTACACCCAAGAGGAGGGAATTAGTTGGTGATCGTCCAGACGTACTTGAAGATCGATGGATAGGTGAGGAATAAGGTTCCTCCGGTTTCGTTCATACCCAGAACGAACTTGTAAATGGATTGTATGCCTGACATGGGATTTCATTCTGTGTGATTGAGTGATAACGGCTATGTAGCGTGAATTGCCTATGTGGCATGATGAGAGGCAAATGATCAAGGCTTCTGTTAAAAAGAAGAGTCTTGTGGTTGATGATCGAAGCACGGCCTGTGTGGCGTATCTTTGTGTAGCGTTAATTCGCGAGCCTCATACCCCAGTGTGAACCAAAAACGGGAGAAGGATCCAGGGAGGATATGCATTTTCTTCTAGTTAGAAGTGGTGTCAGTGCTTGAACTGGTTGGCATTACTTATGTGGATGATGGTTTTTGAGATGCCTCGGTTAGATCGGACGATCCGGGTCTGATGGAGTCATTTGGCTCCCTTACGCCCCATAGGGCGGGGAAACGCGGTGTTCAGGAATTTTAATCTACATCGAGTGGACCGACCCTGAGGCTCCAAGGCTTGACTGAGTACTTGCCAGAGACTCGGACTAGACAGTCTCGAAAGCGGAGAGGATCTTGCCCCTTGCCTCGGTTCATAGATGAAAATCCAACTTCCAATACGACATTTTGCGGTTTTATTTGTAGAGCCTAATACGGCGACATAGTGGGATGGGGCGCTCATGCCGTCTATGGTTGATATTTACGATTGAAATTGTTTTTGATGCTATACACTTATAGTAATAATAAAACATGAAATTTCACATACCAAGCATTCCTGGCTTTTATAAGGTAAAAACCCTATCCTCTGGCTTGTGTTGCATTATGTGATGGGATCTGGGTCTTATAATAGCTTCATTTTTCTTTGTTTAGCATTGCGCTGTTGGTTATATGCACTGGTATTCTTGGGAGGAAACCCGTTCCGTGTTATACGGCGTGGTCCCTTGATTTACCTAACTTTAAAATAAAGATTAATAACTGTTTTAGTTCTCACACTAGTCACATGACTGACCTGGAGTTTATTTCTTTAAGCTAAACTCTAGGTACCCCTATTTTCCGCACGGGCAGCTAGTAGTTTTGGTTTTGCAGACTTATATTCACAGGATCCTGATTTACAGCTCGATTGATATTCGAAAAGCTCTGTATCCGTATATTTTATTTAGTTATGTTTTGTATTATTTTTTTCGCTGCAGTATTGTATTTAAATCTATGATAATGAATAATGTATAACATTTGCTCATACTCTGTATATTATTTTACTCTGATGTAAATTTTTGTAATAAGCAATGAAATGTTCTTCTGTTTGTGTTCTGATTCATCTTGTCCTTATAACGAAGGTTTAAACATGTAATCCATGTTTTGAATTCCTAAAAGTTATATTTTGATTTGACAGGGAAAAATCTAAGAGGATAGCCAAAGATATATATACATACATATCTATATATATGTATATATACACATAATATTGGAAATTATTTCATTTAGAGCCTATGCATTATTTTCAATCAATGATCATTTTATGTATACCACAAAAATGTAAATTTTTATGTTAACATATTTTCATTTCAAATAATGATCATTTTTAATGATCCATGTGCATTGAAGATGTAACTTGTAACAACCCTGAATTTTGGAACCAATTTAAAATTTTTATTTTAGAAATTTTAATGGATTTTAATATTTAAAAGTATCTATTTTAAATAATAACGAAGAAAATTTTGTTTAAATCTAAGTTATAACAAATAAATTTTAATTTAATTATAAAAGAAGTTAGAAATGGCGCGGTAGTTCGAAAATTCGATTTATAATTTCAATTAAATATACAGAATTCAATACAAATCAGAATTGGAAGAAACAAGAAATATTTAAATCTATTTAATAATTTCTTTCTAACAAATGTAAGAAACTGAAATTTCACTTTAGAAATTATAAGATATGTCCAGTTTAAAATTTTGAAAAGTCGCTGTAGAATTTTTATATATTTTAATATAATATATGGCCCTTAAAAATAGACATTTTGCAAACGACCTCCGTTTTCGACAAAACTAGTTTAGTTGGAACCGAATGTCAAATTATTGCTAGGTTTCAATTTTCATAATTTTTCAAATTAATATGTGAGCGTGGCAAAAGAAAACGTGTTTTGTCAATTTTATTCAAATTTAATCGACTTGAAAATGGCCATTTTTTCAAACGATCTCTAAATTCGACGAAATTAATTTTGTTAGGACCATATCGTTAAAACTAAGATAGAAATAATTTTCCTGAAATTTTTAGAGTCCGTATGTGGCCCCGGTGAATTTAAATGTATGATCAAATGAAATAAATAAAGGATTTAAATTTTGAATTAAAGAAATCAGGCCAAAGACAATCGTTTGGGCTGACGGGACCTTGCCCATTAGTTTTGGAACAGGGGCAATTAGGCATAAACAACTCCTGTTGGACTGAAATTGGTATTGTTAAGAATTTACGGATTTATTTGTAAAAATTAGTAGTATAATATTATAAATAATAGAAAAATCCAAAACCCTTCTTCTTCATTTTAACAGCCGTCGCCCTTTACTATTCATGGCCTAAACTCTTCAAACCTTTCTCCTCCAAATTATCTCAATCCACAAAGAATTAGATCTCCATTCTTTGAGGATTTTGTAGTCCTCTCAGAGATCTACAAACCCATACTGGGCCCGTAGCTCGAGATACAGACCCCCAAACCTACTGACTTTGGACCGCTGCTGCTCAGACTAGCCGCCACAACACCCTGCCATGTCACCATCGAATGGAGCGCCACTCAGAGGTCTCCAGCGTGGTGCCACCCAATTGCTCTCTAGTGTACCTTGTTGCTTGAAAAGGTTTGACCTAGTTTGGAACCAAACAAAGAAAACTGTGGCCATGTACTGATAAGAGGAAGAAAGGGTGAATTTTCTATTTTAATTAATTAATTAACATAATTTAAAAGTTAACGATCTAAATTAATTCGTATCTAATTCATATGAACTCAGAACTGAACGGTTTTCGAAGCTTTGCGATCGTAGACCCGAGATCTTCGTTTCTAAACTGATTGGATTCAATTCTAAGCTGATCTGTAACAACCCAGATTTTTCTACCACTTTAATTTGAATATTTAATTTTTGTTTAAATATTTTAATTGGAATATTTATGGATTTTTAATATTTAAATTCGAAGTTTAAACGTTATAATTTATATTTATTTAAAACGAGCCCGTAATGGCGCTGTAGTCCGAAATATTCAATTTTGAACTTCAATTGAGTATACATGATCCGATATAAGTCGGAATTTTGTGAAACGAGAAACGTTAGAATCTGTTTGACTATAATTTTCTAATGGAAGAGAAAAATTAGGATTTTGGGTTATAGATTGTTAGTTATACCCAATTCAAATTTTAAAATAGTTGCTATGGAAATCATTAAAGAATGATAACGTTTATTTTAAAATTTTAATAATGTTTTTCTATATAAATTAGATATCGGTTGATTAAAACTTGTTGATGCGGAGCTATAATTCGATGTTGACTAAAGCTAAAGTGTTGCACCATTCCATACAGGCATATCGGTTGGTAACAATTTATTTATTTTTGGAATTTAATAGTTTTGATTTTTTTTGATTTATCGATCATAGGAGCTTTGGGAATAATGTATAAACCAGTTCTTGCTTCTCTACATATAGCGCAAATAGTATAATTCTATTGATGGACTAAGTATCCATTTTCAAAATTGACATTCAAACATATATGCTTCCTTATTAAATCTTAAGGTCAGTAATAAATTTGGTTTGCAAAGACACCGGATGTATGGCCATAAATTAAACTAGCATGGCATGAATGTATTGACATTCATATACAACATAAAGCAAAGTCTCGAAATAGCAGGGTTTGAGTTTCTCAGTTTTAATTAAACACAAAAACTGCATCGTTCAATCATACTTTTAAGCAACCAAAAACTTGTTCTCTCTTTAGACTTCAACTAATTAGGGGAAACTAAAGTGAAAGTCAACATGCGAATATACATATTTAGGTTCACTAAACATAGAAGTGACACCTACGGGTTCAACAAAATAATAATACATCAATGTATATATTCCCATACTGATGTGAACATTTAGAAAACAAGCACCAAATAAATAAAGAAGAACAGGGAAAAATGCAATAAATAAGAAAAGCCTCTTTTCACATTCATGTACAATATTTTTGCCAAATCTAAACAACTTTATTTCTGACGTGAACATTACAAACTTAAGTAAATACATTTCAAACTTTCTCAATTCTGTGTTCCCCAAACCTTCCACTTTCTTGTAGTTCCGAAACTTTTTCTTGCGTCCAATATTTTGTTGCCTTGCATCCCCAATTTTTTTTTACTTGTTTGCCAAATTTTCTAAGGCGTGGCAGGCAAGGGTCATCCGGAAACACACACCTACCAACCTACTTTCTGCAAACCTATGCCAGAACTTTGCGCCCCACGTAAATTCACATATATAAAAATACACTCTGACTCCTTCCTTTCCTCCCAAAGTATAAACAAAGAAAATCAGAACTTCTTCCTCAATAAAACTGTAAATTTCCTCCCACCAAATAAATCTGAACAGTCACGAAAATTAACAACGAACTACACCAATTTTTAAACAGCAATTAGAAAAAAGGGAAAAGAGATATGAAAGCTAACCTGATGCGGAGGAAATTGGAGCTACGTTGAGGACCAAATCTCTACTGAAAGGCGCTAACCTTGTTGACAATCCGTGGCCGGACGGAAGGACGTACGACGACGGGATTCAAACTGGAGGAGGAGATGACGGGAGCGCTGGATTTGGGGGCATCAGCTTGAACTCCGAATAACGGAGGAGGTGTCGGCGTTGGGATTTTACTTGTGGCGGTGGCGGTTTTCTTGTTTTTATAGAGGAGTCATTTAATTTGGATGGAAGGAGAAAAATAAATGAAACAGTTGGATAAAAAAATGAAGGCGGCTTCATTTATGATAGGGAGGGTTGGACGTGGGCTATGAGGGATGGGCTGTAAGATGATGGGCCTTTTGGTTTAAGAAAAAAAATGAAATGCAAATGTGGGCGGGATGTTAGTTTGGACAGCTGAAAGGAGCTTACGAACAAACAGTGGATGGAAGATGATATGTTGGCCAGTTTTGGGAAGGAGCATCATCTTGTCTTTGTATAAAGTGAGTAGTTTTAGCTTGTGTGCTTTATAATGTGTAGCAGCATCAACCTATTTAAAATATAATGAAGTAAGTCAACATTTTTATTAAATTGTTATCAAGGAAATTGATAGTTAATTTAATTATACTTTAACATAATATCTCGATAATATTCATAAATAATTCTTATAATATAATATACTATATATGTTTCCATATATTAGAATATTTGGATAATATAGATTAAGTTATAGCATCGATAGAATAACTTGATAAATATAATATATTAGTTATTATATTAGACAATAAGTTGGTTAATTAAATATATGATTACATAACACCGTTAACTTCAATCTATTTAAAATAGATAAATTTTACTGCGTTATCAGGATTGAACGAAATTGGATAGAGAGGGAGACAACTGGAAGTTTCTGTTAAATTAAAACAGCTGTTTTATTTAACAGAAGCAAACCGCTTCAGCGATAAATAAAAACCAATGTGAGTTAATCTCACTCAGTTCCCACTTATAATAATTATAAGTCGGGTTTATCGTCGGTGTAACAACCCAGAAAATCTTAACCAATTTAAAATTTTTAAATTAGCTATTTTAGTGGATTTTAAATATTTAAAATAAATATTTTAAATAATAACGATGAAGAGTAAGTTTGAATCGACGTTTGAAAATGAATATAATTAATTCTAATTATAAACAAGGCCGGAAATGGCGTGGTAGTTTCAAAATTTGAATTCAAACTTTGACTGACTGTACCGGGTGCAAAACAAAACGGATTTTAGTGAAACAAAAAATATTTAAATCTGATAGTGAATATATTTCTAACAAATCTGAAAAAACGAAGTTTCCTAGCAGTAAGCAAAAGTTATGGCCAAATGAACTTTTAGAAAGGTCGCTATAGAGTTTATATAGCCCGTGAAAATAACCATTTTGCAAACGACCTCAGAATTCGAGGAAACCACTTTTGTTGGATCCAGAATGTCAAATTATTGCTAGGTTTCAAATTTCATAATTTTTAAGCTAGAATGTGAGTGTGGCAAAGTAAAATGTGTTTGGTCGATTTCTATTAAATTGGATCGACCAGAAAAGGGCCATTTTTCAAACGGTCTCAGAATTCGACGAAACTAGTTTTGTTGGGGCCGTATCATCAAAACATAGCTAGATTCATTTTTCGGGAATTTTTAGAATCAGTATGTGGCCCCGGAAAATTGAAATGTACGTTCAAATTAAATATTGAATGTTTTATATTTTAATTTGAAGAAAAACTGACTGAAACAGTCGAATGGGCCTACGAAACATACCGCATTGTGTTCGGAATGGGGGTATTTGGCTAGGGACGACAGTCGTTGGGTTTGGATTGGTATTCGTGTGTGAAAGAGGGTATTTTTGGATTTTTAAAATTTATAATTATAAAAAAAATTCATTGGGCCAGGTATGTTTCTCTCTCCCCGACCCTCTCTAAACCGATGGCGATAAATAGCTTGAAACTTCCCTGGCCGATTTCTTCCAATCCGCCGCACTAAACACTTTGACCCAGTTGAGAATTCTGTAGTACTCCTCATGATCTTCAGATCCGTATGAAGATTGGATTTTTTCGTGACCTGTAGAGCTCGAATCGAGCTTGGGAAAGTGCGACTTTTCAACCGCCGCCGTGACACCCGGACGCTGTCGATCTCGACCGGAGGGGGACCCGCTGGTACGCCGTTCCCCGAGCTTCGACGTGGCGCCACTGGATTTCGTCCTCGTGCCTTGGATTTTGCGAAAAGTGGAACCCTAGTTCAGAACCAAACAGCAGAGGTAACGGCTGATTTAATTTCAACTATTCTATAGCACTTTAAAGCGCTACGGTTTTTGATTTCACTGTAAAAATCATAACAAGAGACAGTGGACTCGTGTGGACATCTTCGACATTCTAGAAGAGACCGCATATTTTTCTGATCCTTCTGCTATTTTTTGGTGGAGTTGAACCCAATGTGAGATTTTTAAATTATAAATAATATGGAAAACGACGATGTATAAATTATATAGTCGATGTATGAGTTATATAAGCGTTGTACACCTCATGTATAAGCGTTGTATAAGTTGTACGTTTGATGTATAAGTTATATATGCATTGTAAAAATTATATATGTGTTGAACAGAAGCAAAATATACTTATATATATATATATATATATATATATATATATATATATATATATATATATGCCCCTCGTCCACAAACCATGGACGATATTTATTGGTTGTAATTGTTGTGAAAATTGGTTGATAGCGAATGGTTGATTGGAATTGTTTGTGGTTGAAATTGATTGATTGTGGTTCAAAAATACCCATTTGTGGTTGAGAATTACTTGGTTGAAACCACAAAGGATTAGTTTGTGGAAAAGAAATAAAAATAAACATGTCGCCTGCGTGTGAACTAGATGCATGAAATCCCCATTGTCAAAAGCTGCGAGGCTTTAAGGTAGAGCGAGGAGCCGTACTAGGGACGGCCCCGGTTTTAACTACCCTACCGTTATGCGGCCGAAATTTTGAATAATATTCATGTGTTAGAATTATTTTCATGTGTTGAAGCTATATTCGTGTGTTGAATAGAAAACATTCATGTGTTGAACAGAAATTCATTTGTTGAATAGAAATTCATGTGTTGAATGGTATTCTGTTTTAAATAAATTGTTTTAACAACAAAAATCACATTTTTATTTTATATATACGAACTATAGAAAACATTCATGTGTTGAATAGAAATTCATTCGTTGAATAGAAATTCATGTGTTGAATGGTATTCGTGTTTTAAATAAATTGTTTTAACAACAAAAATCACATTTTTATTTTATATATACGAACTATAGAAAACGTTCATGCGTTGAATAGAAATTCATTCATTGAATAGAAATTCATGTGTTGAATGGTACTCGTGTTCGAAAAATTGTCTTATAATAAAAATCATATTTTTACCATCTATATGAACTATATAAAATAGTCATGTTTTGAAATAAACTGTTTTATAATAAAAATCATATTTTTATCAACTATATGAACTATATAAAATAGTCGTATTTTGAAATAAATTGTTTTACAAAAAAAATCATATTTTTATTACATACATGAATTGTTAAAAATAGTGAAGTGTCGAAATAAATGTTCGTTGGATAAAAATATCATTTTTATCAAATGTTTGAAAAGAAAATAGTTTTGATATCAAAGAATCGATTATATATATATATATATATAATTGAAATATATCGAATAACGAAGCTGTAGTTTGTGTTTTGAAACCGTGATTTCAAACAATTACCGCGGGAGATTCGACCATCGGATTTTCCCGAAACCGAAACCGTTGGGTTCGCCTTGGGAATATCTTTCCAACGACACCCACTTTATGAAGATCCAACGGTTGGATTGTCTGGAATGTTTAATTCAAATCTGAAGAAAAACAGCACCAGAATCGATTATATATATATACACATATAATTAAAGTAAATCGAATAACGACGCTGCAGTTCATATTTTGGAATCGAAACTTCAAACGAGTGTACCGGAGATCAGATCGTCGGATTTTCCCAAAACTGGAACCGTTAGATTCGTTTTGAAAATATCTTTCTAATGATATAAAATTTGTGAAGATCCAACAGATAGATTTTCAGATATGTGTAAATCAAATCTGAAGAAAAACAGCGCCACGGCCGCGTTATGGCCCGAAGCGTCGTTTGAATAAATTGGCTATTTTTAAATAAATAAAAAAAGATAAATCATTATAAAATATTATAAACAATATGGAATGTGAAATTTAGAAACTAAATCAAGGTTAGCTAAGTCGAATGGTCTCCTGGATTCTGATCTGATGTTGGTTTCGGCCTTCGGGGTTAATATTTAGGAAATCGTTCTCTTACTAATTTACGGTTAGTGAATGATGAATTGCATTGAGGCGTATGTTGTGCTTGTATAGCACTTTTTTATTATACACACGAGTTGCTAAGAAAGACCGGGTTTATCCCATTCTGAATAACTGAATCGGCAATAAGAAATCTATGATGAAGACGGTGGTTGAAGACCGGAGATCTTCACCTCGGTTGGATGGTAGCTGATGTCCTGATTGGGAGGCATCCCGAAATATGGATAATGAGTGGTGATCATCCAGACGTATGTGGAGATCGATGGGTATGCGAGGTATATAGTGCCTCCGGTTTCGTTCAGACCCAGAACGGACTTGTAAATGGACGGTGTGTCTGACGTTGGAATTCATTCTACGTGATTGATAGCCATCAGTTGCATGGTGTGAATTGCCTATGTGACATGCTAAGATGCAGTGATCAAGGCTTTTGTTGAAAAGCATAGTCTTGTGGTTGATGATCAAAGCCCCGCCTGTGTGGCATAGTTTTGTGTATAACGTTAATTCGCGAGCCTCGCACCTGGTATAAATCAGAAACGGGAGAGGACCTCGGGGAGGGCATGCGTTTCCTTCTAGCTAGAGGTGGTGTCAGTGCTTAAAACAGGCTGACATTTATACTATTTTTCACCTATGTGATTGTTGCTGTTGCGAGGCGCCTCGGATATATCGGTGACTATGTGAAGCCGATGCACTACGAGAAAAATGATTATTGATGGCACGTTAGCATGACGTCCAAACACAGCTCGTCATCTTTGTTCATTTTAAAGCCAACCAGGGGTCAACATAGCCCATGTTGCGTGCTGTCACAAGACTCATAATGCCTCAAAATCTAGTGGCAAATATTTTCGCCTCCCGCTCCCATTTGATATTTCTCCTGCTCCCTTTTCCTCTTCTCTAAATCCCTAAATTTCTCCTTTGAAACTGATTTTCACCGCGAATCTCACTCAAACCCTTACCCTTAACTCCTGGTTTCAGCTTTCCCCTATGATTTCCTCTCTCCCGTAAACATTCCCTATGTCAACAGATCTTGCATCTAAAATCTAGGTCATGCCGTCTCCTTCGTGCAGGCCCTTAACCTTTGTGAAATGTACAAGCAAGCAGGTCTCTTAGGTCCATCTGCCAACTCTGTATAACCGAGTTCAATGTAAGTTCATATAAATATTAATGAATATTTTCTAATTTATGAAGTTTTCTCAGCATTTTGTTATTGCTACATGGTTTAAAAAGTAATTTTTACAGTGTTAAATGTATGAGCACCGAGTTTAACTACTTAATTAGTAATTTGCTTTTGATTATATATAACTGCCGCTCTAAATCAGATAATTAATGAATTACATGTCTAGGAAACTGTGTTGCTGTACAAAACTGTTGATTAGGCAATCTACAAAACTGTTGGTAGTGAACTAATTCATATCTACAAAACTATTGGTAGTAAACTTGAGATAGTTGCAGTAAATTACCCTAAGTTTGATGGGCATATGAATGGATGTTGTTGTACTTATCCATAGGTAGAACCATTTTTTCAGACTTACTTTAGTACAGATGAAAATTCTGCAAACAAAAATAATTTTGTAAGCCTTTATAATCACTATTCACATACCTATTTGTTTTTTTGGGCTATGCTCACTTATATAGCAAACTAAATGCTATTCAAGTTGCGTGGATATTAGCTACCCTTAAGTGATTGTGACACCTAAATTTGAATATTTTTCAATGGACGTCTCTTTTAGCTCGAATAATTTTCGTCAGCCTCATACCAATTTCAAATAACTGGATAACTAAAACCATGACTTTACTATCGCTCAGTTTTTATAAGAAGGCAGTGTCTCATATCATTTATGCTTCATTTAGGTAATCTCCTTTGGTTATGTACATGATCGATATAATTTCCATTGTCGGATGGAGGTTGTGATTGCTTCATTCTTGAAACTATTATTTTAAGATGCAACATCATTTACAGATCATCTACACACATTTACGTCACTATAACAACACTTACATCATAAGTACTTTTACATATAATTTCTTTTTTTGATGGAGGTTATGATATAAATAAGTTTCCGAGTGTTGAAGAAATAATAAATAGTCTTTAGAGATGGTGTTCCAGCAGTTAGTGCAGAAGAGATACCGTCAAAAAGTTAGGCAGCCAGATTAGGCCAAAGAGAAGCGGCCTCATAGTTGAGAAAGTAATGTTCAATTCAACAAAAAGTTCTAGGCTGCGGACGTTCTTAATAATTCCAAGTAAAGAGCAGGCCACAGGAAGTTGATTGGCTTATCGGTCCTGATGTTCCACGGTCCAATGTTATTGTCTAACATCATTAAATTACGGTGGAGTTGATTGGCTTTAATAAAGAAACCCAATTACTCCTAGGTGATACAGTAGAAGTTTATTTTTCTTTGGTGCCTATCTGGTTGCATTAATTGTCCATTGGGGATGATCCATGTTAGACCAAAAATTTGTTCTAACACCCAAATTGACTAAAAGTAGAATAAAATAAGATCAAAAGTAAAATGAACACACAGGATTTATAGTGGTTCGGCGAAGAAATGCCTACGTCCACTTGTCTTTCACTATTTTCAATGATGTAGTTGCAAATTACAATGAAATATTCACTGAACTTCTCTCACAACTCACTTATATTCACTCAATTGTCTAAAAACAAATGATGAAAGAAGATTTGGATTTTTCGGGAGTGCTGAAATTCGGGTTATGAAGGTGGTTGAACTCTCGGAGTGCCGGAAAAAAGATCCTTTTCTTTGCCTCCAGACGGGGTATTTATAGGTGAGAATTTTCTCAGAACCCGATCCGGATCGGAGCCACGTGTCATCCATCCCATCAGCCTCGGGTTCGGATGAATTTCTATGTTGACAACGCATCAGAGTAGTGGACGTTGAGGGTAGGAACTGGTCACAGCCGATCCGAATAACCAGGCGCTCATGCAGGAGAGTGACGTGGAAGACAGGCTCGGGTCGGAGGGGTATGCACAAGGGGTTCGGATCGGAGTACCCGATCCGACCCGGATTGACTTAGGACTAATTCCTGTGTTTACTCCGCTCCGCTCAGATCTATTGCTCTCCGCTCCAGCTGGAAATAGGTTGCTCTCCTATCCGAACAGACGTGCCTCTCTAATTCCAACAACAATAGCTCACCGATCCGAACTGCAGACTTTATCCGATCCGAACCGCTACACTGCTCCGATCTGACCCGCTTCAGTGTTTTTCAAGCTCTTCAATATTTCACATCTTGACTTTGTGTTGCCCAGTTCACAAAGTGGGCTCACATTTTGCCCCCTCAAAGGATGCTTCTGTTGGAGACGGAGCATGCTTTGATTATCATTGCACAGTGCTCTTCGAGGTGATTTTTCTTTTGATTTTCCTTGTGTTTTCATCTTTTTCTTCAGATTTCAATTTAATTCGTTGCTGAGCTAAAGAACTCGGTTCGGTTCGGATTCCGATCTGAACATATCCCTTCTCCTTTCTATTTTTCACTGGATTGTTTGGCCAAGCTTCGCTTCTGGGCTGTCCATCCGATCCGAATGAGAATTCTTCTACTGGGCTGCAGATCCGAATGGGGAGACGAATAGACACTCTTCTCTTCTATATAAACACTGCCTTCTTCCTCCTTTCATTTTTACTGTTTTACTCCCGAAGTTCTGCAAAACGAGAGGAAAAAAAACTAATTCGTGAAGCATCAAAATTCCTTTTAATTCTCGAAGTAATTACATCGGTAGGTTATAAAACTTTGAACAATTCCTTCTTTAATCATTCTTGATTCGGATTCGTGAGCGATTAGGATGATTTGAGTATGAAACTCTGATGACCTTGCCACCGTGACCCCCCCTCGTCGTCGTCGCCAGTAGACTCGTCGCCATCTTGAGGTTGGAACGGAGGGGATGAGAATCCGTAGTTGAGTGCACCAGCATATAATTTCCTGGTTTTGATTTGAGTGACTGGCACGAAATTGGCCTTGGGGTCGGTTAGGGAAGAAAGAGGGTGAAGGAGAAGAAGAAGATAATAGGGAATCGGTTCGGTTCGGAGGGATATGGAAGGTGAAAAAACAAGGGAAGAAGGATGGAAATTCAGGAGGTCGGACAGGGTCGGGGCAAGCAAAAAAAAAAGAAAAAAAAAAGAAATCCTGGAGATTGGATCGGGTCGGAGAAAGTATTTAAGGAAGGGGGAAAAGAGCCAACCTAACCGGATCGGGTCGGACCGTAAGATGTTGGAGGAGAAGTATAACTACGTGATCCGATCCGAACCGTTAGGGGACTTTGCCTCCGATCCGATCCGATTTTGATTTCTGAGTTTCAATGAGAGATCCAAGCCTAAAGCCACGCCCCCGATCCGATCCCAATGAATGCGCCCGAACCGAACTGAAGCACAGTCTACCTTAATGCATAAAAACTCGTCTAACTGGCCCAATCAACTTTCGGCATGATCTTCAATTTAATGGACAGTTAGGATAGTGCCTTGCGAACGTAACTGGACATCAAGAATTACTTCAACTCTTTATATTTTGCCAAACTTTTTCGTCGCACTTTTAAACATTCACTTGCACTTTCCGTATACACTGTCTATACTTTAGTTTGCACACATACACGGGGGGATACGGGCTAATTTGCTCTAATTTGTGCTATTGCTTCTTCAATAGTTTTATGACCATGAGACCCATACGCTCTTCAAGACTAGCTGAGAGGAAAGAAGCCCCGGAAACCTCTAACAAGATTACTCTCGAGGACATATCTTCTCCGTCGGATCCAGAATGGGATAATGAGGGTTCAGACTACGAAGTCGGAAATCGTAAAAGTGACGAGGTGTCTTCAGAGATTGAAGTTTCTCTAGGTTTTGAGGAGGAAGGAGGGATTGGTGACGACCGAGCTCCTGATGAGTTTGAATCGGCTGTCATATTGGAATCGCCCCAAGATTCCGTTGAATCAATTATCGATAACGACCGACTTACCCGAATTTGTTTGAAATACGGGATAATGAAAAGGGACACTCTAGTGCCTTCAAGATCTGACCGTCCTCACAACCCTCTAGAAGGATATATGGCGGTCACTCGTTTGATGTGTATGGTCGGCGCTATCCCTCCATTTTCTCCCTTCATCATTGATTTTCTAAGACAAATGTGGATTGCCGCCATGCAGCTGCATCCCAATTCTTATGCCTACTTGCACACTTTGTACATAGCATACCGTGAGATCTTAGGCATAGAGCTCACTTTCGATGACGTTCATTTCTTCTATAACTTCAAGCATCGGACTCGAGAGACTCCATCTTTCTGCTATTTTGAGTCTGTTCCTAAGAGGAAGATAATCTCGGCGCCATTCAGCAGTAAAGCTGGAGATTCCAGACTGGAATGGTTCTATGTGAAGCGACAGCCTGGATGTGCCAGGAGGTGGCCGAAATCAAGTAAAGCACTGATTTTCTAAATCCGGCTCTATACACTCGAGCCATCGCCTTAACTTGTTTTTCTTTTTGCTTGCAGTCGACAACCCGAAAAATATATCAGATTAGGTGTTCTTTGACCGGATGCACCAGCTTCTTAATGGCAACCAGAAATTCCTGACTATTAATGAAGTCCTTAAGGACGAATATCTTCACTTTCATGGGCTGTTATCCGTTTTTCGTAGTATCGGTCATGGGACGGCTCCATACGTATATATTCCTCCAGTGGATGTAGTTCCAGAGATAGGAGAAGGTTCTGGAGTTCCTGCAGTGCCTCTTCAAACTTCACCTTCTCCATCTTCTACTCAAGATGACGAATTGGCTAACCTGGCTGAAAAGCATCGTGAAGGATATACTGCCCCCGAGGAGGCTACTTCTCTGGAAAAGTCAACATCCTCCAAAGAGTCGCCACTTAATGCTTCCGAGGGAGATGTCCATAGTACCGATGACCCAATATTTCAGGGTTTGGGGGATCTCCCCTTACTTGAAACTATATACACTTCAGAGGATTTTAGGAAGGATCCTTTAGTCTTCACCTCTTCTGAAGAGACCACTCCTGCTAAGGCCAAAGAGCCTGCCCGTACTAGTCTAGTTTCAGACTCGGGTTGGTTGGGGGGAAACACACCACTTAGGACACACTTTATACAATAGCATTAGCATTCATTGCACCTCTTTCTCTGTGAATCCATTGATTCTGAATTTCGTTTATCTTATTGTGCAGGCACGATGTCTCGATCTTACTATGATATCACGAAGCTTCGCCGCAGCATGTCTAATCCACCTCAGGATATCGAGTATGATCGCCGCGATGATCGCGGTAGGGAGGAGAGAAGTCCTTATGATCCCTATCGCTCTCGACCCTCATGTTCTCGCTCTCCCGTTCGGTCGGATCAAGAGAAATACAAAGGTTATCAAAGCCGTAGGGAAGAGGACAGGCCACAATCGAAAGACTCCACCTCTTCCCACGAAAAGCGTAGCAGAGAGAGAAGTCCTCCAAAAGATACTGAGTCTCGAAGTAAACGCAAGGTCCCTGCTACTAAACGACCTAGGACAGACAAAGAAACTATTGAATCCTCCACACACAGGGACACTGAATTAACGATCCCCGCTCCTCCACCACTAGATGCGGAGGCCGCAATCAAGCTGGCGTATTTGGAGGAGCAATTTCCTGAACATTACTTCGAGACTTTGACTTTTTTACCTGCCCTCGAACCTATTTCTTCCAGGTGGGCAGACGAGGCCAAAGCAAAGATAGACGCAGTTGAAAAACAGTATTCTGAGATGTTTAAATATTCACGCAACCTTTACAGAATTATCCGTACTCTAATCACGAATGCTGATTCAATGCAAAAAACCGCGGAAGAAGATGCAAAGGCCTTAAAGAACCTAGGTAAAGATTTGGAGGACACACAGGCCCAGCTTGCTATTGCTCAGAGGGACGCTACCAACTTCAAACAACAATTTGAGGATATGCAAAAACGTTATCATGACTTGCTTGAATCTCACACTCAAGAGCGTTTTGAGTTAAAAAAGCAAGATGATGATGCTAAGTCAGAACCTGCTAAGACGCGCCTTGCTTACACTGACCTCGAATGGAAAAATGCCGAGTTAGCAAAGAGGAATGCTGAGTTAGAAAAGAAAAATGCTGACTTGGCTTCAAAGCTACTGGAGGCAGAGAACAGAGCTGCCCTGGCGGAGGCCAACGTTGAGTGTGCTATCAAATCTGCGAAGGAGGCCCGCAAACAATTGTCAGAGGCGGAGGCAGAAATTCAGGGTTTCGGCGAATTAATGATTGAATTCTTCGCACATATCATCCGTCGCCGAAACATTTCTTGGATCGAGGATTACCCATCCACTCTTGTTCATGTATGGAATCAGATCGTCGAGTGGGAAAAAGAGGAGCTCAACGTCGATTCCATCGATGAAGATAAGCTAATGGAAAAATACTTGAGGGATGATGAGCCAGAGCGCCTAGCTGAAGGGCGCCGCCTCATTGCTGAGGCTATGGAAGAAGAGAGGCGGAGGACTAAACAGAAAAACATTCCCGAGACTGGTTCCTCTTCTGCTGCCCCCGCAACTCCTGAAGTAGAGGGATATGATCCTGAACACCCGGGACTCCCTCGAACAACTCTACTATCCCCAATCCCTTAAATGGCATCAGAGACAGCGGTTACCCCTGCTGAGAAGTCTTCGGAAGGTATCCCTACCTTTTCTCCTCAATTTGCCAAGGCTATTTCTACCTTTCGCCACGTGATTGAGCAATCGATGAAAAACCCATTATTTTCGCCTGAGTTGATAACTGTTGCTTCTCACTCTATAGGTATTGAGCCATCCGAAAAGACTGATGTGACTCAAGGAGCCGCCTCTAGGGCAGAGCCTACGGAAAAGGCAAAAGTAGGGAAGGACAAAACTGCTCCTATAGACTTGGGAGAAGGAAGCGAGCCATCTAAGGCTGACATTCCCCATGATGAAGAAATGATAGCAGCTTTAAAGGATGATAGCGGTGACGGAGGACATGAGGAAGATCCAGAGATAACAATAGTCGGGGAGTCAAAAAATGTTGAGGATGTTACTTTGGCTGCCATGAAAGTTGATCAAGATAAACGCTTGCAATTAAAAGCCAAAGAACAAGACCCTGAAGCCCTCAATCCTTTCGCAGTTGTGGATGCGGGATCAAGGTTAGTTGTTAAGCTCTCAACTAGATCTATTACAGAGGAACTCGCTAAAAAATCTTCTCTTGATTCCAGCGCTCCGCCCTCCGGGAAGAAGTCAACCGGTTCCAGCACCGCATCTTCAGGAAAGAAGAAATCAAAACGAATCTTGACAGAGGCCGAGAAAGAGGCAAAGGATGCAGAGAAAGCCGCCAAGAAGTCCAAGGCTCACTCGAAATCTAAATAGTGGGTTGCCTTGGGTCGCTTTAGCATTTAGTGAACCAACAATTGCTGCTACAAGAGTGGCTCTTGCACCTTCTTTTTTAGCTATTTTCCTGTACAAATTCATTCATTCGTAAATAAATAAAAAATAATTCATTCTCTGCAATGTCTGTTTGTCAGTAGTTCTGTACTTATGCAAAAATGCATGTCTTACTATAGTTATGAAATGAAGCTACGGAGGGAGGAAATATGTGTATACATATATGCCCCCAGTCGATTCTCACAAATTATTTAAGGATTAATCAAGCAATCTGAATGCTCCCGATTTTATGACGGGATAGCATTTTCTGTGTCGTCAATGCCTGTCGTTTTTTCTGGCATTTCTTTTATACTCTCCTGCCTCTCTGGAAAGTTAGAGTTCGAGTTCAGCAATCTATTCATTCCCCGGTCTTTCAGCGGGAAAGGATCTCTTTCTCAACGCTCAGTCGGAGACGCTTTTATACTCTCTCTCTCTCTCTGGAGAGTTAGAGTTTGAGCTCAGCAATCTATTCATTCCCTGGTCTTTCAGCGGGGAAGGATCTCTTTCTCAGCGCTCAGTCGGAGATGCTTTTATACTCTCTCTCTCTCTCTCTCTAGAGAGTTAGAGTTAAGAATGTCGTTTTCTCATTCTTTTATGTCTTGTCGCACAAATAATCATTGTGCTTTTTCTTATATTTAAACTATCTTCAACCTTTTCAGGTTTTGAATCATCTTGTATTCCATAATCACAACAGAATAGTCGATGTATGTATATATATATAATGCATAAAAGTAAATAACACATGATATTTTTATAGTGGTTCGGCTAAGTCCTAGCCTACATCCACTTTATTGTCCTTTATTCATATCATCAGATTTTCCCAAGGCAATTCGTGCCTTATTACAGAGTTCATAAGAAAAATAACAAAAAGTACAACATTTCTAATCCAAATATCGCATTAAGTGTTGGGCATTCCATGCTCTAGGGACTTCTTTGCCATCTACGGTCGTTAACTTGAAGGTTCCTTTTTCAAGTTTCCGTTAGATGACAAAGGGTCCTTCCCACTTTGGTCCGAGGTGAGGAAGGGATGGAAAGACTCTCTTTAGCACCAAATCTCCTGGTTCAAAAGTCCTGAGGCGAACTTTTTTGTCGTAATAGCGTGCCATCTGACGTCGATGTCTTGCCGCACGCAAATCTGCTTCGTCCCTTTTTTCTTCGACTTCATCAAGAGACTCAAGTAAGAGTGCCCGATTCGTCATCGGGTCATAATACGTCACCCTGTGGGAAGGGACTTCCAGCTCAACTGGAATTACTGCTTCTGAGCCAAAGGAGAGAGAGAAAGGGGTGTGATCAGTAGCCGTCTTAAATGTTGTCCGATATGCCCACAAAGCTAGGGGTAACTCGTCAACCCATTTTGCCTTTGCTCGCTCTAACCGTTTCTTAAGGATGGATTTTATTACTTTGTTTATTGCCTCAACTTGCCCATTCGACTACGGATAAGCAACCGCAGTGTATCGCTTGTCGATCTTATATTTCTGGCAGAAATTTCTGAATTCAGTACCATCAAACTGGGTTCCGTTGTCAGTTATAATGGTCCTTGGGATCCCAAATCGGCATATAATATTTCTAACCACGAAACTTATCACTTTTCTTGCCGTGATTTTGGTCAAGGGCTCAGCTTCCACCCACTTCGTAAAATAGTCCACATCGACTATTGCATATTTCGCTCCTCCTTTAGCAATCGGTAGAACTCCAATGATATCAATTCCCCATGTGGCAAATGGCCAAGGACTCACCATTGACTTGAGTTGGGTCGACGATGCTCTGGGTATTTTGGCGAATCTTTGGCACCTATCGCAGCGTCGTGAATAATCAGCTGCATCTTTATTAATTGTGGGCCAGAAGTATCCATATCGCAATATCTTTTTTGCTAAAGTCTGACCTCCTGTATGATCTCCACACTCACCTTCGTGCACTTCTTTTAATACACGTTTGATGTCGTCGTGTGTAATACATCGTAACAGGGGCATAGAAAATCCTTGTCTATAAAGAATATCATCTTGTATGACATATCTGGTAGCCTTGCGAACTATAGCCCTTTTCTCACTCTTCTTTGGTGGGAGTGTTCCATTCTTAAGGAAGTTCTTAATTGGGGTCATCCACGACTCCTTCTCCGGTTCCGCTTCGAAAGCGAACTCAATTTCCATCGACTCAAAGCTTGGCGATTCCAATGTTTCAATTGGAATTATTTCAGTTTCTTCTGGATTGTCGGAACTAGCTAGCTTTGCCAACCTGTCTGCCTTCTGGTTCTCGGCCCTTGGGATATGTGTTATATTGTACCGCTCCAAGTTGCTCAATAGCTATCTCACTTTCCCGAGGAAGGCGATAAGTCCAGGTCCCCGAGCCGCAAATTCCTCTCGCACTTGGCAAACAATGATTTTAGAGTCACAGAATATGTCCAACATTTTTACTCCGAGGTCTTTAGCAAGCTTCAGCCCGGCAATCAGGGCTTCCTATTCAGAGTCATTGTTAGTCTTCGAAAATTCTAATCGTAGATCGTAATATAACGACCGTCCTTCAGGAGTGACTAAGACGATTCCAGCTCCGGACCATCGGTCGTTCTTGGCTCCATCTGTGTATAGCTTCCATGGATCTATCTTTAACTCATCCTCAGACTTAACCACTCTATCATCGATTACTTCCTCCTCTTGGATGGTGAATTCTGCTATAAAGTTTGCCAGAGCTTGCCCCCTGATCGAATTTCGTGGTTGAAAATTTAAATCAAACTAACTTAATTCTATATTCCACTTGATCAACCTTCCCGATGCTTCGGGTCTCTGCAACACCTGCCTCAGGGGCTGGTCAGTGTATATGGTTATTGGATGAGCTTGGAAATAATGACGAAGTTTTCGGGATGCGATTAGGAGGCTGTAAGCGAGCTTCTCAATCTTTGGGTAGTTGCGCTCTGCCGCTGCTAATTTCTTGCTTACATAATATACTGGTTTTTGCACTTTGTCTTCTTCTCGGACCAAGGCTGTGCTAACGGCGTGAGCTGAGACTGCCAAGTAAACAAACAATTCTTCGTGATCCACTGGCTTTGACAAAATCGGCGATTTTTCTAGTAGTTCCAATAAATTTCAAAAGGCCTCAACACAGTCCGGAGTCCACTCGAAGTTCTTCTTTCCTCTTTTAATCAAATCAAAAAACGGAACGCATTTATCTGTGGCTTTAGAGAGAAATCTACTCAACGCAGCTACTTTCCCCGCAAGACTTTGGACGTCTTTAATTCTCCTCGGCTCTTCAATGTTTCTAATCGCTGCTATTTGGCTAGGATTGATTTCAATTCCTCGGGAGCTCACAATGAAGCCTAGCAACTTTCCCGATGCCACTCCAAATGAGCATTTCAAAGGATTCAACTTCATCCGATAACTTCGCAGGATACCAAACATTTCCGCCAAGTCTTGCGTATGGCTGAAGGACTGTTTCGATTTGACAAGCATATCATCCACGTAAACCTCCATAGTCTTCCCTATTTGATTATAAAACATTCTGTTCACCAAGCGCTGATAAGTGGCTCTGGCGTTTTTCAATCCGAATGGCATTACAACATAACAATATAACCCCAAATTCGTAATGAAGCTCGTATGCTCTTGATCGGGCACGTGCATAGGAATTTGATTGTATCCGGAATATGCGTCCGTGAAAGAGAGAAGTTCATGACCTGCTGTCGAATCTACAAGCTGGTCAATCCTGGGAAGTGGGAAACTATCTTTTGGGCAAGCTTTGTTCAGATCTGAAAAATCAATGCACGTCCGCCACTTTCCATTCGGCTTCTTTACCAAGACGGGATTCGATACCCAGTCGGGATATGTCGAATCTCGAATAAACCCGTTCTGCTTCAGCTTCTCCACTTCCTCTTTGATAGCAGCCGACCTCTCTGGGCCTAGCATACGCCTCTTTTGCTTCACAGGCGGATGTTTTGGGTTTACATTTAATTTGTGACTTATAATGGATGGCGATATCCCACACATGTCAGCGTGGGTCCAGGCAAACACGTCCAAGTTTGCCTTCAAGAAGTCCGTTAGTTCTTTGGCTCGACGTGGATCCAGTTGAGATCCAATCTTCAAAACTCTTGTTGGATCAGCTTTATCAATGGGAATTTCCACTGTCGCTTCATTAGGAGTTGCATTTCTAGTCTCTGGTTCCTCGTCTTTTCTGGGATCCACGTCTTCAGGCGTTCCTTTGGGCAACTCCTTCGGGGTCGATTTCTCTAATTGCTACGCCGAGCCCCCCTTTGGGGGACGCGAGGCATCTTTACTCTCGATGTTAAGTCCTTTCATCAACATCTTTAATTCGGCAACATAGCATGCCCGTCCGGAAACTTGATCCCCTCTCATTACTCCAGTTCCGGCTTCGGTTGGGAACTTAAGCAATAAACACCAAGGGGCGATACAAGCTCTGAACTCAGCAAGGGCAGGCCTCCCCCAAAATGCATTATAGGGCGAATCTACGTCCAACACTACGAACTGAAGCATCCGCACTCTTCTGCGTTCTCCTTGCCCCAAGGTCACGGGCAATTCTATGTATCCCATGGGAGCTGTTGACGCCCCGTTGAAGCCTCTGATCCATCCTTCACATGGCTTCAAATCTTCAGATTCAAGCTTCATCTGATCGAAAGACTTTTTAAACAAAATATTGACGGAACTTCCGTTGTCTACTAACACCTTATGAACCAAGGCCGACCCAATGGTGGTAGTAATGACCAACGGATCATCAGTGGGTGATTGAATCCCAGTATTATCTCTGCTGCGGAATACCACGTCGTCAAACATTGTCTTCTGTTGTTTTATGGGGGCGATATCTTCCAAATCATCACCTTCATTCACATCTACGTGTTTGGCAGCATTTACATATTGATCCATTGCTCTAAAGCTACGGATTGCTGGGTGAGGTCCACCCACTATGGAGTTGATAACAATTCCCTTGCCTTTCTGCTGCGCTGTATGCTTGGGAGCAGGTAGAATCTGTTTTGGAGCCTGCTCTCCTTGCCCCCTGTCCCTCGGGGCAACTTTATATTCATCCAGTTTCCCTTCACGCAGCAACTTCTCAATCACATCTCTCAAATGCCGACATTCATTGGTTGAATGCCCATGAATTCCATGAAACAAACAAAACTTCCCAGTTGCCATTTCTTTCTCGGTCGAATCACGAGGTGGCGGTCTTTTGTATTGCAAAACATTGTACGTATCCAGTTAAATATTCTCCAAAGTGTCGTTCAACGGTGTATAGTTCTCATAAGTCTTGAATCGGGGCCTTTTGCTAGGATCACTTCCCCTATTCCTATTTCTTCTGTTACCGTTCGCATTACGGTTATTGTTGTTGCCCCCATTTCCAGAATTGTCGTTTCCACTCTTGTTTCCCACATTCACTTCAACTTTTCCGGAACTTTCCCTAGACTGCTTCACGGCGACGTTACTCTGAACATTTTCTTTTGATGCCGCTTCAGACTTTCTCTCTCGGTTTGCCCTGGCTTCCTCTCGTCTTAAATAAATATCGTCCTTTACATAGAATATCTCTCTCGTGGAGGGAGTCTTCCCAGAAAGGTAATCTCCAAACTCGGATTCAGGATCGTCTCCTTCCTTTAATGCCATCAGAATGATGGGCTCATGTGGGTCACTAACTTCAGTCACAGCTAAGTTATAACGGTCAAGATATGACCTCAAAGACTCTCCTGGCGCCTGCTTAATTCTTGATAATTCAATAACACTTTTGGACTTTCGGGTATGGAGTCGGAACTGATTCATAAAGCGTTCGCTCAGTTCCCTATAATTCGAAACCGAACGAGGGGGAAGTCGGTTAAACCAGAACAGCGCCACATCTTCTAAATAGATCGGGAATGCTTTACACTTCACTGCATCAGGGGCAGCAGCAGCATTCATGAGCCACGAGTATCGCATCAAATGCTGTCCCGGATCAGTTCTCCCATTGTACTTGTCCATCTGAGGCAGGTTAAAACGCCGGGGAAACTGAAAGTCTAGGATATCGTCAGTGAAAGGAGTATGGCTTCGCTCAATGTCATAATCTTCATTGGTATAGTTCCGGCTTTCGGACATAATCTGGCACACCATTGCCTGTACATCAGCATTAGTTAGGGGCCGTTCAGGTTCCCTGGCCCTAGTATCTGGGTTCCTTCTGGGCTCTTGTTCAGGAGATGCCCTTCTTCTTCGAGCTGCTTCTGCTCTATTCCGTTCCCTACGCTCCCGGTCGATCTCGGGAGGAGGGGACTGGAGCCTTTGCCCCTGAGTGGGATCATTGTTTCCTAGTGCTCGTGCAATATCCTAGCGAGACCCCAAAGATCCGAATGTCAGCTGCTCCAAATTCTGAGGTCGTTCGAACGACCTTCGTTCACGGGGCCGCTCTTCCTCGGAAGAAGAAGACTGATCCACTGGTGTGTGACGAACCGGTGAGGGGGTTCTCTGTCTACGGAGTTCGCTAATCTCCCTGCTCATGAGTCTCATATTCTCCTGCATCATGAGATTGGTGCGCTCGTGGACTTTCATAGCCTCCCTAGTACTCTCAAGCATGTCAAGTAGGCGCGAGAAATCTCCTTGAGTAATGGGTGCAGATGGATTGACCCGATCACTGACCCTGGTGGCTGGAATCGGAGCATTCGTAGGAACTCGAGTAGAGGTTCCAACATCACCAAGTGTCGGATCGGATCGGAGATAGGAGATCGGGTCGGTTCGGAGCTGGGGAGCCTGGTCGGGTCGGTACGTGGCAAGCTGCTCGGGTCGGTTCAGGTTGGGGGAATGCACTGCTTCAGAATCTCCTACCCGGATCGGATCGGAGCTCTCCCCCTGAAGGCGGTTCGGGTTTCCTGCATCGGTCCGTCCTGCTGCTGAACTCTGCCCACGAGACCTTGTCACAACCGCATTTTGCTGATCTTCGCCAGCTCCATTTCCTCGACCAGATTGAACTTCTTTGCCTTTTCCTTTGGCCATGGTTTCTTCAACAATCACTTCGACAAATATCCAAGAGCGTCGAAACTTGAGGATTAACTTCTTTGAACTCAACGGTCCAAAAAGTAGAACGATAATCCCGAAAAACAAAGAATTCAGGTGATTTCTCGGTTAAAGCACCAAAATGTTAGACCAAAAAGTGGTTCTAACACCCAAATTGACTAAAAGTAGAATAAAATAAGATCAAAAGTAAAATGAACACACATGATTTATAGTGCTTCGGCGAAGAAATGCCTACGTCCACTAGTCTTTCACTATTTTCAATGATGTAGTTGCAAATTACAATGAAATATTCACTGAACTTCTCTCACAACTCATTTATATTCACTCAATTTTCTAAAAACAAATGATGAAAGAAGATTTGGATTTTCCGGGAGTGTTGAAATTCGGGTTATGAAGGTGGTTGAACTCTCGAAGTGCCGGAAAAAAGATCCTTTTCTTTGCCTCCAGACAGGGTATTTATAGGTGAGAATTTGCTCAGAACCCGATCCGGATCGGAGCCACGTGTCATCCATCCCATCAGCCTCGGGTTCGGATGAATTTCTATGTTGACAACGCATCAGAGTAGTGGACGTTGAGGGTAGGAACTGGTCACAGCCGATCCGAATAACCAGGCGCTCATGCAGGAGAGTGACGTGGAAGACAGGCTCGGGTCGGAGGGGTATGCACAAGGGGTTCGGATCGGAGTACCCGATCCGACCCGGATTGACTTAGGACTAATTCCTGTGTTTACTCTGCTCCGCTCAGATCTATTGCACTCCGCTCCAGCTGGAAATAGGTTGCTCTCCGATCCGAACAGACGTGCCTCTCTAATTCCAACAACAATAGCTCACCGATCCGAACAGCAGACTTTATCCGATCCGAACCGCTACACTGCTCCGATCCGACCTGCTTCAGTGTTTTTCAAGCTGTTCAATATTTCACATCTTGACTTTGTGTTGCCCAGTTCACAAAGTGGGCTAACAATCCATCTTTTTTGTTTTAGCTTTGTCAAGTTGGAATTCTGAAGGGACCTTCAGAAATAAAAATCAGATACGTATATATTGTTCTTTCATAATTGGCCAAACTTAAACTATAGTTGAAACTTTCAGATCTTGGACTTCACAGATCATATATGGACAGAATGCTTTTCAAATTACTTAGGAAGGTAGTTTCCTTTTCCTGTCACCATTATTTGTTTATGCAAGGGAAAATATGAAAAGTGCACCAAGTCCAGTTTCCATCTTTGTACATATAGATGCATCCTAGATCCATGCGAGGGCGTACATGATAAGCCACTGCTATATGAAAAAGGGCATTTTTTTTGTAAATTGCAATCATGCATTTTGAGCTGACATATTAGTTTATGTCCGCGTTCATCACTTTCGTTAAATGTCATTCCTAATTTCCAGTGAATTAATTCTTTTGGTTTATAGGTGGAACAAGAAGCTAACTTATACAATAACTCTTTCCAAAGATGGTGTTTGTGATGTCACGAAACTCTACACAAGGTAGTGGCATGAAGTATGTTTGTTTTTCCAACTCCGCATTGATCTTAACAGTGCATTGAAATCAAATATTTTAGCACTATGACTACATTCCCTGATTTTGAAGAGAAATACTTCCCCATATTCACAGCAAAACTGTTACATCCTCCAATATACAGAGTTGCTTATTACCCTTTTTCATTTTTCTTGAGATTACATCTAAGATAAACTAATTTAGTCGAGTAACCACAGTATTTGGGAGATTATCATGAGAACAAATGTGACAAATGACACTACACATAACAACGTAAGTTCAACACTTTATTGATGCACCGATCATTATCAAACAGGTACTAACTAGACGTAATATCACGACCGAACCTATTGTTGCTTCTGTGCTTTAATCCATAACAAACGAACGACGTGCAACATATTTATCTGAACAAATACGCTTTACCTGTAGCTATAGATACAATTAATGAGCTTGTTGATATTATGAAAAGTAATATCAATGGAATGTATATCATGGAGTTTCCGAAAAGAAATAGAATTTTTTTCAGGTTTGGTTCATGCTAGTGGCGAAGAACTTCAATTGCTAAATTGTTGATGACATCTTTAGCAAGCTACCTATAAATTATATTTTTGTTGACTATTTGTTTATTTCAAATTGTTGTTGACATCTTTAGCAAGCTACCTATAAATAATATTATGGATAGAATTTGTTTCAGTCATGTATGAAATATTATGGAATGACATCTTTAGCAAGCTATCTATAAATCATAAGCATAATAGTCAACAAATTGTTGATGAAATCTTTAGCAAGCTACCTATAAATTATATTTTTTCCATAAAGTTTTTTGCCTCCCTTTGTGTTGAGCCTTGATTTGAATATTATGTTGAGAAAGATAGTCATTGCTTACTATTATTTACAATGTTGCTTAGCCTTTGATTTTATCAAAATCTGCTGAGAAGTTATGAGCAGGATATACAAATCAACCGTTAATATATTATATTCTGATGTTGCCCTTCGTATTCAAAATTAATCATATAAAGATATCTATTCATGTAATTTATCATTAAAGGTCAATTTTCATCCAGGATACAAATAGATTTGGCTCCAATTTATTCATGTATTTGTTTCTGTATGTACACGTCCTTTAGTTAATTGTGATGCCTATCATGGACCTATTTTTAATTTATCTTTACTTATTAATACACTTTTTATTTTAAAACTTTCCTTATTCAATATTTGTGCTCTAAAGTAAATTATGTCTGCCCTTAAAAACTTTGATTTCTCATATATTAGATCTTCTAGCGTGTACTTCAGAAAAATTGAGACTTCCTGTTTCATATGGTAATATTTAATAACAATATTATACTATAATATATTTTTATACCTTTTATCATGTGCTTACGATTGGTAATAACGTTTGTATAAAAGCATCCTACAACTATATTTATAACGAACGGGCTATAGATAAACTGTAATTGACAATGTTTGTATAAATTCCCCTGTTGTTGCATTATGACAACTATTATCTGGTTTGTCTGTTTAGGTGAATTGGCATCTTCGAGTTCAGAGTCAAAATGAAATCAACTACAAAGTAGCATGCCTTAAGATGCTGCAGCATTTTAGTATCCAATCCTTTCTTCTACCTGCAAGTAACCATCTGGCAGAGATAAGTTTAGAGATGTATAAACTGGATTGAAAGATTTGGGGTTCTCACTATATAAAATGAAGGTACACATTTTTAACTTATAGCTCTTTTCTTCATGTGTTTGAAATCCCTTCTTCTGAACTAGTTCTTGCATCAAGCTATATTCAACTCAGCCATTTTGTTCAATAGATGTTGCCTGTCAAGATTGTCCATCATCACTGATTATTTATCTCTAGAAAAACTTTAATTCTTCACACTGAATAGCTCAAGGAAGAAAACAATGTATATATAGTGTTTGTTAATTGTAGAGGAAGTACGTTCCTTAACTTTATGACGGTGTATCTATTAGTACTCAATTTTTTTTTTATATAAACTTCATTTTCCTATGCTCAGTAAACATGACATAGTTTAATAAAAATATGGTTAACAACTTAAATCAAAGCTGGCCATATATGCTACGAATTTCTGTTTTATATCTAATTAAACCCAAAATGAAATTCGTTAGCCTCCTAAAATAGTTCCTAATCGAAGTTTTGAAATATAAATTATACTTGTTAAGGCTTTTAGAACTAAACCTGAAACTAACTTGTTTTAGGAGTTGTTCACCTACAGCTACTTAAAATTTATGCAGTGACAGCTTCAGTGTTGGTTTTTTTCCTTCAAAATTAGGTGTAATCGAATTATTGACATCATCAGAGTGAAGTCAAGATATAATTTATGTTTCTTTTACAATTACAGCAAAAATGATTAGAGTTTATATCATATATTTTTTACCTTGTTCCATGTTTCAATAAGAAAATGAAATATGGATCCGTCACTCACATCACAATTCTATTGTGTTGTCATGCACGCCCAGCATGTATGTGATCATGCCTGTTACACCCAACCCCTTATGTTATGACCCATGTGCTTGGAGCCTAGTTCTTACATCGATAACCTCATCTCATAGGAAACCGGATAATGCTACTAGATTAGAGATCCTTGGAGGTGTCAGTACAAAAATTGGTTCGCAGCATGGGAAAACTTGGCAAAGGTTGCACTAAGATATTGTACAAGTGGAACTGCTGGTTCTAGGTTTAAATGTATGCTTAGAAAATCACTCCGTGGTCGAGGTAAAGAGGGAGATGAGATATGTGAGGATTTAGGAAGCTGATTAGGTAGTACCACCTAAATTTTAACTTCAATCAGCACAGTTAAAGTAAATTCAGATAAATTAAACATTAGCAATCTTCATTCCTACAAATTTATGTGAACCAGCAAAATTTTTATTGTTAGTAGTCATTAATAGTTGTAGCAGAATTACATTCATGGGCTCAAAAAGTTGATTGAAATGAGCATAGGTAATGATGGGAATCTGCTCCCTGATAGGTTCAAAAAGTCTAGCAGCAATACTAAGTCAATTGTTGGCTCTATGAGCCAACTCAGCTTTGTGCCTCGTTGTTCCAAGCGGTCCTCCTATTTTTGATTTCATAACTATTCTCCACATTTTCATCACTACCCAGGATTCGCACCCTATAATTTTCTATGCACCGTGGCCATGTCGAAGCATACAGATGTCTCAACACCAGTATGTTCTCAATTCGAGACGACGCTTGCAGTTGACCCGTGGCCATTGACTAACCTTTCATACTCCCCATAGGGGTCCCCCTCGCAGCCTGTTCCTGAGCGCCACCCAACCAAATCGGATGTCACCCAGCTTGTTGAGTGCGCCATCACGCCTTCGCTACCTCCCACATTACCTTGTATCCTCCCTAGCCTGGTGCGTCCCCGCTCAGCTCCTTCTACTACTGACCTTCAGCCTCATGCTGCCTATGATAACAGTTCTCATGGCAGACCCCGTAAACGACATGTGGTAGAGCATCCAAAGATTGCTGTACAAGCTGCTACTGTAAACTTGTCTCGTTTAAAGTTCCGTGCCAAAGACGATGACCTGCTTTCTAACGGCAATGCACGATCCGGCCTTCCTAACTCAACCGGCTCTGCTTCAACGTCTCGTTCTACAACATGATGACATGTCTAGCCTCAAATGGTGCACTTCACTCCACATTTTTTGATGATGTGCATGCTTGAAGTATGGCATGTTCTGATCTCCTTTTACTATCTCCTACTAGCAGCATGTCACATTCTCATTTTATCACATTGAGCATTGGATCTTCACAATATTAAACCTTTCTTCAGAATTATTTTGTTTTATTTTTTAAAAAAGGAAAAATATGTGGAGTGAAAAACATGATAAGGATATTATCATACGGGATGAAAAGAAACACTGTAACAAAATCACCATAATGATTAAGGTTGAGAGTACATTAAATTAACACTGAGAGTTAGTGACAAAGTTTCTTAAACATGACTCAGATTCCACTAGTTAGTGACAGTTTCTTAAACATGACTCGGATTCCACTTCATGTCCCCATCATTGGTTTACACTTGTATTTAAGTAATGGATTCTATGCCTAGTAAGTAAGTTGAATTAAAATATAATAAACACTGGGAGAATACAGGGGCTGTATAATTTAGGCAAAAAAAGTGTTTTGGTAACTGGAATAGCACAAGTACATGCTCCGCTCCCTTGGTTCACAGAACGATGATCAAGGTGGAACACTTGCACATTATATTTTTTTTTAAAATGAGTTGGCTTACGATTTAGTTTATTTGCAGGTAGTGTATGCATGCTTGGTGATATTGTCACACTCGTTCATGCAACTAAGCCAAGGGAGGAAGCAATATTGAATATTAATGAATTTCTGGAGCAAGATAAAGTTTGGTGAATTAAAGGATTTGCATGGAAATCCAGGCTTGTTGAGGCATTAGCATTGTTGTGTATGATAACAACAAAGGAAGTTGACTCATTGATGAGAATTGGTTTTTTGTCTGGAAGTTTTAGCAAGGTGGTAGAAATCGAATGAGAGCATGTGGATGTGGAAGAGGTGCAATATGTGCATGGTATTGTACTGGAAAGATGATATTACAACATTGATATTTGTTGTATTTCATGGCGTTTTATGACTGGCTGAAGTGTTTGATAAGTGGTTAGTTAATATGTGGATTTGGAGCTGTGGGGATAGACGGTATGGAAGCTTTATTAACTGTTTTATGCTGATTTTTTTTTACTATTCCAGTGAGCAAGTTTTGTATCTTAATTGATTTAATTAAATGTTTTATGTTGATTTTGTTATTATTCATGTTACAGGCTGCTGCAATGTTGCCTTTGGAAGCTTTATGTGTCGTGAGGAAACCGACTGATGCACGAGAAAGGTTTGTGCTTTTAAAATTTGGGAATTGGAATCCATAGATAATATGTTTTTAGTTGCATTACATTGTCCATATTAGTGATGGTATTGTAGTTGATTGGTAACAGTTACGAAGTCCTAAAGCATTGGTATTTGTTTCTTTTAACTTATATAGGTTGTTTTCCACTTTTTGAAAATTAAAACCAATTCATTTTGACATTCAAAAGGCAGAAAGTGACTTATGTCGAATCAAATGGGACGCTAGTGATCTTTGTATTCCAGTTTGCTGCATGTTCTCATTCTAGCAGAAGCTGTAAAACGGCTGTAACTTTCCTGAGTGGATAAGCAAAGCAAGTAGCAAAATTTAATAGGATATGCACAATTGATTAGTAATGAAAACTTGGAACTAATTGCAGTATCCTTCTGATGTTCAGTGTGTATGAAAGTATGTGCAGTTGAAGTATAAGATAATTTTGTTAATGAATTTTAAAAATAGCTTACGTAGCATCCCTAGTTTTAAAGTTTTATGTTCAATCTGGCCTAACGTGGAAATAAAATTACAACCGTTCTTCTGAAGATCTGCTTTTAGCATGTTAAGTTTGTGGTAGGATATACGTGCACTGTCACAGCTGAATTACGTCTATTTGATGATGAATTTTTACAGTGGAACAATTAGTAAGTTATAAGAGATATTGTGTTTGTGGGTGTATGTACATCTATATATTGACTAACATACGTATGTTTGTGCTTCTTTTTGGTAGGTGCTGTATGATCCTTCTGAGGTTGATACATTATGTCATTCTTCCTCGTTCAAATCGGTCATGATTGTCGATGTTGATGAAAGTATTTTTAGTATGTATCCATTTTGGTTTGCTACGGCCGTATGCATTGTTAGCTTTTATCAAAAATATTTATGTCTAATTCTTCATGTATGAAATATTATGGATACATATATTTTGTGATTTGGCTTATGACTCCATTTGTGTACTTACATTAATGTGATAAATGTTGTTTTTTGAATTGTTATTGTATATTACTAGAATAAAAAATGTAAGCTTTGAATGTTATGGAACCAAAAAATGTGCAATAGATTTTTTTTTTTTTTTTTTTTTTTTTTTTTTAAATAACGTTCTACCTATGTAATGAAAAGAAATATTGCTTCAGTTTTGTTATACTATAGCATTATGCTAGTGCTATAGAAAATATTTTGCAAGAAGTAAAAAAATTTCATAGCAACAAAATGATGCTACAATAGATAGTAATGAATTTTCTATAGCGTCTCAATGCGTCATAAAAACTTGATGCGATGGTTCCATAGCTTGTTCAGATGCTATAATAACATGACACGCCAACATATTATAGTAATCAAATGACGTCATAAAAGTTCTATAGCACGTTTCAAAATGCTATAGAAAGCAGTTGCACCAATATGACCCTATTTAAGATAGCAACAAAACTACGCTTTCCATTGCAAGTATAACACGCTATAGTATCTAACAGACTTTTCACAACATGTTGATCTATGGCGTTTATAGAATCGCTATAGAAAGTTTTTATAGCGGTTTTTAAAGGCTATAAAACGGCCTGTTTGTTGTAGTGATGGAGCCATTCGTTGGCTCATTGACAGCCCAAAGGGCGGGGAAACGCAGTGTTCATGCATAATAATCCACATCGGTGGACCGGCCCTGACGATCCAAGGGGTAGTTGCGGATGTTCCTGGGACACGGGCTAGAGCGTCTCGAAGTCGGTAAGGACTATCTTTTGCCTTGGTTCATGATGGAAATCCAATTTCCAAATACGACATCGTGCGGTTTTGATTGTAAACCTATATTTGGCGACATAGTGGCATGGGACGCTCATGTCATCTATGATTGATATTTATGATTGTTTTATAAAATTAGAAACTAACTGGAAACGAGCTAAGACGGATGGTTTCCTGGGTATTTGTCTGATGTTGGTTTCGGCCTTCGGGGTTATTACCTAGGGAATCGTTCTCTTACTATATTACAGTTGGAGTCTGATTAAGAATTCTTTTGTTTTATTCGTATCAAGCATATTTTGGCCATTATAAGGTAAAACTCAATCCTCCAGTTTGCGTTGCATTGTGTGATGGGAACTGAGTCTTATAATGACTTCAATATTATAAAAAGCATTGCGATGTTTAAAAGATTTACTTGTTTTAAAGCACTGGCAATCCAATGGACTAAACCCGTTCCGCGAAAGTGGCATGGTCATGTGATTAGCCAATTTTCTAACGTGTTAAGTAGATTTCTCATACCAGTCCCACGACTGACTCGTAGTTTGTTTCACTTGCAAACTCGAGTGCCCTTATTTCTACACGGGCAGCCTTGTCTTCAGGTTTTAGCAGGCTCTTTCTGGATAGCTAGAGTTGAAGATGAATTTTACCATCTATCTCTTTTTATGCTGTTCATCTCCTATTGTACATATTTTGTTTGTATTCCGCTGTAGACATTTATGTATAGCTGAACTGTATTTGTACTAAGTATGCCTAGATACTGCGTAACTCTGATGTTTATGTTTATCCAGTGTATTATTTGTACATTATCTGGTGTATTTATTTATTTCTGTCCTGCTATTATCTGTTTATGTGTTATATTCCAAAGATTACCCTTGACACCATCGTACGGGGTTTTGGGGTCATCACAATATGGTATCAGAGCTTTGGTTAAGCTTAGTTCTGGTATGTAACACATTAACGAACTCGTCAGAGATAGAACCAGTAGTGTTCTAGGATGAATAACTCATTACAGATAGGATCAGTAATATCCTAGTATGAGTATAGCAGAATTAGAATAACTCGTTAGAGATGGGGTCAGAAGTGCCCCAGAACGAGTTGAGAGTTATATGTTTTTAAATAACGTATTTGTGATTATATATATGGCCTGGTTTTAGAAATATGATATTTGAATATATAAAGGATATATATTGGAGAAGTAAAAGAGTATATGAACCGATTAGTATATTTTGGAAAAGTTTAAAACAAATTGATTGTTGTTTGTGTTGTGTGATAGTAGATTTGATTAATTAGAGTATTGGAACGATAGTTATATTAATTAATAAGAGAATGAAGGGTAGAATTTATTCGATTAAATCACACATTGAACTGAGTTAAAAATAGATAGAAATATATACATGTGCATTATATATGTTTCAACAGGTAAGTGGATTAGCTGTTGAGTGAAGAAATTATTTGCGTGCCCGACAAATAGGTAAACCTTAATGAGTTGGATGCGCGATTTTATTATTATATCAATTCCTGTGAATGCCATTGGATGCGGAGTGCTGGTTGTTCTGTGTGTAATAATAAACGTCGCCATAGGATAGTAACAATTAATTTTGAACTACATTACATGGCATACTTCGTGAAGATAGGCACACTTCATCATATACCACATAAGAATTTGGAGCTTGTGTGACGAGGTTGAAGATTTACCACACGAGCGAGAGGCTTGTATGGCGATGAATATATTTTATAGGTTGAACTGATGACTGATATGGACTATGTAAAATACAACGGTAAATTGCCAAATTAATAAAAACCCTACACGGGTCTGGAGATGACAATAAACACGTCTCTTTGGTCATTAAGGCACAAAAACCATTTATAGGGTGACGTGAATTTATTCTCTAGAGTTATGATCTATACACACTCCCCTGTGGACACCGGAATATATCACAATAAATATGTGCAAGCTTATTTGGATTTATTGGGTACCTAATACGACCCAATAAGTTTCCAAACCCCTCCCCGTGCAAAGGAGGTTATGGCGAAATTTTTCGAAAATTTAGGGTGTTAGCCAAATTTTTGAAGAATTTGAAAATTCTTAGAAACAGAAAAGTTGAAGAATGGAAGCCAGATTGAAAGTAGAGTTGATTAATCAAACCATTTTCGACTTTGCTCCTTTTCTAGGACGAAAAGTTTTAAGTGGGGGAGATTGTAACAACCCGGAAAATCTGAACCAATTTAAAATTTTTAAATTAGCTATTTTAGTAGATTTTAAATATTTTAAATAATAACGACGAAGAGTAAGTTTGAATCGACGTTTGAAAATGAATGTAATTAATTCTAATTATAAACAAGGCCTGAAATGGCGTGGTAGTTTCTAAATTTGAATTCAAACTTTGATTGACTATACCGGGTGGAAAACAAAATGGATTTTAGTGAAACCAAAAATATTTAAATCTGTTAGTGAATATCTTTCTAACGAATTTGAAAAATCGAAGTTTCGTAGCGGGAAGCAAAAGTTATGGCCAAATGAATTTTCAGAAAGGTCGCTATAGAGTTTATATAGCCCGTGAAAATAGCCATTTTGCAAACGACCTCAGAATTCGAGGAAACCACTTTTGTTGGATCTGGGATGTCAAATTATTGCTAGGTTTCAAATTTCATAATTTTTGAAGCTATTATGTGAGCATGGCAAAGGAAAATGTGTTTGGTCGATTTCTATTAAATTGGATCGACCAGAAAAGGACCATTTTTCAAATGGTCTCAGAATTCAACGAAACTAGTTTTGTTGGGGCCGTATAGTGAAAACATAGCTAGATTTATTTTTCGGGAATTTTTAGAATCAGTATGCGGCCCCGGAAAATTGAAATGTACGTTCAAACTAAATATTGAATGTTTTATATTTTAATTTGAAGAAAAATTGACCGAAACAGTCGAATGGGCCTAAGAAACATATTCCATTGTGTTCGGAAATGGGGGTATTTGGCTAGGGACGACAGTCGTTGGGTTTGGATTGGTGTTCGTGTGCGAAAGGTCGTATTTTTGGATTTTTAAAATTTATAAATATAAAAAAAAATCATTGGGCCAGGTATGTTTCTCTCTCCCCGACCCTCTCTAAACCGAAGGCGATAAACAACTCGAAACTTCCTAGGTTGATTTCTTTCAATCCGCTCCACTAAACACTTCGACCCAGTTGAGAATTCTGTAGTACTCCTCACGATCTTCAGATCCATATGAAGATTGGATTTTTTTCGTGACTTGTAAAGATCGAATCGAGCTCGGGAAAGTGCGACCTTTCAACTGCCGCCGTGACGCCTCGACACCGTCGATCTCGACCAGAGGGGGACCCGCTAGTGTGCCGTTCCACGTGCTACGACGTGGTGCCACTGGATTTCATCCTCGTGCCTTGGATTTCGCGAAAAGTGGAACCCTAGTTCGGAACCAAACAGCAGAGGTAACGGCTGATTTAATTTCAACTGTTCTATAGCACTTTAAAGCGCTGCGGTTTTTTGATTTCACTGTAAAAATCATATCTTTTTCGTTTTTTGACAAATTTCAGTGAAACAAGAGACAGTGGACTCGTGTGGACGTCTTCTACATTCTAGAAGAGACCGCATATTTTTCTGAGCCTTCTGCTATTTTTTGGTGGAGTCGAACCCAGTGTGAGATTTGTAAATTATATACGATATGGAAAACGACAATGTATAAATTATATAGTCGATGTATGAGTTATATAAGCGTTGTACACCTCATGTATAAGCGTTGTATAAGTTGTACGTTCGATGTATAAGTTATATATGCATTGTAAAAATTATATATGTGTTGAATAGAAGTGAAATATACTTATATATATATATATACATATATATACGCCCCTCGTCCACAAACCATGGACGATATTTATTGGTTGTAATTGTTGTGAAAATTGGTTGATAGTGAATGGTTGATTGGAATTGTTTGTGGTTGAAATTGATTGATTGTGGTTGAAAAATACCTGTTTGTGGTTGAGAATTATTTGTTTGAAACCACATAGGATTAGTTTGTGGAAAAGAAATAAAAATAAACATGCCGCCTGCGTGCGAACTAGATGCATGAAATCCCCATTGTCAAAAGCCCTGAGGCTTTAAGGTAGAACGAGGAGCCGTACTAGGGACGGCCCCGATTTTAATTACCCTGCCGTTATGCTGCCGAAATTTTGAATAATATTCATGTGTTAGAATTATTTTCATGTGTTGAAACTATATTCGTGTGTTGAATAGAAAACATTCATGTGTTGAATAGATATTCATGTGTTGAATAGAAATTCATTCGTTGAATAGAAATTCATTTGTTGAAAGGTATTCGTGTTTTAAATAAATTGTTTTAACAATAAAAATCACATTTCTATTTTATATATACGAACTATAGAAAACATTCATGTGTTGAATAGAAATTCATTCGTTGAATAGAAATTCATGTGTTGAATGGTATTCGTGTTTTAAATAAATTATTTTAAAAATAAAAATCACGTTTTCATTTTATATATACGAACTATAGAAAACATTCATGTGTTGAATAGAAATTCATTCGTTGAATAGAAATTCATGTGTTGAATGGTATTCGTGTTCGAAATAAATTGTCTTATAATAAAAATCATATTTTTACCATCTACATGAACTATATGAAATAGTCGTGTTTTGAAATAAATTGTTTTATAATAAAAATAATATTTTTATCAACTATATGAACTATATAAAATAGTCGTGTTTTGAAATAAATTGCTATACAATAAAAATCACATTTTTATTAAATACATGAATTGTTAGAAATAGTGAAGTGTCGAAATAAATGTCCGTTGGATAAAAGTATCATTTTTATCAAATGTATGAAAAGAAAATAGTTTTGAAATCGAAGGATTGATTATATATATATATATATATATATATAATTGAAATACATCGAATAACGAAGCTGCAGTTCGTGTTTTGAAACCGTGATCTCAAACGATTAGTGCGGGAGATCCGACCATCGGATTTTCCCGAAACCAAAACCGTTGGGTTCGCCTTGGAAATATCTTTCCAACGACACACACTTTGTGAAGATCCAACAGTTGGATTATCTGGAATGTTTAATTCAAATCTGAAGAAAAACAGTGCTAGAATCGATTATATTTATATATATATATAAATATAATTAAATTAAATCGAATAACGACGCTGTAGTTCGTATTTTGGAATCGAAACTTCAAACGAATGTATCGGGAGATCCGACCGTCGAATTTTCCCAAAACTGGAACCGTTTGATTCATTTTGAAAAGATCTTTCTAATGATATAAAATTTGTGAATATCCAACGGTTAGATTTTCAGATATGTCTATATCAAATCTGAAGAAAAACAGCACCACGACCGCGTTATGGCCCAAAGCGTCGTTTGAATAAATTGGTTATTTTTAAATAAATAAAAATAGCTATAAATCATTATAAAATATAATAAACGATATGGAATGAGAAATTTAGAAACTAACTGAAGGTTAGCTAAGTCGAATGGTCTCCTGGATTTTGATCTGATGTTGGTTTCGGCCTTCGGGGTTAATATTTGGGAAATCGTTCTCTTACTAATTTACGGTTAGTGAATGATGAATTGCATTGAGGCGTATGTTGTGTTTGTGTAGCACTTGTTTATTCTATACGCGAGTTGCTCAGAAAGACCGGGTTTATCCCATTCTGAATAACTGAATTGACCATAAGAAATCGATGATGAAGACGTTGGTTGAATACCGGAGATCTTCACCTCGGTTGGATGGTAACGGATGTCCTGATTGGGAGGCATCCCGAAATATGGATAATTAGTGGTGATCGTCCAGACGTATGTGGAGATCGATGGGTATGCGAGGTATATAGTGCCTCCGGTTTCATTCAGACCCAGAATGGACTTGTAAATGGACGGTGTGTCTAACATTGGAATTCATTCTGTGTGATTGATAGCCATCAGTTGCATGGTGTGAATTGCCTGTGTGGCATGCTAAGATGTAGTGATCAAGGCTTCTGTTGAAAAGCAAAGTCTTGTGGTTAATGATCATAGCCCGGCCTGTGTGGCATAGCTTTGTGTATAACGTTAATTCGCGAGCCTCGCACCCTGGTATGAACCAGAAACGGGAGAGGATCTCAGGGAGGGCATGCGTTTCCTTCTAGCTAGAGGTGGTGTCAGTGCTTAAAACTGGCTGACATTTATACTATTTTTCACCTATGTGGTTGTTGCTGTTGCGAGGCGCCTCAGATATATCAGTGACTATGTTAAGCCGATGGAGCCATTCGTTGGCTCATTGACGACCCAAAGGGCGAGGAAACGCAGTGTTCACGTATAATAATCCACATCGGTGGACCGGCCATGATGATCCAAGGGGCAGTTGCGGCTGTTCCTGAGACATGGGCTAGAGCGTCTCGAAGTCGGTAAGGACTATCTTTTGCCTTGGTTCATGATGGAAATCTAATTTCCAAATACGACATCGTGCGGTTTTGATTGTAAACCTATATTTGGCGTCATAGTGGCACGGGACGCTCATGTCGTCTATGATTGATATTTATGATTATTTTATAAAATTAGAAACTAACTGGAAACGAGCTAAGACGGATGGTTTCCTGGGTATTGGTCTGATGTTGGTTTCGGCCTTCGGGGTTAATACCTAGGGAATCATTCTCTTACTATTTTATAGTTGGAGTCTGATTAAGAATTCTTTTGTTTTATTCATATCAAGCATATTTTGGCCATTATAAGGTAAAACTCTATCCTCCGGTTTGCGTTGCATTGTGTGATGGGAACTGAGTCTTATAATGGCTTCATTTTTATAAAAAGCATTGCGATGTTTAAAAGATTTGCTTGTTTTAAAGCTCTGGCAATCCAATGGAGAAAACCCGTTCCGCGAATTGGCGTGGTCCTGTGATTAGCCAATTTTATAATGTGTTAAGTAGATTTCTCAAACCAGTCCCATGACTGACTCGTAGTTTGTTTCACTTGCAAACTCAAGTGCCCTTATTTCTACACGGGCAGCCTTGTCTTCAAGTTTTAGCAGGCTCTTTCTGGATAGATGGAGCTGAAGATGGATTCTACCATTTATCTCTTTTTATGCTGTTCAGCTCCTATTGTACATATTATGTTTGTTTTTCACTGTAGACATTTATGTATAGCTGAACTGTATTTGTACTAAGTATGATCCTGTATACTGCGTAACTCTGATGTTTATGTTTATCCAGTGTATTATTTGTACATTATCTGGTGTATTTACTTATTTCTGTCCTGCTATTATCTGTTTATGTGTTATATTCCAAAGATTACCCTTGACACCGTCGTACGGGGTTTTGGGGTCGTCACAGTAGGTATGTTATGGCTGTTAATTATTTAGTTGTTTGATGATGGTTTGATGCGTGTTAAATATTTTTATATCTTTTATTTAAATTAACGGCCGTTCAATTTAAATGAAATAAAATCGCACTTTCTGACGATGATTTTTAAACTGATTATTTACCCTATTGGGTACGTTTATAATAAAATAAACAATTTGGAATTAAATTGGATGATTAAATAGCCGTCATTGATTGCTCGTAATTAGTTAAAATAATTTATCATGTTTATACTATCATACAGGATGATATGTTATATTTGAGTAAAACAGTTGGATACAGGGAAGGACCAGGCTGGAGGAATTGAACCGGATTCCTCAAATTTATTATTATATGATCATTTATGAACTGTTGAACACATATGATTGGATTATTGCATCGTTTATTGATTGTTAAACCCGAACTCGACGTTTGAATGGTTAATTAACAAATGGTTGTGTTGGTTGAGAAATTTATAGCGGATGGCCAATATACCAACTATTTTGATTTACCGTTAGTATTGAAATTATGAAATTAATTTAAAAAGGAATATAGATTCATAAAATATATATTTGTAAATAAAGTTATAAAAAGGAAGTAAAACGAACTATATGTATATCATTTGTTTTAACCGATATTTTTATACAAAAGTTTACCGTGTGCGAAGCACGTGCTTCGCTACAATTACTGAATAAATTTATAAAGGGGCTTCTTAAATTGATAAAATTAATAAGAAAGTAGGTGGAAATTAACTTGATGATTAATAATAAGGATTTATTGTTTTTAAGAACAATTAAAGTGAGATTATTTAGAAATAGATTATTATTTATTTCATATTAAGCGAGATTAGTTATAATAGATTATTATTTATTTAATAGTAAATGAGACTATTTAGAAGTAAATTATTTACTGATAATCGAAATTATTTGAATTAATAATGTTATTTATTGGTTTAAATAAAAAGATGAGTTAGAGTTGATCCATGGGTTAATCATATTTTAAAATTACGCAACCCAATTGTTTTAACAAAAATCGGTTATTAAATTAAATTAGATTATGCCGATTAATCTAATGAAACAATTAGCGAATAGTTGTTTAAATTGATGAGATTTAAAAAGGTAATTTAATTCCGGTTAACGATGATGGAAAAGTGCTTTATATTGAATCAGAGATTTGTAAACGAGTCATGGATAAGGAGACTAGGAGTTAAAGCAATAAATTGTAAATTAACGTTACCCAATAATGGCATTAGTTGTAATGGAAGAGATTAAAATAAGATTTCCACCAAAGGAAATGATTTAGAGAATGAAAAATGGATTTCTATAATTGAATTTGGTAATATGATTTGCATATAAATCAAGATATTGGAATAAAGAGTTTTTAAAGGAGTTTAAGTTAAAAGGTAAATGTGTTAATCATTTACTTAATCGATGAATGCAGTAATAACTATATGCATAGAAAGGAGATTTCAAAGGCAAGAAGGTGTTATAAAACCGAATTTTAATAAAATAGTGAAGTGGTAAAAATTAATATCGGTTTTTGGAATTACAAGTCATATTTATCTTATGATAAGAATGTGGTTGATAAAGGTCTGAGAGGTAATTAAAATACCCCAACTTGAACAACTTCAGGATTATCAAAGGATGATATGAGCTGTAAGGTTGGAGATGCTAGAAGTAAGTTATATTAAGGAATAATAATTTGAAGAATTTGGAATCTATAATTTTAAATTCCCAAATAAAAGGAAATGAAAATGGTTTGAGAATTTGAAATGGTAGTTCCATAGTAAAGGAGTAATAAAAAGGAGATTTGTGAATATATAATGATTTTCAAAAGAAATAAGATGAAATCAAAATGGATTTATTCAAAAAAGCAAGTGATGATTAATTGGGTTATATAACAAAAAAAGGAGGATTTCGTAACAATTATTTTACGAGTGATCAGTTGAATCAATTTCCCAGTTATGGATAATTGATTAGCACAGAAATGTGTTTATTTTATGCTTATATCTTATCTTTATTGTATATAAATATATGTTACTTGGGTATTTTGTGTGCTTTTACAGGTCATTGATTAATTGTCTCCTTCATTAAATAAAAGACCACTGATAAGAAAAAGAAGCTACTTTCCCGTCTCAACAAGTTTTCAATCACAAAGGAAGCCGTAGCACATTGGTTAAGGCATAGAAATCTGTACAGAAAGACCTGGGTTCGATTCCCATCAAACTCTCTTTTTGCTGAAGAATGGAACGCGTTCACACTGCCTCCCTTGCTTTGAAGAATTTATGGATTAGTGATTTATGGTGTGTGTGTGTGTGTATATATATATATATATATATATATATATATATATATATATATTCATATGTATGAATATATGATATACACTAATAAATATTTCAAGAATTGGAAGTATTCTTCATAGATAAATCAAAAGGAATCTTTCATTTTTACTCTCCATAAAGATGAAGATCTGATTAGATAGATGCCAATCAAGATGCCAATCAATTTACCAATCAACTTCAAATCTCTTGGAAAATGCCAATCAATTTGCCACATGATCAATCAAAAGAGGGAAGCTACATGGAATATTTAAAGTTTATCTTATCTCTTTTATTTGTGAGTATATTATTTTCATAAGGTTGAGTCATGGCCCATTAGAGGATTAGGGTTTTTCAGTTCACCTATATAAGCACATGTATACCCATTGTAATGGGCATCTCCATTATTCTGTACTCTCGTTTATTAATAAAAAGTTTTTGACTGTCTTTTTCTTTCATAACAATTTGTGTATCTATCCAATTAGTTTTGGTAGAACACATTGTTATTTTCTTTTATTACTGCTTGTTAGCTATTGTCCGTTTGATTAGATTCAATGGCAATTCTGCTTTTTAATTCTCTGTTGTTGTTCTAGTTGTTATTTTCTTTTTCTAGTAATTGTTTCTTTTCTTTTCAATTGTTGAATTTGATACTGATTTGATTCAGATTCAGATTCAGAGTAATTTCAACAACATTAAAAACAACTCCAAATTCTGCCTAACTCGCCCAAGAATAAATAAATAATAATTTTTAATTACACCTCCCTGTGTTCGACCTGTATGCTGCACACTTGTATGCTTGCAGAATTTAATTTAAATGTCGTGCTTTTCTGATTCATAGATTAGCGAGATCAAGTTTATGGTGCCGTTGCCGAGGAGGCAACAATTGAATTTTATTATTTATTTAATTTCCGATTCATGTTAGTTTTTATTTTAGTATTTTCCTTTTGTTTTCTTGTATATATATAAAAAAGGAATTCTTGATTGGAAAGATTTGCTTTTATTCAATGATGCTAAAATCTTCTAATGTTAAAAAAAAAATTACCGCTTTTTATATATTCTTTGCTTTCTTTTCAAGGCCTTTCCATATTTTTTTCCCTTTTCTTCCCCTTGTACATTGTACACAATATGATTTCATTTCTATAAAAAATAAAGAAAAAAATGTATCTTTCCATTTTTCTTTTAATTCTTTCGTGATTTCATCCTCGTTCTCCTTCCTTTCTTTTATTTTCTTCCTTCTTACAATCTATTTCTACTTTCAACAATTTAAAAAAAAAAGATACTTCTTGTTGCCATTTTTATACCACTTCTTTCTTTCCTCTTTTCCACTTCTTTCTTTCCTCTTCTCTGCCGAGAACATCATCCACTGACCCTTCATCTCTAATCTCACCAACTATCCACAAACACGGCTTCAAAACAATTTCCTCCCTTCCACCATAATTCTTCCACCAATTCCCCTTCACATCATCATCCGCGCTATGGCCCTCGTCTCCTCTTCAATAATCCTAACTCAGCAATCCAGCAACACGCACATCTGCCTTAGAAGCCATCTCATCAAAGCACCCTCTGCTCCACGAAAACCCAATATTACAACCATCATCCATTCCCCCTATCAACACCGCAATTTTCATTAACCTCACTATCTCCAGTCCATTCCCCTCACCGATCAACACATAATTCCCAAATAGCGATTCAAAAACCCACAATTCCAAATTAACTCGAAAACGCGAGCAGCTACTAAATCGAAACCAACCCCAAATCGCATATTGGAAAACAGCAATTAGAACCCAAAACTTCAACATCGAACAACTCAATTCGAATCGAACCCGAAACCACAAATCCAAATCGAAAAAAAGGAGAGCGAGCATCTGATATTGTCTACGATTTTTTTTTCTTCTTCCGATCGATTTTGGTAAAAGAATTTTGATTTTGACTGCGGTTTTTTTTAAGGGTTCTACTGTTTTCTTTTTTTTATGGCATTGAGAGGGCTATTGGTTTTATTTATACACGTGAGGACCAATTTGTTCTAAGCAAGTTAGCCCAGTTTTTTTTTAACGCCGAGTCCTTGTTTCTTCTCCTTTGTGCCTATGTCTTCTTTTTGTTTAGTTTAATCCTTTGTTTATTTTATTTTTATTTTTAGCTTGGCTTAGTTTAGTTCATAATTTTTTTAATATAGTTTAGTTTTTATTTATTTATTTCCTTGTTGGTCTTTTGCATTTTGTTTGTTTTTTATTGCTTTTAAAAAAAAAGTGAAATCTTCTAAAACAAATCAATGACCAGAGAAGAAAAGAATTCAAGCAAATAAAAGAGAAAAAGACAATCGAATCCAAGGATCAAAGCAAACAAAAGTGTTCAACCAACAAACAGGAAATTTGAAGGTCAATCGAGTTGCAAACAGTTGATTTCAATTGTTGATACTACTCAAAATTTCTGGATAGACCGCCATACCCCACTGTAAAATTTTCTGAACTCTACAGGTGCTCTGCTGCAAAAAAAAAAGAAAAAAAATATAGACAATTGTTGTAAAAAATTTCTGCAGGGGCAGCGGCTTGAATGTACAATTTTTTTTTCTGCAATTAAATTGTGTGATTGTTGTTATTTCTGCATTTTTTTTTCATTCTGTTAAGGGCAATACCCCAATTCACATAAGGTGAGGGATTTCATCGCCCTTTCCTTAGCCCACAAATTGCATTTCATCGTAGAATCTAACTAATAATAACGGTTAGACGTTGGACTTAAGGGAGTCACGGGCTCATCTAGGGCTTAATTGTATTGTGATAGTTGATTCATTTGGAACGAATTATTTCTTGGTGTCTAGACTACGGCAGAGAAATAGTCGTTTATAAATATTACGGTGATTCGTAAATATTATTTCGGTTGTTACTCTGAAGGTACTTAAACCTTCGGCTGCATTGCTAGGGTGATTCCTGGTGCACCGATGACTCCTGTCCGTTAACTAGCTGAGAAATCTTTTGATCTAAGTAATCAAATGCATCACTTTATAATTTTGGGTTAGGAGCCATTAAGGACAGAAATTTTCATTGTAGCAGATTTCTGTGCTTGCATTTAACAACAATGAATGAAAAAAGTGTTAGCCAACAAAATTCTCCTAGGGGTTTTCGAATAAACCAAAATTTTCCAAACGAGTTGGATCAAAATCGAGTGAATCAAAATTTTCAAAACTTTGGGGATCAAAATCGAGCACATCAAAATTTTCAAAATCTCAATATCGAAATGGATAGGCCCTTATCTCTTCATGATCGATGTTATCCGACTAGGACCGTCCAACCCTCTGTCATCATGTTCCCCCCAGCTGAAGGAAACAATTTTGAGCTTAAACATTTGTTTATTCAAGGGGTACCAAAGTTTACTGGGTCTGAAAATGCTTATGAATTTCTAAGTGAATTTGAATTGTATGCATCCACAACAAAAATGCAATAATTGTCTAACGAATCGATCAAGCTAAGGCTAATCCCATTTGCATTACTTGAAAGCGCTAAAAGATGGCTAAATTCTCTTCCAAAACATTCCATAAGAATTTGGGATGAATTTGTCATTGTATTCTTGAAAAAGTTTTTTCCTTTCCATAAGACTCTCAAAATTCGAACTGAGATAAACCAATTCTGTCAAAATGAGGGGGAAACTTTTTCAAAATATTTTGAGAGATTCAACCAACTATTGTATAGTTGTCCTCATCATGGAATTCTTAAAGACCACTTGTGTCAAATTGCATATGAAGGGCTTAAATATCAATCTAGAACTCAACTAGAATCAATGTGTGGAGGAGATTTTATGTCTAAAACAGCCGATGAAGCTTGGCGGTTTTTAGAAGACTATTCTGAAAAGGACATGCAATGGGAATCGATTCGTGTTCCCATTCGTACTTCTACTAGAGGAGTGCATGTCGTGGACCCAAGCCAAATTCCTTTAGAAAATCAAACTCCTCAAGCCGGAGAAGGGTTACCCCACTATTACTGTCAGGACCAAGCCAATGCTATAGCTCAAAATAACCCTTACTCAGCCACGTACAATCCTGGTTGGAGAAACCACCCAAATTTTTCTTGGTTAAACCCCAAAAATTCGGCTAACCCATCTCACATGCAACCCTTTATCCCCAATCCGAATTACTAAGCTCCACCTCCCAATTCTCAAACCTCTCAAACTGCACCTCAATCCAAACAACCTTATAGGCACCCCAATTTCCAATCATCGAACCAACCCTCTCAATCTTCTCAACCGTCGCAAGAAATTGTGCATTTAGAAAAACATTTGAACTCTCACGAAGCTAATATGAACTCACAAGATGCTAAACTCGACCAAATGTTTAATATGATGAAAGAACTGATGAAAAATAACGAGAAAGGAAAGTTGCCTAGTCAACCCGAAGTGAATCCAAAGTATAACTCTCATACTGTAAATTCTTGTGAGGACGAAAACCATAATCCGGTCAATGCTGTCACAACCCTTCGATCTGGAGAGAGGATTGATAACAATGTAGGAAACCCTAACGAACCTTCAAGCTCGACCCCTATGACAAATCTTGATGATCACCCACTGGCTACGAATACGAATTCTTCTAAAACTCCACTTTCCTTAAATGTTGGCAATCCCAACAGTTCTTCTCCTTGTGTCGGCAAACCCGACCCACCTTTGAAAATCAACATTGGCAATTCCAACATTTCATCTTCTACACTCCTACCGCCATCTTCTTCAAATGACCAAAAATCTGAAAGAGTCTATAAGCCAATAGCTCCTTATCCTCATAGACTTAACAATAAGAAGAAGGATGCAAATTTCGAAAAAATTCTTGAAATCTTCAAACAAGTTCGTGTCAACATTCCACTCTTGGACACCATCAAACAAATTCCTCAATATGCCAAGTGTCTCAAAGAGCTATGCACCCAAAAACGAGCCACTAATGTTCCTAAAACTTCCTTCTTGACTGCGAACACTAGCTCCATTTTCTTAAATCCTTCACCCATCAAGTATAAGGATCCGGGCTGCCCTACAACTGATTGCAAAATAGGAAATACTCATATCTCTCGTGCTCTACTCGATCTTGGTGCTAGTATCAATCTTCTTCCTTACACTGTTTATCGTTAACTTGGATTAGGGGAGATTAAACCAACAAACGTCACTCTTCAGTTAGCTGATCGATCTTTTAAAAAACCATTGGGTATAATTGAAGACGTTTTGATTCAAATTGAACAATTTTATTTCCCTGTCGACTTCATCATTCTCGAAACCGAGCCATTTTCGAACCCTGGTAGTCAAATTCCATTGATTTTGGGTCGTCCCTTCTTAGCTACCTCAAATGCTATCATAAATTGTAGGAGAGGCCAACTTCGACTATCGTTTGGGCACTTAACTATCGAACTGAATACCTTCCATCAACCCAAAGATTCTGAAATAGAGGAAATAGACATAATTCAAACCACAATTGTTGAAACCTCTAATGACACTTCTGAAGCCTTGAAAACGTGTCTGGAACATTTCAACTTTGATTTTGATGAGTTCGAATACATTTATGAACTAAATAAACTCCTTAACTCAAAACCCTCGTCACTTGAATTGGACCTCAAACCCCTGCCACAAGACCTTGAATATGGTTATTTGGACTCTACAGAAAATTTTCCTGTAATCTTGGCCTCTGATCTTACTGAGGACCAAGAAGAAAAATCTTTGAAAATTTTACGGGATAATCTGCATCTGATTGTACAAATCATTGGCGTGACACAACTTTCATAGGAAGGATTTTCATTTCAAAATTCACTGACATGCCTATTGCACCTCACAAATCAAATAGTAAATCATCGTGCATTATTTTTGATAGAGGCAAGTGTGGGGGAAAAGAAATCTCATTTTTCACATAACATTCATCACCATCGTAGACTTTATTTTGCATTTGAATTGCACATTCATATAGTCGTGAAACTGCATTTCATTCTACAAATCATTTTGCATCTAATCCATCTTTGGGTACTCTGTTTCAAATTTAGGAAACGTTCACAGTGTGGACACGGTTTAGTTCTAGTGTGGGGGGAGTCTGCATTACATCCTTTTTTTTTCATGTAGGATCATCATGCATTTTAGATCGTAGTAACATACCAAATTTTTTTTTTGAAATACGACTCTTTTTAGATTTGATACAACAAAATAAGTTAACAATTATTAGTCAGTTGATAGTATTTTTTTCTTTCAGCTTAGATCGAATAAGAAATATAATGAAAAGTTTAATTTTGAGGGATAATAGTGTAACCGGTACATAGGGAGATTCTTAGGTGATGGCCATGAAGTTTATTCTATATTGTAGTCTTTGTTTAAATAAGTGGAGGACTTAAAATACTTATATTGGCTTTTCTAATCTTTAAAACTAAGTTGTGTTAAGTTGAATTCGTGTAACTCTCTTTTGTGCTTATATTTTCAATAATAATAATAGTAATCCATGGGTATCCAATATTGCTTGTATATCAAGCGTTGGTGTGCAGACCCGCCAAGCTCTATCCGACATGTTGTTGACAAAGTCAGCGTTGGAATATCTTGGTATCATTTTATGAGATTGGACACCTAAGGATTACCGACACGTTGTTGACAAAGTCAAAGTCGGTCTGCACAATCCGCCAAGCTCTTTACCCACTCTCCGTTAGTCCGCGAGGCAGTGCATGGGTAGTAAACCTTGGTCTTCTGAGTTAGGTGTATGTACTTAATCATAAATTTTAAATTTTATAGAGATAGAGAATAAGCGATGATGCCCAAACATTTCTTGACCTTATTGATTTGACTAGCCATACACAAGGAAATTAGAATACCACTTCACGAACTATGACAAGCAAACTAAGAATTTATTTCATGGCTGCACTATGTTATCGACAGAACTAACTAGTCAAACTGGAATTTAACATTTGAAAACTTGATTTATATTGAAAATTTGTGACAAGTTGAGGTATCTAAAATAAAATCAACTGATTAGAAATTGTTAATTTAATTTGTTGTACCACTTTCCTGAAACAAGTCGTGTTTTCATTTTTATTTTCATTTGCATATGTCTGTTTCATTCATGTAGCTGCATTAGAACCATAACATGCTGCATCTGGATTTTGTGGGTAGTATCCACTGAAAACCCTCATGAGACACCACTCGTCCTACTAGGGACACCTAGAGGTTTAATGGCTTGTTGCATACGCTCAATGCAATCGTGTTTCCTACGAAAGTGTGACCTATCTAGTTTAATTTTTTATTTCTTGTTTTACTCGAGGACGAGTAAAAGATAAGTGTGGGGGTATTTGATTAGCACAGAAATGTGTTTACTTTTATGCTTATATCTTATCATTATTGTATATAAATATATGCTACTTTGGGTATTTTGTGTGTTTTTACAGGTCATTGATTAATTGTCTCCTTCATTAAATAAAAGACCGCTGATAAGAAAAAGAAGCTACTTTCCCATCTCAACAAGTTTTCAATCACAAAGGAAGCCGTAGCACATTGGTTAAGGCATGGAAATCTGTAGAGAAAGACCTGGGTTCGATTCCCATCAAACTCTCTTTTTGCTGAAGAATGGAACGCGTTCACACTGCCTCCCTTGCTTTGAAGAATTTATGGATTAGTGATTTATGGTGTATATATATATTCATATGTATGAATATATGATATACACTAATAAATATTTCAAGAATTGGAAGTATTCTTCATAGATAAATCAAAAGGAATCTTTCATTTTTACTCTCCATAAAGATGAAGATTTGATTAGATAGATGCCAATCAAGATGCCAATCAATTTACCAATCAACTTCAAATCTCTTGGAAAATGCCAATCAATTTGCCACATGGCCAATCAAAAGAGGGAAGCTACATAGAATATTTCAAGTTTATCTTATCTCTTTTAGTTGTGAATATATTATTTTCAAAAGGTTGAGTCATGGCCCATTAGAGGATTAGGGTTTTTCAGTTCACCTATATAAGCACATGTATACCCATTGTAATGGGCATCTCCATTATTCTGTACTCTCGTTAATTAATAAAAAGTTTTTGACTGTCTTTTTCTTTTATAACAATTTGTGTACCTATCCAATTAGTTTTGGTAGAACACATTGTTATTTTCTTTTATTACTGCTTGTTATCTATTGTCCGTTTGATTAGATTCAACGGCAATTGTGCTTTTTAATTCTCTGTTGTTGTTCTAGTTGTTATTTTCTTTTTCTAGTAATTGTTCTTTTCTTTTCAATTGTTGAATTTGATACTGATTAGATTCAGATTCAGATTCAGAGTAATTTCAACAACATTAAAAAGAACTCCAAATTCAGCCTAACTCGCCCAAGAATAAATAAATAATAATTTTTAATTACACCTCCCTGTGTTCGACCTGTATGCTACACAACTGTATGCTTGCAGAATTTAATTTAAATGTCGCGCTTTTCTGATTCATAGATTAGCGGCGATCAATACTACATAATGTAATAATAAATATTTTGAAATGATAGTTAACTGGAAATTGGGTACGATTCTAATATATTTGTAAGTATTTAAAATAAACTGATTTGAGAATATATATATATATATAAAAACTAATATATTATCTTTTGTATTACAACTGATATATTATTTTAATGGCCAAGTGACACTGTGTAATAAATGTATGGATTATTTTATTTTTATGATTGTTTATTTTGATAGTAAAATAACCGACAATCGAAATCATGGCCAATTCGTTGTTGGTACCGAAAGACCGGGATCAAACATATATTCGAAAACCATTCCGACCAGCAAATACATAAATGTTGAAGATGTTCAAAAGCTGATCGAGATGGAGCAATTGAAGAATGGGAATCTTCATAAGCGGAAGGATTACTTGTCCAACATTCTCTGTGTTGCAACCAGAAGTATTGTGACGTGATTTGGTCGTAAGTGGGATTTTGCGGGTTTGCAAGGACTGCTTGCTACTGATCCTTTGGATGCAGTAGGAGGGTGCCTTCAATTCATCATGTTCCTGGATGACATGGACGATGTGAAAAATGGCTAGATGTTCCAAAAGTCGTTTATAACCTCAAGCCTCATCAACCGGGAAATGACAAAAATCGGGCAGGCAACATAGCTTTGTACGTTGCACCCATTAGGGTGTATAATCACCTATCTATAGAAATTCCTTTTGCTTCTTTAATCTATCGATGATGTCCCTTTTTGGGAAACGGTGGGTCGCTCCCAACCGTTGGTGATATACATTCGATACACTCAAGCGAAATGAGTGGTCGTTCATGTGTGGGCTGGGTTGCAAGACGTTCTTGTTGAACCCAGTTTATTTTCCTCTAGAGATACACTATCGGCAGGTGGTTCCATACCTTGTCATAGTCGGAATCCATTCTCCAATAAGAGCCCGTGGTTTTGTTTGGATACTATATATGTGGAGCGTGAGATGCAAGCTTTGACGACCCCAAACCCCGTACTGATGATGGCAAGGGTAATCTTTGGAATATAACACATATATAGATAACAGCAGAACAGAAATAAATATATACACCAAATAATGTACAAATAATACACTGGATAGAGATAATCATCAGAGTTACACAGTATATAGGGTCATACTTAGTACAAATAAAGTTCAGCTACACATAAATGTCTACAATGGAAAACGAACATAATATGCACAATAGGAGCTGAACAGCATAAAAGGGATAAATGATAGAATCCATCTTCAGCTCCAGCTATCCAGAAAGAGCCTGCTAAAACCTGAAGACAAGGTTGCCCGTGTGGAAATAAGGTCACCCGAGTTTGCAAGTGAAACAAACTACGAGTCAGTCATGGGACTGATATGAGAAATCTATTTAACACATTATATAATTTGGCTAATCACAGGACCATGCCACTTTCGCGGAACGGGTTTACTCCATTGGATTTCCAGTGCTTTAAAACAAGTCAATTTTTTAAACGTCGCAATGTTTTTTATAAAAATGAAGCCATTATAAGACTCAGTTCCCATCACACAATGCAACGCAAACCGGAGGATAGAGTTTTTTCCTTATAATGGCCAAAATATGCTTGATACGAATAAAACAAAAGCATTTGATATTACTACTTTTGTTTATATGTTTCAAAAACAATTTAAATCATAACCATCAATCATAGACGGCATGGGTACCATATATCATGTCGCCATATATATATAAACAATCAAAACCGCACGGTGTCGAATTTGGAAATTGGATTTCCATCCTGAACCAAGGCAAAAGATAGTCCTTACCGAATTCGAGACTGTATAGCCCGAGTCTCAGGCACAGTCGCAACTGTACCTTGGATCGTCAGGACCGGTCCACACGGAGTGGATTATAATGCCTGAACAATGCGCTTCCCCGCCCTTTGGGGCGTAAATGAGTCAACGAATGACTCCATCGGTCCCGGATTGACCGAAATTTCCGAGGTGCCTCGCAACAGCAACAACCACATAGGTGAAAATAGTATAAATGCCAGCCAGTTTAAGCACTAACACCACCTCTAGCTAGAAGGAAACGCACGTCCCCCCTGAGGTCCTCTCCCGTTTCTGGTTCATACCGGGGTGTGAGGCTCGCGAATTCACGTTATACACAAAGCTATGCCACACAACCCGGGTTTTGATCATCAACCACAAGACTTTGCTTTTCAATAGAAGCCTTGATCACTGCATCTTATCATGCCACACAGGCAATTCACACCATGCAAATGATGGCTATCAATCACACAGAATGAATTCCAATGTCAGACACACAGTCCATTTGCAATTCCGTTCTGGGTCTGAACGAAACCGGAGGCACAATATACCTCACATACCCATCGATCTCCACGTACGTCTGGACGATAACCAATCATTATCCATGTTTCGGGATGCCTCCCAATCAGGACATCAGTTACCATCCAAACGAGGTGAAGATCTCCGGTCTTCAACCACCGTTTTCATCTTCGACTTCTTATCGTCGATTCAGTTATTCAGAATGGGATAAACCGGGACTTTCTAAGCAAATCGCATATATAATTAACAAGTGCTACACAAACACAACATTCGCTTCATTCCAATTCATTATTCACTAACCGTCAATCAGAAATTAAGAGAACGATTTCCCAAATATTAACCGCGAAGGCCGGAACAAACATCAGATCAAAACTCAGGAAACCATTCGACTTAGCTAACCTTCAGTTAGTTTCTGAATTTCACATTCCATATCATTTATAATATTTTATAATGATTTATCGCTATTTTTATTTATTTATTTATAGCCAATTTATTCAAACAACGCTTCAGGCCATAACGCGGCCGTGGCGTTGTTTTTCTTCAGATTTGATTTACACATATATGAAAATATAACTGTTGGATCTTCACATATTTTATATCATTAGAAAGATCTTTTCAATACGAATCCAATGGTTCCAGTTTTGGGAAAATCCGACAGTCAGATCTCCCAGTACACTCGTTTGAAGTTTCGATTTCAAAATACGAACTGCAGCGTCGTTATTCGATTTAATTTAATTATATATATATATATATATATAATCTATTCTGGTGCTGTTTTTCTTTAGATTTGAATTAAACATTCCAGACAATCCAATCGTTGGATCATTACAAAGTTGGTGTCGTTGGAAAGATATTTCCAAGGCGAACCCAACGGTTTCGGTTTCGGGAAAATCCGATGGTCGGATCTCCCGCACTAATCGTTTGAAATCACGGTTTCAAAACACGAACTGCAGCTTCGTTATTCGATATATTTTAATTATATTTATGTAGATATATAATTATAATCAATTCTTCGATTTCAAAACTATATTCTTTTCATACATTTGATAAAAGTGATATTTTTATCCGACAAACATTATTTCGACACGTCACTGTTTTTAACAATTCATGTATCTAATAAAAATGTGATTTTTATTGTAAAGCAATTAATTTCAAAACACGACTATTTTATATAGTTCATATAGGTGATAAAAAATATGATTTTTATTATAAAACAATTTATTTCGAACACGAATACCATTCAACACGTGAATTTCTATTCAATGAATGAATTTCTATTCAACACATGAACGTTTTCTATAGTTCGTATATATACAATAAAAATGTGATTTTTATCGTTAGAACAATTTATTTAAAACGCGAATACCATTCAACACATGAATTTCTATTCAACGAATGAATTTCTATTCAACACATGAATGTTTTCTATAGTTCGTATATATAAAATAAAAATGTGATTTTTATTGTTAAAACAGTTTATTTAAAACACGAATACCATTCAACACATGAATTTCTATTCAACGAATGAATTTCCATTCAACACATGAATGTTTTCTATTCAACACACGAATATAATTTCAACGCATGAAAATTATTCTAACACATGAATATTATTCAAAATTTCGGCAGCATAACGGCATGGTAGTTAAAACCAGGGCCATCCCTAGTACGGCTCCTCGCTCTACCTTAAAGCCTCGCAGCTTTTGACAATGGGGATTTCATGCATCTAGTTCGCACGCAGGCGGCATGTATATCTTTTTCATTTCCACAAACTAATCCTATGTTGTTTCAACCAAATAATTCTCAACCACAAACGGGTATTTTTCAACCACAATCAATCAATTTCAACCACATAATTCTAATCAACCATTCGTTATCAACCAAATTTCACACCAAACACAACTAATAAATATCGTCCATGGTTTGTGGACGAGGGGCGTGTACATATATATATATATATATATAAATATATATATATATAAGTATATTTCACTTCTATTCAACACGTACGTAATTTTTTACAACTCATATATAACTTATACATCGAACGTACAACTTATGCAACGCTTATACATGAAATGTACAACGCTTATATAACCCATACATCGACTATATAATTTATACATCGTCGTTTTCCATATCGATTATAGTTCATAAATCTCACATTGGGTTCCACTCCACCAAAAATAGCAAAAGGCTCAGAAAAATATGCGGTCTCGTCTAGAATGTAGAAGAGGTCCACACAAGTCCACTGTCTCATGTTTCACTGAATTTCGTCAAGAAATGAAAAAAATATGATTTTTACAGTGAAATCAAAAACCGTAGCGCTTTAAAGTGCTATAATATTGTTGAAATTAAAATAGGTCATACCTCAGCTGAATGGTTCGAAACTAGGTTTCAAATTTTCAGCAAATCCGTTGATCGATACGGGGATCGGGTTGCGCGAGGTCGAAGGGGGAGGTGGGGCGCCTGCTCGTCGGAAGTGGGCCCCAGTTCGGTGGCCACTCGTGGCCGCGTCTGCGGTTCAAAGGGCTCGACTTTTGAGCCTGAGATCTCCCCCGATACTTAACGAAAAAATCTTTAGTTGGTATGGATTTGAAGCTCATCTCGAGCTCTTCAAAATTTTCAATTGGAGGAGGGGCTGATTTTGCTTGTAGGAGACGCAAACGAGGAGAGAAGGGATCAAATGCCATTCGTCGTCGCCTGGAGCAAAAGTCGGGGAGAAAGAATATGCGTGGACCAATAGGATTTTTTTAATTTATATATTTTTAAATTTCTAAAATACCCTCTTTCACACACGAACCCCAATCCAAACCCAATGACTATCGTCCCTAGCTAAATACCCCCATTCCGAACACAATGGGATATGTTTCGTAGGCCCATTCGACTGTTTCAGTCAGTTTTCCTTCAAATTAAAATATAAAACATTCAATATTTAATTTGAACGTACATTTCAATTTGCCGGGGCCACATACTGATTCTAAAAATTCCCGAAAAATAAATCTAGTTATGTTTTGACGATACAGTCCAACAAAACTAGTTTCGTCGAGTTCTGAGACCGTTTGAAAAATGGCCCTTTTCTGGCCGATCCAATTTAACAGAAATTTACCAAACACGTTTTCTTTTGCCACGCTCACATACTAGCTTCAAAATTTATGAAATTTGAAACCTAGCATTATTTTTACATCCTGGGTCCAACAAAAGTGGTTTCGTCAAATTCCAAGGTCATTTGCCTAATGGCCATTTTCACGGGCTATATAAACTCTATAGCGACCTTTCTGAAAATTCATTTGGTCATAACTTTTGCTTCCAGCAATGAAACTTCGATTTTTCAGATTCATTAGAAAGATTTTCACTAATAGATTTAAATATTTTTGGTTTCTCTCAAATCCGTTTTATTTTGCACCCGGTACAGTCAGTCAAAGTTTGAATTCAAATTTTGAAACTACCGTGCCATTTCAAGCCCTATTTTTAATTAGAATTAATTATATTTATTTTCAAACATCGATTCAAACTCACTTTTCGTCGTTATTATTTAAAATATTTATTTTAAACATTTAAAATCCACTAAAATAGCCAATTTAAAAATTTTAAATTGGTTCAGATTTTCCGGGTTGTTACAATCTCCCCCACTTAAAAATTTTCATCCCCGAAAAGGAACAAAGTCGAAAGTGGTTTGATTAATCAACTCACTTCCAATATGGCTTCCATTCTCCAACTTTTCAGTTTCTGAGAATTTTCAAATTCTTCAAAAATTTGGCTAACACCCGGAATTTTCGAAAAATTTCGCCATAACCTCCTTTGTACGGGGAGGGGTTTGGAAATTTATTGGGCCGTATTAGGTACCTAGTAAATCCTATAAAGCACACACATATTTATAGTGATATACTCTGGTGTTTACAGGGGAGCGTGTGTTGATAATAACTCCAGAGAATAAATTCTCGTCACCCTATCTAAGCCTGAGGGAGTGTGTATTTTTAATTACTCCAGAGAATAAATTCTCGTCACCTCGTCCCATGTGGGAAATAAATAATCCATGTGCCGTATCTAATAACTAGAGAGACGTGATTATTGTCAACTCCTGACCCGTGTGGGGTTTTTATTAATCTGGCAATTTATCGTTACAATTTTATATGGTCCATATCAGTCATCAGTTCAACCTATAATATATAGTCATCGCCATACAAGCCTCTCGCTCGTATGGTAAATCTTCAACCTCGTCACACAAGCTCCAAATACATATGTGGTATATGATGAAGTATGCCTATCATCAAGAAGTATGTCATGTAATGTAGTTAAAAATTAATTGTTACTATCCTATGGCGACCTTTATTATTACACACAGAACAACCAGCACTACGCATCCAATGGCATTCACAGGGGTTGATATAAAAATAAAATTGCGCATCCAACTCATTAATGTTTACCTATTTGTCAGGCACGCAAATAAAATCTTCACTCAACAGCTAATCCATTTACCTGTTGAAACATATATAATGCACATGTATATCTTTCTATCTATTTCTAACTCAGTTCAATGTGTGATTTAATCGAATAAATTCTACCATTTATTCCCTTATTGAAATTAACTATCGTTCTAATAATTTAATTAATCAAATCCACTATCACACAACGGCAACAAAAATCAATTTTATTTTTAACTTTTCAAAATCATACAAATTAATTCATACACTCTTTTTAAATTAATCAGACTATAGAATTAAAAGTGCACATCCATGGAAAGAAAATAACAGCAAAGTAGAGAACTAAATGGTAATGCAAAGTATGGTAAATGTACCTTGCACCGGAGTCAATCAGAGATATCCACTCGACACTTAGGATAGGCCTTCTGAATGCTCTCCTCAGTTTCCCAAGTACAATCTCGCGGATCTCCACTCCATTGCACTTTGACTAAGTGAACCTTCTTGTTCCTCAGTTCTTTGGTTTCTTTGCCAATGATCTTTAGCGGCTCTCTTCTTACAACCAATTCTGGAGTAATTTCAATATCTTGTTGCGCTGCTTCTTCCACGATCAAGTCTGGATCATGAATGTGCTTTCGAAGTTGAGATATGTGAAATACATCATGCACTCTAGGCAACCAATCAGGCAGTTGAACCCTATAAGCGAGAGTTCCAATCCGTTCAAGGATAGGAAACGAACCAATGAATTTGGGCGCCAAATTCCCAGTTTTTCCGAACCGGATAACTCCTCTCATCGGCGATACTTTGAAGCATACATAGTCGCCAATAGTAAATGATATATCTGTTCTTCTCTTATCGGCATAGCTCTTCTGTCGGCTTTGAGCGGCGAGTAATCATTTCTTAATGAAATCGACTTTGTCAGTAGCCTCACGGATCATATCAGGTCCCGATACATGTCTATTACTGGGTTCGACCCAACTAGCAAGAGATCGGCACGGTCTACCATGCAATGCTTCGAATGGCGACATTGTCAGGCTCGCTTGGTAGCTATTGTTGTATGAGAACTCAGCCAAATGAAAATGGTCTTCCCATGATCCACCAAAGTCAAGAACACAAGCCCGCAATAAACCTTCTAGTATACGAGTCACCCTCTCAGTCTGACCATCTGTCTGAGGATGATAAGCGGTGCTCAAGTTCAGCTTCGTTCCCAGTTTTATTTGAAATGCCACCCAGAATTTGCTAGTGAATATTGGATCTCTATCACTAACTATACTGAGCGGCACTCCATGTAGCCTAACAATTTCCTTGAAATATATCTGCACCAGACTCTGAGCAGTTCGGTTCGATCTGACAGGTATGAAATGGGCGGCCTTTATGAAGCGATCTACGATCACCCTAATACTGTCATTTCCTTTTCTGGTTCTGGGCAAACCATCTATGAAATCCATGGAAATATGCTCCCACTTCCAACCTGGAACGTTCAGCGCTTGAAACAATCCAGCCAGTTTTTGTTGGTTGCTTTTGACTAGTTGGCAAGTAGGGCATCGGCTAACATTTAAAGAAATGTCTCTCTTCATCGACTTCCACCAGAAAGTGCGTTTGATGTCATTATACATTTTGCTTACTCCTGGATGCATACTAAGTTTTGACTTGTGGCATTCATCCAGTACTTCCTTTCGGAGCTCAGAAAAGTTAGGAACGCAAATTCGACCCTTTTGCCTTAGAATCCCATCATTATCAACCAGAAAACTCGAGTGCTCGCCTTTCTGAATTTTCTCTCGGATCTTTTGAATGAAGTAATCATCCTTCTGAAGAGCAGAGATTTTATCAATCAATGAAGTTGTAATAATAAAACTGGCGATCATTACATTCTTTCAGCTTAACGCATCGGCCACGACATTGGCTTTCCCTGGAGTGTATAGAATCTCAAAATCGTATTCTGCAAGGAACTCTAGCCAACGTTGCTGCCTCTGATTCAAGTCTTTCTGGGTGAACAGATACTTTAACGAATGGTGATTTGTAAACAGTTCGAATTTCTCACCCAAAAGATAGTGTCTCCAGATTTTTAAAGCAAATACGATGGCCAACAACTCAAGATCATGAGTGACGTAGTTTTTCTCGTGCGACTTTAGCTAACGGCTAGCATAAGCAATCACTTGACCTCTTTGCATTAATACTGCACCCAGGCCTTCTCTAGAGGCATCTGTCCAGACTTTCAAGTCTTGATTGCCATCGATAATCGTTAACACGGGAGCCATTGTTAATCTAACCTTTATCTTCTGAAAAGCCTCCTTACATTCGGGAGTCCACTTGAATTTCGTGTGCTTCTTTGTAAGCTTTGTTAAGTGAGTAGATATCCTCGAAAAATCTTTAACGAACTTCCGGTAATAACTAGCCAATCCAAGAAAACAGCAGACTTCTGTAGGAGTACTAGGCTGTTTCCAATTTTGAGTAGTTGTGATTTTACTTGGATCCACAGCGTTGCCGTGGCGCTGTTTTTCTTCAGATTTGATTTACATATATCTGAAAATCTAACTGTTGGATCTTCACATATTTTATATCATTAGAAAGATCATTTCAAAACGAATCCAACGGTTCCAGTTTTGGGAAAATCTGACGGTCGGATCTCCCAGTACACTCGTTTGAAGTTTCGATTTCAAAATACGAACTGCAGCGTCGTTATTCGATTTAATTTAATTATATTTATATATATAAATATAATCTATTCTGGCACTGTTTTTCATTAGATTTGAATTAAACATTCCAGACAATCCAACCGTTGGATCATTACAAAGTTGGTGTCGTTGGAAAGATATTTCCAAGGCGAACCCAACGGTTTCGGTTTCGGAAAAATCCGATGGTCGGATCTCCCGCACTAATCGTTTGAAATCACCGTTTCAAAACACGAACTGCAGCTTCGTTACTCGATATATTTTAATTATATTTATATAGATATATAATTATAATCAATTCTTCGATTTCAAAAATATATTCTTTTCATACATTTGATAAAAGTGATATTTTTATCCGACAAACATTTATTTCGACACATCACTATTTTTAACAATTCATGTATCTAATAAAAATGTGATTTTTATTGTAAAGCAATTAATTTCAAAACACGACTATTTTATATAGTTCATATAGTTGATAAAAATATGATTTTTATTATAAAACAATTTATTTCGAGCACGAATACCATTCAACACATGAATTTCTATTCAACGAATGAATTTTTATTCAACACATGAACGTTTTCTATAGTTCGTATATATACAATAAAAATGTGATTTTTATCATTAAAACAATTTATTTAAAACGCGAATACCATTTAACACATGAATTTTTATTCAACGAATGAATTTCTATTCAACACATGAATGTTTTCTATTGTTCGTATATATAAAATAAAAATGTGATTTTTATTGTTAAAACAATTTATTTAAAACACGAATACCATTCAACACATGAATTTCTATTCAACGAATGAATTTCCATTCAAAACATGAAGGTTTTCTATTCAACACACGAATATAGTTTCAACACAAGAAAATAATTCTAACACATGGATATTATTCAAAATTTCGGCAGCATAACGGCAGGGTAGTAAAAACCGAGGCCGTCCCAAGTACGGCTCCTCGCTCTAACTTAAAGCCTCACAGCTTTTGACAATGGGGATTTCATGCATCTAGTTCGCACGCAGGCGGCATGTATATCTTTTTCATTTCCACAAATTAATCCTATGTGGTTTCAACCAAATAATTCTCAACCACAAACTAGTATTTTTCAACCACAATCAATCAACTTCAACCACAAATAATTCTAATCAACCATTCGCTATCAACCAATTTTCACACCAATCACAACCAATAAATATCGTCCATGGTTCGTTGACGAGGGGCGTGTGTATATGTATATATATATATATATATATATATATAAGTATATTTCACTTCTATTCAACACATATATAATTCTTTACAATGCAAATATAACTTATACATCCAATGTTCAACTTATACAACACTTATACATGAGGTGTACAATGCTTATATAACCCACACATCGACTATATAATTTATACATCGTCGTTTTCCATATCGTTTATAGTTCAGAAATCTCACATTGGGTTCCACTCCACCAAAAATAGCAGAAGGCTCAGAAAAATATGCGGTCTCTTCTAGAATGTAGAAGAGGTCCACACAAGTCCACTATCTCTTGTTTCACTGAATTTCGCCAATGAAACACCCCACCTCCGTTAAGGTCACTCACAAAGGGAATGCCTTAATTTTGGTGGAGGTTTATAAGTAAAAGCCACAAACAAACTCAAGACAGATATAAATACACATATTTTAAACAGCGGAAACGAACAGACTTTTATTTCATCAATACGTGTTCAAAACAAAACATTGTATCAAAATACTTCCAACATTATATCATCATTACTGTCTTAATAATTAAAGAAGCAGAAAACATAAATAAAGTGACAAAAATCCCCATAGTGATATCCAAAGCCATAGTCCGAGCAAAGGAGACCCAACTCATACATCTACATTCTTGGAGCTTGTACAGAGCCAGACCGAGCTGAGCTGTTTCCTCCCTATGGACCTGGGGAGGGGACGAAAGAAAAGAAGATGAAAAGAAAATAGGGTCATACATAAAGCCTGAGTAAGTCTAGTAACTCTTCAGTATGTGAATAAGAAAAGGGCATGATAGATATATACTGAAAATAGGATGGTCTCACAAGCTAAGGGAGTGTCGAATGTACAATCGTACCCATACTATATCTCTGCATCTACTTGAGTTTACTCTAACTGGCACCCCATGGTGAGGGTGAAGTGATCCCCAACTTTATTTAAAGATCGGCTCCTACTCGCGTTAAGATGTGTCATACGGCCCCCAAGAATTATAGATACCTATGATGGTCCCACCATGGGGTGTATCAAGACCCATGGCGGCGCCCCGACACAAATTCTAGAAGGCATAGGTTATACTACAAGTGTCCCCAGTGCACTGGTTGTCTGCTCCGAAGTGTGTGCACGCCCACACCCTATTAGACCTGCACTGTGCACCCACCGCCGTCGTTTGACCGCTTACAATCAGCCCAGTAATCGTGCCCCACCCTGCCTAGTTTCAGGGCACCGTTGATACCTAAATTGGGTTACTGCTGAAACGGGTCCCTCGTTACCAGGATTTTATAGTCAAACATGTTAAGTGGTTAAGTGTATGTATTTACCTAACCCCCACCCATCAATTCTTGTTAACATGTTGAATTTGGTTAAGTGTTATAGTTTACTTAACCCTACCACATGTCCTTAGCCTCTTAGGAGCACCAGACCACTCACTTTAGATAGATATTGCTACGGTTACTGGATATGCCGGTCGGTTCTGGGCAGGTTTACACAGTAGCTCAGTCTAACCTCGGGTCTTTATTGGGCTCAATGCTTAACCACCCACATTGGATATGTATTGTTGTGACTACTGGACAGCCGGGCGGTTCCGGGCAGGTTTACATCACAACTCAATCCAACCTCGGGTTAAGCATATCGTGTTTTCTAAATTTACATATTTTATTACTATATATGTAAATGTCATATCTTTTATTTTTGGGTATAACAATTCATACCGCTTTACATGTCATTGTCGTTGGCATGTGCCGAACATGCCAACATATATTTTCAATGTTTTACATCCAACATTGTTACCCCCATTCGTAACGCTCGCAACATTATAACAAATGTTGGGCTCGACACAATTCGACCCAACTTTATAAGCGTGAGAAAAAGGGGAAAATCAATAACATGTAATATTTTACAACATATAAGGGTGTGTGGCGCTTGAACTTGCAATTTAGCGATTCAACTAACATATAATATGAGTCATGTGAACTTGCATTCAAATCAATGTATAACTAAGGAGGTGACATATGAAATGGCATAGTTTAGGCTTGCACAACTTGTGTTTAAACATGTTTAACTTGGCATAATGTTAAACACAAAACTAGCATGATGTATATTCACCAAATGGTCCAATTTCATCATCTAATCACATAGCCTATTTCAACATGAACTTGCATAGTTTTTGAAACCCAAACGATACTTAACATAGATCTAATTATGCTTGCAAATAAACATGAACTTGCATAGTTTGTGAAACCCAAACAATACTTAACATAGATCCAATTATACTTGCAAATAAACATGAACTTGCATAATTTATGAAAACCAAACGATGCTTCACATAGATCCAATTATATTTGCAAATAAACATGAAAGTGATGACATAGGTTTTGGCTCATATAGGCATAAAAGGTTTCAAGTCTAAATCATGTTTGCATAAGCCTTAATTCAGGCTTAATGAATGTATAAGGTCCATGTCATAGGCATAAAAAAAAAGGGATAAATTTCTAGTTTTTGCCACAAACTTTCAAGTGCCATTGTTTTCGTATACAAATGTTCAATAGGCTTGCATCAATCAATTTATGCCACAATCACCAATACACAAGTCATGATAAAACCATCACAATACATAGAATTTATACAATAACACAATTCTATTTTCATTTACATTGAATCACATCACAATTCTTATTTATATTCTGAAAGGTCACTATACTTACAACGAATGCAGAATCATGAATTCTGGATTCTGAATTCTGAAATTGAGGTGCGCTCCTTTGGGTAGACTAACGTTGCGTTGATTTATTTTATTAACTTTAATCTTCTTCTTAGTTTGATTCGTCTCTAGGCTTTTCTCTTGATGGCTATGTTTAATTCCTCCCTAGCAGCATGACGACTCCTTTCTCTTTTTTTGTGTGAATTTTTAGTTGAGACTTAGGGTGTATTTATAGATTTTTAAGTTGTTTTGAGCCGTCAGATGAGGACAGGAGCAATCTAGGCCATTCATAGTTAAAAGAGCCAATCAAGAGGTGACATGTCAGTCGTAGTGACACACAAGGCCTCAGAAATTCGAGCCAGAGCCAGACCTGGCCAGCCAGGTCGACACCCAAGTCGACACTATGGTCGACCTGGGGGGGACCAGGTCGACACTATGGTCGACCCTATGGTCGACCTGGTCTCTGGGCGGAAATTTTCCCGCCCAGCCCAGTTTGAACCTGAAATTCGAATTTTTGGAATTAAACTGAGCTGTTTGAAATTAAATTTGATTCTGAAACTTCCGAAGGCCATAACTCCTTCATACGGAGTCCGATTCGTGCAAACTTGGACTCTATCTCAAGTAGAATTCCAAGACGAACGCAATGACATAACCCATTTCCCTTAATTCTTTCATGTAGAATTAAATATACTTTAATTTGTGAATCTTAACGTTATAGAATTCACGGGGTGTTACATTCTCCCTCCCTTAAAAGGATTTCGTCCCCGAAATCTTCAAGTTAGGAGGAATGTATATCCTACCATCCAACAGTCCGTCTACTTAACCAACAAACACAGTAAACCAATGTCCTTAAAAGACTTCTAATGTTTCATGATCATATGCATAGTGTGTGTGTACATGTCCTTATCTAATGCCGAAATCAGGCGGTCTACTGATTCAGTTAACCTCCTTAGTGCGAATCATGTAAGTGTCATGAATCCATTATGTATGCAAAAAAATTCTACTCATAATTCTACATGAGTGCACAACTATTCATACAAATGCGACAACCATATGACAGCATATCAAGTTTCAACCATATACAAATGAGAATACACATATATGCATATGCAATATGAAGTGACTGAGTCGATCTATAACCTAGGGTGTATGTATATGCATCCACGAGCAACCACTAGCAACCATTTGCAGCCATCATCCATAACATGTTTTCAAATAATGTTTGCATCCATTTGTTTTCCACCTAAGGAGTTAGGAAAAGGACCGAGGAAATATACCTAAAAAGGATAGATAAAGCATAACTTAAGGAAAAAGAGAGATCAAAGATGTACCCTAAAAAAGAAGAGGGTAGGCGGCGCGTATTCTGTCCTCAGTATCCCAAGTCGCGTCTTCCTCGGCGTCGCTCCTGAACTTTAACAAGTTTGACATCGCGGTTGCGTATCTTTTTCACTTCAGTTCCTATGTTGCGGGTTGGAACTCTCCTCACAGTTTCTTCACGTTCCACTTCGGCTTCTTCTAGAGTGCTAGGTTCCACCACTTCCGCTGACTCATGCAAACACTTCCAGAGGTGAGATACATGAAAGACGTTGTGAACTCCGGTCAGTCTCTCGGGTAGCTCTAATCTATAGGCCATCTTTCCAACCTTCTCGGTGATAGGAAACAGTCCTACAAATCTTGGTGCCAGCTTTCCTGCGGATCCAAAACGAACGACGTTCCTTAAAGGTGATACCTTAAGGAAAACCCTGCCCCCAACCTCAAACTCAAGGTCGGTCCTTCTTTTGTCAGCGTAGGATTTCTGTCTATCTTGGGCAGTCTTCATTCTCCTACGTATCAAGTCCACTTTCTCCGAAGTCTCTCAAATCATATCTGGCCCAAGTATAAGCTTATCTGTAGACTCCCACCAGCAAGTTGGTGATTTGCACGGTCTTCCATATAAGGCTTCGAAGGGTGCCATACCAATGGTAGCTTGGTAGCTGTTGTTATAAGCAAATTCCACTAAAGGAAGGTGATCCTCCCAAGTCCCTCCAAAGTGAAGAATGCAAAGTCTCAAAAGATCTTCTAAAACTCTATTCACCCTTTCCGTCTGGCCATCGGTTTGGGGGTGATAGGCTGTGCTCAAACATAACTGTGTGCCTACAGCTTCTTGCAGACTCCGCCAAAACTCGCTTGTGAAAATAGGGTCCCGGTCACTAATAATGCTGGAGGGTATCCCATGAAGTCGAACTATTTCCTTGAGATAAAGAATTGCTAGAGATGCGGCAGTCCTTCTACTTTTGATAGGTATGAAGTGGGCGCTCTTAGTAAGCCTATCCACTATTACCCAAATGCTGGTGTTGCCTCTTCTCAACCTAGGTAGTCCATCAATGAAGTCCATTGAAATGCTATCCCACTTCCACTGTGGGATCTCTAAAGGATGAAGTAGTCCTTCAGGCTTCTTCTGTTCCGCCTTGACCCGTTGGCAAGTCATGCACTTAGAAACGAAATCTGCCACGTCTTGTTTCATTCCGCTCCAAAAGAAAGTCCTTTTTATATCCTTGTACATTTTATCACCGCCAGGGTGTATAGTCATCTTGGAATGATGCGCTTCCTCGAGAACCTTCTTTGTCAACTCCATTGCTTGCAGGACGCATAATCTTCCATCTCGCCTCAGCCAACCCTTATCATCAATGGCTTACCTACTGAGGTGACTAGAAGTCTCACCCCTAATAAGTTTATCAATCACATCAACAAGCTAAGGGTCTTCACGTTGTGCAGCCCCTATCGAGTCCAAGAGAGTAGGGCGTACTTTGAGAGATGCTAACAAACCCAATACAAAATTTGAGGAGGGCCTAAAGTTAAAGCTGGCTACATACTCCAGGCGTTGCCTCTCTACGAAGAGTGGGCTTAAGGTCAGTTTCTTTTGGCTCAACGCGTCTGCTACTACGTTGCCTTTGCCGGGAGTATAGGAAATTTCAAAGTCATACGAGGCCAGAAACTCCATACATCTTTGCTGCCTCAACTTAAGATCCTTCTGCGAGAAGAGATATTACAACGATTTATGGTCAGTGTATAATTCAAACTTCTCACCTATGAGATAATGGCACCATGACTTAAGCGCAAAGACGGTGGCAGCTAACTCAAGATCGTGGGTTGGGTAGTTCTTTTCATGAACTTTCAGTTGTCTTCCGCCGTAAGCTACTACCCTTCCTTCTTGCATTAGAACAGCGCCTAGTCCCATTCCACATGCGTCTGTGTATACTGTGAACATTTTGCTTCCATCTGGCAAATTCAGAACTGGGGCTGTTGTGAGAGCCCTTTTTAATCGTTGGAAAGCAAACTCACAGTCCAAATCCCAAGTGAATGTCATATTCTTCTTTGTTAGCCTTGTGAGTGGGGCTGAGTTTTTTGCGAAATCCCTAATAAACTTTCGGTAAAAACCGGCTAGCCCAAGAAAGCTTCGAACCTCGGTTGCATTTCTTGGTGTCTTCCAATCCTGCACTGCCACCACTTTCACGGGGTCCATGGCCAACCCTTCTTTGGACACTATATGCCCCAGAAATCTTACTTCTTTTCTCCAGAAGTGACACTTGGATAATTTGGCTTTTAGTTGATGAGCTCGAAGAGTTTCCATGATTTCTTTCAGATGCTGAGCATGCTCTTCCTCATTCTTTGAGAAGATCAAGATATTGTCTACGTAGACAACAACAAATTTGTTGAGGAATTCTCTGAACACCCTGCTCGTTAGGTCTATGAAATAAGCGGGTGCATTTGTCAAGCCGAAAGGCATGACAAGCCACTCGGAGAAACCGTCTGGGGTTCTGAATGCCGTTTTATCAATGCTATCTTCAGCTACTCTTAGCTGATGGAACCTAGTTGCCAGATCAAGTTGGGAGAAGACCGTTGCACCTACAAGCTGATCAAACAAATCGTCGATTCGGGGAAGAGGGTGCCTATTTTTCTTGGTCAATTTGTTTAACTCTCTATAGTCGACGCAAAGGCGAAGCGAACCGTCCACTTTGGTTGCGAACACTACTGGAGCAACCCATTCTGAAATGCTCTGTCTAATGAACCCTTTTTCGATAAGTTCTTTAACCTACTTACTGAGCTCCTTTCTCTCCTTTGGAGCCATGTGTTATCCACAAGATATATGCGGAAGTCTATTTCCCGCCTCGGAGGTAAGCCTTTCACCTCCTCAAAGGCATCCGGATATTCCCGGACTACTCTAACTGATTGCAGATTCTCATCAGAAGCATCAAGAGACTCTAGATAACTAAGCATAACAGCATTCAAGGGATTACAAGAAATTTCTAGAGTGTTACTAAGCCGAGTCAAGAGCCTAACTACTCTTATTTCACGATCAAAAATGGCACTATTACTGAATAACCAGACCATGCCTAAGATCAATCCATATCCCGAGAAGCCTAAGACAAAGGCATTACAACTAAACTCAATGTTGAGAATAGAGATTTTCAAACCCAAACAAACCATTGACAAGTAAGCGGAGCCCCCAATTGGATTTGAAACTACTAAGGGATCTTTTACCATACTAGTGTCTAGATGTAGAAATTCTACTAAGGCAGATGAAATGAAAGAGTGTGATGCTCCAGAGTCAAAAAGTGTATGAACTAGATGATCATAAAGATAGACTACACTTTCTACAGAAATATTACTACCTCGTTCTTGCTGAGGTGCCACTAGCGCATGAACCTGACCCCTGAAGTGGATCCAGCTTTCTGTCCCTGCCCTTTCTTCTTTGGGCATTCCTTAGCTTGGTGCCCTGTCTCTCCACAATGGAAGCAACCACCCATCTTCGCCTTTCTTTTCCGGCAGTCTTTTGATATATGGCCAACAATGCAACATAAATTGCACCTTCTCTTCTCACGGGGCTTATTGTTCTTCCCTCCTTTCTTGAAGTCAGTTTTCTTTGCTTGTAGACCCTCTTTCTTCTCTTCCACCTTAGTTTCTTTCTTTCCGTGGTCTTCCTCGTGTAGCAATGCCATGTCCACCAAGCTTTCATAATTCGCTCCCGTAGATACGCGGGTCATAGCAAGGCTGTGTAGAGGCTCATTCAAACCCTTGACGAAGCGAAGTGCCTTCTTGTGTTGGGTGTTTACTAAGTCTAACCCAAATCTGGCCAACAGATTAAGCTGATTAACATATTCCCTGATCGTCATGCTTCCCTGTTTTAGAGTTAGAAATTTCTCCATTTGCAGGCTTCTTTCTGCTTGGGAGAGGAATTTCATCTCAAACCTTGTCCTGAAATCCTCCCATGTTTCCACCGCCCGCTAAGCATTGGTAACTTCCCACCAATAGGAAGCCTCATCCTTAAGCAACAATACCGCTAGTTGTATCTTTTGCCTGTCATCCACTACAAAGATGACAAACAGATCCTCAGTCTCCTTTAGCCAGTTTCCTGCCCCTACAAAGGATTCTGTCCCATAAAAGTCTTTTCCACCCATTGCCTTGAAGTCTCTACATGTTTTTGAGAAGGCATTTCCCCGGGGAGGTGGAGGGGGAGGTGGAACTGCGGCCACTAGAGGAGGGATGTCTGCTAGGCCCGCGCCATTGGCCCTTGCTTCTAAGTACCTCCTAAACCAGACGGGAATCGGCACTCCTTCCGGGAAGTTAAGGTCTCCAGACATGCTGAAACAGAAGGGAAAAATTCAAAACGTAGGATAAAGAGAGATAGTTAGGGCACATGGCTTTGGGGTAATTTTGTCTTTTTATAAACATAACATTTTTTTCTTGAAAAATGCTTATTTAAACTTTCTTTTTGAAAACAATTTCAAAAACTTTTATCTTGTCTGGTAAACCTATGCTCTAATACCAAGTGAAACACCCCACCTCCGTTAAGGTCACTCACAAAGGGAATGCCTTAATTTTGGTTGAGGTTTATAAGTAAATGCCACAGATAAACTCAAGACATATATAAATACACATATTTTAAACAGCGGAAACCAACAGACTTTTATTTCATCAATACGTGTTCAAAACAAAACATTGTCTCAAAATACTTCCAACATTACATCATCATTACTGTCTTGATAATTAAAGAAGCAAAAAACATAAATAAAGTGACAAAAATCCCTATAGTGATATCCAAAGCCATAGTCCAAGCAAAGAAGACCAAATCTTACATCTACGTTCTTGGATCTTGTACAGAGCCTGACTGAGCTGAGCTATTTCCTCCCTGTGGACTGGGGGAGGAAACGAAAGATAAGAATACGAAAAGAAAATAGGGTTAGACATAAAGCCTGAGTAATTCTAGTAACTCTTCAATATGTGAATAAGAAAAGGGCATGATAGATATATACTGAAAATAGGATGGTGTCACAAGCTAAGGCAGTGTCGAACGTGCTATCGCACCCATACTATATCTCTGCATCTACTTGAGTTTACTCTAACTGGCACCCCATGGTGAGGGTGAAGTGATCCCCAACTTTATTTAAAGATCGGCTCCTACTCGCGTTAACATGTGTCCCCCAAGAATTGTAGATACCTATGCTGGTCCCACCACGGGGTGTATTAAGACCCATAGTGGCGGCCCTGACACAAATTCTAGAAGGCATAGGTTATACTATTGGTGTCCCCAGTGCCCTGGTTGTCAGCTCCGAAGTGTGTTCACGCCCACACCCCATTAGACCTGCACTGTGCACCCACCACCGTCGTTTGACCGCTTACAATCAGCCCAGCAATCGTGCCCCACCCTACCTAGTTTCAGGGTACCGTTGATACCTAAATTGGGTTACTACTGAAACGGGTCCCTCGTTGCCAGGATTTTTTAGTCAAACATGTTAAGTGGTTAAGTGTCTGTATTTACCTAACCCCCACTCATCAATTCTTGTTAGCATGTTGAATTTGGTTAAGTGTTATAGTTGACTTAACCCTACCACCTGCCCTTAGCCTCTTAGGAGCACCAGACCACACACATTAGACAGGTATTGCTACGGTTACTGGATATGCCGGTCGGTTCTGGGCAGGTTTACACAGTAGCTCAGTCTAACCTCGGGTCTTTATTGGGCTCAATGCTTAACCACCCACATTGGATAGGTATTGTTGTGACTACTGGACAGCCGGGCGGTTCCAGGTAGGTTTACATCACAACTCAATCCAACCTTGGGTTAAGCATATCGTGTTTTCTAAATTTACATATTTTATTACTATATATGTAAATGTTATATCTTTTATTTTTGGGTATAACAATTCATACCGCTTTACATGTCATTGTCGTTGGCATGTGCCAAACATGCCAACATATATTTTCAATGTTTTACACCCAACGTTGTTACCCCCGTTCGTAACGCTCACAACATTATAACAAATGTTGGGCTCGACACAATTCGGCCCAACTTTATAAGTGTGAGAAAAAGGGGAAAATCAATAACATGTAATATTTTACAACATATAAGGGTGTGTGGCGCATGAACTTGCAATTTAGCGATTCAACTAACATATAATATGAGTCATGTGAACTTGCATTCAAATCAATGTATAACTAAGGGGGTGACATATGAAATGGCATAGTTTAGGCTTACACAACTTGTGTTTAAACATGTTTAACTTGGCATAATGTCAAACAAAAAACTAGCATGATGTATATTCACCAAAAGGTCCAATTTCATCATCTAATCACATAGCCTATTTCAACATGAACTTGCATAGTTTTTGAAACCCAAACGATACTTAACATAGATCTAATTATGCTTGCAAATAAACATGAACATGCATAGTTTATGGAACCCAAACAATACTTAACATAGATCCAATTATACTTGCAAATAAACATGAACTTGCATAATTTATGAAACCCAAATGATGCTTAACATAGATCCAATTATACTTGCAAATAAACATGAAAGTGATGACATAGGTTTTGGGTCATATAGGCATAAAAGGTTTCAAGTCTAAATCATGTTTACATAAACCTTAATTTAGGCTTAATGAATGTATAAGGTCCATGTCATAGGCATAAACAAAAAGGGATAAATTTCTAGTTTTTGCCACAAACTTTCAAGTGCCATTGTTTTCATATACAAATATTCAATAGGCTTGCATCAATCAATTTATGCCACAATAACCAATACACAAGTCATGATAAAACCATCGCAATACATAGAATTTATACAATAACACAATTCTATTTTCATTTACATCGAATCACATCACAATTCTTATTCATATTCTGAAAGGTCACTATACTTACAACGAATGCAGAATCTTGAATTCTGGATTCTGAATTCTGAAATTGAGGTGCGCTCCTTTGGGTAGACTAACGTTGCGTTGATTTATTTGATTAACTTTAATCTTCTTCTTAGTTTGATTCGTCTCTTGGCTTTTGTCTTGACGGCTATGTTTAATCTTTTTTGTGTGAATTTTTAGTTGAGACTTAGGGTGTATTTATAGATTTTTAAGTTGTTTTGAGCCGTCAGATGAAGACAGGAGGAATCTAGGACATTCATAGTTTGGAGAGCCAATCAAGAGGTGACACGTCAGCCCTGGTGACACACAGGGCCTCAGAAATTCGAGCCAGAGCCAGACCTGGTCAGCCAGGTCGACACCCAGGTCGACACTATGGTCGACCTGGGGGGGCCAGGTCGACACTATGGTCGACCCTATGGTCGACCTGGTCTCTGGGCAGGAATTTTCCCGCCTAGCCCAGTTTGAACCTGAAATTCGAATTTTTGAAATTAAACTGAGATGTTTGAATTTAAATTTGATTCAGAAACTTCTGAAGGCCATAACTCCTTCATACCGAGTCCGATTCACGCAAACTCGGACTCTATCTCAAGCAGAATCCCGAGACGAACGCAATGGTGTAACCCATTTCCCTTAATTCTTTAATTTATAATGAATTATAATTTAATTTGTTAATCTTAACGTTATAGAATTCACAGGATGTTACAGTCAAGAAACGAAAAAGATATGATTTTTACTGTGAAATCAAAAACCATAGCACTTTGAAGTGCTATAATATAGTTGAAATTAAAATAGGTCGTGCCTCAGCTGAATGGTTCGAAACTAGGTTTCAAATTTTCAGCAAATCCGTTGATCGATACGGGGATCGGGTTGCGTGAGGTCGAAGGGGGAGGTGGGGCGCCTGCTCGCCTGAAGTAGGCCCCAGTTCGGTGGCCAGCCGCGGCGGCGGTTCAAAGGGCTCGACTTTCCAGCCTGAGATCTCCCCCGATACTCAACGAAAAAATCTTCAGTTGGTATGGATTTGAAGCTCGTCTCGAGCTCTTCAAAATCTTCAAATGGAGGAGGGGCTGATTTTGCTTACAGGAGGTGCAAACGAGGAGAGAAGGGATCGAATGCAATCCATCGTCGCCTGGAGCAAAAGTCGGGGAGAGAGAATATGCGTGGACCAATAGGATTTTTTTATTAATTTATATATTTTTAGATTTCTAAAAAACCCTCTTTCACACAAGAACCCCAATCCAAACCCAACGACTATCGTCCCTAGCTAAATACCCCCATTCCGAACACAATGGGATATGTTTCGTAGGCCCATTTGACTGTTTCAGTCAGTTTTCCTTCAAATTAAAATATAAAACATTCAATATTTAATTTGAACGTACATTTCAATTTGCCGGGGCAACATACTGATTCTAAAAATTCCGAAAAAATAAATCTAGCTATGTTTTGACGATACGGTCCCAACAAAACTAGTTTCATCGATTTCTGAGACCGTTTGAAAAATGGCCCTTTTCTGGTCGATCCAATTTAACAGAAATTGACCAAACACATTTTCTTTTGCCACGCTCACATACTAGCTTCAAAATTTATGAAATTTGAAACCTAGCAATAATTTGACATCCCGGATCCAACAAAAGTGGTTTCGTTGAATTCCGAGGTCGTTTGCAAAATGGCTATTTTCACGAGCTATATAAACTCTATAGCGACCTTTCTGAAAATTCATTTGGCCATAACTTTTGCTTCCAGCTATTGAACTTCGATTTTTCAGATTCATTAGAAATATATTCACTAATAGATTTAAATATTTTTGGTTTCACTCAAATCCGTTTTGTTTTGCATCCGATATAGTCAGTCAAAGTTTGAATTCAAATTTTGAAACTACCGCGCCATTTCAGGCCTTGTTTATAATTAGAATTAATTATATCTATTTTCAAACATCGATTCAAACTCACTTTTCATCGTTATTATTTAAAATATTTATTTTAAATACTTAAAATCCAATAAAATAGCCAATTTAAAAATTTTAAGTTGGTTCAGATTTTCCGGGTCGATACACAAGCATTCTGCTAAATTCTATTTATTTGTACTTAGACACTATTATAATATCAGACAAGATATGATTTCAAACTGTTTTGGGTTACAGTAAGGTAAAAATTGTCCGTGTTTGTGTGTGGGTTGGTCTTATTATTATCCTTTTCTTTCAAAAGGATTTTTGAACTGAAAAATCAAAATGGCTGTTATATAAACTTTACAAGATTTTCTCACTCTGGTTCACCAGACAGACCTGGTATTTGTAATACTCGGGTTAGACCAAGGTGTACAGGTTCAGGTTATCAGATGCGGTGAAGAGACAAGCTAGAAGAATTCAGACGTGTGAAGTTGTAGTATTCCGATGTGTGTTGTAAATGAGGACAGATTATTATAACTGTCCAGATGTGTGATGTTCTCTGATGATTGTAAGTATATTTTCAAGCTCTCAATAAAGATTTATTTCTATACTATATTTTGTTCCGCTACGATGTGAGACTCTATGTCGTGTTGGATTTTCTTCTTCTTCTATTCTAATATTTCTTTCTTTTTTATCTCACACTCTAAATTCTTTCTAATAATTATCTGGTGGTTTTCGATCCTTGAGCTTTGTCAGGAAATACATGGTTATGTATTAATGTCGTAATTCGGGCGTCGAATCCCTATCGAGTTGTTACAGTGGTATCAGCGCTATTGGTTTAGGAATAACCTTGGCTCTGTGGCATGACTCGGTAGATGAGGTTAGTAATACTCTAGATCGAGTTGAGTGTTTATATATGAGAGCGTATTTGTAGATTTTATATAGAGATGTTTTGTATCATGTTGTTGATCGGTTCAAGTGTTGAAAAGCATTGGACTGGCGATATACACAATATTGTTTTGTTAATAGGGTAAATGATATAATTTTACCTAAAATATATTTTTTATATAAAGAAATATTTTATTAAATTATCGAGGTATTGTGGTTTGATTGATTCATTTGAGTGGAATTCAAATGGAAATTTGAATTTGAAGGGTTAATATAACCAAAATTTCACATATATAGTGTGAAAGGGAATTTTAGTATGAAATTTAAATCAGGATTCAAGATAAGTTAAAATGGAATAAATTAGAATGATGATGTTTGAATTAAAATAAGAATTGGGACTATAAAGTGGAATGCTTGAAAATCAATTTAGTAATTGGATATGAAATAAGACTTAAATTGGTATTAGTTGGATTTAATATAAATTGAATTATTGGTTGAATTGATTGTGTATTGCCTGTATTTGAATATGAGATTGGTTGGAATAAATTCATCAATGACTAAATAAAAAGTTGGATGGACTGAGAACTAATTCCAGTATAATAAAATTTGAATGGAACTGCTTATGATTTAAAACTGGGTGATTTAAACCTATATTTGCATATACCTTTCTAGAAGATGCCTTGGGAATTATTTGACTAAGGACGTATTATTTACAAATTTCATGTAATGATCACTTACATGTTGGATTGAGTTGAATACAGGTGTTAGAAGGCAGTGAGAATTGATATTTGTTGAGTAGATCGCAATAAATTGAGCAAATATACTCAATAGCGCTCGCATAAGGTACGCCTACGCGAAATATTGGGGTGTTGTTTTCCAACCATGTGAGTCGATGAATATATATTATTGATCCTGCGATATCGTAGACGTCACTCCGGACAGGGGAGACTCTGCCGAATTTTTCCTGGAATTTAAAGTGTTAGAAATTTTTCGATAATTTTGAAAATATTTATTTACAATGTTGAATTTGTTTTTGATTTAAAATGAAATGGATTTAGAAAATATAACAGGTTGTGACATTTTTCTTACCTTAGAAATTTCGGGGACGAAATTCTTTTAAGGGGGGAAGAATGTAACGACCCAGATTTTTCTGCCACTTTAATTTGAATGTTTAATTTTTGTTTAAATATTCTAATTGGAATATTTATGTATTTTTAATATTTAAATTCGAAGTTTAAACATTATAATTTATATTTATTTAAAACGAGCCCGTAATGGCGCTGCAGTTTGTAATATTCAATTTTGAACTTCAATTGAGTATACATGATCAGATATAAGTTGGAATTTCGTGAAACGAGAAACGTTAAAATCTGTTTGACTATAATTTTCTAATGGAAGAGAAAAATCAGGATTTCGGATTATAGACTGTTAGTTATACCCAATTCAAATTTTAAAATAGTCGCTATGGAAATCATTAAAGAACGATAACGTTTATTTTATAAATTTAATAACGTTTTCTATACAAATTAGATATCGGTTAATTCAAACATGTTGATGCGGAGCTGTAATTCGATGTTGACTAAAGCTGAAGTGTTACACCATTCCATACGGGCAAATTGGTTGGTAAATTTATTTATTTTTGGAATTTGATAGTTTTGAATTTTTTTGATTTATCGATCACAGGAGCTTTGGGGAATAATGTATAAACCAGTTCTTGCTTCTCTACATATAGCGCAAATAGTATAATTCTATTGACGGACTAATTATCCATTTTCAAGATTGACATTCAAACATATATGCTTCCTTATTAAATCTTAAGGTCAGTAATAAATTTGGTTTGCAAAAACACTGGATGTATGGCCATAAATTAAACTAGCATGGCATGAATGTATTGCCATTCATATACAACATAAAGCACAGTCTCGAAATAGCAGGGTTTGAGTTTCTCAGTTTTAATTAAACAGAAAACCACATCGTTCAATCACACTTTTAAGCAACCAAAAACTTCTTCTCTCTTTAGACTTCAAATAATCAAGGGAAACTAAGGTGAAAGTCAACATGCGAGTATACCTATTTAGGTTCACTAAACATAGAAGTGACGCCTACGGGTTCAACAAAGTAATAATACATCAATGTATATATTCCCATACTGACGTGAACATTTAGAAAACAAGGCACCAAATAAATAAAGAAGAACTGGGAAAATGCAATAAAATAAGAACAGCCTCTTTTTACGTTCACGTACAATTTTTTTGCCAAATCTAAACAACTTTATTTTTGACGTGAACATTACAAACTTAAGTAAATACATTCCAAACTTTCTCAATTCTGTGTTCCCCAAACCTTCCACTTTCTTGCAGTTCCGAAACTTTTTCTTGCGTCCAATATTTTATTGCCATGCGTCCCAAAAAAATTTCTTGTTTGCCAAATTTTCTCAGGCGTGGCAGGCAAGGGTCATCTAGAAACTCACACCTACCAACCTACTTTCAGCAAACCTACGCCAACACCTTGCGCCCACGTAAATTCACACATATAAAAATACACTCAGACTCCTTCCTTTCCTCGCGAAGTATAAACAAAGAAAATCAGAACTTCACCCTCAATAAAACCGCAAATTTCCTCCCAACAAATAAATCCGAACAGTCGCGAAAATTAACAACGAACTGCACCAAATTTTAAACATCAATTAGAAAAAAGGTAAAAGAGACCTAAAAGCTAACCAGATGCGAAGGAAATTAGAGCGACGTTGAGGACCAAATCTTGCCTGAAAGGCGCTAACCTTGTTGACAATCCATGGGCGGAAGGAAGGACGTACGACGACGGGATTCAAAATAGAGGAGGAGATGACGGGAGTGCTAGATTTGGGGTATCAGCTTGAACTCCGAAAAACGGAGGAAGTGTCGGCGTTGGGATTTTGTTTGTGGCGGTGGCGGTTTTCTTGTTTTTACAGAGGAGTGGTTTAATTGGGACGGAAGGAGAAAAATAAATGAAACGGTTGGATAAAAAAATGAAGGCAGGTTTATTTATGATAGGGAGGGTTGGACGTGGGCTATGAGGGATGGGCTGTAAGATGATGGGCCTTTCGGTTTAAGGAAAAAAAATTGAAATGGAAACATGGGCGGGCTGTTAGTTTGGATAGCTGAAAGGTGCTTACGAACAAACAGTGGATGGAAGACAATATGTTGGCCAGTCTTGGGAAGGAGCATCAGCTTGTCTTGGTATAAAGTGAGTAGTTTTAGATTGTGTGCTTTATAATGTGTAGAAGCATTAACCTATTTAAAACATAATGAAGTAAATTGACATTTTTATTAAATTGTTATCAAGGAAATTGATAGTTAATTTATTTATACTTTAACATAATACCTCGATAATATTCATAAATAATTCTTATAATATAATATACTACATATATTTCCATATATTAGAATATTTGGATAAAATAGATTAAGTTATAGCATCGATAGAATAACTTGATAAATATAATATATTATTTATTATATTAGACAATAAGTTGGTTAATTAAATATATGATTACATTCACCATTAACTTCAGTCTATTTAAAATAGATAAATTTTACTACGTTATTAGGATTGAACGATGAAGGTGTAGAATGAAATCATGGTGACGAAAACAATGTTCTGGAACGAAATTGGATAGTGTGGGAGACAACTAGAAGTTTCTGTTAAATTAAAACGGCTGTTTTATTTAACTGAAGCAAACCGCTTTAGCGATAAATAAAAACCAAGGTGAGTTAATCTCACTCAGTTCCCACTTATAATAATTATAAGTCGGGTTTATCGTCAGTATGTTATGTCTGTTAATTATTTAGTTGTTTGATGATGGTTTGATGCGTGTTAAAAAAAATTATATCTTTTATTTAGGTCGTTCAATTTAAATGAAATAACATCGCACTTTCTGACGATGATTTATAAACTAATATACCCTGTTGGGTACGTTTACAATAAAATAAACAATTTGGATTTAAATTGGATGATTAAATAGTCATCATTGATTGCTCGTAATTAGTTAAACTAATTTATCATGTTTATACTATCATACATGATAATATGTTACATTTGAGTTAAACAGTTGGATACAGAGAAGGACCAGGTTGGAGGAATCCAACTGGATTCCTCAAATTTATTGTAATATGATCATTTATGAATTATTGAACACATATGATCGGATTATTGCATCGTTTATTGATTGTTAAACCCGAACTCGGCATTTGATTGGTTAATTAACAAATGGTTGTGTTGGTCGAGAACTTTATAGCTGATGGCCAAAATACCAACTATTTTGATTTACCATTAGTAATGAAATTATTAAATTAATTTAAAAAAGAATATAGATTCTTAAAATATATATTTGTAAATGAAGTTATAAAAAGGAAGTAAAACAAACTATATATTTATCGTTTGTTTTAACCGATATTTTTATACAAAATTTTACCATGTGTGAAGCACGTGCTTCACCATAATTACTGAATAATTTAACAAAGGGGCTTCTTATATTAATAATATTAATAAGCAAGTAGGTGGAAATTAAATTGATGATTAATAGTAAGGATTTATTGTTTTTAAGACCAATTAAAGTGAGATTATTTAGAAATAGTTTATTATTTATTTCATATTAAGCGAGATTAGTTATAATAGATTATTGTTTATTTAATTGTACATGAGACTATTTAGAAGTAAATTATCATTTATTAATAATCGAGATTATTTGAATTAGTAATGTTATTTATTGATTTAAATAAAAAGATGTGTTATAGTTGATCCATGGGTTAATCATGTTTTAAAATTACCTAACCCAATTGTTTTAACAAAAATTGGTTGTTAAATTAAATTAGATTATGCCGATTAATCAAATGAAACAATTAGCGAATAGTTGTTTAAATTGATGAGATTTTCAAAAGGAAATTTAATTCCGGTTAATGATGATGGAAAAGTGCTTTATATTGAATCAGAGATGTGTAAACGAGTCATGGATAAGGAGATAAGGAGTTAAAGCATTAGATTGTAAATTAACATTACCCAATAATGGCATTAGTTGTAATGGATGAGATTGAAATAAGATTTCCACCAAAGGAAATGATTTAGAGAATGAAAAAGAGATTTCTATAATTGAATTTGGTAATATAATTTGAACAGAAATCCAGATATTGGAATAAAGAGTTTTTAAAGAAGTTTAAGTTAAAAGGTAAATGTGTTAATCGTTTACTTAATCAATGAATGTAGTAATAACTATATGCATAGAAAAGAGATTTCAAAAGCAATAAGGTGTTATAAAACCGTATTTTAATACAATAGTGAAGTGGTAAAAATTAATATGGGTTTTTGGAATTACAAGTCATATTTATCTTATGATAAGAATGTGGTTGATTAAGGTCTGAGAGGTAATTAAAATGCCCCAACTTGAACAACTTCAGGATTATCAAAGGATGATATGAGTTGTATGGGTGGAGATGTTAGAAGTAAGTTATATTAAGGAATAATAATTTGAAGAATTTGGAATCTATATTTTAAAATTCCCAAATAAAAGGGAATGAAAATGGTTTGAGAATATGAAATGATAGTTCCATAGTAAAGGAGGAATAAAAAGGAGATTTGTGAATATATAATAATTTTCAAAAGAAATTAGATGAAATTAAAATGGATTTATTCAAAAAGGTAAGTGATGATTAATTTGGTTATATAACAAAACAAAAGGAGGATTTCGTAACGATTGTTTTATGAGTGATCAGTTGAATCAATTTCCCAATTATGGATAATACGTAATGTTATAGAAAATATTTTGAAATGATAGTTAACTGGAAATTGGGTATGATACTAATATATTTGTAAGTATTTAAAATAAATTGATTTGAGAATATATATATATATATATATAAACTAATATATTATATGTAGTATTACAACTGATATATACTATTTTAATAGCCAAGTGATGGTGTGTAATAAACCAATGGATTATTTTGTTTTGCTGATTGTTTATTTTGATAGTTAAATAACCAACTATCAAGATCACGACCAATTCATTGTTGGAACGGAAAGACCGGGATCGAACATATATTTGAAAACCATTCCGACCAGCAAATACGTAAACGTTGAAGATGTTCAAAAGCTGATCGAGATGGAGCAATTGAAGACCGGGGATCTTCATAAGCGCAAGGATTGCTTGTCGAATATTCTCTGTGTTGCAACCAAAAGTATTCTCACGTGATTCAGTCGTAAGTGGGATTTTGCGGGTTTGCAAGGACTGCTCGCTTCTGATCCTTTGGATGCAGTAGGAGGGTGCCTTCAGTTCATCCTTTTCCCGGATGACATGGACGATGTGAAAAATGGACAGATGTTCCAAAAGTCGATTATAACCTCAAGCCTCATCAACCAGGAAATGACAAAAATTGGGCAGGGAGCATGGCTATGTGGGTCGCACCCATTAGGGTGTATAATCACCTATCTAGAGAAATTCCTTTTTCTTCTGTAATCTATCGATGTTGTCCCTTTTTGGGAAACGGTGGGTCGCTCCCAACCGTTGGTGACATACATTCAATACACTGAAGCGAAATGAGTGGTCGGTCATGTGTGGGCCAGGTTGCAAGACGTTCTTGTTGAACCCAGTGTATTCGCCTCTAGAGATACACTATCGGCAGGTGGTCCCATACCTTGTCATAGTCGGAATCCATTCTCCAATAAGAGCCCGAGGTATTGTTTGGATACTATATATGTGGAGCATGAGATGTAAGCGTTCTGCTAAATTCTATTTATTTGTATTTAGACACTATTATAATATCAGACAAGATATGATTTCAAACTGTTTTGGGTTATAGCAAGGTAAAAACCGTCCGTGTTTATGTGTGGGTTGGTCTTACTATTATCCTTTTCTTTCAAAAGGATTTTTAAACTTAAAAATCAAGATGGATGTTATATAAACTTTGCGAGATTTTCTCACTCTGGTTCACCAGACTGACCCAGTATTTGTAATGCTCGGGTTAGACTGAGGTGTATAGGTTCAGGTTATCAGATGCGGTAAAGAGACGAGCTAGAAGGATTCAGACGTATGAAGTTATAGCATTCCGATGTGTGTTGTAAATCAGGACATATTATTATAACTGTCCAGATGTGTGGTGTACTCTGATGATTGTAAGTATATTTTCAAGCTCTCAATAAAGATTTATTTCTATACTATATTTTGTTCCGCTGCGATGTGAGACTCTGTGTCGTGTTGGATCTTCTTCTTATTCTATTCTAATATTTCTTTCTTATCTCACCCTCTAAATTCTTTCTAATAACTATCTGGTGGTTTTCGATAATTGAGTTTCGCCAGGAAATACATAGTTATGTATTAATGTCGGAATTTGGGAGTCGAATCCCTACTGGGTCATTACATGATCAAATTTTGACCAAAAATTGCAGATTTGAACCATTCAGATTCAAACGACGGTGAGAAATCATTTTTTATTTCTATTTATTTTAAAATAATTAGAGTAAATTATAATTGTATTCTCATTGATTCGCTGTATATTTCTACATGATATGCTATGTGATTTGATTTGTATGTGATGCGTTAATATAGGTCTTTAACTTGGGAGATATTGTGTTATTATTAAATTTGCCATAAAAATGAATCAAGCATTTCTTTTGTTGTTATTTTTGTTGAATCAAAATATTTATTTGTAGAATCCACTCTGGTTGTTATTTGGATGTTTAGTAATTATTTATCATGATTGTTGATTACATGCAATATATGGAAACCATATAACTGAAACTATATGGTTATTGATTGAGTCACATTCTAATAAGGAATATTTTAGAAAAAGAATATTTTGATAAAGATTATTTTAAAATAAAGAATCTTTTTAAAATAAAGGATATTTTATAATAACAAATATTTTAACATGATATCTAGTAAAGCTTTCCAATTTAATATATTAAACTGGAATTGAATGGAATACGATTTAATAATAATCGAGATGAAATTCTGTAGAAGAAGATCGTTACTATATATGGAATTTAAAAGGCTTTGCTGTTATTCCACTAATATTATTGATCTGATACTGAAATTTATAATGATTATATATTGATTTGATTTCTGTGAAAATTCCATATTTAATGGAAGATGATTTTGGGTTTACCATGAACTATGTTTTAAATGACATTAGTTCTTTAACCCAGTTAAAGATAAGATTTATTTCTTAAATTTAAATAATCGTTAAGTAACGATTTTTGATATTTAAAACCAAGTTGGAGTTTTAATAAATTTTTAAAAGAAAGATTTAAGAATAAATTTAAAGAACTTATCTTTGAAAGAATAATGTGAATATTTTATTAAAAGAATATTCTGAATTGGAATGAGGCGTTTGATGTGTTTTTCTAGCAATTGATTTTTGATTATAAAATACGCGAGTTATTCGAAAAGACCGGGTTTAACCCATTCCGAATAATTATACGACGATTGGAATTCGAAGATTTGAAGACGGGGATTGAAGACCGACGATTTTCACATCGAATGGATGTGGTTCTACTGAGGCCCAAGATTGGAGTTTCTACCTTGAAGGGGCTTCAGTGGTAGCCGTCCGGGCGTACTTGTTGATTATTCGGATATGCGAGCACCTCACTTCCGTATTGGGCATATGGGACAAGGAATAAGATAACTCTGCTTTCGTTCAGACCTAAAATGGACTTGTAAATGGATGTGTGTTTGACATTGGATTTCATTCTATGTAAATTAAATTGATTTTTATTAATATTTATCAATTTGGTGGCCGAGAATTTATTCTCTTGCTTAACACACTAGTATATATTAATAGTTATCGATCGCATGGCATGAATTTTCAATGTGGCATGCCAAGATGCAAATGATCAAGGCTTTTGTTGAAAATCAGGGCCTTGTAGGATGATCAAAGCATAGCCTATTTCGGCATAGCTTTGTGTATATCGTGACTTCGCGAACCTCACAACCCATGAAAAACGGGATCAGGACCGTAGGGAGTGCACACGTTTCTTTCTAGCTAGAAGTGGTGTCAAGACTTACCAGCCCTGACATTTTTACTTATGTGCTTGATGGATTGAGGCGCCTCAGATTATTTATAGGCTGATAGTGGTCATATTATAGGTTCAAAGGACCGGGAAGCATGTGTTCAGGCGTAACTAATCCACTAGGGTATATTTGTGGACCCGCCCTACCGCATCCAAGGGTTCACTGCGAGGAATCCGGAGGCATTTGCTAGAGTGTCTCGAATCAGAGAGGATGATCCCTAGCCTCGACTTAATCCAATTCCAATATGACACCAAGTTGTTTTGATTGTAAAACTAGTATGGCGACATAGTATATGGTAGCTATGTCGTTTATGATTGATACATTGTGATTGAAATTGTTTTTTTGAAACACACACACACTAATAATAATATTAAATCCATTTTATCGTATCAAGCATTTTTGACCATTATAAGGTAAAACTCTGTCCTCCGGTTTGCGTTGCATTGTGTGATGGGACTTGAGTCTTATAATGGTTTCATTTTTGTAAAAAGCATTTCGTTGTTTTAACGATTTACTTTATTTATGCGCTGGTAATCAAATGGAGTAAACCCGTTCCGCGTTAGCGGCGTGGTCATGTGAATAGCCTTATTATTAGATAAGTTAAGTTAAGATTTCTCATACCAGTCCCATGACTGACCTGTAGTTTTTTTCACTGGCAAACTCGGGTGCTCATATTTTCCACACATGCAGTCAAGTAGCTTTTTGCAGATATATTTAGCAGGATTCTGGATCGAAGCTTAAAGCTGTGTCCAGAGCATTGATATTCTACCACTACGCATTGTATTATATTTTCTACTGCTATTTAAATGTAATTTAAATCTCTGATATTGTATTCCCAATGTATATTATTTATTCATACTCTGGAATATTCCTGTACTCTGATGTAATTGTTGTAACAGGAATAAAATGTTCTTCTGTTTGTGTTCTGATTTTTCCTGTTCTCAAAACAATTCGGGCTTTCATTTACGGGGAAGTTTGGGCCATTTCATTTGGTATCAGAGCTTTGGTTTACAGAGCTCGAGAACAAGACACATTAGAAACTGAACGAAAGAATTCATCAGAGATTGGATTAGTAATATCCAATAGGAATGACTCGTTAGAGATGGGATCAGTAGTATCCTAGAATGAGTCCGGAGAGTGTTATTTTAAAAATAAAAGTGAAAACAAATTTAGTTTTGAAATTTTTATCTTAATATACGTATTTGAGTATATTATAATATTTTATTTTGGACAATCGAGTATATAGAGATTTTAAAATACGTCTGATCCACGTGTATTTGAAGTCTCAAATATACTGGATAGATATAGAATCACACTTTAGTCGCCTGGAGATGCTCTGATGGTGGTTCGAAACATCATCAGAATTTATGCTCGAGCTTCGAAAGTGGTATATCTATATATTTCCATTGACTAGTGTGAGAACCAAAACTAGATACGATTTATTGTTGTGATTTGCACTAAAAATATGATTTTAACTATATATAAAAATTATATATTTGAAAAATTAATTACCGAATTGATTGCTGGTTCTGCTGTTTATTAATTAGTTAACTAGTTAAAATATTGGAATGATAAGTTAATAAAACCAAGATATAAAAGAATGATAAATTTAGCCAAATTGAATTCAATATTGAACTGAATTGAAAATGAATTCGAATTAAAAGTTGAGTTGGTTAATTAAACAACTTTCAGCTTCGTTCCTTTTCGAGGACGAAAAGATTTTAAGTGGGGAAGATTGTAACAACCAAGAATTTTGGAACCAATTTAAAATTTTTATTTTAGAAATTTTAAGGGATTTTAATATTTAAAATTATTTATTTTAAATAATAATGATGAAAATTTTATTTAAATCGAAGTTAGAATGAATAAATTTTATTTTAATTATAAAAGGAGTTAGAAATGGCGTGGCAGTTCGAAAATTCAAGTTCTAATTTCAATTGAATATACAGAATTCAATACAAATCAGAATTGGACGAAACAAGAAATATTTAAATATGTTTAATAATATCCTTCTAACGAATGTAAGAAACTGAAATTTCACTCTAGAAATTATAAGATATGTCCAGTTTAAAATTTAGAAAAGTCGTTGTCGAATTTATATATATTTATATATAATATATAGCCCGTAAAAATAGACATTTAGCAAATGACCTCCGTTTTCGACAAAACCACTTTTGTTGGAACTGGAATGTAAAATTATTGCTAGGTTTCAATTTTAATAATTTTTCAAAACAATATGTGAACGTGGCAGAAGAAAACATGTTTTGTCAATTTCAGTCAAATTTAATCAACTTGAAAATGGCTATTTTTTCAAACGATCTCTAAATTCAATGAAATTAAATTTTTAGGACTGTGTCGTCAAAATAAAGATAGAAATAATTTTTCTGGAATTTTTAGAGTCGGCATGTGGCCCCAGTGAATTTAAATGTTAGATCGACTGAATTAAATAAAGGATTTAAATTTTGAATTAAATAAATCAGGCCAAAGACAATCGTTTGGGCTGACAGTACATAGTCCATTAGTTCCGAAATAGGGACAATTAGGTAGAAATAACTCCTGTTGGGCTGAAATTGGTATTGTTAAGAATTTACATATTTATTTGTAAAAATTATTAATATAATATTATAAATAATAAAAAAAATCCAAAACCCTTCTTCATCGTTTTAACAGCCGCCGCCCTTTACTATTCGTAGCCTAAACTCTTCAAACTTTCTCCACTAAATTCTCTCAATCCACAAAGAATTAGATCTCAATTCTTTGAGGATTTTGTAGTCCTCTTAGAGATCTATAAACCCATACCGGTTGCACACCCTGAAATTGCCCGTAGCTCGAGATACAGACCCCCAAACCCGCTAACTTTGGACTGACGCCACTAAGACTAGCCGCCACCGCACCCTGCCATGTCACCCTCGAACGGAGCGCCGCTCAGAGGTCTCCAGCGTGGTGCCGCCTGATCGCTCTCCAGTGTAATTTGTTGAGTGAAAAGGTTTGACCTAATTTGGAACCAAACAAAGAAAACCGCGGCCATGTACTGATAAGAGGAAGAAAGGGTGAATTTTCTATTTTAGTTAATTTATTAACTTAATTTAAAAGTTAACAATCTAAATTAAATCGTATCTAATTTGTATGAACTCAGAACTGAACGATTTTCGAAGCTTTGCGATCGTAGAATCGAGATCTACGTTTCTAGTCTGACTGGATCCAATTCTGAGTTGATCGAATTTTGACCAAAAATTGCAGATCTGAACCATTCAGATTCGAATGACGATGAGAAATCATATTTTATTTCTATTTCTATTTATTTCAAAATAATTAGAGTAAATCATAATTGTATTCTCATAGATTCGCTGTATATTTCTACATGCTACGCTACGTGATTTGATTTGTATGTGATGCATTAATGTAGATCTGTAATTTGGGTGATATTGTGTTATTATTAAATTTGCAATAAAAATGAATCAAGCATTTCTTTTGTTGTTATTTTTGTTGAATCAAAATATTCAACAAAAGCGAGGCATCATCCTTATTATATTTTATTGACGTTTTATTTGCTATAAGAATAAATCAAACATTTTGTTGTCATTTTGTTGAATCAAATATATTCAACAGAAATGGAATATTACCTTTGTTATTGGGTTGAATAAGAATTTTCGGTCCAAGGAAATATCACACTTGTTTGATTAAACTAGAATTTTCAATCAAAATAAAAATATCACTTTTGTCATTTTAAAAGAATGAGACAAAAATATTCATTTTTGTCATTTAAAAAAGGATATAACCAAAACATTCACTTTTGTCATTCTAAAAGAATGAATCCAAGACATTCACTTTTGTCATTTGAAAGAATGAGACAGAAATATTCATTTTTTTATTTAAAACGGATTTAACCAAAATATTCATTTTTGTCATTTAAAAAGGATTTAACCAAAATATACATTTTTGACCATTAAAAAGGATTAAACAAAATATACATTTTTTTCATTAGAAAGAATGAAACATTTTAGTGCATTAAAAAAGAATAGAATTAAAAGATTACATTTTCATGTAATATTTTTGTATATAAAAGAATAGAATTAAAAGATTACATTTTTATGTAATATTGTTTTCATTAAAAAGAATAGAATTAAAATATTACATTTTTATGTAATATTGTTTACAATAAAAAGAATTGAAATAGAAGATTAGATTTTTATTGTAATTTGTTTACAATAAAAAGAATTGAGAAAGAAGATTAGATTTTTATTGTCATTTGTTTACAATAAAAAGAATTGAAATAGAAGATTCGGTTTTTATTGTCGATTTGTTACAATAAAAGTATAGTTATAAAGTTTGTATTTTTAATGTCATTGTGCTACAATAAAAAGATTAGAATATAAAATTCACATTTTTGTTGTCATTTGTTTTACAATAAAAAGATTTAACGATAAAACTTCATTTTTATTGTAAGTCATTTTCATTAAAAAGATTTGACAATGAAAATTATACTTTCATTCTATGCAATAAAAAGAATTAGATATTTGAATGGAATATGTTAACAACAAAAATTTACATTTTTATGTCGTATATAGGAATCATTAAAATTTCTTATTGTTGAAATGAAATATGTTAGCAATAAAATTTACATTTTACTGTAGGAAGGATTAAAACATTCTCATTTATATGTTATCGATGGTAATGAAAATATTCATATGTTAAAATACGATGTTAGTAATGTCTTGAAATATATGTATGTGACGTTGAAATGTTTAATGTATTAAAGATAATGTTAGTATATTAATGATAATTCAAATAGAATATTACACTTCCATTTACAAGTAATCCGACTTGTTTATGTGATTGGGATGATAATTTTCACACATCGCCCAAGTGCACAAATAATTTATTACTATCTGTTTGTTGGATGAAACCCCACACGGGTATTGGGATGATATTTGACATACACTAATCCCAATATTTAGTTGTTGAATCCACTCTAGTTGTTATTTGGATGTTTAATAATTATTTATCATGATTGTTGATTACATGCAATATATGGAAACCATATAACTAAAACTATATGTTTATTGATTGAGTCACATTTTAAAAGGGAATATTTTAGAAAAAGAATATTTTGATAAATAACATTTTAAAATAAAGAATCTTTTTAAAATAAAGGATATTTTATAATAACAAATATTTTAACACGATATCCAGTAAAGTTTTCCAATTTAATATATTAAATTGGAATTGAATGGAATACGATTTGATAATAATCGAGATGAAATTCTATAGAAGAAGACCGTTACTATATATGGAATTTAAAAGGCTTCGTCGTTATTCCATTTATATTATTGGTCTGATACTGAAATTTATAACGATTATATATTGATTTGATTTCTGTGAAAATTCCATATTTAATGGAAGATGATTTTGGGTTTACCGTGAACTATGTTTTAAATGACATTAGTTCTTTAACCCAGTTAAAGATAAGATTTATTTCTTAAATTTAAATAATCATTAAATAACGATTTTTGATATTTAAAACCAAGTTGAAGTTTTAATAAATCTTTAAAAGAAAGATTTAAGAATAAATTTAAATAATTATCTTTGATAGAATAATGTGAATATTTTACTAAAAGAATATTCTGAATTGGAATGAGACGTTTGATGTGTTTTTATAGCACTTGATTTTTGATTATAAAATACGTGAATTATTCGGAAAGACCGGGTTTAACCCACTCCGAATAATTATACAATGATTGGAAGTCGAAGATTTGAAGACGGTGATTGAAGACCGACGATCTTCACATTGAATGGATGTGCTGCTACTTAGGCCCATGATTGGAGTAGCTACCTTGAAGGGGCTTCAGTGGTAGCCGTCCGGACGTACTTGTTGATTGTTCGGATATGCGGGCACCTCACTTCCGTATTGGACATATGGGACGAGGAATAAGGTGACTCCGGTTTCGTTCAAACCCAGAACGGACTTGTAAATGGATGTGTGTCTTACATTGGATTTCATTCCATGTAAATTAAATTGTTTTTTATTAATATATATCTGTTTGATGGCGGAGAATTTATTCTCTTGCTTAACACCCTGGTATATATTAATAGTTATCGATCGCATGACGTGAATTGTCAATGTGACATGCCAAGATGCAAATGATCAAGGCTTTTGTTGAAAAGAAGGGCCTTGTGGGATGATCACAGCATAGCCTATTTCGGCATAGCTCTGTGTATAGTGTGACTTCATGAACCACGCACCCCGGTATGAGTTAAAAACAAGATCAAGACCGTAGGGAGTGCACATGTTTCTTTCTAGCTAGAAGTGGTGTCAGGACTTACCAGCCCTGACATTTTTACTTATGTGGTTGATGGATTGAGGCGCCTCGAATTATTTATAGGCCGATAGTGGTCATATTATAGGTTCAAAAGGACCGGGAACATGTGTTCAAGCATAAATAATCCACTAAGGTATATTCGTGGATCGGCCCTACCGCATCCAAGGGTTCACTACAGGGGATCCTGAGGCATTTGCTAGAGTGTCTCTAATCGGAGAGGACGATTCCTAGCATCGACTCGTGATGGAAATCCAACTTCCAATACGACACCATGCGGTTTTGATTGTAAAACTAGTATGGCGACGTAGTATATGCTAGTTATGCCGTCTATGATTGACACATTGTGATTGAAATTGTTTTTTGAAACATATATACGCACAAATAATAATATCAAATCCGTTTTATCATATCAAGCATTTTTTACCATTAAAAGTAAAACTCTATCCTCCGGTTTGCGTTGCATTGTGTGATGGGACTTGAGTCTTATAACGGTTTCATTTTTCTAAAAAGCATTGTGTTGTTTTAATGATTTACTTTATTTATGCACTGGCAATCTGTAACAACCCTGAATTTTGGGGTAAATTTAAAATTTTATATTAAGTAATTTTAATGAGTTTATGATATTTAAAATAATTTATTTAGAATAGTGATGATTAAAAATTGATTTCAATCAAAGTTGGAATGAATAATTTAATTTCAATTATAAAAGGAGTTAGAAATAGTGCGGTAGTTTGAAAAGTCAAACTTAAACTTTGACTGACCGTACAGGACGCAAAATTTAACGGATTTTAGTGAAACCAAAAATATTAGAATCTATTTAAATATTTCTAACAACTCTGAAAAATTGAAAGTTCATAGCGGGAATCAAAAGTTATGCCCAAATTAAAATTTAGAAAGGTCGCTATGAAATTTATAAAGGTCAAAATGCTACTTTTTGCATACAAAGCAATTTGAACTCGAAACAACTTCCATTGAGTTCAGAATGACGTTTCTGCATTGAAAAATATTAAAAACTTATATATTTCGAGTTTTGAAAATTATTTGTTTAAAAATATATTTTTAATACTTAATATATACGCCTTGAAAATAGCCATTTTTCAAACGACCTCTGTTTTCTACGAAACCACTTTTTTGGATTCGGAATGTCAAAATATGGCTAAGTTTAATTTTTCATAATTTTTAGAATTAATTTGTGGCCGTGGCAAAAAGATTTCAGTTTTGTCAATCAATTTTAATCGACTTGAAAATAGTCATTTTTACAAACGGGCTCAGAATTCAATGAAATTAATTTTTCTGGATTCGTAGCGTCAAAATATAGTTAAAACCATTTTTCAGGAATTTTTAGAGTTATTTTGTATCTTCGGTAAACTTTGACGTACGTTTGAACTTTAATACATGACTTAAATTTTAAATCTGAAAAACGGAGGCAAAGATTACCATTTGGGCTAACGGGGCGGGTCCAGATGAGTCTAGAATTGGGGCTAATGGTTGAGAACGACAGTCGTTGGGCTGAAATTGGATAAAGTTGCAAAACGGGCCTTTTAAGGGATTAAAATATTATTTAAATGCACACATATCGAGACAAACTCACGCTCCTTCTTCCCAAATCTCTCACGCACGCTGAACCCATCATTTGCCTCCCCTATCTCACCTTCTCTCCTCTCTTTCTCCTAATCCGCACACAATTAGTCCTAGCTATAGTTAAACTTTTTGACGTTGTTGATCTCCTCTTCGATTCTAGACAAGTTTCTAACCTTCTCGTGCACCGGAGCACCCGAATCACCTCTCCAAACCCGCTGCCTTTGAACCTCCGCCCCCCCTCGATTGCTGCACCGCACCCCACCCCCTTCTATCCAAATACCCACCTCTCCAAGCCCTCCATCCTCCAACAAACGGCACCCAAAACTGTTTACTACAGCTCAAGAAATTGTGATTCAAAGTTTTGAACAATTCAAGGTTATATAAATTTTAATTTTATTGACTTGCAACACTTGATTTCATTGCTAACTTTAATTTTAATTATTAAAAACATGTAACGGCAAGGAATTACGCTCGATCTGAATCAATCGTTAAACCGATCAAGACCGTTCAAAACCCCTGTTCATTTTGAGAACAGGAGAAATCAGAACGTAGACGGAAGAACATTTCATTGTATATTACAACAATTCCATCAGATACAAGAATATATAGAGTTTTAAATACTGTATTATACAACAAAGAATATCAGAGATTTAAATACAGTATTGCAGCGGAAAAATAATACAAAATACAACTGAAAGTAATACACGGATACAGAGCTTACCGAGCATCGTTCCAGCTATAAATTAGGATCCTGTGAATATAAATCTGCAAAACCAAAACTACTAGCTGCCCATGTGGAAAATAGGGGCACCCAGAGTTTAGGCTAAAACAATAAAATCCAGGCCAGTCATGTGACTGGTGTGAGAACTAAAACAGTTATTAATCTTTATTTTTAAAGTTAGATAAATCAAGGGACCATGTCGTATAACACGGAACAGGTTTCCTCCCAAGAATACCAGTGCATAAAACAAACAGCGCAATGCTAAATAAAGAAAAATGAAGCTATTATAAGACCCAAGTCCCATCACACAATGCAACGCAAACCGGAGGATAGGGTTTTCCCTTATAATAGCCAAACATGCTTGGTATGTTCAAAACAAATCATTTGTTACTATTATAGGTGTATAGTGTCAAAACAATTTCAATCATAAATATCAATCATAGACGGCATGGGTACCATATATCATGTCGCCATACTAGTTCTACAAATAAAACCGCAATATCACGTATTGGAAATTGGATTTCTGTCATGAGTCGAGGCAAGGGGCAAGCTCCTCTCCGCGTTCGAGACACTCTAGCAAATGTCCCAGGACCCCACTATGATCCTTTGGAACCTCCAAGGCCGGTCCTCTCTTACTTTTGAGGATTGGTTATTCCTGAACACACGTTTCCCGGTCCTAACAGATCTAATATCGATGTGCCTCGTATCCAACAACTACACAGTTGAAAAGTATATAAATGTCAGGGCTGGTAGGTCATTGACCCCACCATAGCTAGAAAGAAACATCGTGCACTCCTTGTGTCCGTATCCTGTTTTTAACTCATACCGAGGTGTGAGGCTCGCGAATTCACGTTATACACAAAGCTACGCCATACAGGCCGTGCTTTTATCATCAACCACAAGACTTTGCTTTTCAACAGAAGCCTTGATCAATTGCCACTTACGCGTGCCACACTGATAATTCACTCCATGCGACTGATGTCCATCGATATACAACCTCTGAGCTCGTACGTCACAGAGAAGGGCGTTAAGCAAGAGAATAAATTCTCCATCGCCAAACAGATGTATATTTAATAGAGATCAATCAACACAGAATAAAATCCAATGTCAGACACACAGTCCATTTACAAGTTCGTTCTGGGTCTGAACGAAACCGGAGGCACTTTCCTCACATATCCTTCCATCTCCAAGTACGTCTGGACGATCACCAACTGTTTCTCTCATCCTGGGTGTACAGCCCAATCAAGATCATCAGTAATCACCCAAACGATGTGAAGACTTCCGGTCTTCAACCACCGTCTTTATCTTCGACATCTCGTCGAATCGGTTATTCAGAATGGGTATAAACCCGGCCTTTCTGAATAACCCACGTATATGATAAACAAATGTTACACAATCATAACAAATGCCTCTTTCCAATTTAGAATATTCTTTTATTCACAAAATCACATTTTTAGGGAATAGGTTCCCATTAATTTTATCAAAGATAAATTCTTCTAAATTTATTCTTTAATCTTCCTTTGGATATCATTTCAAACTAGTCGGGATTAGCGAACCACACCGAAGTAATTATTTATTTTATTTCCCAATCCCAACCTATTCATCCCATGGAGCAAAACTGGTAATACTCCATATCTAACACCACGGTGATATCGGTAAAATTATTACCATTTCACGTTCAAATCTAATTAAAGATTTAACTATCGCTTTGGAGCAAAACTCGTGGTACTCCATTCTCGATCACCTTTCAGATTTGATAATTTAAATTATCAATTCACATTTCAATCTAATTAAAGATTCATTAAAACTCCAATTAGTTTTAATCTTTTCAAAAATCAACATTTAATCTTTAACTGGGTTAAAGAACCAATGTCATCTAAAACATGGTTCATGACAAACCCAAATCACATTTGATATTAAATACAAGGCTCTGAATAGAAAATATACCAGCTTATATTCAATATCAAATTCTGAAACCAACAAATATCCCATTGGAACCAACGATATAAAATATATCTTTCAAATTCCCATAACAATATCTGTACAGCCACGAAATCCAACATCGAAATATTCCGAAGATAATTTCGATTCAAATCCATTTCCACTTTATATTTTGGAAATTCTGATATATTTTAAAACCAATTCAAATTCAAATTATTTATTTCAAAAATAAATTGATTGTAGTTCTAGTTCAAAACTAGTTCATTTCGATAAAAATCTATTTTTATCTTTTCAAATGTGGAGTTTTTCATCCCAATTTTTCCCAAATCACTTCTTATGATTTTACACAAATTATTGATATTTTTAATAATTTTATCAAGGCCCATACAGTCGATTTCCATCAACGGCCATCGAACTGCACTTACAGCGACCTTTTCCAAATTTTATTTGGACATAATTCCAAAACCAACCGTTAGATTTCAAATTTCAAATAATCATTGGAAAGATCTTTTCAATACGAACCCAACGGTTCCGGTTTCAGGAGAATCCGGCGGTCGGATCTCCCGCAACGTCAATTCGAAGTCAATGGTCGAAATTTTCGAACTACCGCAGCGAGGCGCAATCTATTCATGCCATTATATATATTATATATATATTACATATATTTCGTCGATTTCCTTTTAAAACGTATTTTATAAATCGTTTTAAATTTGTTTTCAAAACCATTTCAACTCTACATTCAATTTCTAATCAACATTGAATTTTCATTTATAAATTCGTTTTAAATTCATTTCAAATTCATTTCAATTCAAATCGATTTCAATTCAATTTCGATTCGAATTCAATTCACTATAATATTCATTTCAATTTGAATAAAATCGATATAAATACCGTTCACGTCAAAATGGCGCAAATCTAATCAACACGGCTTTATATATTTCAATCACTTCGTTATTCTATTCAACAAATGAATATTTATTCTATTCAACACATGAATTTATATTTCTTTCAATACTTGACTAATCTCAACGAATGAGTACTGTCAACACCACTATTTTTGTTATTTAAAATATTTTATAAAATATTGGTATCTATCGTTTGATTTTCAAATCAGACTCCAACTATAAAGTAGTAAGAGAATGATTTTAAATATGATAAAGATGTGAATTTGATTATTAAAATATTTCTTGCAACACATGGTAATTTTCAACACATGATTATTTATCTATTTTTCACCACATGATTATTTATCTATTTTTCACAATTGGAATGAGGCCCAATCAATTACCATATAATGTTAATTATATGGATTCCACACAACACATGTATATAATCACAACAATAAATAATCATTGATCATCCGAAGTGCACTACACTATATAAGCATCAAATATAGATATCTAACGCTTATAACAGCCTTTCAACCAATCGATCGACATACAATTAATCAATCGGGATGAGTGGACTTCAAACATCGTCCCAACACCCGTGTGGGGTTTCACATCAACAAACACACATTTTCGTTTATTCACACACCCGTTAAGAATTATATTTTTAACAATAAAATATTTTTAACTGTATAAATATTTTTAACTGTATAAATATTTTATTTCTTTTCACATCACACAATCAATTTTCACCACAACAAACAAACGAACAAACAAGCCATCCATGGTCTGTGGATGACGGGTGTCGGGTGCTGCTAAGCACCGTCTGCATGCTAGTATATATTTTATAACTAGAAAAGGAATTTAAAGTGAGAAGTTCTCACAGATTTGCGGATTCAACTCGATAGCTCTTCTTGTGTAGGAAATCTTCACCGTGATCGCCTTTCATCACTTTCGTTGCCCGTAGCCACTACATATATAAAAATCATATTTTTATATTGTTGCTATCCATATAAAAATCATATTTTTATATTGTGGCTATCCATATAAAAATCATATTTTTCTATGCTATACGAATATATAAAAATCATATTTTTCTATGCTATACGAATATATAAAAATCATATTTTTACTTCGCTATTCAATATATAAAAATTCTATTTTTACAACGCTATTCAATAGATAAAATTATGTTTTTACTTCATTAAAAATCACTTCTTTACCTTTTAAAAAAAATATTTCTTTTCTATTTCTAAAGATCTACCCTTTTCGTTTCTAAAGATCTAGTCTTTATGATAAGAATCCAAAATTTTCGCTTAATAAAAATGTAATCTTTTTTTTACAAAAATCTAACCCTTTGCTATATCAAAAAAATATAAACTTTTTTCATAATAAAAATGTAAACTTTCTCCTATTAAAAATTAACCTCTTTATTCTATAAAGATTTAGTTTTCAAATTATTTCCCCTTTCATATAGAAACTGAATTTTTCTCCCTTAAAACTAATTGCTGTAATTAAATAAAAACAAATAACTATATAAATAAAATCAAAAACTTACAATGGACTAAAGAGGAGGGGGAGTTACTTGCGCCGGAGGGAGGCGCTGGTGCCATCGCAGGCCGGAGGAGCAAAAAAAAGGGGCTTGGGGCTTGTGACTCGTGACTGGCGGGTAGGGCTAAAGGGGCTCGGTTGTTCTGAAATCAAGAGGAGGGAGGAGCGCGCGGGGGGAGCGCTGGCTCGAGCGGGGGTTCGTCAGAGGATGGGGCGCGAGGTCAGGGAGGCCCTCGTGGTGGGTTCAAGCGTCATCGAGGAGGAGAAGCGCGAGAGGGTGGAGAAGAAGGGAGGCGGATGGCGCGAGGGGGAGGGGTCTGGTCGGAGGCGACCGCCTCCTGGTGGCTGGGCGGCATCGAGGCGATCGATCACCTGGGGCGCGGCTGCGGCTGCGCCTTCTTCTTCTTCTTTTTTTATTTGAATTCTGATTTAATCGGGGGGGGCCAAAGTGAATAGATAGGGAGAGGAGAGAGATATTTTATTTTTAATTTATTTAATTAATTTATTTTCAAAAAGTAACTTTTTCATTCGACCTCGAAACAAGACCCACCGCCTGTCGTCCATAGCTAATTACCTCCATTCCCAACACAGTGGGATATGTATCGTAAGCTGATTCGACTGTTACAATCAGTTTTCGTCAAAATCAACATATACTTCTATATATTGAATTTGAACGCGCATTTCAATTTACCGGGGACACATACAAACCTTAAAAATTCCCGAAAAATATTTTCTAGCTTCGTATTGACGATACGGTCCTAACAAAACTAGTTTCGTCGAATTCCGAGACCATTTGAAAAATGGCCATTTCCAGTCGATTAAAATCAACTGAAAATGGTCAAACGCGTTTTCTTTTGCCACGCTCACATATTGATTCCAAAAATTACGAAAATTGGAATCTATCAATAACTCGACACTGCGGATCCAACAAAAGTGGTTTCGTCGAATTCCGAGGTCGTTTGCAAAATGGCTATTTTTAAGGGGCTAAAATTCCATAGCGACTATTCTGAATTTTCAACTGAACATATCTTTTTATTCCCGCTATGAAATCTCGATTTTTCGGATTCGTTGGAAAGATATTATCAATTAGATCCTATTATTTTTGGTTTCACTAAAATCCGGTTTATTCTGCACCCGGTACATTCAATTGAAGTTTGAAATCGAATTATCGAACTACCGCGCCATTTTCAATTCCTTTTATAATTATATATAATTATTTATATTCTAACGACGACGTATAAATATATATGTCGAATTCCATTTAAAATAAATTTCTCATCGATATTATTTAAAATAATTCATTTTAAATAATCAAAATTCGCTAAAATTGCCAAAATAAAATTTTTAAATTGGCTCGCATTTTCCGGGTTGTTACATTCTCCCCCACTTAAAACTTTTCGTCCCCGAAAAGGAACGAAGCCGAAAATTGTTTAAAAACCAACTCAACTTTCATTGTTTTCGCTACGGCTTAAGTTCTTCAACTTTTCAGTTTCTAAGAACTTTTCAAAATCTTCAATAATTTGGCGAACACCCTAAATTTTCGAAAAATTTCTCCATAAACTCCCCTGCACCGGGGACTTCGGGAAATTTCAAATAGCCTTCCATGGCCTCACCAATCAATGGTGGACATAAAAAGAAAAAGAAAAAGCCAAGCGGCTCATAAAATCATCATCACCCAAACAAAACAGTAAATTATGGTAAACATGTACCCATTTGTCGGGCAAACAATTTTATTCTTCTTCTCTAGCCTCCTTGCTATGACCTGTTCAGTGTAAGTACATATATATATGCAAGCAAATGTCACCAATTTTCAATACAATTCAATATTTCATTCAATCAGGCTAACGATTCAAAATTATCAAACAAATAACAAACAACACAACCATCAATCAATTAGTGAATTAAAATTTCAAATTCAGAATTTGATATATATATATATATATATATATAGAAAATCATGTTTTTGATGCCAAATCACAACAATAATCCTATCTAATTTTTGGTTCTCACACCAGTCTAATGGAAATATATAGAAATCACACCTTCGAAACACGAATATAAATATTGGTGATGGAGCTCCATCATCAAAATCATCTCCGAGCGACTAGAGTGTGATTCTATATCTATCCAGTATATTAAAACTTCGAATATACGTTCATGACACGTATATGCAAAATCTATATATACTCGATTGTCCAAATTCAAAATATATAAATATTCAAACACGTATAAAACAATTTAAATTTCAAAACAAAATTGTTTTCATTTGAAAAATATACTCTTCACACTCGTTCTAGGATACTACTGATCCTATCTCTAACGAGTCATTCTAATTGGATATTACTAATCCAATATCTGATGAATTCTTTCGTATGGTTCTAACGTGTCTTGTTCTCTAGCTCTGTAAACCAAAGTTCGGATACCAACTGTAACCGCAAGGAATTTTGCTCGATCTGAATCAATCGTTAAACCGATCAAGACCGTTCGAAACCCCTGTTCGTTTTGAGAACAGGACAAATCAGAACGCAGATGGAAGAAAATTTCATTGTATATTACAACAATTCCATCAGATACAAGAATATACAGAGTTTTAAATACAGTATTATACAACAAAGAATATCAGAGATTTAAATACAGTATTGCAGCGGAAAAATAATACAAAACACAATTGAAAGTAATACACGGATACAGATCTTTCTGAGCATCGTTCCTGCTGTAAATTAGGATTCTGTGAATATAAATCAACAAAACCAAAACTACTAGCTGCCCGTGTGGAAAATAGGGGCACCCAAAGTTTAGGTTAAAACAATAAACTCCAGGTCAGTCATGTGACTGGTGTGAGAACTAAAACAGTTATTAATCTTTATTTTTAAAGTTAGGTAAATCAAGGGACCATGCCGTATAACACGGAATGGGTTTCCTCCCAAGAATACCAGTGCATAAAACAAACAGCGCAATGCTAAATAAAGAAAAACGAAGCTATTATAAGACCCAGGTCCCATCACACAATGCAACGCAAACCGGAGGATAGGGTTTTCCCTTATAATAGCCAAACATGCTTGGTACGTTCAAAACAAATCATTTGTTACTATTATAGTTGTATAGTGTCAAAACAATTTCAATCATAAATATCAATCATAGACGGCATGGGTACCATATATCATGTCGCCATACTAGTTCTACAAATAAAACTGCAATATCACGTATTGGAAGTTGGATTTCTGTCATTAGTCGACGAAAGGGGCAAGCTCCTCTCCGCGTTCGAGACACTCTAGCAAATGACCCAGGACCCCACTATGATCCTTTGGAACCTCCTAGGCCGGTCCTCTCTTACTTTTGAGGATTGGTTATTCCTGAACACACGTTTCCCGGTCCTAACAGACCTAATATCGAGGCGCCTCGTATCCAACAACCACACAGATGAAAAGTATATAAATGTTAGGGCTGGCAGGTCACTGACACCACCATAGCTAGAAAGAAACGTCGTGCACTCCTTGGGTCCGTATCCCGTTTTTGACTCATACCGAGGTGTGAGGCTCGCGAATTCACGTTATACACAAAGCTACGCCACACAGGCCGTGCTTTGATCATCAACCACAAGACTTTGCTTTTCAACAGAAGCCTTGATCAATTGCCACTTACGCGTGCCACACTGACAATTCACTCCATGCGACTGATGTCCATCGATATACTACCTCTGAGCTCGTATGTCTCAGAGAAGGGCGTTAAGCAAGAGAATAAATTCTACGCCACCAAACAGATGTATATTTAATAGAGATCAATCAGCACAGAATTAAATCCAATGTCAGACACACAGTCCATTTACAAGTTCGTTCTGCGTCTGAACGAAACCGTAGCCACGTTCCTCGCATATCCATCCATCTCCAAGTATGTCTGGACGATCACCAATTGTTTCTCTCATCCTGGGTGTACAGCCCAATCAAGATCATCAGTAATCACCCAAACGATGTGAAGACTTCCGGTCTTCAACCATCGTCTTTATCTTCGACATCTCGTCGAATCGGTTATTCAGAATGGGTATAAACCCGGCCTTTTTGAATAACCCACGTATATGATAAACAAATGTTACACAATCATAACAAACGCCTCATTCCAATTCAGAATATTCTTTTATTCACAAAATCACATTTTTAGGGAATAGGTTCCCATTAATTTTATCAAAGATAAATTCTTCTAAATTTAGTCTTTAATCTTCCTTTGGATATCATTTCAAACTAGTCGAGATTAGCGAACCACACCGAAGTAATTATTTATTTTATTTCCCAATCCCAACCTATTCATCCCATGGAGAAAAACTGGTAATACCCCATATCTAACACCACGGTGATATCGGTAAAATTAATTACCATTTCACGTTCAAATCTAATTAAAGATTTAACTATCGCTTTGGAGCAAAACTGGTGGTACTCCATTCTCGATCACCTTTCAGATTTGATAATTTAAATTATCAATTTACATTTCAATCTAATTAAAGATTCATTAAAACTCCACTTAGTTTTAATCTTTTCAAAAATCAACATTCAATCTTTAACTGGGTTAAAGAACCAATGTCATCTAAAACACGGTTCACGATAAACCCAAATCACATTTGATATTAAATACAACGCTCTGAATAGAAAATATACCCTCTTATATTCAATATCAAATTCTGAAACCAACAAATATCGTATTGGAAATAACGATATAAAATATTTCTTTCAAATTACCATAACAATATCTGTATAGCCACGAAATCCAACATCGAAATATTCCGAAGATAATTTCGATTCAAATCCATTTCCACTTTATATTTTGGAAATTATGATATATTTTAAAACCAATTCAAATTCAATTTATTTATTTCAAAAATAAATTGATTGTAGTTCTAGTTCAAAACTAGTTCATTTCGATAAAAATCTATTTTTATCTTTTCAAGTGTGAAGTTTTTCATCCCAATTTTCCCAAATCACTTCTTATGATTTTACACAAATTATTGACATTTTTAATAATTTTATCAAGGCCCGTACAGTCGATTTCCATCAACGGCCATCGAACTGCACTTACAGCAACATTTTCCAAATTTGATTTGGACATAATTCCAAATCCAACCGTTAGATTTCAAATTTCAAATATTCATTGGAAAGATCTTTTCGATATGAACCCAACGGTTCCGGTTTCAGGAGAATCCGACGGTCGGATCTCCCACAACGTCAATTCGAGGTCACGAAATTTTCGAACTGCCGCAGCGCGGCGCGTTCTATTCAGGCCATTATATATAATATACATATATATATATATATATATATATATATATATTTCGTCGATTTCCTTTTAAAACGTATTTTATAAATCGTTTTAAATTCGTTTTCAAAACCATTTCAACTCTAAATTCAATTTCTAATCAACATTGAATTTTCCTTTATAAATTCGTTTTAAATTCATTTCAAATTCGTTTCAATTCAAATCGATTTCAATTCAATTTCGATTCGAATTCAATTCACTATAATATTCATTTCAATTTGAATAAAATTGATATAAATATCGTTCTCGTCAAAATGGCGCAAATCTAATCAACACGGCTTTATATATTTCAATCGCTTCGTTATTCTATTCAACAAATGAATATTTATTCTATCCAACACATGAATTTATATTTCTTTCAATACTTGACTAATCTCAACGAATGAGTACTGTCAACACCACTATTTTTGTTATTTAAAATATTTTATAAAATATTTGTATCTATCGTTTGATTTTCAAATCAAACTCCAACTATAAAGTAGTAAGAGAATGATTTTAAATATGATAAAGATGTGAATTTGATTAGTAAAATATTTCTTTCAACACATGGTAATTTTCAACACATAATTATTTATCTATTTTTCACCACATGATTATTTATCTATTTTTCACAATTGGAATGAGGCCCAATCAATTACCATATAATGTTAATTATATGGATTCCACACAACACATGTATATAATCACAACAATAAATAATCAATGATCATTCGAAGTGCACTACACTGTATAAGCATCAAATATAGATATCTAACGCTTATAACAGCCTGTCAATCAATCGATCGACATACAGTTAATCAATCGGGATGAGTGGACATCAAACATCATCCCAACACCCGTGTGGGGTTTCACATCAACAAACACACATTTTTGTTTATTCACACACCCGTTAAGAATTATATTTTTAACGATAAAATATTTTTAACTGTATAAATATTTTTAACTGTATAAATATTTTATTTCTTTTCATATCACACGATCAATTTTCACCACAACAAACAAACGAACAAACAAGCCATCCAAGGTCTGTGGATGACGGGTGTCGGGTGCTGCCAAGCACCGTCTGCATCCTAGTATATATTTTATAACTAGAAAAGGAATTTAAAGTGAGAAGTTCTCACAGATTTGCTGATTCAACTCCACGACTCTTCTTGTGTAGGAAATCTTCACCGTGATCGCCTTTCATCACTTTCGTTGCCCATAGCCACTACATATATAAAAATCATATTTTTATATTGTTGCTATCCATATAAAAATCATATTTTTGTATTGTGGCTATCCATATAAAAATCATATTTTTCTATGTTATACGAATATATAAAAATCATATTTTTCTATGCTATACGAATATATAAAAATCATATTTTTACTTCGCTATTCAATATATAAAAATTCTATTTTTACAACGCTATTCAATAGATAAAAATTATATTTTTACTTTATTAAAAATCACTTCTTTACCTTTTAAAAAAAAATATTTCTTTACTATTTCTAAAGATCTACCCTTTTCATTTCTAAAGATCTAGTCTTTATGATAAGAATCCAAAATTTTCGCTTAATAAAAATGTAATCTTTTTGTTACAAAAATCTAACCCTTTTCTATATGAAAAAAAATATAAACTTTTCTCATAATAAAAATGTAAACTTTCTCCTATTAAAAATTAACCTCTTTAATCAATAAAGATTTAGTTTTCAAATTATTTCCCCTTTCAAATAGAAACTGAATTTTTCTCCCTTAAAACTAATTACTGTAATTAAATAAAAACAAATAACTATATTAATAAAATCAAAAACTTACAATGGACTAAAGAGGAGGGGGAGTTACTCGTGCCGGAGAGAGGCGCTGGTGCCATCGCAGGCCGGAGGAGCAAAAAAAAGGGGCTTGGGGCTTGTGACTCGTGACTGGCGGGTAGGGCTAAAGGGGCTCGGTGGTTCTGAAATCAAGAGGAGGGAGGAGCGCGAGGGGGGAGCGCTGGCTCGAGTGGGGGTTCGTCAGAGGATGGGGCGCAAGGTCAGGGAGGCCCTCGCGGTGGGTTCAAGCGTCATCGAGGAGGAGAAGCGCGAGAGGGTGGAGAAGAAGGGAGGCGGATGGCACGAGGGGGGGAGGGGTCTGGTCGGAGGCGACCTCCTCCTGGTGGCTGGGCGGCGTCGAGGCGATCAATCGCCTGGGGCGCGGCTGCGGCTGCGCCTTCTTCATCTTTTTTATTTATTTGAATTCTGATTTAATCGGGGGGGGCCAGAGTGAATAGATAGGGAGAGGAGAGAGATATTTTATTTTTAATTTATTTAATTAATTTATTTTCAAAAAGTAACTTTTTCATTCGACTGCGAAACAAGGCCCAACGCCTGTTGTCCATAGCTAATTACCCCAATTCCGAACACAACGGGATATGTATCATAAGCTGATTTGACTGTTACAATCAGTTTTCGTCAAAATCAACATATACTTCTATATATTGAATTTGAACGCGCATTTCAATTTACCGGGGTCACGTACGAACTTTAAAAATACCCGAAAAATATTTTCTAGCTTCGTATTGACGATACAGTCCTAACAAAACTAGTTTCATCGAATTCCGAGACAATTTGAAAAATGGCCATTTTCCAGTTGATTAAAATCAACTGAAAATGGTCAAACGCGTTTTCCTTTGCCACACTCACATATTGATTTGAAAAACTATGAAAATTGGAATCTAGCAATAACTCGATACTGCGGATCCAAAAAAAGTGGTTTCGTCGAAATCCGAGGTCGTTTGCAAAATGGCTATTTTTAAGGGGCCGAAATTCCATAGCGACTATTCTGAATTTTCAACTGAACATATCTTTTTATTCCCGCTATGAAATTTCGATTTTTCGGATTTGTTGGAAAGATATTATCAATTAGATCCTATTATTTTTGGTTTCACTAAAATCTGGTTTATTCTGCACCCGGTACATTCAATTGAAGTTTGAAATCGAATTATCGTACTACCGCGCCATTTTCAATTCCTTTTATAATTATATATAATTATTTATATTCTAACGACGACGTATAAATATATACGTCGAATTCCATTTAAAATAAATTTCTCATTGATATTATTTAAAATAATTCATTTTAAATAATCAAAATTCGCTAAAATTGCCAAAATAAAAATTTTAAATTAGATCTATAAACAACCATTTAGTAAGATCTATATACACCAATGGATTTAGATTTGGTCTCACTGATTCATGACGTATATGTTAACACCCAAATATAGTTGTTGTTCATGTGTTATACTTAGATTTAGTGTGTATATATATATATATATATATATATATATATATATATATATATATATATATATATATGGGATCATGATCATATGTTGACACCAAACTTATAAATTTGGTTACATATTTTAATATGAATCATGATGTGAATGTTGACATTATAATTTTTTGTTCGTCTCATGCTTGAATCATCACCATATGTTGTACCATATGTGATTTTGTTGAAACATGAAATATAAGCATATGTAATTTTTATTGAAACATGAAGATATAAACATATTGTAGCGTTTTTTGAAACATGAGATTAAGAACATTTTAGCGTCTTTATGAAATAATCAAATAAAAAGATTAAACCTTTATGTTGTGTTTGAATGAAATAAAAAGATTAAACCTTTATGTTGCGTTTGAATGAAATAAAAAGATTAAATCTTTATGTTGCGTTTGAATGAAATAAAAAGATTAAATCATTATGTTGCGGTTGTAGTCAAATAATTAAGGTTGACGTTGAAATTTCCGTTGTAATTAAAGCATGATATTACATCGTAAAAAAAATTATCTTTATTTTTAATAAATAAAGAATAAGATTTGCATTGTAAAATAAAATTACATTTTTATATGTAATTGAAGAATGATACTTTACGCTGTCAAATAAATTTACATTTTTAATGTAAATAAAAAGAATGGACATTACATTTTTAATGTAAATTAAAAGGACATTTTTTTATGTAATTAAAGAATAGGATTTACATTATAAATTAAGAGGACATTTTTTTATGTAATTAAAGAATAGGATTTACATTGTAAATTAAGAGGACATTTTTTTATTAAAGAATGAAGATTTGCATTTAAAATAAATTTCCATTTTTATATGTAATTAAGTAAGATTTTACACTGTAAAATAAAAACACCGTTTATGTTAGAATTGAAAAATTAAAATAAGAACATAATTAGAGTGAACATTTTATTTACATTCGCTATGTAAATAAAAAGAACAAGTTTACATGACACATTTATTTACCTTTAGTTATTACAAATAAAAATAACAAGTAGCACGACATCTTTATTTACATTATTTTTATGTAAACAAAAAGGACAAAATTAGATGATACTTTTATTTACATTTTTATGTAAATAGAACATGAAAAGAATAGTTTTATTTGCTATTTTGTGTGAATAAAACATGAGAAGAAAAGGGATATTTTATTTACATTTAGTATAAATAAAAATAAAAAATAAAAAATATATAAAAATAAAAAAAATGAACACATATTTTTGTCGCTATGTCATTTTAGATAAAACGAACACATATTTTTAGCGTATGTCATTTTAGATAAAATGACCACATATTTTTGTCGCTTATTTTAGATAAAATTAACACATATTTTAGCGTATGTCATTTTAGATAAAATGAACACATATTTTAATGTATGTCAAATTTAGTTGAAATGAACATAATTTAAGCATTATGTAAATTTAGTTGATATGAATTATATTTTAGCGTTGAGAGATAATATGTTTACATTAGATATGTTTGTATTAGGAATGTTGCATTAGAAAATATGTTTGCATTAGATATGTCTACATTAGAAATGTCTACCTTAGAAATGTGTACATTGGAGATAAAGAATATAAATTTAGTATTATGTCACATTAGTTAAAATGAACATATTTTGCAACAACCCGGAAATCTGAGCCAATTTAAAAAAATTATATTGGCGAATTTAATGAATTTTGAATATTTAAAATGGATTATTTTAAATAATAATGACGAGAAATTTATTTTGAATAGAATTCGAACGTATATATTATATAGATCGTCGTTAGAATATAAATATTTATTTTAAATTATAAAAGGGAAAGGAGCTATCAACTTTGGTATCAGAGCTTTGGTTTACAGAGCTAGAGAACATGACATATTAGAACCAAACGAAAGAATTCATCAGAAATTGGATTAGTAATATCCAATGAGAATGACTCGTTAGAGATAGGATCAGTAGTATCCAAGAACGAGAGTGAAGAGTATATTTTTAAATGAAAAACTCCATATTTGAAAATATAAAAATAGATTTTTATCGAAATGGACTAGTTTTGAACTAGAATTAAAATCAATTTATTTTTGAAATAACTAAATTGAATTTGAAATGGGTTTTAAATAACCAGAATTTCTAATATATTTAATTGGAATTGAATTAGAATTGATTTATGGGTTTACCATGAACGGTGTTTTAAATAACACTTGTTCTTTAACCCGATAATAAATAGAATATGATTTAGGTTTATCGTGAACTGTGTTTTAAATGACATTAGTTCTTTAACCCAGTAAAAGGAGTTTTAATGAATCTTTAATTAGATTGAAATATGAATTGATAATTTAAATTATTAAAATTTGGAAACGATCGAGAATGGGGTATCGCCAGTTTTGCTCCGAGCGATAGTTTAATCTTTAATTAGATTTGAACGCGAAATGGTAATTAAATTTACCGATAACACCGTCGTGTTAGTTATAGGGTAATAACAGTTTTGCTCCATGGGATGAATAGGTTTGGCTTGGGAAATAAAATAAATAATTACTTCGGTGTGGTTCACTAATCTCGACTAGTTTGGAAAACCTAATCTGGTTTGAATTGACATCCAAAGGAAGATTAAAGAATAAATTTTAAAGAATTTATCTTTGATAAAATTAATGGGAACCTTTCCCCTAAGAATATGAAATTTAGAAACTAGCTGTGGGTTAGTTAAGATGAATGGTTTCCTGGGTATTGATCTGATGTTGGTTTCGGCCTTCGGGGTTAATATTTGGGGAATTGTTCTCTTACTAATTTACGATTAGTGACTGATGAATTGGAATGAGGCGTATATTGTGTTTTATAGCACTTGTTGATTAAGATACGCCAGTTATTTGGAAAGTCCGGGTATAACCCATTCTGAATAACTGATTCGACGATGAGTCGAAGGGATTAAAGACGGTGCAAGACCGATGATCTTCACATCGAATGGATGGGTGCTACTGATGCCCATGATGGGAGTAGCTACCTTGAAGGGGGCTAAAGTGGTAGCCATCCGGACGTACTTGGAGGTCGACGGATATGCCAGGAAAGTGCCTTCGGTTTCGTTTAGACCCAAAACGAACTTGTAAATGGACTGTGTGTCTGACATTGGATTTTATTCTGTGTGATTGATTTCTATTAAATATATATCTGTTTGGCGGCGGAGAATTTATTTTCTTGCTTAACGCCCTTCTCTGAGACGTACGAGCTCAGAGGTTATATCTCGATGGATATAAACCGCATGGCATGAATTGCCTGTGTGGCATGCCTAAGTCGCAAATGATCAAGGCTTCTGTTGAAAAGCAAAGTATTGTAGTTGATGATCAAAGCACAGCTTTAAATAGCGCTGCTTTGTGTATAGCATTGATTCGCGAGCCTCGCACCCTGTATGGTGGTAAACTGATGGTTTGATCAGTATGCTTTTTAGAGGATGGGCACCTTAGTGGTGTCGTGGATTCGGTCGACCGAGATTGAGCTTAGTGCTCGGAGGGATAGGGCTCAAACCTGATTCCCTGAGGGATAGAGTAAGCGGTGTTTTCTCTCGCCGAGACGTAAGCCGAGTGATACTCGATTTCCCAAAAGTGCGGATGTGCATTACGGTGTTTTCTCTCGCTGATACGTAAGCCGTTGTAGATGGCACTACGCGATCGATCTTTTGAATCAGGAGCCACCATGATGGAAATCCAATTTCCAAATATGACATTTTGCGGTTTTGATTGTAGAGCCTAGTATTGGCAACATGATATATGGTACCCATGCCGTCTATGATTGATACATTTATATATGAAATTGTTTTCTTCACTTATAGTAATAATATAAGATGAAATTTCACGTATCAAGTATATTTCGCTATTATAAGGGAAAACCCTATCCTTCGGCTTGCGTTGCATTGTGTGATAGGACCTGGGTCTTATAATAGCTTCATTGTTCTTTATTTAGCATTGCGCTATTTGTTTTATGCACTGGTATTCTTGGGAGGAAACCCGTTCCGTGTTTACGGCGTGGTCCCTTGGTTTACCTAACTTTAAAAACAAAGATTAATAACTATTTTAGTTCTCACATGACTGATCCGGAGTTTATTGTTTTGACCTAAACTCTGGGTGCCCTATTTCCACATGGGCAGCTAGTAGTTTTGGTTTTGCAGATTTATATTCACAGGATCCTGGTTTTCAGCTGAAGCGATATTCGGAAAGCTCTGTATCCGTGTATCTGTTTTCAGTTGTGCTTTGTATTGTTTTTCCACTGCGATGTATTTACATGTAATTTAAATCTCTGATATTTTCTGTGTAATATTTATTCATACTCTATTATACTTCTTGTATTCTGATGGAATTGTTGTAATAAGCAATGAAATGTTCTTCTGTTTGTGTTCTGATTTGTCGTGTTCTCGAAGCTATCCGGGCTTTCCTTCACGGGGAAGTTTGGGTCACCACATATTTGTAGCGTCATGTCGTTCCAACTAAAAAGATCATATCTTTAAATGTTAGTTTAAGTTGAAATAAAAGATTTGCATTTTTTATTCGAAATTTATAAACATGAAATTTAGCTGAATAAATAGACTGAACATTGAAAAGTTTCATTTTTATTGTAGGTTGCTTCTATTAGAAAGATGACATTTTTTATTATTTAATAAATAAAAATGTGAAATAGAATTTAAGTGTTAATTTAACACAATACATTGTTGTTACATGTGAACATGAATGTGTTGTATTTCATCATTACATGATTGGTTATGTAAGGGCATGTTTGTTTGTTATGATTGAGCGTATTTGCATGTTAACAACCTAGCATGGTTTATATTTGTTGTAAATATAAATTATAATTAAACGATCCGCGCACCCGCAGTTCATGTTTTAAAACTCCAACTTTGTATGATCATAGCGAAAGATCCAACCGTTGGATTTTCCCAAAACTAGATCTGTTGGATTCGTCTTAGGAAGATCTTTCCACCAATACCAAACTTATTAAAATCCAACGGTTAGACTTAGGGACATGTGAAATTTAAAATTCCACAAAAGCACTGCTAAAACCTTATATGACCTGAAATGTAGTTTTTTTAAAACGAGTTATTTTTATTGAAATAAAGTAGGATTAAAGTTGTTACAAATTATTAATAACAATGTGAAACGGGTTTTCAAATTAATATGCGAGAGTTATTTGGAAAGTCCGAGTTTATCCCATTCCAAGTAATTACACGACGTTTAAAAATCCAAGATTGGAAGACGGCGATTGAAGACTGGCAATCTTCACATCGAATGGATGATGATGACTGTTGCCTTAGAGTGGCTCGCTACTATGATAGGGTTAATAGTAGGAGTTGCCCAAACGTAGTGCGAGTTTGTACGGATTTGGCTTTCGCTCAGACCCAGAGCATAAGCTTATAAATGGAATGTGTGTCCGATATTGTACTCCTTTATATTTTATTTATTGATTTTCTGTTGAATGTATGAATGTTTGGTGGTGGAGAATTTATTCTCTTGCTTAACACCCTTTCATATATTTCGGCAAAGGATTCGTAGGGTGATATGGAGTGACAGTATGGCATACTAAGATGAAATGATCAAGGTTTCTTGTTGAAAAGTAAAACCTTGTGGTGACAATCAAAGCACAACTTGAATAAGCATAGCTTTGTGTATTACGTAGCTTCACGAGCCTCACACCCCGGTTGAGTCTAAAACGGGAGAAGGGAACGCAGGGAGAGCAGCTCGTTTCTTTCTAGCTAGAAGTAGTGTCAGTGCTTAAACTGGCTGATATTTTACTTATGTGGATGACGGAATGAGGCGCCTCGGATGTTAGGTCCTATAGGACTAGGAAACATGTGTTCAGGAATAACTAATCCACAAAGCTGTATATGTGGACCGGCCCTACAGCTATCCAAGGGTTCACTGCGGGGAATCCTGAGACATTAACTAGAGTGTCTCGAATCGGTAAGGAGCTCCTCCCTAGCCTTGACTCATGATGGAAACCCAATTTCCAATACGACCTCATGCGGTTTTGATTGTATTACTAGTATGGAGGCATAGTATTTGGTGGCTATGCTTCCTAGGATTGATACATTTATTTTGAAATATTTTTGAAACATATATACACTAATAATAATATCAAATTCGTTTTTAACGTATCAAGCATTTTTGACCATTATAAGGTAAAACTCTATCCTCTGGTTTGCGTTGCATTGTGTGTTGGGACTTGAGTCTTATGATGGTTTCATTTTTCCAAAAAAAATCATTGCGTTGTTCAACGATTTACTTTAATTTATGCACGACAATCCATTGGAGTAAACCCTTACGCGTCAGTGGCGTGGTCCTTGGATTTGTCTTATTGTTATTAGTGAAATTAGTTACGAATTCTCACACCAGTCCCATGACTGACTCGTTGTTTGTTTCCAACTTTACAAACTCGGGTGCCCTCTTTCCACACGGGCAGTCGAGTAGTTTGTCTGCAAGTCCTTATCTCGAGCAGGATTCTAGATCTAAGCTTAAAGCTATGTCCAGAGCATAGTTGTCTTCCGATGCCGTAGTTATTTTATTCCGCTACAATGTATTAAAATATTGTAATTTATCTTCCGTTGTAATTTTTTTTATTCGGTGTACTCTGACATTCTTTACTCTGATGTAACATTACTGTAATGTTTATAAAAGTCTGTTTTTTATGGTCTGATGTTGTTGTATTCCCAGAGTTAACGTACTCGGGTTTTGAACGGTCTTGGTCGATTTTGCGATCGATCGGGTTGGGCGAAACCCGGGTCGTTTCATAATCCAATGGAGTAAACCCGTTCCACGTTTGTGGCGTGGTCCTGTTAATAGCCTTATTATTATATAAGTTAAGTTAAGATTTCTCATACCAGTCCCATGACTGACTTGTAGTTTTTTTCACTGGAAAACTTGGGTGCCCATATTTTCCACATGAGCAGTCGAGTAGATTTTTGCAGATATATTTAGCAGGATTCTGGATCGTAGCTTAAAGCTTTGTCCAGAGCATTGATAGTCTTCCACTATGCATTATATTATATTTTCCGCTGCTATTTAAATGTAATTCAAATCTCTGATATTGTATTCCCGATGTATATTATTTATTCATAATCTGGAATATTCCTGTACTCTGATGTAATTGTTGTAACAACAATTAAATGTTCTTCTGTTTGTGTTCTGATTTGTCCTGTTCTCAAAACAATCCGGGCTTTCCTTTATGGGGAAGTTTGGGTTGTTTCATTACTTTTAATGTAAAAGCATTTTCAAACAATGAATCTTATTTAATGCTTCATTTACATTAAAGATGTAATCATCAAGCAATGGATTTTTTTTCAAATTCTGATGCATTTTCTATTTAAAATTTCTTAAAATAAATTTTTAAATTGGTTCTCATTTTCCGGGTTGTTATGATCTCCCCCACTTAAAATCTTTCCGTCCTCGAAAAGAAACGGAGTTGAAAGTTGTTTAACTAACCAGCTCAACTTTCATTCTTTTGTTGCTACCAATAATTTTATTAGTTAATTAACTTTTCAAATATATATAACTTTTATATTTTCAAAAATAATATTTTTCAAGAACAGATTATATATATAATCACAAATACGTTAATTATATACTTGTCACTCTCAACTCATTCTAGGGCATTTCTAACCCCACCTCTAACGAGTTTTCTCATTCTAGGATGCTCATGATCCTATCTCTAATGAATATTATTTTATAGGACATTACTAATCCTACCTCTGATGAGTCTTTTGTTCGGTTCTAACGAGTTGTACCCCAATGATTTGAGCTAACCAAAGCTTTGATACCACATGTAATGACCCGTAAATCCCCGCCCTTTGAATCGACCATAAACCATCCAGGTCTGATCCAAAAGTTGGAAATCCTCGAATGCATTAACATTGGGCATAAACACATCAGAACAAATAACAGAAGACTTTTATAAACATTATAATAATGTTACATCAGAGTACAGAATATCAGAATACATCGAATATAAAAATACAACAGCAGAAGATAATTTACAATGAACTTAATACAGTTCAGCGGAACCAATAATCTAATACAGTGGAGGTCTATCAATGCTCTGGACACAGCTTTAAGCTTCGATCTAGAATCCTGCTCAATATATCTGCAAAATAAGCTACTCGGCTGCCCGTGTGGAAAGAGGGCACCTGAGTTTGCAAAGTGAAACAAACTACGGGTCAGTCATGGGACTAGTATGAGAAATCTTTCCTAACTTATCTAACAATATGGCCAATCATAGAACCACGCCGCTAACGCAGAATGGGTTTGCTCCATTGGATTGCCAGTGCATAAGTTTATTAAATTTTTATTCAAAACAACGCAATGCTTTTTAGAAAAATGAAATCATTATAAGACTCAAGTCCCATCACACAGTGCAACGCAAACCGGAGGATAGAGTTTTACCTTATAATGATCAAACATGATTGATACATAGAAAATAATATTTTAATATTATTATTAGTGTCTAATTAGTTTTAAAATTACTTCAAAGTAAATGTATCAATCCTATATGGCATAGCTACCATATACTATGTCGCCATATATAGGTTTACGATCAAAACCGTAATGTCGTATTGGAAATTGGGTTTCCATCATGAGTTAAGGCTAGGGATTGTCCTCTCCGATTCGAGACACTCTAGCAAATGTCTCGGGATCACACCTACGGGAAACCCTTGGATGCGGTAGGCCCGGTCCATAAATACTTTAGTGGATTGGCAATTCCTGAACACACGCTTCCCGGTCCTATTAAACCTATAATTTGGTCACTATCGACAAACAAATCCGAGATACCTCATAATCCATCATCCACATAACTGAAAATGTCAGAGCTTGTAAACGCTGACACCACTTCTAGCTAGAATGAAGCGTCTGCGCTCCTTACGTCCCTTATCCCGTTTTTGACTCATACCGGGGTGTGAGGTTCGCGAAGTCATGTTTTACACAAATCTACGCCTAAACAGGCCGTGCTTTGGTCATCAACCACAAGGCTCTACTTTTCAACAAAAGCCTTGATCTTTTGCATCTTGACATGCCACATTAACAATTCACGCCAAGTGATCAATAACTATCAATATATAACTCTGAGCTCGTGCATCTCAGAGATGGGTATTGAGCAAGAGAATAAATTCTCCGCCACCAACAGATATATATTAAATAGAAATAAATTTACATGGAATGAAATCCAATGTCAAACACACATCCATTTACAAGTCTGTTCTGGGTCTGAACGAAACCGGAGACACCTTATTCCTCGTCCCGTATGTCCAATACGGAAGAGAGGTGCTCGCTTATCCGGACGATCAACAAGTACGTCCGGACAAACTACCACTTTTAACCCTTTACTGGGAGTTACCTAATGTCGGGTATCGGTAGTCGTCCATTCGATGTGAAAATCGCCGGTCTTCAATCACCGTCTTCAGTATCTTCGATTTAAATCGTCGTATAATTATTTGAAATGAGATTGAACTCCGTCTTTTCAAATAATTCTCACATATATATAACTTAAAACCATTTTATATCATTAATATTATTTTATAATGATTTATCGCTATTTTTATTTATATAAAAATAGCTCAATTTAGTTTAACGACGCTTTGGGTCAATAGGCGGCCTTGGCGTTGTTTTTATCAAAATTTTATTTACGCATATCTCGAAATCTAACCGTTGGATTTTGACAAAATTATATCGTTGGAAAGATCTTCCCAAAGCGGTCCTAATGGTTTCAGTTTTGGGAAAATCCGATGGTCGGATCTTTCGGTATAACCGTTTAAAGTTATGATTCTAAAACAGGAACTACCACGCGCGATTTGTTTAATTTTAAATTATATTTAAATATATAAAACTATATATAAATTTAAACCATTTGACTATTCCACTAACGTATTTAACACGCCAAATAAAAGAATGTTTTATTATCATATCTACATGTTCATAATGTCAAATAAAATGTATTTATTTACATGATATTTGCTATTGACAAATAAAAAGAAATTTTTTATTTGTATTTATATTTTCAACTTTAACGAATAAAAAGGAATATTTTATTTGTATATAGTTTCGATGCATGTTTTGACAATAAAAATAATTCTTTAACTTACATACAAATTCTAATGTATGTAGTGTCAATAAAAATGATTCTTTGACTTTGCCTACAAATTCTAATATATGCATTGTCAATAAAAATGATTGTTTGACTTTGCATACAAATTGTAATATATGCATTGTCAATAAAATGATATTTTAACTTTGCATATAAATTCTAATATATGCATTGCCAATAAAATTATATTTTAAATTTGCATATAAATTCTAATATATGCATTGCCAATAAAATGATATTTTAACTTTGCATATAAATTCTAATATATGCATTGTCAATAAAATGATATTTTAACTTTGCATATAAATTCTTTTATATGCATTGCTAATAAAATGATATTTTATCTTGCATACAAATTCTAGTATATGCATTTTCAATAAGAGTGATTCTTTCAATTACATACAAATTCTAATGTATGCATTTTAAATAAAAATGGTTCTTTCACTTTTGTTGACAACTCTATTTCAACAAAATGATTAAAAGTGATTCATTCAAATTGTTCACAATTCTATTTCAACAAAATGATCAAAAGTGACTCATTCAAATTGTTGGCAATTCTAATTTAACAAAAATGTAATTTTTGTTTAACTTAAATCTTATTTAACAAAATCTAATTTTTGTTTAACTCAATTCAAATTAACAAAAATGTTAATTATGGTTTCAACCATTCTAATTAACAAAAATGATAATTTTTGTTTCAACAATTCTATTTTGACAAAAATGTATATTTTTGTTTCAACCTTTTTAATTGACAAAAAGGTTTATTTTTGTTTAATCCTTTTTTATGAACAAAAATCTTTCATTTTTATTTAATCCTTTTTAATATACTAAAATGTTTCATTCTTCTTAATGAACAAAGATGCATATTCTTGTTTAATCTTTTTTAATGATAAAAAATGTTTCATTCTTTTTAACAAACTAAAATGTTTCATCTTCTTAATGAACAAAAATGTATATTCTTGTTTAATCCTTTTTAATGATCAAAAAATGTTTCATTCTTGTTTAATGAACTAAAATGTTTCATCCTTTTTAATGAACTAAAATGTTTATTCTTGTTTAGTCCTTTTTAACGATAAAAAATGTTTCATTCTTGTTTAATGAACTAAAATGTTTCATCCTTTTTAATGAACTAAAATGTTTATTCTTGTTTAATCCTTTTTAATAATAAAAAATGTTTCATTTTTGTTAATACTTTTTAATGAACTAAAATGTATATTCTTTTTTAATCCTTTTTAATGATCAAAAATATTTCAATCTTTTTAATGAACTAAAATGTTTAATCTTGTTTAATCCTTTTTAATGATAAAAAATGTTCCATTCTTTTTAATGAACTAAAATGTTTATTCTTGTTTAACCCTTTTTAGTGATCAAAAATGTTTCATTCTTTTTAATGAACTAAAATGTTTATTCTTGTTCAATCCTTTTTAATGATAAAAAATGTTTCATTCTTGTTTAACGAACTAAAATGTTTCATCCTTTATAATGAACTAAAATGTTTCATTCTTTTAATGAACCAAAATGTTTCATTCTTTTTAATCCTTTTTAATGATCAAAAATGTTTCATTCTTTTTAATGAACTAAAAAGTATATTCTTACAAAAATGTCTATTTTGTTCAACAATTTTAATTTGACAATTGTTCAACTAAACTATTTTGACAAAAAGGAATATTTTTTTTTTCAACTAAACTATTCGACAAAAATGAATAATTTTGTTTTCAACTAGACTATTAAACAAAAGTGATAATTTTTGTTTAACTCAATTCTAATTAACAAAGATGTTAATTATTTCATTTCAACAAATCTAATAAACAAAATGATAAATTTTGTCTAACTATTCTCTAATTAACTCAAATGTTAATTTTGAATCAACACATCTAATAAACACAACATGATAATTTTGTTTAACTTTTCTAATTAACACAATTGTTAATTTTGAATCAACTAAACTAATAAACACCACATGATGATTTTGTTTAACTTTTCTAATTAACACAATTGTTAATTTTGAATCAACAAATCTAATAAACACCACATGATTATTTTGTTTAACTTTTTCTAATTAACACAATTGATAATTTTGAATCAACAAATCTAATAAACACCACATGATGATTTTGTTTAACTTTTTTCTAATTAACACAATTGTTAGCTTTGAATCAACTAATCTAAATAACAAAATGATAATTTTGTTTAATCCAATTGTCTAATTAACACAAATGTTAATATTTTACAGATCTACTGAACACACCAAACACATATCAAATCACGTACGACAATCAGCAGGATATTACAGCGTAAGAGTAATACTTCAATTATGATTAACAAATTTTAATTATATTATAAAAAGAATATAATTTATCACATCATATAACCAATTTTTGCGCATCAAATAAATATAATTTTATAAACCTTTTTTAAAAGTGAGTTAGAAATTTCACAGTATTTTGATTTCGCCTCAAATTCCAACATGCTCCGTTTCTGTTCTGGTCTTTTCCATTGTGAAGCTCTCATTCATCTGATTCCAACGCAAGTTGTTTTTTATGCGAGTCTGTTTTCGTTTGACAAAGTTACATGATTTTATACGTTTAATAACTTAATTGCATAGTTTATAAAATAATTAAATATTAATCACCCTTTTATTCACCGTTAACTATATTCATCCTCTTTAACAATTCCTGAAATAGTCGAACCAACTCGCGCAACCCTTGTTCAACGTGGTGCCGCCCTATGAAGATGAGATTCCACCACTTCAGTGATCGAGAATAGATCATAACCATATGAGATGAAAGATCTAGCCTTGCTCTCTGATTTTGGTTTTATAATCTTAGAATAATTCGGCATGATTGGGGGATATTATGATGGAAAATCGCGAGCATATCAGCCATGAATAGGCTCGATGGCTGCTGTGTTATTGTAACACCCCACAGTCCGTTAATGTCACTCATAAAGAGAATGCATCAATGTCCATGAAGCGTTATTGTTGTATAGAACAGATAAATTACAAGAATAAATAAACAAATACACAGCGGAAGATAAAAGTTTGTTTCATAGTCATAATTCAAAAACAAGTTTACATCAGTAGTCTCCAAAGTACGCAAAACCATTACAACAGGATCTATAGTCTTTTTTCAAAAACTCCTTGATATATAAAGAAGCAAATACATAAATGTGATAATCCCCATTGAGCATAAGCAAAGCCATAAAAATGAGAGAGTCCAAAGTAGTACATCTACTCTCTTCGAGTAACTGAAAGAAATCGGCACTAAGCTATAGTTTTATCTCCTTTCACACCTGAGGGGGGGAAAGGAAAGAAAAGAGGTGGAAACAAAACGGGTCAGACATGAAGTCCGGCGAGTCCAGTGATTTTAACAAACAATATGTAAAGTAATAGAACAACACATAAACATGCATCATGATATGGCTATAACATAGATGAGGTAAGATAAAAGAATGGACAAGATGATTTCGTCCCTAAGTACTAAGAAAATCATACACCTTGGTTAAGAGAACAACTCTCCAAGTACTAACCCCGAAGACCGAAGTCAACATCAGACTAGCACCCAAAGAATTATCCGACTCAACCAACATGTATTTCATATGCACCGCACTAAAACATCGTTTTCACTGTACCATTACTAAGTTACACTACATAACATATTTATACTGAACTTCTACTAGTTTCACACTACAAGATGATCCCTTTTTGACTAAATAGAACGATGATAGCTTCGTGTACTTCTAGCTTCCATCATAGGTAACCGACGTATACCTATCACTACTAGATGTACCCACTATCCTCCTCATTAATTTGATTATGTATCTCTAGTTGCTATCATAGGCAACTAACGTGTACTTATCACCGCTAGATGTACCCCCTTACTAAATATACTAATAATAACAATGATGGTAGTTTCGTGTACCTCTAGCTGCCTTCATAGGTGCGGCCTTGTGATAAACCGTAACTTCCCTGGTAAGGAAAGCCCGGATTGCTTTGAGAATAGTACACATCAGAACACAAGCAGAAGAACATTTCATTGCTTATTACAACAATTCCATCAGAATACAAGAATATACACAGTATGAGAAAATATTTCACATTATAAAATATCAGAGATTTAAATACATTACTGCAGCGGAAAAATAATACAAAACATAACTGAAAGAAATACACGGATACAGAGCTTTCCGAATATCACTTCAGCTATAAACCAGGGTCCTGTGAATATAAATCTGCAAAACCCAACTACTAGCTGCCCGTGCGGAAGATAAGGGAACCCAGAGTTTAGTTTAAAACAATAAACTCCAGGTCAGTCATGTGACTGGTGTGAGAACTAAAACGGTTATTAATATTGGTTTTAAAGTTCGGTAAATCAAGGGACCAAGCCGTATAACACGAAACGGGTTTCCTCCCAAGAATACCAGTGCATAAAACAAACAGCGCAATGCTAAATAAAGAACAATGAAGCTATTATAAGAACCAGGTCCCATTACACAATGCAACGCAAGCCGGAGGATAGGGTTTTTACCCTATAATAGCAAAAGAATGCTTGATATGTTTAGAACAGATTATTTTGATAGTACTATAATTGTATAGTGTCAAAAACAATTTCAATCATAAGTATCAATCATAGACGACATGAATGCCCCATACCGCTATGCCGCCAAATATAGGTTTACAATTAAAACCGCAAGGCTCATATTGGAAGTTGGATTTCCACCTATGAACCGAGGCAAAAGATAGTCCTCACCGATTCGAGACGCTCTAGCCCACCCCTCAGGACCTAGACTCAGGTGGGCCCGTGGATCGTCAGGGCCGGTCCACCGATGTGGATTAAAATGCCTAAACATGCGTTTCCCCACCCTTTAGGGCGTAAGTGAGCCAACGAATGACTCCATCCGTCCAGGATAGACCGATATAATCGAGGCGCCTCGCAACAGCAACAACCACACAGGTGAAAATAATATAAATGTCATCCAGTTTAAGCACTGACACAACCTCTAGCTAGAAGAAAACGCATGTCATCCCTGAGGTCCTCTCCTGTTTTTGGTTCATACCGGGGTGTGAGGCTCGCGAATCAACGCTGCACAAAGTGATGCCACAAAGGTCGTGCTTTGATCATCAACCACAAGACTCTGCTTTTCAACAGAAGCCTTGATCATTTGCATCTTAGCATGCCACACAGGCAAACCACTCTATGCCGCCGATATCAGTCACACAGAATGAAATCCAATGTCAGACACATAGTCCATTTACAAGTTCGTTCTGGGTCTGAACGAAACCGAAGGCACTTTCCTCGCATATCCATTGATCTCCAAGTACATCTGGACGATCACCAACTGATTCCCTCCTCTTGGGTGTACAGCCCAATCAAGATCATCAGTAATCACCCAAACGATGTGAAGACCTCCGGTCTTCCACCACCGTCTTCATCTTCGACTTATCATCGTATCAGTTATTCAGGTGGGGTAAACCCGGTCTTTCCGAATGACTCGCGTATTTTATAAACAAGTGTTACACAAACACAACATACGCCTCATTCCAATTCATCAATCATTAATCGTAAATTAGTAAGATAACAATTCCCCAAATATTAACCCCGAAGGCCGAAACCAACATCAGATCAATACCCAGGAAACCATTCATCTTAACTAATCTTCAGTTAGTTGCTAATTTTCACATTCTTAGGGAAAGGTTCCCATTAATTTTATCAAAGATAAATTCTTCGAAATTTATTCATTAATCTTTCTTTGAATATCATTTCAAACTAGTCGGGATTAGCGAACCACACCAAAGTAATCATTTATTTTATTTCCCAACCCCAACCTATTCATCCCAAGAAGCAAAACTGGTAATACTCCATATCTAACACCACGGTGTTATCGGCAAAGTTAATTATCATTTCACGCTCAAATCTAGTTAAAGATCTAACTGTCGCTTTGTAACAACCCGTATTTTCAATAACCTGTTATAACGTAAATCGAGGCAGAATTTAATTTATAAATCTGAATCAAGGGAAACGGGCTATGCCATTGCGTTCGTCTTGGAAAAATATGCGAAATAGGGTCTGAGTTTTCGAAAATCGGAGTCCGTATGACCCGATTAAGGCCCAACGAAGTTTTCATAAAAATTCAAAGTAAAAACAGATTTCAAATTCAAGTTTGAATTTGGAAATTAGGGTCAGATTGGGCCAGGCGGGAAAATTCCCGCCAGAGCACCCAAGTCGACAGCCCTGTCGACTTTGCTGTCGACTTGGTTCAGCCGGGCAGTTTTGCCTGGTGCACCATTTTGGAGTTGTGTTGAGTTTGGTGGCCAGATTCGGTTTTGAGGGCTGAGATTGGAACGGGTTTAATCCTAAGGCTAAAACTAATCCTAATCTCTATAAATAAGCCCCTAACCTAACCCTAAATCATCATTAATCAACCCTACAACTAAACTATGGCAAAATCATTCCTCTCATGGCCTCCACTCTCTTCATAAAATTCTAAGTTATTTCTATGAGAGATTTTCCATGCATACAAGTGTTTTCAAGCTTGTATGAGTGTCATTAGCTTGCATTCAAGTCAAGTTTCCATATTTACATCATAAAGCAAGAGTTTTGGTCATTTTTGCTCAAGGGTTTTTCTATTGGAGCTTGCATTTTGGGTTTATTTGATTGCATAAGGGCTTTGTCTCAATCTTATATTTGCTTATACTCATTTGAGTCTTCATAAGCATTGTAAGCCCTTTTCAACTTTCATATTTAAACTCTAAAGTTAATGAATGATGCAAGTTGTGTTTGATCATTATGATATGCAAGTTATCATGTTATGTTATGCAAGTAAGCCATGTTATGATATGCAAGTTTACCATGTTATGTTATGCAAGTTTGCCATGTTATGATGTTATGCTATGCAAGTTTGATATGCAAGTTTGTCATATGATATGGAAGTTATGTTATGCAAGTTTGGGTTGATCATTTTGCTCATGTTATCATGTTATGCAAGCTTATCTTGGGTTTATGAGCTTAAAGCTTCAAGCTTTATGCTAAAGGTTACATTTTGGCAACATGTAAGTTATTATATCTCTTATGATAACTTGCATGTGAGGCTAAATGCAAACTTATGGCCATTTCTACATGTCATTTATCACCATGTATCACCAATATGCTAAGTTTGGTTTTATGCATGCTTTTGAGGCCTAAAAATGTAATATGCAAGTATATGAACATATGTACATTTCATATGCCACCATGTTAAACTTGTGGCTTCAACACCTTTATGTCATGATTATGCCAAGTTCCCTCTTTCTATCCTTTATGCGCTATTGCGAAATGTAAGCGATGGGATTGCGTTTGGGGTTGGGTAAACTTAAAAGACATAAAAACATAAGATTGGGAATTTACCTATTAAGTTAGGTCTACCCATTGGGAATTTACCTATTAAGTTAGGTCTACCCAAATTCTTGAAAACTTGTAACATGTTTTGGAAACGTGATGGACATGACACTTAGAAAATATAAGTGTGACCAACTCGAGGTTGGGTTGAGTTTGTAGCGTAAACCTACCCGGAACCGACCGGCTTAACTAGTTGCTACAAACAATAGGACCCAATGTGAGAAGTTGGTCATGTTGTACCTTGAACCCGAGGTTAGACCAAGTTGTGGTGTAAAGCTACCCAGAACCGACCGGCTTAACTAGTAACCGCAACAAAGTCTAATGTGAGAGGTTAAGGCACATTAATTAATTAATGCCTCATGATTAGGGTTAAGTCATGGTCCACTTAATACTTAACCAATTTGGGCTTGGTAGATTAATCAGGGTTAAGTCGTGAACTCATCGTTACACTTAACCAAGTTAATCCATGATTAGCAAGAGGGTTAAACCGTACTTAACCCACTATAAAATCCTAGCAATGGGGGTCCACTCCAGCAGTAATCCCAAGTTTGTATCATTAAGACCCTAGGGACTAGGCTAGGGAGGGGGCACGATTACTGGACTTGAGGTAAGTGACCAAAAACGACGGCAGAGTGGTACGCCGGTGTAGTTCCGAGCGGACTATGGTCGGGCACATAGTACGAAGCCGGGGAAAACATGCACGGGTACCAGTAGATCGAGACTGTGCACTTATGTTTATGGTGTCCAGGGGTTGACACCCTAGGGCTTGATACACCCGACGGGAGACCCTGCACAGTCTGACTACAATTATGTTTGGGCCGTATTGACACCAACACGTGACGAGTTAGGCTTATAGGGAGCCGATTGACTAAACCGTTTCGTTGGACCTCGTATTAGGGTCATTTCATGTTATTGGACCTCGTATTAGGGTCACTTCATGTTATTGGACCTCGTATTAGGGTTTGGACCTCGTATTAGGGTCACTTCATGTTATTGGACCTCGTATTAGGGTCATTTCATGTTATGGGGTCAAAGCTTGGGCCAAGGGATCAATACGTGTTTATTCAAGTCATGTTAGTTTGCTAGTACACCTGTGGTGTAAAATCTTAAACCTGATTATGCGATGACACCTTTATCTACCTTGTTAGTTAATCATCATGCTAGTATGTAGTTATCCTTATGTTCATCCCTGCTTCTCATGCCAGTTAACTTTATCAGTTTACATTGATTGTAGTAGGGCTTACTCAGTCTTTTTGACTGACCTGTTTTCTTTCGCCTCTTTTCTTCCGTTCCCCCCCCAGGTTCTCAGGGTGGGAATATTGTAGCTTAGCTTAGATTTCTGATCGCTTGCTTGTGGGATTTAGCTCATGTACGGTTTGACATGAAGCTAGCTATGGTTATCACTTATTTTGGGGATAGTACTTATGTATTTCCGTTTTTCAGTGATGTCGTTTTTATCTAGACTTGTGTATTTGGAAAGTTGACATTATGTTGTACCAGACTTGTTTTGAAATAGTTTGAAATCTTCCGCTGTTTTATCTATGTTATTTACTCTGTTTACATATATACATATGTTCTTGTTCTGCCTTGATATATCATTATGCATGTTTACCTGATTCAAACACCCCTCCAAAGTCAGAGTGCTTGCAAGAGCCACCCTGGCGGAGGTGGGGTATTACATTTGGTATCAGAGCATATGGTTTACGAGAAGGAACAAAAAGGTTTTTAAAACTTTTGGAAAACTATTTTCAAAACCAAGTATAAAGTATTTTCCAAAGAAAAGTCTAGTTTATTTTAAAGGCTATTCCCCAAAAATCCATTAGCAAAATTCCTTCGTTTTTCTCCATTCTGAATCTGTCTTTTTTCTTCGTTTTCAGTATGGCCGATAACTTTGCTATTCCGGAGGGAGTACACGTACCTGTTTGGTATAGGAGACTTTTGGAGGCTAGGGCGACCGAAGCCGGCCCCGCAGATGTTCCTCCTCCTCCTCCTCCGGTAGTTAATGTTTCTCCTCCTCCGGTAGTTAATGTTCCTCCTCCTCCTGTTGCTGAGGTTCCTCTTCCTCCTCCCCCTCAGCATCCTCAAGCTGACTTCGCAAAGACTTGCAAAGATTTCAAAGCAATGGGTGGCAAGAACTTTCAAGGCACTGAGACTTTTGTAGAGGCCAGAAATTGGTTGAAAGAGACCGAGGATTTATTTGCTATCTTTGGGTTAGACGATCAGAGGAAGATCTTGTTGGCGGTTTGGCTTATGAAGGATGAAGCCGCTTATTGGTGGGAAGTCACCAATGGTACTAGGCCTGTTGAGACTTGGGCCGATTTCAGGGCAAGGTTCGTGCTTAAGTTTCTATCTTCTGCTGAGGAGAATCTGCAAATGGAGAGGTTCATAACTTTGAAACAAGGAGATATGTCTGTCAAAGAATATGTGAACAAGTTCAATCAGTTAGCTCGTTTTGGCTTGGATATGGTGAATACTCCTCAGAAGAAGGCTCTTCGTTTTGCTAGAGGATTGAATGAGCCGTTGCAGGGATTGGCTATGTCACATATTCCCCATGGGCCCACGTTTGAGAGCTTGGTTGATATGGCATTACTTCAGGGAGATGTCAAGAAAGAGATCAAGATGAATGATACTCAAGCCAAGAAGACCGATTCCCAGTGGAAAGGAAATCAGGGTAATCCAAGTGGTCAGAGCAGTCAAGGCAATCAGAACAAGAACAAGAGTCAAGGCAACAAGGGGAACAACAACAAGGGCAAGAACAACAAGGGGATGTGCCATTATTACGGTTTAGTTGGGCATCTTATTAAGGATTGTAAGAAGAGGAAAACGAAGAATGGTGAATGCTTTTTCTGCGGTGAGACTGGACATTTCAGTAAGGATTGCCCGAAGAAGCAAGGGCAAGGCCAGGGTCAGACTCAGCGTGCTGGACCTTCAGGAGGGCAAGTTCATGCTCTCAATACCGCTCCAGTTCCCGATCGAGGTAGTATTTCTATTGAGAGCCTTGTATATATTTCTGATTTTCCAGTTCGTACCTTGTTTGATTCTGGTGCATCACATAGCTTTATCTCATCTGATCTTGTTGATAGTTTGCACCTTAGTACTAGCTTGGTAGATGATCCCGTCTGTGTCTCAAATCCTATTGGGGGTTCCGCCCATCTGTCTATGATATGTGGGGATTTGAGGATCTCTATACTGAGTGTAGAGTTCTTGTGTAGTTCTTATGTTCTTGGTTTTAGGGGATACGGATTGATATTGGGCATGGATTGGTTGTCCAGATATGGAGTCATCCTTGATTGTGAGCATAGGGTTGTGAGGCTCGTAACTCGCCTCGGAAACACCCTAGAAATTTCTTGTAATCCGAGAGGTCCCTTCATGTTGTGCTATCTTGAATCACTCGACTCGTCAATGGAAACTCTTCAGTCTGTGAGAGTGGTTCGAGAGTATCCGGATGTTTTCGATGAAGTTAGGGGGTTGCCCCCTAAGTGAGAGATTGATTTCCGCATTTATCTGGTGGATAATGCAAAGCCGGTTTCTTTGCCCGTTCGGCACATGGCTCCGCGTGAAAGGCGGGAGGTAAGTAAGCAAGTGAAGGAGTTGCTTGAGAAGAACTTCATTAGATGAAGTATATCTGAATGGGGAGCGCCTGTGGTATTTGCTACCAAGGCAGATGGTTCTCTCTGACTTTGTGTTGACTATCGAGAGTTGAATAAGCTGACTAAGAAGAACAGACACCCGTTACCGAGGATTGATGATCTCTTTGACAAGCTTATCGGTGCTTCTGTTTTCTCTCAGCTTGATCTTGCTACTGGATTCCATCAGCTCACGGTAGCTGAAGATAGTATAGACAAGACTGCGTTCAGAACTCCAGATGGATTCTTCGAATGGCTTGTCATGCCGTTCGACTTGACTAATGCACCCGCATATTTCGTGGACTTGATGAGTAGGGTGTTCAGGGAGTTCTTGAACAAGTTTGTCGTGGTCTTCGTAGATGATATTCTGATCTTCTCTAAGGATGAGGAAGAGCACGCAAGGCATCTCATGGAGGTGATGGATACGCTTAGAGCGCATCAGTTGAAGGCCAAGTTCTCCAAGTGTCACTTTTGGAGAAGGGAAGTTAGATTCCTTGGGCATATAGTATCTAAGCAAGGCTTAGCGGTGGATCCCGCTAAGGTAGTTGCAGTTCAGGATTGGAAGACTCCAAGGAATGCAACCGAAGTGAGAAGTTTTCTAGGTCTTGCAGGCTTTTACCGGAAGTTCATCAAGGACTTCGCGAAGATTTCCGCTCCTCTCACTAAATTGACGAAGAAAAATTTAGTTTTCGCTTGGAGCATAGAATGCGAGCTTGCTTTTCAGAAGCTCAAAAGAGCTCTCACATCAGCATCTGTTCTAGCTTTGCCCGATGGAGGGAAGTTATTTACAGTATACACCAATGCATGTGGCACGAGGTTAGGAGCTGTTCTGATGCAAGAAGGAAGAGTGATATGCTTTGGCAGTAGACAACTCAAAGTGCATGAGAAGAATTATCCCACTCATGACTTAGAGTTGGCAGCAATAGTATATGCACTCAAGGCTTGGCGCCATTATCTTCTGGGAGAAAGGTTTGAGCTTTATACCGATCACAAGTCATTGAAGTATCTCTTTTCTCAGAAGGATCTGAATCTGAGGCAACAAAGATGGATGGAATTCTTGGCGTCCTACGATTTTGAGATAGCTTATACCCCTGGCAAGGGGAATGTGGTAGCAGATGCATTGAGTAGAAAAAGGTTGACTCTGAGTCCTCTATTCATTGAGATGAAGAATTTGGAGTATGTGGCAACCTTTGATTTCTCTTTGGCGATTGAGTCGATGACCGGTTCTTTAGCATCTCTGGAACTCAGACCTACCCTTCTTGATCAAGTTGGGGCTTCGTAGAAAGAAGACCCTCAGATAGTTGAGATTATGGATAAGCTGATTCGAGGAGAGGCGTCTAGTCATCTCGCTCGATATTCTATTGATGACAAGGGTTGGCTGAGAAGAGATGGAAGGTTATGTGTCCCAATGGTAGAAGATTTAGTAAGAAAAGTTCTTGAGGAAGCGCATCGCTCTAAGTTGACTATACATCCGGGCGGAGATAAGATGTATAAAGATATGAAGCGCATTTTCTTTTGGCCTGGGATGAAGAAGGATGTGGCAGAGTTTGTCTCTAGATGTATCATTTGCCAGCAAGTTAAGACCGAGTCGAAGAAGCCCGGTGAGACGACCCAAAATCCCGTTCAGACGGAAACAAGGGTTATCTTTGGAATATAACACAGAAACAGATAATAGCAGAACAGAATTAAATAAATACACCAGATAATGAACAATAGAATATACTGGATAAAAGTAATCATCAGAGTTACACAGTACACAGGATCTTACTTAGTACAAATACAGTTCAGCTATACATAAATGTCTACAACGGAAATAAACAAAATATGTACAATAGGAGCTGAACAGCATAAAAAGAAATAAATGATAGAATCCATCTTCAGCTCCAGCTATCCAGAAAGAACCAGCTAAACCTGAATACAAGGCTGCCCGTGCGGAAAAAGGGGCACCCGAGTTTGAAAGTGAAACAAACTAAGAGTCAGTCATGGGACTGGTATGAGAAATCCACTCAACACATATAAAATATGGCAAATCACAGGACCATGCCACTTTCGTGGAATGGGTTTACTCCATTGGATTGCCAGTGCTTTAAAACAAATCTTTCTTTTAAACATCGCTATGCTTTTTATGAAAATGAAGCCGTTATAAGACTCAGTTCCCATCACACAATGCAACGCAAACCGGAGGATAGAGTTTTTACCTTATAATGGCCAAATATGCTTGATACGAATAAAACAAAGGCATTGATATTATTGCTAGTGTTTATATGTTTTGAAAACAATTGCAAATCATAACTATCAATCATAGACGACATTAATGCCCCATACCACTATGTCGCCATATATAGGTATACAATCAAAACCGCACAGTCACGTATTTCGAAATTTGATTTCCGTCATGAACCAAGGCAAAAGATAGTCCTTACCGAATTCGAGACGCTCTAGCCCGTGTCTCAGGCAAGCGCGCAGGCAAGCCTTGGATCGTCAGGGCCGGTCCACCGATGTGGATTATTATGCCTGAACAATACGTTTCCCCGCCCTTTGGGGCGTCAACGAGCCAACGAATGACTCCATCGGACCCCGATCGTCCGATCAAACCGAGGCGCCTCGCAACAGCAACAACCACATAGGTGAATAGTATATAAATGTCAGGGCTGGTAGGTCACTGACACCACCCTAGCTAGAAAGAAACGCATGTCCTCCCTGATGTCCTTCTCCCGTTTTAGGTTCATACCGGGGTGTGAGGCTCGCGAATTCACGTTATACACAAAGCTACGCCACACAGGCGGTGCTTTGATCATCACCACAAGACTTTGCTTTTCAACAGAAGCCCTGACCACTGCATCTTAGCATGCCACACAGGCAATTCATGCCATGCGACTGATGTCCATCGATATACAACCTCTGAGCTCGTGCGTCTCAGAGAAGGGCGTTACGCAAAAGAATAAATTCTCCGCCGCCAAACAGATGTATATTTAACAGAGATCAATCAACACAGAATAATTTCCGATGTCAGACACACAGTCCATTTACAAGTCCGTTCTGGGTCTGAACGAAACCGGAGGCACTAAATACCTCGCAAACCCTTCGATCACCACGTACGTCTGGACGATCACCACTCATTATCCATATTTCGGGATGCCTCCCAATCAGGACCTCGGTTACCATCCAAACGAGGTGAAGATCTCCGGTCTTCGACCATCGTCTTCGTCTTCGAGTTTCAATCGTCGGTCAATTATTCGAAATGAGAATCAACTCGGCCTTTTCAAATAATTCACGCATATTTAGAATTTCAAATCAATTTATTTCAATGGTTAAATTATTCGACAACACCAATATTGTTCTTTAATGTAATTTTCACACCAAACACATTCAACCATCAAATACAACATAAATCGAGCAAATTCAGTTTATTTCCATTCCATATCGCTTATGATATTTTATAACTATTTATCGCTATTTTTATTTATTTTAAAATAGCTAATTTATTCAAAACGACGCTTCGGGCCATAAAGCGGCCGTGGCGCTGTTTTTCTTCAGATTTGATTTACACATATCTGAAAATCTAACCGTTGGATCTTCATAAAATCTACATCATTAGAAAGGTCTTTTCAAAACGAATCCAACGGTTCCAGTTTCGGGAAAATCCGACGGTCGGATCTCCCGGTACAATCGTTTGAAGTTTCGATTTCAAAATACGAACTGCAGCGTCGTTATTCGATTAAATAAAATTATATTTATATATATAAATAAATATAATCGTTTCTGGCGCTGTTTTTCTTCAGATTTGAATTAAACATTCCAGACAATCCAACCGTTGGATTTTTACAAGGTTGGTGCCGTTGGAAAGATATTTCCAAGGCGAACCCGACGGTTGAGGTTTCAGGAAAATCCAATGGTCGGATTTCCCGTACTAGTTGTTTGAAAACACGGTTTCAAAACATGAACTGCACAACTACGTTTCGTTTTAATTTTATTTATATTTATATATTTATATAAATATAGTTCATTCAATGATTTCAATATCGTTTTCACTTCAAATTTTTCACTAACGCCTTAAAATTTTGGAAAATTTCGCCATAACCTCCCCTGCACCGGGAGCATCGGGAAATCGCAAATAGCTTTCCCGGTCCTTCTAATCTCAAAAAGAAAAAGAAAAAGCCAAGCGGCTAGCCAATAGGATCATAAAATCATCACCCAAACAAAACAGTAAATGTGTACCTATTTGTCGGGCACAAAATTTTATTCCTCTTCTCTAGCCCCTTTGCTATAACCTGTTCAATGAATATGCATGTACATATATATACAGTTCTTAACATTTATCATTTTCTATTCAACTTCATATTTGATTTCTATTTGGTTTAAAAACACCATTTATCCTAATGTTACATACATTGGTGCAAATCATTTCATTAGCTAATTAATGAATATTTCAACTCATATATGTTTATTTTGAACAAGTGGCTATTTTTAACACTTCACATTTCAACGATTCATGCATACAATAAAAATGTGATTTTTATTGTAAAACAATTCATTTCAAAACACTATTTTTCTATATAGTTCATATAGGTGACAAAAATAGGATTTTTATCATAAAACAATTTCTTTTAAAACGAGATTTTTTTTACACAGTTCATATAGTCGATAAAAGGTGATTTTTATTATCAAACAATTTATTTCAAAATATGAATACCATTCAACACATGAATTTCTAATCAACGAATGAATATCAATTCAACACATGAATGTTTTCTATAGTTTTTTTATATATAGATAAAAGGTGATTTTTATATTTTAAAACGCGAACACCATTCAACACATGAATTTCTAATCAACGAATGAATATCAATTCAACACATGAAGGTTTTCTATTCAATGAATAAATATAGTTTAAGCATATGAAAATAATTCAAACATACGAATATTATTCAAAATTTCGGCAGCATAACGGCAGGGTAGTTAAAACCGGGACCATCCCTAGTACGGCTCCTCGCTCTACCTTAAAACCTCGCGGTTTTTGACAATGGGGATCATGCATCTAGTTCGCACGCAGGCGGCATGTATATTTTTATTTCATTTCCACAAACTAATCCTATGTGGTTTCAACCAAATATTTCTCAACCACAAATGGGTATTTTTCAACCACAATCAACCAATATCAATCACAAACAATCCCAAACAATCATTCGCTATCAATCAATTTTCACAAAAATTTCAATCAATAAATATCGTCCATGGTTTGTGGACGAGGGGCGTATATATATATATATATATATATATATATATATATATATATATATATATATATATATAGCAATTCACTTTCATTTCACACATGTATAAATGTTTTTTTAATCAGAAATCTCACCAGATAGCTAATTCGATCCCACGACTCTTCCTTTATAGAAATCTTCGCCTATCTCGCCTTTTGTCGCTTCGTTGCCCGTTTTCTCTACATATGTAAAAATCGAATTTTTACTATGTTAATCAATATATAAAAATCGAATTTTGACTTCGCTATTCAATATATAAAAATCTGATTTTTTCTTCGATGTTCAATATATAAAAATCATATCTTACATCTTAATAAAAATTCCATCTTTTATATTTTAAAAATATGATCTTTTCTATTCTAAAAATCTGATCTTTTCTATTTTAAAAATATGATCTTTTCTATTCTAAAAATCTGATCTTTTCTATTTTAAAGTTCAAACCTTTCTCTTTTTAAAGTTTAAATCTTTTTCTATTCTAAAGTTTAAATCTTTTTCTATTTAAAATCTAAATCTTTTTCTTTTTAAAATCTTAAAATAAAATCAGTTTTTAAAACCTTTTCAAAATCAGTTTTTAAATGCTTTTTTTAAAATCAGTTTTAAATTCTTTTTTTTTTAAATCAGTTTTAAAAAAATAAAATAGCAACACTGCTGTACCTGCGAAGAAGGGGGGGCACGGCGGTCGTCAGGGCGGAGCTTCGGTGGAGGCGTCGCGATGCTTCAGGGAGGGCGGCGGCTCTCGAATTGGACGTCGCGATGGGGTTCGGGTGCGTCGCTTCGAGGTAGAAGAGGGGAGAGAAGAAGAGGCAGCGACAGCAGCTCCAGGCGAAGGGGTGGCGACGTGCGGAGGTGGATGATCGGGGAAGCGGCGGTTTGGTTTAGGGTTTTCTTTTCTTTTCTTTTTTATCTGAGCGAAGTGGAGAGAGAAGAGGGAATAGGGGGGTTTATATAAAATATATATTTAATTATTTAATTTTGCAAAAAGTTGACTTTTACATACGACCTCTAAACGAGGCCTACCGCCTGTCGTCCATAGCGTTTTACCCCCATTCCGGACACAATGGGATATGTATCGCAAGCTGATTTGATCATTACAATCAGTCTCCGTTGAATTTACATTTAAATCACTATATTGAATTTTAAACGTACATTTCAAATTACCGGGGTCACATACTAACTAGAAAAATTCCAGTCGATTAAAATCAACGGAAACTGGTCAAACGCATTTTCCTTTGCCACGCTCACATATTGATTCGAAAAATTACGAAATTTGAAACCTAACAATAACTTGACACTACGGATCTAACAAAAGTGGTTTCATCGAAATCCGAGGTCGTTTGCAAAATGTCCATTTTTAAGGGCCTGAATTCCATAGCGACTATTCAGAATTTTCAACTGGACATATCTTTTGATTCCCGCTATTAAATTTCGATTTGTCAGATTCGTTGGAAAGGTATTCACTAACAGATTTAAATATTTTTGGTTTCACTAAAATCCGGATTGTTTTGCACCCGGTACAGTCCGACAAAGTTTGAATTCAATTTCCGAAACTGCCACGCCACTTCAGGCCTTGTTTATAATTATAATTAATTATATTCATTTTCAATTGTCGATTCAAATTCAGTTTTCATCGCCACTATTTAAAATATTTATTTTAAATATTTAAAATCCATTATTTTAGCCAATTTAAAAATTTTAAATTGGTTCAGATTTTCTGGGTCGTTACACCCGGTGGGCTATTGCATCCTCTAGACGTTCCACTATGGAAGTGGGAGAGTATTTCCATGGATTTTATCGATGGGCTACCAAGGTCAAGGAAAGGGAATACGAGCATTTGGGTTATTGTGGATAGACTTACGAAGAGTGCTCATTTCATTCCGGTGAAGGGCAAGAGGACCGCATCTTGGCTAGCGTCTGTATATCTTCGTGAGATTGTGAGACTACATGGAGTCCCTTCTAGTATAGTCAGTGACTGTGACCCAATCTTTACAAGTCAATTCTGGAATAGCTTGCAAGAAGCTATGGGCACGAGGTTGAATCTAAGTACGGCTTATCACTCACAGACGGACGGTCAAACTGAAATGGTGAATAGGGTACTCGAGGATCTGTTGAGGCTCTGTATTCTGGATTTTGGTGGTACTTGGGAAGACCATCTTCCTCTTGTTGAGTTTGCGTATAATAACAGTTATCAGGCAAGCATAGGGATAGCACCATTTGAAGCTTTATATGGGAGGCCGTGCAAGTCGCTTACATGTTGGTGGGAGACTACAGATGAGCTTATACTTGGGCCTGATATGATCAGAGATACATCCGAGAAGGTCGAGTTGATTCGGAGACGGATGAAAGCGGCCCAAGACCGACAGAAATCCTATGCTGATAAGCGAAGAACTGATTTGGAGTTTGATGTTGGGGATATGGTTTTCGTGAAGGTTTCCCCTTTGCGGAATGTGGTCCGATTTGGAGCCGTTGGGAAGTTAGCACCGAGGTTTGTTGGACCATTCCCTATTATAGAGAGGATCGGGCAGATGGCTTATAGAGTGGAGTTGCCCGAGAAGCTTGCCGGAGTACACGATGTTTTTCATATCTCGCATCTCCGGAAGTGTTTACATCAATCAGCAGAGGTTGTTGAGCCAAGTGTTCTGAAAGATGTGGAAGTGGAGAAAGAGGCTACCTTGAGGAGAGCTCCGATTCGTATCTTGGGGACGGAGACCAAGAAGCTAAGGAATCGAGAGGTCAAGTTGGTGAAGGTTCAATGGGGTGAAGCCGAAGAAGACGCAACTTGGGAAACCGAGGAGAAGATGCGTGGGCTTTATCCATTCCTTTTTGAGGGTACACTCTCAATCTCTTTTCTTTGTTAGCATATCTTTCTCTTTGCTATCCATTTTTATCTAGTTTATCGTGTTAATCTTGTCATGAGAACCTTAGGTAGAAACCCTTTGGATGAAACATGTGTTTGAAACATGTTATGCTTGATGTTTGCAAGTGGTTGCAAGTGTTTGCAAGTGGTTACTCGTGGATGCATTATACACGTTAGGCACTAGATCGGCTCACACACTCCTCATATTGCATATGCATGAGTGTTTATGCTTATTCATGGATGAAAATTTTTGTGTTATCACATGGATGTTGCATATGGATGTATGTTATGTGCACACATATAGATGTTATACATTATGTTAGGAATTGCATACATATGGATTCATTTCACTAACATAATTTGCATTGATGATATTTGCATTAGATAAGTACATATACACACACCTTTGCATATGTTCATACAACATTTAGAATCTTGTAAGGACAATGATTGCTCGTGGATGATGTTTTGAGTAGATGGATGTTGGATGGTAGGATACGTTATTCCTAACTTGAAGATTTCGGGGACGAAATCCTTTAAGGAGGGGAGAATGTAACAACCCGTATTTTCAATAACCTGTTATAACGTAAATCGAGGCAGAATTTAATTTATAAATCTGAATCAAGGGAAATGGGCTATGTCATTGCGTTCGTCTCGGAATAATATGCGAAATAGAGTCCGAGTTTTCGAAAATCGGAGTCCGTATGACCCGATTAAGGCCCAACGAAGTTTTCAGAAAAATTCAAAGTAAAAACAGATTTCAAATTCAAGTTTGAATTTGGAAATTAGGGTCAGATTGGGCCAGGCGGGAAAATTCCAGCCAGAGCACCCAAGTCGACAGCCCTGTCGACTTGGGAGTCGACTTGGTTGGACCCAAGTCGACAGCCCTGTCGACTTGGCTGTCGACTTGGTTCAGCCGAGCAGTTTTGCCTGGTGCACCATTTTGGAGTTGTGTTGAGTTTGGGGGCCAGATTCGGTTTTGAGGGCTGAGATTGGAACTAGGGTTTAATCCTAAGGCTAAAACTAATCCTAGTCTCTATAAATAAGCCCCTAACCTAACCCTAAATCAACATTAATCAACACTACAACTAAACTATGGCAAAATCATTCCTCTCATGGCCTCCACTCTCTTCATAAAATTCTAAGTTATTTCTATGAGAGATTTTCCATGCAAACAAGTGTTTTCAAGCTTGTATGAGTGTCATTAGCTTGCATTCAAGTCAAGTTTCCATATTTACATCATAAAGCAAGAGTTTTGGTCATTTTTGCTCAAGGGTTTTTCTATTGGAGCTTGCATTTTGGGTTTATTTGATTGCATAAGGGCTTTGTCTCAATCTTATATTTGCTTATACTCATTTGAGTCTTCATAAGCATTGTAAGCCCTTTTCAACTTTCATATTTAAACTCTAAAGTTAATGAATGATGCAAGTTGTGTTTGATCATTATGATATGCAAGTTATCATGTTATGTTATGCAAGTATGCCATGTTATGATATGCAAGTTTACCATGTTATGTTATGCAAGTTTGCCATGTTATGATGTTATGTTATGCAAGTTTGATATGCAAGTTTGTCATATGATATGCAAGTTATGTTATGCAAGTTTGGGTTGATCATTTTGCTCATGTTATCATGTTATGCAAGCTTATCTTGGGTTTATGAGCTTAAAGCTTCAAGCTTTATGCTAAAGGTTGCATTTTGGCAACATGTAAGTTATCATATCTCTTATGATAACTTGCATGTGAGGCTAAATGCGAACTTATGGCCATTTCTACATGTCATTTATCCCCATGTATCACCAATATGCTAAGTTTGGTTTTATGCATGCTTTTGAGGCCTAAAAATGTAATATGCAAATATATGAACATATGTACATTTCATATGCCACCATGTTAAACTTGTGGCTTCAACACCTTTATGTCATGATTATGCCAAGTTCCCTCTTTCTATCCTTTATGCGCTATTGCGATATGTAAGCGATGTGTTTGCGTTTGGGGTTGGGTAAACTTAAAAAACATAAGATTGGGAATTTACCAATTAAGTTAGGTATACCCATTGGGAATTTACCTATTAAGTTAGGTCTACCCAAATTCTTGAAAACTTGTAACATGTTTTGGAAACGTGATGGACATGACACTTAGAAAATATAAGTGTGACCAACTCGAGGTTTGGTTGAGTTTGTAGCGTAAACCTACCCGGAACCGACCGGCTTAACTAGTTGCTACAAACAATAGGACCCAATGTGAGAAGTTGGTCATGTTGTACCTTGAACCCGAGGTTAGACCAAGTTGTGGTGTAAAGCTACCCGGAACCGACCGGCTTAACTAGTAACCGCAACAAAGTCTAATGTGAGAGGTTAAGGCACATTAATTAATTAATGCCTCATGATTAGGGTTAAGTCATGGTCCACTTAATACTTAACCAATTTGGGCTTGGTAGATTAATCAGGGTTAAGTCGTGAACTCATCGTTTCACTTAACCAAGTTAATCCATGATTAGCAAGAGGGTTAAACCGTACTTAACCCACTAGAAAATCCAAGCAATGGGGGTCCACTCCAGCAGTAATCCCAAGTTTGTATCATTAAGACCCTAGGGACTAGGCTAGGGAGGGGGCACGATTACTGGACTTGAGGTAAGTGACCAAAAACGATGGCAGAGTGTTACGCCGGTGTAGTTCCGGGCGGACTATGGTCGTGCACATAGTCCGAAGCCGGGGAAAACATGCACGGGTACCAGTAGATCGAGACTGTGCACTTATGTTTATGGTGTCCAGGGGTTGACACCCTAGGGCTTGATACACCCGACGGGAGACCCTGCACAGTCTGACTACAATTATGTTTGGGCCGTATTGACACCAACACGTGACGAGTTAGGCTTATAGGGAGCCGATGGACTAGACCGTTTGGTTGGACCTCGTATTAGGGTCATTTCATGTTATTGGACCTCATATTAGGGTCACTTCATGTTATTTGACCTCGTATTAGGGTCATTTCATGTTATTGGACCTCGTATTAGGGTCACTTCATGTTATTGGACCTCGTATTATGGTCATTTCATGTTATGGGGTCAAAGCTTGGGCCAAGGGATCAATACGTGTTTATTCAAGTCATGTTAGTTTGCTAGTACACCTGTGGTGCAAAACCTTAAACCTGATTATGTGATGACACCTTTATCTACCTTGTTAGTTAATCATCATGCTAGTATGTAGTTATCCTTATGTTCATCCCTGCTTCTCATACCAGTTAACTTTATCAGTTTACATTGATTGTAGTAGGGCTTACTCAGTCTTTTTGACTGACCTGTTTTCTTTCGCCTCTTTTCTTCCGTTCCCCCCCCCCCACCCCCCAGGTTCTCAGGGTGGGAATATTGGAGCTTAGCTTGGATTTTTGATTGCTTGCTTGTGGGATTTAGCTCATGTACGGTTTGACATGAAGCTAGCTATGGTTATCACTTATTTTGGGGATAGTACTTATGTATTTCCGTTTTTCAGTGATGTCGTTTTTATCTAGACTTGTGTATTTGGAAAGTTGACATTATGTTGTACCAGACTTGTTTTGAAATAGTTTGAAATCTTCCGCTGTTTTATCTATGTTATTTACTCTGTTTACATATATACATATGTTCTTGTTCTACCTTGATATATCATTATGCATGTTTACCCGGTACAAACGCCCCTCCAAAGTCAGAGTGCTTGCAAGAGCCACCCTGGCGGAGGTGGGGTGTTACACGCTTGGAGCAAAACTGGTAATACTCCATTCTCGATATTTTCAATCTAATTAAAGATTCATTAAAACTTCACTTAGTTTTAGTCTTTGACTGGGTTAAAGAACCGATGTCATTTAAAACACGGTTCACGATAAACCTAAAATCATATCACATTGTTAATAGGGTTAAAGAACAGGTGTTATTTAAAACACCGCTCACGATAAACCCAAAAACCAATTTGAATTCTATTCCAGTTAAATACCAATTAACTGGACAATTTCACCAAATCTTAATTAAAAGATTTATTCTTTTCTAAACTGGGTTCAAGAATAGTGTTATTTAAGACACCATTCACGACGACCCCCGAATCCCATTTGATATTAAATATAAGGCTCTGAATAGAAAATATATCGGCTTATATTCAATATCAAATTCTGAAACCAACAAATATCGTACTGGAAATAACGATATAAATATATCTTTCAAATTTCCGCAACCATATCTGTATAATTACGAAATCCAACATCGAAATATTCCAAAGATAATTTCGATTCCAATCCATTCCAATTCGTATATTGGAAATTCTGGTTATTTTTAAGACCACTTCAAATCCAATTTATTTATTTAAAAATATTGGATTTTAATTCAAGATCACAAATAGTTCATTTCGATAAAAATATATTTTTATCCTTTCTAATAGGAAAATTTTCATCCCAGTTCTTTTCAATTCATATATTATGATTTTACACAAATTATAGATATTTTTAATAATTTTATCAAGGCCCGTACAGTCGATTTGCAATAACGGTCGTTGAACTGCACTTACAGCGACCATTTCCAAATTTGATTTGGACATAACTCCAAATCCAACCGTTAGATTTCAAATTTCTAATATTCATTGGTCTTTTCGATATGAACCCAACGGTTTCGATTTCAGGAGAATCCGACGGTGGAATCTCCCGTAACGTCAATTCGAAGTCAATGGTCGAAATTCGCGAACTGCTGCGGCGCGGCGCGTTCTATTCAGGCCTTTAAAATATATAATATATATTATATATATTTCGTCAATTTCAATTCAAAACGTATTTTATAAATCGTTCTAAATTCGTTTTAAAAATGACTTCAACTTCATATTCAAGTTTAAATCAAAATTGAATATTTCATATCGTCAATATATAAATGATAATATTTTCAAAACGTTATATTTCGAAATCACTTCTTTTTCGGTATTCGAATAAAATCGATATATATATTGTTCGCGTCAAATGGCGCAAATCTAATCAACACGGCTTTATATATTTCAATAACTTCATTATTCTATTCAACAAATGAATATTTTCTTCAACACATGAATATATATTTTATTCAACACATGAATATATATTTTATTCAACACATGAATATATATATATATATTTTATTTCAACACATGAATATACATTTTATTTCAACACATGAATATACATTTTATTTCAACACATGGATATACATTTTATTTCAACACATGGATATATATTTTATTTCAACACATGGATATATATTTTATTTCAACACATGAATATATATTCTAAAATATTCTCTATTTTCTAAATTGGAATGAGGCCCAATCAATTACCATATAATGTTAATTATATGGATTCCATACAACACATGTATATAATAGCAATGATAAATAATCAATCATCATCCAAAGTGCACTACACAACTGTCTATCAACCCATCGGTTGACATACAACTAATTATCGGGATTAGTGTACATCAAATGTCATCCTAATACTCGTGTGGGTTTCAAATCAACAAACACCGATTTTATTTGTGCAGTTGGGCGACGTGTAAAATTTATCGTCCCAATCAATATCCTTCAAATCAGTGTACATAAACAATTCGTCTAATTTGTAAATAAATATTTCTTTTTATTCACATACAGGTTAAAAATTATATTTTCAATGATAAAATATTTTATTCAACCTATGAATATTCTATTCAATTCATTTATTCAACAAAATGATCTTTTTATTTTTCTAACTTATTTTAGAAAATTTCGACGGCATAACGGCACGATACTAGAAACGGGATAAGGCCTGGCCTTATCCCCAGTCTAATAATGGCCCACGCCATACACATACCAATCTAATCAATTCCATCTCACACACTAAACCAAATTCAAACCAATAATCCTATCAACTACACAACCAAACAAACAAGTCGTCCATGGTCTGTGGACGACGGGTGCCAGGTGCTGCTAAGCACCGTCTGCATCCTAGTATATATTTTTAACTAGAAAAGGAAATTTAAAGTGAGAAGTTCTCACCTTTGGGTTCCACTCCTTCATTCTTTAGCAGACGATGGTTTGGATTTACCCGACATTCCAACTTCATCTTTCCACGTTGTTCATAAATCAAAATCACATTTTTATTTCACTGCTTCTTTATACGAAGATTTCTCTATAAAAATCCTACTTTTAATTTGCTACTTATATAAAAATAATACTTTTATATTCCTTGTTATATAAAAATCCTATTCTTTTCTAAACATAAAAATCAAATCTTCTTATATTTAAAAATCTCATCTTTATCGATTTAAAAGCCTCAACTTTATATTATTAAAAATGTCTTCTTTATGGAAATAAAAATCTAATCTTTTCTAAATCAAAGATCTAATCTTTCTATAAACAAACATATAATCTTTCTACTTATAAAAATCCGACCTTTCTTCTTCTAAAAATCCGAACTTTTTGCTTGTAAAAAACCCGACCTTTCTACTTCTAAAGATCCGACCTTTCTACTTCCAAAGTCAATGGGCGTGTAACGACCCAACTTTCCAGTACCTCGGAAGTTGTATCATTATTTAAGAAAAGAAATAGATAGAAGAATAGAACTAAGAAAAGACATCAGAATCTCACAGCGGAACTTGGAAAACATAATATTATAACCCAAAATATTACATAACATAAGTCAAGCACATTGAAATATACATAGGGGTACATGTCATCACAATTACATACTTAACACTTGTGATACTAACTTGCAGATAATTCTACATAACATATGATATATAAGCCAACACTTCAGATCCTGCCATCCAGCTACTCCAACGTTACTTTAAAACCTGGATCACTTGTCTACTCATAATAAATATTATGAGCACCCAAGAGTTTAAGGAAAACACAGAAAATAAACTCCGGGTCAGTCATGGACTGGTATGAGTAAACGATTTATAAACAAGTTTCAATAAATCACAATGATTCATAAGACCACGCCGTGAATACGGGAACGGGTTTTTACCTTATGAGATCACAACAGTTTGCATATTTAAACAGATATTATAATAATGTCTAGGGTGTCCACAAATAATTATAATCTAGTAGAATGCTTTCATCTCACATTCTACTTATAGTATACAAACAAAAATCGTTAAGTGCTTATGGATATTGGGTTTCCAACTATGACAAGGTATGGGATCACCTTCCGGAGGTGTATCTCTAGATACAAATACACGGGTTCAACAAGAACATCTTGCAACCCGGCCACACATGACCGACCACTCATTTCTCTTGAGTGTATCGAATGTATATCACCAACGGTGGTAGCAAGCCAACCGTTTCCCGAAACGGGTCAGAATCGACAATAGATTTTTAGAAGTAAATGAAACTCTAGATCAGGTGATGATACATCCTAATGGGAGCTACCCACATAGCCATGCTACCTGCCCGATTTTTTGTCATTTCCGGTTGTGAAGTTCGAAGCTAAACGTTCCCTGACACATGCTTTTTATTTGCTTTGAACGTCACATTGTCAAACCCGCTAATCCACTAATTGACTTCTCCAAAAATAAATTACAAGTATAAAGTAAGAGAAACGAATTTCTCTACCACTTATAACTATGTTTGAAAAGATCAACGTACGTGATCAGTTAGGAGTACTCTGTCAGACGTTTGTCCATACAAGTTGTCCTGGGACTGGACAAGCCGAAGGTACTATTCCGTACAACCATCTTAGCCAACCGTTATCTAAGATTTATACAATAGCCCTTGCATTTTTCTCCGTCTTCAGCATACTTAACTCGCATCGCTTATGTCAATACGGAGTGGTTCTTCAGATAATAATCCAACCAGTCTCTCCATATTAACAACATTAAAATGGTCAAAACTTTGATAGTCGATGACTTAACTATCAAATGAAAATACGTGTGCACACAACAAATCGTATTTCCAATTGGAATTTCTATTTGATCAATCATATATATATATATATATATATATATATATATTCATGTTCCTGTGTTTACGTATCACTACCCTTTCACATTAATCAGTGACTGACTGTAATTATTAAGAGAACAACTTCCTAAGTATAAACCCCGAAGGCCGAAACCAACATCAGATAAATACTCAGAAAATCATTCGACTTATTAATTCTAGTCAGTTCCTAGTTTCTGTAGTTCCATTTGAATTCTTATTTCAAAAATTCACGTTCCTTTAATATTTTTATTTCGAAAAATATTAGCTTAACTCTTTTATTTTATATCATGCTATACCGTGTGCGAAGCACGGGTTTAAAACTTGTCTTATGTCAAATCTTCTTTCTTTACTATTCGATACCTTTATTTGATTGACTCTATTTCGGACAACAAATTCGAATAACGCCTATGTGTTTAACTCTGTCCAAATAACTAATTCGAATAACTCTTAGGTGTTTAACTTTATTCGAAAAATTAATTCGAATAACTCTTAGGTGTTAAACTCTATCATTCGACTAGCTAATAGTCGATCAACTTTATTTAATTAACTAATCTTCGATTAACTTATAATCGATTAACTCGGTTTAACTTACTGACCTTCGATTAATTTATAATCGATTATCTCTATTTAACTTACCAAACTTCGGTTAACTTATAATCGATTAACTATAAGATACTTAAATGGATCAGATTTAATTACCTAAGTAATTCACTTTTAAGTACTAATGATTTGATTTGTTAAATTATTCTAATCGATTTCTGACTTTGGTTGACAGAATCATACTTCACGTTTATTCAAGACATTTGAATGTTCATGCTGACTATAGTCTTTTTCCCTTGTTCTACCTTTATTTTTATTTATCAATTGACTCGATCTAATAGAATAACATTTACTTGGTTTCAAATTAATAATCTCCAACTCGATTTCTATTTACAAATGTCCGCAAATAAGTTATATAAATTTTCCTCTAATTTATATAATTAATTTAAAGCCTTATTTATTTAATTATTTAATTAATTATTAAATAAACTAATTAAATAAATTTCAGAAATAAACTTCCTAACCTTTTATATGTTATAAACATGTTACCAAAGGACGTATATAGATTTCCCTCCAACTCATATTACTTTAAGGTCTAATTATTAAATTACTTATTTAATTAAAAATAAATAAATTTAATAAATTTCCGAAGATATTTTTCCTTTACTTTATTTTATTTTCTTATTTTCTGTTTTAAATCAAAACTGTTTTTAATTTAAAACTCACTTCAAAAATCACTTTGTTCATGTTTTTAACCAAAGTGCCAAGCTTCAGTCATCACGCTCCAGCCCCTTTTTCCTTACCAGTCACCGTGTTTTCATCCTGCCAAGTACCAAAGTGGTACTACCACTTTGCCACCCTCCACTACACAGCAGCTCCATCGGGGAAACCTCCCCAGTGCTCGCGCCACAGGCCTCCGTGCCTCGAGCGCCTCCCACCGCATGATGCCCTCGATCTGACGCGTCGATCCATGCAAGTGTGGTGGTCCCCTTCGTCTCCAGCGTGGCGCAGTTCTCGAACAAAGTCGAGACAGCCAACATGCACAACACACACACCACCACTTAGTTGCTCCGATCCAAGAACCATCCTCCAGCCGCCACCTCAGCCCGCTGGAACTCCAGCGCCTCCGCCTACTTCAAGACCCCGACCAGACGCGTCGATCACCAATGGTGCGGTGGCGCCACCTTGCTCCGACGACGAGCAGTTTCCCTTTGAACCCGAGTATATCAAATGAGAATACAACCCCAAATTTCGATCCAAACCCAAAATCTTCACATTAGAAAAATCTTTCAGTATTTTTCTAGTGTTCCAGGGATCATTACACACGTATACGAAAAACCGTTCGATCTATAACTTCATGGATTTCCAGAGATTGATCGAAACCCATTTTTTAACTAAACTGTGTTTTCTCTTGATCCCTTGATCTAAAAATCATGGTATTTGTTTGTAAATTCATGTTTAGGTAGGGCGCATCACCCTGTAACCCTGAAATTTTGATTTCGTGATGTTTTATTTTCCAAGTGTTTTAGCTTCTTACAGTAAACAGAACATATACAGGTTACTATAGGTTAAAGCATGTTTCTAAGCTTATCAAGGCATGATGTATGTGTGTATGGACTTACATGTGAGCATGAGATAGATCTCGACATTCATATGCATTTACACAGCAGATTTTACTCTCAAAGGTTACTCCACACACATGGGTTTATCATACATGGTTCATGTCATTTAAACAACTTGAGAAATCATCTCATGATTACTTAAACAAAGCGGCGTGTACTTAGCAAAACAATATGTTCTAACGGTGGCTTTTCATTTCTGTAATGGTCCATGATATGTTTGATCGAACAAAACATGATTTCAATAGTAAGACTTACCAATACAATTATATATAAATGCAACAGGAAAAATCATTTATCACTTGCATGGTTTAAAAGAGAATATGGTGAGTGTTTACTCACAGTTGTACAGTAGTTTGATGGAGTATTAATTCTCCAGTTTTCCTTCTCCTTGCTCGGGTTTTACAAGTGACAGTATTTGTGGAGAATGGCAGCTTATTTATAGGCTTAAGTATAATTTATAATATTAGTTTTCCTTTAACATTTATTAACTAAAATCCTTAATATCTTCTATCAAATGTTTGCGTAGAGATTCTTGGCAGGAAGATATAGGTTGAAAGCAACCTTTGGTTTGGCGTTGCATGGATGTGTCTTGGTGGATGAAGGAGAGTCACACATCTTGGTTCACTAGTTTCCAAAGCCATTCAATGCTGCGTACTCCTCTCCCTTTATATACATAAACAATGGGAAGCTTCTAAGGATAAATACACATGTCTTGCTTCCTATGGCTTTGAGTTTTCCACCTATTTGTTTTCATAAAATCTTAATGCAAATGGAGTGTATTATATGCCTGTGCAAAGATGGATTTTCATTATGGAAAATCCTATATTTTTCTAAGTTATTAATTCATTAGTTAATTGTCCCTTTAATACAATGTATTCCCACTTAGCTATGAAGTAATCTACACAAATGGGCTTCGGTTTTAGCTATGCAACTTGTACATGTTTTTAGTGTAGTGTTTTTGGTCCATTATTCCACTAGTCTTGGTGTATGTCCTTGCGCAACATCATGTTGGATTTCCAGCATTAAAAGTTAAAGCCATTTCTACTTAAATTTATTGGTACCCTTTATATTTTTTTAGCATGAAGGTCGTTTGTTTTCTTGCGCAAACATAAGTCATAGGTTCATGTCTAAAATGGTCGAATAAACTTAGTCTAGCTAGCTTAGGATATGTGCACACAAATGTCGAAGTCATCTCATTTTTAAGCTATCTTAATTTGTTCGTTTAAACAAATTATTTTCAACTAAGGGTTTTGCTTTGCTTTTATTCGTTTGTAATTAAATCCTACTTACCGGTTCTGGCTTTTTAAATGAATTAACAACATTAATACTTTAATTTATTTATGTATCGTTAAATTTTAAGTTTATTCACAAATTTGTTTTTCGTTCAGAATTCCAGGTCATTACAGGGAGGATTAAGGAAAGGAGAAGGGAGAGAAGTAAGGGGGCATTTATTAGATAAATATATTTATTTAATTTTTAATTTTCAATCCAAAAGGTTGCTTTTTAATCTGAACCCCATCTCGAGCCCAATGATTGTCTCCCCTGGATAATCACCCCCATTCAAAACATAATGGGATATGTCCGGTCAGCCAATTCTAAAGTTTTAATCAATTTTCGTCAAAATTTAAATATAAATCTATATATATTTAATTTTAACGCACGTTTCAATTTACCGGGGTCACATACGAACTCTAAAAATTCTAGAAAAATTATTTCTAGCTTCGTGTTGACGATACGGTCCTAACAAAACTAATTTCATCAAATTCTGAGACCGTTTGAAAAATGGTCATTTTCTGGTCGATCGAAATTGACTTAAACTGTTAAAACATGTTTAACTTCGCCACTCTCACATATTGATTTAGAAAATTATGAATTTTGAAACCTAGCAACAATTTGACATCCCAGATCCAACAAAAGTGGTTTCGTCGAAAACCGAGTTCGTTTGCAAAATTTCCAGTCTTAAGGGCCTTTATGTATATTAAAAAATATATAAATTCCACAGCGACTTTTCTGAATTTTAAACTGGACATATCTTTCAACTTCTAAAGTGAAATCTCGGTTTCTTACATCCGTTAGAAAGATATCGTTAAAAGATTCCAATATTTCTTTCTTCGTCCAATTCTGACTTATATTGAATCCTGTATATTATGAAATCGAATTTAAGAACTGCCGTGCCATTTCAGGCTCGTTATATAATCAAAATAAAATTATTCGTTTTAACTTCGTCGAAAATAATTTTTCCGTCGTTATTATTTAAAATAAATCATTTTAAATATTCAAAATCCACTAAAATAACCAAAATAAAATTTTTAAATTGGCTCAGAATTTCCGGGTTGTTACACGCCTGCTCTATCTCCACTAGTGGTACACACTACCTTCCACATTCGATCGGCTCCCTAATTCGTAGATTTCCGTGCTGGCCCCAAAGTGGGGTGTATCACTCCATGAAGTTGCAAGCCGATACAACAAAAGATGCATGGCTTATACCTACACGATGCAACAACGTCTTACCTACCAGCCCGGGCCCACGCAGGTATATGACCCCGTTGGACTTGCGTTGCCACCGCTACTTCGTTTGACCTCTTACAATCAAACCTAGTATGTGTGTCCCGTCCTCGACTTGGGTCGAGCCAACAAAAAGATACATAATGGGTACTGGTCTGAAAAGGGTCCCCCATCCTACACAAGCCTCCCACCTATGCTTGGTCCCCACAAGGTTTTTCTCCCACTTAACCCTTATATCATCCTTATGTCTTAATACATGCTTTATCTTGGTTAAGTGCATATAAGTTATGTCTTACATGCTACCCATGTCACCCACTTAACCCTTATAGCATCCTCAGGTCTTAATACATGCTTTATCTTGGTTAAGTGCTTATATGTTATAATTTTACATGTCATTCATATTACCCCCAACGTTCGGGTTTAGCCATGTGCCTTAGCTTTATCTGCCATTAGACCCTATATCTATCCATTAATTATGCGCTTGTACTATCTCGTCAGTCTTATCATTTGACTTGGTTATTCCCATACATACCAACCTTCATCCTTGCTTATTAATTCAATTTTTAACTTGAACTATATTAAGTCCATTAATAAGCCCACAACATGTTATTCCCATGATTCATACATTAACCCCCGTTATGGTACAATAACATGCTCTATTCAATTTTTACAACCAAGTACCTCTTAACTTACAGATACTTTGGAGAGAGAGGATAATTTCCCAAATATCAACCTCGAAGACCGAAATCAACATCAGATTGATACTCAGAGGATTATCCAACCCAACCAATGTCATGTTCACTTTTATAATATAACTTATGTCACCTTCAACTGTAAATTCATTCTTGTCTTTACATATTACTAAATTTACAATGAAGCACATCTTCCTTATTACGTAAGTAATCTCCCCTTACCTATTGTTCCTCATAACTTACTTTACTCCATTAGTTATGATTTCCACCTTGGCCTAAATTAAGATTTACTTAACTTTCCCACTTCTTTAATAAATTCACTTAACCCCTACTCAATTCAATTGGTTTATAACACCGTAACAGACTTAATTAGGTTAAGTATCCCGATTTATCAATGTCCCAATACAAGTCTAATCTTGGTTAAGTGTTCAATCTTGTGTTAACTTAAACCTACCACATTTCAGGTTATACTTGGTTAAGTGTTGTCTTCTTGCATTGCTTCACTCCACAGTTTATCATGTCATATTGATTAAGTGTCATTAATCAATTCAGGTTAAGTTAATGCACCCGTTCATCATGTTATACTGGTTAAGTGTCATTAACCTATTCGAATTAACTTAACTTACCCACTTGTCATGTTATGGTAAGTATTCCCTAGCTCATTCATTATGCCATAACGATGTTTGACCACCCACATTAGACTAACCCTTTGTGGCTGCTGGATGTGCCGAGTGGTTCTGGGCAGACTTACACCACAACTCGAGTCTAACTTCGTGTCATAAGCCGTTACGCTCAAATTCTTGCCTTTGACCTCTCACATTAGACGTCCAATTGTGGCAGTTGGATTTGTCGGGCGGTTCCGGGCAGTCTTACACCACAATTGCATCTAACCTCGTGTCAAAAGGTTCATTAATATTCGTATTTCACCCAAACCCCAAATTCATGTCATGTGCTCCAATATTCAACATATAATTATTTTATTCCTATTCCAAATTTCCATTAATGCACTAATTACATATTAATTAGCCAGACTACAAATTTCCAATTATAGGCAATTTCATTAATTCCATGAAGTTCATACCCAAATATGCCAATTTCACATATAACCCAATAATCCAAAATATCCAATAATATCCAATTTCCCATATTCCATATATTCCGCATCTTTCCCACATATTCGTATTCGTTCGTATATATGGCGTAGGCTCGAAATTATCCTAGCTCCAAAAATAAAAAGGAATAGGGTAAGAGGAGAGAATCAAATCAAGGAATAAAGGAAGCATCATAAATAAAAGGCATATGTATAGGCGTAGAGGCATAATAAAAGATCCATCATGAAGAAATTGATAAAAAGGCATGAACTTTACATAGAAACATAGGCATATGATGACATGAATCAAAAGGGTGAAGACTTGATGAGATTTAATTACGAACATAAACATGAATCCTTTTTTACAACCTTTTCATATTACTTTAAAACCATATAATCTTGTGAAAATAGTTGTACTCACCTTTCGTGGCTAAAGAAAAGAATTATGAACTGAAATTGATGTAGAAACATTGCGGTGATGTTGATTTATCTTCTTTGATTGTTGTTGAAGCTCTAAACTTTAACTCGAGTTGTGTATGAACACTTAAGATTTGATTTAGAGGCGGCGGCTAGGTTTTAGGAGAGAGCTTGACAGGATAACGACATCATAGTTAATATTTTATGAATTAGGGTTAGGGTTAATCACATATTTATAGGTGTAGTGAATCATTTTGGGCCTTTAGATCACATTAGAACACATCTGAACCATCTAAATAGCCAACTCAGCCCTAATGACTCAGCAACAGCTCAGAACTGGGCCTGATTCAAATCTTCCTGAGGGGGTAGGTCGACCTCTAGGTCGACCCCTAGGTCGACCCCCAGGTCGACTTGAGGGTCGACCCCCTGGTCGACCTGGCCTGGGCAGGAAAATTTCCTGCCCTGCCCGGTTCTGAGTCTGAATCGATTTTTAAATTTAAATTTGAATTTTTTGAAACTTCCGATTGCCATAACTTCTTCATATGAAGTCCAATTCATGCAAACTTGGACTCTATCTCAACCAAAATTCCGAGACGAACACAATGGCGTAACCCGTTTCCCTTAATTCTCACATTTAAAATTGATTATTCTTTAATTAGTTGCTTTAGTGTTAACAGAAATACGGGGTGTTAAATTCTTCCCTACTTAAAGGATTTCGTCCTCGAAATCTCTAAGTCAAGAATAACGTATCCTACCATCCAATCATCCATCTACTCAACCATCAACCACAATCAACCATTGTCCTTAAAAGATTTCTAATGCTATATGAACGTATGCAAAAGTGTGTGTATATGTTCCTTATCTAATGCAAAGACCAGGCGGTCTACTGGTTCAGTTGACCTCCTAAATGCGAATTATGATAGTGCCATGTATCCACGATGTATGCAAAGAACCCTATACATATCATTACTACATGTGTGCACAACCAGTCATTCAAATGCAACATCCATATATTATACATCCATTTAATATACATCCATCAAACTAAGTACATCCATTAATATGCAATATGCAACATGAAAGTGACTGAGCCGATCTAGTGCCTAAAATGTGTGTATATGCATCCACGAGCAACCACTAGCAGACACTTGCATACACATGCATCCATCATACATAACATGTCTCAAACACATGTTTTCAACCATAGGACTACCCTATCTAAAGGTCAAAGAGTTAAACGAGAGGATATACTAAAGATAGAACAAGTACAAGCTAAGCGATAAAGGAGAAATTAAAAGACATACTCTTCAAAGTCTAAGACACACAACCTCAAGAATACGATTCACCCTCTCAGTCTGGCTGTCCGTCTGAGGATGGTATGCGGTGCTCAAGTATAACTGAGTCCCTACCGCCTCTTTCAAGCTCTTCCAAAACTCTCTAGTAAAGATAGGATCTCGGTCGCTCACTATGCTAGAAGGGATACCGTGAAAACAAATTATCTCTAGAAAGTATACGAAAGATAACCATGGAGCGGTCTTCTTACTCTTCACGGGAATGAAATGGGCGCTCTTAGCAAGTATGCCTGCCACAACCAAAATCCCCTATTACTCTTCCTCGATCTCGGTAACCCATCGAAAAAATCCATAGAGACATTATCCCAATTCCATTGTGGAACCTCCAATGGGTGTAGCAACCCATCGGGTTTCTTTTGCTCCGCTTTTACTTGTTGGCACACCGAGCATCTAGCGACATACTCTGCCACATCCCTCTTCATACCGGCCCAAAAGAAAACTCGCTTCATGCCGTTGTACATCTTATCCCTACCGGATGAATGGTAATCTTCGAACGATGTGCATCATCAAGAATGGTCTTCCTCAAGCTCTCGTCCCGTGGTACATAAAGTCCATCGTCCCTACGTAGATGACCCTTATCATCTAGGGTATACCTACTGAGTTGGCTTGATGACTCCATCCTTATGAGCTTCTCTACTAACTCAACCAACTGTGGGTCATCTCGTTGTGCCTCTCCAATCCGTCCCAAAAGCGTAGGTCTGACCTCTAAGGATGCTAGCAAACCGGGTACATAATCAAGGGATGGTCTAAAATCAAAGGTGGAGACGAACTATAAACTTCGCTGCTCAACAAACAAAGGACTCAAGCTCAGCCTGTTCGTACTCAAGGAATCCGCCACAACGATACCCTTGCCAGGGGTATATGCTATCTCGAAATCGTAGGACGCCAAGAACTCCATCCACCATTGCTGCCTTAAGTTCAAGTCTTTTTGAGGAAGAAAATAATTTATACCCATTAGGCAATGTCAAAACTGGAAATCCAACCCACTACTCGAGGTTAGTGCCTAACCTTATCAAGAAGCTCCGATCACTTACAAACTGCCTATGCAGATTTCAGACGAATGATTCTAGGAAACTAAACATGATAGTTCATTTTGGGTCACAAGAAATATCAAGGGTTTTCCCATTACGAGTCAACCACTTTAACTACCCTCCGTTCACAGTCTAAGATGGCACCATATCTGGCTAGCCAATCCATCCCTAGAATCAACCCATAGCCCATGGAACCAAGAACAAAGGCATTGCATTCAAACCCAACGCCCAAGATAGACACTCTCAAATCCCGACCATTCATCAATAAATGAGCCGAACCACCAATAGGATTTGAGACTACAATGTGATCCACAATAAGACTAGTATTTAGGTGCAGTGTTTCAACTAACGAAGCATAAATAAACGAATGTGAGGTGCCAGAATCAAATGAAGTTTGAACCAACTAATCAAAAACGAAAATCAATAATTTTCTACCTCTATTAGGTACACTCATCATGAGAATACACATCTTCCCCTCAGAAGATCCTGCCCCTTGGTCTTGTCCTTGTTTACTCGGGTAATCTTAAATCCTATGTCCTGCCTTACCACGTAGAAAACAACCCTGCTAATTCTTCTTCTTACAATCCTTTCTTATGTGGCCTGCTTTTCCATAACGATAACAATGCCTTTTCCCTTGGTTTTTGCAATTCTTGGCCAACTTACTTTTGCAACCACAACTACTATACTTCTTCCTAGAGATATCACTCACTTGAGATGATGTGGGAGTGATGGCTGCAACTGGGAAGAGACGTTACCTTGGCTCCCGGTTGGTGCTGTAGCCTTAAGATACCTACGGAACCAATTCGGTACTTGAACGCCCTCAGGTATACAAGGTTCCCCAGACATGTTGAAAAGAAAAGGAAAGAGATTCAAGACAAAGAAACGAAGGAATGATATATGACTTTTGGGGAATATGCTCCTTTTTCAAGATAAACTTTTCCTTGAGAATAGGTTCTTTAAAAAAAGTTTTTGAAAATATTTTCTAGTAAAATAACACTTTTGAAAACATTTTTCAAAACTTTTTATCTCTTCTTGTAACCTTAGCTCTGATACCCCATGTAACACCCCACAGTCCATTAGTGTCACTCACAAAGGGAATGCATCAATATCCATGAAGCGTTATTGTTGTATAGAACAGATAAATTACAAGAATAAATAAATAAATACACAGCGGAAGATAAAAGTTTGTTTCATAGTCATAATTTAAAAACAAGTTTACATCAGCAGTCTCCAAAGTACTCAAAACCATTACAACAGGATCTATAATCTTTTTCAAAAACTCCTTGATATATAAAGAAGCAAATACATAAATAACATAAATGTAATAATCCCCACTGAGCATAAGCAAAGCCATAAAGATGAGAGAGTCCAAAGCATTACATCTACGCTCTTCGAGTAACTGAAAAAAATCGGCACTAAGCTGTAGTATTCTCTCCTTTCAAACCTGAGGGGGGGGAAGGAAAGAAAAGAGGTGGAAACAAAACGGGTTAAATATCAAGTCTGGCGAGTCCAGTGATCTTAACAAACAATAGGTAAAGTAATAGAACAAGACATAAACATGCATCATTATATGGCCGTAACATAGATGAGGTAAGATAAAAGAATGGATAAGATGATTTCGCCCCTAAGTACTAAGAAAATCCTACACCTTGGTTAAGAGAACAACTCTCCAAGTACTAACCCCGAAGACCGAAGTCAACATCAGACTAGCACCCAAAGAATTATCCGACTCAACCAACATGAATTTCGTATGCACCGCACTTAAACATTGTTTTCACTCCACCATTACTGAGTTACACCAATTACTTATTTACACTGCACTTCTACTAGTTTCACACTAAAAGATGATCCCTTTTTGACTAAATAGAATGATGATAGCTTCGTGTACTTCTAGCTGCCATCTTAGGTAACCGACGTGTACCTATCACTACTAGATGTACCGACTGTCCTCCCCATTTGATTATGTATCTCTATTTGCTATCATAGGAAACTAACGTATACCTATCACCACTAGATGTACCCCCTTACTAAATATACTAATAATAACAATGACCGTAGTTTCGTGTACCTCTAGCTGCCATCATAGGTGCCGCCTGCTCCTATCTCCACTAGTGGCACCCACTACCTTCCCCATTCGATCGGGTCCCTAACTCATAAATATCTGTGGTGGCCCCACAGTGGGGTGTATCACTCCCCAAAGTGGCAACTCTTGTAACAACCCGTAAAATGCGAGCCAGTTTGAAATTTTTATTTTGGCAATTTTAGCGAATTTTGATTATTTAAAATGAAATATTTTAAATAATATCGACGAGAAATTTATTTTGAATTGAAATTCGACGTATATATTATATACGTCGTCGTTAGAATATATAATAATTATATATAATTATAAAAGGAATTAAAAATGGCGCGGTAGTTCGAAAATTCGATTTCTAATTTCAAATGAATATACAGAATTCAATATAAGTCAGAATTGAACGAAACAAGAAATATTTGAATCTGTATAACTATATCTTTGTAACGAAGTTAACAAACTGAGATTTCATTTTAGAAATGATAAGATATGTCCAGTTTAAAATTAGAAATAGTCGCTGTGGAATTTATATATATTTTTATATATATAAGGCCCTTAAAAATAGCAATTTTGCAAACGGCCACGGATTTCGACGAAACCAGTTTTGTTGGGTCCGTGATGCTAAGTTATTGCTAGGTTTCAAATTTCATAATTTTTCGAATCAATATGTGAGCGTGGCAAAAGAAAACGCGTTTGACCAGTTTCAGTTGATTTTAATCGACTGGAAATTGGCCATTTTTCAAACGGTCTCAGAATTCGACGAAACTAGTTTTGTTAGGACCGTATCGTCAATACGAAGCTAGAAATTATTTTTCTGGAATTTTTCTAGTTAGTATGTGGCCCCGGTAATTTGAAATGTGCGTTTAAAATTCAATATAGTGATTTAAATGTAAATTCAAACGGAAACTGATTGTAACGATCAAATCAGCTTGCGATACATATCCCATTGTGTTCGGAATGGGGGTGAAACGCTATGGGCGACAGGCGGTGGGCCTCGTTTCGAGGTCGTGTGTAAAAGTCAACCCTTTTTTCAAATTTAAATAATAAAATAATAAAAAAAATAATTTTTAATTCCTCCCTCCCCTTTTTCTTCTTCCTGGCCCCCCCTTCCTTTCATACGTTCGATTCAGAAAGAAAATAAAAAAAAAAAAAAAAAAAAAAAAAGAGAAAAAAACATCCGAATCGCAAATCGCTTCTCCCCCCTCCTCGATCGTTCGCCGCCGCCGCCAGGGGGTGCGACGCCTCCCTGACTCCTCCCTCCACTTCCTCCACTCCATCGCTCCCTCCCCTTCTTCTCCGTCCTCCTGTAATCGCTGGCCCTTCAAACCCTAAGTCGACCGAAGCCGCCTCCCACAGCCACCGCAGGCCAACCCAGACTCCGCCGAACACTCCAACCGCCGCGATGAATCCAGCGCCCACTGACCCCCTCCCCATTCGCTGTAAGTTTAGGTTTTTATTTTATTTTTATTTTAATTCGTTAAAACTAATTTCCAGTTTTTTTAAAAGGTTTAAAACAGTTTTTTTTATGTTTAAAACAGTTTTTTTTATGTTTAAAACAGTTTTTTTTAAAAATGTTGAAGACATATTTTTAAAATGATTATAAACAGATTTTTAAAATGCAAAAAGTTAGATTTTTAAAATGTGGGAAGACGATATCTTTGATAGAAAGATATAGTTTTTATATATTGAACTTCGATAGAAAAATGGAATTTTTATATATTGAATAACGATAGAAAAATGGAATTTTTATATATTGAATAACGATAGAAAAATGGAATTTTTATATATTGAAATAAAAATTCGATTTTTATATATTGAATATTGAAATAAAAATTCGATTTTTATATATTGAACTTTGAAATAAAAATTCGATTTTTATATATGGAACTTTGAACTAAAAATTCGATTTTTATATATTGAACTTTGAAATAAAAATTCGATTTTTATATATAGAACTTTGAACTAAAAATTCGATTTTTATATATTGAACTTTGAACTAAAAATTCGATTTTTATATATTGAACTTTGAAATAAAAATTCGATTTTTATATATGGAACTTTGAAATAAAAATTCAATTTTTATATATATAGTGGCCTTGGGCAACGAAGGTGACAAAAAGGCGAAACGACGAGGACTTCTGCAAATGAAGAGCCGGGGAGCTAGGATAGCTATAAGTGAGAATTTCTCACCTTTCTATTTCTTTTCTAGTTATATATATATATACTAGGATGCAGACGGTGTTTAGTAGCACCCGACACAATCGTCCACAGACCATGGACTTGTTTGTTTGGCTGTTTGGTAATTGATTGAGATATTGATTTGAATGTGGTTTGTGGTGTGAAAAATCGAATCGATAAATTGGTTAGGATTAGACGTGCGCCGTTATAAGGCGAAGGAGTAAGGCTAGGTTAGACCCTTACTCCAAATTTTGTGGTTTGCATAACGAAAGTGAATGTGATTGATGTGTGAATGGCGTGGGCCTTCACTAGACCGGGGATAAGGCTAGGCCTTGTCCCGTTTCTAGTATCGTGCCGTTATGCCGCCGAAATTTTCTAAAATATGTTAGAAAAATAAAAATATCATTTTATTTAAAGAATAAACTGAATAGATATTCATATGTTAAAATAAAATGTTTTATCGTTAAAAATATAATTTTTAACGTGAAGTGAATAAAATAAAATATTCATTTACAAGCCAGATGGTTTGTTTATGTACACCTATTTGATTGATATTGATTGGGTCGATAAATTTTACACATCGCCCAACTGCACAAATAAAATATGTGTTTGATTGTTTGAAACCCCACACGGGTGTTAGGATGAAATTTGAAGTTCACTCATCCTGATTGATTAAATATGTCGATCGATTGATTGACAAGCTGCTATAAGCGTTAAATGTCTATATTTGATGCTTATACAGTGTAGTGCACTTTGGTTGATGGTTGATTATTCATCGTTGTTGATATATACATGTGTTGTAGGAAATCCATATAATTAACATTATATGGTAATTGATTGGGCCTCATTCCAGTTTCGAAAAAAAGAAATATTTGAAATAGAAATATTTGAAATAGAAATATTTGAAATAGAATATTTGAAAATAGAAATATGTGAAGCCGTGAGGATTAGATTGACGCCATTTTGACGTGAACGATATTTATATCGATTTTATTCATTTTAAAATGAATATTGAAAAGTGATTTCGAAATGAATTGAATTGAAAACGATTTCGAAATGAATTGAATTGAAAGTGATTTCGAAATGAATTGAATTGAAAACGATTTCGAAATGAATTGAATTGAAAACGATTTCGAAATGAATTGAATTGAAAACGATTTCGAAATAAATTGAATTGAAAGTGATTTCGAAATGAATTGAATTGAAAACGATTTCGAAATGAATTAAATTGAAAACGATTTCGAAATGAATTGAAACGAATTCAAATTGAATTGAAAACGAATTGAAATGAATTCAAATTGAATTGAAATTTGAATTGAATAGAAATGAATTTTGAAACGAATTTATAAAGAAGAATTCAATTTTGCTTTGAATTGAAATAGAAGTTGAAATAGAATTTGAAACGAATTTAAAACTATTTATCTAATTCGTTTTAAATAGAAATCGACGAAATATATATTATATATATTATATATATAATATAATGGCCTGAATAGAACGCGCCGCGCCGCGGCAGTTCGCGAATTTCGACCATTTATTTCAAACGGACATTACGAGAGATCCGACCGTCGGATTCTCCTAAAACCGGAACCGTTGGGTTCGTATCGACAAGAGCTTTCTAAGGAATGTTAGAAATTTGAAATCTAACGGTTGGATTTGGAGATACGTCCAAATCAAATTCGAAAAAGGTCGCTGTAAGTGCAGTTCGATGGCCATTGATGGAAATCGACTGTACGGACCTTGATAAAATTATTAAAAATAGTAATAATTTGTGTAAAATCATAAGGAATGATTTAGAAAGAATTGGGATGAAAAACTCCATATTTGAAAAGATAAAAATAGATTTTTATCGAAATGAACTAGTTTTGAACTAGAATTATAATTCTATTTATTTTTAAATAAATAAATGGAATTCGAAAAGGGTTTTAAAAATAACCAAAATTTCCAATGACTGCATTGGAGTGGATTTGAATCGAAATTGTCTTCGGAATATTTCGATGTTGGAATTTGTGATTATACAGGTGTTGTTATGGAAATTTGAAAGATATATATTTATATCGTTATTTCCAATACGACATTTGTTAGTCGTAGAATTCGATATTGAATATAAGCCGATATATTTTCTATTCAGAGCCTTGTATTGAATATCGAATGTGATTTGGGTTTGTCGTGAGTGGTGTCTTCACTAACACTGTTCTTGAACCCAGTTGAGAAAAGATTAAATCTTTTTGTTTAGATTTAATGAAGTGTACCAATTAAATGATATTTAATTGGAATTGAATGGATATTGATTTTTGGGTTTATCGTGAACAGTGTTTTAAACAACACTCGTTCTTTAACCCGATAATTAATGAATGTGATTTTTGGGTTTATTGTGAACAGTGTTTTAAACAACACTCGTTCTTTAACCCAATAATTAATGGAATGTGATTTGGGTCTATCGTGAACCGTGTTTTAAATGACACTGATTCTTTAACCCAGTCGAAGATTAAAACTAAGTGGAGTTTTAATGAATCTTTAATTAGATTTGAACGTGAAATTTAGAAACTAACTGTCGGTTAGCCAAGCAGAATGGTTTTCTGGATATTGATCTGATGTTGGTTTCGGCCTTCGGGGTTAATATTTGGGGAATTATTCTCTTGATTAATTTATGGTTAGTGACTGATGAATTGGAATGAGGCGTATGTTGTGTTTGTGTAACACTTATTTAAAATATACGCGAGTTATTCGGAAAGGCCGGGTTTATCCCATTCTGAATAACTGATACGACGATAAGTCGAAGATGAAGACGATGGTCGAAGACCGGAAGTCTTCACGTCGTTTGGGTAATTACTGATGATCTTGATTGGGCTGTACACCCAAGAAGATGGAAACAGTTAGTGATCGTCCAGACGTACTTGGAGATCGATGGATATGCGGGGTACTAGGTGCCTCCGGTTTCGTTCAGACCCAGGACGGACTTGTAAATGGACTGTGTGTCTGACATCGGATTTCATTCTGTGTGACTGATATCGGTTGCATAGAATGGTTTGCCTGTGTGGCATGCTAAGATGCAAATGATCAAGGCTTCTGTTGAAAAGCAAAGTCTTGTGGTTGATGATCAAAGCACGGCCTTTGTGGCGTAGCTTTGTGTAACGTTTACCTCGCGTGTTTCACACCAGGTATGAACCAAAAACGGGAGACGGACCTCAGGGAGGGCCTGCGTTTCCTCCTAGCTAGAAGTGGCGTCAGTGGTTTTACACGCCCTGACGAGTTTGACTTATGTGGTTGTTGCTGTTGCGAGGCGCCTCGGATTGATCGGTCGTTCTCGAACCGATGGAGTCATTTAGTTGGCTCGCTTACGCCCCAAAGGGCGGCGAAACGTAGTGCTCAGGCATTTTTAATCCACTCCGTGTGGACCGGCCCTGTCGCTCCAAGGGTCGATGCGTTCTGATCCTGAGACTCGGGCTAGGCAGTCTCGAATCGGTTGAGGACTATCTTTTGCCTCGGTTCATAGACGGAAATCCAATTTCCAAATACGTGCCATTTGCGGTTTTATTTGTAAACCTATATATGGCGACATAGTGGCATGGGACGCTCATGTCGCCTATGATTGATACTTATGATTTGAAGTTGTTTTATACACTATGCACTTATTATAGTATCAAATGATTTGTTTCAAACGTATCAAGCATTCTTTGGCTGTTATAAGGGAAAACCCTATCCCCCGGCTTGCGTTTGCATTGTGTGATAGGACCTGGGTCTTATAACAGCTTCATTTTTCTTTATTTAGCATGGCGCTGTTTGTTTATGCACTGGTATTCTTGGGAGGAAACCCGTTCCGTGTTATACGGCGTGGTCCCTTGATTTACCTAATGATTTAAAATAAAGATTAACTGTTTTAGTTCTCACACCAGTCACATGACTGACCTGGAGTTTATTGTTTTAACCTAAACTCTGGGTGCCCCTATTTTTGACACGGGCAGCTAGCAGTTTCGGTTTTGCAGATTTATATTCACAGGATCCTGGTTTACAGCTGGAATGATATCCGGAAAGCTCTGTATCCGTATATCACCTTCAGTTGTGCTTCGTATTATTTTCCGCTGCTATGTATTTAAATGTAATTTAAATCTCTGATATTTCTGTGTAATATTTATTCATTTATACTCTGTATATTCTTGTAATCTGATGCATTGTTGTAATATACAATGAAATGTTCTTCTGTTTGTGTTCTGATTTGTCATGTTCTCAACGTTCAGGGGTTTCGAACGGTTTAGATCGGTTTAACGACTGATTCAGATCGAGCGAAATTCCAGGTCGTCACATTTGGTATCAGAGCTTTGGTTTACAAAGCTCAGAGAATAAGACACATTAGAACCTTACGAAAGAATTCATCAGATATTGGATTAGCAATATCCAATGGGATGACTCGTTAGAGATAGGATCAGTAGTATCCTAGAACGAGTGTGAAGAGTATATTTTTCAAATGAAAACAATTTTTGTTTTGAAAATTTAAATCAATTATTCGTATCTGGTTATCTATTTATATTGAGTTGGACAGTCCAGTATATAAAGATTTTGCGTATACGTCTGATCCGCGTGTATTCGAAGTTTTAATATATTGGATAGATATAGATTCACACTCTAGTCGCCCGAAGGTGATTCTGATGATTGTAGCTACATCATCAGAATTAATATTCGAGAGTCGAAGGTGTGATATTTATATACTTCCTATTGACTGGTGTGAGAACCAAAATTAGATAGGGCCTATTGTTGTGATTTGGCATCAAGAACATGATTTTTGTATATGTATTAAAATTATGAATTTGAAACTCTAATTCAATAATTGATTGATGTTTGTGTTGTTTGTTTAATTGTTTGATAATTTTGAACCATTTAGCCTAATTGAATCAAATATTGAATTGTATTGAAAATTGGTCGCATCTGCTTGCATATACATGTATATCATTGAACAGGTCATAGCAAGGAGGCTAGAGCAGAGAATAAAATTTGTTTGCCCGACAAATAGGTACATGTTTACTGCATAATTTATTGTTTTGTTTGGGTGATGATGATTTTGTGAGCCTATTGGCTAGCCGCTTGGCTTTTTCTTTTTCTTTTTGAGATCTGAAGGACCGGGGAAGCTATTTGAAATTCCCCGATGCTCCCGGTGCAGGGGAGGTTATGGCGAAATTTTTCGAAAATTTAGGGTGTTAGCCAAATTTTTGAGATTTTGAAAATTCTCAGAAACTAAAGAGTTGGAGAATGGAAGCCAGATCGAGCGAAGAGTTGATTAATCAAACCACTTTCGACTTTGTTCCTTTTCGGGGACGAAAAGTTTTAAGTGGGGGAGATTGTAACAACCCGTAAAATGCGAGCCAGTTTGAAATTTTTATTTTGGCAATTTTAGCGAATTTTGATTATTTAAAATGAAATATTTTAAATAATATCGACGAGAAATTTATTTTGAATTGAAATTCGACGTATATATTATATACGTCGTCGTTAGAATATATAATAATTATATATAATTATAAAAGGAATTAAAAATGGCGCGGTAGTTCGAAAATTCGATTTCTAATTTCAAATGAATATACAGAATTCAATATAAGTCAGAATTGAACGAAACAAGAAATATTTGAATCTGTATAACTATATCTTTGTAACGAAGTTAACAAACTGAGATTTCATTTTAGAAATGATAAGATATGTCCAGTTTAAAATTAGAAATAGTCGCTGTGGAATTTATATATATTTTTATATATATAAGGCCCTTAAAAATAGCAATTTTGCAAACGGCCACGGATTTCGACGAAACCAGTTTTGTTGGGTCCGTGATGCTAAGTTATTGCTAGGTTTCAAATTTCATAATTTTTCGAATCAATATGTGAGCGTGGCAAAAGAAAACGCGTTTGACCAGTTTCAGTTGATTTTAATCGACTGGAAATTGGCCATTTTTCAAACGGTCTCAGAATTCGACGAAACTAGTTTTGTTAGGACCGTATCGTCAATACGAAGCTAGAAATTATTTTTCTGGAATTTTTCTAGTTAGTATGTGGCCCCGGTAATTTGAAATGTGCGTTTAAAATTCAATATAGTGATTTAAATGTAAATTCAAACGGAAACTGATTGTAACGATCAAATCAGCTTGCGATACATATCCCATTGTGTTCGGAATGGGGGTGAAACGCTATGGGCGACAGGCGGTGGGCCTCGTTTCGAGGTCGTGTGTAAAAGTCAACCCTTTTTTCAAATTTAAATAATAAAATAATAAAAAAAATAATTTTTAATTCCTCCCTCCCCTTTTTCTTCTTCCTGGCCCCCCCCCCCTTCCTTTCATACGTTCGATTCAGAAAGAAAAAAAAAAAAAAAAAAAAAAAAGAGAAAAAAACATCCGAATCGCAAATCGCTTCTCCCCCCTCCTCGATCGTTCGCCGCCGCCGCCAGGGGGTGCGACGCCTCCCTGACTCCTCCCTCCACTTCCTCCACTCCATCGCTCCCTCCCCTTCTTCTCCGTCCTCCTGTAATCGCTGGCCCTTCAAACCCTAAGTCGACCGAAGCCGCCTCCCACAGCCACCGCAGGCCAACCCAGACTCCGCCGAACACTCCAACCGCCGCGATGAATCCAGCGCCCACTGACCCCCTCCCCATTCGCTGTAAGTTTAGGTTTTTATTTTATTTTTATTTTAATTCGTTAAAACTAATTTCCAGTTTTTTTAAAAGGTTTAAAACAGTTTTTTTTATGTTTAAAACAGTTTTTTTTATGTTTAAAACAGTTTTTTTTATGTTTAAAACAGTTTTTTTTTAAAATGTTGAAGACATATTTTTAAAATGATTATAAACAGATTTTTAAAATGCAAAAAGTTAGATTTTTAAAATGTGGGAAGACGATATCTTCGATAGAAAGATATAGTTTTTATATATTGAACTTCGATAGAAAAATGGAATTTTTATATATTGAATAACGATAGAAAAATGGAATTTTTATATATTGAATAACGATAGAAAAATGGAATTTTTATATATTGAAATAAAAATTCGATTTTTATATATTGAATATTGAAATAAAAATTCGATTTTTATATATTGAACTTTGAAATAAAAATTCGATTTTTATATATGGAACTTTGAACTAAAAATTCGATTTTTATATATTGAACTTTGAAATAAAAATTCGATTTTTATATATGGAACTTTGAACTAAAAATTCGATTTTTATATATTGAACTTTGAACTAAAAATTCGATTTTTATATATTGAACTTTGAAATAAAAATTCGATTTTTATATATGGAACTTTGAAATAAAAATTCAATTTTTATATATATAGTGGCCTTGGGCAACGAAGGTGACAAAAAGGCGAAACGACGAGGACTTCTGCAAATGAAGAGCCGGGGAGCTAGGATAGCTATAAGTGAGAATTTCTCACCTTTCTATTTCTTTTCTAGTTATATATATATATACTAGGATGCAGACGGTGTTTAGTAGCACCCGACACAATCGTCCACAGACCATGGACTTGTTTGTTTGGCTGTTTGGTAATTGATTGAGATATTGATTTGAATGTGGTTTGTGGTGTGAAAAATCGAATCGATAAATTGGTTAGGATTAGACATGCGCCGTTATAAGGCGAAGGAGTAAGGCTAGGTTAGACCCTTACTCCAAATTTTGTGGTTTGCATAACGAAAGTGAATGTGATTGATGTGTGAATGGCGTGGGCCTTCACTAGACCGGGGATAAGGCTAGGCCTTGTCCCGTTTCTAGTATCGTGCCGTTATGCCGCCGAAATTTTCTAAAATATGTTAGAAAAATAAAAATATCATTTTATTTAAAGAATAAACTGAATAGATATTCATATGTTAAAATAAAATGTTTTATCGTTAAAAATATAATTTTTAACGTGAAGTGAATAAAATAAAATATTCATTTACAAGCCAGATGGTTTGTTTATGTACACCTATTTGATTGATATTGATTGGGTCGATAAATTTTACACATCGCCCAACTGCACAAATAAAATATGTGTTTGATTGTTTGAAACCCCACACGGGTGTTAGGATGAAATTTGAAGTTCACTCATCCTGATTGATTAAATATGTCGATCGATTGATTGACAAGCTGCTATAAGCGTTAAATGTCTATATTTGATGCTTATACAGTGTAGTGCACTTTGGTTGATGGTTGATTATTCATCGTTGTTGATATATACATGTGTTGTAGGAAATCCATATAATTAACATTATATGGTAATTGATTGGGCCTCATTCCAGTTTCGAAAAAAAGAAATATTTGAAATAGAAATATTTGAAATAGAAATATTTGAAATAGAATATTTGAAAATAGAAATATGAGAAGCCGTGAGGATTAGATTGACGCCATTTTGACGTGAACGATATTTATATCGATTTTATTCATTTTAAAATGAATATTGAAAAGTGATTTCGAAATGAATTGAATTGAAAACGATTTCGAAATGAATTGAATTGAAAGTGATTTCGAAATGAATTGAATTGAAAACGATTTCGAAATGAATTGAATTGAAAACGATTTCGAAATGAATTGAATTGAAAACGATTTCGAAATAAATTGAATTGAAAGTGATTTCGAAATGAATTGAATTGAAAACGATTTCGAAATGAATTAAATTGAAAACGATTTCGAAATGAATTGAAACGAATTCAAATTGAATTGAAAACGAATTGAAATGAATTCAAATTGAATTGAAATTTGAATTGAATAGAAATGAATTTTGAAACGAATTTATAAAGAAGAATTCAATTTTGCTTTGAATTGAAATAGAAGTTGAAATAGAATTTGAAACGAATTTAAAACTATTTATCTAATTCGTTTTAAATAGAAATCGACGAAATATATATTATATATATTATATATATAATATAATGGCCTGAATAGAACGCGCCGCGCCGCGGCAGTTCGCGAATTTCGACCATTTATTTCAAACGGACATTACGAGAGATCCGACCGTCGGATTCTCCTAAAACCGGAACCGTTGGGTTCGTATCGACAAGAGCTTTCTAAGGAATGTTAGAAATTTGAAATCTAACGGTTGGATTTGGAGATACGTCCAAATCAAATTCGAAAAAGGTCGCTGTAAGTGCAGTTCGATGGCCATTGATGGAAATCGACTGTACGGACCTTGATAAAATTATTAAAAATAGTAATAATTTGTGTAAAATCATAAGGAATGATTTAGAAAGAATTGGGATGAAAAACTCCATATTTGAAAAGATAAAAATAGATTTTTATCGAAATGAACTAGTTTTGAACTAGAATTATAATTCTATTTATTTTTAAATAAATAAATGGAATTCGAAAAGGGTTTTAAAAATAACCAAAATTTCCAATGACTGCATTGGAGTGGATTTGAATCGAAATTGTCTTCGGAATATTTCGATGTTGGAATTTGTGATTATACAGGTGTTGTTATGGAAATTTGAAAGATATATATTTATATCGTTATTTCCAATACGACATTTGTTAGTCGTAGAATTCGATATTGAATATAAGCCGATATATTTTCTATTCAGAGCCTTGTATTGAATATCGAATGTGATTTGGGTTTGTCGTGAGTGGTGTCTTCACTAACACTGTTCTTGAACCCAGTTGAGAAAAGATTAAATCTTTTTGTTTAGATTTAATGAAGTGTACCAATTAAATGATATTTAATTGGAATTGAATGGATATTGATTTTTGGGTTTATCGTGAACAGTGTTTTAAACAACACTCGTTCTTTAACCCGATAATTAATGAATGTGATTTTTGGGTTTATTGTGAACAGTGTTTTAAACAACACTCGTTCTTTAACCCAATAATTAATGGAATGTGATTTGGGTCTATCGTGAACCGTGTTTTAAATGACACTGATTCTTTAACCCAGTCGAAGATTAAAACTAAGTGGAGTTTTAATGAATCTTTAATTAGATTTGAACGTGAAATTTAGAAACTAACTGTCGGTTAGCCAAGCAGAATGGTTTTCTGGATATTGATCTGATGTTGGTTTCGGCCTTCGGGGTTAATATTTGGGGAATTATTCTCTTTATTAATTTATGGTTAGTGACTGATGAATTGGAATGAGGCGTATGTTGTGTTTGTGTAACACTTATTTAAAATATACGCGAGTTATTCGGAAAGGCCGGGTTTATCCCATTCTGAATAACTGATACGACGATAAGTCGAAGATGAAGACGATGGTCGAAGACCGGAAGTCTTCACGTCGTTTGGGTAATTACTGATGATCTTGATTGGGCTGTACACCCAAGAAGATGGAAACAGTTAGTGATCGTCCAGACGTACTTGGAGATCGATGGATATGCGGGGTACTAGGTGCCTCCGGTTTCGTTCAGACCCAGGACGGACTTGTAAATGGACTGTGTGTCTGACATCGGATTTCATTCTGTGTGACTGATATCGGTTGCATAGAATGGTTTGCCTGTGTGGCATGCTAAGATGCAAATGATCAAGGCTTCTGTTGAAAAGCAAAGTCTTGTGGTTGATGATCAAAGCACGGCCTTTGTGGCGTAGCTTTGTGTAACGTTTACCTCGCGTGTTTCACACCAGGTATGAACCAAAAACGGGAGACGGACCTCAGGGAGGGCCTGCGTTTCCTCCTAGCTAGAAGTGGCGTCAGTGGTTTTACACGCCCTGACGAGTTTGACTTATGTGGTTGTTGCTGTTGCGAGGCGCCTCGGATTGATCGGTCATTCTCGAACCGATGGAGTCATTTAGTTGGCTCGCTTACGCCCCAAAGGGCGGCGAAACGTAGTGCTCAGGCATTTTTAATCCACTCCGTGTGGACCGGCCCTGTCGCTCCAAGGGTCGATGCGTTCTGATCCTGAGACTCGGGCTAGGCAGTCTCGAATCGGTTGAGGACTATCTTTTGCCTCGGTTCATAGACGGAAATCCAATTTCCAAATACGTGCCATTTGCGGTTTTATTTGTAAACCTATATATGGCGACATAGTGGCATGGGACGCTCATGTCGCCTATGATTGATACTTATGATTTGAAGTTGTTTTATACACTATGCACTTATTATAGTATCAAATGATTTGTTTCAAACGTATCAAGCATTCTTTGGCTGTTATAAGGGAAAACCCTATCCCCCGGCTTGCGTTTGCATTGTGTGATAGGACCTGGGTCTTATAACAGCTTCATTTTTCTTTATTTAGCATGGCGCTGTTTGTTTATGCACTGGTATTCTTGGGAGGAAACCCGTTCCGTGTTATACGGCGTGGTCCCTTGATTTACCTAATGATTTAAAATAAAGATTAACTGTTTTAGTTCTCACACCAGTCACATGACTGACCTGGAGTTTATTGTTTTAACCTAAACTCTGGGTGCCCCTATTTTTGACACGGGCAGCTAGCAGTTTCGGTTTTGCAGATTTATATTCACAGGATCCTGGTTTACAGCTGGAATGATATCCGGAAAGCTCTGTATCCGTATATCACCTTCAGTTGTGCTTCGTATTATTTTCCGCTGCTATGTATTTAAATGTAATTTAAATCTCTGATATTTCTGTGTAATATTTATTCATTTATACTCTGTATATTCTTGTAATCTGATGCATTGTTGTAATATACAATGAAATGTTCTTCTTTTTGTGTTCTGATTTGTCATGTTCTCAACGTTCAGGGGTTTCGAACGGTTTAGATCGGTTTAACGACTGATTCAGATCGAGCGAAATTCCAGGTCGTCACAACTCTATACCACCAAAGATGCAGGGCTTATACCTACACGATGCAACAACGTCTTACCTACCAGCCCGGGCCTACGCACGCTCATGACCTCGTTGGACTTGCGTTGCCACTGCTACCCCGTTTTGACCTCTTAAAATCAAACCCAGTATGCATATCCCGTCCTCGACTAGGGTCGAGCCCATAAAAAGATAATTAATGGGTACTGGTTTGAAAAGGATCCCCCATCCGACATAGCCTCCCACCTATGCTTGGTCCCCACAAGGTTTTTCCCCTACTTAACCCTTATATCATCCTCATGTCTTAATACATGCTTTATCTTGGTAAAGTTCTTATAAGTTATAATTTTACATGTCATTCATATTACCCCCAACGTTCGGGTTTAGCCAAGCGCCTTAGCTTTATCTACCATTAGGCCCTATATCTATCCATTAATTATGCTCTTGTACTATCTCGTCGGTCTTATCATTTGACTTGGTTATTTCCATACATACCAACCTTCATCCTTGCTTATTAGTTCAATTTTTAACTTGAACTATATTAAGTCCATTAATAAGCCCACAACATGTTATTCCTATGATTCATACATTAGCCCCTGTTATGGTACAATAACATGCTCTATTCAATTTTTACAACCAAGTACCCCTTAACTTGCAGATACATTGGAGAGAGAGGATAATTTCCCAAATATCAACCCCGAAGACCAAAATCAACATCAGATTGATACTCAGAGGATTATCCAACCCAACCAATGTCCTGTTCCCTTTTATAATATAACTTATGTCACCTTCAATTGTAAATTCTTTCTTGTCTTTACATATTACTAAATTGACAATGAAGCACATCTTCCTTATTACGTAAGTAATCTCCCTTTACCTATTGTTCCTCGTAACTTACTTTACTCCATTAGTTATGATTTCCACCTTGACCTAAATTAAGATTTACTTAACTTTCCAACTTCTTTAATAAATTCACTTAACCTGTACTCAATTCAACTGGTTTATAACACCGTTACTTACTTAATTAGGTTAAGTATTCCAATTTATCAACACAAGTCTAATCTTGGTTAAGTGTTCTATCTTGTGTTAACTTAACCCTACCACACTTTTATACTTGGTTAAGTGTTGTCTTCTTGCGTTGCTTCACTCCACAGTTTATCATGTCATATTGATTAAGTGTCATTAATCAATTCAGGTTAAGTTAACGCACCCGTTCATCATGTTATACCGGTTAAGTGTCATTAACCTATTCGAGTTAACTTAACCTACCCATTTTTATGTTATTGTTAGTATTCCCTAGCTCATTCATTATGCCATAACGATGTATGACCACCCACATTAGACTAACCCTTTGTGGCTGCTGGATGTGCCGGGCGGTTCCGGGCAGACTTACACCACAACTCGAGTCTAACCTTGTGTCATAAGCCGTTACGCTCAAATTCTTGCCTTTGACCTCTCACATTAGACATCCAATTGTGGCAGTTGGATTTCTCGAGCGGTTCCGGGCAGTCTTACACCACAATTGCGTCTAACCTCGTGTCAAAAGGTTCATTAATATTCGTATTTCACCCAAACCCCAAATTCATGTTATGTGCTCCAATATTCAACATATAATTACTTATGCCTATTCCAAATTTCCATTAATGCACTAATTAAATATTAATTAGCCAAACTACAAATTTCCAATTATAGGCAATTTCATTAATTCATGAAGTTCATACCCAAATATGCCAATTTCACATATAACCCAATAATCCAAAATATCCAATAATATCCAATTTCCCATATTCCATATATTCCCAATATTCCCCATCTTTCCCACGTATTCGTATTCGTTCGTATATTCAACATAGGCTCGAAATTATCGTAGCTCCAAAAATAAAAAGGAATAGGGATAAGAGGAGAGAATCATATCATAGAAAATTGGAATAAAAGAAGCATCATAAATAAAAGGCATATGGACAAGCATAGAGGCATAATAAAAGAACCATCATGAAGAAATTGATAAAAATGCATGAACTTTGCATAGAAACATAGACATATGATGACATGAATCAAAAAGGTGAAGAATTGATGGGATTTAATTACGAACATAAACATGAATCCTTTTTTACAACCTTTTCATATTACTTTAAAAAAATATTATCTTGTGAAAATAACTGTACTCACCTTCTGTGGCTAAAGAAAAGAATTATGAACTGAAATTGATGTAGAAACGTTGCGGTGATGTTGATTTATCTTCTTTGATTGTTGTTGAAGCTCTAAACTTTAATTTGAGTTGTGTATGAAAACTTGAGATTTGATATAGAGGAGGCGGCTGGGTTTTAGGAGAAAGTTTGACAGCATAACGGTGTCATAGTTAATATTTTATGAATTAGGGTTAGGGTTAATCAAGTATTTATAGGTGTAGTGAATCATTTTGGGCCTTTAGATCACCCTAGAACCCATCTGAACCATCTAAGTAGCCAACTCAGCCTTAATGACTCAACAGCAGCCCAGAACTGGGCCTGATTCAAATCTGCCCGAGGGGTAGGTCGACCCCTAGGTCGACCCCTAGGTCGACCCCCAGGTCGACCCCTAGGTCGACCCCCAGGTCGACCTGTAAGGGAAGTCGACACTAGGGTCGACCCCCTGGTTGACCTGGCCTGGGCAAGAAAATTTCTCGCCGTGTCCGGTTCTGAGTCTGAATCGATTTTTGAATTTAAATTTGAATTTTTTGAAACTTCCGATCGCCATAACTTCTTCATACGAAGTCCAATTCACGCAAACTCGGACTCTATCTCAACCAGAATTCCGAGATGAACACAATGGTGTAAGTTGTTTCCCTTAATTCTCACATTTAAAACTGATTATTCTTTAATTAGTTACTTTAGTGTTAATAGAAACACAAGGTGTTATAGTTATATTTGGGGGAGATAGGGTTTTTGGAATTTCCTATTGGATGTTTATATATATATTTTAATATTGTTTAATTTCTTTAGTTTCATTTCCCCTAATGTGTCTCTTCATATATAGTAGACTACAAAGGAATTTAATTAGCTGACTAGGCGTGATGGGACCACACTTATTTTTTTATTCAAATTTCAAAAGTAAATAATAAAGAGAGAGAGAATAAACGAGAAGGAACGAATGCATGATTTATTGTCTGATGCTGATTGTTAGAAAGTTGTGTGTCCTTTTAAATTTCAAAACACATAACATTAAATATCATAATTTTAGCAACATATTCAATGGGTTGGAAAGAATAAATAGAAGAGAAATATATATATAGGTGGTTTGTTTATGAAGGAAAAATAATAACAATGGACAACAAAAAGGGGGAAAGATAAATGAATGCATGGTTAAGTAACATAAGGAATGAAACATAATGAGAAAAATAGAATGAATGAAAGAATTTAATGGAATGAAGGGTAATAAATTAATTTATGAAAGATAAATAAGAAGAATGTGTATATCTGGAAAGAGATGCATGGTGCAATATTAATGACACAATACAGAGAGGAGAACACTAAAATAAATGTAGCTATTCGTATTTCAAAGTAAATAAGTTACGAAGGTTTAAATACGTAATCCATGTTTTGAATTCCTAAAAGTTATATTTTGATTTGACAGGGAAATATCTAAGAGGATAGCCAAAGATATTTATACATACTTATCTACATATATATATATATATATATATATATATATACATGTTGTCGGAAATTATTTCATTTAGAGCCTACGCATTATTTTCAATCAATGATTATTTTATGTATACCACACAAATGTAAATTTTTATGTTAACATATTTTCATTTCAAATAATGGTCATTTTTAATGATCCGTTAACATTAAAGATGTAACTTTTAATGTAAAAATATTTTCAAACAATGAATCTTATTGAATGATTCATTCACATTAAAGATGTAATCACCAAGCAAAGGATATTTTTTTTTCAAATTCTGACGCATTTTCTATTTAAATTTTCTTAAATTAAATTGGTTCTGATTTTCCGGGTTGTTACAGAAAATTGGTCATTTCTGGTTACTGGTAGCAAGAACATACATATATATTTAAGTACTCCAATCCAAATGTGCATGCACAGTTGACATATTATACCATATAGAAACCAAGTTAACCAGTTTAATTATTAATATTAGGCATATATATATCCTAGTAGTACTGGATTATATTTTCCGTGAAACTGATAGATTTTAATAGTGTTCGATATAAGTGTTGGGGTTTGTAAATTGCTGAGCGTTCGGAAATGGACTGCTATGTGTCATAAGGATGAGTGTTGGGATGGTCGGGATGTTAGTAACTGAGGTCGAAAGCTGAAGGTGCCCGGTAGGTAAATGAAGGGGCTACAAACCATGTTTAAATCAACAATCATATTAGTTTTGTTTTTTAGTTCGGGTAAATACGATCTTCCAAACAAATTAAGCGAAGGCAGGCTGAATATGGTAGAATAAGTTCAGTAATGATAGCGCACGTGTGTGGTTGATGAAGACACTCGTGTAACACTGACTTGTGCATGGGGAGGTTCTTGATGGAGCTGAAGGACACAACACTATGTGTGTGAAGGATAGTGGAAACTGAAATGATAAACTTGAGGGGATTAAAATGCAGTAGTCAACAAGGAGGGTCTCGTGGAAGCGGCGAACTGGAAAGCATGGACGGACTCGGAGATGGATCATTGGGGCTGTGATGGAGGAGATATGATGTACGGAAGTGTAAGGGAATGAGTGTGTTTACGGTAAGGGAAAGTATAAATGGTGGATGGGTGAGTAGTAGGTCTCGGCCTTTATGATGAAAGGTGGCGTGAACTTCAGAATACATGAGGGGCACTGGAACTAGAGTTTGGCAAAGGTGCAGTGTTCACAACATAAATGGGAGTGGAAGTATTGACGTGAAACCATGGTAAGGGGAGAGAGGACGTTAGGACATAGATGAAGAGAAAATGAAGAAATGGGAAGGAAAAATGTTGTAGTAGGTCTCGGAGGGTTCTATTCAACTGGCGGAGGTTTCCTTTGTTTTCATGGATCATGAAATGCCACGTGACTATGCTAGGGGTGTGCAGGCCTCAGTAATATGGGCTTTGGGTAGTTTAGGCCACGTTTTAACCAACTGAATAAAAATAAAAAAGGGGGTAAGGCCGAAACCGTTTTGTTCAAGATGGTTTCCCAGGTGTAAAGAATTTACAAGAATCATGGACTGTTGTTCTTTTGAACATGTTTTTATCAAATAAGTAGGTTTTAAACTATTAATTTGTCTTTAATTAATAAGTCAAACTACTTGTGTATGGCTATGGTAAACTAAACCAATGCAAATTATACACTTATTTATATAATCAATGTTGATTTAAATAATATTTAAACAAGGAATTACCACATCATTTCGAAACCGAGAAGTCAATAGAATTTATGTAACGCAATTATCGGAAGGTGGTTAACGATAAATAAAGAGTGAAATTATTTTGAAACAATCATTTAAGTTTTTGAAAGTAACGATCATTTTTAATATATATAGAAATGGTTTCAACCATGAACACTGAAGACGCATTTTCATAATATGAAATAATCTGTTTTATTTAAATATCACTTGTCCTTAAAAATAAAAATATTAACGCTGATTGTTTCGAAGAGACCAGAATTTTTATTCCACTTCGATCCGGTTTTTACGCCGCTAGTCAAGGATTATCGAAGATAATCGAAAATGGAGTTATGCAAGGGTTGTTCTATTACAGAGTAGTGCCTTCGATTTGTCCAGTCTCAGGGCAACTTGTATGGACGAATGTCTAACAGAGTAATTCTAACCGATCACGTACATTGATCTCTTGAAACGTATTTATATGGTGGCAGAAGATTTCGTTTCTCTTACTTTGTTCCTATAATATATTTTTGGGGAAGTCAATTAGTGGTTGGCGAGTTTTGACAATGTGGCGTTCAAAGTAAATAAAGCAGTGATCATCAAATGTAAGTCTATCCTCAGGCCACACATCCAGAAAATGACAAAAACCAGGCAGACAGCATGGCTATGTGGGTCGCTCCCATTATGGTGTAGCATCACATATCTAGAGAAATTCCTTTTGTTTCTTATTCTATCGATTCTGTCCCGTTCGGGAAATAGTTACCGTACACAACTATTGGTGATATACATTCGATACACTCAAGAGAAATGAGTGGTCGGTCAAGTGTGGGCTGGGTTGCAAGACGTTCTTGTTGAACCCAGTGTATTTCCCTCTAGAGATATACTATCGGAAGGTGGTTACATACCTTGTCATAGTCGGAAATCCATTATCCATAAGCGCCAAGCGGTTTTTGCATACTTTATCGGAGAATGTGAGATGCAAGCATTCTTCTAGATTCTAATTTATTTGTGAAAAACCTTAGACACTATGATCATATTTGATTTAAAGTATACCAAGTGTTTTATTATCATAAGGTAAAAACCCGTTCCGTATTTACGGCATGGTCTTATGAGATATTTTTATTTCTCAAACTTATTTTAAAATCATTTACTCATACCAAACCCCTGACAGACCCGGAGATTATTTTTCTGTGTTTTCCTTAAACTCTTAGGTACTCATAACACTTGTTATGAGTAGACAAGTGAAGCAGGTCATGATTTAACTTGGATAGCTGGTTTGAACTTTCTGCATGTTGATCTACCTACTATATCTATGTATAATTAAAGTTTGCAAGTTTGGTTTATATATGATGTTATGTATAATTAAAGTTGTATTATGGAATGGCATGTATCCCTATGCACAATATACTCTGACGTACTATGTTGTTGATGTATAATATTGTGTAGTATTATCTTTTATTAAAATTCCACTGTGAGATTCTGATGTTTTCTTTAGTTATATCTCTATCTATTTCTTATTCTTATATAATGACATAACTTCCGATGTGTTCGAATGTTGGGTCGTTACAGTTGGTATCAGAGCTTAGGTTATTGAATACCTAGGCTTCGGGTAAGTGTTGAGAGAGCATATTTTCATAAAGATATATAATATATATAGGAGGATCAACTTGAGTAATATACTTAAGTCAGTTTTACCTAATCGAGTCTTGACTATCGACCTATTATATTCAGGTGATTAAGTATGAGTAACCGCGTACAAAGAGGTGGCGCTAGTGGTTCTACCACTACCAATGGTCGTAATACTACCTCTCAAGACCAAGTAGAAACTGTGGAGGAAGTTACACCAGTCCAGCATGACAAGATTTGCAACTATCTGTAGGGAGTATACCACTCTGGGAGGGAAGGTATTCAAAGGGACCGAATCTTTCATTGAAGTTCAAGCATGGTTTAGGTCCTATAAGAGGATTTTCAAAGGACTGAAATTGAATGATGATCAGAAATGCCTTTTAGCTTCGTGGCAACTCCAAGGAGCTGCTGCAATCTGGTGGGACGCTCAAACTACGAACGTTCCTGAAGATGATTTCACTTAAGAAAAATTTAAAGAAGCATTCGAAGCACAATTTCTTCCTGCCGTTGGCAAAACTAGGATGTATTGGGATTTTATCGATCTCAAACAAGGAAGCATGACTGTAACGACCCGCATTCTACGTATCAGAGGATCGTAGAATATTTATTTCTTTTTCATGTGAAATCGTATAGTCGTGTAACTTTGGGGAATGAGTATTGGGGTCATTTCCCATGTTCACAATTTTTGTCGATTTTTAAATGATCGTTTTGCCCCTGGCGAATCTTGTTTCGCCTATAACTTATGATTGGTAAGGAGTTTTGACCTGAAACCACTTTCGTTGGATTCGGGTGATGGTTTCTCTTTTCGTAGAGTGGTTGTGTTAATCAAACAGACTTACTGTTTGGGAGATGGCTGAAATAAGGTTTGGAAGGTGAAAAACAGCTTAAATTTGGCTTAATTGGGTAATTAGCAGCTAGGTCCATTAGGGATTTCGGGTTTATGGTTATATAAAACCTAAAGGGGGTTAGAGAAACCCTTCTTTTGTCATTTTTCAACTGGCACTTTTATCTCTTCGACCCTAACAATGGCTCCACCTTCTAAAATCATCTTTAATCATCGTCTAATTATATATTAGCCTAATCAATATCAAATTAAATCGGATTAGCATAAAGATCAAGGTAGAGCTGCTGTGTTGCATAGAGATTCGGCCCAAAATCAAAGATATTTTCAGATCTGAGATTTATTTGTGGCTAAGGTGAGTGATTTACATTGTTTTTCACTAATTATGGCTAATTACGGGTGATTATTGTAATTAACGAAATTATGCATGATAAAAATCTGGAAAAATATGCAAAAATTCTTAAATATTATTTTATGCCTCTATTAGAAATTTGGGTTAATTTGGACATGTTTTTCTAATCGTATGGTTAAATCATGATTAAGGGGATTGGGGAGAAAACATGGGTTTCGAGTATGTTTGATCCGTATTAGCATGTTAAATTGTTGTTTTGGTGTTTATGGTTGATTATACATGTTGCTGTGACTGTATGGTATGCTTTGTGTTGCTTAGAATAGTTAGAATGGTCAAAAACGGCGTCATGTGGCGTAAATCGTTGTTAGAAAGAAGTGCAGGAATTTGGCCTGAACTAGATCGGATCGCCTCACCCAGATCATGATGCCCCCTCACAAACTGACCGTTCGTGAAGTCCCCATCACGAAGTGCTCCAGAAGCTTATTAACCGATCTGCCTCTCTACAAGAAGACCGTGAGACGAACCAGAGCAAACACGAACTGTGAAGCCTGGTCATGACCCGACCCGGAGGATCAATCACGAACCAAAAAGCATGACCCGAACCGGATGTCGATCACGAACCGTGGTGCTACTCCGAACCGAACCGCCAGAAGAAGGAGCGCACAGACCGACCTAGGTGGAGAAGCTCGACCTGAATAGATGGGGTCATCACGACCCAACCTGTATGAAGCAGTCCGATACGAGTCGGAGTGGTGACCACGAACCGGACCGAGGGGCTTGGACATGAGACGTGAACCACGAACCGGTGCAAGGAGAATCACGAGCCGAGCTGCAGAGTCACGAACCAGGACGATGGTCAAAACCTGAGATGCAAAGGTAGTTCAAATAGGAAGTTAGAACTCGGGATCTAGACGGGAACCAATGAATTAACTTTGTGATTGGACTTTGCTGCGGGGCGTGCGCAAAGGGGTTACCGATATCTATAGCTTTAGTTCACCACCGAGAGATGGATTAGCGGCTATGGATCAGCGCAATGGGACCATTAAGGCTTCCAAGGGCAAGTGATCGTAGCAGGGCTATGAGCCAGTGCAGTGGAGTTGTCATGACTCCAAAAGGGAAAAGTGGACATAGCAAAGGATTAGTTGTTGTGGATCAGTGCAATGGGTTCATAAGGACTCCCAAGGGCAAGCTGATCGCAACAAAGTATTGGGTGACCAAAGTGGTGGATATTGTAAGCTTTACGTACTAAGTGAGAGATGTGAGGATGATTGCTATGTTTGATGTTTGCTATCACATGTCATGCACACCCCCATATTATCTTTACACTTTATGTTAGTGTTACCTTGGAGTACCATACATCTTGTTGTGCTAATTCTTTGGTTGCAGGTCCAGGTTCAGGTATGATTTACTCATACTTGTTGTTTTGTTCTGTTTGCTGCTTATCGCTCATACCAGACTTTTGTATGATCCAGAGTTTTATGTCTCTTCTTATTACTCTGGGTGCGCCTAAACGAGCAGACTAGAGACATGTTAGGTGGTATGCACGAGTAGCTGATCCGGAGACGAGCAAGAGGCTCCCAAATACTATTACATATATTATCCCTGTGTTGTTGCTGGTCACCGCTTGGGCATTAGTAGTGCACCTTTTCTTTCTTTTGCTTTAGAGACAGTATTTTGAAGTTGTAATAATGATGTTGGATCATAAGTTGTATTTTGGATTCCGCTGCTATGATGGTTATGGTTTAGTTTTCAGCTTATGCACTGTCTTGCCTGTTTTATGTCAAAGTTATGTTATTATTATATTTTATCCCATGCGCTGTGAGATATACTACAGGTTCCTTTGGTAGTTTTAACTTCCCACCCTTTTTCTTTGGCGACCGTCCCGTGCTAGTCGGGCATTGGCACAGCGCATTTCAAGGAATTGTCGGCTGGCCTTCACACTTGGTATCAGAGCTCTAGGTTGCAAAGTTAACCTAGGGGAAGACATCAGGGAGAGATAGTATACGTATATGAGAGCGCATATTTATGATATTTTAGTTTTCAAAAGCTATATATAATACTATTAGTATATCTACGGATGAAGTCGCACGGCACTGGCACCACAAGAGGATGGTTAATCGTTTTCTCTTTACAGATTAGACAATGAGCCGGAATACGAGGAGTACGGGGTTAGGGGATAACAATAGGAATGCCCGTGACATGAGGATGATGTTTACTACCTTCATGAAGGAGATGCTTATGGATGTTCAGGGAGCAGTTCCTAATGCTGCTAATGGTGGTGGTGCAGTAGTGCAGGCGCCTAGGGTAGATTTCGCCAAGCTCTCCAAGGATTATACCAGTCTTGGTAGGAAGTCGTTCCATGGAACGGAGTCGGCTACGGAAGTTCAAGATTGGCTTGATAGTTGTGAGCATATCTTCGAGGATTTGGGGATCAAAGATGCAATGAAGATAAAGCTGGCATCGCATCAGCTTCACGGACTGGCTATGAATTGGTGGAACGCTATTAAAGCAGCTACTCTAGAAGATCAAGTTACTTGGAATCAGTTCAAGACTCGCTTCAGTGATAAGTTTATTCCAGCTGCTCAGAAATCAAAATTGTTTAGGAAATTTTTGGAGCTTAAGCAGAATGGCAGGGCAGTCTCGGAATATATTGCTGAGTTCGATACCTTATTGAAATATGGATTATCTCTTACTGATACTGCCGAGAAGAAGAATGAGAAGTTCATAACTGGCTTAGATGAGTACTTGGGGGAAAGGCTTATCAACCACATAGATGAGACGTTTGAGTCTGTTGTGGGAAGGCATTGAGATCAGAAAGCCTTTATCCTAAGACAAAGACCGAGTTTGTTGTTATATCTACAGAAGAGCCAAACCCGCAGGCAAGAAGTGGAGGCAAGAAAAATTCTCAGAATAAGAGGAAAGTAGAATCATACCAAGGATGGTCAGAAAAAGAAAGACAAGAAAGATATCGAGTGTTATAGCTGTGGCAAGAAGGGCCACTTTGCTAAGGATTGTAAGGCCAAGCCAGCGGACAAGAAGTGTTTCAACTGTTTCCAAGCGGGACATCACAAGGATAAATGTCCGTAACCTCCGAAAGAGAAGCGGATCATAAAAGCATATGCTATCAACGTTGTTCCTTCTTCACTGAATGCCCCAACTACAGCGTAGAAGGGCAAGGGCGTCGTTATTCAGGGTATGCTTTCTGTTTATGATGTTCCTGTTTAAGTTTTATTTGATACTAGGGCTTCCCATTCCTTCATATCTAGTGACCTGGTAGATAGGCTGGAATTGGAACCCGAGCTTGTCGATAGACCTTTAGTTGTGGCGAACCCGATTGGTGGTTCGACTAGCCTTAGTATGATTTACCGTAATTAGGTCCTATCGAGTCATGGATGCATATTTGTTTGTGATTGCTTTGTTCTAGGCTTTACTGGGTTTGGCATTATTTTGGGAGTCGATTGGCTCGAAAGGTATGGGGTGATGGTGGACTGTGAGGGGTCTTCCGTGACCGTTAGAGCGGATGATGGGTGAGGGTACTGCTTGGTAGCCTACCTAGTGATGGGGTGATGGCTAGTTTTCTAAATTCCCTCGACATCTCGCATGATGAGTTGTCAAATGTGCCTATTGCTGGCGAATCCAGACATCTTCGGGAAGTGACCAGACTTCCACCACACCGAGAGATCGAGTTTCGAATTGATTTAGTGAAAGATGCCAGGCCTATAGTGATGCCACTTCATCGTATGGCGCCAAGGGAGCAGCGAGAACTCGGGGTGCAAGTAAGCAATCTTTTGAAGAAGGGATTTATCCGAAGAAGTGTTTCCGAGTGGGGAGCACCACTTGTATTTGCTACAAAGGCAGATGGTTCCCTTCGATTATATGTAGACTGCCGCGAGTTGAACAAGGTGACGAGGAAGAATAAGTATCCTCTTCCACGGATAGATGATTTGTTTGATCAGCTGAATGGATCAAGGGTGTTCTCCTAGTTGGATCTCACGGCTCGTTTTCATCAGCTCAAAGTGGCAGCTGAGAGTATAGCAAAAATGACATTTCGGACGCCGTTTGGAATTTATGAGTGGTTGGTCATGCCATTCGGATTGACCAATGCACCAGCATATTTTGTGGATCTTAGGAATAGAGTTTTCAGAGATCAATTGAGTAAGTTTGTTCTTGTGTTCATGGACGATATCTTGGTTTACTTAGGATGGAGGAAGAACACACGGAACAATTGAGGACAGTGATGGAGTTGTTGAGGAAACACCAACTGAAAGCGAAGTTTTCTAAGTATCACTTTTGGAGGAGAGAAGTGAGAATCTTGGGCCATCTTGTTTCAGACAATGGTATTGCCGTGGATCCTGCAAAGGTGGCTACGTTGCAAAACTGCTCTACGCCCAAGAATGCAACGGACGTAAGAAGTTTCTTGGGGTTAGCTGGATATTATCGTAAGTTTATTCAAGACTTCTCCAAGATAGCAGCGTCGTTAACTCAGTTGACCAAGAAAAATCAAGCTTTTGTTTGGGATGAAAGGTGCGAGTATGCATTTAAGAACCTAAAGGAGAAGTTAACGTGTGCACCAGTGTTAGTCATTCCTAAGGGGAATGAAGAGATGACGGTATACACAGATGCTTGTGGTACCGGACTAGGTGATGTATTGATGCGAGGAGGTAGGGTCATAGCTTATGCAAGTCGACAATTGAAACCACATGAGACAAGATATCCTACCCATGATTTAGAATTGGCAATGATTGTATTCTCATTGAAGATGTGGAGACATTATCTCTTGGGAGAAAGATTTGAGTTGTTTACCGATCATAAATCGTTAAAATTACTTTTCTCTCAAAAGGATTTAAATCTTCGTCAGCAGAGATGGTTAGAGTTCTTGGCTTCATATGATTTCAATATCGCATACACCCCCGGGAAGGGCAATGTGGCAGCAGATGTGTTGAGTAGGAGACATGCAAGTTTAGGGGCTATTTTTTAGAGTGGAAGAAACTGGAATATATCGCGGGATATGATTTCAGACCTAAATGTGAATTGGATCCGCAGATGTTAGCAAGTTTGACGATCAAACCGACTTGGATTGAGCAGATTGGTTCCAGTCAGAAGGATGATCCTAACCTATTGGAAATCATCTCCAAGTTAGAGATGGGTATCGATGGGGGGGAAAGGAACAAGTATGGACTTGATAAAGAAGGATGGCTTCGTAAGAATGGGAGATTAGTTGTACCCAATTTTAATGGATTGGGAGATGAAGTGCTTAGGGAATGTCATCACTCGAAACTGACTATACATCCCGGTGGTAGCAGAATCTATCGAGACATAAAGAAGACCTACTACTGGGAAGGGATGAAGGGAGACGTTGGGAAGTTTATCACCAAGTGCATGAATTGTCAGTTCGTTAAAGCTGAGCAAAAGAAGCCGAGTGGTTTGTTACAACCGTTGGAAGTTCCCGAATGGAAATGAGCAAGTCCCAATGGATTTCATTGATGATTTACCAAGGACTAGATCAGGCCATGATAGTATCAGGGTTATTATAGATCGATTGACCAAGAGTGCAATGTTTATACCTGTCAAGTCAAATAGAACAACAGCTAAGCTAGTGGGACTGTATATGAAGTGGGTAGTGAGATTTCATAGAGTACCCAAAGGCATTATGAGTGACCGAGATCCATTATTTACTAGTGGGTTTTGGAAGAGCTTACAAGAGGCTTTAGGATCAGAGTAACATCTCAGTACCACATACCATCCTTAGACCGACGGTCAAACAGAGAGGGTGAATCGTGTATTAGAGGGTCTTTTGTAAGCTTGTATATCAGATTTTGGAGGATCATGGGATGAACATTTGCAACTATTTGAGTTCGCATACAATAATAGTTATCGGTCTAGTATCGGTATTGCTCCATTTAAAGATTTGTATGGAAAACCGTGCAACTCACCATCATGTTGGTTAGAGACTGGTGAGAAGTTTGTGCTTGGGCCACTAATAAGGGAAACACCAGACAAGATCAAGGTTATTCAACAGCGAATGAAGGCTGCCTAAGATAGGCAGAAGAGTTATGCTGATAAGAGACGAAGAGACTTGAAATTATCCGTTGGCGACATAGTATTCGTCAAGATTTCTCCGTTAAAGAGTGTGATTCGTTTTGGTAGAAGAGGGAAGTTAGCACCAAGGTTTGTTGGTCTATTTCCAGTTCTCGAACAAGTTGAAAGTTTAGCATATAAAGTTGAGTTGCCTGAAAAGATGGAAGGAGTTCACAACGTATTTCACGTTTCTCAGTTAAGGAAGTTTGTACATGACAGCGATGTGATTATTACACCAGATCAGTTCGATGATATCGAGGTAGAACCCGAGGTGGTTGGGAACCGCAGACCGATTCGTATTGTCGAGCACGATACGAAGCAGCTTCGACGGAAGACGGTGAAGCTAGTCAAGGTCAAGTGGGGTGATAATGAGAAAGTCTGTACTTGGGAAACAGAGGAGAGATAAGGAAGCCGTATCCAGTACTCTTTGCCTGGTAAGGTTTTAACATCGATATCGTACTCCCTTATTAGTAAACCGCATTCTAGGATAGGCTTGTTGTGTTGTTATGTATGTTTGATTGTTGAAAATGATTGACAGGCATGCGGGATCCTTTTGTATGTTTTGGTTAAGGAATTTCGGGGTCGAAAATTCTTAAGGGGGGAAGAATGTAAGGACCCGAATTCTACGTATCGGAGGATCGTAGAATATTTATTTCTTTTTCATGTGAACTCGTATGGTCGTGTAACTTTGGGAACGACTATTGGGCTTAATTGGGTAATTAGCAGCTAGGTCCATTAAGGATTTCGGGATTAGGGTTATATAAAACCTGAAAGGGGTTAGAGAAACCCTTCTTTTTCATTTTTCAACCGCACTTTTATCTCTTCAACCCTAACAATAGCCTCCACCTTCTAAAATTATCTTTAATCACCATTTAATCATATATTAGCCTAATCAACATCAAACTAAAGTGGATTAACAAAGATATCAAGGTAGAGCTGCTGTGTTGCATAGAGATTCGACCTAAATTCAGAGATATTTTCAGATCTGAGATTTATTTGTTGCTAAGGTGAGTGATTTGCATTGTTTTTCACTAATTACGGCTAATTATGGGTGATTAGTGATAATTAACGAAATTATGCATGATAAAAATATTCAAAAATATGCAAAAATTCTTAAATATTATTTTATGCCTCTATTAGAAATTGGGGTTAATTTGGACATGTTTTGCTAATCGTATGGTTAAATCATGATTAAGGGGATTAAGGAGAAAACATGGGTTTTGGATATACTTGATCCGTATTAACATGTTAAATTGTTGTTTTGGTGTTTATGGTTGATTATACATGTTGCTATGACTGTTTGGTATGCTTTGTGGTTGCTTAGAACAGTTAGAATGGTCTAAAATGCCGTCGAGTGGCGTAAACAGCTGCTGGAAAGAAGTGTCGGGATTTGGCCCGAACGGATCGGATTGCCTCACCCCGATCGTGACACTCCCTCACGAACCGACCGTTCGTGAAGCCGACATCACGAACCGCTCCAGAAGATCACGAACCGATCCGCCTCTCAACAAGCAGACCATGAGCCGAACCAGAGCAATCCCGAACCGTGAAGCTTGGTCATGACCCGACACGGAGGACCAATCACAAACCAAAGAACACGACACGAACCAGATGTCGATCACGAACCGGAGTGCTACTCCGAACCGAATCGCCAGAAGAAGCACACAGACCGACCTAGGTGGAGAAGCCCGACCCGAACCGATGGGGTCGTCATGACCCAACCCGTATGGAGGAGTCCAATACGAGCTAGAGTGGTGACCACGAACCGAACCGAGAGACTGGGACATGAGACGTGAACCATGAACCGGTGTAAGGAGAATCACGAGCCGAGTTGCGGAGTCACGAACCGTGATTATGGTCAAAACCCGAGATGTAAAGGAAGTTCAAATAGGAAGTTAGAACTCTGGATCTAGACGGGAACCAACGAGTTAACTTCACGATTGGACTTTGTTGCGGGACATGTGCAAAGGGGTTACCGATGTCTATAGCTTTGATTCACCACCGAGAGACGGATTAGCGGCTATGGATCAGCGCAATGGGACCATTAAGGCTTCCAAGGGCAAGTGATCGTAGCAGGGCTATGAGCCAGGCCAGTGGAGTTGTCATGACTCCAAATGGGCAAAGTGGACATAGCAAAGGATTAGTGGTTGTAGATCAGTGCAATGGGATCATTATGACTCCCAAGGACAAGGTGATCGCAGCAAAGTATTAGGTGACCAAAGTGGTGGATATCGTATGCCTCACACACTGAGTGAGAGAAGTGAGGATGCTATGTTTGATGTTTTCTATCACCATGTCATGCACACCCCCATATTATCTTTACACTTTATGTTAGTGTTACCGTAGAGTATTGTACATCTGTAACAACCCTGAATTTTGGGGTAAATTTAAAAATTTATATTAAGTAATTTTACTGAGTTTTTGATATTTAAAATAATTATTTAAAATAATAAATATTAAAAATTTATTTAAATCGAAGTTAGAATGAATAATTTAATTTTAAATAATTTTGTTAGAAAATATATCAGAATTTAAAAATTCCATTTTTTTATTTATTACTGAATTTAAAATGATATTTACATATATAAATTTTAAATTTTTATTAATGAATGATTCCAAATTAATTTTATATAGGTTGAATTGTAAGACACTGAGTGTTAAAGGTATATAATGTATGTTTTAACTATCGCTGTTAATGAAATTAATGTTATCATTTATAATAACAAAAAAAAATATGTAAAAGAAAACAAGCAAAACATAAAATATATTTATTGTCCAACCTTTCCAAGTATTCTTATTAATGTATTAGTGTATTTATTTTAGTATTGAAGTCGAAAGGGTTATTTAATCTGTAGACCCTTTATTATGTATAAAACAAAGAGGCTATACATTGCCTACCTTTTTTTATACATGCATGCACTGTAAATTTTAAACTATTATATTTTTAACATATGCATTATTTTTCTAAACGGACAACGTTTCATACAGTAATATACATGCGGTGGTAAAAAGCTTCATCTCTTTCAATTTATTACTTTATTTTTCTCCTTTCCTATTTTTCTTAAATTTGAGTCATTTAAAAAAAATTCTAGTTTGAAATATGTTGACATAAAAAAATGTCTTAAGAACTTTAATGACATTTAGTAATTTATTGATTGAAAATAATGTGTAGGTTATAAATGAAATAAGTTTTAAATATATGTATATATTAATATATATATATATATATGTATATATGTACATATCTTTGGCTGTCTTCTTAAATATTTCCCCTGTCAATTCAAGTTTAACTTTTAGAAATTAAAAATGTAGATTACATGTTCATAAACAAATAGCATTAAGCTAGCACTAGTTCTTTCCAATTTTTTCCTCTCTCCCTCTCTCTTTTATTGTCATCTACTTTTGAAATTTGAATAATAGAAAAATAGAATAAATGGGTCATAATAGCATGTAATCAGGGGGGATGTAAGGAAACATAAATGAGAATTAAATATACCACCTCAGCCTTAATCAGCAATTCACGGATAAATGGGCTTTTTTGTAATTTAAATAATTTAATAATTATGATATTATAAATATCCTAGATAGTTAGAAATCCAAACCCTAATCTAATTCTTCACAGCCACCTCCTTCTATTCAAATGGATGGCCATCACGCAGTGAATTTAATCCCTAAATCTCTCTCATCATGTTATGAATTACATCAAAAATCCAAAAATAAAAAAAATCAAAGCTCTCAACAAGCTCTTGTTTTCAATAGGCATGATCAATATCCTCTTCATGGATTGTTTGATTTTATCGCCCAAAGATCCGCCGTTCATTGACATTGACATGCGAATAGGATGGTGCTCCACGCAATGTTGAAGGAGGAAGAAGTTAAAAATCCTTAATTACTTTGCTAATTTAATTTCAAAATTATTATCAATTTAAATTTAGCCATAAAAAATTCATATGAACTCAGAATAATGCGATTTCAGAAGCGTTGTGATCGTACGGAAAAAATCTACGCTCCTAGACTGGAAAGAGACAATTCCGAGCAGTTGGAATTTTGACAAATTTGCGAATCAGAACAAACCGACTGTGAGATTTCCTTTGTTCTAAATTAATTAATTAATCCAGTTATTTCATCCACCCTATGATGAATGTATATATATAAAATTTAGATATGTTTGTGCTGAAAGTTAGATGATGTTTGATATGTTGTTATGGTGGACAATTATAGATCCATAGTTGTTAGTCAAATATCATGATTCATTCTTTTAGTTTTATTTGAATTGATCTAGTTTATCAATTCATAATAATAATATGATTTGTCATTTTTATGGTATCACTTTTGTTTGATTTGAATTGATCCAGCTTATCAATTCATAATAAAAATATGATTTGCCATTTTTATGTTATCACTTTTATTTTATTTGAATTGATCTAGTTTATCAATTCATCAACCTAATAAAATTTGTTATTTCATGTGAATTGATTTAGTTTATCAATTCAACATCAAAAATAAAATTTGTCATTTATATTGGATTGATTCAGTGTATCAATTCAACACCAAATAAAAGTTGTACATTTTATTTGCATCCTCTCACGCAAATATAATCATTTAAAATAAAAGTTCACCTTTTTATTTGCATTTCACAATGCAAATATTACATAGAAAAATAAGTTCATTTCTTTTTTTCGTGTTCACAACGCAAATATAACAGGAAATAAAAACAGTAGTAAAAGAATCATATTTTACTATGAAATATGATTTACATTAATAACACACTTTTAATATTAATCTTAAAAAGAGTTGTAAAAGAATCATATTTTATTAAGAAATATGATTTAAATTTAAAAACACATTTTTATTAAGAAATATGTTTTACATTAAAAACATATCTTTAATGTAATATTAGAAAACTTAGAAAAGAATCATATTTCATAATGAAATATGATTTGCATTAAAAACACATTTTTAATGTTAATATTAGGGTCCTAGAAAAATCATATTTCATTAAGAAATATGTTTTACATTAAAAACATATTTTTAATGTAATATTAGAAAACTTAGAAAGAATCATATTTTTATTAAGAAATACGTTTTACATTAAAAATACATTTTAATGTAATAGTAGAAACATAGTAGGATGAGGTTACAATAAAAAGAAAAAGTTAGAATTTAAAAAGATTTCCTTTTTAATTGTCAATATGTTAAATTAAGAAGATTTGTTTTCAAAACGCTATCAATCTTGAATTAAAGGAATGTTTTTATTTTATATTTAATTAATGGAATTAATTGACGTCGATTTAGAACGATTACGTTTTATTGTCTAAAAGTTACAATAAAAGGATTCAATTAAAAAGATTACATCTTTGGTATCAATATGTTAAAGTAAAAAAGATATGGTTTCAAAATTGAACATCTTGAAAAGGTTGTTATTATAAAATCATAATAATATGGAAAGTTACAATTTATATTAAGATACTTGAAATCAAGATATTTAGAAATAAAGAATATCTTAAATTAATATTCCTTAATGGAAAGGATAATTTCAAATAATATGTTTTGGAAAAATTAATAATAATTATAAAAGGATAACATATAGAATAATTAATTTTTAAATTATAGTTGGAATAAAAGTTGGAATCGTCTTGGAAACGAATTCATAAACGTTTTAAAATATGTAAAAATAAGGAAAAAAAATTATGTGAAATCATAGTAAATGATCCAAAAAAGGTTTTGATGAAAATCTCCAAGTTTATAAAGATGAAAGATATTTTTATCAAAATAAGTGATTTATTTATTTTATAAATAAATAAAAGGATTTAAAATGGTTTATGATGCAACTAAAAATTCCCAATGAGTATGATGAATTGGATTTGGATGGAAATTATCTATGGACTATTTCAATATTAATTCTGTGATTATACGGATATTATTTTGGGAATTTGGAAGATATTTAATATCGTTATTTCTGATATGATATCCGTTGGTTTTAGAATTTGATATTGAATATAATCGATATAATTCCCATTCAAAGCTTTATATTTAATTTCAAGTTAGATTTTGGGTTTGTCATGAATAGTGTCTTAAATAACATTATTTCTTAAATCCATTTGAGTAAAGGAAAATCTTTTTATTAAGATTTAAACGAGATTTCCAATTATTAAATATAATTGAAATAAAAAGGAAATTAAATATGGGTTGTTTGTGAACAATGTTTTGAAGGGCATTTTTCTTGAAACACAAATCAATAGTGAAATTTTGATTTGTTATTAATTAGTCTTTTAATTAAGATTAAATGAAATTTTCTAAAAGAAGAGATGCCTAATATTATATATTAAATTGGGAAATAATGAAACATGAAATGGGATCTCTCGCGAACTATGTTTTAAATAACATCAGTTCTTAAACCCGGATTAAAGATAAGATTAATTCCAGAAAAGTGATTAGTCATTTAACAATGATTTTAGAAGACTAAAACTTAGTAAAGTTTTAAATAAATCTTTAATTAGATTGAAGGTGAATAGAGGAAGATTAAAGAATAAGTTGAAAGATTTATCTTTGATAAAATTTATGGGAACCTCTCCCTAATAATATGAATACTTTATTAAAAGGATATTCTGAATTGGAATGAGGCGTTGATGTGGTTTAAATATGGCACCTAATTTTAAATCACGCGAGTTATCCGGAAAGACCAGGTTTAACCCATTCTGAATAATGAATACGGCGACTAACAGTCAAAGAGTTGAAGACGGTACAAGACAGACGATCTTCACGTCGAATGGATGAGTTACCATTGATGCCCATGATTGGAGTAGCTACCTTGAAGGGGCTACAATGGTGGTCGTCCAGACGTACTTGTTGATTATTCGAATATGCAAAGAATAAGGTGCCTCCGGTTTCGTTCAGACCCAGAACGGACTTGTAAATGGATGTGTGTCCGACGTTGAAATTCACTTCATGTAAATTAAATTGATTTCTATTTAATATATAATTGATTGGTGGCGGAGAATTTATTCTCTTGCTTAAGACCCTCTTATATATTAATGGTTGTCGATCGCATGGCGTAAATTGTCAATGTGGCACACCAAGATGCAAATGATCAAGGTTTTTATTGAAAAGAAGGCCTTGTGGTTGATGATCAAAGCACGGTCTGTTTAGGCGTAGCTTTGTGTATAATGTAGCTTCACGAGCCTCACAACCCGGTTGAGTCAAAATCGGAGCAAGGGAACGCAGTGAGAGCAGCATGTTTCTTTCTAGCTAGGAGTAGGGTCAGTGCTTAAACTGGCTAACATTTTACTTATATGGATGATGGAATGAGGCGCCTCGGATATTAGGTCCTATAGGACCGGGAAACGTGTGTTCAGGAATAACTAATCCGCAAAATCGTATGTGCAGACCAGCCCTGCAGGATCCAAAGGTTCACTGCGGGGGATCCTGAGACATTAGCTAGAGTGTCTTGAATCGGTAAGGAGATCGTTCCTAGCCTTGACTCATGATGGAAACCCAATTTCCAAAACGACACCGTGCGTTCCGATTGTAGAACTAGTATGGCGACATCGTAGGATGGGGTACTATGCCGTCTATGATTGATACATTATGATTGAAGTGTTTATTTATTGAAACATATACACACTAATAATAATATCAAATCCGTTTTTAACGTATCAAGCATTTTTGACCATTATAAGGTAAAACTCTATCCTCCGGTTTGCGTTAAATTGTGTGATGGGACTTGAGTCTTATAATGGTTTCATTTTTCCTAAAAAAGCATTGCGTTGTTTAACGATTTACCTTTAATTATGCACGACAATCCATTGGAGTAAACCCGTTCCGCATTAGCGGCGTAGTCCTTGGATTTTCCTTATTGCTATTAGTTATATTAGTTAAGAATTCTCACACTAGTCCCATGACTGACTCGTAGTTTATTTCACTTTGCAAACTCAGGTGCCCACTTTTCCACACGGGCAATCTAGTAGCTTTTTGCAGATATTTATCTCTTGAGCAAGATTTTGGATCACAGTCTAAAGCTGTGTCCAGAGGATAGAAGTCTTCCGCTGTTTATTGTATTTAATTTATTGAAATTTATCTTCCGCTGTAATTTTATTCAATGTACTTTGATATGTTCTGTACTCTGATGTAACATTATTGTAATGTTTATAAAAGTCTGTTGTTATTGTTCTGATGTTATTGTATTCCCAAAGTTAACGTGTTCGGGTTTTGAATGGTCTTAGTCGATTTTGCGATCGATTGGGTCCGGGCGAAAATCTGTGCCGTTATAATATCTTGTTGTGCTAACTCTTTTGTTGCAAGTCCATGTTCGTGTATGATTTACTTATACCTGTTGTTTTGTTTTGTTTGCTGCTTATTGCTCATACCAGACTTTTGTCTGACCAAGAATTTTATGTCTCTTCTTATTACTCTGGGTGCTCCTAAACGAGCAGACTAAAGATAAGTTAGGTGGTATGCACGAGTAGCTGATCCGGAGACTAGCAGGAGGATCCGACGTACTATTACATATATTCTCCCTGTGTTGTTGTTGGTCACTACTTGGGCATTAATAGTGCACATTTTCTTTCTTTTGCTTTAGAGACAGTATTTTGAAGTTGTAATAATGATGTTGGATCATAAGCTGTATTTTGGATTCCGCTGCTAGATGGTTACGGTTTAGTTTTCAACTTATGCAATGTCTCGCTGGTTTTTTGTCAAAGTTATGTTATTATTATATTTTATCCCATGTGCTGTGAGATATAGTACAGATTCCTTTGGTAGTTTTAGCTTCACACCCTTTTTCTTTGGCGAGCGTCCCGTGCTAGTCGGGCATTGGCACAGCACAGCGCATTTCAGGGAAATGTCGGCTGGTCTAAGGCGGGCTATCACAATGACAATAGCGGAGTATGAAAATAAGTTTAATGCACTCTCCTGCTTAAGGCCAGAACTAATCAACACTCCACTCAAGAAGAATGAAATGTTTATAGCGGGATTGAAGGATAGCTTGCAAGTTAAAATGATTAGGCATCTGAAGATTCCATTTGTTGATCTAGTGGACATGGTAGTTTGGTATAAGGCACTAAAGGGAAAGAAGCCAGTCGTAAAAGCACAGACGGGAGAACCCGGTAGTGAAAATCCTCATAAAAGGAAATTTAACACGAATTGGAAAAATAAGGGACAACCAAAAATGGGAGAGAAAGCTAAAGAGCAATTTAAAGATACAGAATGCCACAACTGCCATCAGAAGGGGCATATTGCTAGGTTCTGCAAGAAGCCAGCAACGAAAAAGCCATAACAACCTCAGCAACAACAACAACATCAACAATAGAAACAACATCAAGTCCCTGGTAATGTAATGATCATGAAAACTCTCTGCTTCAACTGCTATCTTCCTGGGCATATGGTTAAGGATTCTGTGTAATGCCCCGCAAATCCGTACTATCCGAGTTGAGTAAATACACCATACGTCCAATCCAAATTGCACAGAAATATGAATCATTATTGAAAGAAGATATAGGGTGATAATAGATAAGATAAAAACTTAGAATAGAAGAAGAAGAAGAAGAAGAAGAACATAAGAAACAACATCGAATCTCACATCCCAGCGGAATAAAATATAATATATAACAGTTTTGAAATACAAAATTTTAACTGTATATACATACATCATATCAGTGTACAACACTTACAATACAGCGGAAATAACACTAGATAGATAACGCTAAAGCCTTCTGCTCCAAGCTCCTCCAAGTATCTGAGAATACCTGAACTACTTGACTGCCCGTACAAATTTGGGCACCCAAGAATTTTAGGGAAAACATAGAAAATAAACTCCGGGCCAGTCATGGGACTGATATGAGTAAAAAATTTAAAACAGTTTGAGAAATTAAACGATATCTCATAATACCACGTTGTATAACACGGAACGGGTTTTTTCCTTATGAGAATCCAAAATAATCTTTATATCAAACTCTTTTGATATTATAATAGTGCCTAAATCAAATAAATAGAAATCTAGTGGAATGCTAGCATCTCACGTCCCACATACATAGTATACAATCAAAACCACATGCGCTTATTGGAGATTTGATTCTGACTATGGAAAGGTATGGAACCACCTGCCGATAGAGTATCTCTAGAGGAGAATACACTGGATTCACAGGAACATCTTGTAACCCGGCCACACATGACCGACCACTCATTTCGCTTGAGTGTATCGAATGTATATCACCATTGGTTGTGATTAGCAACCGTTTCCCGAATGGGATAGCATCGAACAGAATAAGGAATTAAATGAATTTCTCTAGATAGGTGATAATACACCCTAATGGGAGCTACCCACATAGCCATGCTGCCTGCCCGATTTTTGTCATTTCCCGGTTGTTGAGGCCTGAGACTACGATTATTTCTCTCATTGATAACACAATTACTTTGATTGCCACATTATCAGATCCGAAAATCATTAATTGGGTTTACACAAATATATTATGGATATTATGTTAAGGGAATAAATCCGTTGCCACCATATATATTTGTACAGTCCAAAATGCGATCATTGGAAATATTCTGTCAAACATTCGTCCATAAACGTTCGTTCTGGGATGGAACGAAACCGAAGACACTATTCCATACATCCATCCTAGGCAATCTCTGCCTAGGACTTATACAACAGCCCTTGCACTTTATTCCGTCTTCAATATATTCAGCATACTTGGTTTGCAACGCTTATGCCAATACGGAGTGGTTCTTCAAATAAAAATCCAACCGGTCTCTCCATATTAAAATGATAAAATGGTCAAAAACTTTGATAGTCGGCGATTTAACTATCAAATGAAAAATGTCCGTGTACACACAACGATCTTATTTCCAAATGGAAATTCTATCAATCAATCATCATATATATATATATATATATATATATATATATATATGTTCACATTTTCTTATTCTCTATATTTAGAAAATATACGTTATTAATATTGTAAAAAACAGTTCCCTCTCTTATTCACGCATCACTACCATTCCACAACTATTAGTCCCTAACTGTAAACTAGTAAGAGAACAATTCTCTATGTATTAATCCCGAAGGCCGAAACCAACATTAGATTGATACTCAGAAAACTATTATACTTAACTAATCTCTAGTTAGTTTCTAATTTGCTTAACTCATTTCTTTAACTCTATTTGATTAACTCTATTTCTTTCAAATCATTGTTCACTTTAAAATGTGTACCTCCCAGGATTTTATAAAATCCCTTTTCGTTTATAATATTCTATTTTATGTTCGTTTCATTATCGAATTCTATATATAAACACATTGATCTCTAGTTATCAGTTTTTTTTTTAAATATTATAACTTCTTAAATTTCCGGAAAAATTCGCCATAACCTCCTTTGTACGGGGTTACCGGAAAAATTCAAACCTTACCACACATGCGCTCTCCAATCAAAAAGAAAAAGAAAAAGCCAAGGGGCTAGCCTATACGGCGCATAAAATCTCATATTCAATTTAAATACGTACCTTTTTGTCAAGCATTATATTTATACTCTTCCATTTCTTCATTCTGTACCTGCTTCACATATATCTAACCATTCTAATTCATTCCAACTCAATCTAATTGTTTTAACTCAATTTGTTAATTCACTTGCTAATAACACCTTTGCTTATTTCACTTTCATATTTGAACATAACATGTTCAAATATATATTTAACTTACTTACTAATCGAATTCCATTTCACTTCAAGTTTCACATTCGAATTTTGAATATGGATTCACAAAATCTCATTTTATTTATCCGAAGTCTTATTTCAATCTAAACTCGAATAACTAACTTTTCTCTTACTTAGTTAATGTTATTGAATAATCAAAAATATGCTTTTTGTTTCATAAATCATTTTTTCCATTTCATTCACTTGAGTTCATATTCATGTTATCCAATTTTATGATTTTTCCTTTTTATTTACAAACACCATTTATTCTACTTGTTTATGTATTTAACCAAGTCTCGATTTCAGATTTCATTTGGAATAAATATTTCTACGTTGGAAAAATAAATTTCCCTTTTCAAACTCACACTTGTATTTATATTTCCTTAATTATCCAATGATAATTCATTTCACTTTATTTATAAACTTTGTTTATAAATGAACTACTTGTTTTTATTATTTAATATTTCTAGTCCATTCGAAATTCAAATTCTATTTAGAAAAATAGAATTTTCCCTTTTAAATATTAAATATCCTTTTCATGATATTTTAATAAATCAACCCTTAGGCCCAGTGATACTTAAACATACGAAACACCCAATTATAAATTACAGGTTTCTAACATATCATATATGACAGTATATATGCAAACAAACAAACAAACAAATAATATATTTTTGAGGAATCCAGTTGGATCCCTCCAACCTGTTTTTCCTACATCCACAGATGTTAGTCAACATAAATAATACCCATCCTGCTTCGAGGCAGGATATCGCGGTATGAAGGCCATCCACTAATATATATTTGTGGGATGCATAGGGAAATCATCCGCTAATGGTACCACGGGCATCCGTTAATGGTACTGCAGGAACCCAACCACTAATATATATATATATATATATATATATATATATATATAATAACCACAACAACTAATCCTAAATAACTAATATATATTTAAAATAGCCACAATAATATTTTAACGCATTCAAGCAAACAACAATTATTTTTGATGATAAAAATAATTTAAATAAAATTCTTGAGTGAGAATTACTCACCGTGATTTTCCGTTTTGCCGAATATCCTGTTAAATTCCAAATTTAACGGCTACGAGTTGTCTCGACCGAATCCATTCAACATCTACGATTATTAAATTTTATTCATCAATTAACGATTATTTATTTAATTAACTACTAATAAATAAATAAATTAACAATTCTATGTATATTAAAATTTTGGTAAATCATATATCTTTTATTTCCATTTTCTCGTAACCCATTACCAATAGCAACTAAGGCAGTAAGCCTCCCTTCTCAATAAACAGCCCAAATCTGACAATTTGATGTCCTTCCTTTCAATCTAGTTAACCAAATTTTAAACCTCATCTTTCCTTTATGAAACTTCCTTGTCATACAAATCCGCCCACATTCATCGACAAACTTTACCCCAGACATTTTCTTCCTTAAGGCCATTGGTTTTACTGTAATTAATAATTAAATTACTTAATTTATAAAACAGATTTACTGTATAAATTCAAATAAAAAGGAAAAAACTGATTTTACCTTATCATATTAACCTTCCTTCCCAAAAACAATGTCGTACTTCCCTGAGAACAGAGACTGAATTCTCCTTGCCAATATCACAATCTCGCAGCGCTCATACCAATTCCATCGTACACCTCGACTAACGCCTTAATCCTCATTCAAACTCCATTCCTTTTGCAAACAACACCTCACCTCACTGTCATTCCAGACCTCCCATTGACCTCACACCATCCTCACCTCACAGATCCGCACTTCCCTCTCCACTTCCAGTTCGAACTCCACCCAAGAACCTTGTACCAACGTCGACTTCTACCCTTAAAATTTTCAACGCCCTTCCATCAAACAGCAAATCAAAATTCTCAAAGTCACTCTAGTACAAGCAACAGTAAATCGAACTCCACTGTTTTGAGATCACCGCGACCTCCCTTGTCACCCCCAACTAATTTCGACTTCACGTTATTTAACTGTCGTCCTTCACTACATCGCAAATAACGCCAGACCCTTTTTCATCTCCTTATGACAGAAGATCATCGCGTTAAAGCAAACGCTCCATCCTCCATTTTTTTTGCTAACTCGCACTCGACTCCAGAAGAACGCAAGCTCGGGATCCTCACGTATTCAGACCGCGATACTCGATTTCGCCTTTTATTTAATTTTTGTTTTAGATCGATTTCAATTTGAAGAAGTAACAGAAGGTAGCAGGGTTTTTATTTGGAACCAGAGAAAATAAAAGGTCCTGGATTTCGTTTGCTAAAGAAGAAAATAGAAGGGAAGGATGTGCGATTTTAAAGAGAAGGGTGCGGCTTAAAATTGAACAGCGAGGCCATTATATTTCTCCTTGCTGCTTTGTTTCTGTCCACACTGAAGAGAATGAACGGGGAGAATTTATAGAAAGGAGATAGGAGGGGTATCATGGTTTTATGTAGACCATGAATACTTAGCTTAGGAATGAAGCTGTATTTTATTTTATTTTAATTTGTTTTGAACCGATATCCTTAAATTAAAATACTCCATGATTCCGAACTCCTTTCTGAACCCAACAACTTACATTTTTAGGGTTATTCCTATATTCTGGACCTATTGGAACAGGTCCCGATGTCTCATTTGATCGTCTTTAGAAGATATTAATTTAAATCGATATAAATTTAAATTTGAAACCATAAATTCTTTGATAATAAATTAATATTATTATTCCACTTCAAACAGAAGTTTGTATTGATCATCCGAACTGTTTTTAGTTTAGTTTTAACTTCGTATTACGATAATTTAATATATTTGATATTAAGTTGTATATCGATTATTAAATAGATAACTCATTAAAATTCATTTATATTATCAACTAAATATTTAAATCCATATTAAATATTCAAAATTAATCGACCAAAAATCCGGGTCGTTACATTCTTCCCCTCTTAAAAGAATTTCGTCCCCGAAATTAGTAAGGTAGGAAAATGCTTCATAACCATTGTCTTTTCATAAACTCATTTATGTTGAACTCAACTCTTCATATTTCTACAACTTTTAGTTCTACCAAAACTTTTGGTTTCCATTTATTTACTTCGATCCATTTAACTTGTTTAAGTTAAATTTAAATTCAAGAATTCAAATAACCAGGTTTTTATTTCAGTTCTTTTAGAAATCACATAAATATATACATATATTTATTTCCATCTCAAATTCAAAATATTTGAATTTTCAAACCAGGTTGTTTTCTTTCAAACAAATTTCCATCAGGAAATTTTCTAAGGTTGCAATCCATCACTTAGAAACTTGAAAATGAATATTGATGATGTTGCAATCATCATAAGAATTAATTTCCAGCCACTGAAGTGAGTTCAGTGCTTAATTACTTTCAAAAATCCATTCAAAACAAAGCTATATTATTTTAATATACTCGGAAAAATATTCTGCTAATCACCCAAGATTTAAAATTCCAAATTCTGATTTGAATTCAGTTTTAATTTATCTTATTTGTGTTTCATTCGTATACAAGTCCCATTTGGTTATACAACCATTCTAATTTTATAATCTTATTTGATTATAAGAACAACAACCAACACATCCAAAATATAATAATTTCAGAAAATTATTCTTTCTATATCAAAATATAGTTTTGGGAAAAGTTATTTCATTTACCCACTTTAAAACAAGATTGTGTCGAATTGTTCTACTCAAGTGTTTTAGAAACAACAATTGATACAGTTGTACTTCCTGTATCGATCAGAATTCATAAATCACTTGCTAAACCAGTCAACACAATATAAAACAGTTTTTATATCAACTAACAAATACGCGCTCTCGTATATATACACTCAACTCATTCTAGGGTACTACTGACCCTATATCTAATGAGCACAACCCCACCAAAGCCTAAGTATTCGCTCAACCTAAGCTCTGATACCAACTATAATGTCCCGCAAATCCGTACTATCTGAGTTGACTAAATACACCATACGTCCAACCCAAATTGCACAGAAATACGAATCATTATTGAAAGAAGATAGAGGGTGAAAATAGATAAGATAGAAACTTAGAATAGAAGAAGAAGAAGAAGAAGAAGAACATAAACAACAATATAGAATATCACATCGCAGCGAAATAAAATATAATATATTACAGCTTTTGAAATACAAAATTTTAACTGTATATACATACATCATATCAGATTACAACACTTACAATACAGCACTAGATAGCTAACGCTAATGCCTCCTTCTCCAAACTCCTCCAAGTATCTGAGAATACATGAACTACTTGAATGCCCATACAAATTTGGGCACCCAAGATTTTTAGGGGAAACATAGAAAATAAACTCTGGGTCTATCATGGGACTAGTATGAGTAAACAATTTAAAATAGTTTGAGAAATTAAACGATATCTCATAAGACCACGCTGTATAACACAGAACAGGTTTTTTCCTAATGAGAACCCAAAATAATCTTTATATCAAACTCTTTTGATATTATAATAGTGTCTAAATCAAATAAATAGAAATCTAGTGGAACGCTTGCATCTCATGTTCCACTAGGGTGTTAATCGGGCGGACCGGACCGGACAGAGGGGTGTTCGTGTCTTGTCCTATAAGACTTTCAGACGTACACGGACTGGACGAGGAGTTGGCTCGGACATTGTTTGTACGAGCCGGACAACGGACGGACATGCTTCGGACAATAGAAAAACATCGAACATTTTCGGACGGACATATTTTCGTACAATTATTCTTGTCCTAAATCATGTCCTAAATGAGAATCGTACGGACACGGACCGGACACATTACCCCTTCGGACCGAGACGTACATCGGACTGTCCTGTCTGTTTAACACCCCTCACAGTATACAATCAAAACCGCAGGCGCTTATTGGAGATTGGATACTGACTATGACAAGGTATGGAACCACCTGCCGATAGTGTATCTCTAGAGGAGAATACACTGGATTCACAAGAACATCTTGTAACCCAGCCATACATGACCGACCACTCAATTCGCTCGAGTGTATCGAATGTATATCACCAACGGTTGGGATCAGCAACCATTTCCCGAATGGGACAACATCGAATAAAATAAGGAATTAAATGAATTTCTCTAGATAGGTGATAATACACCCTATTGGGAGCTACCCACATAGGCATGTTGCCTGCCCGATTTTTGTCATTTCCCGGTTGTTGAGGCCTGAGGCTACGATTACTTCTCTCATTGATAACACGGTTATTTTGAATGCCACATTATCAGATTCGTTAATCATTAATTGGGTTTACACAAATATATTCTGGATATTTTGCTAAGGGAATAAATCCGTTGCCACCATATATATTTGTACAGTCCAAAATGCGATCATTGGAAATATTCTGTCAGACATTCGTCCATACACGTTTGTTCTGGGATAGAACAAAACCGAAGGCACTAATCCGTACATCCATCCTAGGCAATCTCTACCTAGGACTTATACAACAGCCCTTGCACTTTACTCCGTCTTCAATATATTCAGCATACTTGGTTTGCAACGCTTATGCCAATACGGAGTGGTTCTTCGGATAAAAATCCAATCGGTCTCTCCATATTAACAACGTTAAAATGGCCAAAAACTTTGATAGTCGATGATTTAACTATCAAATGAAAAATGTCCGTGTACACACAACGATCTTATTTCCAAATGGAAATTCTATCGATCAATCATATATATATATATATATATATATATATATATACTAGTTTGGAACCCGTGCTTCGCACACGGGAAGGTAAGAGAGATTTGGTGTGAAGTAGAAGCATCTTGGAGCTGGGTTGTGTTGGTTTGTTGGTATGTAAAGGTTGACATAAAATGAATTGGCAGGTGTAATGGTTATGTTAGCATAGGTGCGAGTTGGTGGTGTAAGGAAGGAAAAGTTATATGGTATTGACAAAATGAATTCGTTACTACAAAGGTAAAATAGTATTTGATCGCTGGTTCTGTATTTGGAAATTGCTGCAAATTTATACTTATATGTCATAGATTAGAAGTGTCATCAGGATGGTGGTGAGTCGTAAAAGTAATTTGTGGTGTTTGCGCGCAATATTGATGATGCACTTAAGCTAGAAATTTTAGTGGGTAGTTTTAATGTAGATAACAGTTCAGTTGGAAATGCGTTTGTGGCTTCATCTGAGTTAGATACTGGGACATTTAAAAAAGTATTTCAATATGTGATTTGAAATTTACTGGAATCAATGGTATATAATATGTTATGTTGTGTAATGTAGAAAACAGAATAAGGTATTTTTATATGTCCTAAATTAAGATGAATGTATAAGCCATAATTGCAATGTGTAATACATTAATGGGTGAGATATCTTTGAAAAGAATCTGTGAAATATATGTCTTGAAAATTGGTACGTAATTAAATGTTCAATTTCAAACAAAAAATTACACATAATAAGGCAGCATTGGAAATTTATTTAAATGAAGTTAATAATGTGAAAATTCAACTTGCACTATGTCAATATCATTAACCAATGCTCGTATCTTCTTCTATAGTTAACGTAGGTGCAACGCATGCATACCCCGTCCATAAAAAAATGGGTACCAATCACTTGCGATTTTGAGCATGTACGTCTGTACCTGTGCAGTTAAAGCGCTTATCAGATCCAATGCGGCGGAGGTCCAAAAAGTCATAGCGGGGATAAAGCGAGAAAATAGTAGGATATAGCAGATAACTTTGAAATAGCATATGTCACTATTTCATAATGTTCTTATGAATGTATAAATGATAATTAAATGAAAAATTAGCACACAGTTTAACTATAATTAGTACATTATTAATTTTAAACCAAAACATGTGAACATATCTATAAATAAATTTAAATTACTATTTAAATTAATTAAATTTTATAGAATATAGAGTATTTTTGTTTCTAAAAATATATATTAAAATGTCAATTAAAAAAAACTAACTTCATAATTTTTATAATGCGTAGATGTCATTTTTTAGTCCGTTTCTTTCATCATAGATATAGCGGGAATAACATAATATAGCGGGAATAACTGGATATATCGGGAATAGCGGAATCTAGCGGGGCTTAAAGCGGAGGGGCTATATCAGAGGCTGTGTGGGAAAAGCATAGCGGTGGTAGTCCGCTATGGGATATAGCGAGGTTATAGCAGGGTAGTAGCGGGCCTTAACTTCACATGTCTGTACAATAGCTAGTAGTAACTCATTACATATAACTTAACTGTGCTTTGAATGCATGATGATTTTGTTTAATAGAGCAAGTTAACGGCAAAAATCTTACCGTAGTGTGTATTTACGAATAACGTTCTTAAAGATGCAGTTTGTGAATAGAATTAAAATAATATGATCCACACGGGCAATTGTTAAGTCGTTTGGCATGAACTTAGCGTGAGGACTTTTATAAACAAAAAGTTTTGAAAATGTTTAGTTGTTGCCCTATAATTATATGATTGTAACAACCAGAATTTTAACAACGTGTTAAGACAAGAATCAAGGCAGAATTAAATGTTAAAATCTGAATCAGGGAAAATGGGTTGCGCCATTGCGTTCATCTCGGAAAAATACGCGAAATAGAGTCCGAAATTTCGTAAATCAGAGTCCGTATGACCAAGATATGGCCTCGCAAAGTTTCACGAAAAATTCAAATTCGAAAACAGATTCAAATTTTTAGAATTCAGAGTAGGCGGGAAAAATCCCACCCAGGCAGGTCGACAGGGGGGTCGACACTAGGGTCGACCTTCCCCCCGACCAGGTCGACTCTAGAGTCGACCTGGGGGTCGACCTAGGTGTCGACCTCCCTCGTCGGCCAGGTCGGCCTGGTGCACCTGTTTTGGCTCTTGGGTCATGTTTTGGAGGCTTGTGACGATTTTTGAGGGCTTGGATCTATCCTAGGGTTAATCTAAGGGCCTAAACTACTCCTAATCTCTATAAAAACACCCTAGGACCTAACCTAAATCACTAAAACTCATTCATGCAACGAAGTGCTGCCCAAATGCCACTTGATCATGGCCTCCTTCCCCAACTCCAAGAACTTATGCATTCAAATCGGATCCGAATCAAAAGGTGCAAGCTTGCTACACCAAATCGAAGAGAGATCAACGTTGCTACGCAAATTCCGTGACGATTCTTCGACAAAGGAGCCACCTTTCTTTGTCAAGACGGATCATGCTCATTCCCTAAGCCTCGCTATGTAAGTTCTAGCTACTTCTAGATCTAATCGGTAGTCTTAATGCTGGCATGGAATAAAACGAGATTAAACTAAGTATGCTAGCCTATATGAACCTTGTCATGCCTCTTTTGCTTGAACGTATGACTTTTGGCTATGCTTAGTGACTAAATCATGCTATTCATGTTATGATTAACCTAGTTTATCTTGCAAGTTTGAATCTTTATCTATGGAATGCTAGCATGAACCTTTGGGAACCATTTGACTTGTGAAACATTGGCAAAGATTTGACTTTGTGGCTTATGCATGTAAATGAACCCAAACCCCTTATGTTATCATGCATGTTTGTGGCCAAATTCCCTTATGATACTATGCATGTTTGTGGCCAAATTCCCTTATGATACTATGCATGTTTGTGGCCAAAAACCCCTTATGATGCTATGCATATTTTGAGGCCAAACCCCCTTATGATACCATGCATATTTGTGGCCAACCCCTTCTTGGCATCATGCATGTTTTGAGGCCAATATGTAGCATAGTATCCTTACTATGTTGGCTCGCTTTTACTTGGGTTGGAAACACGATTTGGGTAGGATAGACGAGCGTGATTATGACATGAAAATTTGATATGGGATTTCATGAAAATATGACACTCATGATACACCTAAATGGGGACATGACATGTGGGGTAAACATGGGACTTGAAACTAGACACGGGGGTTGTAAGTGTAATATGACACTAGACCAAACATGAAAGTGGCCAACTCGAGGTTGGATTGAGTTTGTAGCATAAATCTACCCGGACCTGCCCGGCTTAACTAGTGGCTACAAACAATAGGATCCAATGTGAGAAGTTGGTCATGTCGCGCTTAAGACCCGAGGTTAAACTAGGTTGTGGTGTAAAACTACCTGGACCCGCCCGGCTTAACTAGTAACCACAACAAGGTCTAATGTGAGAGGTTGAGAGCGCATTAATTAAATTAATGCCACATGATAAGGTTAAGTATATTTGACTAATGACACTTAACCGATATGACACGAATGGGTAGGTTAAGTTGGACCGGGCTTGATTTCTTAATGACACTTAACCATACAAGACAATTAGGGGATGGGGTTAAGTAAGTTACGCTTAACTAATCCGACTTGGTAATTAGATGGGGTTAAGTAATTTACACTTAACTAATCCGACTTGGTAATTAGATGGGGTTAAGTAATTTAGACTTAACTAATCTAAACACGGTAATTAGATGGGGTTAAGTAACCTATACTTAACTAATCTAAGCACGGTAATTCGATGGGGTTAAGTTAAACACTTAACTAATCTAAACTTGGTAATTCAATGAGGTTAAGCAACCAATACTTAACCAACTTAACATGATAATTTAATGGGGTTAAGTAACTTATAGTTAACCAATTATACATGATGATTTGATGAGGTTAAGTAACCTATACTTAACCAATCTAACATGTGGACTTGATAGGGTTAAGTCAAAAGACCTTTTGAATATACTTAACCCTTGTAGTATGATTAGTGGATGAGGTTAAGCTAACCCATACTTAACCAATCCGGCTCGATGATCTGATGTGATTTAGATAATTTATGCTTAATCAATCTAACACGATAATCTGATAGGGTTAAGACAAACCAATTCTTAACCAATTTGACTTGATAGGGTTAAGTCATGCGCTTCTTGGTATACTTAACCAACTTGTAGGGCTAAGCCTTGAACTTAAATAATTAGCCGATCTTGACATGATTCGTAGGTGGGCTAAGTCATGTACCTGAATAGCAACACTTAACCCAATAGACAAAACCCTAGTGAGAGGAACAAGGTAGAAAATCGTGGTTAATCAAGGGTAACGGGGAAAAGAAGCTAAGTGGTAAACCTTAGTTAAGTATAACTAAGTAATAATTCTTAGCCAAGGACATGGGACTAGTTCATGAATGGATGAGTAACCCGATATGGTAGGTCATCGCTTAAACACACGAGGAGGAGCAAATTATCCGACTTGGATAAGGGCTCCAACGAACTGGGTAACGAAGCGGTAGCTTCGGGGGACGTGAGGGTACTCTTGGTATCCCTCTGTGAGGTGGCAGGTGGTCCATGAAACCCGGCCTCACAGAGGTTAAGGTCTGCGATAGAAGAGCCAAGAGTATGCCTTGGTTGCTATGCGAGCGACCTAAAGACTGGGATGGATTAGCGTGGAGTCGACGATACTTGATTTTGCCCTGGATAGCGCGTCGTCGGCTACCTAATATCTTTAGTCAATCGTGTACGAACGAAAAGGCAGGGAACCCCCAACAGACCATGTTCTTGCTATCGTGTCATGGGTGAGGTTGGCCCATAGGAAAGTGGGGCTATAGTGGGGCCGGGATGTGGTTCTCATACATGATTTTTCTTGGATTGCCTTTCAGTAGATGAGGAAGGGGTCACGTGGGACCATAGCCACGGATACAAAAACAGACCTTGATATCTGCATCAGCAGACGACTTAAAACTCCCGACCGAGTTCCGTATTTCTTGATTTGACCTGGCACGGAACTCGGATGGCACATTGAGATACATGTGCGTCTAGACATGGAAACGATTCACGATATATACGTGGGACAAAGGGCGCGGTTGACGGGCGGCATAATCCCTAGTGGCCCTAGGTGGCCTGAACCCAAACCGAGACACGAAAACGTTCATTAGGTAGCATAATCCCTAGTGGTCCTAGGTGGCATAAATCCTAAGTGAACACGCGATAGTTCATGGTAAGAAAACATAACCAGATCAAGGGTAGCAGTCCAAAACAACTTTAAGGATAAAATGGTACTACGTTGAGGTGGTATAGATTTACATGGGGGAAGCCCGTACGGCCTACGGCAAAGGACTGAACTTATACATGGAAAAAAACATACGAGTTGGGAAAACCTACATATGCTATATATTAGGTTGACATGGACCATTACATGACATTGGGCAATGGGCATTCGTAGTTAACACATGACGCGGGTTGGGATACTAGTACGAGAGGTGCAGAGCAAATATACATGTTAGAACCATGAGAAATATACATGATAGATACAATGGGATGTTATACATGATAGATACCTTGGGATAGTATACTTGGTAGAAACCTGATGATGTGATACCTTGATTTTTCTTGACACCGTAGTTTATCATGATACCTTAGTTTATCTTGCTACAGTAGCCCATCCGGTTATCTTGGTTTAGCCTATCTATCTTGTCGTCATCCTTATGTTTACTTTCAGTTTATGCATGTCATGTGTTACCTTTACCTGTTTTTATACTGGAAGTAGATAGGACTTACCAGTCTTTATGACTGACCCCGTTTTGTTTCGCCTCTTTGTCTTCCGATCCCCCCCCCCCAAAGTTTTCAGGGAGGAAATGTTGTTGTTTAGTTCGGACCTCTTATGCTTGGAGGTCATCATGTATAGCTTGGACTTCTCTTGGCTATGGCTGCTTCACCGCTTTATTTTGGGGAATAAATTTATGAAAAGGTTTTATGCTTCTTTATTATTGCAAGACAGGTTTTGATGTATTCTGATGTAAAAGGCTTTAGACCTTGTTTTATAAGGTAAATGAAATTTGTTTTACTTCCGCTGTATTATATATGTTCTGTCTTGTAATATTTCTGTGCATGTTTACCTCGATAATGCTTCACCAAACCTAGTGCATTCCCTTTGTGAGTGACCCTAGCGGAGGTGGGGTGTTACAATGATTACATCTTGTTTGCATCCTAGATATGCACATCATATTATTAAATATGAAGATTGGTTTCAACGATTCCTTAAACCCCTCTTCGATCATTTAATTTGTCCTTCCATTCCCTATATTTCAAAAGCATGCACGACACTTTTGAGATCCAAATCTCTATCAACGTAGAACTACTTACTCCAATGCTTGTGCACAATTCCTTTCACAACTCTTGAATTTGCAATCTAAATTAGGAACATCAACGGCCTATCATCCTCATCTACCAAACTTGTGGTCCAACACAGTTCCATATCACAACGACTTTGGATATAAGCAGGAAATATGCCAGCCCACATTCAAACAGCAAAAGCCAGTAAACCAAGCATGTGAATGTACATAATGTACCATTGTCACATAATGGGAATTTGTTTAAAGATGATTAATGGTTAAGCACTTATCGGCTTGATCGTAACTTAGTAGTAGACTATTTTGCTCTTTCTCCTTTTTATGATTTAACTTGCAACAACGTGCAATTGTGGCCTCAGTCTACTTATCGTCATCTTTTCCATTTCACAAAAATGATATGAATTTAAGATATATTGGGAGTTGACGAAGCCATACGTGGCTCTAATTACAAAGCAAAATAGGGATGAGCCAGAAAAGATTGCACCTATGTTAATGTATTATATGCTTGATGGAACAATGGATTAAGTTCCTCAATTGTGCAACGTGTTTGCTTCAAGAATTAATAGAGCTATTTATCATATCTTTTAAAGCTTTGGCCATTAGGGTTTCTAACATGAGAAGATTAGATACACATGAAGCTGAAAGATGGAAGCGTTGCAGTAAGCCAACAAATTCTTGTAGCCTAGGATCATGATGCGGAACACTGCAATTTCCTCATTATTGAATGAATGATACATCATGTCGTAATATGATAATAATTCTAAAGTGTACTTAATTTATTTTTTTCTGATCCGGATGTTTATATTCTTTTATACACTTTGATTTACTGCACTGAATCGCGAAATAGGTGGATAATTGCACATCGAATAGAATTGTTTTCTTATCACCGTTTTTTTCCCTCTACTTATGTGGTTAATTAATTTGCTTTGTACATTATTAATTACCAATTAGTCGTTAAAGAAATATGGAACAACCGCAGCTGAAAATATGAAAATTTATTAGATATTCCTTTGTCCCACTCCTGATTATTTCCTCAAATAACCCAAAGGATATATTATAATAAAGATATTGCACTCAACCAATATATATCAGTTGCATGAAATATCAACTTGAATTTAACATGTTAAGAATAAGAATAAAAACATCAGAACTGAAGCTAACCGTGAATACAACGCAACAACAGCACCAAATCTGTTACTAAAAAGTTTCTGTCCAGATTACTCAAATGCAGCTAAAAACCCAAAAAAAATGTTGAGGAAAATATAAGTAACGTGTAAGACCTGGAAGTGTTCCTGTCAATACCGGACTATTAATGGAACATCAAATCTATCTAGAAATTTAGTAAATTTGTTCATTGGTCTGCGACAAAGAGACTTAGCGGGCTGCAAATGGTGGATGTATATTATGAAGAAAATTGAAAAAAAAAAAAAAAAAAAAAAAAAAAAATGAAGATACCATATGGCGAAATGATATATATCGTGCACTGAGAAAATAGCTTAATATGGGTAGTTATTATATTTCCATGGGTAAACATCTGGCGCATCCGAAAAGCTCTTATACATAACATGCATTTTACAGCTTTCACTACCATTTTCACCCTATCAACACAAACATACGGAGAAAAGCTTCAATACTGCATTGTATAAATTACATGTTAAAAAAGAAAATTAAAACATTTAATACTATGTATGATATTTGGTAATCAGTTTTCCCATGCATATTCTCCATGACTTCTTTGTATTTGTTCACAGCATTAACTTCTTTGTGATGGTCAGTTTCAAACCACAACCAGCTTGCATATAGATATAGTAGAGCTTCGCCATCAAATGAAAGCACTCGGTGTGAACCAACAAAAAAGAGCAACAACTACAACAGAAAACTACCTGTAGATCATAAAAAAATAAAATGAAGATGTTATCTTTTTGTCACTGAGAAACAGGTCACGCACACTTTTTAAGTCTGTAATGTTGTTTATAAAGATACATATATTTCTAAGTACGGATTTCTTCCTCCCGGGTAAGCGTATAGGTAGGTAAGTATATGACAATCAAATATTTTCTTACAGAAATTTAGGTTGCTCAGCAAACTTTTTCTAGATAAAAATTTGCTTGGTAAATATTTGTTTATGGAATTTGAAACGAATATTTCCTACTATAGGAGTTCAGGTTTACTGAATATGAAACGAATATTTCCTACTATAGGAATTCAGGTAGCCTCCCGCTCTAGATTTATGGGTGTTTTAATTTGTCATTTGCTCAATCAATACCGTCTAGATGTAAATTTAAATGCTCGTATAACTTAAGAGATTAGTCTTAATATACATGAAAGGAAATGCCTAGTGAGGCTTACATTTACCATCTATAAATGTGATTTGCATCAGACTTTCAAGAATATGCACCTGTTCAACTTCCTGCTAAATACACCATTTTCCAGCAAGATATCAACTTCCGGCAGACTTCCCAACCGTATTACTATACATTAATTGCAGCTTCGATGTGAGAATTTGTATATGTTTCATCTATCATCTGCATGATTCTCAAATCCTCATCATAATAATTTTCATTATCCTCTTCCAAACCATCCCTAGTTTTAGCTCTTCCTCATCTAAACATTTCTCTAGAATTTCAAATATATTTAATAGAGCAGACACCTATAGTGTAGAGTCATTAAAATTAAGTTTTGGAGTTTCGACATATCCACGTTGGTCATTACATAAGTAATAATAATGCTATGCAAGGACAAGTACCTTGAACTACAATCTTGTATAGAAAGGTACAATTTCAAGACAGAAAAGTTGCTACTATACAGTAACTGACGAAAGAAACAACACTGCAGGCAGAATCATTTAATGTTTCCTTGACCAATTCGCTTCCTCCTTATGCTCCTTCCATCAAAGTCCAGCTCATCCATCAAGACTCATTACATATCGGAAACAAACGATTCTCAAACCCAAACACTATGGACAACCGCCTTTCATTTATGCCTGCATATTTATTGCTGTAGCTCCTTTCATAATTTCATTATTCCAAAAAAAAAAAAAAAAAAAAAAAAAAAAAAAACGCAACTGCAATCCAATAAATTTTACCGCAACATCTCACGAGCGAATCCCACGTCCTTATTCCACCTTGCTTCTGTTCATCCTAGAAACAACACCGTATTAAAACATTCTGCAAACCTCTCTATCATCATCACTGGCAAGTCTGGCATTCACCATGCTTAGCTAGTACATGTAAGAATAAAAATGATATATACAGATGATTCATACCTCACGAAATTTTCATAGTATAGTAGAAGAATATGGCAAATCGGTAATAAAAGTAGGGAGAGGATAAAAACTAAATCTTAAACCATAACGCGGTGTGCATACCATGTAAAATGTAAACAACACTAATAGGAGGAAGTTGATGTAAAAAAGTAAAAAAAAAAAAAAAAATTAGTCTACATGAATTCCAGTCATTGGCTCAGCCTTAAGTGACAGGTAGAATCCTCTATGTTGAATCAGCTGCTTGGAGCGAATACCATCATGTTTTCCAGTCTTTATTATCAGTAGATCTTACAATAAACAAGATCAGATTAAAAATTCCCAGCAATGAAAAATTTCAGAGTCAAAGTTGAGTATCTTATTCATTCTTCAGAAGCGAGCAGTGAAATCTTTTTAAGTCCCAACAAATTCGCCAAAGCTTTTGGACAAAAACTTGGTTGAGTGCCTCTTTTATCCTGTAACTATGTAAAGATGACTTCTCTTTTCCTTCAGATTGCCATCGTCAACCACACCGTATTTAATATTACATTGGTCATTTTCAGGAAACGAATCGATTATTCCTTTTATTTTTATTTCAACCCAATTTTTTAATAAAGCTCGTTTACCGTAGCGAAATTTGACAATCGTACTATAATAGATTCCTTAAAATACTACTATGTACTGGACTTTACATATATCATATATTTTATTAATGCAGAAACTAATATAAATACAATATCAACATTCATATAAATATATATCAGTAATGTTATATGTAGTCTTTACACACTGAAATGAATACTTTAAAAGAACAAACTTAACCTTTTAAATACTCCAACTTTGGTTTTGTAAATGCTTTCAATATTGAAATTGCCTAAAAGATATAGTAGTTGAAAACAAAACCCTATAGATATTTTCATAGCTCTTAATATTTGTGAATACATTATCCTCATAACCACTAAATTAAAAATATTAGAAATTGAGGTTTACTTCTTTCACAACTCACAGTAAACATTATAAGGCCTCTAGTGGAAAAAGTTCAGGTTCAAGTGATCGATCATTGTTCCTACCACATAGCTAGACCATCTTCTTTCTTATGCTGACGAATACCTATACTATTTTATAATAACATTTTATATTGTAATATGCACTCACCTACAAAATCGGGAGGGTACTTGATGGAATCAGGAAGAGCAAGTGCGGGAAAGAGATTGGAAAAGAGTAATGGAGAAAGGCGGAGAATGACCAAGCTTCCCCCGAACAACAGCTGTGGCATTGATGACAACATGTGAAAGTTACATATAAGGTTGGTTGCTTTATGTGTGAAAGACGTATTGTAAATATGGTGCTTTTTTCATACTGTTCTGTACGTATGACTGAAGCTTTAAGTTAAAAATCGGAAAAAGATGACAATTTGTAGATCGAAGGGCATTAAGTTAGGGGAATCCTACAAGTAAGTTTATAGTTTGCTCGAACTTCTTTCCACTTGGTTAGCTAATAGTAAAGACGGAGGCTCCTTTGTGGCTAAAGAAGACGATGATAAAGGTCAAGGAATCTAAAAAGAATCCTTAAGATTGGTATATTGGTGTTTAGAAACTATTGTCAAATTTCTACATTATTGTCCTTTTGTTATTATTTTAATGGAGGCATCACTTAACTTTGTAAAATTGCATGTAATTTAAATTAGGCATGGATTATACAACAGAATAATAGCTTTAAAGCATTACGCAATGATTAGATTGCAACATTGTTTCATACTGTCATTTGATCTTGGTTTATGTTTATGGTTGACTAAATTTTTTTTTTTTTTTTTTTTTTAAATGAAGCTGAATGGGTAATAAATAACGAAAGAGAAACTGAAGTGAAGGTCAAACACCATAATAAGGAGACAAAGATGGTAAATGGTCCTCTATTGAACTTTGAAATCAATGACACGCAGTACATATTTATTTCGATCGGTTCAAACTTAACCAAGGAAAAAAATGCCTCTTGTACTGAGGATAACCTTTATTTTGTAGTCCACAGTCCTTCCTTGTCAACTGTTGTTGTTACTGCTATGCCTGGCCAATATTATCCCATTGCATAGGCACTGCTCCCGGATTAAGAGCACCAGGCATACCTCGTGCAGCGTACGACAACATACTCATGTTAAAGGATGATGTTAGTTGTTCATTCAAAACCAGTGTTCGCATCAACTGATCAATTGGAGGTAACTAACTGTTTTTTGTATAGTCATTAAAAATAGACATGCTCCCATCAATATTCATATAGACATGCTGCAAGCTTATGTAGGAATTTGGCAGTGTGTCGTTTCATGGATGTAACAAACTGTTAATACAATAACTAAAAATCATAAAGTATATTAATTAAATTGTTTTATACAGCAAAAAAAGGCAAAATAAACTCAAGGTTCACATCAAGAAGCCCTAATATTTGATATCGCCAATAGTATTCAAAAAAATTGGTTGAATTTTTATCATATACTGCCAGCATAGTATATAAATGGACATAATAATATTTTCAACAAAATGATTGCACCATTTATGCACGTAACAAACAATACAGCCAAACTGCAAAATTCAGTTTGGTCAATATTTAATATATATTTTTTTTGCTTTTCGCAAATGAGTTGCAACTAATTAATATAAGTATTAATGGAAATACATTAACTTCCATGGAATTTAAATTGTCACATTAGGTGCGCGTCATTCAGTAAACTATATCATCTTGGGTTTAGAATCGATCAAAACATGTGAAACTTCACTGGATATCAAATCAAACGCCAATGATGAAGTTACTTCGCTTTCTTAATTGTTGCCCTATCATGTCAATAAAAATATGTACACCAACAAGAATCATAGAGTAAAATATATACGCAATATTGATGGAGTTCAAATTCTTTTTTTGCCTAAAACCCCAATTATCATTTGTGTACTCTACAACTGCAATTATATAACTATTTGTAGTTTAATTTTTATATGTAATAATGGCTAACAGTTTATACACGAACATAACACAGTTTAGGCTTAGGTTAACAATGTAGCTGCAATAAAATTATATTTTTGTATATAAAAAATATCAAGCACATGCGCAAACGCCCATGTATGCATGCATCTTCTATTCATTACCAGAATCTTTTATCATCATTATCTTCTTAGTATATTGCGTTATTCTGAAACTTTTAACCAGCGAGACTGTATGTAAGATTAACCGTTCGACCAAAGAGACTTGAACATATGATTACCTTTAACAATTACAAGTTATAATCAAAGACGATTTGCAAGACTTACCCATCTCATGGATATAGGCTTTGCCCCAAACATTGCTAGGTTGCTGGATCCTACTAGCTAGATCCCATTCATAAACTGTAGCTGAGGACGAATTGTTTGAGTGATGCAACCTAGAATTCAATCTGAACAGAATTGGCAACATAAGATTTGATAGAATGGAATACGCGGTTTCAGGCTTAAGGTGTAGCAATTTGAGGATACAGAGATCAGAACGTGAATCACCATTTGCTTGGCAGTTTCTCTCCCCATGGGAGAGAAAACATATATTCAAGTGTGAAACTTTTTAATTTGGAAATATTTGAAGTCGTTACAAAATAATCATGGCATAAAATGACAAAAACAATCAAAGTAATCATTTCCAGTATTGATAAAGGTAAAACAATGCAAATGACTTTTTTTTGGTCAGCCATGACTCAAGGTATCAATGATAAATGGTCAAAATAAGCCAAATGCTTGTTAGTCTGTAATGTTGGGATCCCTCCTTAATTGGAGAGTTTCTAGAAAATTCTAAGACGTTTCTAGAGAAATCTAGAAATTTCTAGAATGTTCCGGAGAACTCTAGAGAAGTGTAGAACCCTCTAGAAGCTTGTGGAAGAGTGTAGAACCCTCTAGAAGCTTGTGGAAGAGTGTGGAACCCTCTGCAATATTCTGGAGACGTGTGGAACCTTCTGGAACCTTACGGAAGATTATGGAAGAATAAAGAAGGGAATGGAAGAGTGTAGAGATTCCTAGAGAGTGTGGAGCATTCTAGAGAATCAAACTCTACCGTCGGATGCAAGTAATCACCACCATTCATCATGCAGGATGAGTAGTGTAAATAGGAGAAGGAGCCTTCATTACTATCCATCCAAGGATCCAAGAGTCTAAGGGAAGAAGCCACTCCTTAGAGTGAGATCCAAGGATCCAAGAGAGAAGCCACTCCTTAGAGTGAGATCCAAAGAATCCAAGGATCCAAGAATCCAAGAAAGAAATCCACTTCTTAGAGTGAGAAAAATACTTGAGAGTTAGTAAGCCTCTTTGAGAGAAAAGAGAGATAGCTTGGGAAGTCTTTATCCTCAAGCTTGAGTGAACCACTAAGTGTGAGTTACTTTTGTAATCAAATTCTTGTAATCCTACTATTCCGTTGTATAGTGGAAGAATCTCCATATTGGAGAATTATAAACTCTTGTGCACTCGTTGCTACTTTTAATCTTAATTGCCTATCTTAACTTCACGAAGCGGGAAAGACCGAGATTTCCCCAACAGTGGTATCAGAGCCAGGTTCATCCGTAGTCTTAATCAAGCTCGTGTAAGTTCAAGATAGAGGATAATGACGCTCACTGTTGAGGGGGAGCCTCAAAGCTATAAAGAAGCAATGAGTGATTGTCATAAAGAAGAATGAAGAATAGTCATGCAAGAAGAAATGCAATCCTTGCATGTGAATAACACATATGAACTAGTGGAGCTAATAAAAAGGAGAAGAGCTTTGAAGAATAAGTGGGTGTATAGAATCAAGACCGAAGAGAACTGTTCAAAGCCTCGCTACAAAGCTCGGTTAGTCGCCAAAGGATTGGACAAGAAAAAAGGTACTGATTTTGAAGAGATATTCTCTCCCATGGTAAAGATGTCATCGATCCGAGAAGTCCTCGAGGGAAAGCAAATACATCTTGATAAGGTTCACACAGATGAGAACTGGTCAGACATGATGACCAAGATAGAACCAATAAAGAAGTTTGAAGATTGTTGTCAAGGTGCCGGCGTACTACTACCCCCCAATTAAGTCGGGAGGGGGAGATTGTTGGGATCCCTCCTTAATTTGAGAGTTTCTAGAAAATTCTAGACTTTCCTGGAGAAATCTAGAATTTTCTAGAATGTACCAGAGAACTCTAGAGAAGTGTAGAATCCTCTAGAAGCTTGTGGAAGAATGTAGAACCCTCTGGAATATTCTGGAGATGTGTGGAACCTTCCGGAACCTTACGAAAGAGTATGACCGGAGAACTCTAGAGAAGTTTAGAATCCTCTAGAAGCTTGTGGAAGAATGTGGAACCGTCTGGAATATTCTGGAGATGTGTGGAACCTTCCGGAACCATACGGAAGAGTATGATCGGAGAACTCTAGAGAAGTGTAGAATTCTCTAGAAGCTTGTGGAAGAGTGTAGAACCCTCTGGAATATTTTGGAGATGCGTGGAACCTTACGGAAAAGTATGGAATGATGCATAAGAGAATGGAAGAGTGTAGAGATTCCTAGAGTATGGAGCATTCTAGAGAATCAATCTCCACCCTTGGATGCAAGTAATCTCCACCGTTCATCATGGAGGATGAGTAGTATAAATGGGAGAAGGAGCCTTCATTACTATCCATCCAAGGATCTAAGGATCCAAGGATCTAAGGATCCAAGGAATCAAGAGAGAAGCCACTCTTTAGAGTGAGATCCAAGATCCAAGAGAGAAGCCACTCCTTGGAGTGAGATCCAAGAAAGAAGTCACTCCTTGGAGTGAGATCTAAGAGAGAAGCCACTCCATAGAGTGAGATCCAAGAGAGAAATCCACTTCTTAGAAGTGAGAAAAAACTTGAGAGTTAGAGATCCTCTTTGAGTGAAAAGAGAGATAGCTTGGGAAGTCTTTATCCTCAACCTTGAGTAAGCCTCTTTGAGAGAAAAGAGAGATAGCTTGGGAAGTCTTTATCTTCAAGCTTGAGTAAGCCTCTTTGAGACAAAAGAGAGATAGCTTAAGAAGTATTCATCCTTAAGCTTGAGTCGAGTGTGAGTAACTTGTGTAATCATATTCTTGTAATCCTGCCATTCTTTTGTATAGTGGAAGAATCTCCATATTGGAGATTATAAACCCTTGTGCTTCCATTATTACTTTTAATCTTAAAGTGCCTATCTTAACTTCACGAAGCGGGAAACACCGAGATTTCCCCAACATGTAACGACAAAAAGTTTGATATTAATACTTTGTATGTGCAATGTCCATTTGCATTGCATTACATTTTTTTTCATATTTCAACTATTTACAAACTACTTAAAATTAGTCGAATAGTATGCTAACTACTGAAAACAATTATTTGTGGGCCTGATATGCAATAAGCAAAATGCAACCAATTTTTCTTGGTGTGAAACCATCACAATAAAATAGGAGTTTCCACCCCCGGTCCCTAGTTTATGACATTATTACTTGAACTATGGAAACATGTATCTTCATATTTGACAGGGTTTATAATAAATTATCTTATGGTAAAATCATAATTAACATCATTCAAATCTCAGTAAGTTTGATCAAAATTTGAACTTCTGTAATTGGGTTAACAGAGAATTTTTTGAACCTGATAAGTTTAGAAAACATAATTTGAATTCAAAATGAAAAGGTAAACTTAAATTTAGGTGATCTTGTCAGGGTTCTCTACTTCCGTTTACGTTAACGCAATTTTTTAGATTAACATTAAAAGTTCCGAGCCCTAATAAATTGAAGGAAAACTTTTTTGAGAAGGAACAAAAAAGGGAAACCTGAAGTAAACAGCATCTTCGTCAAAGCAAATCTCAGCAATGTGCTGCTAATAGGATCGTTGTTAGTGTTGTTATAATTAGGGTTACAACAGAAAACTATTTTATCGCCAACCCTAATAAATTGAAGGAAAACTTTTTTTGAGAAATAACAAAAAAGGGAAACCTGAAGTAAACAACATCTTCGTCAAAGCAATCTCAGCAATATGATGCTAACAGGATCATTGTTAGTGTTGTTATGATTATGGTTACAACAGAAAACTATTTTATCGCTTTTGCATATTAAGCCTAATTCAGGTAGATAGGAGATTTGAGTCGTGGAAGAATCCCAATGATTTCAAAGCGACGGAAGTAGAAAGTTCAACTATTTCATGGATGAAAAGGAGATTTATTTTAGGAAGAGTTGATTTAGAGAGATGTGAAGAACCGTCGAAAAAAGTTTTTATTTTCCAAAAGAAAAGGGGAAGTTGCCGAAAACTATTTCATCATCATCACCACCACCATCTACAAAATAAGACTTAAAACATAAATTGACAATCCACTAAGATCCAAGCAATATCACCAAGCATCATGTACTTCTATCTGAAATTACCTTAATTGAAATGTGTTTCCAGAATAATAATAAATACTGAGCATTTCAAATTTATCTAAAGATAATATATGCGTGTGTGTACTGCTTATATTCAGTTTTTGAACAGCAGGGGATACAAAAGCGCCAATTCATCGTAACTATAAATAATAGGCAGATTAATATTTTCATATAATCCATACCTTTTTAGCAACATCAGAATTAAGTCAGTCTACTAAGTACATTCCCCTGTCTAAACTACCATAACATATCCCATGGTCAGCCTGAGAATGTAGCAATAAGGAGAATGTTACCTTTACATACCATTCACATAATTTCAGTTGAAGATGTATATAATAATAGAATCATTAGATAAAGTGAGATTTAAGTATAATGACATAGATAATAGCAGTATAAGAAATCAGAGATATCTTGTCCAGAATTTTTTTATGTTAATAGTATGGTTGTATGAAGACATAAATAGTGTGGGATACAACATATTCATGCCTTACATATCTTCATCCATTTCATTTTACAATGGTATGTGTAATATTAATGCTCTTGTACTAATTACCTATATTTTATTTACAATAAAACCATTTTATTTAGAATTAATACTGATACTGATTAATCCTCATACCGATATATGTGCATGCCTTAGAAAATAATAGTGAAACATATTGAATAAGATAGTGCACAATGTGGATGATTGCTCTGCCCTATGCAAGCGATGTAGTAAATATTTCAGTTTGAAGAGTTACACCTCCAAATCCTCATAACAGTATAGTATACAGAAGCTGATAGTCACTGAAATATGTTAACCTTATCGGGATTGCAACAGAAAAATGTATATCAGTAATGAAAAATGACTACTTCCAAAAGCCAAGAAGCAATATGTTTATTATGGTGTAACCTGTTACCTTGTCTGTATGTATATACAATTATTAGAGTGATTCAAAATACAAAATTGAAGGATAAGTGTGTGTAAAAAATAAACAGGAAAATATAATCGGTGTAGCGTGAGAGGTAAGATATAGCCCAGATTTGTGTACGTAAAAACATACATGAAAAATAATAATTAAGTTGGAAAATTAGTGCAACGACATACCACTTATAGACAATCTTCTTTTGTTTTTAGCAATCGCTAAGCATATATAAACCACCTCAGATGTAGTCATTTGAGTCATCCTTCCATCTTGACCCTTTTCATTGGAAGTCAGTCATAGAAAATAGGATCAGAATTTGTTGTCAATGCTAGAAAGAAAGAACAGGTAGTAAAAAAATCCACTTGAGGTTCAATAATAATGAAATTTCATAACACTGACTTCCATCGATTTCTAACCTATTTTCCATAGTTAAATCATGCCTTAGTTATAAGAAAAAAATCTGGAAGTTACCTTGAAAAATCTGGTGTTGTGCATCCTTCACCTCTAATATCAGTCTTTTGGGCTGCAAAGCACATTAAACAAAGACACATTTATAAAAGATGGTTATCCAAACTCTTCTTCGGCTATGGTTGAAGAATGGATAATGTTATGTAGTCTTAATACAAACAATAAGGACAAATACAAATTATGATGTAATGATTATGGTTACTTTTGTTAAAGCAATGAAGAAAATCAAGGTGATTATAAATTTGAATCAAATCGCAAAGATTCGTAACCAACAACAACAAAAAATTAAATGTGCATCATTGTTTAGTACTATCACGTTCGTTACATTGTACATAAATAGATGGTAAAAAAATAAAATAAATGCCGTGATAATAAGCTTGTCGAGAGAATATAATAAGTACAATATTAATCAAAGGCTTCAGTCATTTCATTAGAAAAGGATATAATTGAGTCCATGGAAAAACATACAGACATAACATGGCGAAATAAAATAAATAATTTTGAATTTTCCAGGAACTTCAATTGTAAAAAAAAATCTTTTTCCTATGCTGGATCAAACTTGGCGTGCACCATACCTTTTATTGGTTATAGATTTCTCAATTTCTGATCAATCATGATTCATGACCATGGCGTGAACACAATTTTAAGGAACGTAACTCATGAACATCAATAGTAATGTGAGATGGTCAGTAAAAGAATCGTATGGTTAGTTAATGGAGTATTTTCCATAATGTGAAAGATGGATCAAATAAAATTTGACCAAAAGATGGATTAAAAACAGTAATAACCAATGGTGATAATTTCTATGGAAAAAATAAGAATATTTGGAGGTCACCAAGGGACATGCTTATATATTTGTAGAAGTCCTATTCATCCTCCATTTCTACTTTTGTATTACGTAAATTATATCAGTTCATTACTACTCTTTGTTCTTGAATAAAATCACGAATTATATAGAGTAGAATCTATGAATTGAACACGTTGATCGTCTATAAAACCACTATTCTTCTACTATCTAATTTATAAATGGGGGTATGTGCTCGGTTTAGGTCTCTAAAAAGTTAAGCTTACTATTTTGGTTTGCTAATATATTATACCGTGAGGGGGTGTGCACATTTTTTTTTACTATATGGCTTAAGCATAATGTAGCGATCTGCATAAGTAGGTGAATGGATTCAAACATATAGGAAGTATGCAAATATTTTATTATCCAATCTGGTTAAGCATAATTCACCGAGCTACATCCAAATAATATACGGATGGAATAAGATGGAAACTCTAATGAGAAACAACCACAAATTGAACCCAAAATACACGACTCAACAAATTTTAATCTTTTATATTGGAAAGAGAAAAGCAACCAGTTAAAAATATGTTAATTTAGGATTACATCCAACATGTTTAGCTAATACATGTAAGAATAAAAATGATATATACAGATGATTCATACCTCACGAAATTTTCATAGTATAGTAGAAGAATATGGCAAATCGGTAATAAAAGAAGGGAGAGGATAAAAGCTAAATCTTAAACCATAACGCAGTGTGCATACCATGTAAAATGTAAACAACACTAGTAGGTGGAAGTTGATGTAAAAACGTGAAAAAAAAATAGTCTACGTGAATTCCATTCATTGGCGCAGTCTTAAGTAACAGGTAGAATCCTCTATGTTGAATCAACTGCTTGGAGCGAATACCATCATGTTTTCCATTCTTTATTATCAGTAGACCTTAAAATAAAAAAGATCAGATTAAAAATTCCCAGCAATGAAAAAATTCAGAGTCAAAGTTGAGTATCTTAATCATTCTTCAGAAGCGAGCAGTGAAATCTTTATAAGTCACAACAAATTCGCCAAAGCTTTTGAACAAAAACTTGGTTGAGTGCCACTTTTATCCTGTAACTATGTAAAGATTACTTCTCTTTTCCTCCAGATTGCCATCGTCAACCACAACGTACCTAATATTATGTTGCTCATTTCCAGGAAACGAATTGATTATTCCTTTTATTTTTATTTCGACCCAAATTTTTAATAAAGCACGTTTACCGTAGCAAAATTTACCGTAGCAAAATTTGACAATCGTACTATAATAGATTCCTTAAAATATTACAATGTAGTGGACTTTACATATATCATATATTTTATTAATGCTGAAACTAATATAAATACAATATCAACATTCATACAAATATATATCGGTAATGTTATATGTAGTCTTCACACATTGAAATGAATACTTTAAAAGAACAAACTTAACCTTTTGAATACTCGAACTTTGGTTTTGTAAATGCTTTCAATATTGAAATTTCCTAAAAGATAAAACAAAAGCCTATAGATATGTTCATAGCTCTTAATACTTGTAAATACATTATCCTCATAACCACTAAATTAAAAATACTAGAAATTGAGGTTTACTTCTTTCACAACTCACAGTAAACATTATAAGGCCTCTAGAGGAAAAAGGTCAGGTTCAAGTGATCATTGATTTCTATGACATAGCTAGGCCATCTTCTTTCTAATGCTGACGAATACCTATACTATTCTATAATAACATTTTATATTGTAATATGCACTCACCTACAAAATCGGGAGGGTACTTGATGGAATCAGGATGAGCAAGTGCGGAAAAGAGATTGGAAAAGAGTAATGGAGAAAGGCAGAGAATGACCAAGCTTCCCCCGAATAACAGCTGTGGCATTGATGACAACATGCAAAAGTTAAATATAAGGTTGACTGCTTTATGTGTGAAAGACATATTTTAAATATGGTGCTTTTTTCATACTGTTCTGTATGACTGAAGCTTTAAGTTAAAAATTGGAAAAAGATGACCATTTGTAGATCGAAGGGCATTAAGTTACGGGAATCCTACAAGTAAGTTTATAGTTTGCTCGAACTTCTTTCCACTTGGTTATTAAATAGTAAAGACTATGATAAAGGTCAAGGAATAATAAAAGGAATCTAAAAGGAATCCTTGAGATTGGTGTTTAGAAACTATTGTCAAATTTCTACATTATTGTCCTTTTGTTATTATTTTAATGGAGACATCACTTAACTTTGTAAAATTGCATGTAATTTAAATTATGCATGGATTATACAACAGAATAATAGCTTTAAAGCATTACACAATGATTAGATTGCAACATTGTTTCATACTTTCATTTGATCTTGGTTTATGTTTACGATATTTGACGTTGTCCAAGATATATTTTTTTGTAAAGAAACCTGAATGGGAAATAAATAACGAAAGAGAAACTGAAGTGAAGGTCAAACACCATAATAAGGAGACAAAGATGGTAAATGGTACTCTATTGAACTTTGATATCAATGACACGCAGTACATATTTATTTCGATCGGTTCAAACTTAACCAAGGAAAAAATGCCTCTTGTACTGAGGATAACCTTTATTTTGTAGTCCCCAGTCCTTCCTTGTCAACTGTTGTTGTTACTGCTAGGCCTGGCCAATATTATCCCATTACATAGGAATGGCTCCCGGATTAAGAGCACTAGGCATACCTCGTGCAACGTACGACAACATACTCATGTTAAAGGATGATGTTAGTTGTTCATTCAAAACCAGTGTTCGCATCAACTGATCAATTGGAGGTAACTGACTGTTTTTTGTATAGTCATTAAAAATAGACATGCTCCCATCAATATTCATATAGACATGCTGCAAGCTTATGTAGGAATTTGGCAGTGTGTCGTTTCATGGATGTAACAAATTGTTTGTACAATAACTACAAATCATATTGTATATTAATTAAATTGTTTTATACAGCAAAAAAAGGCAAAATAAACTCAGGGTTCACATCATGAAACCCTAATATTTGATATCGCCAATAGTATTCAAAAAAATTGGTTGAATTTTTATCATATACTGCCAGCATAGTATATAAATGGACATAATAATATTTTCAACAAAATGATTGCATCATTTATGCATGTAACAAACAATACAGCAAAACCGCAAGATTAATTTTGGTCAAGATTTAATATATAATTTTTTTTGCTTTTCGCAAATGAGTTGTAACTAATTAATATAAATATTAATGGAAATACATTAGCTTCCATGGAATTTGAATTGTCACTTATATTGTCACATTAGGTGTGCGTCATTCAGTAAATTATATCATCTTGGGTTTAGAATCGATAAAAACATGTGAAACTTCACCAGATATCAAATCAAAAGCCAATGATGAAGTTATTTCGCTTTCTTAATTGTTGCCCTATCATGTCAATAAAAATATGTACACCAATACGAATCATAGATTAAAATATATACGCAATATTGATGGAGTTCAAATTCTTTTTTTGCCTAAAACCCTAATTATCATTTCATTTGTGTACCCTCCAACTGCAATTATAAAAAATATTTGTAGTTTAATTTTTGTATGTAACAATGGCTAACAGTTTATACACTAACGCAACACAGTTTAGGCTTAGGTTAACAATCTAGCTGCAATAAAATTATATTTTTGTATATAAAAAATATCAAGCACATGCGCAAACGCCCCTGTATGCATGCATCTTCTATTCAATACCAAAATCTTTTATCATCATTATCTTCTTAGTATATTGCGTTATTCTGAAACTTTTAACCAGCGAGACTGTATGTAAGATTAACAGTTCGACCAAAGAGACTTGAACATATGATTCCCTTTAACAATTACAAGTTATAATCAAAGACGATTTGCAAGACTTACCCATCTAATGGATATAGGCCAAACATGCCTAGGTTGCTGGATTCTACTTGCTAGATCCCATTCATAAACTGTAGCCGAGGATGAATTGTTTGAGTGATGCATCCTAGAATTCGATCTGAACAGAATTGGCAACATAAGATTTGATAGAATGGAATACGCGGTTTCAAGCTTAAGGTGTAGCAATTTAAGGATACAGAGATCAGAACGTGAATCGCCATTTGCTTGGCAGTTTCTCTCCCCATGGGAGAGAAAACATATATTCAAGTGTAAAACTTTTTAATTTGGAAATATTTGAAGTCGTTACAAAATAATCATGGAATAAGATGACAAAAACAATCAAAGTAATCATTTCCAGTATTGATAAAGGTTAAATAACGCAAATGACTTTTTTTTGGTCAGCCAGGACTCAAGGTATCAATGATAAATGGTCAAAATAAGCCAAATGCTTGTTAGTCTGTAACGACAAAAAGTTTCATATTAATACTTTGTATGTGCAATTTCTAGTTGCATTGCATTACATTTTTTTTTAGATTTCAAATATTTACAAACTACTTAAAATTAGTTGAATAGTATGCTAGCTACTGAAAACAATTATTTGCGGGCCTGGAATGCCATAAACAAAATGCAACCAATTTTACCTAGTGTGAAACCATCACAGTAAAATGGGAGTTTCCACCCCCGGTCCCTAGTTTATGACATTATTACTTGAACTACGGAAACATGTATCTTTAGATTTGACAGGGATTATAATACATTATCTTATGGTAATATCATAATTAACATCATCCAAATCCGAGTAAGTTTGATCAAATTTTGAACTTCAGTAATTGGGTTAACTGAGAATTTTTTGAACCTGATAAGTTTAGAAAACATAATTTGAATTCAAAATGAAAAGGAAAACTTTATTTAAGGTGATCTTGTCTGGGTTCTCTACTTCCGTTTATGTTAACGCAATTTTTTAGAATAACATTAAAAGTTCCCAGCCCTATTAAATTGAAGGAAAACTTTTTTTGAGAAGGAACAAAAAAGGGAAACCTGAAGTAAACAGCATCTTCGTCAAAGTAATATCAGCAATGTGATGCTATCAGGATCATTGTTAGTGTTGTTATAATTAGGGTTACAACAGAAAACTATTTTATTGCCAACCCTAATAAATTGAAGGAAAACTTTTTTCGAGAAAGAACAAAAAAGGGAAACCTGAAGTAAACAACATCTTCGTCAAAGCAATCTCAGCAATGTGATGCTAATAGGATCGTTGTTAGTGTTGTTATGATTAGGGTTACAACAAAAAACTATTTTATCGCTTTTGCTAATTAAGCCTAATTCAGGTAGATAGGAGATTTGAGTTGTGGAAGAATCCGAATGATTTCAAAGCGACGGAAGCAAAAAGTTCAACTGTTTCATGGATGAAAAAGAGATTTATTTTAGGTAGAGTAGATTTAGAGAGATGCGAAGAACCGTCGAAAAAAGTTTTTATTTTCCAAAAAAAAGGGGAAGTTGCCGAAAACTATTTCATCATCATCACCACCACCAACTACAAAATAAGACTTAAAACATAAATTGACAATCCACTAAATTTTATCAGACTATTACAAAATCAAAATTTGTTTAATCCATATATTGACAATCCACAAATATCCAAGCAATATCACCAAGTACCATGTACTTTATCTGAAATTACCTTAATTGAAATTTGTTTCCAGAATAATAATAAAATACTGAGCATTTCAAATTTAGCAAAAGATAATATATGCGTGTGTGTAGTGTACTGCTTATATTCAGTTTTTGCACAGCAGGGGATACAAAAGCACCAATTCATCGTAACGATAAATAATAGGCAAATTAATATTTTCATTTAATCCATACCATTTCAGCAACATCAGAATTAAGTCAGTCTACTGAGTACATTCCCCTGTCTAAACTACCATAACTTATCCCATGATCAGCCTGAGAATGTAGCAATAAGGAGAAGGTTACCTTTATATACCATTCACATGATTTCAGTTGAAGAAATATATAATAATAGAATCATTAGATAAAGTGAGATTTAAGTATAATGACATGGATAATAGCAGTATAAGAAATCAGAGATATCTTGTCCAAATTTTTTTTAAGTTAATAGTATGGTTGTATGAAGACATAAATAGTGTGGGATACAACATATTCATGCCTTACATATCTTCATCCATTTCTTTTTACAACAGTATGTGTAATATTAATGCTCTTGTACCAATTACCTTTATTTTATTTACAGTAAAACCATTTTATTTAGAATTAATACTGATACTGATTAATCCTCATACTGATATATGTGCATGCCTTAGAAAATAATAGTGAAACATATTGAATAAGATAGTGCACAATGTGGATGATTGCTCTGCCCTATGCAAGCGATGTAGTAAATATTTCAGTTTGAAGAGTTACACCTCCAAATCCTCATAATAGTACTGTATACAGATGCTGATAGTCACTGAAATATGTTAACCTTATCGTGATTGCAACAAAAAAATGTATATCAATAATGAAAAATGACTAGTTTCAAAAGCCAAGAAGCAATATGTTTATTATGGTGTAACCTGTTACCTTGTCTGTATGTATATACAATTTTTAGAGTAATTCAGAATACAAAATTGAAGGATAAGTGTGTGTAAAAAATAAACAGGAAAATAGAATCGGTGTAGCATGAGAGGTAAGATATAGCCCAGATTGGTGTATGTAAAAACATACATGAAAAATAATAATTAAGTGGGAAAATTAGTGCAACGACATACCACTTATAGACAGTCTGCTTTTGTGTTTAACAATCGCTAAGCATATATAAACCACCTCAGATGTAACGACCAAGGAATTTTCGGCCCCGAAAGTCGACATAATTAACTTTACCATAACTCATGCCGACCATCCAAAAACCAAAAAACACCGTAACTTTATTAGAAAGAAATCAGTGGGTGAGATAAGAAAGAAAGCAATATTAGAATAGAAGAAGATGAAGAAAACACAACACAGAATATCACATCGCAGCGGAACAAAATATAAGACAAAAATGAATCTTTACTGAGAGCTTTTGAAAATACTTACAATTTCAGAGTACGTCCACATCTCTGGACAGTTATAATCATCATGTCCCATATACGACACACACTACGGAATAGTAGCTATATATATATAATCATACGTCTGAATTCCTCCATCTCGTCTCTTCACAATATTTGAGAACCTGGACCTGAGCAACCCGGGCTAGCCCGAGCATTTACAAAACACCGGGTCAGTCTGGTGAACCAAAGTGAGATAAACTCGCACAGTATTAAGGGTAAATCATCCAACTTGATTTTAAAGTTAAAATCCTTTCGAAAGAAAAGGATAATCGTAAGACCAAATCCACACATAAACACGGACGATTTTTACCTTACGATAACCCAAACAGTTTTCGAAATCAATATCTTTTCTGATATTATAATAGTGCCTAAATGCAAGTAAATAACAATCTAGTAGAACGCTTGCATCTCACGCTCTACGTGTATAGTATACAATCAAAAACCGCGGGCGCTTATTGGAAATTGGATTCCAACTATGACAAGGTATGGGACCACCTGTCCATAGTGTATCTCTAGAGGCGAATACACTAGGTTCAACAAGAACGTCTTGCAACCCGGCCCTCACATAACCGACCACTCACTTCGCTTGAGTGTATCGAATGTATATCACCAACGGTTGGGCTCAAACCACCATTTCCCGAAAATGGACAAAATCGAAATAGATTAAAGAATGAAATGGATTTTCTCTAGATAGGTGATTATACACCCTAATAGGAGCGACCCACATAGCCATGCTGCCTACCCGATTTTTGTCATTTCCTGGTTGATGAGACTTGAGGCTACGCTTTATCCGCCTACCATATACTCTTCGAATACCTTATCGTCAGATCCATCAACAATCACTAATTGACGTCCTCAACAATACATTACATGTTAGCTAAAAGAAGTTTCCTTCTTCGCCTTCACTCTTGGTATGGTTGAAGAAATCAACGTACGTGGCCTTTCTAGAAATACTCTGTCAGACATTCAGCCATACAAGTCACCCAGGAATAGGGTGAGCCGATGGTACCCTCCTACTGCATTCTAGGAATCACCCTGAGAATCAGTAGCGAGAAGTCCTTGCGAATCCGTAGATTTCAACCACGACAGAATCACAGTTTATCTCTGCTTGCAATCAGAGATTTTAAGCAATCCTTCAGCTTATGAAGATCAACGATCTTCAATAGCATCACATTGAATCAGCATCATTACGTATTCGTATTTGCTGGGCGGAATGGTTTTCGAATGTATATTCGATCACGGTCTTTCCGTACCAACCATCGTATGGGCCAAATTTGATAGTCGGTTATTTAACTATCAAATAAAACAATCATTCATCCATATTAAAATGTATGCACTGATTTACTACTCAGTATCATTTAGCCTCTTTAACGAACCACCTGTTAATTACATTTTTTAAAATTTCCAATATTTTAAACATTGCTTTTACTTCTTATTATAAAATAAGAACATTCACCAAACTTATTTATTCAACTCATAAACTTTTCGAAAACAAATTATAATATCATCTACGGGAATCATAACTTATGTTCCCCTCAACTCTCTCGCTTATAAACTGATATCGTTCTTGGATAATCCTGTAGTCGTTCAAGTTAGGGTATTTTATTTACCTCTCAGACCTTGACCAACAACATTCATATTTTCAGAACAAATAGAAGTTTATTAACCACACGTACCTTTGAAAATCTGATTTAAATCTCAACAAAGCTTTGATTCTATTAGAAATAGAATCCTTATGAAAATTCCTTAATATCTCTTTATTATAATGTTACAAGTTATTTCAACAATTCAAATTCAGTTGTTTAAAACCACATAAACCAATCTTTTATAAATCTCATATTAATACCTTATACATTTGTTATATTGATATACTTTTCAAATTTTTATATTGACCGAAACAATGTAACTTATCATCTGTAACAACATTACAGATTTCATTTCAAAGCCATTTTACTTCCACTTATCACATTCTCTTTAAATAATACTCGACTACTTATTTGTTATCTAAAATCATATGGTAATCCTTTAAAACTTATGTCTAAAATAGTTCATCCCATTTGTAACCAATGTTACAAAACACATTTACAAACCACCCACATTATTTACTAACTCGAATTCATTTCCAAAACATAAAATTTCTATTTACAAAATCTTTTGTAAATTAATTACGATAACTTACCACTCACTTTCACTTTCACATTGTTAACTACATTTAAAAATCCAGTTTCCAATTCATTATCGATAACTAACACTCGTTGTCGTTATTCAAATGTTTAACTTCATTTACTACTCATATCTTTAGTTAATATTCCGAACTTCAGAATATTGCATTCCGAACCTCGGAATATCTCACTTCACTTATTGGACTAAATCTCATTTATAAATTTCATTTATAAATAAATAGTCATAATTTCAACTTTGATTTCATTTAAAATATGAAAACCTCATTTCCAAATCACCACTCATTTCCAATCCATTTATTTGTTAATCTCATTCACGAAATGTCATTTAGTCACATTTCATAAAATTTGAAACATCGTTTACTTAAAACGATCATTTATTACCAAATATTTCTCTTTGAACCCTTTTACACGTTCTCGTATATTCACGATCAAGTGATTCTATTTTGAACTACACTTAAACTTCCCTTCCGATCGATAAGGCTTTTACAAAATCATTTCATCATTTAAATAGCCAATTCGATAAATTTATATCGTTTAAACATTTATTTGATAATCTCTTACATTTCTGTTAGTTATAAATATGTAAATTTAGCTCTGACTATTATCTTTGTCATAAGAGTCGCATTTAAAAATTATATAAAAATATATTTGAAACTGCTCGAAATCCATTTAATATCGATTTCGAAAATCATTTCTTTTCATCGACGGTACTAAAGAGGCAAATGGCTACTATAATACCAAACCGTGAAATATAAACCAATTTCACATTCAATAACAAACAATATAATCACATTGATAAGCGTTATCAATATTAGTGAGGACTGTTATTCCCTACAAACAATGGGTTAACACAGTTCTATTCAATCAATTCATGATGGCCAATCAAAACTTGTTTTTCATCTAAATAGATGATATGAACAGTTTAATACTAACTGTAACAGCCAATAATGGGCTAATAACAACAATTCAATCATACAATCATTTATTTATAGCGTTTATATTGTTATAAACGTAACCACTGAGGTAAGTTACCTCAATTGGCTTCAATCGTTATAAATAACGATTTGATTTAGTTAAATTAAACGAACGTTTAACTTACCTGTTTCAGCAAATATATGAGCATAAAATCAACAACCAATAAACAAACAAACAACCATAACACGCAATTATAAAACCCAACTTATATGAAAATATAAATGGGAAGAGCTGAGTGAGTTTAACTCACCTTGGGTTTCCATTCGTCGTTAAACCGATTAGTTTTAATTAAATTAAACATGTGTTTAATTTAGTTAAAGCTCCAGTCGCTGTCAACTGTGTCCAAACCAACTCCATCGTGTAGTGCTTTCCGACCTGGTTCCAACGCTTTTTGTTTTCATTGCGTTCTGCACACATATAACCAGATATACCATTTACAATAATTTAACCATAATTAAACTTAAAACTTTATTATTATTATTATTATTATAAATTAATTTATTAACCATCTACATTAACTATCCTTTATTAACTATTAAACAAACCGTCAACAACATGTTTCACTAATATAGCTAAAGGGTTTACTTATGTGGGGATTAAGCAAGTTGGAATAATGAGTAGACACGATAACTCTAGGTTCGAATTTTTAGTTACGTAAAAGAAAATAGTTGGCTCACCTTTTGTTCATGCTCACCACCATGCGCTCAGCCTTTATATCTAGCATCCCCACGTACCCATCCCTTCTCCTTACTGTAACATTTAGTTTCCTTCCCTTTTTTTTATGCCCACTTTCGCAGGCCCAAACCAACGTTCTTTCCCAGCCCGCTCCCCCTTCTGCTCCTTCTTCTTCTATTCACGTTCAGCTCCCCTTCTCACTCTTTATTCTTTTCATTTTTCTAAAACTCTCTCTTTTTTTTTTATCTTACTTTGTCTCCATGGTTTTTTTTTGTAGCTGTGAAAATAGGGGTTAGGCGTGGTACTAGTTTTAAATTGACTATGACCTTCCCATGTGGGAAAGGCATGGATTCTTTTATTTAGGCATCTAGAGGCACGTTTGTTTGCACGTATGTAGCTTAGAGGTGGAGTTTGGGTAGTTGTAATGGAGAGGATTTCAAAAAAAACTTGGGGTCAAGGTATTAGGATGGACTGAGATGCACAGAACCGACTACAGGCAAGCAAAAGAATAAGCAAAGGTAAAAGAGTTGGGATGGTTTTATTAATATAATAATGTGCGCAACTTCGTTGTGAGAAATTACCACTATAGACGATTTTCCTTTTCTGATAAAAAGGCTTATCTAAGTGAAAAAAAATATTCTGGACCCAACGGGACAAGTTTCGTCGAAATCCGAGGCCGTCTGAAAAAATTTCCTGTATAAAACCTGAAATCAACACGCATTTCAGTTTTTCACGATCACTAGATGTAATGACCCAGAAAATCTGAACCAATTTAAAATTTTTAAATTGGCTGAAATAATGGATTTTAAATATTTAAAATAAATATTTTATATAATGGCAATGAAAAGTGAGTTTGAATCGACAATTGAAAACGAATATAATTAATTATAATTATAAACAAGGCCTGAAAAGGCGCTGCAGTTTCAAACATTGAATTCAAACTTTGTCGGACTGTGCCGGGTGCAAAACAAAACGGATTTTAGCAAAACCAAAAATATCTAAATCTGTTAGTGAATACCTTTCTAACGAATCTGAAAAATCGAATTTTCATAACGGAAAGCAAAAGTTATGGCCAAATGAAATTTCAGAAAGGTCACTATGGAATACATATAGCCCGAGAAATTGGCTATTTTGCATACGACCTCGGAATTCGACGAAACCACTTTTGTTGGATCCGGGTGTGAAGTTATCGCTAGGTTTCAAATTTCATAATTTTTGAAGCTAGTATGTGAGCGTGGCAAAGGAAAATGTGTTTTGGTCAATTACAGTTAAATTGGATCAGAAATGGGTCTTTTTGCAAACGGTCTCAGAATTCGACGAAACTAGTTTTGTTGGGACCGTATCGTCAAAACATAGCTAGATTTATTTTTCTGGAATTTTTTCGAATCAGTTTGTGGCCCTGGTAAATTGAAATGTACGTTCAAATTAAATATTGAATGTTATATATTTTAATTTGAAGGAAAACTGGCTGAAACAGTCGAACGGGCCTACGAAACATATTCCATTGTGTTCGGAATGGGGGTAAAACGCTAGGGGCGATAGTCGTTGGGTTTAGATTGGTGGTCGCGTCAGAAAACCCCTTATAAAACCCATCGGCCAATCAAAATTTTTATACCAAAAAAAAAGAAAATCCTTTATTTTTCTCTCTCCCCGATATCGATTCACGGCGGAAAACCGCTCGTGCCTTCTCTCCTCCGTTCCTCCTCCTACAAGCAAAATTACGCCTTCCTCCTGTTGAAGATTTTGAAGAGCACGAGAAGATCTTCAAATCCATATATAGTTTGGATTTTTTCATTGTGTGGATTGGAAGAACCGACGTCAAGAAGTTCAGCACTTCGAACCGCCGCCGCATCCTCCTCCATGCGTCGAAGTGGCCCCTACCTACCTCCGCCTGAGCGCTGTTCCGAGCACTACAAGGTGGTGTACTCCGATCGTCTCCAAGTTGCACGGATCGAAAGAAAAATTAAAACCTAGTTTTGAAGAAATCAAGCAGGTATCGGCTGATTTTATTTAATTTGATTTTAACATCTTTAAACCGTCGCAAACTTTGAAAAATCATATCTTTTTCGTTCATTAACGAAATTCGATGAAACAGGAAACATCGTGACCGTGTGGACGCCTTCTACATTTTAGAAGAGACCGCATATTTTTCTGAGCCTTCTGCTATTTTTGGTGGAGTGGAACCCAATGTGAGATTTCTAATTTATAAACGATATGGAAAACGACGATGTATAAATTATATAGTCGATGTATGAGTTATATAAGCGTTGTATAAGTCGTATGTTCGATGTATAAGTTGTATATGCATCGAAAAAATTATATATGTGTTGAAATAGAAGTGAATTGCTATATATATATATATATATATATATATATATATATATATATATATATATATATACGCCCCTCGTCCACAAACCATGGACGATATTTATTGGTTGTGATTGGTGTGAAAATTGATTGGTAGCGAATGGTTGTTTGGGATTGTTTGTGGTTGATATTGATTGATTGTGGTTGAAAAATACCCATTTGCGGTTGAGAAATATTTGGTTGAAACCACATAGGATTAGTTTGTGGAACTGAAATAAATATATACATGCCGCCTGCGTGCGAACTAGATGCATGATTCTCATTGTCAAAAACCGCGAGGTTTTAAGGTAGAGCGAGGAGCCGTACTAGGGACGGTCCCGGTTTTAACTACCCTGCCGTTATGCTGCCGAAATTTTGAATAATATTCATGTGTTTGAATTATTTTCATTTGCTGAAACTATATTTATTCGTTGAATAGAAAACCTTCATGTGTTGAATCGATATTCATTCGTTGATTAGAAATTCATGTGTTGAATGGTCTTCGTGTTTTAAATATAAAAATCACATTTTTATCTATGTATAGAACTATAGAAAACCTTCATGTGTTGAATCAATATTCATTCGTTGAATAGAATATTCATATGTTGAATGGTATTCATATTTTGAAATAAATTGTTTTATAATAAAAATCCTATTTTTATCACCTATATAAACAATATAAAGAAATAGTGTTTTGAAATGAATTGTTTTACAATAAAAATCACACTTTTATTATATACATGAATTGTTGAAATGTGAAGTGTTAAAAATAACAACTCGTTCAAATAAATATGCATGAGTTGAAATATTCATTAATTAGCTAATGATATGATTTTTGCCTATGCATGCAACATTAGAACGAATGGTGTTTTTAAACCAAATGGAATCAAATATGAAGTTGAATGGAGAATGATAAATGATAAGAACTGTATATATGTACATGCATATTTATTGAACAGGTTATAGCAAAAGGGGCTAGAGAAGAGGAATAAAATTTTGTGCCCGACAAATAGGTACACATTTACTGTTTTGTTTGGGTGATGATTTTATGAGCCTGTTGGCTAGCCGCTTGGCTTTTTCTTTTTCTTTTTGACATGAGACGCCCGTGTGGCTACTTGGGAATTTTCCCAGCCCCTCCCGTACAAAGGAGGTTATGGCGAAATATTTCGAAATTTAAAGGCGTTAGTGAAATATTTGAAGTGAAAACGATATTGAAATTGTTGAATGAACTATATTTATATAATTATATAAATATAAATAAAATTAAAACGAAACGTGGCCTTGCAGTTCGTGTTTTGAAACCGTGATTTCAAACAACTAGTGCGGGGAATCCGACCATTGGATTTTCCCGAAACCGCAACCGTTGGGTTCACCTTGGAAATATCTTTCCAACGGCACCAACTTTGTAAAAATCCAACGGTTGGATTGTCTGGAATGTTTAATTCAAATCTGAAGAAAAACAGCGCCAGAAACGATTATATTTATATATATATATATATAATTATATTTAATTGAATAACGACGCTGCAGTTCGTATTTTGAAATCGAAACTTCAAACGATTATACCGGGAGATCCGACCGTCGGATTTTCCCGAAACTGGAACCGTTAGATTCGTTTTGAAAAGATCTTTCTAATGGTGTAAATTGTGGGAAGATCCAACAGTTAGATTTTCAGATATGTGTAAATCAAATCTGAAGAAAAACAGCGCCACGGCCGCGTTATGGCCCGAAGCGTCATTTTGAATAAATTGGCTATTTTAAAATAAATAAAAATAGCGATAAATTGTTTTAAAATATCATAAACAATATGGAATGGAAATAAACTGAATTTGCTTGATTTATGTGGTATTTGATGGTTGAATGTGTTTGGTGTGAAAATTACATTAAAGAACAAAATTGGTGTTGTCGAATGATTTAACCATTGAAATAAATTGATTTGAAATTCTAAATATACGTGAATTATTTGAAAATGCCGAGTTAATTCTCATTTCAAATAACTGACCGACGATTGAAATTCGAAGATGAAGACGATGGACGAAGACCGGAGATCTTCAGCTCGTTTGGATGGTAACCGAGGTCCTGATTGGGAGGCATCCCGAAATACGGATAATGAGTGGTGATCGTCCAGACGTACGTGATGATCGATGGGTTTGCGAGGTATTTAGTGCCTCCGGTTTTGTTCAGATCCAGAACGGACTTGTAAATGGACGGTGTGTCTGACATTGGATTTTATTCTATGTTGATTGATCTCTATCAAATATACATCTGTTTGGCGGCGGAGGATTTATTCTTTTGCTTAACGCCCTTCTATGAAACGCACGAGCTCAGAGGTTGTATATCGATGGACATCAGTCGCATGGCATGAATTGCCTGTGTGGCATGCTAAGATGCAGTGATCAGGGCTTCTGTTGAAAAGCAAAGTCTTGTGGTGATGATCAAAGCGCCGCCTGTATGGCGTAGCTTTTTGTATAACGTGAATTCGCGAGCCTCACACCCCGGTATGAACCAGAAACGGGAGAAGGACCTCAGGGAGGGCATGCGTTTCTTCCTAGCTAGGGTGGTGTCAGTGACCTACCAGCCCTGACATTTATATACTTTTCACCTGTGTGGTTGTTGCTGTTGCGAGGTGCCTCAGTTTGATCGGACGACCCGGGTCCGGTGGAGTCATTCGTTGGCTCGTTTACGCCCCAAAGGGCAGGGAAACGTATTGTTCTGGTATAATAATCCACATCGGTGGACCGGCCCTGACGATCCAAGGGTCACTCGAGCTCTGATCCTGAGACTCGGGCTAGGCAGTCTCGAATTCGGTAAGGACTATCTTTTGCCTTGGTTCATGAAAGAAATCCAATTTCCAAATACGACATCGTGCGGTTTTGATTGTATATATATATATGGCGACATGATATATGGTACCCATGTCGCCTAGGATTGATAGTTATGATTCGAAGTTGTTTTTGAAAGATATAAACACTAGTAATAATATCAAATGCTTTTGTTTTATTCGTATCAATCATATTTTGGCCATTATAAGGTAAAAACTCTATCCTCCGGTTTGCGTTGCATTGTGTGATGGGAACTGAGTCTTATAATGGCTTCATTTTTATAAAAAGCATTGCGATGGTTAAAAGAATGATTTGTTTTAAAGCACTGGCAATCCAATGGAGTAAACCCGTTCCACGAAAGTGGCGTGGTCCTGTGATTAGCCAATTATATATGTGTTGAGTGGATTTCTCATACCAGTCCCATGACTGACTCGTAGTTTGTTTCACTTTCAAACTCGGGTGCCCCTTTTTCTATACGGGCAGCCTTGTATTCAGGTTTAGCTGGTTTTCTCTACATAGCTGGAGCTGAAGATGGATTCTATCATTTATCTCTTTTTATGCTGTTCAGCTCTTATTGTACATATTTTGTTTGTTTTCCGCTGTAGACATTTATGTATAGCTGAACTGTATTTGTACTAAGTAAGATCCTGTATACTGAGTAACTCTGTTGATTACTTTTATCCAGTATATTCTATTGTTCATTATCTGGTGTATTTATTTAATTCTGTTCTACTATTTTCTGTTTCTGTGTTATATTTCAAACATAACCCTTGTCTCCGTCAGTACGGGATTTGGGGTCATCACAACGTGGTATCGGAGCTTTGGTTAAGCTTAGTTCTGGAATATAACATATTAACGAACTCGTCAGAAATAGAACCAGTAGTGTTCTAGGACGGGAAACTCATTACAGATAGGATCAGTAGTATCTTAGTATGAGTAGCAGAATGAAATAACATCTAGATAGACGCATCTACATTCAAGTATTTGTCTCTATATTTTGAAATATCTTTTCTGTTGACCTGACACTTGATCTGCAATTTGCAAAGGAGCTAGAAAATGAGTGCCAGAAACAAAAGAAATACTGACCTGGATATTGAAGTTCTATTTATGAAATATAGAAATCAGGGTGGAAAGCCATTCTCGGGCGAAGAATCTATCATGAGAACACAAGCATGGATTCGTTCGGTTGAGAAAATCTTTGAAGGATTAAAGCTGAGGGATGACCAGAAAAGATTACTGGCCTCCTGGGCACTCAAAGATGAAGCTTTGTTCTGGTGGGATTCAGTTATTAAGTATAATCTAGAAGGTGATATCACCTGGGATAAATTCAAAGTGATTTTCCTAGAAAGATTTACTCCTCCAGAAGCAACTGAGCGCCTATGTGATGAATTTTCTTATTTGATACAAGGTGATATGACCATCCCAGAATATCATAAGAAATTCAACGAACTTTCTCACTTTGCCCCTCATCTAATTGAAAATCTTATTGACTCAGGTGCAAGGTACATTTACCCTACTTTGCATTACCATTTAATTCTCTACTCTGTTGTTATTTTCTTTTCATGGATGTGCACTTTTAAATTCTATAGTCTGAATGATTTTAAAAAGAGTATAGAAGTTGATCAGAATGGTTTTGAAAAGTTAAAAACAAATTGCTTGTTGGTTGTGTTGTGTGTTAGTAAATTTGATTAATTAAAATTATTGAAACGATAGTTAATTGAATCAACAATAGAATAATGTTGTAATTTATTCGATTATATCACACATTGAACTGATTTAAAGATAGATGGAAATATATATACTTGTGCATTATATATGTTTGAACAGGAAAATGGATAGCTGTTGAGTAAAGATTTTATTTGCGTGCCCGACAAATAGGTAAACCTTAATGAGTTGGATGCGAAATATTATTATATCAACTCCTGTGAATGCCATTGGATGCGGAGTGCTGGTTTTTCTGTGTGAGATAATAAACGTTGCCATAGGATAGTAACAATTAATTTTGAACTATATTGCATGGCATACTTCTAGAAGATAGGCATACTTCATCATATACCACATAAGCATTTGGAGCTTGTGTGACGAGGTGGAAGATTTACCATGCGAGCGAGAGGCTTGTATGGCGATGACTATATTTTACAGGTGGAACTGATGACAGATATGGACTATTTAAATTGTAATGATTAAATTGCCAGATTAATAAAAACCCCACACGGGTCTGGAGTTGACAATAATCAAGTCTCTCTAGTTATTAGATACGGCACATGGACTATTTATTTCCCCCACGGGGCAGGGTGACGAGAATTTATTCTCTGGATTTATTATCAGTACATGCTCCCCTATAAACACCAGAATATATCACTATAAATATGTGTATGCTTATTAGGATTTATTGGGTACCTAATACGGCCCAATAAATTTCCAAACCTCTCTCCGTACAAAGGAGGTTATGGCGAAATTTTTCGAAAATTCCGGGTGTTAGCCAAATTTTTGAAGAATTTGAAATTTCTCAGAAACTGAAAAGTTGGAGAATTGAAGCCAGATCGAACGTAGAGTTGAGTAATCAAACAACTTTCGACTTTGTTCCTTTTCGGGGACGAAAAGCTTTAAGTGGGGGAGATTGTAACGACCCAGAAAATCTGAACCAATTTAAAAATTTTAAATTGGCTGAAATAATGGATTTTAAATATTTAAAATAAATATTTTAAATAATGGCAATGAAAAGTGATTTTGAATCGACAATTGAAAACGAATATAATTAATTATAATTATAAACAAGGCCTGAAAAGGCGCTGCAGTTTCAAAAATTGAATTCAAACTTTGTCGGACTGTACCGGGTGCAAAACAAAACGGATTTTAGAGAAACCAAAAATATCTAAATTTGTTAGTGAATACCTTTCTAACGAATCTGAAAAAACGAATTTTCATAACGGAAAGCAAAAGTTATGGCCAAATGAAATTTCAGAAAGGTCGCTATGGAATTCATATAGCCCGGGAAATTGGCCATTTTGCATACGACCTCGGAATTCGACGAAACCACTTTTGTTGGATCCGGGATGTGAAGTTATTGCTAGGGTTCAAATTTCATAATTTTTGAAGCTAGTATGTGAGCGTGGCAAAGGAAAATGTGTTTTGGTCAATTACAGTTAAATTGGATCGACCAGAAATGGGCCTTTTCGCAAACGGTCTCAGAATTCGACGAAACTAGTTTTGTTGGGACCGTATTGTCAAAACATAGCTAGATTTATTTTTCTGGAATTTTTCGAATTAGTTTGTGGCCCTGGTAAATTGAAATGTACGTTCAAATTAAATATTGAATGTTATATATTTTAATTTGAAGGAAAACTGGCTGAAACAGTCGAATGGGCCTACGAAACATAATCCATTGTGTTCGGAATGGGGGTAAAACGCTAGGGACGACAGTCGTTGGGTTTAGATTGGTGGTCGCGTCAGAAAACCCCTTATAAAACCCATCAGCCAATCAAAATTTTTATATATAAAAAAAAGAAAATCCTTTAATTTTCTCTCTCCCCGATATCGATTCACGGCGGAAAACCGCTCATGCCTTCTGTTAGACCAAAAAATGGTTCTAACACCCAAATTATCGTATTTAGAGCGTAGGATATGAAGAAATAACTGAAAAAAGTGAGAGAAAAGCAAGACAACAGGATTTTTATAGTGGTTCGGCGTTAACAAGCCTACATCCACTTCATAGTTTCTCATTTCATTCATGGATTACAATTATAAGGAATTCAATTACTCAATCGCTCAAATACAATGAATAATTCTCTCCGAATTCATTGATTTTCATTGGAGAAGAAGGTGGTTATTGGTGGGGGAATTCGGCCATGGCTACCATGAATGAATGAAATGCCAAAAGTCCCTTCAAATGGCCATATTGTGGTGTATTTATAGCTGTAGATAAGCTCTGGGCGCTTCCGGTTCGGATGGGCCACGTGGCGTGACCAGAGGAGATCTCAGAAGTAGTGGAGAACGTGGAAAAGTGGTTACCAGGTCGTGCTTTGCCAAGTGGAGTCCGATCCGCAATTGTAGGAGTCTATTATGCCAAAAGAAGAGGTCAAACTCCGTGTGCAGAAGCAAGTCCAGTCGGTTCGGATCGGATCCGAACCGAACCAGTTGTTCGAGCAGAATGCTTGCACGCACTTTTGTGCAGAATACTTCAGGCGGTTCGGGTAGAGGGTACTCCGATCCGATCCGGGGAGGGGGATCCGATCCGATCCGAAAGCAGGAATCCGATCTGATCCGAATGGGGGATCCGATCCGATGACATTTGCATGAATAATTCAAATTTTCCATCTTTCTATCACTCCATCCAAGTGATCGCCAATCAATGTAAGTTCATACTCAAGTCCCTAACTTTGGGTAGCCTGGTCACAAAGCAGGCTAACATTTTGCCCCCCAAAGTACATCTTGTTGCAAATAAGATGTGCTTTGAATAAGTCGAGATGATTCTTTTTGGATCTTTTTCTGTATAAATGGCTTGTCATATGCCGCATTGCTTCCGTTGATGCTTATCGGGCCAAATTTCATGGCTAAAGTGGTCAAGATGGTCAAGTAATCGTTTAGACTTTGTCGAATCAAGAGGTAGAATTCCTTCATCATAGGTTATGTGGTATGTTTGGCTCCCGTGTGAGATCGTACATGTTAAAGTTGATGCCAAACGACGCCATCTTCCTAAACAAGTCAAGCGCATTGCTAAGCTAAGATTTCTTTAGTGTATAAGGCAATGTATACAATAGTCGTCCAAGTCACCGTTCGGATAGAGCGCATCAGAGTCGGCATATGAATTTGTCATTTTTGCTTGGATCTGGACAATCTTGATATCAGGATATTAATCTAGGACTCCATGATTACATCTAATCGTAATAATAGTGCATTCGAAAGCCATGATCACTTCAGATTGTTTTATAGTCCCGTGATCACATACGAGTCAGTGCGAGTGTTGAAAACATGCAAGCCACTAGCTGGTAGGATTATCACAATTGTAAAGCAGCAGAGGAGTTCATCATACTCTCCGTTTGATGCAGTTGTAGATCAAGTCTTTGAATTCTTGCTTGATCCGTAATTTCGCTCACTTGGATGGTCGGGATGAATCAAGTCATATTCTAAAGGTATAATGTATATGTTCTGAATCATGCATTGAGTTAGGTTCATGTTTAAAGTCAATCTGTCGGTTGAAGTTGATGTTCCTAGCATTAATGGAGGACGAGCAAAGTCAGTGCTTATACCCCCAGCATTGTTGGGGGTTATGATAGGTCAATCAGACATCCAATCTTTTAGCCTTTATAATTTTTTCTGCCGCATCGGGTTAGATATGTAGGTTCAACAATCTTAATCACCCTGTGTCGTTATGTGCACATTCCCAAGTCATCAAGGGTTGGAGTTGTATATGCGAATGGTCGAATCACATTCGCGTTGGGGTCAACCCATCTGTTTAGCCAGAAAGCAGTGATCGCCTTACTGAGTATATCAGCAAACTTAGATACTCTCCTCGCATCAGCTGCAGAGTTGAGTAAGCTCGTCAGTCGTGCAAGCGAGCGAACATCGTTAGTGAGTTATTCGAGTTCCTTCGTTCACGCTTTGGCATAATCTGAAATGGCCATCATAGTCTTGTTGAGTCTATCTCCCGTGCTTGGTTCCATTAAGCTTGATAATCAAGACCGCGGGCCCCAATTAATGACATTGGTCATTTCCAGAATTGTAAATTCTTGTTAGTATTTCCTGGGGCTTTTCTTTTTCCTTTATTATTTGAAGAGTCAGATGGTGCTCCATTCTGTCGTGAAGACATTGAGATCATCCATTTCAACATTAGCACACTCTTATTGCACGAATCTGTCTGTCTCAGGATAGTATTTTCCAACGTTTCTAGGAGAATCTCATGATAGAGAGATACCAAGGTTTGTTTCAGAGGTGAATTCGCCAAGTCCTCTTGGTGGGTCTCGATGTAAAGCGATTTTGAAGTTTGAGATATCCAGAATACCGGATACTACAACAATCAACGCCATATATGGTCCAGGTCGATTTACCGATGCCACTGCGGCGTTGAATCTTTCAAGGAATGCATGCAGGGTCTTGCCTGATCTCTGTTGAAGCATCAATTAATGTTGCCAATTTGGCCCTCGTCTTTGAGAAGTTGTCGCTAATTACCTAATTTAGCTCCAGTGCCCCCGGTATGAAGTCTTAAATTGGATGGAAGCCGGTTTCTGGCTTCTTGGTTGTGCATATGTAATAGCAATCAATCAGGCTTCTGTTTTTTAATTCTGGATGGTGATCCGCTACTTGGATGTATGCGGTTTGCTCTTGAGGAGCCATTCTTCTGCTTATAGTCTGGGTTATTGTGAAGCTCAGATAATCGTAAATGTGCCTAAGGCTGGTAGATAGTCAGATGATGATGTTCGAAGCTCTTATCCTGTACTCCCCATCCATGGGGATTTTACTAAACGGTGGTCATCAAATCCACGTATTCTCTGAATTCATACTCCCTCATCGAGCTGTGAGTTAGGGTTTGATAGAAAATGATTTATTCGTGTCCAGCTCATGTTAGTCCTTGGTCTCCCACCCAAGCTTTGAGGTTCGGAGTCGGATGGCAATAAAGTTAGACTATAGCTTTCTCGAATGCTCTCGTCTTCCCCCTACATGGGGAGCCTCATGTTGAGGTTGAGCTGGATTTTAAACATTCCTCCGAATTGGAGCAAATGTTGGTCGGGCTCCGCTTAAGTTTTTCGGCGGCTCTTACATATCCATCGTTTTCATCCAAAATGTCACGATCGGAAGTTGCATGTTACAAATACCTGGGAGGAGGTTGGTTTTATCTTTGTTTCATCAAAGACGACCATGCTAACTTGTCCTAGGGTCTCATATTATCTGGACCACGGGGCAGGGAGCGTATGAGCCAAGTTCATTGTCGTTTGAATTCCCGTGAAGCTCGCTCTAGAGAATAAGTCGAAGCTACCAGGCCCTCCATCTATCCGAGTAGAGAAGTTATCCACCATTTTCTGTCGTTTCCGGAGAAGTTCATCTCGCTGATCCATGTGAGTTCACAAATCAGCAAGGGTACCATCCATTTCATATCTAGCTTGACATGCTGAGGGATCATCACAAGAAGAAATCTGCTACCTTCCTTCGATCCTAGCGCCTTCTGCGCCAATATCCTCAGCACGGAAGAAATTTCTATCTTCCTTCTTCTTCGCTTTTGAGTCTGAGTGTTAGGCAATTCGCCTCCGTGCAAATTAGGAGTCAAAGCAATGGCATCTCCCTTTACATGGGGTCTTTCAACCGGGAAGTCGGTCCGGACTAGCAAATGGACATTCACTCTGCATCCATTTCATGGTCCTCAAGCAGCCTGTGAAGATCGAGGTATAAGTTAGTCACAGACATATAACATTTATGAATATTTTCAACAGTGGGGCCCCAGTCCGGGGGTAATGGAGAAAGGTCGGCAGTTGTATCACATCCCTTTTAAATTTAGACATGGATGCATGGAAAAGAGACATTGCTTTATAAGCTTATGTGCTCGAGTTATCCAAGTGCTCGAGTTATCGCGTTTTCTATTCAATATATTTGCGAGGTAGCACTCGTCGTTGCACTTGGGCTATGGCCAGTCACACATGGGTGTGTATGTTGATTTGATATATCACTCTTAGGACCTCCTTTCGGTGATTGCATTGAGTCGTGTGGGAAGCTTAGCATTAAAAGTCGACGTCATTCCTTCAAACACGACCCCTTTGTTGTTGTACGCGAGTATCCCTTGTGTCTTTGCTTTGTATCTGTACATAATCTTGCAATTCGAAAAAGAATAGTCAGCTTAGTCTTGCAAGCTACTAAGTCAATCTTTAAGTCACAAGCAATTGTAGCTCGAAATGAAAACATGTTGAGTGCTAATCTATCTAGCATAGAATTATTAAATGTCAAAGTGTCAGGTGTCGTAGTTTGGAGGTATAGTGTCTGTAGCCTCCATTTAACTTTGAAACACGGATCGCGTCCGAAGCGTGTTTGAAGTTAATTCAGAAATCTATGTCCGTGCCCCCAGCGTTGATGGGAGCCGGATTAAGTCATTCGGATGTCCGATCCGTAAGTCTTTTATAATCCTGTCCTCAGTCGGAGGGCAATGAAGATTGCATGCACGTCGCAGCATTGTCCTTTATACTCTCTCCCAAGTCGTGAGAGTTAGAGTTATGGACGTCGCGGTTCGTCCTTTATACTCTCCCAAAGTCAGTTTGGGTTAGAGTTGTGGATCGAGTGGTCTTAAATCTTGGCGCGCCTGTCACACTCGTCCTAAGTTTATACTCATATCCAAGCTCTGAGGATTAGAGTTAGTCGGGCAAACAGTCGGGTCACATTTGCCTTGGCATCGTCCCTTTGCTCCTACATCAAGGGCAAAGGTCGCCATCAGGGATGGTCGATTCACGTCCCTATTGATTTTATACTCCTCCCGTCGGAAGCATGGGAAAGAGTTAAAGACGTTTTTGGAGAGCGGTCGAGTCACACTCATCCTCGTCTTAACATTTCCCTTTTGCCCCCACATCGAAGGCAAAATTTATGTCGTTCATGTGATCGTGCCCCTGTCATTTTTGCACTCTTCACGTTGGATCAGGGGATGGAGTCATAGAACTGCTAAGTGGTTATGTCACACCCGAGTATATCTCTATGTCATGTCTGGCAAATTAAAGGCTAGATGTTGAGGATGCCTCATTTGTATGCCTATGCATAGATATGTTGAAATCATGTGCATATATTCGCTTGCCCCTACTTCAAGGGCAAAAGGTCCGTGAATGAATGGTCGAACTTCATTTATGTCAGGTTGTTGGCATCAGGAGGGAGAATAGTTGAATCACGTTCGTCAAAGCTTTACGCCCTCCGACTAAACCATGGAAGGAGTAGTTGGCACCAAACTTCGGGCACCTGCATCATTCATATCGCATGAGTTAGTTATGTCCATAACTCAGGCAGCATGTAAAAGTAAATTGTATGATTGAAAAGTAAGCATATCAAGGGGCAGTGCTGCCTCCTTTAACGGATCGAGCCATGTAGACGGTCGAACTGCATCCATCCGGAATCGGATTCCGACGTTGAACTTCAATGCACAATTATCTTGAGGCCTGTCACGTGTGAGCCAATGAGTGGATGGTCACCTCGGATCCATCTTAAGAGATACAACTTCTCTCAGGCGAAGGACGTGGCTCTGTAAACGAGCAATTCAATCGGGCTCGTTACGACAATGCTCCATAATTCTTCCTGTGGGTGCTCAAAGTTTGATCGGTACCAGATTCGGGGTACCTACATCATCCACATATAAATTCATCTGAGTTAGTTACATCAATAACTCATAAAGCATGGAAATATAAGAGTCATGGTTAAAAAGTAATCCTGTTAAAGGAATGAATATCATTCTGTGCGAAGATGGCATTGCACGCTCTTTGCAGGTCCATTTTTCCTCACTACATCTCTGTCAGGGGATGGCTGTCAAAATCTTTAGCTGGCGATGAATGTCTTTTCAAACCGTTGTGGGGTGGCAGTCCCAAGAATAAACAGACCTTGAAAGAGGACTTGGAGTGACAAAGGCAATTAAGTAAATACTATAAGCGAATGACGAGGTCGCATCTTATTTGAATCGCCTTCTTGCCCCCAAGCTAAGGGCAAGGATTGAGTATGAGGGAGTCATGGCTGCTAGGAGGATAGTCATATCACATCCATCCGTAGATATGCCTTTAGTCCCACGTTGGGAATAAGATCTAATGCACAGATAATCAATCAGCATCAAGGCTTAAGTGCTCTAAACCTTTAACTTGCCACCTCTATCGAGTAGCATCTCCTAATTAGCTAAATATCAGGCTCTTCCAGTAACATGGTCTCCACGGACCATTCCCATTCCATCTTTCATTAGGAATTTTAGCAATAGATACCAGGGTGTAATGTAAGCTCTAATCGCCGCTAGAGCTGGTCAGTTTAGACCTTAGTCAGATAAACTTGACTACAATAGCATGGCTTCCAAGGCTTGAAGTAATGTTCATGTTTTCTATCACAGTTTATGTATGAAGTCGAGAGCTAACGGTTGATTCATATTTGTTTTGATCTCGAACTCTCATCTCTTGACAAAGGTCATATGGTGACTGGTGAGCAGTCAAGTTGCTATTATCCGAGCAATGATTCATATGTCCAATCATGGCCTGCAGGGGTTCAGCTGTTACCTATCGCTGGGCACCAAAGTATGTTGACCTAAACCTTATTCGATGGAAATCAGTCTTCCTCAATGCGATTGACAACAAATAGCCATTGCAAAGGTTAGCTAAGTTCTTCGGGAGGTGAGACGCAGGACATTTTATTCATCACATCATACAATTGATGTGTAGCTTTGGGATGTTGGGATCCTTAGCTGCTTTCTGGTATCCCACTATTGACAATCAAGGTCACTAAAATCATATGAATCATCTTTGAAGTAGTGTTTGAACTGTTCTATATAACTGTCATTCGATGCTCCGCCGATTGGACAGGTTTAAGTCATATAAATGGGATGGTCACTACTCATTAGGGAACAACATCAGTTGCATTGCTGAAATCCACACTATCAGAGTTCCAGAAGATGAGGCAACTATTAGACAATCATTATCTCGTATACTGTTGTTGATAGCAAGCTGAATCTGACTGACAGTTCCTCCCATTGAATGGCATCGGCAAATAGAGGCTATGGCTTCTGGAGGAATCCTAGTCGTTGCCATTTGGTTGTCATATTCTTTGACTATCCACCTTATCTTCATTAACAAACTTTGATGACTACTGTTGGTCAAAATATACGTCGAGCCGAAGGCGAGCCGTGCTCCGAGCCGAAGGCGAGGCCGTCAGCGGGTCCGGGCTCAGCGCCGGCGGGGGTCCCAAAAACAGCTATTTCGGTTTTGGAAGATGGAGCCTTTTCTGAAATGATCTTAAAAATGTATTTTTTTCCCAAAAACAGCTATTTCGGTTCGGATCGGATCATCCCTTCAAATTGCGGCTCGGGAGTGCCTTCACGTTGGGTCGGATCATAGATGCACCATCGGTAACATTCATTTCCTCGGTTCGGTTCGGGGTGCCCACTTCGGTTCGGAGATGCATCATCAGGTCAGATCGGGGTATCAACAGCAGCTGGATTCGAGTCCTGCTCAACGGGTCGGGTCGGAGAATTGTCCCCGGGTCGGTTCGTTGTGCCACTCCGGGTTAGACGTCTTCGGGTCGGATTGGATTGGGTATTTCATTGGATCGGGTCGAGGTTACGTCATCAGCAAGCGGCCGATTCGGATCTTTTCCTGCGGTTCGGGTCGGATTGATTTTTCATTTTATTGGGGTCGGATCGGACCCCTGGTCATTGGATCCGAACCGATGCTGCTATTACTAGTTCTGGCGTCTCAGTGTATAACTTCGTGGGGTCGGGTCGGACCCGACCCGAACTGAGTGGGGCTATCCGAACCAAAGCCATGCGATTCTGCATTAACTCAATCTGATCTGCTGGTCACCCGCATCCGATCCAGAGACTTTTTCGAACTGGAAAGTCATTAAAAATGTAGAATTTGCCGGATTTCCTCATCGGACTTGGCAATCCAATAAGTAGATTGGAGAATCCTTAAGCGCTGAGAATCTTCATTCTCAGTGAAAGCACCATAATGTTAGACCAAAAAATGGTTCTAACACCCAAATTATCATATTTAGAGCGTAGGATATGAAGAAATAACTGAAAAAAGTGAGAGAAAAGCAAGACAACAGGATTTTTATAGTGGTTCGGCGTTAACAAGCCTACATCCACTTCATAGTTTCTCATTTCATTCATGGATTACAATTATAAGGAATTCAATTACTCAATCGCTCAAATACAATGAATAATTCTCTCCGAATTCATTGATTTTCATTGGAGAAGAAGGTGGTTATTGGTGGGGGAATTCGGCCATGGCTACCATGAATGAATGAAATGCCAAAAGTCCCTTCAAATGGCCATATTGTGGTGTATTTATAGCTGTAGATAAGCTCTGGGCGCTTCCGGTTCGGATGGGCCACGTGGCGTGACCAGAGGAGATCTCAGAAGTAGTGGAGAACGTGGAAAAGTGGTTACCAGGTCGTGCTTTGCCAAGTGGAGTCCGATCCGCAATTGTAGGAGTCTATTATGCCAAAAGAAGAGGTCAAACTCCGTGTGCAGAAGCAAGTCCAGTCGGTTCGGATCGGATCCGAACCGAACCAGTTGTTCGAGCAGAATGCTTGCACGCACTTTTGTGCAGAATACTTCAGGCGGTTCGGGTAGAGGGTACTCCGATCCGATCCGGGGAGGGGGATCCGATCCGATCCGAAAGCAGGAATCCGATCCGATCCGAATGGGGGATCCGATCCGATGACATTTGCATGAATAATTCAAATTTTCCATCTTTCTATCACTCCATCCAAGTGATCGCCAATCAATGTAAGTTCATACTCAAGTCCCTAACTTTGGGTAGCCTGGTCACAAAGCAGGCTAACACCTTCTCTCCTCCGTTCCTCCTCCTATAAGCAAAATCACGCCTTCCTCCTGTTGTAGATTTTGAAGAGCACGAGAAGATCTTCAAATCCATATATAGTTTGGATTTTTTCATTGTGTGGATTGGAAGAACCGACGTCAAGAAGTTCAGCACTTCGAACCGCCGCCGCATCCTCCTCCATGCGTCGAAGTGGGCTCCACCTACCTCCGCCTGAGCGCCGTTCCGAGCACTACAAGGTGGTGTACTCCGATCGTCTCCAAGTTGCACGGATCGAAAGAAAAATTAAAACCTAGTTTTGAAGAAATCAAGCAGGTATCGGCTGATTTTATTTAATTTGATTTTAACATCTTTAAACCGTTGCAAACTTTGAAAAATCATATCTTTTTCGTTCGTTAACGAAATTCGATGAAACAGGAAACATCGTGACCGTGTGGGCGCCTTCTACATTTTAGAAGAGACCGCATATTTTTCTGAGCCTTCTGCTATTTTTGGTGGAGTGGAACCCAATGTGAGATTTCTAATTTATAAACGATATGGAAAACGATGATGTATAAATTATATAGTCGATGTATGAGTTATATAAGCGTTGTACACCTCTTGTATAAGCGTTGTATAAGTCGTACGTTCGATGTATAAGTTGTATATGCGTCGTAAAAATTATGTATGTGTTGAAATAGAAGTGAATTGCCATATATATATATATATATATATACACACCCCTCGTCCACAAACCATGGACGATATTTATTGGTTGTGATTGGTGTGAAAATTGATTGGTAGCGAATGGTTGTTTGGGATTGTTTGTGGTTGATATTGATTGATTGTGGTTGAAAAATACCCATTTGCGGTTGAGAAATATTTGGTTGAAACCACATAGGATTAGTTTGTGGAAATGAAATAAATATATACATGCCGCCTGCGTGCGAACTAGGTGCATGATTCCCATTGTCAAAAACCGCGAGACTTTAAGGTAGAGTGAGGAGCCGTACTAGGGACGGTCCCGATTTTAACTACCCTGCCGTTATGCTACCGAAATTTTGAACAATATTCATGTGTTTGAATTATTTTCATTTGCTGAAACTATATTTATTCGTTGAATAGAAAACCTTCATGTGTTGAATCGATATTCATTCGTTGATTAGAAATTCATGTGTTGAATGGTCTTCGTGTTTTAAATATAAAAATCACATTTTTATCAATGTATAGAAACTATAGAAAACCTTCATGTGTTGAATCGATATTCATTCGTTGAATAGAATATTCTTGTGTTGAATGGTATTCATATTTTGAAATAAATTGTTTTATAATAAAAATCCTATTTTTATCACCTATATAAACTATATAAAGAAATAGTGTTTTGAAATGAATTGTTTTACAATAAAAATTACATTTTTATTATATAAATGAATTGTTGAAATGTGAAGTGTTAAAAATAGCAACTCGTTCAAATAAATATGCATGAGTTGAAATATTCATTAATTAGCTAATGATATGATTTTTGCCTATGCATGCAACATTAGAATGAATGGTGTTTTTAAACCAAATGGAATCAAATATGAAGTTGAATGGAGAATGATAAATGATAAGAACTGTATATATGTACATGCATATTTATTGAACAGGTTATAGCAAAAGGGGCTAGAGAAGAGGAATAAAATTTTGTGCCCGACAAATAGGTACACATTTACTGTTTTGTTTAGGTGATGATTTTATAAGCCTGTTGGCTAGCCGCTTGGCTTTTTCTTTTTCTTTTTGACACGAGACGCCCATGTGGCTACTTGGGAATTTTCCCAGCCCCTCCCGTACAAAGGAGGTTATAGCGAAATTTTCCGAAATTTAAAGGCGTTAGTGAAATATTTGAAGTGAAAACGATATTGAAATTGTTGAATGAACTATATTTATATAAATATATAAATATAAATAAAATTAAAATGAAACGAAACGTGGCCGTGCAGTTCGTGTTTTGAAACCGTGATTTCAAACAACTAGTGCGGGGAATCCGACCATTGGATTTTCCTGAAACCGCAACCGTTGTGTTCGCCTTGGAAATATCTTTCCAACGGCACCAACTTTGTAAAAATCCAACGGTTGGATTGTCTGGAATGTTTAATTCAAATCTGAAGAAAAACAGCGCCAGAAACGATTATATTTATATATATATATAAATATAATTATATTTAATCGAATAACGACGCTGCAGTTCGTATTTTGAAATCGAAACTTCAAACGATTGTACCGGGAGATCCGACCGTCGGATTTTGCCGAAACTGGAACCGTTAGATTCGTTTTGAAAAGATCTTTCTAATGGTGTAAATTGTGTGAAGATCCAACGGTTAGATTTTCAGATATGTGTAAATCAAATCTGAAGAAAAACAGCGCCACGGTCGCGTTATGGCCCGAAGCGTCGTTTTGAATAAATTGGCAAATTTAAAATAAATAAAAGTAGCGATAAATCGTTTTAAAATATCATAAACAATATAGAATGGAAATAAACTGAATTTGCTCGATTTATGTGGTATTTGATGGTTGAATGTGTTTGGTGTGAAAATTACATTAAAGAACAAAATTGGTGTTGTCGAATGATTTAACCATTGAAATAAATTGATTTGAAATTCTAAATATACGTGAATTATTTGAAAAGGCCGAGTTAATTCTCATTTCAAATAATTGACCGACGATTGAAATTCGAAGATGAAGACGATGGTCGAAGACCAGAGATCTTCACCTCGTTTTGATGGTAACCGAGGTCCTGATTGGGAGGCATCCCGAAATATGGATAATGAGTGGTGATCGTCCAGACGTACGTGGTGATCGATGGGTTTGCGAGGTATTTAGTGCCTCCGGTTTCGTTCAGACCCAGAACGGACTTGTAAATGGACGGTGTGTCTGACATTGGATTTTATTCTGTGTTGATTGATCTCTATCAAATATACATCTGTTTGGCGGCGGAGGATTTATTCTTTTGCTTAACGCCCTTCTCTGAAACCCACGAGCTCAGAGGTTGTAAATCGATGGACATCAGTCGCATGGCATGAATTGCCTATGTGGCATGCTAAGATGCAGTGATCAGGGCTTCTGTTGAAAAGCAAAGTCTTGTGGTGATGATCAAAGCGCCGCCTGTGTGGCGTAGCTTTGTGTATAACGTGAATTCGCGAGCCTCACACCCCGGTATGAACCAGAAACGGGAGAAGGACCTCAGGGAGGGCATGCGTTTCTTCCTAGCTAGGGTGGTGTCAGTGACCTACCAGCCCTGACACTTATATACTTTTCACATGTGTGGTTGTTGCTGTTGCGAGGCGCCTCGGTTTGATCGGACGATCCGGGTCCAGTGGAGTCATTCTTTGGCTCGTTTACGCCTCAAAGGGCGGGGAAACGTATTGTTCAGGCATAATAATCCACATCGGTGGACCGGCCCTGACGATCCAAGGGTCACTCGAGCTCTGATCCTGAGACTCGGGCTAGGCCGTCTCGAATTTGGTAAGGACTATCTTTTGCCTTGGTTCATGACGGAAATCCTATTTCCAAACACGACATCGTGTGGTTTTGATTGTATATATATATATATGGCGACATGATATATGGGACCCATGTCGCCTAGGATTGATAGTTATGATTCGAAGTTGTTTTTGAAACATATAAACACTAGTAATAATATCAAATGCTTTTGTTTTATTCGTATCAATCATATTTTGGCCGTTATAAGGTAAAAACTCTATCCTCCGGTTTGCGTTGCATTGTGTGATGGGAACTGAGTCTTATAATGGCTTCATTTTTATAAAAAGCATTGCGATGGTTAAAATAATGATTTGTTTCAAAGCACTGGCAATCCAATGGAGTAAACCCGTTCCACGAAAGTGGCGTGGTCCTGTGATTAGCCAATTATATATGTGTTGAGTGGATTTCTCATACCAGTCCCATGACTGACTCGTAGTTTGTTTCACTTTCAAACTCGGGTGCCCCTTTTTCTACACGGGCAGCCTTGTACTCAGGTTTAGCTGGTTTTGTCTAGATAGCTGGAGCTGAAGATGGATTCTATCATTTATCTCTTTTTATGCTGTTCAGCTCCTATTGTACATATTTTGTTTGTTTTCCGCTGTAGACATTTATGTATAGCTGAACTGTATTTGTACTAAGTAAGATCCTGTATACTGAGTAACTCTGTTGATTACTTTTATCTAGTATATTCTATTGTTCATTATCTAGTGTATTTATTTAATTCTGTTCTGCTATTTTCTGTTTCTGTGTTATATTTCAAAGATAACCCTTGTCTCCATCAGTACGGGATTTAGGGTCGTCACACTAGATAAATCAAATCGACTTGAAACTTTGAAATCTTACAATAATTAACAAATACGAACCCAACGACACCAGTTTCGTCGCATTCTGAGACTATATCCCCGGTAGGCTATTTTTACCCGCACCGCAATGCTATTTTGGACACCAAATTTCCCGGCCTTCAAAAATAACAAACTATATACCTATCCTGACTCTAATCGGCGACACAAATTCTACAGAACTGGTTTTGCGGCCTAATTCGACCGTCTGCTCAAGTTACACTCAAAAATCCCTTTATTAAATTAACTACGTGCTATATAAAGTAAACGGGCATTTACGGCTATCGTGGTCACATACAACATCGGTTTGCCAGGCAATTCAACACCGTACAATAATTTAACGCTATGGTCCCAATGAAACTGGTTTCATCGAAAATAGAGTCCATTTGAAAAACGGCTATTTTAAAGGCCTATAATTAAATAACGATTTCCATAACGACTATTTTAAAATTTGATTTGGCCGTAACTGACAATCTACGACACGAAATCTGAAATTTTCTCTTTCGTATGAAAATTATCATCGACACGGTCCCAACGTTTATTGTTTCATAGAAATTCGACTTATATCGGATCCTATATATTCAGTTGAAGTTCAAAATTCAATATTACGAACGGCCGTGCGATTTCGAGCTCGTTTTATAATTATATAAATATATAATGTTCAAACTTTGTTTTTAATAACAAATTAAATATAAAAATCCATTAATATCCAAAATATAATATTTAAAATAATAAATTAAATTAAATACTTGACGGCCAAAAATACGGGACGTTACATTCTTTCCCCCTTAAAATAATTTCGTCCTCGAAATTGCTAAGGTAAGAAAGAACGTTATAAACCCATTAATTTCCAAATCCAAATTTATTTTAAATTAAAAACCAATTCAATATCATAAATAAACATTTTCAAAAATATTGAAAATTTTCTAACATATTAAATTCCCAGAAAAATTCGGCAGAGTCTCCCCTGTCCGGAGTGACATCCGCGATATCGTAGGAACAAATAATATATACATCGACCCATACAGTCGGAAAACAAAAATAAAAATCCCAAAATTTCATATTTTTGTGTAAGTATACCTTTTTCGAGCGCTGTTGAGCATACTTACTCAATTTATTGCGATCTACTCGATCAAAATCTAATCCTCAAAGCCATCTGGCGCCTGTACTCAACTAAGTTTGACATATGAGTAACAATTATATGATATCTCATTAACCAACATGTATAACCCCACAAATTCCCAAAATCAGACATGGGTATCAACTCGTTTGTAAATATGGGTTTAAATTATTAATTTCAATTCATCTATGCTTTCATTCTAATTTATATTACTGGAAATCTATTTTAATTCATTCAGCTCTTATATAAACCATCGATGAATTCAACGAATCAAACAATCGGTAATCAATCAACACCCAGTGCACCATCAACTAAATCAAAACAATTGAATTTGTATTCAATATTTATATTTACTTTGGCTTAACTTATTTCAATAACAATTCATCAAAATTTCAAATCCAAATTTATTTTATTTGATTTCAACATCATTTATCAATTTAATTTCACTTAACCAAGTTAAATCAATTCAAATTCCTAATCCCAATTTGAATACTATTCAAATCAATCAACCATCCGGACATCTCAATAATATAATAAAATTGTTTCTTTTCTATACAAAAATATATTTGGGTAAAATTATTTCATTTACCCTCTTCACAAAACATAAAATATTTGTATATAAAAATTTCAAACACGCCCTCAAATATATACTACAGTTAATCTCGATCTAGTGTATTACTAGCCCCATCTCTATCGAGTTACACCACAGAGCTAAGGTTATTACTAAACCAATAGCTATGATACCACTGTAACGACCAGGGAATTTTCAGCACCGAAAATCGACATAAATACCTTTACCGTAACTCATGCCGACCTTCCAAACACCGAAAAACACCGGAATGTTGTTAGAAAGAAATCAGAGGGTGAGATAAGAAAGAAATATTAGAATAGAAGAAGATAAAGAGAACCCAACAGAATATCACATCGCAGGGGAACAAAATATAATACAAAAATGAATCTTTACTGAGAGCTTTTTTAAATACTTACAATATCAGAGTACATCAACATCTTTGGACAGTTATAATCATTCTGTCCTATATGCGACACACACAGCGGAATAGTAGCTATATATATATAATCATACGTCTGAATTCCTCCAGCTCGTCTCTTCACAATATTTGAGAACCTGGACCTGAACAACCCGGGCTAACCCGAGCAATTACAAAACACCGGGTCAGTCTGGTGAACCAAAGTGAGATAAACACGCACAGTATTAAGGGTAAATTATGCAACTTGATTTTAAAGTTAAAATCCTTTCGAAAGAAAAGGATAATCGTAAGACCAAATCCACATATAAATACGGATGGTTTTTACCTTACAATAACCCAAACAGTTTTTGAAATCAATATCTTTTCTGATATTATAATAGTGCCTAAATACAAGTAATTAACAATCTAGCAGAACGCTTGCATCTCACACTCTGCGTGTATAGTATACAATCAAAAATCGCGGGCGCTTATTGGAAATTGGATTCTGACTACGACAAGGTATGGGACCACCTGTCGATAGTGTATCTCTAGAGGCGAATACACTGGGTTCAACAAGAACGTCTTGCAACCCGGCCCTCACATGAACAACCACTTATTTTGCTTGAGTGTATCGAATGTATATCACCAACGGTTGGGCTCAAACCACCATTTCCCGCAAAGGGACAGCATCGAAATAGATAAAAGAACGAAATGGATTTTCTCTAGATAGGTGATTATGCACCCTAATGGGAGCGACCCACATAGCCATGCTGCCTGCCCGATTTTTGTCATTTCCTAGTTGATGAGGCTTGAAGCTACGCTTTATCCGTCTATCATATACTCTTCGAATGCCACATCGTCAGATCCATCAACAATCACTTATTTACGTCCTCAACAATACATTACGTGTTAGCTAAAAGAAGTTTCCTTCTTCGCCTTCACTCTTGGTACGGTTGAAGAAATCAACGTACGTGACCTTTCTGGAAATACTCTGTCAGACATTCACCCATACAAGTCACCCAGGAACAGGGTGAGCCGAAGGTACCCTCCTACTGCATTCTAGGAATCACCCTGAGAATCAATAGCGAGAAGTCCGAGCGAATCCGTAGCTTTTAACCACGACAGAATCACAGTTTATCTCTGCTTGCAATCAGAGATTTTAAGCAATCCTTCTGCTTATGAAGATCAACGGTCTTCAATAGCATCACCTTGAATCAGCATCTTTACGTATTCGTATTTGCTAGACGGAATGGTTTTCGAATGTATATTCGATCCCGGTCTTTCCGTATCAACCATCGTATGGGCCAAATTTGATAGTCTGTTATTTAACTATCAAACAAAACAGTCTTTCATCCATATTAAAATGTATGCACTGATTTACTACTCAGTATCATTTAGCCTCTTTGACAAACCACCTGTTAATTACATTCTTTAAATTTTCCAATATTTTAAACATCGCTTTTACTTCTTATTATAAAATAATAACATTCACCAAACTTATTTATTCAACTCATAAATTTTTCGAAAACAGATTATAATATCATCTATGAGGATCATAACTTATGTTTCCCTCAACTCTCTCGCTTATAAACTGATACCGTTCTTGGATAATCCTGTAGTCTTTCAAGTCTGGGTATTTTATTTACCTTTCAGACCTTGACCAACAACATTCATATCTTCAGAACAAATAGAAGTTTATTATCCACACGTTCCTTTGAAAATCTGATTTAAATCTCAACAAAGCTTCGATTCTATTAGAAATAGAATCCTTATGAAAATTCCTTAATATCTCTTTATTATAATGTTTCAAGTTATTTCAACAATTCAAATTCATTTGTTTAAAAACACATAAACCAAACTTTTATAAATCTCATATTAATACCTTATACATTTGTTATATTGATATACTTTTCAAATTCTTATGTTGACCGAAACAATGTAACTTATCATATGTAACAACATTATAGATTTCATTTCAAAGCCATTTTACTTCCACTTATCACATTCTCTTTAAATAATACCCGACTACTTATTTGTTATCAAAAATCATAGATAATCCTTTAAAACTTATGTCTAAAATAGTTCATCCCATTTGTAACCAATGTTACAAAACACATTTACAAACCACCCAATTTATTTACTAACTCGAATTCATTTCCAAAACATTAAATTTCTATTTACAAAATCTTTTTTAAATTAATTACGATAACTTACCACTCACTTTCACTTTCACATTGTTAACTGCATTTAAAAATCCCGTTTCCAATTCATTATCGATAACTAACATTCGTTGTTGTTATTCAAATGTTTAACTTCATTTACTACTCATACCTTTAGTTAATATTCCGAACTTCAGAATATTGCATTCCGAACCTCGGAATAACTTACTTCATTTATTTGACTAAATCTCATTTATAAATTTCATTTATAAATAAATAGTCATAATTTCAACTTTGATTTCATTTAAAATATGAAAACCTCATTTTCAAATCACCACTCATTTCCAATCCATTGATTTTTTAATCTCATTCACGAAATGTCATTTAGTCACATTTCATAAAATTTGAAACACCGTTTACTAAAAACGATCATTTATTACAAAATATTTCTCTTTGAACCCTTTTACACATTCTCGTATATTCACGATCCAATGATTCTATTTTGAACTACACTTAAACTTCCCTCCCGATCGATAAGGCTTTTACAAAATCATTTCGTCATTTAAATAGCCAATTCGATAACTTTATATCATTTAAACATTTATTTGATAATCTCTTACATTTCTGTTAGTTATAAATTTGTAAATTTGGCTTCGACTATTATCTTTGCCATAAGAGTCGCATTTTAAAATCATATAAAAATATATTTGAAACCGCTCGAAATCCATTTAATATCGATTTCGAAAATCATTTCTTTTCATCGACGATACTAAAGAGATAAATGGCTACTATAGTACCAAACTGTGAAATATAAACCAATTTCACATTCAACAAACAATATAATCATATTGATAAACGTTATCAATATTAGTGAGGACTGTTATTCCCTACAAACAATGGGTTAACACAATTCCATTCAATCAATTCATGATGGCCAATCAATACTTGTTTTTCATCTAAGTAGATGACATGAACAGTTTAATACTAACTGTAACAGTCAATAATGGGCTAATAACAACAATTCAAGCATACAATCATTTATTTATAACGTTTATATTGTTATAAACGTAACCACTGATGTAAGTCACCTCAATTGGTTTCAATCATTATAAATAACGATTTGTTTTAGTTAAATTAAACGAACGATTAATTTAACCGTTTCAGCAAATATATGAGCACAAAATCAACAACAAATAAATAAACAAACAACCATAGCACACAATTATAAAACCCAACTTATATGAAAATATAAATGGGAAGAACTGAGTAAGCTTAACTCACCTTGGGTTTCCATTCGTCCTTAAACCAGTTAGTTTTAATTAAATTAAACATGTGTTTAATTTAATTAAAGCTCCAGTCGCTGTTAACTGCGCCCAAACCAACACCATTGTGTAGTGCTTTCCGACCTAGTTCCAACGCTTTTTGTTTTCATTGCGTTCTGCACACATATAACCAGATATACTGTTTACAATAATTTAACCTTAATTAAACTTAAAACTTTATTATTATTATTATTATTATTATTATTATTATAAATTAATTTATTAACCATCTACATTAACTTTCCTTTATTAACTATTAAACAAACCGTCAATAACATGTTTCACTAATATAGCTAAAGGGTTTACTTACGTCGGAGATTAAGCAACTTGGAATGATGAGTAGACACGATAACTCTAGGATCGAATTTTTAGTTACGTAAAAGGAAACAGTAGGCTCACCTTTTGTTCATGCTCACCACCATGCGCTCGGCCTTTATATCTAGCATACCCACGTACTCATCCCTTCTCCTTACTGTAACATTTAGTTTCCTTCCCTTTTTTTTAAGCCCACTTTCGCAGGCCCAAACCAACGTTCTTTCCTAGCCCGCTCCCACTTCTGCTCCTTCTTCTTCTATTCACGTTCAGCTCCCCTTCTCACTCTTTCTTCTTTTCGTTTTTCTGAAACTCCCTCTTCTTCTTTTTTATCTTACTTTTTCTCCACGGTTTTTCTGTAGCTGTGAAAATAGGGGTTAGGCGTGGTACTAGTTTTAAATTGACTATGACCTGCCCATGGGGGAAAGGCATGGATTCTTTTATTTAGGCATGTAGGGGCACATTTGTTTACATGTATGTAGCTTAGAGGTGGAGTTTGGGTAGCTGTAATGGAGATGATTTCAAAAAAAAATTGGGGTCAAGGTATTAGGATGGATTGAGATGCACAGAACCGACTACAGGCAAGCAAAAGAATAAGCAAAGGTAAAAGAGTGGGGATGGTTTTATTAATATAATAATGTGAGAAACTTCGTTGTGAGAAATTACGTTAAAAACCACTATAGACAATTTTCCTTTTCTGATAAAAAGGCTGATCTTAGTAAAAAAAATATTCTGGACAGTTTCGTCGAGATCCGAGGTCGTTTAAAAAAAATTCCTTTATAAAACCGAAAATCAACACGCATTTCAATTTTTCACGATCACTAGATAAATCAAATCGATTTGAAACTTTGAAATCTTACAATAATTAATCAATATGAACCCAACAGCACTAGTTTCGTAGCAATCTGAGACTATTTCCCTGGTAGGCTATTTTTACGCGCACCGCAATGCCATTTTGGACACCAAATTTCCCGGCCTTCAAAAATAACAAACTATATACCTATCCTGACTCTAATTGACGATACAAATTCAATGGAATTGGTTTCGCGGCCTAATTCGATCGTCTTCTCAAGTTACACTCAAAAATCCCTTTATTAAATTAACTACGCGCTATAGAAAATAAAAGGGCGTTTATGGCTACCGTGGTCACATACGACATCGGTTTGCCACGCAATTCAACACCGTACAATAATTTAACGCTACGATCCCAATGAAACTGGTTTCGTCAAAAACAGAGCCCGTTTGCAGAACGGCTATTTTAAAGGCCTATAATTAAATAACGATTTCCATAACGACTATTTTAAAATTTGATTTGGCCATAACTAACAATCTACAACACGAAATATGAATTTTTCTCTTTCATATGAAAATTATCATCGACACGGTCCCAACGTTTCTTTTTTCACAGAAATTCGACTTATATCGGATCCTGTATATTCAGTTGAAGTTCAAAATTCAATATTACGAACTGCCTTGCGATTTCGAGCTCGTTTTATAATTATATAAATATATAATGTTCAAACTTCGTTTTTAACAACAAATTAAATATAAAAATCCATTAATATCCCAAGTATAATATTTAAAATAATAAATTAAATTAAATACTTGACGGCCAAAAATACGGGACGTTACATTCTTTCCCCCTTAAAATAATTTCGTCCTCGAAATTGCTAAGGTAAGAAAGAACGTTATAAACCCGTTAATTTCCAAATCCAAATTTATTTTAAATTAAAAACCAATTCAATATCATAAATAAATATTTTCAAAAATATCGAAAATTTTCTAACACATTGAATTCCCGGAAAAATTCTGCAGAGTTTCCCCTGTCCAGAGTGACATCTGCAATATCGCAGGAACAAATAATATATACATCGACCCATATGGTTGGAAAACAAAAATAAAAATCTCAAAATTTTATATTTTCGTGTATGCGTACCTTTTTCGAGCGCTGTTGAGCATACTTACTCACTTTATTGCGATCTACTCGATCAAAATCTAATCCTCAAAGCCATTTGGAACCTGTACTCAACTCAGTTTGACATATGAGTAACAATTATATGATATCTCATTAACCAACAAGTATAACCCCACAAATTCCCAAAATCAGACATGGGTATCAACTCATTTGTAAATATGGGTTTAAATTATTAATTTCAATTCATCTATGCTTTCATTCTAATTTATATTACTAGAAATTTATTTTAATTCGTTCAGCTCTTATATAAACCATCGATGAATTCAACGAATCAAACAATCGGTAATCAATTAACACCCAATGCACCATCAACTCAATCAAAACAATTGAATTTGTATTCAATATTTATATTTACTTTGGCTTAACTTATTTCAATAACAATTCATCAAAATTTCAAATCCAAATTTATTTGATTTGATTTAACCATCATTTCTCAATTTAATTTCACTTAACCAAGTTAAATTCAATTCAAATTCCTAATCCCAATTTGAATATTATTCAAATTAATCAACTATCCCGACATCTCAATAATATAATAAAATGGTTTCTTTTCTATACAATAATATATTTGGGTAAAATTATTTCATTGACCCTCTTTTCAAAACATAAAATATTTGTATATAAAAATTTCAAATACGCCCTCATATATATACGTACACTCAATCTCGATCTAGTGTATTACTAGACCCATCTCTATCGAGTTACACCACAAAGCCAAGGTTATTACTAAACCAATAGCTCTGATACCACACTAACGACTAGGGAATTTTCGGCCCCGAAAATCGACATAAATACCTTTACCATAACTCATGCCGACCTTCCAAACACCGAAAAACACCAGAACGTAATTAGAAAGAAATCAGAGGGTGAGATAAGAAAGAAAGAAATATTAGAATCGAAGAAGATGAAGAAAACCCAACAGAATATCACATCGCAGCGGAACAAAATATAATACAAGAATGAATCTTTACTGAGAGCTTTGAAAATACTTACAATATCAGAGTACATCAACATCTCTGCACAGTTATAATCATACTGTCCCATATGCGACACACACAGCGGAATAGTAGCTATATATATAATCATACGTCTGAATTCCTCCAGCTCGTCTCTTCACAATATTTGAGAACCTAGACCTGAACAACCCGGGCTAACCCGAGCATTTACAAAACATCGGGTCAGTCTAGTGAACCAGAGTGAGATAAACTCGAACAATATTAAGGGTAAATCATCCAACTTGATTTTAAAGTTAAAAACCTTTCGAAAGAAAAGGATAATCGTAAGACCAAGTCCACACATAAATACGGACGGTTTTTACCTTACGATAACCTAAACAGTTTTCGAAATCAATATCTTTTCTGATATTATAATAGTGCCTAAATACAAGTAATTAACAATCTAGCAGAATGCTTGCATCTCATGCTCTATGTGTATAGTATACAATCAAAAACAGCGGGCGCTTATTGGAAATTGGATTCCGACTATGACAAGGTATGGGACCACTTGCCGATAGTGTATCTCTAGAGGCGAATACATTAGGTTCAACAAGAACGGCTTGCAACCCAGCCGTCACATGACCGACCACTCATTTCGCTTGAGTGTATTGAATGTATATCACCAACGGTTGAGCTCAAACCACCGTTTCCCGAAAAGGGACACCATCGAAATAGATTAAAGAATGAAATGGATTTTCTCTAGATAGGTGATTATACACCCTAATGGGAGTGACCTACACAGCCATGCTGCCTACCCAATTTTTGTCATTTCCTGGTTGATGAGGCATGAGGGTACGATTTATCCACCTATCATATACTCTTCGAATGCTACATCGTCAGATCCATCAACAATCACTAATTGACGTCCTCAACTATACATTACGTGTTAACTAAAAGAAGTTTCCTTCATCGCCTTCACTCTTGGTACGGTTAAAGAAATCAATGTACGTGACCTTTTTGGAAATACTCTGTCAGACATTCACCCAGGAAAAGGGTGAGCCGAAGGTACCGTCCTACTGCATTCTAGGAATCACCCTGAGAATCAGTAGCGAGAATTCCTTGCGAATCCGTAGATTTCAACCACGACAGAATCACAGTTTATCTCTGCTTGCAATCAGAGATTTTAAGCAATCCTTCCGCTTATGAAGATCAACGGTCTTCAATAGCATCACCTTGAATCAGCATCTTTACGTATTCGTATTTGCTGGACGGAATGGTTCCCGAATGTATATTCGATCCCGGTCTTTCCGTACCAACCATCGTATGGGCCAAATTTGATAGTCTGTTATTTAACTATCAAATAAAACAATCATTCATCCATATTAAAATGTATGCACTGATTTACTACTCAGTATCATTTAGCCTCTTTGACAAACCACCTGTTAATTACATTCTTTAAATTTTCCAATATTTTAAACATCGCTTTTACTTCTTGTTATAAAATAATAAAATTCACCAAACTTATTTATTCAACTCATAAACTTTTCGAAAACAAATTATAATATCATCTATGAGAATCATAACTTATGTTTCCCTCAACTCTCTCGCTTATAAACTGATACCGTTCTTGGATAATCCTGTAGTCTTTCAAGTTGGGGTATTTTATTTACCTCTCAGACCTTGACCAACAACATTCATATCTTCAGAACAAATAGAAGTTTATTAACCACACGTTCCTTTGAAAATCTGATTTAAATCTCAACAAAGCTTCGATTCTATTAGAAATAGAATCCTTATGAAAATTCCTTAATATCTCTTTATTATAATGTTACAAGTTATTTCAACAATTCAAATTCATTTGTTTAAAACCACATAAACCAAACTTTTATAAATCTCATATTAATACCTTATACATTTGTTATATTGATATACTTTTCAAATTCTTATATTGACCGAAACAATGTAACTTATCATCTGTAACAACATTACAAATTTCATTTCAAAGCCATTTTACTTCCACTTATCACATTCTCTTTAAATATTACCCGACTACTTATTTGTTATCTAAAATCATAGATAATCCTTTAAAACTTATGCCTAAAATAGTCCATCCCATTTGTAACCAATGTTACAAAACACATTTACAAACCACCCACTTTATTTAATATCCAAAACATTAAATTGTCACTTATATAGTCACATTAGGTGTGCGTCATTCAGTAAACTATATCATCTTGGGTTTAGAATCGATCAGAACATGTGAAACTTCACTGGATATCAAATCAAACGCCAATGATGAAGTTAATTTGCTTTCTTAATTGTTGCCCTATCATGTCAATAAAAAGATGTACACCAATAAGAATCATAGAGTAAAATATATACGCAATATTGATGGAGTTCAAATTCTTTTTTTGCCGAAAACCCCAATTATCATTTGTATACTCTACAACTGCAATTATAAAAAAATATTTGCAGTTTAATTTTTATATGTAACAATGGGTAATAGTTTATACATGAACATAACATAGTTTAGGCTTAGGTTAACAATGTAGCTGCAATAAAATTATATGTTTTATATAAAAAATATCAAGCACATGCGCAAACGCCCAGGTATGCATGCATCTTTTATTCAATACCAAAATCTTTTATCATAATTATCTTCTTAGTATATTGCGTTATTTTGAAACTTTTAACCAACGAGACTGTATGTGAGATGAACAGTTCGACCAAAGAGACTTGAACATATGATTCCCTTTAACAATTACAAGTTATATTCAAAGACGATTTGCAAGACTTACCCTTCTCATGGATATAGGCTTTGCCCCAAACATGCCTAGGTTGCTGGATCCTACTTGCTAGATCCCATTCATAAACTATAGCTGAGGATGAATTGTTTGAGTGATGCATCCTAGAATTCGATCTGAACAGAATTAGCAACATAAGATTTGACAGAATGGAATACGCGGATTCAGGCTTAAGGTGTAGCAATTTAAGGATACAGAGATCAGAACGTGAATCGCCATTTGCTTGGCAGTTTCTCTCCCCATGGGAGAGAAAACATGTATTTAAGTGTAAAACTTTTTAATTTGGAAATATTTGAAGTCGTTACAAAATAATCATGGCATAAAATGACAAAAGCAATCAAAGTAATCATTTCCAGTATTGGTAAAGGTCAAACAATGCAAATGACTTTTTTTTGGTCAGCCAGGACTCAAGATATCAATGATAAATGGTCAAAATAAGCTAAATGCTTGTTAGTCTGTAACGGCAAAAAGTTTGATTTTAATACTTTGTATGTGCAATGTCCAGTTGCATTACATTTTTTTCAGATTTCAACTATTTACAAACTACTTAAAATTAGTCGAATAGTATGCTATCTACGGAAAACAATTATTTACGGGCCTGATACGCAATGAACAAAATGCAACGAATTTTTCCTGGTGTGAAACCATCACAATAAAATAGGAGTTTCCACCCCGATCCCCAGTTTATGACATTATTACTTGAACAATGGAAACATGTATCTTCAGATTTGTCAAGATTTATAATAAATTATCTTATGGTAAAATTATAATTAACATCATCCAAATCTCAGTAAGTTTGATCAAATTTTGAACTTCTGTAATTGGTTTAACTGGGAATTTTTTGAACCTGATAAGATTAGAAACATAATTTGAATTCAAAATGAAAAGAGAAACTTAAATTAAGATGATCTTGTCTGGGTTCTTTGCTTCCGTTTATGTTAACGCAATTTTTTAGATTAACATTAAAAGTTCCCAGCCCTAATAAATTGAAGGAAAACTTTTTTTGAGAAGGAACAAAAAAGTGAAGCCTGAAGTAAATAGCATCTTCGTCAAAGCAATCTCGGCAATGTGCTGCTAACAAGATCGTTGTTAGTGTTGTTATAATTAGGGTTACAACAGAAAACTATTTTATCGCCAGCTCTAATAAATTGAAGGAAAACTTTTTTTGAGAAAGAACAAAAAAGGGAAACCTGAAGTAAACAACATCTTCGTCAAAGCAATCTTAGCAATATGATTCCAACAGGATCGTTGTTAGTGTTGTTATGATTAGGGTTACAACAGAAAACTATTTTATCGCTTTTGCTTATTAAGCCTAATTCAGGTAGATAGGAGATTTGAGTCATGGAAGAATCCCAATGATTTCAAAGCGACAGAAGTAGAAAGTTCAACTGTTTCATGGATGAAAAGGAGATTTATTTTAGGAAGAGTAGATTCAGAGAGATGTGAAGAACCGTCGAAAAAAGTTTTTTTTTCCAAAAGAAAAGGGGAAGTTTCCGAAAACTATTTCATCATCCCCACCACCATCTGCAAAATAAGACTTCAAACATAAATTGTCAATCAACTAAATTATATCAAAATATTACAAAATCAAATTTTTTTTAATCCATAAATTGACAATCCACTAAGATCCAAGCAATATCACCAAGCATCATGTACTTCTATCTGAAATTACCTTAATTGAAATTTGTTTCCAGAATAATAATAAAATAATGAGCATTTCAAATTTATCTAAAGATAATATATGCGTGTTTGTAGTGTACTGCTTATATTCAGTTTTTGCACAGCAGGGTATACAAAAGCACCAATTCATCGTAACTATAAATAATAGGCAGATTAATATTTTCATTTAATCCATACCTTTTCAGTAACATCAGAATTAATTCAGTCTACTGAGTACGTTCCCTTGTCTAAACTACCATAACATATCCCATCGTCAGCCTGAGAATGTAGCAATAAGGAGAAGGTTACCTTTATATACCATTCATATGATTTCAGTTGAAGAAATATATAATAATAGGATCATTAGATAAAGTGAGATTTAAGTATAGTGACATGGATAATAGCAGTATAAGAAATCAGAGATATCTTGTCCAGAATTTTTTTAAGTTAATAGTATGGTTGTATAAAGACATAAATAGTGTGGGGTACAACATATTCATGCCTTACATATCTTCATCCATTTCTTCTTACAACGGTATTTGTAATATTAATGCTTTTATACTAATTAACTATAATTTATTTACAGTAAAACCGTTTTATTTAGAATTAATACTGATACTGATTAATCCTCATACTGATATATGTGCATGCCTTAGAAAATAATAGTGAAACATATTGAATAAGATAGTGCACAATGTGGATGATTGCTCTGCCCCATGAAAGCGATGTAGTAAATATTTCAGTTTGAAGAGTTACACCTCCAAATCCTCATAACAGTATTGTATTACAGAAGCTGATAGACACTGAAAATATGTTAACCTTATCTGGATTGCAACAAAAAAATGTATATCAGTAATGAAAAATGACCACTTTCAAAAGCCAAGAAGCAATATGTTTATTATGGTGTAACCTGTTACCTTGTCTGCATGTATATACAATTATTAGAGTGATTCAAAATACAAAATTGAAGGATAAGTGTGTGTAAAAAATAAACAGGAAAATAGAATCGGTGTAGCATGAGAGGTAAGATATAGCCCAGATTTGTGTATGTAAAAACATACATGAAAAATAATAATTAAGTTGGAAAATTAGTGCAACGACATACCACTTATAGACATTCTGCTTTTGTGTTTAGCATTGGCTAAGCATATATAAATCACCTCAGATGTAGTCATTTGAGTCATCCTTCCATCTTGACCCTTTTCATTGGAAGTCAGTCATAGAAAATAGGATCAGCATTTTTGTCAATGCTAGAAAGAAAGAACAGGTAGTAAAAAAATTCACTTGAGGTTCAATAATAATGAAATTTCATAACACTGACTTAATCGATTTCTAACCTATTTGCCATAGTTAAATCATTCCTTAGTTATAAGAAAAAAATCAGGAAGTTACCTTGAAAAATCTGCTGTTGTGCATCCTTTACCTCTAATATCAGTATTTTGGGCTGTAAAGCACATTAAACGAATACACATTTATAAAAGATGGTCATCCAAAACTCTTCTTCGGCTATGGTTGAAGAATTGATAATGTTATGTAGTCTTAATACAAACAATAAGGACAAATACAAATTATGATGTAATGATTATGGTTATTTTTGTTAAAGCAATGAAGAAAATCAAGGTGATTATAAATTTGAATCAAATCGCAAAGATTCCTAACCAACGACAACAACAAATTAAATGTGCATCATTGTTTAGTACTATCATGTTCGTTATATTGTACATAAATAGATGGTAAAAAAATAAAATAAATGCCGTGATAACAAGCTTGTCGAGAGAATATAATAAGTACAATATTAATCGAAGGCATCAGTCATTTCATTAGAAATGGATATAATTAGGTCCATGGAAAAACTTACAGACATAACATGGCGAAATAAAATGAAATAATTTTGAATTTTCCAGGAACTTCAATTGTAAAAAAAAATCTTTTTCCTATGCTGGATCAAACTTGTTGTGCACCATACCTTTTATTGGTAACAGATTTCTCAATTTCCGATCAATCATGACTCATGACCATGGCATGAACACGATTTTATGGAACGTAACTCATGAACATCAATAGTAATGTGAGATGATCAGTAAAAGAATCGTATGGTTAGTTAATAGAGTGTTTTCCATATTGCAAAAGATGGATCAAATAAAATTTGACCAAAAGATGGATTAAAAACAGTAATAACCAATGGTGATAATTTCTATGAAAAAAAAAGAATATTTGGAGGTCACCAAGGGACATGCTCACATATTTGTAGAGGTCATCTTCAGCCTCCATTTCTACTTTTGTATTACGTAAATTATATCAGTTCATTACTAATCTTTGTTCCGGAATAAAATCACGAATTATATAGAGTAGAATCTATGAATTGAACACGTTGATTGTGTATAAAACCACTATTCTTCTACTATCTAATTTATAAATGGGGGTATGTGCTCAGTTTAGGTCTCTAAAAAGTTAAGCTTACTATTTTGGTTTGCTAATATATTATACCGTGAAGGGGCATGCACATTTTTTTTTACTATATGGCTTAAGCATAATGTAGCGATCTGCATAAGTAGGTGAATGGATTCAAACATAAAGGAAGTATGCAAATATTTTATAATCCAATCTGGTTAAGCATAATTCACCGAGCTACATCCAAATAATATACGGATGGAATAAGCTGGAAACTCTAATGAGAAATAACAACAAATTGAACCCAAAATACACGACTCAACAAATTTTAATTTTTTATATTGGAAAGAGAAAAGCAACCAGTTAAAAATATGTTAACTTAGGATTACATCTAACATGTTTAGCTAGTACATGTAAGAATAAAAATAATATATATACAAATGATTCATACCTCACGAAATTTTCAAAGTATAGTAGAAGAATATGGCAAATCGGTAATAAAAGAAGGGAGAGGATAAAAACTAAATCTTAAACCATAACGCGGTGTGCATACCATGTAAAATGTAAATAACACTAATAGGAGGAAGTTGATGTAAAAAGTGGAAAAAAATAGTCTACATGAATTCCAGTGATTAGCGCAGTCTTAAGTGACAGGTAGAATCCTCTATGTTGAATCAGCTGCTTGGAGCGAATACCATCATGGTTTCCAGTATTTATTATCAGTAGACCTTATAATAAAAAAGATCAAAGTAAAAATTCCCAGCAATGAAAAAATTCAGAGTCAAAGTTGAGTATCTTACTCATTCCTCAGAAGAGAGCAGTGAAATCTTTATAAGTCACAACAAATTCGCCAAAGCTTTTGAACGAAAACATGGTTGAGTGCCTCTTTTATGCTGTAACTATGTAAAGATGACTTTCTTTTCCTTCAGATTGCCATTGTCAACCACACCGTACCTAATATTACATTGGTCATTTTCAGAAAACGAATTGATTATTCCTTTTATTTTTATTTCGACCCAAATTTTTAATAAAGCTCGTTTATCATAGCTAAATTTACCACAGCAAAATTTAACAATTGTACTATAACAGATTCCTTAGAATATTACTATGCAGTGGACTTTACATATATCATATATTTTATCAATGAAGAAACTAGTATAAATACAATATCAACATTCATATAAATATATATCAATGATGTTATATGTAGTCTTTACACACTGAAATGAATACTTTAAAAGAACAAACTTAACCTTTTAAACACTCGAGCTATGGTTTTGTAAATGCTTTCAATATTGAAATTGCCTAAAAGATATAGTAGTTGAAAACAAAAGCCTATAGACATGTTCATATCTCTGAATAGTTGTAAATACATTATCCTCATAACCACTAAATTGAAAATATTAGAAATTGAGGTTTACTTCTTTCACAACTCACAGTAAACATTATAAGGCCTCTAGTGGAGAAAGGTCAAGTTCAAGATATCATTGATTTCTACCACATAGCTAGACCATCTTCTTTCTAATGCCGACGAATACCTATACTGTTTTATAATAACATTTTATATTGTAATATGCACTCACCTACAAAATCGGGAGGGTACCAGGATGAGCAAGTGCGAGAAAAAGATAGGAAAAGAGTAATGGAGAAAGGCGGAGAATCAAGCTTCCACCAAACAACATCTGCGGCACTGATGACAACATGCGAAAGTTACATATAAGGTTGACTGCTTTATGTGTGAAAGACGTATTGTAAATATGGTGCTTCTTTCATACTGTTCTGTATGACTGAAGCTTTTAGTTAAAAATTGGAAAAGGATGAAAATTTGTAGATCGAAGGGCATTAAGTTAGGGGAATCCTACAAGTAAGTTTATAGTTTGCTCGAACTTCTTTCCACTTGGTTAGCTAATAGTAAAGACGGAGGCTCCTTTGTGGCTAAAGAAGATGATGATAAAGGTCAAGGAATCTAAAAGGAATCCTTTAGATTGGTATATTGGTGTTTAGAAACAATTGTCAAATTTTTACATTATTGTCCTTTTGTTATTATTTAAATGGAGGCATCACTTTACTTTATAAAATTGCATGAAATTTAAATTATTCATGGATTATACAACAGAAAATAGCTATAAAGCATTACACAATGATTAGATTGCAACATTGTTTCATATTCTCATTTGATCTTGGTTTATGTTTACGATATCTGACGTTGTCCAAGAATTTTTTTGGAAAGAAACCTAAATGGGAAATAAATAACGAAAGAGAAACTGAAGTGAAGGTCAAACACCATAATAAGGAGACAAAGATGGAAAATGGTACTCTATTGAACTTTGAAATCAATGACACGCAGTACATATTTATTTCGATCGGTTCAAACTTAACCAAGGAAAAAAAATGCCTCTTGTACTGAGGATAACCTTTATTTTGTAGTCCCCAGTCCTTCCTTGTCAACTATTGTTGTTACTGCTAGTCCTGGCCAATATTATCCCAATGTATATGCATGGCTCCCGGATTTAGAGCACCAGGCATACCTCGTGCAGCGTACGACAACATACTCATGTTAAAGGATGATGTTAGTTGTTCAGTCAGAACCAGTGTTCGCATCAACTGATCAATTGGAGGTAACTGACTGTTTTTTGTATAGTCATTAAAAATAGACATGCTTCCATCAATATTCATATAGACATGCTGCAAGCTTATGTAGGAATTTGGTAGTGTGTCATTTCATGGATGTAACAAACTGTTTATACAATAACTACAAATCATAAAGTATATTAATTAAATTGTTTTATACAGCAAAAAAAGGCAAAATAAACTCATGGTTCACATCATGAAGCCCTAATATTTGATATCGCCAATAGTATTCAAAAAAATTGGCTGAATTTTTATCATATACTGCCAGCATAGTATATAAATGGACATAATAATTTTTTCAACAAAATGATTTCATCATTTATGCACGTAACAAACAATACAGCAAAACCGCAAGATTCAGCTTGGTCACGATTTAATATATTGTTTTTTTTGCTTTTCGCAAATGAGTTGCAACAAATTAATATAAGTATTAATGGAAATACATTAACTTCCATGGAATTTAAATTGTCACTTATATTGTCACATTAGGTGTGCGTCATTCAGTAAACTATATCATCTTGAGTTTAGAATCGATCAAAACATGTGAAACTTCACTGGATATCAAATCAAACGCCAATGATGAAGTTACTTCGCTTTCTTAATTGTTGCCCTATCATGTCAATAAAAATATGTACACCAATACGAATCATAGATTAAAATACATACGCAATATCGATGGAGTTCAAATTCTTTTTTGGCCTAAAACCCCAATTATCATTTCATTTGTGTACTCTACAACTGCAACTATAAAAAATATTTATAGTTTAATTTTTGTATGTAAAAATGGCCAACAGTTTATACACTAACGTAACACAGTTTATGCTTAGTTTAACAATGTAGCTGCAATAAAATTATATTTTTGTATATAAAAAATATCAAGCACATGCGTAAACGCCCGTGTATGCATGCATCTTCTATTCAATACCAAAATCTTTTATCATCGTTATCTTCTTAGTATATTGCATTATTCTGAAACTTTTAACCAACGAGACTGTATGTAAGATTAACAGTTCGACCAAAGAGACTTGAACATATGATTCCCTTTAACAATTACAAGTTATAATCAAAGACGATTTTCATGACTTACTCATCTCAAGGATATAGGCTTTTCCCCAAACATGCCTAGGTTGATGGATCCTACTTGCTAGATCCAATTCATAAACAGTAGCTGAGGATGAATTGTTTGAGTGATGCATCCTAGAATTCGATCTGAACAGAATTGGCAACATAAGATTTGATAGAATGGAATACGCGGTTTCAGGCTTAAGGTGTAGCAATTTAAGGTTACAGAGATCAGAATGTGAATCGCCATTTGCTTGGCAGTTTCTCTCCCCATGGGAGAGAAAACATATATTCAAGTGTAAAACTTTTTAATTTGGAAATATTTGAAGTTGTTACAAAATAATCAAGGCATAAAATGACAAAAACAATCAAAGTAATCATCTCCAGTATTGATAAAGGTTAAACAACGCAAATGACTTTTTTTGGTCAGCCAGGACTCAAGGTATCAATGATAAATGGTCAAAATAAGCCAAATGCTTGTTAGTCTCTAACGACAAAAAGTTTGATATTAGTACTTTGTATGTGCAATGTCCATTCGCATTGCATTACATTTTTTTTTTCCAGATTTCAACTATTTACAAACTACTTAAAATTAGTCGAATAGTATGCTAATTACTGAAAACAATTATTTGCGGGCCTGATATGCAATGAACAAAATGCAACCAATTTTTTCCTGGTGTGAAACCATCACAGTAAAATAGGAGTTTATGACATTATTACTTGAACTATGGAAACATGTATCTTCATATTTGAGAGGGTTTATAATAAATTATCTTATCGTAAAATCAAAATTAACATCATCCAAATCTCAGTAGGTTTGATCAAATTTTGGACTTCTGTAATTGGGTTAACTGAGAATTTTTTGAACCTGATAAGTTTGGAAAACATAATTTGAATTTAAAATGTAAAGGTAAATTTAAATTAAGGTGGTCTTGTTTGGGTTCTCTGCTTTCGTTTATGTTAACGCAATTTTTTAGATTAACATTAAAAGTTCCCAGCCCTTTATGTGAAGAACCATCAAAAAAAGTTTTTATTTTCCAAAAGAAAAGGGGAAGTTGCCGAAAACTATCACATCATCATCACCACCACCATCTACAAAATAAGACTTAAAACATAAATTGACAATCCACTAAATTATATCAGACTATTACGAAATCAAAATTTGTTTAATCCATAAATTGACAATCCACTAAGATCAAGCAATATCACCAAGCATCATGTACTTCTATGTGAAATTACCTAAATTGAAATTTGTTTCCAGAATAATAATAAAATACTGAGCATTTCAAATTTAGCTAAAGATAATATATGCGTGTGTGTAGTGTACTGCTTATATTTAGTTTTTGTACAGCAGGGGATACAAAAGCACCAATTCATCGTAACTATAAATAATAGGCTGATTAATATTTTCATTTAATCCATACCTTTTCAGCAACATCAGAATTAAGTCAGTCTACTAAGTACATTTGTAATAACCCGGAAATCTGGGCCAATTTAAAATTTTTATTTTGGCAATTTTAGCGAATTTTGATTATTTAAAATGAATTATTTTAAATAATAATGACGAGAAATTTATTTTGAATAGCATTCGAACGTATATATTTATTCGAATCTTCGTTAGAACATAAATATTTATTTTTATATATAAAAGGAATTGAAAATGGCGCGGTAGTTCGATAATTCGACTTCAAAATTCAAATGAATGTACCGGGTGCAAAATAAACTGGATTTTAGTGAAACCAAAAATATTTGAATCTAATTGAGAATATCTTTCCAACGAATCCGAAAAATCGAAATTCATAGCGGGAATCAAAAGATATGCCCAGTTGAAAATTCAGAATAGTCGCTATGGAATTCTGGCCCTTAAAAATGGAAATTTTGCAAACGACCTCGGATTTCGACAAAACCACTTTTGTCGGATCCACGATGTCAAAGTATTGCTAGGTTTCAAATTTCATAATTTTTCGAATCAGTATGTGAGCGTGGCAAAGGAAAACGCGTTTGACTAGTTTTAGTTGATTTTAATCGACTGGAAAATGACCCATTTTCAAACAGTCTCAGAATTTGACGAAACTAGTTTTGTTAGGACCGTATCGTCTATACGAAGCTAGAAAATATTTTTCTGGAATTTTTCTAGTTAGTATGTGACCCCAGTAAATTGAAATGCGCGTTCAAATTCAATATATAGAGTTATATGTTGATTTTGACGAAAACTGATCGAAATGATCGAATCAGCATATGATACATATCCCATTGTGTTCAGAATGGGGGTAATTAGCTATAGACGACAGGCGGTGGGTCTCATTTCGATGTCGAAATAAAAAGTACCTTTTCGAAATTAAATAATTAAAATAAAAACCCTCACTCTCTCTTTATACCCTCAGCCCCCCTCCTTTGACTTTTCAGAATCAATTTAGAAAAGAAAGGGGCGACGGGGGGGGGGGGGGGGGTGAATCGCCGCCGCCGCCACTTCCTCGCGCCCCTCCAGGTAGTGCGCCGGTTCCCCTTCTTCTTCCTCCTCCACGCAGCAGCGGGCCCCCTTCCCCAGTTCGATCCAAGACGAAGCCTCCCCCAATCGCCCCCTGCCGCACCCATCCTCCTTCATCCCTGGCCTCCTCCTCGACTGCCGACCATCCACTCCACCTCCGGCGCCCCAATACCCACTGACCCGACTGCGAGCAACTCCCCCACACCCAACTCCGACGTGGAACCTCCTCCGACAGTGAATGGTAAGTTTTATTACTTGATTTAGTTGGTGATTTTAGTTATTTAAATGAAATTAGTTTTAAGATATTAAAAACTAGTTTTTTAACAATAAAGATGCGATTTTAAAATATAAAACATTGAAGAAAATGTGTTCTTTTATTATATAAATAGTTATAAACAAAGATATGATAATCATTCATATAAAAATATAATTTTTGTATGAATGGTATGCGTTTATAAAGAATTGATTTTTCATGAAGAAAAGGCTTGATTTTTTTTTAAATGAGAAAAGATGAAATTTTTATTTGTAGAAAGACGATAATTTTTATGTAGTAGAGATAATATAATTTTTATTATAGTTAGAGAAGTTAAAAATATAATTTTTATATAAGCAAGAAGTTAAAAATATAATTTTTATTCGAGTAGTAAGTTAAAAATATGATTTTTATATAATGTAGATAATAAAAATCTGATTTTTATTATATATATGTTGAAATAAAAATGTGATTTTTATAGTGATGAAATGAAAAGGCGAAATCTTTATATATGAAAAGGCAAAATCTTTATATTTGAAAAGGCGAAATCTTTATATTTGAAAAGATGAAATCTTTATATAGAGAATAACGTGATAAAAATATAATCTGTATTATATGAAAAGCGTTGTAAAATTAGAATTTTTATCTATATAGTAGCGTTGTAAAAATTGAATTTTTATCCATATGGAATGATTATAAAAATATGATTTTTATATACATAGCAACAATATAAAAATGTGATTTTTATATATGTAGTGTAACGCCCCACACCCGCTATGGTCACTCACTAAGGGAATGCCATAACATCGGTGGAGTATTTTAAGTGAGTATAGAACAGAAAAATTACAACAAGACAGATATAAGTAATACTTGAAAATGTAAAACTTCATTTCATTGCAGCGGAAAGTAAAACATGTTTGGTTACATCACAAAAACCATAACAAGAGTCAAGTACAAAATATCCATCCTGATAAATAAAAATACATAATCCCAATACATGAACTGATAGCCATAAAAGAAAAGGATAAGCTGAGCTTTACTCCTACGGTCCAAGCTCCAAAAGAAAATAAGGCAGCCTGATCAAAGCCCACTCGTACTGGGCCTACTCTGAGGACCTGAGGGTTGGGAAAAAGATAAAAACAATGGGGTCAGACATAAGTCTGAGCAAGTCCTATAACTTTAACAATACAATCATTAAAGTAACCAGAGAAGACATAAGCTTTATATACGGTAACGTCTGGGGATGAATGGCTACACTAAGCAGCTTGGTAGACTTAGGATAAACTAAGATAACTGTAAAGACGCATCTACCCACCCAAGGATAATTACTACACTGCACCACACCAGTCATTCCTAATTTTAAAGGTTGATCCCACTAAGTGTACTTAGTAAATCTTAATGGTAGTTTCGTGTACCCCTAGCTGACTACATAGGTGTACCCACTACCCCCCATTCGATCGGCTCCCTAACGTAGATATCCGTGCTGGTCCCACAGTGGGGTGTATCATTCCCCAAAGTGGCAACCTGATAACAACACTGATGCACGGTTTATACCTACACGATGCAACAACGTCTTAGCTACCAGCCCGGGCCCACACACGCATATGAAACCCGATGGACTTGCGTTGCCACCGCTAACCCGTTTTGGCCTCTTATAGTCAAGCCCAATATGCGTGTCCCGTCCCCGACTTGAGTCGAGCCCACTAAGATATATTTGGGATATTGGTTGAAATGGGCCCCCATAAGCTACTACTTAAGCTTGCCATTTTATCTAGTGAATCCCACTTAACCCTTTAACCATGTCCACTTACATGTTATAAATTTTGGTTAAGTCATTTAATTATATTTTAATTGTCACTCAAGGCACCCACTAGATTTCCACATGCCACCCAAAGCACTTACTTAACCCTTTAACCATGTTTTAATTACATGTTCCACTTTGGTTAAGTATTCTAATCGTATTTTCTATTGCCACCCAAGGCAACCCACTAGTTTCCTCATGCCACCCAAGGCACCCACTTAACCCCTCATGTCCATCTACATGCTAATATGGTTAAGTGTTTCTTAATTAATTAAGACCGTGATCCTCATAAAGACCTCTCACATTAGACTATCATTTATGACCGCTGGTTAAGCCGGTTGGATCCGGGCAGCCTTATGTCATAACCGAGTCTAACCTCGTGCCTTTACATTAATCACGTATTTAGTTTGTGCCTAAGACCTCTCACATTGGGCAAACATTTGTAGCAACTGGTTAGGCCGGTTGGGTCCGGGCAGTTTTACGCTACAACTGAGTCCAACCTTGTGTCTTAGTCGATTAATTACACCTAATTAATCACCCTTATAATTTATATTAATTATCCCTAATTAATTAATCATGTTTTCAAGAATATGGGTAGACCTAACTCAATAGGTAAATTCCCAACTCCATAGTATGGGTAGACCTAACTCAATAGGTAAATTCCCAACTCCATAATATGGGTAGACCTAACTCAATAGGTAAATTCCCAATTATGTCCATTTAATTTATGTTATGCTTAAGCATACCCATTTCACATCATTTTATTAACATGCATATTAACCCCATCGTTCCCCACGTAATTCGTTCTCATAACATGACATAATAAAGGGAAGATTCATCACAAATGTCATGGGTTTAACCAACATAGCATATAACTTTATCATGGGTTCAAAAGGTGTCAACTTGCGTATATGAGCATACATTAAACCCAACTAGCATTTAACCTAAACTTGCATGAAGCACATATGTCATATAAAGAGGGTAACTTGCATATGTATGCATGACATACAAAAGGGGTGAGCTTGCATATACATATATGTCATACAAAGAGGCAAACTTGCACATGAACTTGCATATGAACTTACATATGAACTTGCACATAAACTTGCATATGAACTTGCATAACATGTCATACATAGGGGCAAACTTGCATATGTTATGCATATCATAAAAGGTGTCATCTTGCATATGTATGCATCTTATTTAAAAAGGGTAAACTTGCATGTCATAATGTATGCATAAAACCAAACACTTAGCATGCATAAAATCAAATACTTCGCATGCTAAAACCAAACACTTAGCATGCATAACATCAAATACTTAGCATGCATAAAACCAAACACTTAGCATGCATAAAATCAAATACTTAGCATGCATAAAACCAAACACTTAGCATGCATAAAACCCAATACTTAGCATGCATAAAATCAAATACTTAGCATGCATAAAACCCAATACTTAGCATGCATAAACCCACATACTTAACTTGCATAAACCCACATACTTGACTTGCATAAACCCACATACTTAACTTGCATAAACCCACATACTTAACTTGCATAAACATAGGGTTATCATAAATCAATGTTAAACATAGATTAGCAAACTAACATCATATCATATGACTTAAAACCCACTAATCCGCATACAAAACCGCATGATCTCATCATATCTCATCTACTTAATTTAGCAATTGGTTATTAAAGTGATAGAAACTCACCAAAACCAAGATTAGCAAACTTATGAAGTAGAACTAGTTGCAATATTTGAGGAAGATGATGATTAGAGGTTGATTAGCTTGCAACTTTCTTCATAAACTAGTGGAGGCTCCTCCTAAGTTTGATTTTGGCGGCATGATGGCATCACGTCTATTTTTAGTATGAATTAGGCTTGCATTAGGGTGTATTTATAGGATTAGGTTGTGTTTTAGACCCTTAGATTAACCCTAGGTTAGTTTAGGTCCGTCAGATTTAGGAAGCTTCTAGAGAATAGCCTAAAACTCAGCCAAACCCTAAAATGGTGCACCAGGTTAAACTGGACGAGCACCCCCTGTCGACACCCAAGTCGACAGGGCTATCGACTATGTCCTAGCCAAGTCGACTGCCCAGTCGACAGGGCTGTCGACTTGGGTAGGTAGGCGGGAATTTTTCCCTCCTACGCCCAATGGCTCCAATTTCGAAATTTAAACCTGAATTTTAAATCTGTTTTGAACTTTGAATTTTCTGCAAACTTCATTGGGCCATAACTGGGCCATACGGACTCCGATTTACAAAATTTCGGACTCTATTTTGCGTATTTTTCCGAGATGAACGCAATGACGCAGCCTGTTTCCCCCAATTCTCACATCTGAGATTATTTATTCTGAAATTAGTGTATTTTAGCATTAACTGAAATTCGGGGTGTTACATTCTCCCCTCCTTAAAGGATTTCGTCCCCGAAATCTCTAAGCTAAGGAGAATGCATATCCTACCATCCAAACAACCATCTACTCAATCCATCAAACACAGGCATCCATTGTCCTTAAAACAATTTCTAATGATGTATGAGCATATGCAAAAAGTGTGTGTATATGTTCCCTATCTAATGTATGAACATATGCAAACAATGATAGTGCCATGCATCCAATATGTATGCGAGAGAACCCTATCGACACATACTATATCTACATGAGTGCACAATCATTCACCAAAATGCATCATCCATATGATAACACAACCATTACACATCCATAAATATAGCTACCTACACACCCATTTATATGCAATATGCAATATGAAGTGACTGAGCCGATCTAGTGTCTAAAGTGTGTGTATATGCATCCACGAGCAACCACTAGCAAACACTTGCATCCACTTGCATCCATCAATCATAACATGTCTCAAACACATGTTTCAACCATAAGTTTACCCTATCTAAAGGTCAAAGGTACTTACGAGAGGACATACTAAAGATAAGATAAGTACTAGACAAACGATAGAGGAGAAATTAAAAGACATATTCTCAAAAAGGAATGGGTATAACGAACGCATCTTCGCTTCCGTCTCCCAAGTAGCGTTGCCCTCATCTTCTCCCCATTGTACTTTGACTAGTTGAACCTCTCGATTCCTCGGTTTCCTAGTCTCTGACCCAAGGATGCTGGTAGGAGCTCGTCGAATAGTCGCATCACGCTCTACTTCCACTTCTCTAAGCAAGCTCGGCTCTACCACCTCTGCGGTCTCATGTAGGCACTTCCTCAAATGTGACACATGGAATACATCATGTACACCACCAAGTCTGTCGGGCCACTCCACTCTATATGCCATCTGTCCAATCCTTTCCTTAATAGGAAACGGTCCTACAAACCTTGGTGCTAACTTTCCAACAGATCCGAAGCGAACCACATTCCGTAACGGAGATACCTTGATAAAATCATGTCCCCAACATCAAACTTAAGCTCTGCTCTCCTCTTGTCCGCATCATATTTCTGTCTGTCTTGCGCCGCTTTCATCCTTCTTCGAATAAAATCAATCTTTTCCGAAGTCTTTCTAACCATATCGGGCCCAAGCAAGATCTTATCCGTAGATTCCCACCAACATGTAGGTGATTGACAAGGCCTTCCATAAAAAGCTTCGAAAGGAGCCATGCCAATACTAGACTGAAAGCTGTTATTATATGCGAACTCCACCAATGAAAGATGCTCTTCTCATGTTCCTCCAAAATATAAGATACATAGTCTCAAAAGGTCTTCAAAAATGCGATTCTCACTCCCGGTCTGGCCGTCCATCTGAGGATGATATGCGGTATTCAAACACAACTGAGTCCCTACCGCCTCTTGCAAACTCTTCCAAAACTCACTAGTGAAGAAGGTACACCATGCAATCTAACAATCTCTCGAACGTAAACTGAAGCTAGCCATGGAGCAGTCCTCTTATTCTTCACGGGTATAAAATGGGCGCTCTTAGTAAGTTTATCTACCCCAACCCAAATTCCCGTATTACCCTTCCTTGATCTTGGTAATCCATTGACGAAATCCATCGAGACACTATCCCATTCCATAGCGGAACCTCCAATGGGTGAAACAACCCACCGGGTTTCTTTTGCTCCGCTTTTACTTGTTGGCACACCTAGCATCTAGCGACACACTCGGCCGCGTCTTTCTTCATACCGGCCCAAAAGAAAACTCGCTTCATGTCTTGGTACATCTTGTCCCTATCGGGATGAATGGTTATCTTTGAACGATGTGCATCATCCAAAATAGCCTTCTTCAAACCTGTGGTACACAAAGTCTACCGTCCCTACGTGACCACCCCCTATCATCTAGGGTGTACCTACTCAAATGGCTGGACGACTCCCCCCTTATGAGCTTCTCTACTAACTCAACCAACTGTGGGTCGCCTCGCAGTGCTCCACCAATCCGCCCCAAAAGAGTAGGCCTAACCTCCAACACTTCCCTAAGAGGTAGGGCATGCTTTTCTCCACTTCTAGAGAAAACCAGGGTATTACCCCATCCAAAATCATCACAACTGTCCATCTCTCACGCAGACCATCCTAGTCGAACTCGACATCCCCCAAGTGCAAGCCCCAAAGGCCTAAACCAATATCAGACAAACACCCAAGTGATACCTCCTTCGAACTCAGACGACCTACGTGAGATGATACTAGTAAAAACGGCTAAACAATTAAGCCCTTGTCCAACTCTGGATGTCCTCACCAGTCTTGCTCCAAAACCACCGTTTATCCCATAACTGGCTTTGCTCAACTTATTAAGCACATACGAAAACTTACTTCGCTCTTAGAAAAGACCAAGATGTCATCCACAAGGACCATCACGAACTTATTTAGGTACTCCCTAAACACCCTTCTCATCAAATCAACAAAGTATGCGGGGGGTGTTTGTCAAACCAAATGGCATTGTCTACCAGATATATTCGGAAGTCAATCTCCCGCTCCGGAGGTAAGCCCTTCACCTCCTCAAACACATCCGAGTATTCCCGGACCACTCTAACAGATTGTAAACTCTCGACCGACGTGTCAACCGATTCTAGATAACTTAGCATAACAGATTCCATGGGATTACAAGAGATCTCGAGAGTGTTACACAAGTGGGTCATAAGCCTAACAACTCTCCCTTCAAAATCAAGAACGGCACCCCTACTGGATAACCAGTCCATGCCCAAAACTAACCCATAGCCCGTGAAGCCCAAAAAGCATCACATCTAAACTCAACGCTAAGTATAGAAACTTTCAAACCCAAACACATCATGGAGCCCCAATTGGGTTTGAAACAACTAAAGGATCATCTACTAAACTGGTGTCTAAGTGCAGTGACTCAACTATCAACAACGAGATAAACGAACTCGATGCGTCAGAATCAAATAAAGTACGGACTGGATGATCGAATAGAAAAAACTAGACTTTCAATGGAAATAGTTCTACCTCTTTCCCGAATCGGTGGAACCGCGAGAGCCTGAACTTGCCCCCTTGCCTGAGCTGGTGCCACAAGAGCTAGCACCTGTCCTCCTGAGGTAGACTCCGTCCTTTGCCCTTTCTTAGGACAGTCTTTCACTAGATGTCCTGCTTCGCCACAGTGGAAGCAGCCAGTCTTCTTCTTCTTGCGACAATCCTTGTTTAGGTGGCCTAGTGTTCCACAATTGAAGCACTTCTTCTTTCCCTTGCCACCGTTGCCTTTCCCACCCTTGTTTTGCTGTTGCTGTTGAGGTTTCTTCTGATCTCCTTTCTTCTCGGGTGCTTTATTAGCATTGGGACCCTTCTCTTCCTCATGCATAAGTGCCATGTCCACTAGCTTCTCAAAAGTGGCCCCCATAGGGATGTGAGACATAGCCAATCCGTGCATCGGTTCGTTCAAGCCTTTAACGAACCTCAAAGCTTTCTCTTCCGGTGTGTTTACCAAGTCTATGTTGAATCTTGCTAACTGGTTAAACTCGTTAACATATTCTTTCACCGACAAGTTCCCTTGCTTTAAGTTCAAGAACCTTTCCACGTACAGATTTTCTTCCGCTCTTGAAAGAAACATTGCCTCAAACCTTTGCCTGAAATCTACCCAAGAGTCAACAGGGCGTTCTCCATTAGTGACCTCCCACCAGAGCGAGGCCTACCCTTCCATCAACCAAGCGGCTAACTTGACTTTCTTTCCTTCTTCCACTTCAAGGATTTCCATCAATTCTTCCGTCTCCTTAAGCCAATCCCTAGCTCCTACAAAAGGTTTCCCTCCCATAGCCTTAAACTCCTTACAAGTCTTAGCAAAAGTATCAGTGCAAGGAGGAACGGGTGTAACGGGTAGTGGAGGAACATTCGCTGGACCTGCAGCGGCGGCCTTAGCCTCTAACAACCTCCTATACCATACTGGTATCGCTACACCATCCGGAAGATTAAGATCTTCAGCCATGCTGAAACGAAAGAGGAAAGATTCAAACGGAGAATTCAAAAAGATAAAGATATGGCTATCGGGGATTATGCTTTTCTTTCAAAAACTTTTCTCTTAAAAGACATGTTTTTGAAAATACTCCTTCAAAAATTTTCTCAGAAAAATAGTTTTTCTAAAATTTTTATCTGTTCTGGTAACCTTAAGCTCTGATACCACGTGTAACGCCCCACACCCGCTATGGTCACTCACTAAGGGAATGCCATAACATCGGTGGAGTATTTTAAGTGAGTATAGAACAGAAAAATTACAACAAGACAGATATAAGTAATACTTGAAAATGTAAAACATCATTTCGTTGCAGCGGAAAGTAAAACATGTTTGGTTACATCACAAAAACCATAACAAAAGTCAAGTACAAAATATCCATCCTGATAAATAAAAATACATAATCCCAATACATGAACTGATAGCCATAAAAGAAAAGGATAAGCTGAGCTCTACTCCTACGGTCCAAGCTCCAAAAGAGAATAAGGCAGCCTGATCAAAGCCCACTCGTACTGGGCCTACTCTGAGGACCTGAGGGTTGGGAAAAAGATAAAAACAACGGGGTCAGACATAAGTCTGAGCAAGTCCTATAACTTTAACGATACAATCATTAAAGTAACCAGAGAAGACATAAGCTTGATATACGGTAACGTCTGGGGATGAATGGCTACACTAAGCAGCTTGGTAGACTTAGGATAAACTAAGATAACCGTAAAGACGCATCTACCCACCCAAGGATAATTACTACACTGCACCACACCAGTCATTCCTAATTTTAAAGGTTGATCCCACTAAGTGTACTTAGTAAATATTAATGGTAGTTTCGTGTACCCCTAGCTGACTACATAGGTGTACCCACTACCCCCCCATTCGATCGGCTCCCTAACGTAGATATCCGTGCTGGTCCCACAGTGGGGTGTATCATTCCCCAAAGTGGCAACCTGATAACAACACTGATGCATGGTTTATACCTACACGATGCAACAACGTCTTAGCTACCAGCCCGGGCCCACACACGCATATGAAACCCGATGGACTTGCGTTGCCACCGCTAACCCGTTTTGGCCTCTTATAGTCAAGCCCAATATGCGTGTCCCGTCCCCGACTTGAGTCGAGCCCACTAAGATACATTTGGGATATTGGTTGAAATGGGCCCCTACAAGCTACTACTTAAGCTTGCCATTTTATCTAGTGAATCCCACTTAACCCTTTAACCATGTCCACTTACATGTTATAAATTTTGGTTAAGTCATTTAATTATATTTTAATTGTCACTCAAGGCACCCACTAGATTTCCACATGCCACCCAAAGCACTTACTTAACCCTTTAACCATGTTTTAATTACATGTTCCACTTTGGTTAAGTATTCTAATCGTATTTTCTATTGCCACCCAAGGCAACCCACTAGTTTCCTCATGCCACCCAAGGCACCCACTTAACCCCTCATGTCCATCTACATGCTAATATGGTTAAGTGTTTCTTAATTAATTAAGACCGTGATCCTCATAAAGACCTCTCACATTAGACTATCTTTTATGACCGCTGGTTAAGCCGGTTGGGTCCGGGCAGCCTTATGTCATAACCGAGTCTAACCTCGTGCCTTTACATTAATCACGTATTTAGTTTGTGCCTAAGACCTCTCACATTGGGCTAACATTTGTAGCAACTGGTTAGGCCGGTTGGGTCCGGGCAGTTTTACGCTACAACTGAGTCCAACCTCGTGTCTTAGTCGATTAATTACACCTAATTAGTCACCCTTATAATTTATATTAATTATCCCTAATTAATTAATCATGTTTTCAAGAATATGGGTAGACCTAACTCAATAGGTAAATTCCCAACTCCATAGTATGGGTTGACCTAACTCAATAGGTAAATTCCCAACTCCATAATATGGGTAGACCTAACTCAATAGGTAAATTCCCAATTATGTCCATTTAATTTATGTTATGCTTAAGCATACCCATTTCACATCATTTTATTAACATGCATATTAACCCCATCGTTCCCCACGTAATTCGTTCTCATAACATGACATAATAAAGGGAAGATTCATCACAAATGTCATGGGTTTAACCAACATAGCATATAACTTTATCATGGGTTCAAAAGGTGTCAACTTGCGTATATGAGCATACATTAAACCCAACTAGCATTTAACCCAAACTTGCATGAAGCACATATGTCATATAAAGAGGGTAACTTGCATATGTATGCATGACATACAAAAGGGGTGAGCTTGCATATACATATATGTCATACAAAGAGGCAAACTTGCACTTGAACTTGCATATGAACTTACATATGAACTTGCACATAAACTTGCATATGAACTTGCATAACATGTCATACATAGGGGCAAACTTGCATATGTTATGCATATCATAAAAGGTGTCATCTTGCATATGTATGCATCTTATTTAAAAAGGGTAAACTTGCATGTCATAATGTATGCATAAAACCAAACACTTAGCATGCATAAAATCAAATACTTCGCATGCATAAAACCAAACACTTAGCATGCATAACATCAAATACTTAGCATGCATAAAACCAAACACTTAGCATGCATAAAATCAAATACTTAGCATGCATAAAACCAAACACTTAGCATGCATAAAACCCAATACTTAGCATGCATAAAATCAAATACTTAGCATGCATAAAACCCAATACTTAGCATGCATAAACCCACATACTTAACTTGCATAAACCCACATACTTAACTTGCATAAACCCACATACTTAACTTGCATAAACCCACATACTTAACTTGCATAAACATAGGGTTATCATAAATCAATGTTAAACATAGATTAGCAAACTAACATCATATCATATGACTTAAAACCCACTAACCCGCATACAAAACCGCATGATCTCATCATATCTCATCTACTTAATTTAGCAATTGGTTATTAAAGTGATAGAAACTCACCAAAACCAAGATTAGCAAACTTATGAAGTAGAACTAGTTGCAATATTTGAGGAAGATGATGATTAGAGGTTGATTAGCTTGCAACTTTCTTCATAAACTAGTGGAGGCTCCTCCTAAGTTTGATTTTGGCGGCATGATGGCATCACTTCTATTTTTAGTATGAATTAGGCTTGCATTAGGGTGTATTTATAGGATTAAGTTGTGTTTTAGACCCTTAGATTAACCCTAGGTTAGTTTAGGTCCGTCAGATTTAGGAAGCTTCTAGAGAATAGCGTAAAACTCAGCCAAACCCTAAAATGGTGCACCAGGTTAAACTGGACGAGCACCCCCTGTCGACACCCAAGTCGACAGGGCTGTCGACTATGTCCTAGCCAAGTCGACTGCCCAGTCGACAGGGCTGTCGACTTGGGTAGGTAGGCGGGAATTTTTCCCTCCTGCGCCCAATGGCTCCAATTTCGAAATTTAAACCTGAATTTTAAATCTGTTTTGAACTTTGAATTTTCTGCAAACTTCATTGGGCCATAACTGGGCCATACGGACTCCGATTTACAAAATTTCGGACTCTATTTTGCGTATTTTTCCGAGACGAACGCAATGACGCAGCCTATTTCCCCCAATTCTCACATCTGATATTATTTATTCTGAAATTAGTGTATTTTAGCATTAACTGAAATTCGGGGTGTTACATGTAGTGGGTACGAGCAACAAAAGTGACAAAAGGCGAGAACAACGATGACTTCTACATAAGAAGAGTCGAGGCGTTTGGGTTAGCTAGTCAGTTAGAACTTCTCACCGTTTAATTTTGTTTTCTAGTTAATAATATATACTAGGATGCAGACGGTGTTTAGTAGCACCCGACACCCGTCGTCCACAGACCATGGACGACTTGTATGCTTGTTTGTTTGATTTTGATGTGTAGTTGATTGTGTGATGTGAAATGAAATAAAATATTTATGTAGTTAAAAATATTTTATAGTTGAAAATATAATTTTTAACATGAATGTGAATAAATATTTATAAACAAATCAAAGATTTGTTTATATACACTGATTTGATTGATATTGATTGGGACGATAAATTTTACACATCGCCCAACTGCACAAATAAAATCTGTGTTTGATTGTTTGAAACCCCACATGGGTATTGGGATGATATATGACATACACTAATCTCAATAATTAGTTGTATGTCGATCGATTGATTGACAGACTGTTATAAGCGTTAAATATTTATATTTGATGCTTATACAACGTAGAATGCACTTTGGATAATGGTTGATTATTTGTCATTGTTGATATATACATGCGTTGTATGGAAATCCATAGAAATAAAATCTATAGTAATTGATTGGGCCTCAATCCAATATTTGAATAGAAATATTTGAAATAGGAAGTATTTGAAAAGAAATATTTGAAAAAGAAATATTTGAAAAAGAAATATTTGAAATAGAATATTTGTAAATAGAAATATATGAAGTCGTGTTGATTAGATTGACGCCATTTTGACGTGAACGATATTTATATCGATTTTATTCATTTTACAATGAATATCGAAAGTGATTTCAAAATCTGATATTTTGAATTGAATTGAAATTCGAATTGAATTGAAATTGAATAGAAATGAATTCGTATTGAAATTGAATAGAAACAAATTCGAATTGAAATTCAAATAGAAATGAATTCGAATTGAAATTGAATTGAATTGAAAACGAACTGAAATTGAATTAAAAATCGATTTGAATTGAAATCAATTTGAAATGAATTTATAATGAATTTATAGGGAAAAATTCAATTTTGATTTGAATTTGAAATAGAATTTGAAATCGTTTCAAAAACGGATTTAAAACAATTTATAAAATATTATTTAAAAAGGAAATCGACGAAGTATATATTATATATATTATATATATAATATAATGGCCTGAATAGAATGCGCCGCGCCGTGGCAGTTCGCTAATTTCGACCGTTGACTTCGAATGGACATTGCGGGAGATCCGACCGTCGGATTCTCCTAAAACCGAAACCGTTGGATTCGTATCGAAAATAGTTTTCTAACGAATGTCATAAATTAGAAATCTAACGGTTGGATTTGGAATTATGTCCAAATCAAATTTGGAAAAGGTTGCTGTAAGTGCAGTTCGATGGCCGTTGATGGAAATCGACTGTACGGGCCTTGATAAAATTATTAAAAATAGTAATAATTTGTGTAAAATCATAAGAAATGATTTGGGAAGAGTTGGGGTGAAAAACTCCATTTTTTAAAAGATAAAAATAGATTTTTATCGAAATGAACTAGTTTTGAACTAGAATTAAAACCAATTTATTTTTGAAATAAATAAATTGAATTTGAAAATGGTTTTAAAAGAAACCAGAATTTCCAATAAATGAATTGGATGGGATTTGTATCGAAATTGTCTTCGGAATATTTCGATGTTGGATTTCATGATGATACAGATATTGTTATGGGAATATGAAAGATATATTAATATCGTTATTTCCAGTACGATATTTGTTGGTCGTAGATTTTGATATTGAATATAAGCCGATATATTTTCTATTCAGAGCCTTGTATTTAATATCAAATGTGAATTGGGTTTGTCGTGAATGGTGTCTTCATTAACACTGTTCTTAAGCCCAGTTGAGAAAAAGATTAAATCTTTTTATTTAGATTTAATGAAGTGTACCAATTAAATAATATTTAATTGGAATTGAATTGGTATTGATTTTTGGGTTTATCGTGAACAGTGTTTTAAATAACATTTGTTCTTTAACTCGATAATTAATGGAATGTGATTTTGGGTTTATCATGAAACGTGTTTTAAATGACACTGATTCTTTAACCCAGTTAAAGATTAAAACTAAGTGGAGTTTTAATGAATCTTTAATTAGATTGAAAAGATCGAGAATGGAGTATCACCAGTTTTACTCTAGGCGATAGTTAAATCTTTAATTAGATTTGTACGTGAAATGGTAATTGAATTTACCGATAACACCGGGGTGTTAGATATGAAGTATTACCAGTTTTACTTCATGGGATGAATAGGTGGGGATTGGGAAATAAAATAAATGATTACTTCGGTGTGGTTCGCTAATCCTGACTAGTTTGAATTGATATTCAAAGAAAATTAAAGGACAAATTTAAAGAATTTATCTTTGATAAAATTAATGGGAACCTTTCCCAAAGTATAAGGATATTGGAATAAAAGAATATTCTGAATTGGAATGAGGCGTATGTTGTGTTTGTATAACACTTGTTTATTATATACGAGAGTTATTCAGAAAGACCGGGTTTATCCGATTCTGAATAACTGATTCGACGTGGTGTCGAGGATGAAGACGGTGGTCGAAGACCGAAGGTCTTCAACATCATTTGGATAATTACTGGTGATCTTGATTGGACCGTACACCCAAGAGGAGGGAATCAGTTAGTGATCGTCCAGACGTACTTGGAGATTGATGGATATGCGGGGTACTAGGTGCCTCCGGTTTCGTTCAGACCCGGAACGAACTTGTAAATGGACTGTGTGTCTGACATTGGATTTCAGTCTGTGTGATTAATTTCTATTAAATATATATGTGTTTGGCGGCGGAGAATTTATTCTCTTGCTTAACGCCTTTCTCTGAGACGTACGAGCTCAGGGGTTATATATTGATGGATATCAAACGCATGGAGTGAATTGCCTATGTGGCATGCCTAAGTGGCAAATGATCAAGGCTTCTGTTGAAAAGCAAAGTCTTGTGGTTGATGATCAAAGCACGGCCTGTGTGGCATAGATTTTTGTAACGTGAACTCGCGAGCCTCACACCCCGGTTGTGAACCTGAAACGGGAGAGGACATCAGGGAGGACATGCGTTTCTTTCTAGCTAGAAGTGGCGTCAGTGGTTTTACACGCCCTGTCGAGTTTGACTTATGTGGCTGTTGCTGTTGTGAGGCGCCTCAGATATACCGGTGACTATGTGAAGCCGAAGGAGCCATTCGTTGGCTCATTTACGCCCCATAAGGCGGGGAAACGCAGTGTTCAGGCATAATAATCCACATCGGTGGACCGGCCCTGACGATCCAAGGGGTAGTTGCAGCTGTTCCTGAGGGGCGGGCTAGAGCATCTCAAATCAGTAGAGGACGATCCCTTGCCTCGATTCGTAGATGGAAATCCAATTTCCAAATACATGACTTTGCAGTTTTAATTGTAGAACTAGTATGGCGACATGATATATGGTACCCATGCCGTCTATGATTGATACTTATGATTTGAAGTCGTTTTATACACTATGCACTTATAATAGTATGAAATGATTTGTTTAAAACGTACTAAACGTGTTTGGCTATTATAAGGGAAAACCCTATCCCCCGGCTTGCGTTGCATTGTGTGATAGGACCTGGGTCTTATAATAGCTTCATTTTTCCAAAAAGCATTGCGCTGTTTTGTTATATGCACTGGTATTCTTGGAAGGAAACCCGTTCCGTGTTTACGGCGTGGTCCCTTGGTATATCTGATTTAAAGTAAAGTTTTAAATAACTGTTTTAGTTCTCACACCAGTCCCATGACTGACCTGGAGTTTATTGTTTTAACCTAAACTCTGGGTGCCCTTATTTTGACACGGGCAGCTAGTAGTTTTGGTTTTGCAGATTTATATTCACCGGAACCAGGTTTACAGCTGGAACGATATTCGGAAAGCTTTGTATCCATGTATCTTCTTCAGTTGTATTTTGTATTATTTTCTGCTGCTTTGTAATTTATTGTAATCTCTGATATTTATCGAATGTATTTTATTTGTAAATACTCTGTATATTCTTGTATGCTGATGAATTGTTGTAAATAACAATGAAATGTTCTTCCGTCTGCGTTCTTTTGTGGCTTGTTCTCGACTCTATCCGGGCTTTCCTTACCAGGGAAGTTCGGGTCATTTCAGCTGGTATCAGAGCTTTGGTTTACAAAGCTCAGAGAACAAGACACATTAGAACCATACGAAAGAATTCATCAGATATTGGATTAGTAATATCCAATGGATTGACTCGTTAGAGATGGGATCAGTAGCATATTAGAACGAGTCTGAAGAGTGTTGCTTTTAGAAATAAAATTGAAAACAAAATTTGTTTTGAAAATTTAAATTCAATTATACGTATTTGATTGTTTATTATAGTTGAATTTGGAAAATCCAGTATATATAGATTTTGCATATACGTCTGATCCACGGGCATTCGAAGTTTTAATATATTGGGTAGATATAGGATTACACTCTAGTCGCTCGAGGATGATTCTGATGATCGCTCAAGCATCATCCGAATTTATTTTCGTGTTTCGAAGGTGTGATATCTAGATATTTCCATTAGACTGGTGTGAGAACCAAAATTATATAGGGCCTATTGTTGTGATTTGGCATCAAAAATCTTATTTTTTGACTATATATCAAAATTATGAATTTGAAAAGCTAATCAACTAACTGATTGCTGTTTGTGTTGTTTGATTATAGTTTGATTAATTAAAATGTTGAACCTATAACCAAATTGAATCAAATAGTGAATTGTATTGAAAATTTGTCGCATTTGCACGCATATACATATACTTACATTGAACAGGTCATAGCAAGGAGGCTAGAGCAGAAGAATAAAGTTTTAAGTAGGGGATATTGTAATAACCCGGAAATCTGGGCCAATTAAAATTTTTTATTTTGGGAATTTTAGCAAATTTTGATTATTTAAAATGAATTATTTTAAATAATAACGACGAAAAATTTATTTTGAATAGAATTTGAACGTATATATTTATTCGAATTGTCGTTAGTATATAAATATTTATTTATATATAAAAAAGGAATTGAAAATGGCGCGGTAGTTCGATAATTCGATTTCAAAATTCAAATGAATGTACCGGGTACAAAATAAACCGGATTTTAGTGAAAGCAAAAAATTGAATCTAATTGAGAATATCTTTCCACCGAATCCGAAAAATCGAAATTTCATAGCGGGAATCAAAAGATATGCCCAGTTGAAAATTCAGAATAGTCGCTATGGAAATCTGGCCCTTAAAAATGGAAATTTTGCAAACAACCTCGGATTTCGACGAAACAACTTTTGTTGGATCCGCGATGTCAAAGTATTGCTAGGTTTCAAATTTCATAATTTTTCGAATCAATATGTGAGCGTGGCAAAGGAAAACGCGTTTGACCAGTTTCAGTTGATTTTAATCGACTGGAAAATGGCCATTTTTCAAACAGTCTCAGAATTTGATGAAACTAGTTTTCTTAGGACCGTATCGTCAATACGAAGCTAGAAAATATTTTTCTGGAATTTTTCTAGTTAGTATGTGAACCTAGTAAATTGAAATGCGCGTTCAAATTCAATATATAGAGTTATATGTTGATTTTGACGAAAACTGATCGAAACGATCGAATCAGCATACGATACATATCCCATTATGTTCAGAATAGGGGTAATTAGCTATAGACGACAGGCGGTGGGTCCCATTTCGATGTCGAAATAAAAAGTACCTTTTCAAAATTAAATAATTAAAATAAAATTAAAATAAAAACCCTCACTCTCTCCTTATACCCTCAGCCCCCCTCCTTCTTCTTCTTCCTCCTCCACGCAGCAGCGGGCCCCCCTCCCCGGTTCGATCCAAGACAAAGCCTCCCCCAATCGACCCCCTGCCGTACCCATCCTCCTTCCTCCCTGGACTCCGCCTCGAATACCGACCATCCACTCCACCTCCGGCGCCCCAATACCCACTGACCCGACTGCGAGCAACTCCCCCACAACCAACTCCGACGTGGAACCTCCTCCAATAGTGAATGGTAAGTTTTATTACTTGATTTAGTTGGTGATTTTAGTTATTTAAATGAAATTAGTTTTAAGATATTAAAAATTAGATTTTTAACAATAAATATGCGATTTTAAAATATAAAACATTGAAGAAAATGTGTTCTTTTATTATATAAATAGCTATAAACAAAGATATGATAATCATTCATATAAAAATATAGTTTTTATATGAATGGTATGCGTTTATAAAGAATTGATTTTTCATGAAGAAAAGGCTTGATTTTTTTTAAAATGAGAAAAGATTAAATTTTTATTTGTAGAAAGACGATAATTTTTATGTAGTAGAGATAATATAATTTTTATTATAGTTAGAGAAGTTAAAAATATAATTTTTATATTAGCAAGAAGTTAAAAATATAATTTTTATTCGAGTAGTAAGTTAAAAATATGATTTTTATATAATGTAGATAATAAAAATCAGATTTTTATTATATATATGTTGAAATAAAAATGTGATTTTTATAGTGATGAAATGAAAAGGCGAAATCTTTATATATGAAAAGGCGAAATTTTTATATTTGAAAAGGCGAAATCTTTATATTTGAAAAGGCGAAATATTTATATTGAGAATAGCGTGATAAAAATATAATCTGTATTATATGAACAGCGTTGTAAAATAGAATTTTTATCTATATAGTAGCGTTGTAAGAATAGAATTTTTATCCATATGGAATGATAATAAAAATATGATTTTTATATACATAGCAACAATATAAAAATGTGATTTTTATATATGTAGTGGCTACGGCCAACAAAAGTGACAAAAGGCGAGAACAGCGATGACTTCTACATAAGAAGAGTCGAGGCGTTTGGATTAGCTAGTCGGTGAGAACTTCTCACCTTTTAATTTTGTTTTCTAGTTAATAATATATACTAGGATGCAGACGGTGTTTACTAGCACCCGACACCCGTCGTCCACAGACCATGGACGGCTTGTATGCTTGTTTGTTTGATTTTGATGTGTAGTTGATTGTGTGATGTGAAATGAAATAAATTATTTATGTAGTTAAAAATATTTTATAGTTGAAAATATAATTTTTAACACGAATGTGAATAAATATTTATAAACAAATCGGAGATTTGTTTATATACACTGATTTGATTGATATTGATTAGGACGATAAATTTTACACATCGTCCAACCGCACAAATAAAATCCGTGTTTGATTGTTTGAAACCCCACACGGGTATTGGGATGATATATGACATACACTAATCCCAATAATTAGTTGTATGTCGATCGATTGATTGACAGACTGTTATAAGCATTAAATATTTATATTTGATGCTTATACAGTGTAGAATGCACTTTGGATGATGGTTGATTATTTGTTATTGTTGATATATACATGCGTTGTATGGAAATCCATAGAAATAAAATCTATGGTAATTGATTGGGCCTCATTCCAATATTTGAATAGAAATATTTGAAATAAGAAATATTTTAAAAGAAATATTTGAAAAGAAATATTTGTAAAACAAATATTTGAAAAAGAAATATTTGAAATAGAATATTTGAAAATAGAAATATATGAAGTCGTGTTGATTAGATTGACGCCATTTTGACGTGAACGATATTTATATCGATTTTATTCATTTTACAATGAATATCGAAAGTGATTTCAAAATCTGATATTTTGAAATGAATTGAAATTCGAATTGAATTGAAATTGAATAGAAATGAATTCATATTGAAATTGAATAAAAACGAATTCGTATTGAAATTCAAATAGAAAATAATTCGAACTGAAATTGAAGTGAATTGAAAACAAACTATAATTGAATTAAAAATCGATTTGAATTGAAATCAATTTGAAATGAATTTAAAACGAATTTATAAGGAAAAATTCAATTTTGATTTGAATTTGAAATAGAAGTTGAAATCGTTTCGAAAACGAATTTAAAACAATTTATAAAATATTATTTAAAAAGGAAATCGACAAAGTATATATTATATATTATATATATATATAATGTAATGGCCTGAATAGAATGCGCCGCGCCGCCGCAGTTCGCGAATTTCGACCATTGACTTCGAATGGTCATTGTGGCCGTCGGATTCTCCTAAACCCGGAACCGTTGGGTTCGTATCAAAAAGAGTATTCTAACGAATGCGAGAAACTAGAAATCTAACGGTTGGATTTGGAATTATGTCCAAATCAAATTTGGAAAAGGTCGCTGTAAGTGCAGTTCGATGGCCGTTGATGGAAATCGACTGTACGGGCCTTGATAAAATTATTAAAAATAGTAATAATTTGTGTAAAATCATAAGAAATGATTTGGGAAGAGTTAGGATGAAAAACTCCATATTTTAAAAGATAAAAATAGATTTTTATCGAAATGAACTAGTTTTGAACTAGAATTAAAATCAATTTATTTTTGAAATAAATAAATTGAATTTGGAAATGGTTTTAAAAGAACCCAGAATTTCCAATAATTGAATTGGAAGGGATTTGAATCGAAAGTGTCTTCGGAATATTTCGATGTTTGATTTCATGATGATACAGATATTGTTATGGGAATTTGAAAGATATATTAATATCGTTATTTCCAATACGATATTTGTTGGTCGTAGAATTTGATATTGAATATAAGCCGATATATTTTCTATTCAGAGCCTTGTATTTAATATCAAATGTGAATTGGTTTTTTCGTGAATGGTGTCTTCATTAACACAGTTCTTAAGCCCAGTTGAGAAAAAGATTAAATCTTTTTATTTAGATTTAATGAAGTGTACAAATTAAATAATATTTAATTGGAATTGAATTGGTATTGATTTTTGGGTTTATCGTGAACAGTGTTTTAAATAACACTTGTTCTTTAACCCGATAATTAATGGAATGTGATTTTGGGTTTATCGTGAACTGTGTTTTAAATGACACCGATTCTTAAACCCAGTTAAAGATTAAAACTAAGTGGAGTTTTAAAGAATCTTTTATTAGATTGAAAAGATCGAGAATGGAGTATCACCAGTTTTACTCCAGGCTATATTTAAATCTTTAATTAGATTTGTACGTGAAATGGTAATTGAATTTACCGATAACACCGTGGTGTTAGATATGAAGTATTACCAGTTTTACTTCATGGGATGAATAGGTGGGGATTGGGAAATAAAATAAATGATTACTTCGGTGTGGTTCGCTAATCCCGACTAGTTTGAATTGATATTCAAAGAAGATTAAAGGATAAATTCAAAGAATTTATCTTTGATAAAATTAATAGGAACCTTTCCCAAAGTATAAGGATATTGGAATAAAAGAATATTCTGAATTGTAATGAGGCATATGTTGTGTTTGTGTAACACTTGTTTATTATATACGCGAGTTATTCAGAAAGACCGGGTTTATCCCATTCTGAATAACTGATTCGACGTGGTGTCGAGGATGAAGACGGTGGTCGAAGACCGGAGGTCTTCAACATCGTTTGGATAATTACCGATGATCTTGATTGGGCCATACACCCAAGAGGAGGGAATCAGTAAGTGATCGTCCATACGTACTTGGAGATCGATGGATATGCGGGGTACTAGGTGCCTCCGGTTTCGTTCAGACCCAGAACGGACTTGTAAATGGACTGTGTGTCTGACATTGGATTTCAGTCTGTGTGATTGATTTCTATTAAATATATATCTATTTGGCGGCGAAGAATTTATTCTCTTGCTTAACGCCCTTCTCTGAGACGTACGAGCTCAGGGGTTATATATTGGTGGATATCAAACGCTTGGAGTGAATTGCCTGTGTGGCATGCCTAAGTGGCAAATGATCAAGGCTTCTGTTGAAAAGCAAGTCTTGTGGTTGATGATCAAAGCATGGCCTGTGTGGCATAGCTTTGTGTAACGTGAATTCGCGAGCCTCACACCCCAGTTGTGAACCAGAAACGAGAGAGGACATCAGGGAGGACATGCGTTTCTTTCTAGCTAGAAGTGGCGTCAGTGGTTTTACACGCCCTGATGAGTTTGACTTATGTGGTTGTTGCTGTTGCGAGACGCCTCGGATATACCAGTGACTATGTGAAGCCGAAGGAGCCATTCGTTGGCTCATTTACGCCCTATAGGGCGGGGAAGCGCAGTGTTCAGGCATAATAATCCACATCGGTGGACCAGCCCTGACGATCCAAGGGGCAGTTGCGGCTGTTCCTGAGGGGCGGACTAGAGCGTCTCGAATCGGTAGAGGACGATCCCTTGCCTCGATTCATAGATGGAAATCCAATTTCCAAATACGTGACTTTGCAGTTTTAATTGTAGAACTAGTATGGCGACATGATATATGGTACCCATGCCGTCGATGATTGATACTTATGATTTGAAGTTGTTTTATACACTATGCACTTATAATAGTATCAAGTGACTTGTTTAAAACGTACTAAGCATGTTTGGCTATTATAAGGGAAAACCCTATCCCCCCGGCTTGCGTTGCATTGTGTGATAGGACCTGGGTCTTATAATAGCTTCATTTTTCCAAAAAGCATTGTGCTGTTTTGTTATATGCACTGGTATTCTTGGGAGGAAACCCGTTCCGTGTTTACGGCGTGGTCCCTTGATATATCTGATTTAAAGTAAAGTTTTAAATAACTATTTTAGTTCTCACACCAGTCCCATGATTGACCTGGAGTTTATTGTTTTTACCTAAACTCTGGGTGCCCTTATTTTGAAACGGGCAGCTAGTAGTTTTGGTTTTGCAGATTTATATTCACCGGAACCTGGTTTACAGCTGGAACGATATCCAGAAAGCTTTGTATCCATGTATCTTCTTCAGTTGTATTTTGTATTGTTTTCCGCTACTTTGTAATTTATTGTAATCTCTGATATTTATCGAATGTATTTTATTTGTTAATACTCTGTATATTCTTGTATTTTGATGAATTGTTGTAAATAACAATGAAATGTTCTTCCGTCTGCATTATTTTGTGGCTTGTTCTCGACTCTATCCGGGCTTTCCTTACCTGGGAAGTTCGGGTCGTTTCAACATTCCCCTGTCTAAACTACCATAACATATCCCATGGTCAGCTTGAGAATGTTGCAATAAGGAGAAGGTTACCTTAACATACCATTCACACGATTTCAGTTGAAGAAGTATATAATAATAGAATCATTAAATAAAGTGAGATGTAAGTATAATGACATAGATAATAGCAGTATAAGAAATCAGAGATATCTTGTCCAGAATTTTTTTAAGTTAATAGTATGGTTGTATGAAGAAATAAATAGTGTGGGATACAACATATTCATGCCTTACATATCTTCATCCATTTCTTTTTACAACGGTATGTGTAATATTAATGATCTTGTACCAATTACCTATATTTTATTTACAGTAAAACCATTTTATTTAGAATTAATACTGATACTGATTAGTCCTCATACTGATATATGTGCATGCCTTAGAAAATAATAGTGAAACATATTGAATAAGATAGTGCACAATGTGGATGATTGCTCTGCCCTATGCAAGTGATGTAGTGAATATTTCTATTTGAAGAGTTACACCTCCAAATCCTCATAACCGTATAGTGTACATAAGCTGATAGTCACTGAAAATATGTTAACCTTATCGGGATTGCAACAGAAAAATGTATATCAGTAATGAAAAATGACTACTTTCAAAAGCCAAGAAGCAATATGTTTATTATGGTGTAACCTGTTACATTGCCTGTATGTATATACAATTATTAGAGTGATTCAAAATACAAAATTGGAGGATAAGTGTGTGTAAAAAATAAACAGGAAAATAGAATCGGTGTAGCATGAGAGGTAAGATATAGCCCAGATTTGTGCATGTAAAAACATACATGAAAAATTATAATTAATTTGGAAAATTAGTGCAACGACATACCACTTATAGACAGTCTGCTTTTGTGTTTAGCAATAGCTAAGCATATATAAACCATCTCAGATGTAGTCGTTTGAGTCATTCTTCCTTCTTGACCCTTTTCATTGGAATTCAGTCATAGAAAATAGGATCAACATTTGTTGCCAATGCTAGAAAGAAAGAACTGGTAGTAAAAGAATTCACTTGAGGTTCAAAAATAATGAAATTTCATAACACTGACTTCCTTCGATTTCTAACCTATTTGCCTTAGTTAAATCATGCCTTAGTTATTAGAAACAAATCAGGAAGTTACCTTGAAAAATCTTCTGTTGTGCATCCTTTACCTCTAATATCAGTCTTTTGGGCTGCAGAGCACATTAAACAAAGACATATTTATAAAAGATTGTTATCCAAAACTCTTCCTCAGCTATGGTTGAAGAATGGATAATGTTATGTAGTATTAATACAAACAATAAGGACAAATTATGACGTAATGATTATGGTTATTTTTGTTAAAGCAATGAAGAAAATCAAGGTGATTATAAATTTGAATCAAATCGCAAAGATTCGTAACCAACAGCAGCAACAAATTAAATGTGCATCATTGTTTAGTACTATCACGTTCTTTACATTGTACATAAATAGATGGTAAAATAAATAAAATAAATGGCGTGATAATAAGCTTGTCGGGAGTATATAATAAGTACAGTATTAATCAAAGGCATCAGACATTTCATTAGAAAAGGATGTAATTGAGTTCGTGGAAAAACATACAGACATAGCATGGCGAAATAAAATGAAATAATTTTGAATTTTCCAGGAACTTCAATTGTAAAAAATTTCTTTTTCCTATGCTGGATCAAACTTGTTGTGCACCATACCTTTTATGGGTTATAGATAACTCAATTTCTGATCAATCATGATTCATGACCACGGCCTGAAAACGATTTTAAGGAACATAACTCATGAACATCAATAGTAATGTGAGATGGTCAGTAAAAGAATCGTATGGTTAGTTAATGGAGTGTTTTCCATAATGCAAAAGATGGATCAAATAAAATTTGACCAAAAGATGGATTAAAAATAGTAATAACCAATGGTGATAATTTCTATGGAAAAAATAAGAATATTTGGAGGTCACCAAGGGAAATGCTCATATATTTGTAAAAGTCCTCTTCATCCTCCATTTCTACTTTTGTATTACGTAAATTATATCAGTTCATTACTACTCTTTGTTCTGGAATAAAATAACGAATTATATAGAGTAGAATCTATGAATTGAACACGTTGATTGTGTATAAAACCACTATTCTTCTACTATCTAATTTATAAATGGGGGTATGTGCTCAGTTTAGGTCTCTCAAAAGTTAAGCTTACAAATTTGGTTTGCTAACATATTATACTGTGAAGGGGTGTGCACTTTTTTTTTTTTTACTATATGGCTTAAGCATAATGTAGCGATCTGCATAAGTAGGTGAATGGATTCAAACATAATGGAAGTATGCAAATATTTCATAATCCAATCTGGTCAAGCATAATTCACTGAGCTACATCCAAATTATATACGGATGGAATAAGCTGGAAACTCTAATGAGAAACAACCACAAATTGAACCCAAAAAACATGACTCAACAAATTTTAGTTTTTTATATTGGAAAGAGAAAAGCAACCAGTTAAAAATATGTTAATTTAGGATTACATCCAACATTTTTAGCTAGTATATGTAAGAATAAAAATGATATATACAGATGATTCATACCTTATGAAATTTTCATAGTATAGTAGAAGAATATGGCAAATCGATAATAAAAAAAGGGAGAGGATAAAAACTAAATCTTAAACCATAACGCAGTGTGCATACCATGTAAAATGTAAACTACACTAATAGCAGGAAGTTGATGTAAAAAATTGAAAAAAAAAATAGTCTACATGAATTCAAGTCATTGGCGAAGTCTTTGGTGACTGGTAGAATCCTCTATGTTGAATCAACTACTTGGAGCGAACCATCATATTTTTCAGTCTTTATTATCAGTAGACCTTATAATAAAAAAGATCAGATTAAAAATTCCCAGCAATGAAAAAATTCAGTCAAAGTTGAGTATCTCATTGATTCTTCAGAAGCGAACAGTGAAATCTTTATAATTCACAACAAATTCGCCAAAGATTTTGAACAAAAACTTGGTTGAGTGCCTCTTTTTTCCTGTAACTAAGTAAAGATGACTTCTTTTTCCTTTAGATTGCCACCGTCAACCACACCGTACCTAATATTACATTGGTCATTTTCAGGGAACGAATCGATTATTCCTTTTATTTTTATTTTGACCGAGATTTTTAATAAAGCTCGTTTACCGTAGCGAAATTTACCATAGCAAAATTTGACAATCGTACTATAATAGATTCCTTAAAATATTACTATATAGTGGACTTTACATATATCATATATTTTATTAATGCGGAAACTAATATAAATACAATATCAACATTCATATAACTATATACATGTAATGTTATATGTAGTCTTTACACAATGAAATGAATATTTTAAAAGAACAAACTTAACCTTTTAAATACTCGAGCTATGGTTTTGTAAATGCTTTCAATATTGAAATTTCCTAAAAGATATAGTAGTTGAAAACAAAAGTCTATAGATATTTTCATAGCTCTTAATATTTGTAAATACATTATCCTCATAACCACTAAATTAAAAATATAAGAAATTGATGTTTACTTCTTTCACAACTCACAGTAAACATTATAAGGCCTCTAGTGGAAAAAGGTCAGGTTCAAGTGATCATTGATTTCTACCACATAGCTAGACCATCTTCTTTCAAATGCTGATGAATACCTATACTATTTTATAATAACATTTTGTATTGTAATATGCACTCACCTGCAAAATCGGGAGGGTACTTGATGGAATCAAGATGAGCAAGTGTGGGAAAGAGATTGGAAAAGAGTAATGGAGAAAGGCGGAGAATGACCAAGCTTCCCCCAAACAACAGCTGTGGCATTGATGACAACATGCGAAAGTTACATATAAGGTTGACTGCTTTATGTGTGAAAGACGTATTGTAAATATGGTGCTTTTTTCATACTGTTCTGTATGACTGAAGCTTTAAGTTAAAAATTGGGAAAAGATGACCATTTGTAGATCGAAGGGCATTATGTTAGGGGAATCCTACAAGTAAGTTTATAGTTTGCTCGAACTTCTTTCCACTTGGTTAGCTAATAGTAAAGACGGAGGCTCCTTTGTGGCTAAAGAAGATGATATAAAGGTCAAGGAATCTAAAAGGAATCCTTGAGATTGGTATATTGGTGTTTAGAAACTATTGTCAAATTTCTACATTATTGACCTTTTGTTATTATTTTAATGGAGACATCACTTAACTTTGTAAAATTGTATGTAATTTAAATTATGCATGGATTATACAACAGAATAATAGATTTAAAGTATTACTCAATGATTAGATTGCAACATTGTTTCACACTGTCATTTGATCTTGGTTTATGTTTACGATATTTGACGTTGTCCAAGATTATTTTTTTTGTAAAGAAACCTGAATGGGAAATAAATAACGAATTAGAAACTGAAGTGAAGGTCAAACACCATAATAAGGAGACAAAGATGGTAAATGGTACCCTATTGAACTTTGAAATCAATGACACGAAGTACATATTTATTTCGATCGGTTCAAACTTAACCAAGGAAAAAAATGCCTATTGTACTGAGGATAACCTTTATTTCGTAGTCCCCAGTCCTTCCTTGTCAACTGTTGTTGTTACAGCTAGGCATATCCCATTGCATAGGCATGGCTCCCGGATTAAGAGCACCAGGCATACCTTGTGCAGCGTACGACAACATACTCATGTTAAAGGATGATGTTAGTTGTTCATTCAAAACCAGTGTTCGCATCAACTGATCAATTGGAGGTAGTTGACTGTTTTTTGTATAGTCATTAAAAATAGACATGCTCCCATCAATATTCATATAGACATGCTGCAAGCTTATGTAGGATGTTGGCAGTGTGTCGTTTCATGGATGTAACAAACTATTCATACAATAACTACAAATCATAAAGTATATTAATTAAATTATTTTATACAGCAAAAAAAGGCAAAATAAACTCATGGTTCACATCATGAAGCCCTAATATTTGATATCGCCAATAGTATTCAAAAAAATTGGTTGAATATTTATCATATACTGCTAGCATAGTAAATAAATTGACATAATAATATTTTCAACAAAATGATTGCATCATTTATGCACGTAACAAACAATACATCAAAACAGCAAGATTCAATTTGGTCAAGATTTAATATATAATTTTTTTTCTTTTTGCAAATGGGTTGTAACTAATTAATATAAGTATTAATGGAAATACATTAACTTCCATGGTATTTAAATTGTCACTTATATTGTCACATTAGGTGCGCGTCATTCAGTAAATTATATCATCTTGGGTTTAGAATTGATCAAAACATGTGAAACTTCACTGGATATCAAATCAAACGCCAATGATGAAGTTACCTCGCTTTCTTAATTGTTGCCCTATCATGTCAATAAATATCATAGAGTAAAATATATATGCAATATTGATGGAGTTTAAATTCTTTTTCTGCCTAAAACCCGAATTATCATTTGTGTACTCTACAACTGCAATTACAAAAAATATTTGTAGTTTAATTTTTATATGTAACAATGGTTGTCAGTTTATACACGAACGCAACACAGTTTAGGCTTAGGTTAGCAATGTAGCTGCAATAAAATTATATTTTTGTATATAAAAAATATCAAGCACATGCGCAAACGTCCATGTATGCATGCATCTTCTATTCAGTACCAAAATCTTTTATCAGCATTATCTTCTTAGTATATTGCGTTATTTTGAAACTTTTAACCTACGAGACTGTATGTAATATTAACAGTTCGATCAAAGAGACTTGAATATATGATTCCCTTTAAATATTACAATTTATAATCAAAGACAATTTGCAAGACTTACCCATCTCATGGATATAGGCTTCGCCCCAAACATGCCTAGGTTGCTGGATCCTACTTGCTAGATCCCATTCATAAACTGTAGCTGAGGATGAATTGTTTGAGTGATTCATCCTAGAATTCGATCTGAACAGAATTGGCAACATAAAATTTGATAGAATGGAATATGCGGTTTCAGGCTTAAGGTGTAGCAATTTAAGGATACAGAGATCAAAACGTGAATCGCCATTTGCTTGGCAGTTTCTCTCCCCATGGGAGAGAAAATATTTATTCATGTGTAAAACTTTTTAATTTGGAAATATTTGAAGTCGTTACATAATAGTCATGGCATAAAATGACAAAACAATCAAAGCAATCATTTCTAGTATTGATTAAGGATAAACAATGCTAATGACTTTTTTTTGGTCAGCCAGGACTCAAGGTATCAATGATAAATGGTCAAAATAAGCCAAATGCTTGTTAGTCTGTAACGACAAAAAGTTTGATATTAATACTTTGTATGTGCAATGTCCAGTTGCATTGCATTACATTTTTTTTTCCAGATTTCAACTATTTACAAACTACTTAAAATTAGTCGAATAGTATGCTAACTACTGAAAACAATTATTTGCAGGCCTGATATGCAATAAACAAAATGCAACCAATTTTTCCTGGTGTGAAACCATCACAATAAAATAGGAGTTTCCACCCCCGGTCCCCAGTTTCTGACATTATTACTTGAACTATTGAAACATGTATCTTCATATTTGATAGTGTTTATAATAAATTATCTTATGGTAAAATCATAATTAACATCATCCAAATCTCAGTAAGTTTGATCAAATTTTGAACTTCTATAATTGGGTTAACAGAGAATTTTTTGAACCTGATAAGTTTAGAAAACATAATTTTAATTCAAAATGAAAAGGTAAACTTAAATTAAGGTGATCTTGTCTGGGTTCTCTGCTTCCGTTTATGTTAATGCAATTTTTTAGATTGACATTAAAAGTTCCCAACCCTAATAAATTGAAGGAAAACTTTTTTTAAGAAGGAGCAAAAAAGGGAAACCTGAAGTAAACAGCATCTTCGTAAAAGCAATCTCAGCAATGTGCTGCTAACAGGATCGTTGTTAGTGTTGTAATAATTAGGGTTACAACAGAAAACTATTTTATCACCATCCATTAAATTGAAGGAAAACTTTTTTTGAGAAAGAACAAAAAAGGGAAACCTGAAGTAAACAACATCTTCGTCAAAGCAATCTTAGCAATATGATTCCAACAGGATCGTTGTTAGTGTTGTTATGATTAGGGTTACAACAGAAAACTATTTTATCGCTTTTGCTTTTTAACCCTAATTTAGGTAGATAGGAGATTTGAGTCATGGAAGAATACCAATGATTTCAAAGCGACGGAAGTAGAAAGTTCAACTGTTTCATGGATGAAAAGGAGATTTATTTTAGGAAGAGTAGATTCAGAGAGATGTGAAGAACCGTCGGAAAAAGTTTTTATTTTCCAAAAGAAAAGGGGAAGTTGCCGAAAACTATTTCATTATCATCACCACCACCATCTACAAAATATGACGTAAAACATAAATTGACAATCCACTAAATTATATCAGACTATTACAAATTCAAAATTTGTTCAATCCATAAACTGACAATCCACTAAGATCCAAGTAATATCACCAAGCATCATGAACTTCTATCTGAAAATACCTTAATTGAAATTTGTTTCCAGAATAATAATAAAATACAGAGCATAACAAATTTAGCTAAAGATAATATATGCGTGTGTGTACTGCTTATATTCAGTTTTTGCATAGAAGGGGATATAAAAGCACCAATTCGTCGTAACTACTAATAATAGGCAGATTAATATTTTCATTTAATCCATACCTTTTCGGCATCATCAGAATTAAGTCAGTCTACAGAGTACATTCCCTTGTCTAAACTACCATAACATATCCCTTGGTCAGCCTGAGAATGTAGCAATAAGAATAAGGTTACCTTTATATACCATTCACATGATTCCAGTTGAAGAAGTATATAATAATAGAATCATTGGATAAAGTGAGATTTAAGTATAATGACATGGATAATAGCAGTATAAGAAATCAAACATATCTTGTCCAGAATTTTTTTAAGTTAATAGTATGGTTGTATGAAGACATAAATAGTGTGGGATACAACATATTCATGCCTTACATGTTTTCAGCCGTTTCTTTTTACAACTGTATATGTAATATTAATGCTCCTGCACCAATTACCTATATTTTATTTACAGTAATATTTAGAATTAATACTGATAGCTATTAATCCTCATATCGATATATGTGCATGCTTTAGAAAATAATAGTGAAACATATTGAATAAGATTGTGCACAATGTGGATGATTGCTCTGCCCTATGCAAGCGATGTAGTAAATATTTCACTTTGAAGAGTTACACCTCCAAATCCTCATAACAGTATAGTATACAGAAGTTGATAGTCGCTTAAATATGTTAACCTTATCGGGATTGCAACAGAAAAATGTATATCAGTAATGAAAAATGACTACTGTCAAAAGCTAAGAAGCAATATGTTTATTATGGTGTAACCTGCTACCTCGTCTGTATGTATATACAATTATTAGAGTGATTCAAAATACAAAATTGAAGGATAAGTGTGTGTAAAAAATAAACAGGAAAATAGAATCGGTGTTGCATGAGAGGTAAGATATAGCCCAGATTTGTGTATGTAAAAACATACATTAAAAATAATAATTAAGTTGGAAAATTAGTGTAATGACATACCACTTATAGACAGTCTGATTTTGTGTTTAGCAATCGCTAAGCATATGTAAACCACCTCAGATGTAGTAATTTGAGTCATCCTTCCATCTTGACCCTTTTCATTGGAAGTCAGTCATAGAAAATAGGATCAGCATTTGTTGTCAATGCTAGAAAGAAAGAAAAGGTAGTAAAAAAATTCACTTGAGGTTCAATAATAATGAAATTTCACAACACCGACTTCCATCGATTTCTAACTTATTTGCCATAGTTAAATCATGCCTTAGTTATAAGAAAAAAAATCAGGAAGTTACCTTGAAAAATCTGCTGTTGTCCATTCTTCACCTCTAATATCAGTCTTTTGGGCTGCAAAACACATTAAACAAAGACACAATTATAAAAGATGGTTATCCAAAACTCTTCTTCGGCCATGGTCGAAGAATGGATAATGTTATGTAGTCTTAGTACAAACAATAAGGACAAATAAAAATTGTGATGTAATGATTATGGTTATTTTTATTAAAGCAATGAAGAAAATCAAGGTGATTATAAATTTGAATCAAATCTCAAAGATTTGTAACCAACAACAGCAGCAAATTAAATGTGCATCATTGTTTAGTACTATCACGTTCGTTACATTGCTCATAAATAGATGGTAAAAAAATAAAATAAATGTCGTGATAATAATCTTGTCAGGAGAATATAATAAGTACAATGTTAATCAAAGGCATCAGTCATTTCATTAGAAAAGGTTATAATTGAGTCCATGGAAAAACATACAGACATAACATGGAGAAATAAAATGAAATAATTTTGAATTTTCCAGGAACTTCAATTGTAAAAAAAAAAAAAAATTCCTATGCTGGATCAAACTTGGTGTGCACCATACCTTTTATTGGCTATAGATTTCTCAATTTCCGATCAATCATGATTCATGACCATGGCGTTAACACGATTTTAACGAACGTAACTCATGAACATCAATAGTAATGTGAGATGGTCAGTAAAAGAATCATTTGGTTAGTTAATGGAGTGTTTTCCATAATGCAAAAGATGGATCAAATAAAATTTGACTAAAAGATGGATTAAAAACAGTAATAACCAATGGTGATAATTTCTATGGAAAAAATAAGAATATTAGGAGGTCACCAAGGGACATGCTCATATATTTGTAGAAGTCCTATTCATCCTCCATTTCTACTTTTGTATTACGTAAATTATATCAGTTCATTAATAATCTTTGTTCTTGAATAAAATCACGAATTATATAGAGTAGAATCTATGAATTGAACACGTTAATTATGTGTAAAACTACTGTTCTTCTACTATCTAATTTATAAATGGGGGTATGTGCTCAGTTTAAGTCTCTAAAAAGTTAAGCTTACTATTTTGGTTTGCTAATATATTATACCGTGATGGGGTGTACACATTTTTATTTTTATTTACTATATGGCTTAAGCATAATGTAGCGATCTGCATAAGTAGGTGAATGGATTCAAACATAAAGGAAGTATGCAATTTTTTTTTACTATATGGCTTAAGCATATTGTAGCGCTCTGAGGTTCTCTGCTTCCATTTATGTAGTAATGAAAAATGACTACTTTCAAAAGCCAAGAAGCAATATGTTTATTATGGTGTAACCTGCTACCTTTTCTGTATGTATATACAATTATTAGAGTGATTCAAAATACAAAATTGAAGGATAAGTGTGTGTAAAAAATAAACAGGAAAATAGAATCGGTGTAGCATGAGAGGTAAGATATAGCCTAGATTTGTGTATGTAAAAACATACATGAAAAATAATAATTAAGTTGGAAAATTAGTGCAATGACATACCACTTATAGACAGTCTGCTTTTGTGTTTAGCAATCGCTAAGCATATATAAACCACGTTAGTAGTAGTCATTTGAGTCATCCTTCCATCTTGACCCTTTTCATTGGAAGTCAGTCATAGAAAATAGGATTAGCATTTTTTGTCAATGCTAGAAAGAAATAACAGGTAGTAAAAAAATTCACTTGAGGTTCAATAATAATGAAATTTCGTAACACTGACTTCCATCGATTTCTAACCTATTTGCCACAGTTAAATCATGCCTTAGTTATAAGAAAAAAATCAGGAAGTTACCTTGAAAAATCTACTGTTGTGCATCCTTCACCTCTAATATCATTCTTTTGGGCTGCAAAGTACATTAAACAAAGACACATTTATAAAAAAAGGTTATCCAAAACTCTTCTTGTAATAACCCGGAAACGAGGCAATTTAAAATTTTTGTTTTGGCAATTTTAGTGAATTTTGAATATTTAAATGAATTATTTTAAATAATGACGATGAGAAATTTATTTTGAATATAATTAGAATGTATATATTTATATACGTCGTCGTTAGAATATAAATATTTTATTTTATTTATAAAAGGAATTGAAAATGGAGCGATAGTTTGAAAATTCGATTTCAAAGTTCAAATGAATGTACCGGGTGCAAAATAAACCGGATTTTAGTGAAACCAAAAATATTTGAATCTATTTGAGAATATCTCTCCAAAGAATATGAGAAAATGAAATTTCATAGCGGGAATCAATAGTTATGTCCAATTGAAGATTCAGAATAGTCGTTGTGGAATTCTGGCCCTTAAAAATGGAAATTTTGCAAACGACCTCAGTTTTCGACGAAACCTTTTTTGTTGGATCCATGATGTCAAGTTATTGCTAGGTTTCAAAATTCATAATTTTCTGAATCAATATGTGAGCGTGGCAAAGGAAAACGCGTTTGACCAGTTTCAGTTGATTTTAATCGACTGGAAAATGACCATTTTTCAAGCGACCTTAGAATTTGACGAAATTTGGTTTGTTAGGACCATATCGTCAATACGAAGCTAGAAAATATTTTTTTGTGAATTTCTAGAGTCCGTATGTGGCCTAAGTAAATTGAAATATGTGTTCAAATTCAATATATAGATTTATATTTTGATTTTGACGAAAACAGGTCGAAACGATCGAATCAGCTTACGATACATATCCCATTGTGTTCGAAATGGGGGTAGTACGCTAGGGACGACAGTCGTTGGGTCTCGTTTGAAGTTCGAACAAAAAGTCAACCTTTTAAAGAAGAATAATAATAAAATAGTAATATATATAAAAAAAAATTCACTTATCCCCACTTTTCCCATTTCATTTCCCACGAATCAGAAAAAAGAAAAAAAAAAGTAAAAAGAGGACCGGCAGAGGTCGATCGCCCCCCCCCCCCCCAGCAGAGGCGGCGCCGCCTCCATCTCCTCCAACCCGTCCCCCTCCTCCTCCGCCTTCCTTTCTTCCCCTACCTCACCTCAGAGCGCCATCGGAGAAGCCCTAGCCGAGAGACCAGACCCCCCGTTCGATGCACCGCCCCCCTCTCCTGCGCAGTCCGCCGCCGCGCCTACCCCGGGCGATCCCCCCTCCCCCCCCCCCCCCACCTCCGACCTCCCCTTGCTCCTCCTCCCTCTCTCCGATTCAAACAACCACCAAACCACCGCCTCAGGCCACTAACCACAACTCCCGACCTTCGAGCCGCCTCCTCCGCCACCTAGACCACTTGTGAGTTTTAATTTTAATTTTTATTCATTTATGCAATTGAAAATAGGATTTTTATACATGATTTTAAATTAAAAATGTGATTTTTAATTGTATATAGTGATAAAAATATGATTTTTATCAATAAGAGGTAGCGTTAAAAGGAATGGATCTTTATTATATGAGGAGCATTATAAAAATATGATTTTTATATTATAGAGATAATAAAAATATGATTTTTATATGGTAGAGATCATACAAATATGATTTTTATAAGATAGAGAATACAAAAATAGGATTTTTATCTATATAGTAGCGGTGTAAAAATAGGATTTTTATCTATAAAGTAGCGGTGTAAAAATAGGATTTTTATCTATATAGTAGCGGTGTAAAAATAGGATTTTTATCTATATAGTAGCAGTGTAAAAATAGAATTTTTATCTATATAGTAGCGGTATAAAAATGTGATTTTTATCCATATAGAGTGATTATAAAAATGTGATTTTTATCCATATAGAGTGATTATAAAAATGTGATTTTTATCCATATAGAGTGATTATAAAAATGTGATTTTTATATACATAGCAACAATATAAAAATGTGATTTTTATATATGTAGTGAATACGAGCAACAGAATTGACAAGAGGCGAGCACGACGAAGATTTCTAAATATGAAGAGTCGTGGCGTTTGGTTTAGCTAGTCGGAGAGAACTCCTCACCTTTAATTTATTTCTAGTTTGTAATATATACTAGGATGCAGACGGTGCTTAGTAGCATCTGACACCCGTCGTCCGCAGACCATGAATGACTTGTTTGTTTGGTTGTTGTGTAGTGAAATTTGATTGTGTGATGGTGAAAGAAATAAAATATTTTATAGCTAAAAATATAATTTTTAACGTGTATATAAAATAAATATTTATAAACAAATTAGATGATTTGTTTATATACACTGATTTTACTGATATTGATTGGGGTGATAAATTTTAAACATCGCCTAACTGCACAAATAAAATGTGTGTTTGTTGATTTGAAACCCCACATGGGTATCGGGATGATATTTGACGTAAACTAATCCCGATTGTTTAGTTGTATGTCAAACGATGGGTTGACAAACTGTGTAAGCGTTAATTATTTATATTTAATGCTTATGCAGTGGTGTGGTGCACTCTGGATGATGGTTGATTATTTATCGTTGCTATTATATACATGTATTGTAGAAAAATCCATATAATTAACATTATAGGTAATTGATTGGGCCTCATTCCAATTTAAAAAATAAATTCATGTGTTGAATAGAAATAAATTCATGTGTTGAATAGAAATAAATTCATGTGTTGAATAGAATAAGCATTCATGTGTTGAATAAAAGCCGTGTTGATTAGTTTGACGCCATTTTGACGTGAATGATGTCTATATCGATTTTATTCATTTTTAAAATGAATATAGAAAAGAAAGTGATTTCAAAATATAATGTTTTGAAAATATTATCATTTGTATATCGATGATGTGGAATATTCAATTTTGATTCGAAATTGAATATGAAGTTGAAATCGTTTTGAAAACGAATTTAAAATGGTTTATAAAATACGTTTTGAAAGGAAATCGATGAAATATATAATATATATATATTATATATAATGGTCTGAATAGAACACGCCGCGCCGCGGCAGTTCACAAATTTAGACCATTGACTTCGAATGGATATTACGGGAGATCCGACCGTCAGATTCTCCTAAAACTGGAACCACTGGGTTCGTATCGAAAAGAGCTTTCTAACAAATATTAGAGATTTTAAATCTATTGGTTGGATTTGGAATTATGTTTAAATCAAATTTGGAAAAGGTCGCCGTAAGTGCAGTTCGATGGCCGTTGATGGAAATCGACTGTACGGGCCTTGATAAAATTATTAAGAATATCAATAATTTGTGTAAAATCATAAGAAATGATTTGTGAAGAATTAGGATGAAATATTTCATATTTGAAAAGGTAAAAATAGTTTTTTATCGAAATGAACTGGTTTTGAACTAGAATTAAAATCCATTTATTTTTAAATAAATTAATTGAATTTGAAATGGTTTTAAAAGTAATCAGAGTTTCCAATAATTGAATTGCAATGGATTTGAATTGAAATTGTCTTTGGAATATTTCGATGTTGGATTTTGTGATGATACATATATTGTTATGGAAATTTGAAAGACATATTTATATCGTTATTTCCAATACGATATTTGTTCGTCGTAGAGTTTGATATTGAATATAAGCCGATATATTTTCTATTCAGAGCCTTGTATTTAATATCAAATGGGATTTGGGTTTGTCGTGAATGGTGTCTTCATTAACACTGCTCTTAAACCCAGTTGAGAAAAAGATTAAATCTTTTTATTTAGATTTAATGAAGTGTACCAATTAAATGGTATTTAATTGGAATTGAATTTGTACTGATTTTTGGGTTTATCGTGAACGGTGTTTTAAATAACACTTGTTCTTTAACCCGATAATCAATGGAATGTGATTTTGGGTTGTCGTGAACGGTATCTTCAATAATACTATTCTTAGACCCAACTGAGTTAAGAAAATCAGAAACTAACTGGAGATTAGTTAAGTTGAAGGTTTTTTTTGGTATTGTTCTGATGTTGGTCTCGGCCTTCGGGGTTAATACTTAGGGAATTGCTCACTTGCTATTTTACGGTTAAAGGCTGATAGAATGGAATGCGATTTTGGGTTTATCGTGAACCATGTTTTATATGACATTGACTCTTTAACCCAGTTAAAGACAGGAAGATTAAAACCAAGTGGAGTTTTAATGAATCTTTAATTAGATTGAAATGATCTAGAATGGAGTATCACCAGTTTTGCTCCAGGCGATAGTTAAATCTTTAATTAGATTTGAATGTGAAATGGTAATTAACTTTACCGATAACACCGTGGTGTTAGATATGAAGTATTACCAGTTTTACTTCATGGGATGAATAGGTTGGGATTGGGAAATAAAATAAATAATTACTTCGGTGTGATGACTAGTTTAAAGTGATAATCAAAGGAAGATTGAACAATAAATTTAAAGGAATTTATCTTTGATAAAATTAATGGGAACCTTTCCCTAAGAATGTGAAATTTAGAAACTAACTGTAGGTTAACTAAGAAGAATGGTTTCCTGGGTATTGATCTGATGCTGGTTTCGTCCTTCGGGGTTAGTATTGCGGGAATTATTCTCTTGCTAATTTACGGTTAGTGATTGATGAATTGGAATGAGGCGTATGTTGTGTTTGTATAACACTTGTTTATTATATATGCGAGTTATTCAGAAAGACCGGGTTTATCCCATTCTTAATAACTGATTCGACGTGGTGTCGAGGATGAAGACGGTGGTCGAAGACCGGAGGTCTTCACGTCGTTTGGGTGATTACTGATGATCTTGATTGGGCCGTACACCCAAGAGGTGGGAATCATTTGGTGATCGTCCAGACGTACTTGGAGATCGATGGATATGCGAAGTACTAGGTGCCTCCGGTTTCGTTTAGACCCAGAACGAACTTGTTAATGGACTGTGTGTCTGACAATGGATTTTATTCTTTGTGATTGATTTCTATTAAATATATATCTGTTTGGCGGCGGAGAATTTATTCTCTTGCTTAACACCCTTCTCTGAGACGTACGAGCTCAGAGGTTGTATATTGATGGATATCAAACGCATGGAGTGAATTGCCTGTGTGCCATGCCTAAGTAGCAAATGATCAAGGCTTCTGTTGAAAAGCGAAGTCTTGTGGTTGATGATCAAAGCACGGCCTGTGTGGCATAGCTTTGTGTAGCGTGGATTCGTGAGCCTCACACTCCGGTTGTGAACTAGAAACGGGAGAGGACCTCAGGGAGGACATGCGTTTCTTTCTAGTCAGAAGTGGCGTCAGTGGTTTTACACGCCCTGACGATTTTGACTTATGTGACTGTTGCTGTTGCGAGGCGCCTCGGATATATCGGTGACTATGTGAAGCCGATGGAGTCATTCGTTGGCTCATTTACACCCGAAAAGGCGGGGAAACGCAGTGTTCCGGATTTAAGTTTAATCCACATTGGTAGACTGACCCTGTCGCTCTAAGGGCCCACTTGAGTCTGGGTCCTTATGCTCGGGCTAGACAGTCTCGAAACGGTGAGGACGATCCCTTGCCTCGGTTTACAGATGGAAGTCCAACTTCCAAATACGTGATTTTTCGGTTTTATCTGTAGAGCCTAGTATGGCGACATAGTGGGATGGGGCACTTATGCCGTCTATGATTGATACTTATGATTTGAAATTGTTTTGACACTATACACTTATAGTAATAATAAAAGATGAAATTTAGCGTATCAAGCATTCTTTGTCTATTATAAGGTAAAACCCTATCCTCCGGCTTGTGTTGCATTGTGTGATGGTACCTAGGTCTTATAATAGCTTCATTGTTCTTTATTTAGCATTGCGCTGTTGTTTTATGCACTGGTATTCTTGGGAGGAAACCTGTTCCGTGTTATACGGCGTGGTCCCTTGATTTACCCAACTTTAAAATGAAGATTAATAACCGTTTTAGTTCTCACACCAGTCCCATGACTGAACTAGAGTTTATTGTTTTAACCTAAACTCTGGGTGCCCTTATTTTGACACTGGCAGCTAGTAGTTTTGGTTTTGCAGATTTATATTCATAGGATCTTGGTTTACAGCTGGAAAGATACTCGGAAAGCTATGTATCTGTGTATTACTTTCAGTTGTGTTTTGTATTATTTTTCCGCTGCTATTTAATGTATTGCAATCTCTGATATTTTCTGTGTAATATTTATTCATACTCTGTATATTCTTGTATTCTGATGGAATTGTTGTAATATACAATGAAATGTTCTTCTGTTTGTGCCCCGATGTGGCTTGTCCTCAATTCAATCCGGGATTTCCCGTAAGGGGTATTTCAGATCTTCTCATTTTGGTATCAGAGCTTTGGCTTACAAAGCTCGGAGAACAAGGCACATTAGAACCAAATGAAAGAATTCATCAGAGATTGGATTAGTAATATCCAACGAGAATGACTCGTTAGAGATGGGATCAGTAGTATCCTAGAACGAGTGTGAAGAGTGTTGTTTTTAAAAATAAAAACGAAAACAAATTTTGTTTTGAAATTTAAATCGTTTTATACGTATTTGAATAATTTATTTCAAATTGATTTGGACAATCTAGTATATGAAGATTTTGCATATATGCCTAGCTAGCGTGTATACGAAGTCCTAAATATACTGGATAGATATAGAATCACACTCTAGTAGCCCAGAGATGTTCTTATGGTGGTTCGAAACATCATCAACATTTATGTTTGAGCTTCGAAGGTGAGATATCTATATATTTCCATTAGACTGGTGTGAGAACCAAAGCTAGATAGGACCTATTGTTGTGATTTGGCATCAAAAATCTAATTTTTGGACTATGTATCAAAGTTATGAATTTGAAAGGATAATCAACTAATTGATTGATGGTTGTGTTGTTTGATTATTGTTTGACTAATTAAAAATTTGAACCTTTAGCCAAATAGTGAGTTGTATTGAAAATTAGTCGCATTTGCATGCATATACATGTACTTACATTGAACAGGTCATAGCAAGGAGGCTAGAGCAGAGGAATAAAATTGTTTGCCCGACAAATAGGTACATGTTTATTGTATTTCTTGGGTTTTGGATGGTTTTATGAGCCGATTGGCTAGCCGCTTGGCTGTTTCTTTTTCTTTTTGGATTGACGAGGGCCATGGAAGACTATTTGAAATATCCCGAAGTCCCCGGTGCAGGGGTGGTTATGGTGAAATTTTTCGAAAATTTAGGGTGTTAGCCAAAATGTTTTGAAAAATTTGTAAAGTTCTTAGAAACTGAAAAGTTCAAGAACTTAAGCCGTAAAGAAAATAGTGAAAGTTGAGTTGATTAGTTAAACAACTTTTAGCTTCGTTCCTTTTCAGGGATGAAAAGTTTTAAGTGGGGGAGATTGTAATAACCCGGAAAACCGAGCCAATTTAAAATTTTTATTTTGGCAATTTTAGTGAATTTTGAATATTTAAAATGAATTGTTTTAAATAATGACGACGAGAAATTTATTTTGAATAGAATTAGAACGTATATATTTATATACATCGTCGTTAGAATATAAGTATTTTATTTTATTTATAAAAGGAAATGGAAATGGCGCGGTAGTTTGAAAATTCGATTTCAAAGTTCGAATGAATGTACCGGGTGCAAAACAAACCGGATTTTAGGGAAACCAAAAATATTTGAATCTATTTGTGAATATCTCTCCAACGAATCTGAGAAATTGAAATTTCATAGCGGGAATCGAAAGTTATGTCCAATTGAAGATTCAGAATAGTCATTGTGGAATTCTGGCCCTTAAAAATGGAAATTTTGCAAACGACCTCGGTTTTCGACGAAACCACTTTTGTTGGATCCATGATGTCAAGTTATTGCTAGGTTTCAAAATTCATAATTTTCTGAATCAATTTGTGAGTGTGGCAAAGGAAAACGCGTTTGACCAGTTTAGTTGATTTTAATCGACTGGAAAACGGCCATTTTTCAGACATTCTCAGAATTTGACGAAATTAGTTTTGTTAGGACCGTAACGTCAATAAAAATCTAGAAAATATTTTTTGCGAATTTCTAGAGTCCGTATGTGGCCCTAGTAAATTGAAATATGTGTTCAAATTCAATATATAGATTTATATTTTTATTTTCACGAAAACTGGTCAAAACGATCGAATCAGCTTACGATACATATCCCATTGTGTGCGGAATGAGGGTAATACACTAGGGACGATAATCGCTGCGTCTCGTTTGAAGTTCGAATAAAAAGTCAACCTTTTGAAGAAGAATAATAATAAAATAATAATATATACAAATTTGTTTTCACTTACCCACCCTTTCCCATTTCATTTCCCACGAATCAGAAAAAAAGGAGGACCGACAGAGGTCGATCCCCCCCCCCCCCAGCAGAGGCGGCGCTGCCTCCATCTCCTCCAACCCGTCCCCCTCCTCCTCCGCTTTCCTTTCTTCCCCTACCTCACCTCAAAGCACCATCGGAGAAGCCCTAGCCGAGAGACCAGACCCCCCATTCGATGTAGTTCCCCCCTCTCCTGCGTAGTCCGCCGCAGCGCCTGCCCCCGGCGAGCCCCCCCTCCGACCTCCCCTTGCTCCTCCTCCCTCTCTCCGATTCAGACAGCCACCAGACCACTGCCTCAGGCCACTAACAACCACTCCCGACCATCGAGCCGCCTCCTCTACCACCTAGACCACCTATGAGTTTTAATTTTAATTTTTATTCATTCATGCAATTAAAAATAGAATTTTTATACATGATTTTAAATTAAAAATGTGATTTTTAATTGTATATAGTGATAAAAATATGATTTTTATCAATAAGAGGTAGCGTTAAAAGGATTGGATCTTTATTGTATAAGGAGCATCATAAAAATATGATTTTTATATTATAGAGATAATAAAAATATGGTTTTTATATGGTAGAGATCATAAAAATATGATTTTTATAAGATAGAGAATATAAAAATAGGATTTTTTATCTATATAGTAGCGGTGTAAAAATAGGATTTCTAACCATATAGTAGCGGCGTAAAAATAGGATTTTTATCTATATAGTAGCGGTGTAAAAATAAGATTTTTATCTATATAGTAGTGGTGTAAAAATATATATTTTATCTATGTAGTAGTGGTGTAAAAATAGAATTTTTATCTATATAGTAGCGGTGTAAAAATAGAATTTTTATCTATATAGTAGTGGTATAAAAAATGTGATTTTTATATACATAGCAACAATATAAAAATGTGATCATCAACCACAAGACTTTGCTTTTCAACAGAAGCCTTGATCAATTGCCACTTACGCGTGCCACATTGGCAATTCACTCCACGCGACTGATGTCCATCGATATACAACCTCTGAGCTCGTACGTCTCAGAGAAGGGCGTTAAGTAAGAGAATAAATTCTCCGCCGCCAAACAGATGTATATTTAATAGAGATCAATCAACACAGAATAAAATCCAATGTCAGACACACAATCCATTTACAAGTTCGTTCTGGGTCTGAACGAAACCAGAGGCACTTTCCTCGCATATCCATCCATCTCCAAGTACGTCTGGAAGATCACCAACTGATTCCCTCATCCTGGGTGTACAGCCCAATCAAGATCATCAGTAATCTCCCAAACGATGTGAAGACTTCCAGTCTTCAACCACCGTCTTCATCTTTGGCATCTCGTCGAATCGGTTATTCAGAATGGGTATAACCCGGCCTTTCTGAATAACCCACGTATATGATAAACAAATTGTTACACAAACACAACAAACGCCTCATTCCAATTCAGAATATTCTTTTATTCACCAAAATCACATTCTTAGGGAAAGATTCCCATTAATTTTATCCAAGATAAATTCTTCTAAATTTATTCCTTAATCCTCCTTTGGATATCATTTCAAACTAGTCGGGATTAGCGAACCACACTGAAGTAATTATTTATTTTATTTCCCAATCCCAACCCATATATCCCATGGAGCAAAACTGGTGATACTCCATTTCTAACACCACGGTGTTATCGGTAAAATTAATTACCATTTCACGTTTAAATCTAATTAAAGATTTAACTATCGCTTTGGAGCAAAACTGGTGATACTCCATTCTCGATCACTTTTCAGATTTGATAATTTAAATTATCAATTCACATTTTAATCTAATTAAAGATTCATTAAAACTCCACTTAGTTTTAATCTTCTCAAAAATCCATATTCTGTCTTTAACTGGGTTAAAGAACCAATGTCTTCTAAAACAGGATTCACGACAAACCCAAATCACATTTGATATTAAATACAAGGCTCTGAATAGAAAATATATCGGCTTATATTCAATATCAAATTCTGAAATCAACATATATCGTATTGGAAATAATGATATAAAATATATCTTTCAAATTCCCATAACAATATCTGTATAGTCATGAAATCCAACATCGAAATATCCCGAAGATAATTTCGATTCAACTCCAGTCCAATCCACGTATTGGGAATATTGATTATTTTTAAAATCACTTTCAAATTCAATTTATTTATTTCAAAAATAAATTGATTTTAATTCTAGTTCAAAACTAGTTCATTTCGATAAAAATCTATTTTTATCATTTCAAATGTGGAATATCTCATCCCAGTTCTTTCCGATTCACATATTATGATTTTACACAAATTATCAATATTTTTAATAATTTTATCAAAGCCCGTACAGTCGATTTCCATCAACGGCTATCGAACTGCACTTACAGCGACCTTTTTCAAATTTGATTTGGACATAATTCCAAATCCAACCGTTAGATTTCAAATTTCTAATATTCATTGGAAAGCTCTTTTCGATACGAACCCAACGGTTCCGGTTTTAGGAGAATCCGACGGTCGGATCTCCCGCAACGTCAATTCGAAGTCAATGGTCGAAATTCACGAACTGCCGCGGAGCGGCGCGTTCTATTCAGGCCATTTTATATATAATATATATATTATATATATTTCGTCAAATTCCTTTTAAAACGTATTTTATAAATCGTTTTAACTTCGTTTCAAAACCATTTCAACACTATTTCAATTTCTAATCAAAACTGAATATTTCTCATAATTCTATATAAATGATAATATTTTCAAAACGTTATATTTTGAAATCACTTCTTTTCTATATTCATTATAAAAACGAATATAATCGATATAAATATCGTTCACGTCAAAATAGCGCAACTCTAATCAACACGGCTTTATATATTTCAATAAATCTGTTATTCTTTTCAACAAATGAATATTTATTCCATTCGACACATGAATCTATATTTCTTTCAACACACGACTACTCTCAACACATGAGTACTGTCAACACATCACTATTTTTGTTATGTAAAATATTTTATAAAACTATGGTATCTATCGTTTGATTTTCAATTAGACTTCAACCGTAAAGTAGTTCTAATTTTAAATATGATAAAGATGTTAAATTTCATTGTATAAAATATTTCACTCAACACATGAACATCGTCAACACATGACTATTTTTATATTCAACACATGAATTTTCTTTTATAATATTCCTTATTTTCCCGATTGTAATGAGGCCCAATCAATCACCATATAATGTTAATTATATGGATTCCATACAACACATGTATATAATAGCATTGAAAAATAATCAACCATCAACCAAAGTGCACTACACTGTATAAGCATCAATATAGATATCTTATGCTTATAACAGCCTGTCAATCAATCGATCGACATATTTAATCAATCAGGATGAGTGAACTTCAAATTTCATCCCAACACCCGTGTGGGGTTATCAAACAATCTACCACAGATTTTAGTTGTGCAGTTGGGCGATGTGTAAAATTTATCGTCCCAATCAATGTCCTTCAAATAGGTGTACATAAACAAACCGTCTGGTTTGTAAATGAATATTTATTTATTCACATTCACTATATTCATATTCACGTTAAAAACTATATTTTTAACGATAAAACATTTTATTTCAGCATATGAATTTCTATTCAGTTCATTCTTTAGATAAAATGATATTTTTATTTTCTAACTTATTTTAGAAAATTTCGGCGGCATAACGACACGATACTAGAAATGGGACGAGGCCTAGCCTTATCCCCAGTCTAGTGAAGGCCCACGCCATTCACACATCAATCAAATCGATTCCATTTCACCAAACAATTCAATTCAAACCAAATAATCTAACCAACTACACAACCAAACAATTAAACAAACAAGCCATCCATGGTCTGTGGATGACGGGTGTCGGGTGCTACTAAACACCGTCTGCATCCTAGTATATATATATATAACTAGATAAAGAGGTTTAGAGTGAGAAGTTCTCACTAATAGCTGTCCAACTTCACGACACTTCTTTAAATCTTAATCTTCGTCGTTATCGCATCTTCTCCATCTTCGTTGCCCGTAGCCACTACATATATAAAAATCACACATTTTTATATTTTGATGTCTTTAAAATAAAAATCATATTTTTATTTGTTCACTTTCAATTTAAAAAATCATATTTTTATAATCACTTCATATATTTAAAAATCGAATTTTTATTCCGTTATTCAATATATAAAAATCCCATTTTTACACCGCTACTATATAGATAAAAATTATATTTTCACATCGATGTTATATAGATAAAAATTTCATTTTTATCCCGCTATTCTTCATATAAAGATTTCGCCTTTTCAAAAAATATCATTATAAAAATCACATCTTTATTTTGCTACATATACAAAGATGATATTTTTAATATTCCTATCATGTAAAAATTATATTTTTAATACTTTTAAAAATATAAAAATCATATTTTTACTACTTTTATATAGTAAAGATCATATTTTTACTTCACTACATATGTAAAAATCTCACCTTTCTCCATTTAAAAATATCGTCTTTCTTCCTTTAAAAATCTAATCCTTTTATATTTTAAAAATCACGTCTTTTCTAATTTAAAAATTGAATTTTTATTATCATAACTATATAAAAATTATATTTTTATTATCTATATAATATGATAATTATATTTTCAACCTTTACATACGATAAAAATTATATTTTTAACTTCCTTATCATATAAAAATCATATCTTTAACTTTCCTATCAAATAAAAATTCTATCTTTAAATTTTCCTATCGAATAAAATTCAGTTTTTAAATTTTTCCTATCGAATAAAATTCAGTTTTTAAATTAAGAAAAATAAATAAAACATGAATTTAAAACTTACATTGTTTTCAAATGGAGAGGAGGTCGGGGTTGTCGGCTAGGGTTTCAGGCGGGAGGGGGTGCGGGTTCGGGTCGCGGCAAGTGGGGTTAGGCGGGGGTAGGGCGGCACTGGCGGCGGCTAGGGTTCGTCGCTCACGTCAAGGAGGAGGAGAGCAGGAAGAAGAAGGAGGCGGGCGGAGCAGGGGGGGGGGGGCGCGGAGAGAGAAGAAAGGAAGAGGAGGAAGAAGAGGAGAGGGAGGCGGCGGTTGCTGGAGGGGGGCGCGCACCTCGCGCGATGGGGCTCCGTCGCCCTCCCTTTTTCTCTTTTTTTTATTTTATTTTCGTTTCTGTTGAATGAAAACGATTGAAAAAGGGGGGGGGGGGCCAGAACGAGATAAAGGGGAGAGAAGGGAATTTTAATTTTTTTAATTTACAAAAAGTTGACTTTTTCATACGACCTCGAAACAAAGCCCACCGCCTGTCGCCTATAGCGTTTTACCCCCATTCCGAACACAATGGGATATGTATCGTAGGCTAATTTGAACGTTTGAATCAGTTTCCGTTAAATTTACATTTAAATCACTATATTTAATTTTAAACGCGCATTTCAAATTACCGGGGTCACATACTAACTCTAAAAATTCTCGAAAAATATTTTCTAGCTTCGTATTAACGATACGGTCCTAACAAAACTAGTTTCGCCGAATTCTGAGACCATTGGAAAAATGGCCAATTTCCAGTCGATTAAAATCAACTGAACTAGTCAAACGCGTTTTCCTTTTCCACGCTCACATATTGATTCTAAAAATTATGAAATTTGAAACCTAGCAATAACTTGACACTGCGGATCCAACAAAAGTGGTTTCGTCGAAATCCGAGGTCGTTCGCAAAATTTCAATTTTTAAGGGCCTGAATTCCATAGCGACTACTCAGAATTTTCAACTGGACTTATCTTTTGATTCACGCTACGAAATCTTGATTTTTCGGATTCGTTGGAAAGATATCATCAATTAGATCCTATCATTTTTGGTTTCACTAAAATCCGGATTGTTTTGCACCCGGTACATTCAATTGAAGTTTGAAATCGAATTATCGAACTACCGCGCCATTTTCAATTCCTTTTATAATTATATATAATTATTTATATTCTAACGACGACGTATATAATATATACGTTCTATTAATATTCAAAAATAAATTTCTCGTCGATTTTATTTAAAATAATCTATTTTAAATGTTCGAAATTCGCTAAAATTGCCAAAATAAAAATTTTAAACTGGCCCAGATTTTCGGGTTGTTACAATCTCTACCACTTAAAACTTTTCGTCCCCGAAAAGGAACAAAGTCGAAAGTGGTTTGATTAATAAGCTCTACATTCGATCTGGCTTCCATTCTCCAACTTTTCAGTTTCTGAGAAATTTCAAATTTTCAAAAATTTGGCTAACACCCTAAATTTTCGAAAAATTTCGCCATAACCTCCCCTGCAATGGGAGCATCGGGGAATTTCAAATAGCTTCCCCGGTCCTTCAGATCTCAAAAAGAAAAAGAAAAAGCCAAGCGGCTAGCCAATAGGCTCATAAAATCATCATCACCCAAACAAAACAGTAAATTATGTAGTAAACATGTACCTATTTGTCGGGCAAACAAATTTTATTCTCGGGCTCTAGCCTCCTTGCTATGACCTGTTCAATGTAAGTATATGTATATGCAAGCAAATGCGACCAATTTTCAATATAATTCAATATTTGGCTCAATTAGGCTAAATGGTTCAAAATTATCAAACAAATGAACAAACAACACAAACATCAATCAATTAGTGAATTAGAGTTTCAAATTCATAATTTTGATATATATACTGAAAATCTTATTTTTGATGCCAATTCACAACAAAGTGTTCTAGCTATATAAGTTTTGGTTCTCACACCAGTTTAATGGAAATATACAGAAATCACACCTTCGAAACTCGAATATGAATACTGATGATGATGCACCATCATCAGAATCATCCCCGGATATCTAGAATGTGATTCTATATCTACCCAGTATATTAAAACTTCGACTATACGTTCATGACGCGTATACGCGAAATCTATATATACTCGATTGTCCATACTCAAAATAAATAAATATTCAAATACGTATAAAATGGTTTAAATTTTTAAAACAAAATTGTTTTCATTTGAAAAATATACTCTTCACACCCGTTCTAGGATACTACTGATCCTATCTCTAACGAGTCATTCTAATTGGATGTTGCTAATCCAATATCTGATGAATTCTTTCGTATGGTTCTAATGTGCCTTGTTCTCGAGCTCTGTAAACCAAAGCTCTGATACCAAACTGAGACGACCCGAACTTCCCCGTGAAGGAAAGCACGGATAGAATTGAGTACAAGACAAAATAGAACGCAAACGGAAGAACATTTCATTGTTATTACAACAATTCCATCAGATACAAGAATATACAGAGTATAAATGATTAAATTACATTCGACAAATATCAGAGATTACAATAAATTACATAGCAGCGGAAAAATATACAAAACACAACTGAAAGTAATACACGGATACAGAGCTTTCCGAGCATCGTTCCAGCTGTAAATCAGGACCCTGTGAATATAAATCTGCAAAACCAAAACTACTAGCTGCCCGTGTGGAAAATAGGGGCACCCAGAGTTTAGGTTAAAACAATAAACTCCAGGTCAGTCATGTGACTGGTGTGAGAACTAAAACAGTTATTTAAAGTTTTACTTTAAAAGAGAGTAATTCAAGGGACCACGCCGTATTACACGGAACAGGTTTCCTCCCAAGAATACCAGTGCATAAAACAAACAGCGCAATGCTAAATAAAGAAAAATGAAGCTGTTATAAGACCCAGGTCCCATCACACAATGCAACGCAAGCCGGAGGATAGGGTTTTTACCTTATAACAGCCAAAGCATGCTTGATACGTTTAAAACACATTATTTGATACTATTATAGTGTATAGTGTCAAAACAATTTCAATCATAAGTATCAATTATAGGCGGCATAACTACCATCTACTATGTCGCCATACTAGGCTCTACAAATAAAACCGAAACACACGTATTGGAAATTGGATTCCGTCATGAGCCGAGGCAAGGGGCAAGCTCCTCTCCGATTCGAGACACTCTAGCAAATGCCTCAGGACCCCACTATGATCCTTGGATCTTCAGGGCTGGTCCTCTCTTACTTTTGAGGATTGGCAATTCCTGAACACACGTTTCCCGGTCCTTACAGACCTATATCCGAGGCGCCTCGCATTCCAACAACCACACAGGTGAAAAGTATATAAATGTCAGGGCTGGTAGGTCACTGACACCACCCTAGCTAGAAAGAAACGTCGTGCTCTCCCTGCAGTCACTATCCCGTTTTTGACTCATACCGAGGTGTGAGGCTCGCGAATTCACGTTATACACAAAGCTACGCCACACAGGCCGTGCTTTGATCATCAACCACAAGACTTTGCTTTTCAACAGAAGCCTTGATCAATTGCCACTTACGCGTGCCACATTGGCAATTCACTCCATGCGACTGATGTCCATCGATATACAACCTCTGAGCTCGTACATCTCAGAGAAGGGCGTTAAGCAAGAGAATAAATTCTCCGCCGCCAAACAGATGTATATTTAATAGAGATCAATCAACATAGAATAAAATCCAATGTCAGACACACAATCCATTTACAAGTTCGTTCTGGGTCTGAACGAAACCGGAGGCACTTTCCTCGCATATCCATCCATCTCCAAGTACATCTGGAAGATCACCAACTGATTCCCTCATCCTGGGTGTACAGCCCAATCAAGATCATCAGTAATCACCCAAACGATGTGAAGACTTCCGGTCTTCAACCACCGTCTTCATCTTCGACATCTCGTCGAATCGGTTATTCAGAATGGGTATAATCCGGCCTTTCTGAATAACCCACGTATATGATAAACAAATTGTTACACAAACACAACAAACGTCTCATTCCAATTCAGAATATTCTTTTATTCACCAAAATCACATTCTTAGGGAAAGATTCCCATTAATTTTATCCAAGATAAATTCTTCTAAATTTATTCCTTAATCCTCCTTTGGATATCATTTCAAACTAGTCGGGATTAGCGAACCACACCGAAGTAATTATTTATTTTATTTCCCAATCCCAACCTATATATCCCATGGAGCAAAACTGGTGATACTCCATTCCTAACACCACGGTGTTATCGGTAAAATTAATTACCATTTCACGTTTAAATCTAATTAAAGATTTAACTATCGCTTTGGAGCAAAACTGGTGATACTCCATTCTCGATCACTTTTCAGATTTGATAATTTAAATTATCAATTCACATTTTAATCTAATTAAAGATTCATTAAAACTCCACTTAGTTTTAATCTTCTCAAAAATCCATATTCTGTCTTTAACTGGGTTAAAGAACCAATGTCTTATAAAACACGATTCATGACAAACCCAAATCACATTTGATATTAAATACAAGGCTCTGAATAGAAAATATATCGGCTTATATTCAATATCAAATTCTGAAACCAACATATATCGTATTGGAAATAACGATATAAAATATATCTTTCAAATTCCCATAACAATATCTGTATAGTCACGAAATCCAACATCGAAATATCCCGAAGATAATTTCGATTCAACTCCAGTCCAATCCACGTATTGGGAATATTGATTATTTTTAAAATCACTTTCAAATTCAATTTATTTATTTCAAAAATAAATTGATTTTAATTCTAGTTCAAAACTAGTTCATTTCGATAAAAATCTATTTTTATCATTGCAAATGTGGAATTTCTCATCCTAGTTCTTTCCGATTCACATATTATGATTTTACACAAATTATCAATATTTTTAATAATTTTATCAAAGCCCGTACAGTCGATTTCCATCAACGGCTATCGAGCAGCACTTACAGCGACCTTTTTCAAATTTGATTTGGACATAATTCCAAATCCAACCGTTAGATTTCAAATTTCTAATCTTCATTGGAAAGCTCTTTTCGATACGAACCCAACGGTTCCGGTTTTAGGAGAATCCGACGGTCGGATCTCCCGCAACGTCAATTCGAAGTCAATGGTCGAAATTCACGAACTGCCGCGGAGCGGCGCGTTCTATTCAGGCCATTTTATATATAATATATATATTATATATATTTCGTCAATTTCCTTTTAAAACGTATTTTATAAATCGTTTTAACTTCGTTTCAAAACCATTTCAACACTTTCAATTTCTAATCAAAACTGAATATTTCTCATAATTCTATATAAATGATAATATTTTCAAAACGTTATATTTTGAAATCACTTCTTTTCTATATTCATTATAAAAACGAATATAATCGATATAAATATCGTTCACGTCAAAATAGCGCAACTCTAATCAACACGGCTTTATATATTTCAATAAATCCGTTATTCTTTTCAACAAATGAATATTTATTCCATTCGACACATGAATCTATATTTCTTTCAACACACGACTACTCTCAACACATGAGTACTGTCAACACATCACTATTTTTGTTATGTAAAATATTTTATAAAACTATGGTATCTATCGTTTGATTTTCAATTAGACTTCAACCGTAAAGTAGTTCTAATTTTAAATATGATAAAGATGTTAAATTTCATTGTATAAAATATTTCACTCAACACATGAACATCGTCAACACATGACTATTTTTATATTCAACACATGAATTTTCTTTTATAATATTCCTTATTTTCCCGATTGGAATGAGGCCCAATCAATCACCATATAATGTTAATTATATGGATTCCATACAACACATGTATATAATAGCATTGAAAAATAATCAACCATCAACCAAAGTGCACTACACTGTATAAGCATCAATATAGATATCTTACGCTTATAACAGCCTGTCAATCAATCGATCGACATATTTAATCAATCAGGATGAGTGAACTTCAAATTTCATCCCAACACCCGTGTGGGGTTTTCAAACAATCAACCACAGATTTTAGTTGTGCAGTTGGGCGATGTGTAAAATTTATCGTCCCAATCAATGTCCTTCAAATAGGTGTACATAAACAAACCGTCTGGTTTGTAAATGAATATTTATTTATTCACATTCACTATATTCATATTCACGTTAAAAACTATATTTTTAACGATAAAACATTTTATTTCAGCATATGAATTTCTATTCAGTTCATTCTTTAGATAAAATGATATTTTTATTTTCTAACTTATTTTAGAAAATTTCGGCGGCATAACGGCACGATACTAGAAACGGGACGAGGCCTAGCCTTATCCCCAGTCTAGTGAAGGCCCACGCCATTCACACATCAATCAATTCCATTTCACCAAACAATTCAATTCAAACCAAATAATCTAATCAACTACACAACCAAACAATTAAACAAACAAGCCATCCATGGTCTGTGGATGACGGGTGTCGGGTGCTACTAAACACCGTCTGCATCCTAGTATATATATATAACTAGAAAAAGAGGTTTAGAGTGAGAAGTTCTCACCAATAGCTATCCAACTTCACGACACTTCTTTAAATCTTAATCTTCGTCGTTATCGCATCTTCGCCATCTTCGTTGCCCGTAGCCACTACATATATAAAAATCACACATTTTTATATTTTGATGTCTTTAAAATAAAAATCATATTTTTATTTGTTCACTTTCAATTTAAAAAATCATATTTTTATAATCACTTCATATATTTAAAAATCGAATTTTTATTCCGTTATTCAATATATAAAAATCCCATTTTTACACCGCTACTATATAGATAAAAATTATATTCTCACATCGATGTTATATAGATAAAAATTTCATTTTTATCCCGCTATTCTTCATATAAAGATTTCGCCTTTTCAAAAAATATCATTATAAAAATCACATCTTTATTTTGCTACATATACAAAGATGATATTTTTAATATTCCTATCATGTAAAAATTATATTTTTAATACTTTTAAAAATATAAAAATCATATTTTTACTACTTTTATATAGTAAAGATCATATTTTTACTTCACTACATATGTAAAAATCTCACCTTTCTCCATTTAAAAATATCGTCTTTCTTCCTTTAAAAATCTAATCCTTTTATATTTTAAAAATCACGTCTTTTCTAATTTAAAAATTGAATTTTTATTATCATAACTATATAGAAATTATACTTTTATTATCTATATAATATGATAATTATATTTTCAACCTTTACATACGATAAAAATTATATTTTTAACTTCCTTATCATATAAAAATCATATCTTTAACTTTCCTATCAAATAAAAATTCTATCTTTAAATTTTCCTATCGAATAAAATTCAGTTTTTAAATTTTCCTATCGAATAAAATTCAGTTTTTAAATTAAGAAAAATAAATAAAACATGAATTTAAAACTTACATTGTTTTCAAATGGAGAGGAGGTCGGGGTTGTCGGCTAGGGTTTCAGGCGGGAGGAGGTGCGGGTTCGGGTCGCGGCAGGTGGGGTTAGGCGGGGGTAGGGCGGCACTGGCGGCGGCTAGGGTTCGTCGCTCACGTCAAGGAGAAGGAGAGCAGGAAGAAGAAGGAGGCGGGCGGAGCAGGGGGGCGCGGAGAGAGAAGAAAGGAAGAGGAGGAAGAAGAGGAGAGGGAGGCGGCGGTTGCTGGAGGGGGGCGCGCACCTCGCGCGGCGGCGCGATGGGGCTCCGTCGCCCTCCCTTTTTCTCTTTTTTTTTATTTTTTTATTTTCGTTTCTGTTGAATGAAAACGATTGAAAAGGGGGGGGGGGCAGAACGAGATAAAGGGGAGAGAAGGGAATTTTAATTTTTTTAATTTACAAAAAGTTGACTTTTTCACACTACCTCGAAACGAAGCCCACCGCCTGTCGTCTATAGCGTTTTACCCCCATTCCGAACACAATGGGATATGTATCGTAGGCTGATTTGAACGTTTGAATCAGTTTCCGTTAAATTTACATTTAAATTACTATATTGAATTTTAAACGCGCATTTCAAATTACCGGGGTCACATAATAACTCTAAAAATTCTCGAAAAATATTTTCTAGCTTCGTATTAACGATACGGTCCTAACAAAACTAGTTTCGTCGAATTCTGAGACCGTTGGAAAAATGGCCAATTTCCAGTCGATTAAAATCAACTAAACTGGTCAAACGCGTTTTCCTTTGCCACGCTCACATATTGATTCGAAAAATTATGAAATTTGAAACCTAGCAATAACTTGACACTGCGGATCCAACAAAAGTGGTTTCGTCGAAATCCGAGGTCGTTTGCAAAATTTCAATTTTTAAGGGCCTGAATTCCAAAGCGACTATTCAGAATTTTCAACTGGACTTATCTTTTGATTCACGCTATGAAATCTTGATTTTTTGGATTCGTTGGAAAGATATCATCAATTAGATCCTATCATTTTTGGATTCCTTTTATAATTATATATAATTATTTATATTCTAACGACGACGTATATAATATATACGTTCTATTAATATTCAAAAATAAATTTCTCATCGATTTTATTTAAAATAATCTATTTTAAATGTTCGAAATTCGCTAAAATTGCCAAAATAAAAATTTTAAACTGGCCCAGATTTTCGGGTTGTTACAACTCCTTGGGTCCGTATCCCGTTTTTAACTCATACCGAGGTGTGAGGCTCGTGAATTCACTTTATACACAAAGCTACGCCACACAGGCCGTGCTTTGATCATCAACCATAAGAGATTGCTTTTCAACAAAAGCCTTGATCAGTTGCCACTTACGCGTGCCCCACTGGCAATTCACTCCATGCGACTAATATCCATCGATATACAACCTCTGAGCTCGTACGTCTCAGAGAAGGGCGTTAAGCAAGAGAATAAAATCTCCGCTGCCAAACAGATGTATATTTAATAGAGATCAATCAACACAGAATAAAATCCAATGTCAGACACACAATCCATTTACAAGTTCGTTCTGGGTCTGAACGAAACCGGAGGCACTTTCCTCGCATATCCATCCATCTCCAAGTACGTCTGGACGATCACCAACTGTTTCCCTCATCTTGGGTGTAAAGCCCAATCGAGATCATCAGTAATCACCCAAACGATGTGAAGACTTCTGGTCTTCAACCACCGTCTTCATCTTCGACATCTTGTCGAATTGGTTATTCAGAATGGGTATAAACCCGGCCTTTCTCAATGACCCACGTATATGATAAACAAATGTTACACAAACACAACAAACGCCTCATTCCAATTCAGAATATTCTTTTATTCACAAAATCACATTCTTAGGGAAAGGTTCCCATTAATTTTATCCAAGACAAATTCTTCTAAATTTATTCTATAATCTTCCTTTGGATATCATTTCAAACCAAATTATGGTTTTGCAAACTAGTCGGGATTAGCGAACCACACCGAAGTAATTATTTATTTTATTTCCCAATCCCAACCTATTTATCCCATGGAGAAACTGGTAATACTCCATATCTAACACCACTGTGTTATCGGTAAAATTAATTACCATTTCACGTTCAAATCTAATTAAAGATTTAACTATCGCATTGGAGCAAAACTGGTGGTACTCCATTCTCGGTCACCTTTCAGATTTGATAATTTAAATTATCAATTCACTTTTTAATCTAATTAAAGATTCATTAAAACTCCACTTAGTTTCAATCTTTCCAAAAATCAATATCTTGTCTTTAACTGGGTTAAAGAACCATTGTCATCTAAAACACGATCCACGATAAACCCAAATCATATTTGATATTAAATACAAGGCTCTGAATAGAAAATATATCGGCTTATATTCAATATCAAATTCTGAAACCAACATATATCTTATTGGAAATAATGATATAAAATATATCTTTCAAATTCCCATAATAATATCTGTATAGTTACGAAATCCAACATCGAAATATCCCGAAGATAATTTCGATTCAACTCCAGTCCAATCCACGTATTGGGAATATTGATTACTTTTAAAATCACTTTCAAATTCAATTTATTTATTTCAAAAATAAATTGATTTTAATTCTAGTTCAAAACTAGTTCATTTCGATAAAAATCTATTTTTATCTTTTCAAATATGGAATTTTTCTGCCCAGTTCTTTCCAATTCACATATTATGATCTTACAAAAATTATAGATATTTTTAATAATTTTATCAAGGCACGTACAGTCGATTTCCAACAACGGCCATCGAACTGCACTTATAGCGACCTTTTTCGAATTTGATTTGGACATAACTCCAAATCCAACTGTTAGATTTCAAATTTCTAATATTCATTGGAAAGCACTTTTCGATACGAACCCAACGGTTCCGGTTTTACGAGAATCTGGCGGTCGGATCTCCCGCAACGTCAATTCGAAGTTAATGGTCGAAATTCATGAACTACCGCGGCGCGGCGCGTTCTATTCAGGCCATTATGTATATATAATATATATATATTATATATATTTCGTCGATTTCCTTTTAAAACGTATTTTATAAATCGTTTTAAATTCGTTTTCAAAACCATTTCAACACTATATTCAATTTCAAATCGATTTGATTTCAATTCAACTCGAATTCATTTCAATTTTATTTAATTCGAATTCAAATTCGTTTCAATTCAATTCAAATTATAATTCGTTTCAATTCAATTCAATTTGAATTTACCTTCTATTTACTTCAATTCGAATTCATTTCAAATTGATTTCAATTCAATTTCAGTTCATTCTAAATTTCATTCAAAACGATTTCAATTCGTTTTTAATTCAATTTAATTCAATTTGAATTCATTTCTATTCAATTCGAATTCAAATTCACTTTCTATTCAATTCGAATTCAAATTCACTTTCTATTCAATTCGAATTCATTTCAAATTGATTCAATTTTATTTCAATTTGAATTTTTAATCTAATCCAATTTGAATTTCATTTCAAAACATTAAATTTTGAAATCACTTTTCAATATTCATTGTAAAACGAATAAAATCGATATAAATATCGTTCACGTCAAAATAGCGCATCTCTAATCCACACGGCTTTATATTTTTCAAAAACTTCTTTATTCTATTCAATATATGAATATTTATTCTATTCAACACATAAATCTATATTTCTTTCAACACACGACTATTTTTGTTATGTAAAATATTTTATAAAACTATGGTATCTATCGTTTGATTTTAATTAGACTCCACCGTGAAGTAGTTCTAATTTTAAATATGATAAAGATGTGAATTTTTTTATTAAAATATTTTACTCAACACATAAATATTTTCAACTCAGGAACATCGTCAACACATGACTATTTTTATATTCAACACATGAATTTTCTTTTATAATATTTATTATTTTCCTCGATTGGAATGAGGCCCAATCAATCACCATATAATGTTAATTATATGGATTCCATACAACACGTGTATATAATAGCATTGAAAAATAATCAACCATCAACCAAAGTGCACTACACTGTATAAGCATCAAATATAGATATCTAACGCTTATAACAGCCTGTCAATCCATCGATCGACATATTTAATCAATCAGGATGAGTGAACTTCAAATTTCATCCCAACATCCGTGTGGGGTTTCAAACAATCAAACACAGATTTTAGTTGTGCAGTTGGGCGATTTGTAAAATTTATCGAACCAATCAATATCAGTCAAATCAGTGTATATAAACAAATCGGCCGATTTGTTTATAAATATTTATTTATTCACTTTCACGTTAAAAATTATATTTTTAATGATAATATATTTTATTTTAACACATGAATTTCTATTCATTTCATTTATCAAATAAAATGATATTTTTATTTTTCTAATTTATTTTAGGAAATTTCGGCGGCATAACGGCACGATACTAGAAACGGGACGAGGCCTAGCCTTATCCCCGGTCTAGTGAAGGCCCACGCCATTCACACATCAATCAAATCCATTCCATTTCACCAAACAATTCAATTTAAACCAAATAAACTAACCAACTACACAACCAAATAATTTAACAAACAAGCCATCCATGGTCTGTGGATGACGGTTGTCGGGTGCTACTAAACACCGTCTGCATCCTAGTATATATATAACTAGAAAAAGGAAATTGAAGAGTGAGAAGTTCTCGATAGCTATGCCAACTTCACGACACTTCTTAAGTAGAAATCTTCGTCGTTCTCGTCTCTTATCACTTTCGTCGCCCGTAGCCACTACATATGTAAAAAATCGAATTTTTACTTTGCTATTCAATATATAAAAATCGAATTTTTACTTCGCTATTCAATATATAAAAATCAAAATTTTCTATTATAAAGATTTCGCCTTTTCAAATATATCATTATAAAAATCACATCTTTATTTTGCTACACATATAAAGATGCTATTTTTAATATTCCTATCATGTAAAAATTATATTTTTAATTCTCTACATAAACTAAAATCATATTTTTACATCTTCTATATAGTAAAGATTATATTTTTAATACTCTAAAAATATAAAAATCATATTTTTAATTCTTTAAAAATATAAAAATCATATTTTTAACTGAATAAAATCTTTTCTTCACCAACATCATAGGTAAAAACTGATTTTAACAATTCTTTTTAAATTAAACTAAACGAATTTTATAAAACAAATTAAATAATATATATATATATATATATAAAAACTTACAGTTGGAATTATGTAGAGGGGGGGCTGCTGCGCACCGAGGTGGCGGCGCTGGTGGAGCTCCGGCGTCGGGTTCAAGCAGTGGAGGTGGCGGCTTTTGGGTGATGGGGTGCTGCGCCGGCCATTGTCGAAGCAGGGGGGGCTCGGACGGAGGTAGAAGAGGAAGAGGAGGAGGTGCGGCTAGGGTTGGGCGCGGTTTTGGGCGTCACGGCTTCAGGTTGGAGGTGGAGGAGGAAGAGGCGCGGAAGAGGGAGAATCGGGAGAGGGGAACGAGGAGGAGGGTCTGGGAAGGAGGGGGAAGGCGGCGCCTCGCCTGCGGCGGCGCCAGGAGGCTGGGCGGCGGCCTCCTCCGTCTTCCGTCGATCGCATATTTTTTATTTATTTATTTCATTTCATTTTGAATCGATCTGAAGGGGGGGCAACGGGTTTAAGAGGGAGAGAGAATTTTTAATTTATTTAATTATTTTATTTTCACCAAAAAGCAACTTTTATTTTCGACCACAAAACGAGGCCCACCGCTTGTCGTCCATAGTGTTTTACCCCCATTCCGAACGCAATGGGATATGTATCACAAGCTGATTTGATCGTTTCGATCCGTTTTCGTTAAAATCAACGTATAACTCTATATATTGAATTTGAACGCGCATTTCAATTTACTGGGGTCACATACTAACTCTAAAAACTCCCGAAAAATATTTTCTAGCTTCGTATTGACGATATGGTCCTAACAAAACTAGTTTCGTCGAATTCTGAGACCGTTAGAAAAATGGCCAATTTCCAATCGATTAAAATCAACTGAAACTGGTCAAACACGTTTTCCTTTGCCACGATCACATATTGATTCAAAAAATTATGAAATTTGAAACCTAGCAATAATTTGACATCACGGACCCAACAAAAGTGGTTTCGTCGAAATCCAAGGTCGTTTGCGAAATTCTCATTTTTAAGGGCCTGAATTACATAGCGACTATTCAGAATTTTCATCTACACATATCTTTTGATTCCTGCTATGAAATTTTGATTTTTCAGATTCGTTGGAAAGATATTCTCAAATAGATTCTATTATTTCTGGTTTCACTAAAATCCAGATTGTTTTGTACCCGGTACATTCAATTGAAATTTGAAATCGAATTATCGAACTACCGCGCCATTTTCAATTCTATTTATAATTATATATAATTATTTATATACTAACGACGATGCGTATAAATATATACGTTCTAATTATATTCAAAAATAAATTTCTAGTTGATATTATTTAAAATAATTCATTTTAAATATTCAAAATTCGCTAAAATTGCCAAAATAAAAATTTTAAACTGGCCCAGATTTTCGGGTTGTTACAATCTCCCCCACTTAAAACTTTTCGTCCCCAAAAAGGAACGAAGTCGAAAGTGGTTTGATTAATCAACTCTATGTTCGATCTGGCTTCCATTCTCCAACTTTTCAGTTTCTAAGAATTATCAAATTCTTCAAAAATTTGGCTAACACCATAAATTTTCGAAAAATTTCGCCATAACCTCCGCTGCACCGGGAGCCACGGGAAAATCCCGAAATTTCCATATAGGCCTTCTGATCTCAAAAAGAAAAAGAAAAGGCCAAGCGGCTAGCCAATAGGCTCATAAAATCATCATCACCCAAGCAAAACAGTAAATTATAGTAAATATGTATCTATTTGTCGGGCAAACAAATTTTATTCTCTGCTCTAGCCTCCTTGCTATGACCTGTTCCATGTAAGTATATGTATATGCAAGCAAATGCGACCAATTTCAGTACAATTCAATATTTGGAGCAATTAGGCATAATGGTTCAAAATTATCAAACTAATAAATAAACAACACAAACATCAATCAATTAGTGAATTAGAGTTTCAAATTCATAATTTTTGATATATATACAGAAATCATGTTTTTGATGCCAATTCACAACAATGTATTCTAGCTATATTAGTTTTGGTTCTCACACTAGTCTAATGGAAATATATAGATATCACACCTTCGAAACACGAACATAGATACTGATGATGTGGCCACATCATCAGAATTATCCCCGGGTGTCTAGAATGTGATTCTATATCTATCCAATATATTAAAACTTCGACTATACGTTCATGACGCGTATACGCGAAATCTATATATACTCGATTGTCCAAATTCAAAATAAATAAATAATCAAATACGTATAAAACGATTTAAATTTTAAAAACAAAATTGTTTTCATTTGAAAAATATACTCTTCGCACTCGTTCTAGGATACTACTGATCCTATCTCTAACGAGTCATTCTAATTGGATTTTACTAATCCAATATCTGATGAATTCTTTCGTATGGTTCTAAGGTGTCTTGTTCTCGAGCTCTGTAAACCAAAGCTCTGATACCAAACTAAGACGACCTGAACTTCCCCGGTAAGGAAAGCCCGGATAGAATTGAGGACAAGATAAAATAGAATGCAAACGGAAGAACATTTCATTGCTCGTACAACAATTTCATCAGAAACAAGAATATACAGAGTATAAATGAATAAATTACATTCGATAAATATCAGAGATTACAATAAATTACATAGCAGCGGAAAAATATACAAAACACAACTAGAAGTGATACACGGATACAGAGCTTTCCGAGCATCGTTCCAGCTGTAAATCAGGACCCTGTGAATATAAATCTGCAAAACCAAAACTACTAGCTGCCCGTGCGGAAAATAGGGGCACCCAGAGTTTAGGCTAAAACAATAAACTCCAGGTCAGTCATGGGACTAGTGCGAGAACTAAAACAGGTATTTAAAACTTTACTTTAAGGATAGTAATTCAAGGGACCACGCCATATAACACGGAACGGGTTTCCTCCCAAGAATATTAGTGCATATAACAAAACAACGCAATGCTTTTTGGAAAAGTGAAGCTATTATAAGACCCAGGTCCCATCACACGATGCAACGCAAGCCGGAGGATAGGGTTTTCCCTTATAATAGCCAAACATGCTTGGTACGTTTAAAACAAATCACTTGATACTATAATAAGTGTATAGTGTCAAAACAATTCAATCATAAATATCAATCATAGACGGCATGGGTACCATATATCATATCGCCATATTAGTTCTACAATTAAAACTGAAATACACGTATTGGAAATTGGATTTCCGTCATTAGTCGAGGCAAGGGGCAAGCTCCTCTCCGTGTTCGAGACACTCTAGCAATGCCTCAGGACCCCACTCTGATCCTTTGGAACCTCCAAGGCCGGCCTTCTCTTACTTTTGAGGATTAATTATTCCTGAACACACGTTTCCCAGTCCTTACAAACCTATATCCAAGGCGCCTCGTATCCAACAACCACACAGGTGAAAAATATATAAATGTCAGGGCTGGTAGGTCACTGACACAACCCTAGCTAGAAAGAAACGTTGTGCACTCCTTGGGTCCGTATCCCGTTTTTAACTCATACCGAAGTGTGAGGCTCGCGAATTCATGTTATACACAAAGCTACGCTACACAGGACGTGCTTTGATCATCAACCACAAGACTTTGCTTTTCAACAGAAGCCTTGATCAATTGCCACTTACGCGTGCCACACTGGCAATTCACTCCATGCGACTAATATCCATCGATATACAACCTCTGAGCTCGTACGTCTCAGAGAAGGGCGTTAAGCAAGAGAATAAAATCTCCGCCGCCAAACAGATGTATATTTAATAGAGATCAATCGACACAGAATAAAATCCAATGTCAGATACATAATCCATTTATAAGTTCGTTCTGGGTCTGAACGAAACCGGAGGCACTTTCCTCGCATATCCATCCATCTCCAAGTACGTCTGGACGATCACCAACTGTTTCCCTCATCTTGGGTGTACAGCCCAATCGAGATCATCAGTAATCACCCAAACGATGTGAAGACTTCCGGTCTTCAACCACCGTCTTCATCTTCGACATCTCGTTGAATTGGTTATTCAGAATGGGTATAAACCCGGCCTTTCTGAATGACCCACGTATATGATAAACAAATGTTACACAAACACAACAAACGCCTCATTCCAATTCAGAATATTCTTTTATTCACAAAATCACATTCTTAGGGCAAGGTTCCCATTAATTTTATCCATGATAAATTCTTCTAAATTTATTCTATAATCTTCCTTTGGATATAATTTCAAACCAAATTATGGTTTTACAAACTAGTCGGGATTATCAAACCACACCGAAGTAATTATTTATTTTATTTCCCAATCCCAACCTATTTATCCCATGGAGAAACTGGTAATACTCCATATCTAACACCACGGTGTTATCGGTAAAATTAATTACCGTTTCACGTTCAAATCTAATTAAAGATTTAACTATCGCATTGGAGCAAAACTGGTGTTACTCCATTCTCGATCACCTTTCAAATTTGAAAATTTAAATTATCAATTCACTTTTTAATCTAATTAAAGATTCATTAAAACTCCACTTAGTTTCAATCTTTCCAAAAATCAATATCTTGTCTTTAACTGGGTTAAAGAACCAATGTCATCTAAAACACGATCCACGATAAACCCAAATCATATTTGATATTAAATTCAAGGCTCTGAATAGAAAATATATCGGCTTATATTCAATATCAAATTCTGAAACCAACATATATCGTATTGGAAATAACGATATAAAATATATCTTTCAAATTCCCATAATAATATATGTATAGTCACGAAATCCAACATCGAAATATCTCGAAGATAATTTCGATTCAACTCCAGTCCAATCCACGTATTGGGAATATTGATTATTTTTAAAATCACTTTCAGATTCAATTTATTTATTTCAAAAATAAATTGATTTTAATTCTAGTTCAAAACTAGTTCATTTCGATAAAAATCTATTTTTATCTTTTCAAATATGGAATTTTTCAGCCCAGTTCTTTCCAATTCACATATTATGATTTTACAAAAATTATAGATATTTTTAATAATTTTATCAAGGCCCGTACAGTCGATTTCCAACAACGGCCATCGAACTGCACTTACAGCGACCTTTTTCGAATTTGATTTGGACATAACTCCAAATCCAACCGTTAGATTTCAAATTTCTAATATTCATTGGAAAGCACTTTTCGATACGAACCCAACGGTTCTGGTTTTAGGAGAATCCGGCGGTCGGATCTCCCGCAACGTCAATTCGACGTTAATGGTCGAAATTCACGAACTGCCGCGTCGCGGCACGTTTTATTCAGACCATTATATATATAATATATATATATATTATATATATTTTGTCGATTTCCTTTTAAAACGTATTTTATAAATCGTTTTAAATTCATTTTCAAAACCATTTCAACACTATATTCAATTTCAAATCGATTTGATTTCAATTCAACTCGAATTCATTTCAATTTTATTTAATTCGAATTCAAATTCGTTTTAATTCAATTCAAATTCTAATTCGTTTCAATTCAATTCAATTTGAATTTACCTTCTATTTACTTCAATTCGAATTCATTTCAAATTGATTTCAATTCAATTTCAGTTCGTTCTAAATTTCATTCAAAATGATTTCAATTAGATTTTAATTCAATTTAATTCAATTTGAATTCATTTCTATTCAATTCGAATTCAAATTCACTTTCTATTCAATTCGAATTCAAATTCACTTTCTATTCAATTCGAATTCATTTCAAATTGATTCAATTTTATTTCAATTTGAATTTTTAATCTAATCCAATTTGAATTTCATTTCAAAACATTAAATTTTGAAATCACTTTTCAATATTCATTGTAAAACGAATAAAATCGATATAAATATCGTTCACGTCAAAATAGCGCATCTCTAATCCACACGGCTTTATATTTTTCAAAAACTTCTTTATTCTATTCAATATATGAATATTTATTCTATTCAACACATAAATCTATATTTCTTTCAACACACGACTATTTTTGTTATGTAAAATATTTTATAAAACTATGGTATCTGTCGTTTGATTTTAATTAGACTCCACCGTGAAGTAGTTCTAATTTTAAATATGATAAAGATGTGAATTTTTTTATTAAAATATTTTACTCAACACATAAATATTTTCAACTCAGGAACATCGTCAACACATGACTATTTTTATATTCAACACATGAATTTTCTTTTATAATATTTATTATTTTCCTCGATTGGAATGAGGCCCAATCAATCACCATATAATGTTAATTATATGGATTCCATACAACATGTGTATATAATAGCATTGAAAAATAATCAACCATCAACCAAAGTGCACTACACTGTATAAGCATCAAATATAGATATCTAACGCTTATAACAGCCTGTCAATCCATCGATCGACATATTTAATCAATCAGGATGAGTGAACTTCAAATTTCATCCCAACACCCGTGTGGGGTTTCAAACAATCAAACACAGATTTTAGTCAATATCAGTCAAATCAGTGTATATAAACAAATCGGCCGATTTGTTTATAAATATTTATTTATTCACTTTCACGTTAAATATTATATTTTTAACGATAATATATTTTATTTTAACACATGAATTTCTATTCATTTCATTTATCAAATAAAATGATATTTTTATTTTTCTAATTTATTTTAGGAAATTTCGGCGGCATAACGGCACGATACTATAAACGGGACAAGGCCTAGCCTTATCCCCGGTCTAGTGAAGGCCCACGCCATTCACACATCAATCAAATCCATTCCATTTCACCAAACAATTCAATTTAAACCAAATAAACTAACCAACTACAGAACCAAATAATTTAACAAACAAGCCATCCATCGTCTGTGGATGACGGGTGTCGGGTGCTACTAAACACCGTCTGCATCCTAGTATATATATAACTAGAAAAAGGAAATTGAAGAGTGAGAAGTTATCACCGATAGCTATCCCAACTTCACGACACTTCTTAAGTAGAAATCTTCGTCGTTCTCGTCTCTTATCACTTTCGTCGCCCGTAGCCACTACATATGTAAAAATCGAATTTTTACTTTGCTATTCAGTATATAAAAATCGAATTTTTACTTCGCTATTCAATATATAAAAATCGAAATTTTCTATTATAAAGATTTCGCCTTTTCAAATATATCATTATAAAAATCACATCTTTATTTTGCAACACATATAAAGATGCTATTTTTAATATTCCTATCACGTAAAAATTATATTTTTAATTCTCTACATAAACTAAAATCATATTTTTACATCTTCTATATAGTAAAGATTATATTTTTAATACTTTAAAAATATAAAAATCATATTTTTTATTCTATAAAAATATAAAAATCATATTTTTAACTGAATAAAATCTTTTCTTCACCAACATCATAGGTAAAAACTGATTTTAACAATTCTTTTTAAATTAAACTAAACGAATTTTATAAAACAAATTAAATAATATATATATAAAAATTTACAGCTGGAATTATGTGGAGGGGGGGCTGCTGCGCACCGAGGTGGCGGCGCTGGTGGAGCTCCGGCGTCGGGTTCAGGCAGTGGAGGCGGCGGCTTTTGGGTGATGGGGTGCTGCGCCGGCCATTGTCGAAGCAGGGGGGCTCGGACTGAGGTAGAAGATGAAGAGGAGGAGGTGCGGCTAGGGTTGGGCGCGGTTTTGGGCGTCACGGCTTCAGGTTGGAGGTGGAGGAGGAAGAGGCGCAGAAGAGGGAGAATCGGGAGAGGGGAACGAGGAGGAGGGTCTGGAAAGGAGGGGGAAGGCGGCGCCTGGCCTGCGGCGGCGCCAGGAGGCTGGGCGGCGGCCTCCTCCGTCTTTCGTCGATCGCATTTTTTTTTTCATTTCGTTTTGAATCGATCTGAAGGGGGGGCAACGGGTTTAAAGGGGAGGGAGAGAGAAATTTTAATTTTTAATTTATTTAATTATTTTATTTTCACCAAAAAGCAACTTTTATTTTCGACCTCAAAACCAGGCCCACCGCCTGTCGTCCATAACGTTTTACCACCATTCCGAACACAATGGGATATGTATCGCAAGCTGATTTTATCGTTTCGATCCGTTTCCGTTAAAATCAACGTATAACTCTATATATTGAATTTGAACGCGCATTTCAATTTACTGGGGTCACATACTAACTCTAAAAATTCCCGAAAAATATTTTCTAGCTTCGTATTGACGATACGGTCCTAACAAAACTAGTTTCGTCGAATTCTGAGACCGTTAGAAAAATGGCCAATTTCCAGTCGATTAAAATCAACTGAAACTGGTCAAACACGCTTTCCTTTGCCACGATCACACATTGATTCAAAAAATTATGAAATTTGAAACCTAGAAATAATTTGACATCACGGACCCAACAAAAGTGGTTTCGTCGAAATCCGAGGTCGTTTGCAAAATTCCCATTTTTAAGGGCCTGAATTCCATAGCGACTATTCAGAATTTTCATCTGGACATATCTTTTGATTCCTGCTATGAAATTTTGATTTTTCGGATTCGTTGGAAAGATATTCTCAAATAGATCCTATTATTTCTGGTTTCACTAAAATCCGGATTGTTTTGCACCCGGTACATTCAATTGAAGTTTGAAATCGAATTATCGAACTACCGCGCCATTTTCAATTCTATTTATAATTATATATAATTATTTATATACTAACGACGACGCGTATAAATATATACGTTCTAATTATATTCAAAAATAAATTTCTCGTCGATATTATTTAAAGTAATTCATTTTAAATATTCAAAATTCGCTAAAATTGCCAAAATAAAAATTTTAAACTGGCCCAGATTTTCGGGTTGTTACACATACTCTGTATATTCTTGTATTCTGATGGAATTGTTGTAATATACAACGAAATGTTCTTCTATTTGCGTCCTGATGTGGCTTGTCCTCAATTCAATCCGGGATTTCCCGTAAGGGGGATTTCGGGTCGCCTCACTTCTTCGGCTATGGTTGAAGAATGGATAATGTTATGTAGACTTAATATAAACAATAAGGACAAATATAAATTATGATGTAATGATTATGGTTATTTTTTTTAAAGCAATGAAGAAAATCAAGGTGATTATAAATTTGAATCAAATCGCAAAGATTCGTAACCAACAGCAGCAACAAATTAAATGTGCATCATTGTTTAGTACTATCACGTTCGTTACATTGTACATAAATAGATGGTAAAAAAATAAAATAAATGCCGTGATAATAAGCTTGTCGGGAGTATATAATAAGTAGAATATTAATCAAAGGCATCAGACATTTCATTAGAAAAGGATATAATTGAGTCCGTGGAAAAACATACAGACATAGCATGGCGAAACAAAATGAAATAATTTTGAATTTTCCAGGAACTTCAATTGTAAAAAATTTATTTTTCCTATGCTGGATCAAACTTGTTGTGCACCATACCTTTTATTGGCTATAGATAACTCAATTTCTGATCAATCATGATTCATGACCATGGCCTGAAAACGATTTTAAGGAACATAACTCATGAACATCAATAGTAATGTGAGATGGTCAGTAAAAGAATCATATGGTTAGTTAATGGAGTGTTTTCCATAATGCAAAAGATGGATCAAATAAAATTTGTCCAAAAGATGGATTAAAAACAGTAATAACCGATGGTGATAATTTATATGGAAAAAATAAGAATATTTGGAAGTCACCAAGGGACATGCTCATATATTTGTAGAAGTCCTCTTTATCCTCCATTTCTACTTTTGTATTACGTAAATTATATCAGTTCATTACTACTCTTTGTTCTGGAATAAAATCACGAATTATATAGAGTAGAATCTATGAATTGAACACGTTGATTGTGTATAAAACCACTATTCTTCTACTATCTAATTTATAAATGGGGGTATGTGCTCAGTTTAGGTCTCTCAAAAGTTAAGCTTACAATTTTGGTTTGCTAACATATTATACTGTGAAGGGGAGTGCACTTTTTTTTTACTATATGGCTTAAGCATAATGTAGCGATCTGCATAAGTAGGTGAATGGATTCAAACATAAAGGAAGTATGCAAATATTTCATAATCCAATCTGGTTAAGCATAATTCACTGAGCTACATCCAAATTATATACGGATGGAATAAGCTGGAAACTCTAATGAGAAACAACCACAAATTGAACCCAAAAAACACGACTCAACAAATTTTAGTTTTTTATATTGGAAAGAGAAAAGCATCCAGTTAAAAATATGTTAATTTAGGATTACATCCAACATTTTTAGCTAGTACATGTAAGAATAAAAATGATATATAAGGATGATTCATACCTTACGAAATTTTCATAGTATAGTAGAAGAATATGGCAAATCGATAATAAAAGAAGGGAGAGGATAAAAACTAAATCTTAAACCATAACGCGGTGTGCATACCATGTAAAATGTAAACTACACTAGTAGCAGGAAGTTGATGTAAAATATTGAAAAAAAAAATAGTCTACATGAATTCCAGTCATTGGCGCAGTCTTAGGTGACTGGTAGAATCCTCTATGTTGAATCAGCTGCTTGGAGTGAATACCATCATATTTTTCAGTATTCATTATCAGTAGACCTTACAATAAAAAGGATTAGATTAAAAATTCCCAGCAATGAAAAAAATCAGTCAAAGTTGAGTATCTCATTCATTCTTCAGAAGCGAGCAGTGAAATCTTTATAAGTCACAACAAATTCACCAAAGATTTTGAACAAAAACTTGGTTGAGTGCCTCTTTTATCCTGTAACTAAGTAAAGATGACTTCTCTTTTCCTTCAGATTGCCATCGTCAACCACACCATACCTAATATTACATTGGTCATTTTCAGGGAACGAATCGATTATTCCTTTTATTTTTATTTTGACCAAAATTTTTAATAAAGCTCGTTAACCGTAGCGAAATTTACCATAGCAAAATTCGACAATCGTACTATTATAGATTTCTTAAAATATTACTATGTAGTGGACTTTACATATATCATATATTTTATTAATGCGGAAACTAATATAAATACAATATCAACATTCATATAACTATATATCAGTTATGTTATATGTAAATGAAATGAATACTTTAAAAGAACAAACTTAACCTTTTAAATAATCGAGCTATGGTTTTGTAAATGCTTTCAATATTGAAATTGCATAAAAGATATAGTAGTTGAAAACAAAAGTCTATAGATATTTTCATAGCTCTTAATATTTGTAAATACATTATCCTCATAACCACTAAATTAAAAATATAAGAAATTGAGGTTTACTTCTTTCACATCTCACAATAAACATTATAAGGCCTCTAGTGGAAAAAGGTCAGGTTCAAGTGATCATTGATTTCTACCACATAGCTAGACCATCTTCCTTCTAATGAAGAAAATCAAGGTGATTATAAATTTGAATCAAGTCGCAAAGATTCGTAACCAACAACAGCATCAAATTAAATGTGCATCATTGTTTAGTACTATCACATTCGTTGCATTGTACATATATAGATGGTAAAAAAATAAAATAAATGTCGTGATAATAAGCTTGACGGGAGAATATAATAAGTACAATATTAATCAAAGGCATCAGTCATTTCATTAGAAAAGGATATAATTGAGTCCATGGAAAAACATACAGACATAACATGGCGAAATATAACGAAATAATTTTGAATTTTCCAGGAACTTCAATTGTAAAAAAAATCTTTTTCCTATGCTGAATCAAACTTTTTGTGCACCATACCTTTTATTGGTTATAGATTTCTCAATTTGCGATCAATCATGATTCATAACCATGGCGTGAACATGATTTTAACGAACGTAACTCATGAACATCAATAGTAATGTGAGATGGTCAGTACAAGAATCATATGGTTAGATAATGGAGTGTTTTCCATAATGCAAAAGATGGATCAAATAAAATTTGACCAAAAGATGGATTAAAAACAGTAATAACCAATGGTGATAATTTCTATCGAAAGAATAAGAATATTTGGAGGTCACCAAGGGACATGCTCGTATATTTGTAGAAGTCCTCTTCATCCTCCATTTCTACTTTTGTATTACGTAAATTATATCAGTTCATTACTACTCTTTGTTCTGGAATAAAATCACGAATTATATAGAGTAGAATCTATGAATTGAACACGTTGATTGTGTATAAAACCACAATTCTTCTACTATCTAATTTATAAATGGGGGTATGTGCTCAGTTTAGGTCTATATAAAGTTAAGCTTACTATTTTGGTTTGCTAATATATTATACCATGAAGGGGTGTGCACTTTTTTTTTACTATATGGCTTAAGCATAATGTAGCAATCTGCATAAGTAGGTGAATGGGTTCAAACATAAAGGAAGTATGCCAATATTTTATAATCCAATCTGGTTAAGCATAATTCACCGAGCTACATCCAAATAATATACGGATGGAATAAGCTGGAAATTCTAATGAGAAACAACCACAAATTGAACCCAAAATTCACGACTTAACAAATTTTAATTTTTTATATTGGAAAGAGAAAAGCAACCAGTTGAAAATATGTTAATTTAGGATTATATCCAACATGTTTAGCTAGTACATGTAAGAATAGAAATAATATATATAGATGATTCATACCTCACGAAATTTCCATAGTATAGTAGAAGAATATGGCAAATCGGTAATAAAAGAAGGGAGAGGATAAAATCTAAATCTTAAACCATAACGCGGTGTGCATACCATGTAAAATGTAAACAACACTAATAGGAGGAAGTTGATGTAAAAAAGTGAAAAAAATTATTCTACATGAATTCCAGTCATTGGCGCAGTCTTAAGTGACAGGCAGAATCCTCTATGTTGAATCAACTGCTTGGAGCGAATACTGTAATGGCACGTTTTGTTAGCTGTCGAATAATTAATTTATTTAATTTTTAAATATCGATTGGGCGATATCGATGACTTGAATTAAATAATATTGAATATTTAATTAAAATAAATAATATAATAATATATTATAATGTCGAAATAATCAGAAATCACCGAATTCACAATACTGTGTGAATTGGATCAGCTAAAATATTTAATTCAGTTTAGAATTGAATTTGAATAACGAATCGATTTAATAATCGATGTTAAAACGTATTAATTATATTATAATTAAAATAGAGCGCGTAACGACGCGACAGTTCGTTATTTGGCGATTTAGACTTCAAGTGGATGTGCAGGGTTCGTTTTAAATCGGATTGCTGTGAAACAATAAACGTGTGGAGCTGGTGCAGTATATCTTTCTAGTGGAAGAGAGAGATCGGGATTTCGTCGTGTGGATTTTGAGTTATGTCCAAATCAAATTCTCAGAAATGCAGCGCCCTGACCATAACGATTTAATTATATTTTAAATAGGGATTTAAATAGGAATCGAGCGTCGATATAACTCTGACAAGGTAATATCGAGTTGTAAATATATATAGGAATAGTCTAGAGCTGTACGGCATTACACTGTGAATACAGACGATAATAATTAATTTTAAATATTTAATTTAATTATATTTAAATATATTTATATATTTAAATAGGCTATTTAGAGCGTTAAAAATAGCCACTTTTGCATACGAAGTCGGAATTCGACGAAATCAGTTTTGTTGGATCCGCAATGTCAAATAGTTGTTAGATTCCAAGTTTCGTGATTTTTAGAGTCACTGTGTGACCGTAGGGATTTTTAGAGTGGAAAATAGACAGTATTTCGACAGTTAAAAATACGCTGTGTGAGCATACGGAGTCAGAATTCGACGAAATCAGTTTCGTTGGGACCATAATGTCGAACTCTAGCTACATGTCCAGTTTGGGAATTTTTAGGTATCGTATGTAACCACTGTGATTTTTAGAAGGAGGATACGACGAGAAAATCATTTAAATAAAATGTAAAATCAATTCAAAAATATCTCCAACCATTTTTCTGGTAACAAGCAGGCCACACAGGCTTCCTTCTCAACCACAAATGAAACCAACCACCCCTACAACTATATATCACCGCACTGGGTGTTTACAGTGAGATTTTCCCACAAGCAAAAATCAAAATGAATTCAAACAAAAATCGATAAATTGGAAAACAAGTATCGTTGAAATCCCCTTGGCTTCCTCTGTAATCTCGTATACATAGTATGAGGATCGATTTCTGTTTGTTTGCTGGAAAAACCCAATCGCGTGGTCTAGGGTTAGAGGGTGTAGGGAGTTCGAGCAATTTATGTAAATTTCGAGTTAGGATTTGGGTTGGAGGGGTGAAGCAGCACGGTTTGGCGAAGTATGGGAGTGTTCGATGCATTTTGGTGATGAATCTCGTGCTGTAGCTGGGCTGGAAACTCGCTGTCGCGATCAGCTATGGGGCATCGAAGGTTGGACTGAGGTAATGGGTAGAAGGAGATGGCGAAGGGGAGTTCAGCGGTGATCTCCGTTGGTTGAATGGTGGATCGAAGAAGGAGTTGGGAGGAGAGAGAGGGACGCTGTAGTGGGTGAGGTCACGGCAGAAATGGGTTTGAGGAAGAAGTAAAGGGAGAAGCGGGTTTTTAGAAGAAGGACGTGGGCTTGGTTGGGTAGTGGGCCGGGCTAAGGAGTTGGGTGAGACTTGGATTCAAATTAGTTTAAGTTTAATTGTTTTAAATAGTGTCTAATCTTGTAAATAACATAACTTGGTCATACATGATCAGAATTCAGAACCGTAAGCTGCGTTGGGATCGTATGGACGAGCACTCCACCATGGAACTAACCACGAGTCAATTGGAGTTCGTCACAATTTATAGAAAAATAAATTGTCTGAATCAAGCGATGGTTATCGTCATTGACGATGATCGTCCAAATGTGAGTAAATCTCACAAACTCTAAATAGTTTTATTTTCACGTTGTATTCTTAGAACTGCTAAAATATTATCTGTTTGACTGTTTGACTGTGTGTTGACTGTTTGATTGAACTGCTAGTCAGTTAGTAGAGATTTTATATATATATTTACGTATATATATAAACCGTTAAATAGTCATATGTTCATTCTGCTATCAGAATATTTCACAGTGAAGTGAAATTGATGTTGTTGTATTGTCTAACATCTGTGGTGCAGGGAAACAGGTTGGAGGAATCCAACTGGATTCCTCAACAGTTATTTTACTGTGATTTTTATATTGTGATATATAATGTGATGTATATAATCTGTGTGATTATGTGTGGTGGGACGATATTTATCGTTGTTATATGGTGTGTTAAATACCATGAGAAATACCAGAATGTAGGAGAGGGGTTTTCAAAGTATATTTTGAAAATAGTTTATTTATATAAAATCAAGGGATTTTATATGTATATATATATATATATATAAGAAAAAGGATTTTGAATATAAAGGAATATAGTTGGTAAAACAAATATAAAAGAATTATATTTGTAAATCAAATACAAGGGGATATATATGTTAATCGAATATAAGGGGATATATTTGTTAATCAAAATATAAAGGAATTATATTCGTTAAAAGAAATATAAAGGATATTTATTTAGAGATTAAATAAATAGAATTAAACTAAAGGAGATATTTATTTGTTAAATAAATAGGAGTTAACCAAGTGAATTGGTCGAGTTAATCGAAGTGAATTAGTTAAGTTAAACTACGTGGTTAATCGAAGTGAATTTGTTAAGTTAACTAAGTGGTTAATCGAAGTGAATTAGTTGAGTTAAACTAAGTGAATCGGTTAGAGTTAATCAACGTGAATTAGCTAAGTTAAACTAAGTGGATTTGTTCAGTTAATCAAAACGAGTTAACCAGTTAGGTTAAACCAGTTGAGTTGACCAGTTAGAGTTAACCAGTTAGAGTCAACCAGTTGAGTTAACCAGTTAGAGTTGATCAGTTAGAGCTATCCAAGTAGAGTTGTCGAATATCACTTATCCGAAGTAGAGATATCGAATATAGTGTATTTGAGAGAAGAATTATCGAATATAGTTTATTCGAGTGGAGAAATCAAATGTTATTCATTTGAGAAGAGTTATCGAATATAGTTTATTCGAGTGGAGAAATCAAATGTGATTCATTTGAGAAGAGTTATCGAATATTATTTATTCGAAGAGTAGTTATCGAATATTGGTTATTCGAAGTTAGTTAATCCAAAGGAGTTATTCGAAGTTAAGTTAATCCGAAGGAGTTAATCGAAGAGTTAATCCGAAGGAGTTAGTCGAAGAGTTAATCCGAAGGAGTTAATCGAAGAGTTAATCCAACGGAGTTATTCGAAGTTAGTTAATCCAAAGGAGTTATTCGAAGTTAGTTAATTCAAAGGAGTTATTCGAAGTTAGTTAATCCGAAGGAGTTAGTCGAAGAGTTAATCCGAAGGAGTTATTCGAAGTTAGTTAATCCGAAGGAGTTAATCGAAGAGTTAATCCGAAGGAGTTAATCGAAGAGTTAATCCAAAGGAGTTATTCGAAGTTAGTTAATCCAAAGGAGTTATTCGAAGTTAGTTAATCCAAAGGAGTTATTCGAAGTTAGTTAATCCGAAGGAGTTAGTCGAAGAGTTAATCCGAAGGAGTTATTCGAAGTTAGTTAATCCGAAGGAGTTAATCGAAGAGTTAATCCGAAGGAGTTAATCGAAGAGTTAATCCAAAGGAGTTATTCGAAGTTAGTTAATCCAAAGGAGTTATTCGAAGTTAGTTAATCCAAAGGAGTTATTCGAAGTTAGTTAAATCGAAGGAAGTAGTCGAAGAGTTAATCCAAAGGAGTTATTCGAAGTTAGTTAATCCAAAGGAGTTATTCGGAGTTAGTTAATCCAAAGGAGTTATTCGAAGTTAGTTAATCCGAAGGAGTTAGTCGAAGAGTTAATCCAAAGGAGTTATTCGGAGTTAGTTAAAGCAAATAGAGTCAACCCAATAGGGTCAGCCCAATAGAGTTAAGTGAAAAGAGATAATCGAATATAGTTATTCAAAAGAAGGTGTTAATCGAATATAGTTATTCGAGTAAAGTTAAAAGAGTAAATCGAATTTAGTTATTTGAAATGAGTTATTCGAATTAGATATTTGAATAGAGTTAAACACATTAGAGTGATTCGAATTACTTATTCGAATAGAGTTAAACACGTAAGAGTTAATTGAATATTAGTCATTCAATTTGAGTTAATCGAATTTAGTTATTTGAGAAGAGTTAAATCGAATTTAGTTATTCGAAAGGAGTTATAATCAAACACTGTCATATAAGAAGTGGATTCGTAACCTGAATCCGAGAATTTGCGTAAACAGATGATTGTAAAAAGTGAGTGATGAGCTTCATCTATTTCACAGTAAAGGACGTTGTTCAATTAAGGTCTGCGAGGTAATTATACCCCAACTTGATTGACTTCAAAATTGACAAAGGAATAGTTGTGGTTCGATCTAACAGGTTGATTAGGAATAAAGTTAAGGAATAAGCGATAAATGGATTAAGCAAAACGATGTTTTATACAACGTTCATTGGAAATCCGTAAATGAGTTTTGGAAACGTTTTCCAAATATAGTCAGATATGTTTTCTAAACATAGAAAATGAAATGTTTTCATGATAAGAATTTAAGAAATAGAGTTAAGCAAATTCAGAAACTGACTGGAGAGGGTAAGTTGAACGGTTTTCTAAGTGACGATCTAATGTTGGTTTCGACCTTCCGGATTGATACTTAGAGAATTGTTCTCATACTAGTTACAGTTAGGGACTAATAGTTGCGAAATAATAGTGATGTGAAAATAAGCTATGGAAATGTTTTCCAATGATTAATAACATATATTTTCTAAATATATGAAATAAGGAAATATGAACATATGATGATTGATCGATCGAATTCCCATTTGGAAATAAGATCGTTGTTTGTACATCGACATGTTTTCATTTGATAGTTAGATCACAGACTATCAAAGTTTTTACCATTTTAACGTTGTTAATATGGAGAGACCGGTTGGATTATTATCCAAAGAACCACTCTGTATCGGCATAAGCGTTGCGAGCAATATATGCCAAAGATAAATTGAAGACGGAGTAAAGTGCAAGGGCTGTTGTATAAGTCTTAGATAACAGTGACTAAGATGGATATACTGAATAGTGCCTTCGGTTTGTCCAGTCCCAGGACAACGTATATGGAAGAAGGTCTGACAGAGTATATCCAATGGATCGCGTAAGTTGATCTGTTCAAACGTATTCACGTTTGGTGGCGGAGGAATTCGTTTCTCTTAGCTGTATACCCGTGTTATTTTTGAATAAGTCAGTTTGTGATTTGGCGGGTATGACGATGTGGCATTCAAAGTGAATGGTGATCAGATGTTCTGAAGATAGACGTAGCTTCTAGCCTCACACTAGGAAGTAACAAAAGTTGGGCTACGCAGCATGGCTAGTTGGGTCATTCCCAAGCAGGGTGTATTGTCACCGATCTAGGGAATATCCATATTTATACTTCTTTTTGATTCTGTATCTTCGAATGACGGTTGGATGGCCTACAACCGTGGTGGCAATATATTCGCGACACTCAAGCTAAATGAGTGAGCGGTCATGTGTGGCCGGGTTGCAAGACGTTCTTGTTGAACCCTGAGTGTATCACCTCTAGAGTACACTATTCAGAAGGTGCTCCCATACCTTGTCTGTTGGAATCCATTCTCCGATAAGCGCCCTGCGGTTTATGATTTTTTACTATGTATGTAGAACGTGAGATGCAAGCGTTTCTGCTAGATTGATACCTATTTGTACTTAGACATTATTATAATATTACAATGATATTGCTTGTCAAAGTTGTTTAGATACTCATAAGGAAAAACCCGTTCCGTATTCACGGCGTGGTCTTATGAGATATCATATACCTGTTCAATTGTACTCATACCAGTCCCATGACTGACCCGGAGTTTACTTTGTTGTTTTCCCTAAACTCTTGGGTGCCTAAATTTGTACGGGCAGTCAAGTAGTCGGGATTTACAGATATACTTGGAGAGCTTGGAGCAGGAGGCTGCAAGATTTTATAGCTATAGTTATTTCCGCTGTGTTGTAAGTGTTGTACTCTGATAAGTGCTATTGTATATATATAACTGTTTACTTCAAAGTTATGTTATATATTATATGTTATTCGTTTCGCTGTGAGATTCGTGTTACTCTGATGGTTCTGATGTTCTTCTTCTTCTATTCTATTAGTTCTATCTTTTCTTTCTCACCTTCTAAATTCTTTCACTTACGTCGCGGAATTTTCGACTCTCGAGGAGTCGAAAATTTCCAGCCGTTACAGTTGGTATCAAAGCTTAAGTTTAGAATTACTTGGCTCTGTGGCGTGACTCGGTAGAGATAGGGTTAGTAATACCCTAGATTGAGTTTGAGTGTATATATACGAGTGCGTATTTGTTATTTAATATAAAGTGATTTTATATTGTGGAGACTCATTGGTTGAGTAGTTTGTGAATTCTGGTCGATCAGTTGATCCACTGTATCGATAGGGGTTACTAAACACTCGAATACGATGGACCGACACGACATGTTTTGAAAAGAGGGTAAAAGAAATAATTTTACCCGAATATATTTTGATATAATATATTGGTAGTGTTGGTTGTTATTATAATCGAGTAAGATTATAACATGTGAAATGGGTATAAATAACTAATCAGAATTCATATAAGTGAAGTATATGAAATAGAAGTAAATCTGAAGTTAAATCAGAATTGGAATTAAAAAAAGAAAATTTTAAGTTCCTGGGAGATTTTGAAAATATTTTCCAATTTGAAATAAATATAGTATTGAACTCACCTGGATGACTGGAAAATAATTCCGAGGATTGATCGATACATCGTCGGTGTGATTTTCGAGTTTCTAAGTGGTGGATTACTACCAAGGGTTTTGTTTTCAAATTTTGTTGAGAAAACAAGTTGTTTAGAAATTCAAAGGTTTTGAATTGGTGATATGGTTTGAAATTGATTTGAAATAAACCCAGGAATTTTGTATGCTGGAATTAAAAATTTAACTAATAAAGTTAAATGGATTGAGAAGACATAAGTGAATAAATACCTTGGAATTTAAACTTGAACGAAGTTAAATAAATCGGGATTTGGTTAGAGAATAATCTGGATTGGAATTAAGTTGATGGGTTAAGAGTTTGAAATCTGATATTGGAGTTTGAATAGGATTTGACTTGGATAGCACCAAGTGTTTGAGTTGAAGGTTGGATTGAGATGACATTGGTATATGTTGGGTTGATACATTTGAAAGTGATAAGAGTTGATATGCCCGACAAAAAGGTACAAGTTTATTTTTGATATAAGCATGAGATTTATGAGCCGAATCGGCAAGCCGCTTGGCTGTTTGATTTTCTTTTTGAGTTGGAGATGGCCTAGAGAGGCGAGTTGTGGTTTTACCGATAGGGCTGTACAAAGGAGGTTATGGCAAAATTTTCCGAAAATTTAAAGTGTTAGAAAATTTTCAGAATTTTTGAAAATTTTAATTAGTCGGAAGAATAAATATTTTAGTCGATATTAAGTGGTTCGGTTGAAATCAGAAATAAGGGGTAAACCAATCTTAGGAGTTCCAATATATAGGGTCAACCTCTAACTTAGCAATTTCGAGGACGAAATTATTTTAAGGGGGGAAGTCTGTAATGGCGCGTTTTGTTAGCTGTCAAATAATTAATTTATTTAATTATTAATTATCGATTGGGCGATATCGATGACTTGAATTAAATAATATTGAGTATTTAATTAAAATAAATAATATAATAATATATTATAATGTCGAAATAATCGGAAATCACCGAATTCACAATACTGTGTGAATTGGATCAGCTAAAATATTTAATTCCGTTTAGAATTGAATTTGAATAACGAATCGATTTAATAATCGACGTTAAAACATATTAATTATATTATAATTAAAATAGAGCGCGTAACGACGCGATAGTTCGTTATTTGGCGATTTAGACTTCAAGTGGATGTGCAGGGTTCGTTTTAAATCGGATTGCTGTGAAACAAGAAACGTGTGGAGCTGGAGGAGTATATCTTTCTAGTGGAAGAGAGAGATCGGGATTTCGTCGTGTGGATTTTGAGTTATGTCCAAATCAAATTCTCAGAAATGCAGCGCCCTGACCATAACGATTTAATTATATTTTAAATAGGGATTTAAATAGGAATCAAGCGTCGATATAACTCTGACAAGGTAATATCGAGTTGTAAATATATATAGGAATAGTCTAGAGCTGTACGGCATTACACTGTGAATACAGACGATAATAATTAATTTTAAATATTTAATTTAATTATATTTAAATATATTTATATATTTAAATAGGCTATTTAGAGCGTTAAAAATAGCCACTTTTGCATACGAAGTCGGAATTCGACGAAATCAGTTTTGTTGGATCCGCAATGTCAAATAGTTGTTAGATTCCAAGTTTCGTGATTTTTAGAGTCACTGTGTGACCGTAGGGATTTTTAGAGTGGAAAATAGACAGTATTTCGACAGTTAAAAATACGCTGTGTGAGCATACGGAGTCAGAATTCGACGAAACCAGTTTCGTTGGGACCATAATGTCGAACTCTAGCTACATGTCCAGTTTGGGAATTTTTAGGTATCGTATGTAACCACTGTGATTTTTAGAAGGAGGATACGACGAGAAAATCATTTAAATAAAATGTAAAATCAATTCAAAAATATCTCCAACCATTTTTCTGGTAACAAGCAGGCCATACAGGCTTCCTTCTCAACCACAAATGAAACCAACCACCCCTACAACTATATATCACCGCACTGGGTGTTTACAGTGAGATTTTCCCACAAGAAAAAATCAAAATGAATTCAAACAAAAATCGATAAATTGGAAAACAAGTATCGTTGAAATCCCCTTGGCTTCCTCTGTAATCTCGTATACATAGTATGAGGATCGACTTCTGTTTGTTTGCTGGAAAAACCCAATCGCGTGGTCTAGGGTTAGAGGGTGTAGGGAGTTCGAGCAATTTATGTAAATTTCGAGTTAGGATTTGGGTTGGAGGGGTGAAGCAGCACGGTTTGGCGAAGTATGGGAGTGTTCGATGCATTTTGGTGATGAATCTCGTGCTGTAGCTGGGCTGGAAACTCGCTGTCGCGATCTGCTATGGGGCATCGAAGGTTGGACTGAGGTAATGGGTAGAAGGAGATGGCGAAGGGGAGTTCAGCGGTGATCTTCGTTTGTTGAATGGTGGATCGAAGAAGGAGTTGGGAGGAGAGAGAGGGACGCTGTAGTGGGTGAGGTCACGACAGAAATGGGTTTGAGGAAGAAGTAAAGGGAGAAGCGGGTTTTTAGAAGAAGGACGTAGGCTTAGTTGGGTAATGGGACGGGCTAAGGAGTTGGGTGAGACTTGGATTCAAATTAGTTTAAGTTTAATTGTTTTAAATAGTGTCTAATCTTGTAAATAACATAACTTGGTCATACATGATCAGAATTCAGAACCGTAAGCTGCGTTGGGATCGTATGGACGAGCACTCCACCATGGAACAAACCGCGAGTCAATTGGAGTTCGTCACAATTTATAGCAAAATAAATTTTCTGAATCAAGCGATGGTTATCGTCATTGACGATGATCGTCCAAATGTGAGTAAATCTCACAAACTCTAAATAGTTTTATTTTCACGTTGTATTCTTAGAACTGTTAAAATATTATCTGTTTGACTGTTTTACTGTGTGTTGACTGTTTGATTGAACTGCTAGTCAGTTAGTAGAGATTTTATATATATATTTACGTATATATATAAACCGTTAAATAGTCATATGTTGATTCTGCTATCAGAATATTTCACAGTGAAGTAAAATTGATGTTGTTGTATTGTCTAACATCTGTGGTGCAGGGAAACAGGTTGGAGGAATCCAACTGGATTCCTCAACAGTTATTTTACTGTGATTTTTATATTGTGATATATAATGTGATGTATATAATCTGTGTGATTATGTGTGGTGGGACGATATTTATCGTTGTTATATGGTGTGTTAAATACCATGAGAAATACCAGAATGTAGGAGAGGGGTTTTCAAAGTATATTTGGAAAATAGTTTATTTATATAAAATCAAGGGATTTTATATGTGTATATATATATATATAAGAAAAAGGATTTTGAATATAAAGGAATATAGTTGGTAAAACAAATATAAAAGAATTATATTTGTAAATCAAATACAAGGGGATATATATGTTAATCGAATATAAGGGGATATATTTGTTAATCAAAATATAAAGGAATTATATTCGTTAAAAGAAATATAAAGGATATTTATTTAGAGATTAAATAAATAGAATTAAACTAAAGGAGATATTTATTTGTTAAATAAATAGGAGTTAACCAAGTGAATTGGTCGAGTTAATCGAAGTGAATTAGTTAAGTTAAACTACGTGGTTAATCGAAGTGAATTTGTTAAGTTAACTAAGTGGTTAATCGAAGTGAATTAGTTGAGTTAAACTAAGTGAATCGGTTAGAGTTAATCAACGTGAATTAGCTAAGTTAAACTAAGTGGATTTGTTCAGTTAATCAAAACGAGTTAACCAGTTAGGTTAAACCAGTTAGGTTAAACCAGTTGAGTTGACCAGTTAGAGTTAACCAGTTAGAGTCAACCAGTTGAGTTAACCAGTTAGAGTTGATCAGTTAGAGCTATCCAAGTAGAGTTGTCGAATATCACTTATCCGAAGTAGAGATATCGAATATAGTGTATTTGAGAGAAGAGTTATCGAATATAGTTTATTCGAGTGGAGAAATCAAATGTTATTCATTTGAGAAGAGTTATCGAATATAGTTTATTCGAGTGGAGAAATCAAATGTGATTCATTTGAGAAGAGTTATCGAATATTATTTATTCGAAGAGTAGTTATCGAATATTGGTTATTCGAAGTTAGTTAATCCAAAGGAGTTATTCGAAGTTAAGTTAATCCGAAGGAGTTAATCGAAGAGTTAATCCGAAGGAGTTAGTCGAAGAGTTAATCCGAAGGAGTTAATCGAAGAGTTAATCCAACGGAGTTATTCGAAGTTAGTTAATCCAAAGGAGTTATTCGAAGTTAGTTAATTCAAAGGAGTTATTCGAAGTTAGTTAATCCGAAGGAGTTAGTCGAAGAGTTAATCCGAAGGAGTTATTCGAAGTTAGTTAATCCGAAGGAGTTAATCGAAGAGTTAATCCGAAGGAGTTAATCGAAGAGTTAATCCAAAGGAGTTATTCGAAGTTAGTTAATCCAAAGGAGTTATTCGAAGTTAGTTAATCCAAAGGAGTTATTCGAAGTTAGTTAATCCGAAGGAGTTAGTCGAAGAGTTAATCCGAAGGAGTTATTCTAAATATATGAAAATAAGCTATGGAAATGTTTTCCAATGATTAATAACATATATTTTCTAAATATATGAAATAAGGAAATATGAACATATGATGATTGATCGATCGAATTCCCATTTGGAAATAAGATCGTTGTTTGTACACCGACATGTTTTCATTTGATAGTTAGATCACAGACTATCAAAGTTTTTACCATTTTAACGTTGTTAATATGGAGAGACCGGTTGGATTATTATCCAAAGAACCACTCTGTATCGGCATAAGCGTTGCGAGCAATATATGCCAAAGATAAATTGAAGACGGAGTAAAGTGCAAGGGCTGTTGTATAAGTCTTAGATAACAGTGACTAAGATGGATATACTGAATAGTGCCTTCGGTTTGTCCAGTCCCAGGACAACGTATATGGAAGAAGGTCTGACAGAGTATATCCAATGGATCGCGTAAGTTGATCTGTTCAAACGTATTCACGTTTGGTGGCGGAGGAATTCGTTTCTCTTAGCTGTATACCCGTGTTATTTTTGAATAAGTCAGTTTGTGATTTGGCGGGTATGACGATGTGGCATTCAAAGTGAATGGTGATCAGATGTTCTGAAGATAGACGTAGCTTCTAGCCTCACACTAGGAAGTAACAAAAGTTGGGCTACGCAGCATGGCTAGTTGGGTCATTCCCAAGCAGGGTGTATTGTCACCGATCTAGGGAATATCCATATTTATACTTCTTTTTGATTCTGTATCTTCGAATGACGGTTGGATGGCCTACAACCGTGGTGGCAATATATTCGCGACACTCAAGCTAAATGAGTGAGCGGTCATGTGTGGCCGGGTTGCAAGACGTTCTTGTTGAACCCTGAGTGTATCACCTCTGGAGTACACTATTCAGAAGGTGCTCCCATACCTTGTCTGTTGGAATCCATTCTCCGATAAGCGCCCTGCGGTTTATGATTTTTTACTATGTATGTAGAACGTGAGATGCAAGCGTTTCTGCTAGATTGATACCTATTTGTACTTAGACATTATTATAATATTACAATGATATTGCTTGTCAAAGTTGTTTAGATACTCATAAGGAAAAACCCGTTCCGTATTCACGGCGTGGTCTTATGAGATATCATATACCTGTTCAATTGTACTCATACCAGTCCCATGACTGACCCGGAGTTTACTTTGTTGTTTTCCCTAAACTCTTGGGTGCCTAAATTTGTACGGGCAGTCAAGTAGTCGGGATTTACAGATATACTTGGAGAGCTTGGAGCAGGAGGCTGCAAGATTTTATAGCTATAGTTATTTCCGCTGTGTTGTAAGTGTTGTACTCTGATAAGTGCTATTGTATATATATAACTGTTTACTTCAAAGTTATGTTATATATTATATGTTATTCGTTCCGCTGTGAGATTCGTGTTACTCTGATGATTCTGATGTTCTTCTTCTTCTTCTATTCTATTAGTTCTATCTTTTCTTTCTCACCTTCTAAATTCTTTCACTAACATCGCGGAATTTTCGACTCTCGAGGAGTCGAAAATTTCCAGCCGTTACAAATACCATCATGTTTTCCAGTCTTTATAATCAGTAGAACTTACAATAAAAAAGATCAGATTAAAAATTCCCAACAATGAAAAATTCAGAGTCAAAGTTGAGTATCTTATTCATTCTTCAGAAGTGAGCAGTGAAATCTTTATAAGTCACAACAAATTCGCCAAAGCTTTTGAAAAAAAACTTGGTTGAGTGCCTCTTTTATCCTGTAACTATGTAAAGATGACTTCTCTTTTCCTTTAGATTGCCATCGTCAACCACACCGTACCTAATGTTACATTGGTCATTTTCAGGAAACGAATTGATTATTCCTTTTATTTTTATTTCGACCCAAATTTTTAATAATGCTCGTTTACCGTAGCGAAATTTACCGTAGCGAAATTTGACAATCCAGCTATAATAGATTCCTTAAAATATTACTATGTAGTGGACTTTACATATATCATATATTTTATTAATGCAGAAACTAATATAAATACAATATCAACATTCATATAAATATACATATCAGTAATGTTATATGTAGTCTTTACACACTGAAATGAATACTTTAAAAGAACAAACTTAACATTTTAAATACTCGAACTTTGGTTTTGTAAATGCTTTCAATATTGAAATTGCCTAAAAGATATAGTAGTTGTAAACAAAAGCCTATAGATATGTTCATAGCTCTTAATATTTTTAAATACATTATCCTCATAACCACTAAATTAAAAATATTAGAAATTGAGGTTTACTTCTTTCACAACTCACAGTAAACATTATAAGGCCTCTAATGGAGGAAGGTCAGGTTCCAGTGATCATTGATTTCTACCACATAGCTAGACCGTATTCTTTCTAATGCTGACGAATACCTATACTATTTTATAATAACATTTTATATTGTAATATGCACTCACCTACAAAATCGGTAGGGTACCAGGATGAGCAAGTGCGGGAAAGAGATTGGAAAAGAGTAATGGAGAAAGGCGGAGAATGACCAAGCTTCCCCCAAACAATAGCTGTGGCATTGATGACAACATGTGAAAGTTACATATAAGGTTGAATGCTTTATGTGTGAAAGACGTATTGTAAATATGGTGCTTTTTTCATACTGTTCTGTATGACTGAAGCTTTAAGTTAAAAATTGGAAAAAGATGACAATTTGAAGATCGAAGGGCATTAAGTTAGGGGAATCCTACAAGTAAGTTTATAGTTTGCTCGAATTTCTTTCCACTTGGTTGTCTAATAGTAAAGATGGAGGCTCCTTTGTGGCTGAAGAAGATGATGATAAACGTCAAGGAATCTAAAAGGAATCCTTGAGATTGGTATATTGGTGTTTAGAAACTATTGTCAAATTTCTACATTATTGTCCTTTAGTTATTATTTTAATGGAGGCATCACTTAACTTTGTAAAATTGAATGTAATTTAAATTATGCACGGATTATACAACAGAAAATAGCTTTAAAGCATTACGCAATGATTAGATTGCAACATTGTTTCATACTGTCATTTGATCTTGGTTTATGTTTACGATATTTGACGTTGTCCATGATTTTTTTTTTGTAAAGAAACCTGAATGGGAAATAAATAACGAAAGAGAAACTGAAGTGAAGGTCAAACACCATAATAAGGAGACAAAGATGGTAAATGGTACTCTATTGAACTTTGAAATCAATGACACGCAGTACATATTTATTTCGATTGGTTTGAACTTAACCAAGGAAAAAATGCTTCTTTTACTGAGGATAACCTTTATTTTGTAGTCCCCAGTCCTTCCTTGTCAACTGTTGTTGTTACTGCTAGGCCTGGCCAATATTATCCCATTGCTTAGGCGTGGCTCCCGGATTAATAGCACTAGGCATACCTCGTGCAGCATACGACAACATACTGATGTTAAAGGATGATGTTAGTTGTTCATTCAAAACCAGTGTTCGCATCAATTGATCAATTGGAGGTAACCGACTGTTTTTTGTATAGTCATTAAAAATAGACATGCTCCTATCAATATTCATATAGACATGCTGCAAGCTTATGTAGGAATTTGGCAGTGCGTCGTTTCATGGATGTAACAAACTTTTTATGCAATAACTACAAATTATAAAGTATATTAATTAAATTGTTTTATACAGCAAAAAAAGGCAAAATAAACTCAGGGTTCACATCATGAAGCCCTAATACTTGATATCGCCAATAGTATTCAAAAAAATTGGTTGAATTTTTATCATATACTGCCAGCTTAGTATATAAACAGACATAATTATATTTTCAACAAAATGATTGCATCATTTATGCACGTAACAAACAATACAGCAAAACTGCAAGATTAAGTTTGGTAAAGATTTAATACATAATTTTTTTGCTTTTCGCAAATGAGTTGCAACTAATTAATATAAATATTAACAGAAATACAATAACTTCCATTGAATTTGAATTTTCACTTATATTGTCACATTAGGTGCGCTCCATTCAGTAAACTTTATCATCTTGGGTTTAGAATCGATCAAAAAATGTGAAATTTCACTGGATATCAAATCAAACGCCAATGATGAAGTTACTTTGCTTTATTAATTGTTGCCCTATCATGTCAATAAAGATATGTACACCAATAAGAATCATAGAGTAAAATATATTCGCAATATTGATGGAGTTCAAATTCTTTTTCTGCCTAAAAATCCAACTATCATTTGTGTACTCTACAATTGCAATTATAAAAAATATTTGTAATTTAATTTTTTATATGTAACAATGCCTAACAGTTTATACACGAACGTAACACAGTTTAGGCTTAGGTTAACAATGTAGCTGTAATAAAATTATATTTTTGTATATAAAAATATCAAGCACATGCGCAAACGCCCATGTATGCATGAATCTTCTATTCAATACCAAAATCTTTTATCATCATTATCTTCTTTGTATATTGCATTATTCTGAAACTTTTAACCAGCGAGACTGTATGTAAGATTAACAGTTCGACCAAAGAGACTTGAACATATGATTCCCTTTAAATATTACAAGTTATAATCAAAGACATATTGCAAGACTTACCCATCTCATGGATACAGGCTTCACCCCAAACATGCCTAGGTTGCTGGATCCTACTAGCTAGATCTCATTCATAAACTGTAGCTGAGGATGAATTGTTTGAGTGATGCATCCTAGAATTCGATCTGAAAAGAATTGGCGACATAATATTTGATAGAATGGAATACGCGGTTTCAGGCTTAAGGTGTAGCAATTTAAGGATACAGAGATCAGAATGTGAATCGCCATTTGCTTGGCAGTTTCTCTCCCCATGGGAGAGAAAACATATATTCAAATGTAGAACTTTTTAATTTGGAAATATTTGAAGTCGTTACAAAATAATCATGGCATAAAATGACAAAAACAATCAAAGAAATCATTTCCAGTATTGATAAAGGTTAAACAACGCAAATGACTTTTCTTGGTCAGCCAGGACTCAAGGTATCAATGATAAATGGTCAAAATAAGCCAAATGCTTGTTAGTCTGTAACGACAAAAAGTTTGATATTAATACTTTGTATGTGCAATGTCCAGTTGCATTGCATTACATTTTTTCCAGATTTCAACTATTTACAAACAACTTAAAATTAGTCGAATAGTACGCTAACTACTGAAAACAATTATTTGCCGGCCTGATATGCAATGAACAAAATGCAACCAATTTTTCCTGGTGTGAAACCATCACAGTAAAATAGGAGTTTCCACCCCCGATCCCCAGTTTTTGACATTATTACTTGAACTTTGGAAACATGTATCCTCAGAATTGACAGGGTTTATAATAAATTATCTTATCGTAAAATCATAATTATAATCATCCAAATCTCAGTAAGTTTGATCAAATTTTGAACTTCTGTAATTGGGTTAACTGAGAATTTTTTGAACCTGATAAGTTTAGAAAACATAATTTGAATTCAAAATGAAAAGGTAAACTTAAATTAAGGTGATCTTGTATGGGTTCTCTGCTTCTGTTTATGTTAACGCAATTTTTTAGATTAACATTAAAAGTTCAAAACCCTAATAAATTGAAGGAAAACTTTTTTTGAGAAGGGACAAAAAAGGGAAACCTGAAGTAAACAGCATCTTTGCCAAAGCAATCTCAGCAATGTGCGGCTAACAGGATCGTTGTTTGTGTTGTTATAATTAGGATTACAACAAAAAACTATTTTATCGCCAGCCCTAATAAATTGAAGGAAAACTTTTTTTGAGAAAGAACAAAAAAGGGAAACCTGAAGTAAACAGCATCTTCGTCAAAGCAATCTCAGCAATATGATGTTTACAGGACCTTTGTTAGTGTTGTTATGATTAGGGTTACAACAGAAAACTATTTTATCGCTTTTGCTTATTAAGCCTAATTCAGGTAGATAGGAGATTTGAGTCGTGGAAGAATCCCAATGATTTCAAAGCGACGGAAGTAGAAAGTTCAACTGTTTCGTTGATGAAAAGGAGATTTATTTTAGGAAGAGTAGATTCAGAGAGATGCGAAGAACCATTGAAAAAAGTTTTTATTTTCCAAAAGAAAAGGGGAAGTTGCCAAAAACTATTTCGTCATCATCATCACCACCACCATCTACAAAATAAGACTTAAAACAGAAATTGACAATCCACTAAATTATATCAGACTATTACAAAATCAAAATTTGTTTAATCCATAAATTGAAAATCCACTAAGATCCATGCAATATCACCAAGCATCATGTACTTCTATCTGAAATTACCTTAATTGAAATTTGTTTCCAGAATAATAATAAAATACTGAGCATTTCAAATTTAGCTAAAGATAATATATGCATGTGTGTACTGCTTATATTCAGTTTTTGCACAGCAGGGGATACAAAAGCACCAATTCATCGTAACTATAAATAATAGGTAGATTAATATTTTCATTTAATCCATACCTTTTTAGCAACATCAGAATTAAGTCAGTCTACTGAGTACATTCCCCTGTCTAAACTACCATAACATATCCCATGGTCAGCCTGAGAATGTAGCAATAAGGAGATGGTTACCTTTATATACCATTCACATGATTTCAGTTGAAGAAGTATATAATAATAGAATCATTAGATAAAGTGAGATTTAAGTATAATGACATGGATTATATCAGTATAAGAAATCAGAGATATCTTGTCCAGAATTTTTTTAAGTTAATAGTATGGTTGTATGAAGACATAAATAGTGTGGGATACAACATATTCATGCCATACATTTCTCCATCCATTTCTTTTTACAACGGTATGTGTAATATTAATGCTCTTGTACCAGTTAAGTATATTTTATTTACAGTAAAACCATTTTATTTAGAATTAATATTGATACTGATTAATCCTCATACTGATACATGTGCAAGCCTTAGAAAATAATTATGAAACATATTGAATAAGATAGTGCACAATGTGGATGATTGCTCTGCCCAATGCAAGCGATGTTGTAAATATTTCATTTTGAAGAGTTACACCTCCAAATCCTCATAACAGTATTGTAACGACCCGGATTTCGAGCGACTTTGGTTATCGACATAAGCTCGATGTCGATAACCAAAAAACCGAAAAATCCTGGTAATTAGTGAAAGAATTTAGAGGGTGAGGAAAGATAAGATAGAAACTTAGAATAGAAGAAGAGGAACACAACATCAGAGTAACACGAATCTCACAGTGGAACGAATAAATATATTTCATAACATAACTTTCAAATACAAATATGCACTTGAAAATACATATCATTATCAAAGTACAACACTTATCCTGAAGCCTCTTGCTCCAAGCTCTTCAAGTGTATTTGTAAAATCCCGACTACTTGACTGCCCGTACAAATTTAGGCACCCAAGAGTTTAGGGAAAACAACAAAATAAACTCCGGGTCAGTCATGGGACTGGTGTGAGTAAAACAGTTTAAAATAGTTCAAGCAGGTAATCGACATCTTATAAGACCACGCCGTATAACGGAACGGGTTTTTCCCTTATGAGAATCCAAAATATCTTTATATCAAAAACCTTTTGATATTATAATAATGTCTATCAACCACAGTATATATAATCATCTAGCAGAAACGCTTTCATCTCACGTCCTACATATATAGTATACAATCAAAACTGCAAGCACGTATTGGGTAATGGATTTCCAACTATGACAAGGTATGGAACCACCTTTCGCTTGTGTACCTCTAGAGAGGAATACACTGGGTTCAACAAGAACATCTTGCAACCCTGCCACACATGACCGACCACTCATTTCGCTTGAGTGTATCGAATGTATATCACCAACGGTTGGGATCAGCAACCGTTTCCCGAATGGGACAGCATCAACAATAGATTTTTAGAAGTAAATGAAACTCTAGATCAGGTGATTATACACCGTACTTCGGTGCGACCGACTTAGCCATGCTGCCTGCCCGATTTCTGTCATTTACCGGTTGTGAGGCTAGAAGCTACGCTTTATCATCACCTCAGATTCACTTTGAATGCCACATCATCAAATCCATCCAATCACCGATTTACGTCCTCAACAATACATTATGTGTTAGCTAAAAGAAGTTTCCTTCTCCGCTTCCACTCTTGGTACGGTTGGAGAAATCAATATACGTGATCGTCTGGAAATACTCTATCAGACATCCGTCCATACAAGTCATCCAGGAACAGGATGAACCGAAGGCACTATTCTGTAAACAGGATAGCCCTTGCATAACTCCGTCTTCAATTTCCTTTGGCATATACGATTCGCAACGCTTATGCCAATACAGAGTGGTTCTTTGGATAATAATCCAACTGGTCTCTCCATATTAACAACGTTAAAATGGTCGAAACTTCGATAGTCTGTGATTTAACTATCGAAGAAAGACAGGTGTGCAACCAACGATATCATTTCCAAATGGAAATTATATCGATCAAACATCATTTAACAATCATCTCCTTAGTTCATTAATTTACTTATCTCCTGTTTCCCTATATTGAATATTTCTTATTTTCTAAATTTGGAAAATATACGTTATTAACAATGGAAAACATTTCCATTTCTTGTTTTCTTTATTAGAAAACATTTCTGGTTTCTTATTTGGAAAATATTTCCAAAGCTTCTTCATTGGACTTAGACAGATATTTAAACATACCATCGCGATGCCAACTCAAACCATTTCCTTTACTGCCGAACCTTAACTATTCCCTAGTTAAAACGAAGCCAATCAAGTTGGGGTTGAACTACCTCTCAGACCTTAACTGAACAACATTTCTAACTTTGAAATAGGCAAAGTTCACTTTATAACTCCTTTTACTAACTTCCTTACTTAACCCTCCTTCGAATAGCTATATTCGATTGACTCCTTTCACTTAACTCTATTCGATTAACCCTTATCAATTAACTCTATTGGACTAACACTATTGGATTAACTCTATTTGACTAACGCTATTGATTTACTCATTTCACTTAACTCCTTTCGAATAAACTATATTCGATAACTCCTTTTACTTTCTTCGAATAAACTATATTCGATTAACTCATTTGCTTCTACTCTAATCGATTAAACTAACATCGATTAGCTCTTTTTACTTTATTCTCTAATCGATTAACTAAAATCGATTAACGCTTTTTAACTTTATCTCTAATCGATTAAACTAACATCGATTAGCTCTTTTTCTTTAAATCTAATTGATTAAACTAACATCGATTAGCTCTTTTTACTTTAATCTCTAATCGATTAACTAACATCGATTAACTCAATTGCTTTAACTCTAATCGATTAAACTAACATCGATTAGCTCTTTTTACTTTATTCTCTAATCGATTAACTAACATCGATTAACTCAATTGCTTTAACTCTAATCGATTAAACTAACATCGATTAGCTCTTTTTACTTTATTCTCTAATCGATTAACTAACATCGATTAACTCTTTTGCTTTAACTCTAATCGATTAAACTAACATCGATTAGCTCTTTTTACTTTATTCTCTAATCGATTAACTAACATCGATTAACTCTATTGCTTTAACTCTAATCGATTAAACTAACATCGATTAACTCCTTTTCGAATAAACTATTCATTTATAAAGATTTACTTTTAGTAACGGTTCTTCACTTTACAAATGATTTCCTTTTATTCTAACTTATCCTTTGATTTTATAAATATTTCTTTTATAAAAATTCTTTTCCTTTTCTATATAAAATCCATCGATTTTATATAAATAATTCATTTTCAAAATACACTTTGAAAATATTCCTTTATCAACATTAGGTATGTTATGGTATTCAACATATCAAATCACGATGATCAAAATCGTCCAAACGCATAAAATCGACAACAGATTATATATCACATCATATATTACAATGTATGAATCATAGTAAAATAAATGTTGAGGAATCCAGCTGGATTCCTCCAACCTGTTTTCCTGCACCACAGATGTTAAATAATATAATATAACATCACTTTCAGTTCCATATGATATATTCTGTTAAACAGAATCGATATAGAAAATTCAACTAACTGACTAGCAGTTCAATCAAACAGTCAACACAAAGTCAATCAGACAATATCTAACAGTTCTAAAAATACAACATGAAATTATAAACTGTTCAGAGTTAGTGAGATTTACTCACTTTGGAAGTTCATCGTTAAAGAACGATAAACTGTTATTTGATTTGAATCAAACAATTAAATCCGCCGTAAATTCAATCGAGCACCGATCCATTCCCAGTCAGTTCCATTGTGTTGCTTCCGTCCATACGATCCGGTCGGATCTGACTGTTCGAAATTCTAAAAACGGACGGATAAGTTATTAACATTTTAGTCTAATACATTATTTAGATTTAAATTTAGGACTTAATATAATTAATTAAAAGGCCTCACCCACTTTTGATTATTCGGCCCATTAAGGAAAACCAACCCAGCCTCATACTAAAAACCAGACCCCAAGTCCTTCTTGGCCCATTCTTCCTTCTACAAAGCCCGCTCCACTACTTTACTTCTTTCTCGAAACGTGGAACTCACTCCTCCAGCAACTCCTCTTTCCGCCATTTGCCAACTTCGACGACATCTAGTGCCTTCCTTCCTCAACTAAAACGCATGCAACCACCACCCTATCGCTCCGCTACTATTGGTACATCGCCATGCATTCACACCTTAACCATTTCCTTTCCTTTCTCCTACAGTGCACGTTTTAAACACTCCTGCCACTATATTACTTCTCAACTCAAACTCATTTCCAGTCCAATGCTCTCCCCTCACGCACTCCTCTTCATTCATGAATCCGAAAATATTAAATACTGTCAAACTCCTCAGTTTCAAATGCTGCTTACGCTTTACTACTCACGCATGCCCCTCCATGCTCTTCATTTCTAAAAACACTTCACCGTGCTCGCCTCCAACAACCAGTCACTGCACCCTGCAACCATTGTCGGAGGTCCATCCAGTGGCACTGACAGAAACTCCTCCCCCTGCTCAACCCCCGCCTTGAATCCCGTACATCCAGTCCATCTCCAGTTCGCCCCAAATCGACAATACACCGAACCCTAGGTTCACGGCTTCAACTTATAACGGAAACGACCTGTTCGAACCCATCAACGCGGATATCAAAATGTAGAGAATGGCTTCAGGATCTCATGAAAATCCCTCTTGTGATTTAAAGCTTTTTATTTCGATTGTTTTGAATATTTTCTTGTAGAATGTGGCGGCTCAAAAAGCTTCAGCCGATGGAAAATTTATTAGGTCATAAGGGTATGAAGATGTATATTTATAGGCAACCCGGTTTAGATATTTTAAAGGACGGATTTCTTTTGTTTCCCAGAACGAAGTTTTGCCCTACTCGTTACACCAAATTCATTGTATTAAGAACTGACATGGACATAAATAAAAACACTGTTCTATTCATCAATGTGCCACGGTCCCAAGAATGTAATAATACCGGTAGATTGACCCATATTTTGAAACTTCAAAATGTTGATTACAGGGTGCGAAATACTTCAAATAAAAAGTCGCTTATTAAATTAATTAAAAATTATAGTAAAATTCTAAAATTAAATTATCACTATGTCCCAAAAGAACCTTTTCAAAATTCAAACCTGATATCAAATTATTTTGAAATAACCGTTATGGCCGATAACCGATTCTATAGCGACTATTCTGAAATTTGATTTGGACATATCTCAAAATCTACCCGACGAAATCCTGATTTTCCTCTTCCACTAGAAAGATATACTCTACCAGCTCCACTCGTTTCTTGTTTCACAGAAATCCGGCATAAAATGAATCCTGTACCTTCAGTTAAAGTTCGAATCGCCAATTTACGAACTACAGCGCCATTTCGAGCTCGATTATAATTATAATATAATTATACGTTCAAACTGTCGTTCAAATAATATATTCATTATTCTAATTCAATTCTAACCTGAATTAAATATCACAGATGATCCAGTTCACACCATATCGCCATTTCAGCCAATTCTGATTATTTCAGAATTAAATATATTATTTAATTTATTATTTTAATTAAATATTCACCATTATTTTATTCTACGACCAATAAACCCTTTTAATCACGTTTTAAATTATTAAATAGATTAATTATAATACCTCTGCCAATGCGGGTCATTACAATCTTCCCCACTTAAAATAATTTCGTCCTCGAAATTGCTAAAAGGTAGAGGACGACCCTATCGACTGGTTAGAACATATTTCTTCACTTCTTAACTTCAGTTTTAACTGAACCAATTTTAATTTCAATTAAATTATTAATTAATTCTTATTATCGAAAATTTTCAAAAAAAACCTGAAAATTTTCTAACGCCTTAACCCTTCGAAAAATTTCGCCAGCACCTCCTGTGTACTGGTCAATACGTCAAACCACCACTCGCCTCTTTGGGCCATTTCCAACCCAAAAGGAAATCAAACAGCCAAGCGGCTTACCAATTCGGCTCATAAATCTTATATCCAATAGAAATATAAACTTGTACCTTTTTGTCGGCATATCATTTTATCCTTTCCACCTGTTATTAAATTCAGCGGATACAAGGGTTATCCCAGTCAAATCCCCATCTTCTTTTATCCAAGACACAACCATTCGCTTATATCCTAAGTCGATTTTTATTTCAAATTCGAGTTCCATTCTCGATTTCAAACTCTTAACTTCCCAATCCAATTTTCATTTCAAATTCTTATCTCGACAATCCAATTTTATTCAAGAACAAATTTTTCCTGATATCGTTCAATTTCCATTCAATTTTCACTTAACTGTTTCAATTCAATTTCAGCTTACTTTCGCAAACTTCTATTTAAATTTGTTCTTAATTCAAACAGTCTCTTCCTGGGAATTTTAAACAGTTTACTCTTTCCAAAAATCAAAAATTTCCTTTTGAACATGTCACTGAGCCCTTAATTAATATTCCATTAGTTAAATCGCTTCTCTATTTCTTTATCAATATTTGTTAACCAAATATTTTCAATAACCTTATTGGCCCTTTTATGTTATTGGGAAAACATTTCTGAATATCGCCTTCCTTTATTTTCTAAACTTTAGAAAATATATGCTATTTATAATTGGAAAATATTCCAATTACTTATCTCTTTTCTGATCTCGTTTATTTCTATACTTAGGAAATATTCTTTATTATATTTCCAAGCTTACACTTATTTGGGTTAAAACGGATGTTGTGTAAAACATCGTTACGACAACCCACATACTATATTCAACTAACTCTTATTCAACATTGATCTTCGAGCCTGAAATCTTACTATTTATTTGTTAATAATGAAATCAATCAAGTTGGGGTATAACTACCTCTCAGACCTTGACTGAATAATATTTATAACGTCAAACTAGATATGACTACTTACTCGAACAATCAATACCATACAACTACTTATTCACTTTTAAACATGTATACACTTTCTCTTTCTATTCTTACGAGATTTTATTCTTAGTCTTCCTTTTTGATTTTACTATTCTATTTTTAAGTTAGCTTCCTTATCGACTTCTATATATATATATCGATACGTTGATTTCTAACTATCAAATTATCTTAAAAAAATATTCTAACTCCTTAAATTCCCAGAAAAATTCGCCATAACCTCCTTTGTACCAGGAACATCGAGATATTTCAAATAGCCTCCCATGGCCCTCACCAATCCAAATAGAAAAAGAAAAAGCCAAGCGGCTAGCCGATACGGCGCATAAAATCATATGAATTAAATACATACCTTTTCATCTAGCATTATATTTATATACCTTCATACCTTATCCATACATATCTCATGTATATTTATACATTTCTAATTCATTTCAACTTAATCCAATCATTTAACTTAGATCGTTAAGTGATTTTCAAATTGCTGGCTTGCCCATTTCACCTTTTTATTTGAATATACATGTTCAAATATAGGTTTAACTTGTTTATCAACTAATTGAATTCCATTTCAATTTTATTTGAATTTCCTATATTCAAATTCCATTTCAATTCTCTTATTCAAATTCTATATTTGAATTTCATTTCAATTCTCTTATTCAAATTCCATATTTGAATTTCGTTTCAATTTCCTTATTCAAATTCTATATTTGAATTTCATTTCAATTCTATTTGAATCTTCTATATTCAAATTTCATTTTCACTTTCGATATTCATATCCTATATTTGAATTCCTTTATATTTTCTATATTCAAATTCTATATTTGAATTTCATTTGAATTTCTATATTCAAACTCTATTTCAATTCCATTGAATTTCATATATTCAAACTCCCTTTGAATTTCTATATTCAATTTCTATTATTATTCTATATGAATTCTATTTTCAATTTTCTTATTTCAAATTCTATTTTGAAATTCTATATTCACTTTTCCATTATTTAAATCTTCTATATTCAAATCTCATTTGAATTTCTATATTCAAATCCCCTTTGAATTTTTAGATATTCAAATCCCCTTTGAATTTTCTTATTTAAATTCTATGTTTGAACTTCCTTTATTCAAATTCCTTTTCAAACTTTCTTTATTCATTCTTTACATAAGTCTCGATTTCAATTCCATTTGAAATCGATATTTCTACCTTTGGAAAATAGATTTCCCCTTCAATTTCACACTTGTATTTTTATTTATGAATTATCCAATGATAATTCTCTTCGCTTCATTTATAAACTTCGTTCATAAAAGAACTATTTATAAACTTCGTTTATAAATGAACTTATCGTTTTATTTCTTTTAAAACAAGTTAATATTTCAAATCTATTTAAAAATTCAAATTCTATATTTTAAATCCCATTTTGAAATTCAACACAACTTGACTTTCGCAAAACAAATTCAAAACAGTATCTCTGGTAGTAATTCGTCACTTACAACTCGAAAATGAATACTGATGATGCAGCTGTCATGATCAGAATCTATTTTCCAGCGATCGAAGTGAGTTCAATACTATAAAACCATTTTTAAACATTTCCACTTTGAAATTCATTTCAAAATATAATTCACACTGCTTGTAAAACAATTTAAAATCTCCCAGGGTCTTAAATTTTCCTTATTTTTGATCCAAATCCATTTACAAACAGTTATCCAATTTTCCAGAATTTCAATTCAAATTTCTGGTTTAAATTTCAGATTTAACTCATCTGATTTCACGTATTTCACTTATATGAATTCTGATTGGTTATTTACATAACCATTTAATTTATAACCTTACTCGATTTATAATAACAACCAATATATCCAATATATTAAAATTTTGATATATATATATATATATCTTCTCTATATCAAGATATACCTTGGGTAAACTTATTTTAATTTACCCTCTTTTCAAACATACCATGACGGTTCATCGTATTCAAGTGTTTATCAACTCCTACCGATACAGTGGATCAAACTGATCGACCAGAACTTATAAACAACTCAACCAATGAATCTCCACAATATAAAATTTATTTTTATATCAATAACAAATACATTCACTCGTATATATACACTCAAACTCAATCTAGGGTATTACTAACCCTATCTCTACCGAGTCACGCCACAGAGCCAAGTGATTCTTAACTTAAGCTCTGATACCAACTGTAACGACCCGGATTTCGAGCGACTTTGGTTATCGACATAAGCTCAATGTCGATAACCAAAACGACGAAAAATCCTGGTAATTAGTGAAAGAATTTAGAGGGTGAGGAAAGATAAGATAGAAACTTAGAATAGAAGAAGAAGAGCACAACATCAGAGTAACACGAATCTCACAGCGGAACGAATAAATATATTTCATAACATAACTTTGAAATACAAATTTGTACTTGAATATACATATCATTATCAAAGTCCAGCACTTACAACATAGCGGAAATAACTATAGCTATATGATCCTGAAACCTCCTGCTCCAAGCTCTTCAAGTGTATCTCCAAAATCCCGACTACTTGACTGCCCGTACAAATTTAGGCACCCAAGAGTTTAGGGAAAACAAAAAATAAACTCCGGGTCAGTCATGGGACTGGTGTGAGTAAAACAGTTTAAAACAGTTCAAGCAGGTAATCGACATCTCATAAGACCACGCCGTATAATGGAACGGGTTTTTCCCTTATGAGAATCCAAAATATCTTTATATCAAAAACCTTTTGATATTATAATAATGTCTATCAACCACAGTATATATAATCATCTAGCAGAAACGCTTTCATCTCACGCCCTACATATATAGTATACAATCAAAACCGCAAGCACATATTGGGTAATGGATTTCCAAGTATGACAAGGTATGGAACCACCTTTCGCTTGTGTACCTCTAGAGAGGAATACACTGGGTTCAACAAGAACATCTTGCAACCCGGCCACACATGACCGACCACTCATTTCGCTTGAGTGTATCGAATGTATATCACCAACGGTTGGGATCAGCAACCATTTCCCGATTGGGACAACATCAACAATAGATTTTTAGAAGTAAATGAAACTCTAGATCAGGTGATTATACACCCTACTTCGATGCGACCGACTTAGCCATGCTGCCTGCCGATTTCTGTCATTTACCGGTTGTGAGGCTAGAAGCTACGCTTTATCATCACCTCAGATTCTCTTTGAATGCCACATCATCAAATCCATCCAATCACCGATTTATGTCCTCAACAATACATTATGTGATAGCTAAAAGAAGTTTCCTTCTCCGCTTCCACTCTTGGTACGGTTGGAGAAATCAATATACGTGATCGTTTGGAAATACTTTATCAGACATCCGTCCATACAAGTCATCCCGGAACAGGATGAACCGAAGGCACTAATCTGTAAAAATGATAGCCCTTGCATAACTCCGTCTTCAATTTCCTTTGGCGTATATGATTCGCAACGCTTATGCCAATACAGAGTGGTTCTTTGGAAAATAATCCAACCGGTCTCTCCATATTAACAACGTTAAAATGGTCAAAACTTCGATAGTCTGTGATTTAACTATCGAAGAAAAACAGGTGTGCAACCAACGATATCATTTCCAAATGGAAATTATATCGATCAAACATCATTTAACATTCATCTCCTTAGTTCATTAATTTACTTATCTCCTGTTTCCCTGTATTCAATATTTCTTATTTTCTAAATTTGGAAAATATACGTTATTAACAATGGAAAACATTTCCATTTCTTGTTTTCTTTATTAGAAAACATTTCTGGTTTCTTATTTGGATAATATTTCCAAAGCTTCTTCATTGGACTTAGACAGATATTTAAACAAACCATCGCGATGTCAACTCAAACCATTTCCTTTACTGTCGAACCTTAACTATTCCCTAGTTAAAACGAAGCCAATCAAGTTGGGGTAGAACTACCTCTCAGACCTTAACTGAACAACATTTCTAACTTTGAAATAGGCAAAGTTCACTTTATAACTCCTTTTACTAACTTCCTTACTTAACCCTCCTTCGAATAGCTATATTCGATTGACTCCTTTCACTTAACTCTATTCGATTAACCCTTATCAATTAACTCTATTGGACTAACACTATTGGATTAACTCTATTTGACTAACGCTATTGATTTACTCATTTCACTTAACTCCTTTCGAATAAACTATATTCGATAACTCCTTTTACTTTCTTCGAATAAACTATATTCGATTAACTCATTTGCTTCTACTCTAATCGATTAAATTAACATCGATTAGCTCTTTTTACCTTATTCTCTAATCGATTAACTAAAATCGATTAACTCTTTTTAACTTTATCTCTAATCGATTAAACTAACATCGATTAGCTCTTTTGCTTTAACTCTAATCGATTAAACTAACATTGATTAGCTCTTTTTAATTTATTCTCTAATCGATTAACTGTATTGCTTTAACTCTAATCGATTAAACTAACCTCTATTAGCTCTTTTTACTTAATTCTCTAATCGATTAACTAACATCGATTAACTCTATTGCTTTAACTCTAATCGATTAAACTAACATTGATTAGCTCTTTTTACTTTATTCTCTAATCGATTAACTAACATCGATTAACTCTATTGCTTTAACTCTAATCGATTAAACTAACATCGATTAACTCCTTTTCGAATAAACTATTCATTTATAAAGATTTACTTTTAGTAACGGTTCTTCACTTTACAAATGATTTCCTTTTATTCTAACTTATCCTTTGATTTTATAAATATTTCTTTTATAAAAATTCTTTTCCTTTTCTATATAAAATCCATCGATTTTATATCAATAATTCATTTTCAAAATACACTTTGAAAATATTCCTTTATCAACATTAGGTATGTTATGGTATTCAACATATCAAATCACGATGATCAAAATCGTCCAAACACATAAAATCGACAATAGATTATATATCACATCATATATCACAATATATGAATCATAGTAAAATAAATGTTGAGGAATCCAGTTGGATTCCTCCAACCTGTTTTCCTGCACAACATATGTTAAACAATATAATATAACATCACTTTCAGTTCCATATGATATATTCTGTTAAACAGAATCGATATAGAAAATTCAACTAACTAACTAGCAGTTCAATCAAATAGTCAACACAAAGTCAATCAGACAATATCTAACAGTTCTAAAAATACAACATGAAATTATAAACTGTTCAGAGTTAGTGAGATTTACTCACTTTGGCAGTTCATCGTTAAAGAACGATAAACTGTTATTTGATTTGAATCAAACAATTAAATCCGCCGTAAATTCAATCGAGCACCGATCCATTCCCAGTCAGTTCCATTGTATTGCTTCCGTCCATACGATCCAGTCGGATCTGACTGTTCGAAATTCTAAAAACGGACGGATAAGTTATTAACATTTTAGTCTAATACATTATTTAGATTTAAATTTAGGACTTAATATAATTAATTAAAAGGCCTCACCCACTTTTGATTATTCGGCCCATTAAGGAAAACCAACCCAGCCTCATACTAAAAACCAGACCCCAAGTTCTTCTTGGCCCATTCTTCCTTCTACAAAGCCCGCTCCACTACTTTACTTCTTTCTCGAAACGTGGAACTCACTCCTCCAGCAACTCCTCTTTCTGCCATTTGCCAACTTTGACGACATCTAGTGCCTTCCTTCCTCAACTAAAACGCATGCAACCACCACCCTATCGCTCCTCTACTATTGGTACATCGCCATGCATTCACACCTTAACCACTTCCATTCCTTTCTCCTACAGTGCACGTTTTAAACACTCCTGCCACTATATTACTTCTCAACTCAAACTCATTTCCATTCCAATGCTCTCCCCTCACGCACTCCTTTTCATTCATGAATCCGCAAATATTAAATACTGTCAAACTCCTCAGTTTCAAACGCTGCTTACGCTTTACTAATCACGCATGCCCCTCCATGCTCTTCATTTCTAAAAACACTTCACCGTGCTCGCCTCCAACAACCAGTCGCTGCACCCCACAGCCATTGTCGGAGGTCCATCCAGTGGCACTGACAGAAACGCCTCACCCTGCTCAACCCGCGCCTTGAATCCCGTACATCCAGTCCATCTCCAGTTTGCCCCAAATCGACAATAAACCGAACCCTAGGTTCACGGCTTCAACTTATAACCGAAACGACCTGTTCGAACCCATCAACGCGGATATCAGCTTGTAGAGAATAGCTTCAGGATCTCATGAAAATCCCTCTTGTGATTTAAAGCTTTTTATTTCGATTGTTTTGAATATTTTCTTGTAGAATGTGGCGGCTCAAAAAGCTTCAACCGATGGAAAATTTATCAGGTCATAAGGGTTTGAAGATGTATATTTATAGGCAACCCGGTTTAGAAATTTTAAAGGATGGATTTCTTTTGTTTCCCAGAACGAAGTTTTGCCCTACTCGTTACACCAAATTCATTGTATTAAGAATTGCCATGGACAGAAATAAAAATACTGTTCTATTCATCAATGTGCCACGATCCCAAAAATATAATAATACCGGTAGATTGACCCATATTTTGAAACTTCAAAATGTTGATTACAGGGTGCGAAATACTTCAATTAAAAAGTCGCTTATTAAATTGATTAAAAATTATAGTAAAATTCTAAAAATTAAATTATCACTATGTCCCAAAAGAACCTTGTCTAAATTCAAACCTGATATCAAATTATTTTGAAATAACCGTTATGGCCGATAACCGATTCTATAGCGACTATTCTGAAATTTGATTTAGACATATCTCAAAATCTACCTGACGAAATCCTGATTTTCCTCTTCCACTAGAAAGATATACTCTACCAGCTCCACACGTTTCTTGTTTTACAGAAATCCGGCTTAAAATGAATCCTGTACCTTCAGTTAAAGTTCGAATCGCCAATTTACGAACTGCAGCGCCATTTCGAGCTCGATTATAATTATAATATAATTATACGTTCAAACTGTCGTTCAAATAATATATTCGTAATTCTAATTCAATTCTAACCTGAATTAAATATCACAGATGATCCAGTTCACACCATATCGCCATTTCAGCCAATTCTGATTATTTCAAAATTAAATATATTATTTAATTTATTATTTTAATTAAATATTCACCATTATTTTATTCTATGACCAATAAATCCTTTTAATCACCTTTTAAATTATTAAATAGATTAATTATAATACCTCTGCCAATGCGGGTCATTACAAGTATAGTATACAGAAGATGATAATCACTGAAAATATGTTAACCTTATCGGGATTGCAACAGAAAAATGTATATGAGTAATGAAAAATGACTACTTTCAAAAGCCAAGATGCAATATGTTTATTATGGTGTGACCTGTTACCTTGTCTGTATGTATATACAATTATTAGAGTGATTCAAAATATAAAATTGAAGGATAAGTGCGTGTAAAAAATAAACAGGAAAATAGAATCGGTGTAGCCTGAGAAGTAAGATATAGCCCAGGTTTGTGTATGTAAAAACATACATGAAAAATAATAATTATGTTGGAAAATTAGTGCAACGACATACCACTTATAGACAGTCTGCTTTTGTGTTTAGCAATCGTTAAGAATTTATAAACCACCTTAGATGTAGTCATTTGAGTCATCCTTCCATCTTGACCCTTTTCATTGGAAGTCAGTCATAGAAAATAGGATCAGCATTTGTTCTCAATGCTAGAAAGAAAGAACAGGTAGTAAAAAATTCACTTGAGGTTCAATAATAATGAAATTTCATAACACTGACTTCCATCGATTTCTACCCTATTTGCCTTAGTTAAATCATGCCTTGGTTATTAGAAACGGATCAAGAATTTACCTTGAAAAATCTGCTGTTGTGCATCCTTCACCTATAATATCAGTCTTTTGGGCTGCAAAGCACATTAAGCAAATACGCATTTTGTAAAAGATGGTTATCCAAAACTCTTCTTCAGCTATGGTTGAAGAATGGATAATGTTATGTAGTCTTAATACAAACAATAAGGACAAATTATGATGTAATGATTAAGGTTATTTTTGTTAAAGCAATGAAGAAAATCAAGGCGACTATAAATTTGAATCAAATCGCAAAGATTCGTAACCAACAGCAGCAGCAAATTAAATGTGCATCATTGTTTAATACTATCACGTTCGTTACATTTTACATAAATAGATGGTAAAAAAATAAAATAAATGCCGTGATAATAAGCTTGTCGGGAGTATATAATAAGTACAATATTAATCAAAGGCATCAGTCATTTCATTAGAAAAGGATATAATTGAGTCCATGGAAAAACATACAGACATAACATGGCGAAATAAAATGAAATAATTTTGAATTTTCCAGGAACTTCAATTGTAAAAAAATTAATTTTCCTATGCTGGATCAAACTTGTTATGCCCCATACCTTTTATAGGTTATAGATTTCTCAATTTCCGATCAATCATGATTCATGACCATGGCGTGAACACGATTTTAAGGAACGTAACTCATGAACATCAATAGTAATGTGAGATGGCCAGAAAAGAATCATATGGTCAATTAATGGAGTGTTTTCCATAATGCAAAAGATGGATCAAATAAATTTTGCCAAAAGATGGATTAAAAACAGTAATAACCAATGGTGATAATTTCTATGGAAAAAAATAAGAATATTTGGAGGTCACCAAGGGACATGCTCATATATTTGTGGAAGTTCTCCTCATCCTCCATTTCTACTTTTGTATTACGTAACTTATATCAGTTCATTACTACTCTTTGTTCTGGAATAAAATCACGAATTATAAGAGTAGAATCTATGAATTGAACACGTTGATTATGTATAAAACCAATATTATTTTACTATCTAATTTATAATTGGGGGTATGTGCTCAGTTTAGGTCTCTCAAAAGTTAAGCTTACTGTTTTGGTTTGCTAATATATTATACTGTGAAGGGGTGTGCACAATTTTTTTTTACTATATAGCTTAAGCATAATGTAGCGATCTGCATAAGTAGGTGAACGGATTGAATTATAATCCAATCTAGTTAAGCCTAATTCAATGAGCTACATCCAAATTATATACGAATGGAATAAGATGGAAATTCTAATGAGAAACAACCACAAATTGAACCCAAAATACATGACTCAACAAATTTTAGTTTTTTATATTGGAAAGAGAAAAGCAACCAGTTAAAAATATGGTAATTTAGGATTACATCCAACAAGTTTAGCTAGTACATGTAAGAATAAAAATGATATATACAGATGATTCATACCTCACGAAATTATCATATCATAGTAGAAGAATATGGCAAATCGGTAATAAAAGAAGGGAGAGGATAAAAACTAAATCTTAAACCATAATGCGGTGTGCATACCATGTAACATGTAAACAACGCTAATAGGAGGAAGTTGATGTAAAAAAATGAAAGAAAAAAAATACAGTCATTGGCGCAGTCTTAAATGACAGGTAGAATCCTCTATGATTAATCAGCTGCTTGGAGCGAATACCATCATGTTTTCCAGTGTTTATTATCAGTAAACCTTACAATAAAAAAGGTCAGATTAAAAATTCCCAACAATGAAAAAATTCAGAGTCAAAGTTGGGTATCTTATTTATTCCTCAGAAGCGAGCAGTGAAATATTTATAAGTCACAACAAATTCACCAAAGCTTTTGAACAAAAACTTGGTTGAGTGCCTCTTTTTTCCTATAACTAAGTAATGATGACTTCTCTTTTCCTTCAGATTGCCATCGTCAACCACACCGTACCTTATATTACATTGGTCATTTTCAGGAAACGAATCGATTATTCCTTTTATTTTTATTTCGGCCCAAATTTTTAACAAAGCTCGTTAACCATAGCGAAATTTACCGTTGCAAAATTTGACAAACGTGCTATAATAGATTCCTTAAAATATTACTATGTAGTGGACTTTACATATATCATATATTTTATTAATGCAGAAACTAATATAAATACAATATCAACATTCATATAAATATATATCAGTAATGTTATATGTAGTCTTTGCACACTGAAACGAACACTTTAAAAGAACAAAATTAACCTTTTAAATACTCGATCTATGGTTTTGTTAATGCTTTCAATATTGAAATTGCCTAAAAGATATAGTAGTTGAAAACAAAAGCCTATAAATATTTTCATAGCTCTTAATATGTAACACCCCGTATTTTCTGTGAACGTATAAGTAACAAATCAGAGAATAATTAATTTTTATAGTAAGAATTAAGGGAAAGGGTTACGCCATTGCGTTCGTCTCGGAATTCTGCTTGGAAACGAGTCCGAGTTTGCGAGAATCGGAGTCCGTTTGCAGGAGATATGACCCTCCGAAGTTTCAGGAATTTTCAGAATCGAAAACAGCTCGAAGTCGAATTCAAATTTCGAATTCAAAACCCAGGACAGACTGGGAAGGAAAATTCCCGCCCAGTGCCCAGGTCGACTGGGGAGTTGACTGGGCAGTCGATCCCCCCTGGCCAGGTCGACTGGGCAGTCTACCTGGTCCCCGAAACCTGGTTTTGGGGCTGGGTGCATTCTAATGTATCTGGTCTCGTTTTCTTCCTAGATTCGTCTGCCTAAACCTATTTAAACAGCCCTAGACCTAGCCTTCTCTACACACAATTCTATTCTGCTTCTACTCTGCCTCTGTTCTAAATAAAAATAAAAATGGCGTCGCCACTCTGTTGAAATCAAAACTAGAAGCTAGTCAACATCAATCTAAGCAACTCAATTCAAACTAGAGATTAAAGCTTCTGCAACGATTCTACAACAATTAGAGTTCTTTCTTTAATCCAACCAAGGCATGTACAGTTATTTTCCGATATAAACGTTAATTCTGATTGTGACATGAATTATAAATCTGAATCTGGGATTTTGTCTGTTCTGTTCTGTTTGGATCTACCTTATTCTGTATTTCTTTCTGCTTTCTGTTCTATAGCCAGGCTACCACGAGCCTGAGCCAATCTCATAAGAGATTAGCATACGCGAAAATATTTGGGACAATAAAATGAATAATGCATGAAATGGGCATGACCGATATGTGACTGATTTGAGGAAAGAACATAGGTTGAACTTGGAACTTAGGACATAAATCTAAGGCATATAATTGAACCTATGACTTGAGTTTTGTGGCATAATTGGACATGGCTAATCTGTGACTGATTTAAAAAGGACATAGGTTGTAAACTAGATCTATGCATATTCTGTGAATTGGAAGAAGAGGAACCGTAGTATGTTAACATGTGACTTGAGACTTTGGACATAACACATATTTTGAATTAAGATCTGTTTGGCATATTGTTTATATAACAATTCATGATTTGAAAGAGAATATGACTTAGGTGTGAAGATCTATATTAAGATTTGATAACTATCAAATGTGAATAACACCTAAGTAGGAGATTTTTGAATATATAACATGCATTGAAATCGACGGCTATATTTGGTATAATTTATATGTGAATCTTTTGTACAAGGCAAGTTGAACTAAATTGGGACATGTAAGTTATGACCATAATCTGTGACATGTAAATTCAATGCAAACGTGGGGTATATGATCATAGTGTGAATCATGACAATTATTTAGGCATGCAAACTTAGGCCAAATTTATAATTAGGCAAGATATGTTTGTGAAACTTTAAGGAATGATTAAATCTGTTATATTTGCCTAATTTGCTAGTTCTGCTATATTTGCCTAATCTGCTAGTTCTGTTATATTGCCTAATCTGCTAGTTCTGTTATATTGCCTAATTTGCTAGTTCTGTTATATTGTCTAATCTGCTAGTTCTGCTATAATCTGCTATATCTGTTCATCTGTCATCTGCTAAGTCTGCTGAAAATGCCTAAACTGTTACATGTTAAATCTGCTAAATTGCTTAATCTGCTGAATCCGTTAAGTCGCCTAATCTGCGAAATCTGTTATCTTCCTTATCTGTTGAGTTGGTATATTTAGTCTGTTATTGACATAATCTGAATTGGAAATAGTTTTGACTAATTGACATGTACCTTAGACGTGGGCATAAATGCTAAATTATTAATTAATTGGCCGCAAAGATGAACATGGCTAACTCGAGGTTGGAATGAGTTTGCGGCGTAATTCTGCCCGGAACCGCCCGGCATATCCAGTGGCCGCAAACAATAGGTTCTAATGTGAGAAGTTAGTCATAACGTGCTTGAAACCCGAGGTTAGACTCAGTTTGCGACAGAAATCTGCCCGGAACCAACCGGCCTAACCAGTAGCCGCAAACTGTCAGTCTAATGTGAGAGGTCTGGTCATTAATATTTAATTAATGAAAATCTGAGATAAATATGATTTCTAAAACGTGTTGGGCGGATAGGGTTAAACCCACTAGACTGATGAATTTAATAAATCTGTTCCGTGAATCTGTGGGCCCAATTACAAAGTTAGACAAATCTGTAAGTTTGTTAATCTGTACCTGGTTAATCAATAAGTCTGTTAAATCTGTATATCTGATCCGTTAGTCTGAAAACTTGTCTGTGAACTGGTTGATCCAAATTCTGTATGTCTGAACTTGTAAACAAGTTAATCTGAAATCTGTTAGTCTGGGGACACAAGGATAGGAAGGGAATTACTTGTGTCATCTGTTGTTTGGGACCCATATTAGTCAGTAACCCTTTCTGGTATCAAAACTTTGACCCAACAGTTGGTAGGGTCCGGGCACGCTTACTGTACTAATTATAAGTGGTTCATTCTGATAATTGCGAGGGGCGTTGATGGTGCGTTCCAACCGGGTCATGTGCGTGCATGGATCCCGGTCTACCTCTGAGGATGTAAGACGCCGTGACATCTGTAAATAGGTCTGTCCCAATTGGTTGTCACTTTAGGGAGTGATACACCCTACTGTGGGGCCGACACAGGGTATTTATGTATTAGGGAGCCGATCGCTTGGGGTAGGATTTTGGGGTACACTTAGTTCTGTCTGTTTCTATTGGTACCGTCTGTTTCTGTTGGGTGGTAGCACCTGTCTGTTTCTGTGTGGTACCGTCTGTTCGGGTAGTAAAGGCCCGTTTACTAGTGTACACCTAATTCTACATTCTGTCTCCGTAGGGATTAATCTGTTCCTGTTTCCGTCTGTTTCTTTTCGGGTGGTAAAGGCCCATTATTAGCATTCTGTTTACGTCTGTTTCTGTTCGGGTGGTAAAGGCCCATTATTAGAATTCCGTTTACGTCTGTTTCTGTTCGGGTGGTAAAGGCCCATTATTAGCATTCTGTTCTGTCTGTTTCTGTTGGGGTGGTAAAGGCCCATTACTAGCATTCTCTTCTATGGAAATTATTCTGTACCCGTTTCTGTTTCAGTTTATACGTTAGGGTGACACCTAATTCTGTTATACTAGTATTACTGCAGAGAAGTGTAAGGTAATAGCTTATATCATTCTGTTTTTCTGTTATATCCGCTACGCCTGTTACTGTTATCTCTCATCCAGTTTTATTTTCATGTCATGTTATTATTATCTGTTCAGAACTGAAAATCACTGGACTTGCCAGACTTTATGTCTGACCTTGCTTGTTTTCGCCCCTTTTTTTCCGTTCCCCCCCAGGTTATGCAAGGAGGAAATACTTTAGCTTGATCCGGATTCCATCTGCTTGAAGTGCTTAAAGTATGGCTCGACTCTATATAGCTTCCGTTCTGTGGGGATTATGATTTTAAAGTTTTGTACTCTGATGGTTTTTGAACAAGGCTGATATATATATATATATATATATATATATGTACTAGAGTTTTGGTAAATTTGTAACCAAACTGATTTCTGTCCTCTGCAATAAAGTTATAAAGTTTTTCAAGTATTGTTTTTATATCTGTCTTGTAATATTCTGTTATGTTTACTAAAATGCTCCACCAAAGTTAAGGCATTCTCTTTGTGAGTGACCTTAACGGAGGTGGGGTGTTACACTTGGTATCAGAGCTGAAGGTTACCAGATTGGGTAAAGTTTTTAAAAATTATTTTCAAAAAGGTTTTAAAAGGAAGTATTTTCGAAAGTAAAGCCTATTTTTGGAAAATATAATCCCCAAGAGCGATATATCTTACCTTCAGTCCTTCTTGTATTGAATCTTTCCTTTTTCGTTTCAGCATGTCTGAAGCATCTGAGATACCAGACGGTGTTCATGTACCCGGATGGTTCCGTCAATATCTTGAGGCTAGGACCGCTGCCGCAGGTCCAGCAAATGATCCCCCTCCTCCGCCCCCTCCTCGTGCAATTTCTTTCTCAAAGATCTGTAGAGATTTTAGGGCCATGGGTGGGAAGGATTTCAAGGGAACTGAATCATTCATAGAAGCGAGGAACTGGATTAAAGAAACTGAGGATCTATTTGTTATCTTCGAGGTGGACGATAGGCAGAAGATACAGCTGGCGGTATGGTTGCTCAAAGACGAAGCTTCCTATTGGTGGGAAGTCAATAACGCCGAGAGGCCGGTTGAAACATGGATGGATTTCCGAACAAGGTTTGAGACAAAATTCCTCTCGCAAGCTGAACGAAGTCTACAACTGGAAAAGTTCTTATCTCTTAAGCAAGGAAGTATGACGGTCAAGGAGTACGTCAACCAGTTCAACCAACTAGCTAGGTTTGGATTGGATTTAGTCAACACTCAGCATAAAAAGGCTCTCCGCTTTGTTAAAGGATTGAACGAGCCACTGCACAGCCTAGCCATGACTCATGTACCCATGGGAGCGACTTACAAGAAATTGGTGGACATGGCATTACTGCACGAGGAAGACAAGGGTAAGAAAGGGACAAAGAAGGAAGAACCACAGAACAAGAAAGCATGGCCTAAAAAGGAAACACAAAAGAAGGATGAGAAGTCTGAAGATAAGAAGGAGAAAAAGTGCTTTACTTGTGGAAGCACGACTCATCTGAACAAGGATTGCAGAAAAAGGAAGGGCACTTGCTTCAACTGTGGTGAGATGGGACACTTCACTAGGGACTGCCCGAAGAAACGAGGGCAAGGGCAGAGGGCAGAACCCATTTCTGGAGGACGGGCGAATGGATAGGATAGAAATAAGAAAATTTGAGTAGAAGGTTTAAGTTTCTTATCTGATTTTTGAGTTCAAACTCTTTCTGATTCTGGCATTTTGATTCTGTAATCGATACTCTGCACTTTAATGCTAGTATTGTTTCTGATTCCGCTGTAGACTCAAACCCATAAGGGTTATGACTCATCTGTTTGTGAGAGATTGGGGTTTGAGAGATATCTTTGTTAGGCGTCAAGTACGACGCATACATTCTGGGTTTTATCATGCTTAGTTTAGTAACCTGATCTGTACCAGTAATCTGTAAATATCTGAATATTTCTGATAAGGTTAAGATTTCCAGTTTTGACATTATCTAAAGAGGGTAATCCTCTGGGTGTCAATTTGATGTTGGTTTCGGTCTTCGGGGCCGATACTTAGGACCCATGTCTAATGGGAACCAAGTTTTTTTGTTTTATCTGTACTCGCTTCCATCATTCGGCTGTATCCTATTGATCTAATCTTCGAACTTTAGGTAGAAACTAATGGGTGTAAACATGTGTTTGAGACATGTTATGTTTGATGGTTTCAAGTGGATGCAAGTGTTTGCTAGTGGATGCTCGTGGATGCGTATACACACACTAGGCACTAGATCGGCTCGAAAACACTCTCATACTGCATATGGATGTCTGAGCATTTTCAATTTTTGTGGATGCAAAATGGTTGACTTAGCACATGGATGTCGCATATGGCTGAATGGTTGTGCACTCATATAGAAATGATATGTATCAAATAAGAAAATTTGCGTACATGTTGGACTCATGGCACTGGTGTAATTTGCATTAAGGAGGTCAACTGAATCAGTGGACCGCCTGATCTTTGCATTAGATAAGAGACATTTAAACACACTTTTGCATATGTTCATACAACATTAGAAGTTTCTAAGGACAATGGACGCCAGTGATTGATGATTGAGTAGATGGATGTTAGATGGTAGGACACGTTCTTCCTAACTTGAAGATTACGGGGACGAAATCCTTTAAGGAGGGGAGAATGTAACACCCCGTATTTTCTATGAACGTATAAGTAACAAATCAGAGAATAATTAATTTTTAAATTAAGAATTAAGGGAAACGGGTTGTGCCATTGCGTTCATCTCGGAATTCTGCTTGGAAACGAGTCCGAGTTTGTGAGAATCGGAGTCCGTATGAGGGAGATATGACTCTCTGAAGTTTCAGGAATTTTCAGAATTGAAAAAAGCTCGAATTCAAATTTCGAATTCAAAACCCAGGACAGACTGGGCGGGAAAATCCCCGCACAGTGCCCAGCTCGACTTGGGAGTCGACGGGGCAGTCGACTGCCCCGGCCAGGTCGACTGGGCAGTCGACCTGGTCCCCGAAACCTAGTTTTGTGGCTGGGTGCATTCTAATGTATCTGGTCTCGTTTTCGGCCTAGATTCTTCTGCCTAAACCTATTTAATCAGCCCCAGACCTAGCCTTCTCTACACACAATTCTATTCTGCTTCTACTCTGCCTCTGTTCTTAATAGAAATAAAAATGGCATCGCCACTGTGCTGAAATCAAAACTAGAAGCTAGTCAACATCAATCTAAGCAACTCAATTCAAACTAGAGATTAAAGCTTCTGCAACGATTCTACAACAATTAGAGTGCTTTCTTTAATCCAACCAAGGAAAGTACAGTTATTTTCTGATATAAACGTTAATTCTGATTGTAACATGAATTATAAATCTGAATATGGGATTATGTCTGTTTTGTTCTGTTTGGATCTACCTTATTCTGTATTTCTTTCTGCTTTCTGTTCTATAGCCAGGCTACCACGAGCCTGAGCCAATCTCATAAGAGATTAACATACGATAAAATATTTGGGACAATAAAATGAATAATGCATGAAATGGGCATGACCGATATGTGACTGATTTGAGGAAAGAACATAGATTGAACTTGGAACTTAGGACATAAATCTAAGGCATATAATTGAACCTATGACTTGAGTTTTGTGGCATAATTGGACATGGCTAATCTGTGACTGATTTAAAAAGGACATAGGTTGTAAACTAGATCTATGCATATTTTGTGAATTGGAAGAAGTAGAACCATAGTATGTTAACATGTGACTAGAGACTTTGGACATAACACATATTTTGAATTAAAATCTGTTTGGTATATTGTTTATATAACAATTCATGATTTGAAAGAGAATATGACTTAGGTGTGAAGATCTATATTAAGATTTGATAACTATCAAATGTGAATAACACCTAATTAGGAGATTTTTGAATATATATCATGCATTGAAATCGACGGCTATATTTGGTATAATTTATATGTGAATCTTTTGTACTAGGCAAGTTGAACTAAATTGGGACATGTAAGTTATGACCATAATCTGTGACATGTAAATTCAATGCAAACGTGGGATATATGATCATAGTGTGAATCATGATAATTATTTAGGCATGCAAACTTAGGCCAAATTTATAATTAGGCAAGATATGTTTGTGAAACTTTAAGGAATGAATAAATCTGTTATATTTGCCTAATTTGATAGTTCTGCTATATTTGTCTAATCTGCTAGTTCTGTTATATTGCCTAATCTGCTAGTTCTGTTATATTACCTAATTTGCTAGTTCTTTTATATTGTCTAATCTGCTAGTTCTGCTATAATCTGCTATATCTGTTCATCTATCATCTGCTAAGTCTGCTGAAAATGCCTAAACTTTTACATGATAAATCTGCTAAATTGCTTGATCTGCTGAATTCGTTAAGTCGCCTAATCTGCGAAATCTTTTATCTGCCATATCTGTTGAGTTGGTATATTTAGTCTGTTATTGACATAATTTGAATTGGCAATAGTTATGACTAATTGACATGTACCTTAGGCGTGGGCATAAATGGTAAATTATTAATTAATTGGCCGCAAAGATGAACATGGCTAACTCGAGGTTGGAATGAGTTTGCAGCGTAGTTCTGCCCGGAACCGCCCGGCATATCCAGTGGCTGCAAACAATAGGTTCTAATGTGAGAAGTTAGTCATAACGTGCCTGAAACCCGAGGTTAGACTCAGTTTGCGACAGAAATCTGCCCAGAACCAACCGACATAACCAGTAGCCGCAAACTGTCAGTCTAATGTGAGAGGTCTGGGCATTAATATTTAATTAATGAAAATCTGAGATAAATATGATGTCTAAAACGTGTTGGGCGGATTGGGTTAAACCCACTAGACTGATGAATTTAATAAATCTGTTTCGTGAATCTGTAGGCCCAATTACAAAGTTAGACAAATCTGTAAGTCTGTTAATCTGTAACTGGTTAATCGGTAAGTCTGTTAAATCTGTATATCTGATCCGTTAGTCTGAAAACTTGTCTGTGAACTGGTTGATCTGAATTCTGTATGTCTGAACTTGTAAACAAGTTAATCAGAAATCTGTTAGTCGGAGGACACAAGGATAGGAAGGGAATTACTTGTGTCATCTGTTGTTTGGGACCCATATTAGTCAGTAACCCTTTCCTGTATCAAAACTTTGACCCAACAGTAGGTAGGGTCCGGGCACGCTTACTGTACTAATTATAAGTGGTTCATTCTGATAATGGCGAGGGGTGTTGATGGTGCATTCCAACCGGGTCATGTGCGTTCATGGATCCCAGTCTGCCTCTGAGGATGTAAGACACCGTGACATCTGTAAATAGGTCTGTGCCAATTGGTTGTCACTTTAGGGAGTGAAACACCCTACTTTGGGGCCGACACAGGGTATTTATGTATTAGGGAGCCGATCGCTTGGGGTAGGATTTTGGGGTACACTTAGTTCTGTCTGTTTCTGTTGGTACCATTTGTTTCTGTTGGGTGGAAACACCTGTCTGTTTCTGCGTGGTACCGTCTGTTCGGGTGGTAAAGGACCATTTACTAGTGTACACCTAATTCTACATTCTATTTCCGTAGGGATTAATCTGTTCCTGTTTCCGTCTGTTTCTGTTCGGGTGGTAAAGGCCCATTATTAGCATTCTGTTTACGTCTGTTTCTGTTCGGGTGGTAAAGGCCCGTTTCTGTTCTGGTGGTAAAGGCCCATTATTAGAATTCTGTTTACGTCTGTTTCTGTTCGGGTGGTAAAGGCCCATTATTAGCATTCTGTTCTGTCTGTTTCTGTTGGGGTGGTAAAGGCCCATTACTAGCATTCTCTTCTGTGGAAATTATTCTGTACTCGTTTCTGTTTCAGTTTATATATTAGGGTGACACCTAATTCTGTTATACTAGTATTAGTGTAGAGAAGTGTAAGGTAATAACTTATAATATTCTGTTTTTCTGTTATATCCGCTATGCCTGTTACTGTTATCTCTCATCCAGTTTTATTTTCATGTCATGTTATTATTATCTGTTCATAACTGAATATCACTGGACTTGCCAGACTTTATGTATGACCTTGCTTGTTTTCGCCCCTTTTCTTCCGTCCCCCTAGGTTATCCAAGGAGGGAATACTTTAGCTTGATCCGGATTCCATCTGCTTGAAGTGCTTAAAGTATGGCTTGGCTTTGTATAGCTTCCGTTGTGTGGGGATTATGATTTTAAAGTTTTGTACTCTGATGGTTTTTGAACAAGGCTGATATATATATGTACTAGAGTTTTGGTAAAGTTGTAACCAAACTGATTTCTGTCCGCTGCAATAAAGTTATAAAGTTTTTCAAGTACTATTTTTATATCTGTCTTGTAGTATTCTGTTCTATTTACTAAAATGCTCCACCAAAGTTAAGGCATTCCCTTTGTGAGTGACCTTAACGGAGGTGGGGTGTTGCATAATATTTGTAAATACATTATCCTCATAACCACTAAATTAAAAATATAAGAAATTGAGGTTTACTTCTTTCACAACTCACAGTAAACATTGTAAGGCCTCAAGTGGAAAAAGGTCAGGTTTAATTGATCATTGATTTCTACCACATAGCTAGACCATCTTCTGTCTAATGCTCACGAATACCTATACTATTTTATAATAACATTTTATATTGTAATATGCACTCACCTGCAAAATCGGGAGGGCACTTGATGGAATCAGGATGAGCAAGTGCGGAAAAGATATTGGAAAAGAGTAATGGAGAAAGGCGGAGAATGACCAAGCTTCCCCCAAACAACAACTGTGGCATTAATGACGGCATGCGAAAGTTACATATAAGGTTGACTGCTTTATGTGTGAAAGACGTATTGTAAATATGGTGCTTTTTTCATACTGTTCTGTATGACTGAAGCTTTAAGTTAAAAATTGGGAAAAGATGACCATTTGTAGATCGAAGGGCATTAAATTAGGGGAATCCTACAAGTAGGTTTATAGTTTGCTCGAACTTCTTTCCACTTGGTTAGCTAATAGTAAAGACGGAGGCTCCTTTGTGGCTAAAGAAGATGATGATAAAGGTCAAGGAATCTAAAAGGAAACCTTGAGATTGGTATATTGGTGTTCAGAAACTATTGTCAAATTTCTACATTATTGTCCTTTTGTTATTATTTTAATGGAGACATCACTTGACTTTGTAAAATTGCACGTAATTTAAATTATGCATGGATTATACAACAGAATAATAGCTTTAAAGCGTTACACAATGATTAGATTGCAACATTGTTTCATACTGACATTTGATCTTGGTTTATGTTTACGATATTTGACATTGTCCAAGATTTTTTTTTTTTTTTTGTAACGAAACCTGAATGGGAAATAAATAACGAAAGAGAAACTGAAGTGAGGGTGAAACACCATAATAAGGAGACAAAGATGGTAAACGGTACTCTATTGAACTTTGAAATCAATGACACGCAGTACATATTTATTTCGATCGGTTCAAACTTAACCAAGGAAAAAATGCCTCTTGTATTGAGGATAACATTTATTTTGTAGTCCCCGGTCCTTCCTTGTCAACTGTTGTTGTTACTGCTAGGCCTAGCCAATATTATCCCGTTGCATAGGCATGGCTCCCAAATTAAGAGCACCAGGCATACCTCGTGCAGCGTACAACAACATACTCGTGTTAAAGGATGATGTTAGTTGTTTATTCAAAACCAGTGTTCGCATCAACTGATCAATTGGAGGTAACTAACTGTTTTTTGTATGGTCATTAAAAATAGACATGCTCCCATCAATATTCATATAGACATGCTGCAAGCTTATATAGGAATTTGGCAGTGTGTCGTTTCATGGATGTAACAAAATGTTTATACAATAACTACAAATCATAAAGTATATTAATTAAATTGTTTTATACAGTAGAAAAAGGCAAAATAAACTCAGGGTTCACATCATGAAGCCCTAATATTTGATATCGCCAATAGTATTCAAAAAAATTGGTTGAATTTTTATCATATACTGCCAGCATAGTATATAAATGGACATAATAATTATTTCAACAAAATGATTGCATCATTTATGCACGTAAAAAAAATACAGCAAAACCGCAAGATTCAGTTTGGTAAAGATTTAATATATAAATTTTTTTTGCTTTTTGCAAATGAGCTACAACTAATTAATATAAGTATTAATGGAAATACATTAACTTCCAAGGAATTTAAATTGTCACTTATATTGTCACATTAGGTGCATGTCATTCAGTAAACTATATCATCTTGGGTTTAGAATCGATCAAAACATGTGAAACTTCGCTGGATATTAAATCAAATGCCGATGGTGAAGTTAGTTCGCTTTCTTAATTGTTGCCCTATCATGTCAATAAAAATATGTACACCAATAGGAATCATAGAGTAAAATATATACGCAATATGGATGGAGTTAAAATTCTTTTTCTGCCTAAAACCCCAATTATCATTTGTGTACTCTACAACTGCAATTATAAAAAATATTTGTAGTTTAATTTTTATATGTAACAATGGCTAACCATTTATACACGAACGTAACACAGTTTAGGCTTAGGTTAACAATGTAGCTGCAATAAAATTATATTTTTGTATATAAATAATATCAAGCACATGCGCAAACGCCCATGTATGCATGCATCTTCTATTCAATACCAAAATCTTTTATCATCATTATCTTCTTAGTATATTGCGTTATTCTGAAACATTTAACTAGCGAGACTGTATGTAAGGTTAACAGTTCGACTAAAGAGACTTGAACATATGATTCCCTTTAACAATTACAAGATATAATCAAAGACGATTTGCAAGACTAACCCATCTCATGGATATATGCTTGCCCCAAACATGCCTAGGTTGTTGGATCCTACTTGCTAGATCCCATTCATAAACTGTAGCTGAGGATGAATTGTTTGAGTGATGCATCCTAGAATTCGATCTGAATAGAATTGGCAACATAAGATTTGATAGAATGGAATACGTTGTTTCAGGCTTAAGGTTTAGCAATTTAAGGATACAGAGATCAGAACTTGAATCGCCATTTGCTTGGAAGCTTCTCTCCCCATGGGAGAGAAAACATGTATTCAAGTGTAAAACTTCTTAATTTGGAAATATTTGAAGTCGTTAGAAAATAATCATGGCATAAAATGACAAAAACAATCAGAGTAATCATTTCCAGTATTGATAAAGTTTAAACAAAGCAAATGACTTTTTTTTGGTCAGTTAGGACTCAAGGTATCAATGATAAATGGTCAAAATAAGCCAAATGCTTATGTAACGACAAAAAGTTTGATATAAATACTTTGTATGTGCAATGTCGAGTTGCATTACATTACATTTTTTATCAGATTTCAACTATTTACAAACTACTTAAAATTAGTTGAATTGTATGCTAACTACTGAAAATAATTATTTGCGGGCCTGATATGCAATGAACAAAAATGCAACCAATTTTTCCTGGTGTGAAACCATCACAATAAAATAGGAGTTTCCACCCACCGGTCCCCAGTTTATGACATTATTACTTGAACTATGGAAACATGTATCTTCAGATTTGACAGGGTTTATAATAAATTATCTTATGGTAAAATCATAATTAACATCATCCAAATCTCAGTAAGTTTGATCAAATTTTGAACTTCTATAATTGGGTTAACTGAGAATTTTTTGAACCTGATAAGTTTAGAAAAAATAATTTGAATTCAAAATGAAAAGGTAAACTTAAATTAAGGTGATCTTTCCTGGGTTCTCTGCATCCGTTTATGTTAACGCAATTTTTTAGATTAACGTTAAAAGTTCCCAGCCCTAATAAATTGAAGGAAAACTTTTTTTGAGAAGGTACAAAAAAGGGAAACCTGAAGTAAACAGCATCTTCGTCCGAGCAGTCTCAGCAATGTGCTGCTAACAGGATTGTTGTTATTGTTGTTATAATTAGGGTTACAATAGAAAACTATTTTATCACCAACCCTAATAAATTGAAGGAAAACTTTTTTTGAGAAAGAACAAAAAAAGGAAACCTGAAGTAAAAAGCATCTTCGTCAAAGAAATCTCAGTAATGTGATGCTAAAAGGATCATTGTTAGTGTTGTTATGATTTGTAACACCCCACCTCCGCTAGGGTCACTCACAAAGGGATAGCACTAGTTTTGGAGGAGCGTTATCGAGGTAAACAATCAAATAATTATTACAAGATAGAACATAAATAAAAGAGCGGAAGATTCAGAAGCTAAATTTCATTACTTTCAAAAAGAGTCAAAACATTTTACATCAAATAGCCAAGGTCATTATTTTCCATTACAATAAATTCTGTCTTGCATAAATAAAGAAGCATAAACTTGAAACAACAAAAGGAGCTTAATTCCCCAAAGGTAGCAGTAATGCAACCATATCATAGCTCAAGATCAAACCGTACATAAGCTAAACCAAAAGCAAGTGAAATCCAAGCTAAGTTCTAGAGTTTCCTCCCTGAGAACCTGGGGGGAGGGGGGAAACGGAAGAAAATGAGGCGAAAGAAAACGGGTCAGTCATAAAGACTGGTAAGTCCAAGTGACTTTCAGCATAAAAACAGATAAAGGTAACATGACGTGTATAAACTGAAAGTAAACATAAGGATGCTGTCAAGATGGTCAAGATAGACTAAGATAACATGATAAATCAAGTATAGCATCACATATTCAAGGTTCGCTGCATCAACTGTACTAGAATCCCAAACCCATGTCTTATATAAATCATGAAATAATCCCTTGGCCCAATATCATAAAATGACCCATTTCTAGGTCCAAGGAAATGAACCACTAGTCGATCGGCTCCCTACAAGTTCTAGCTCGTCAGGTGTCTGTGTCATACGGCCCTATCACGAATGTAGTCACCTGTGCTAGGTCCACCATACGGTGTATCAAGCCCTAGGGTGCCAACCACTGACACGAATCAAGCATGCATAGATAAACCTACTGATGCCCAATGCCTGCTTTTTCAACTCTAGACCACGTGCACGACCATAGCCCGCCTGAACCTACACTGGTGCACCAAAACAACCATCATTCAGGTTGCTTACAATCAGCCCAGTAATCGTGCCCCACCCTGCCTAGTTCCAGGATACCATGATGCATCTAGTGGGTTACTGCTTAAATGGACCGCGTAACTAGGGTTTTCGTCCAATAGGTTAAGTGTTGTCATTTAAATTCGTGACTTAACCCTTATCAGTCAAGCATGTCAAGTTGGTTAAGTGTTGTCATTCAAGTTCGTGACTTAATCTGCCTACGAATCATGTATCAAGTTGGTTAACTGTTGTCTTTCATGTTCCTGACTTAACCCTATCATGTGGCATTAATTCATTAATGCACCCTAACCTCTCACATCAGACCTGCTGTTGTGGTCACTGGATATGCCAGGCAGTTCCAGGCAGAATTACACCACAACTCAGTCTGACCTTAGGTTTTCAAGTGCGATATGACCAACTACCCACATTGGATCCTATTGTTTGCAGTAACTGGATTTGGCGGGCGGTTACGGGCAGAATTACACTGCAAACTCAACCCAACCTCGAGTTGGCCATTTTCAAGTTCTTTCTAGTGTCATGTCCATATTTTCAAGTCGAGTTTGTGTCAAGTTTCAAGGATAAGTTTCATGCTCACATCCAGATTCAAGTTGTAACAATGTTCGTGTCAAGTTTCATGGCGAGTTTCACACCAAGTTTTCTATAATTACCAATTTTTCCCAACGTTACCCTGTCTAAATATTATGCTAACATTCTTAGCCTAATTTTCCGTCCGTATGATTTTTGGCATAATATTAGGCTAAAAACTTAGCCTAATTTAACATACACAAAATTTGCATAAAGAAATTCATTAACATGACATAGGTGTAAACTTGGCATTCTTGGCATAGTCAATATGAACACCATAGGTGTGTACTTGAAAAACAATCAACATGATTATTATAGGTGTGAACTTGCAATGCAGACTAAACCAACATACATATATGTGCATTTGCAACATAGACTAAATCAACTTACATATATGTGAACTTGCAAATTAATCACGAACATATGAATAAGTGTGAACTTGAAATATGACATAGGTTTAACATATACACATAAACATGTAGATCTAACATTTGGTCACGTATGTGATATGATTTCACAACCTAAAACTTGCATAACATGATAAACTACACAACTTGTCATCACGGGTTATACTCCAAGTTCATATACATATGAATGGACTTATTCGTTAATTCCCAATTCAACATGATGATAAAATAGAACCATAGGCATAGATCAACGTAATAAACATTGCTCTATTATCAATTTATTTCCAAGGCATGACCAAACTGAATAAATTGATTAAAACATCGCAGGCATAACATTATGAACATGAAAAAAGGTTTGAATAATAATCTAGATTCAATAACACGGATAGATCAAACTTAAATAGAAAAATCCCCAAAATCAAGACAAATAAAGAAAATAGGTCTGAATAGAAAATCAAGCTTAGATCAAATTTTCATAGTCATAATCCTAGGCAATAACCTCATAGGTGATTAACCACAATTGTCCTTGTCATAGTTATAGGCAATAGTCTTATATTCACAATCATAGGCATATGCATAGTCTTATGTTCACCGTCATAGTCATAGGCATAGTCTTATGTTCAAGGTCATAGTCATAGGCATAGGCATAGTCTTATGTTCACAGTCATAGGCATAGTCATGGTCTTATGTTCACGGTCATAGGCGTAGTCATAGTCTTATGTTCACAGTCATAGGCATAGTCATAGTCTTACGCTCACAGTCATAGGCGTAGTCATAGTCTTATGCCATTAACAATAGTTTCAACGTCGTAGACAATACTCCCAATAGTCAAGATCTAAGAAGAAGACAAGAATAGATATGAATCATGCATAAATCAATTCCAATTTAACATGCCCATATTAGATTTATAGTTTTTATCTAAAAGTAACTGGAACTTACAGATTGTGGTCTAAGAAATTTAGATGCAGAAGTCAAGTCTAGAAATTTGTCGTAGAACTTTGCGGTGTCGCTGATATATTCTCTTGAATTGTTGTAGAAGCGTTGATCTTTGATTTGAATCGAGTTTGAATGCTTAAGCTTTAATTTGGAGGCGGCGGCCATGGTTCAAGGGGTAAATTAGCAGCAAAGCAGTGTAAGAATGATTTGTATGAATTAGGCTTGGTCTTAGGATGTATTTATAGGGGTAGAAACTAGTTTAGGCCCTTAGATTAACCCTAGAATCAATCTGGACCATCAAAACACGTCTCAGGCTTCAAAAATGGGTTCTGGGTCAAAACAGGCCGACCAGGTCGACCTGTAAGGGGGAGAGGCCGACCACATGGTCGACCTGGGGGGTAGGTCGACCCTAAGGTCGACCACATGGTCGACCTGACCCCCAGGCCCCAGGTCGACCTGCCTGGTCCTGTGCTACCTGAAATTTGCTGAATCTTCTACAGGCCATAACTTCTTCATCTGGACTCTGATTGTCGAAAACTCAGACTCTATTTCATGCAGAATTCTGAGACGAATACAATGGCATAACCATTTCCCTTGATTCTTACTTTAAAATTTAATTCTGCCATGATTTATGGTTTTAACATGTTATGAAAATTTTGGTTGTTACATTCTTCACTCCTTAAAGGATTTCGTCCCCGAAATCTTCAAGTTAAGAAGAATGCATCTTATCATCCAATTAACCATCTATTCAACCATCATCCACAAGCAACCATTGTCCTTAAAAATTTCTAATGCTATATGAACATATGCAGAAAGTGTGTGTATATGTTCCTTATCTAATGCAAATGATCAGACCTGATTGATCTTCTTAATGCAAAATATGTTTAGTGTCATGAATCCAACATGTATGCAAATAGTCCTAGTCACATTAACACTATATTTGTGCACAAACTTCCATCCATATGCAACATCCACATGATAACACATTCAATTTCATCCATAAACAAGTATAAACACTCATGCATATGCAATATGAAAATGTGTCTGAGCCGATCTAGTGCCTACTGTGTGTTATGCAACCATGAGCAACTACTTACGACCACTTACAACCATGTGCAAACATCAACCATAACATGTTTCAATCACATGTTTACATCCAAAAGAGTTCTACCTAAGGTTCTCAAGATAGGATTGAGAAGATAAGCAAGATAAAACGAAGCATCTAGTAGAAGAAGTTAAAGATGTACCCCCAGAAGGTCCTGCTTATGGGGCTTGCCCTTGCTTCTTAGGGCAATTCATGCTGGTATGTCCAATATCACCACACTGAAAGCATGCTCCCATCTTCATCTTCTTCTTTCTACAATCCTGGACTATATGCCCCTCAATACCATAGAAGTGGCATTTTCTTTTCTCACGTGTCTTGTTATCATTATTGTTGTTGTTGTTCTTGCCTCCCTTCTAGAAGTCTTTCTTCTCGTTTTGAGACTCATCCGCCTTAACTTATCACTCATACCTTCCGTATGTAACATGTTAACAAGCCTTACAGAAACTATCTCCATCATACGGAAAACCCTCTACGAAGCTAGATAGAAGATTAGCCGCAGGTAAAAACTACTGCGACTACAGATGGAGAAAATAAAGGAAAAGAGATTCAAACGAGGAAACAAAGGATAGTGCTAATGGCTTTTGGAGAATAGCCTTTAAATGAAACAAGAATTTTCTTGAAAAATGCTTCTTTGTAAACGGTTTTGAAAATAGTTTTAGAAGGTTATAAAAACTTTCGCCTAGTCTGGTAACCTTCTGTTCTGATACCAAATGTAACACCCCACCTCCTCTAGGGTCACTCACAAAGGGAATGCACTTGTTTTGGAGGAGCCTTATCGAGGTAAACAATCACAGAATTATTACAGGATAGAACATAAATAAAACAGCGGAAGATTCAAAAGCTAAATTTCAATACTTTCAAATAGAGTCAAAACCTTTTACATCAAATTGTCAAGGTCATTATTTTCCATTACAATAAATTCTGCCTTGCGTAAATAAAGAAGCATAAACTTTAAACAACAAAAGGAGCTTAATTCCCCAAAGGTAGCAGAAATGCAGCCATAGCATAGCTCAAGATCAAACCATAGATGATCTAAACCGAAAGCAAGTGAAATCCAAGCTAGGTGCTAGAGTTTCCTCCCTGAGAACCTGGGGGGGGGGGGGAACGGAAGAAAAAGAGGCGAAAGAAAACGGGTCAGCCAAAAAGACTTGTAAGTCCAAGTGACTTTCAGCATAAAAACAGATAAAGTTAACATGACATATATAAACTGAAAGTAAACACAAGGATGCTGTCAAGATGGGCAAGATAGACTAGGATAACATGATAAATCAAGTATAAATCAGGTATAGCATCACATATTCAAGGTTCGCTGCATCAACTGTACTAGAATCCCAAACCCATGTCTTATATAAATCATGAAATAATCCCTTGGCCCAATATCACGAAATGACCCATTTCTAGGTCCAACGAAACGATCCACTAGTCGATCGGCTCCCTACAAGTTCTAGCTCGTCATGTGTTTGTGTCATACGGCCCTATCACGAATGTAGTCACCTGTGCTAGGTCCACCATAGGGTGTATCAAGCCCTAGTGTAATGACCCGGATTTTGAGCGACTTTGGTTTTCGACATAAACTCGATGTCGATAACCAAACCATCGAAAAATCCTGGTAATTAATGAAAGAAATTAGAGGGTGAGGATAGATAAGATAGAGACTTATAGAAAAGAAGAAGAAGAAGAACACAATATCAGAGTAACACGAATCTCACAACGGAACGAATAAATATATTTCATAACATAACTTTGAAATACAAATCTGTACTTGAATATACATATCATTATCAAAGTACAGCACTTACAACACAGCGGAAATAAACTATAGCTATGATACTGAAGCCTCCTGCTCCAGCTCTTCAATGTATCTGTAAATCCCGACTACTTGACTGCCCATACAAATTTAGGCACCCAAGAGTTTAGGGAAAACAACAAAGTAAACTCCGGGTCAGTCATGGGACTGGTGTGAGAAAAATAGTTTAACACGGTTAACATATATATGATATCTCATAAGACCACGCCGTGAATACGGAACGGGTTTTTCCATTATGAGAATCCAACATCTTTGGCAAGCAATATCATTCTGATATTATAATAATGTCTAAGTACAAATATATATCAATCTAGCAGAAACGCTTTCATCTCACGTTCTACATATATAGTATACAATCAAAATCGCAAGCACGTATTGGGTAATGGATTTCCAACTATGACAAGGTATGAAACCACCTTTCGCTAGTGTACCTCTAGAAAGGAATACACGGGTTCAACAAGAACATCTTGCAACCCGGCCACACATGACCGACCACTCATTTCGCTTGAGTGTATCGAATGTATATCACCAACGGTTGGGATCAGCAACCTTTTCCCGAATGGGACAGCATCAACAATAGATTTTTGGAAATAAAAATGAAACTCTAGATCAGGTGATTATACACCCTACTTCGGTGCGACCGACTTAGCCATGCTGCCTGCCCGATTTCTGTCATTTACCGGATGTGAGGCTAGAAGCTACGCTTTATCATCACACCAGATTCACTTTGAATGCCACATCATCAAATCCATCAAATCATCGATTGACGTCCTCACCAATACATTATGTGTTAGCTAAAAGAAGTTTCCTTCTCCTCTTCCACTCTTGGTACGGTTGGAGAAATCAATATATGTGATCGTCTGGAAATACTCTGGCAGGCATCCGTCCATACAAATCACCCAGGAACGGGATGAACCGAAGGCACTATTCTTTAAACAGGATAGCCCTTGCATAACTCCGTCTTCAATTTCCTTTGGCATATATGATTCGCAACGCTTATGCCAATACAGAGTGGTTCTTTGGATAATAATCCAACCGGTCTCTCCATATTAACAACGTTAAAATGGTCAAAACTTCGATAATCTATGATTTAACTATCGAAGAAAAACAGGTATGCAAACAACGATATTATTTCCAGACGGAAATTCTATCAATCAATCATCAATCATATATATATATATATATATATATATATATATATATATATATATATTCATATTTTCCTTGTTTCAATATTTGATTACGTTTCTGATTCTATTTGGAAAACATTTCCAAATCTTCTATACTTGGATTTAAACAGATGTTCAAATCAACATCGCGGCGATAACTCAAACCACTTTACTTATTTACTAAATTAATTTAACCACTTTCACCCTCGAACCTTACCCATTTCTAAATTAAAACGAAGTCAATCAAGTTGGGGTACAACTACCTCTCAGACCTTAACTGAACAACATTTCAAATCTCGAAATAGGGCAAGTTCATCTTCTAACCCTTTAACACTTCCTTACATGACTCTCGTTCGAATACATCTCTATTCGATAACTCCTCCCTTCGAATAAGGTATATTCGATAACTCTATTCAATTTACCCTATTCGATTAACCCTTATCAATTTACCCTATTGGACTAACGCTATTTGATTAACTCTATTTGACTAACGCTATTGATTAACTAGTCTCACTTTACTCCTTTCGAATAAACTATATTCGATAACTCCTTTAACTCTATTCGAATAAACTATATTCGATTAACTCCTTTAACTCTATTCGAATAAACTATATTCGATTAACTCCTTTCACTTTCTATTCAAATAAACTATATTCGATTAACTCATTTGCTTTAACTCTAATCGATTTACTCCATCGAATAACTAAATTCGATAACTCCTTCGAATAACCAAATTCGATAATTCCTTTCGAATAAACTATATTCGATTACTCACTTCGATTAAAATAATCGATAACTCTTTTCGATTAAACTATAAATAGATAACTCTTTTCCTTTAACTCTATTCGAATAAACTAATATTCGATAACTCTATTCAATTTACTCGACTCGACTAACCCTTTTCGAATAACTAATTCGATTTACTACTTTCGAATACCATATTCGATTTAACTCCCTTCGAATAACTAATTCGATTTAACTCCTTTATTCTCTTTATAAAGATTTCCCTTTTAACAACGTTTATTCATTTATAAGATTTACTTTTAGTAACGGTTCTCCACTTTAAAATGATTTCCTTCTTATAACAGTTTCCTTTTTATAACATTTTTCCCTGTTTCTAAATATCTCCTATTTATAAATATTCCAATTTATAAATATTTCTTATTTATAAATATTCCATTTATAAATATTTTATTTTCAAATATCACTTTGACAAATTCCTCCTTATCAACATTTCGGTATGTTATGGTATTCAACATATCAAATCACGATGATCAATATTGTCCAAACACATATAATCGACAACAGATTATATATCACATCATATATCACAATATATGAAACACAGTAAAATAAATGTTGAGGAATCCAGTTGGATTCCTCCAACCTGTTTCCCTGCATCCACAAATGTTACACAATAAAATCAACATCACTTTCAGTTCCATATAATATATTCTGTTAAACAGAATCAATATAGAAATTCAACTAACTGACTAGCAGTTCAATCAAACAACCAACACACAGTCAAACAGACAATATTTAACAGTTCTAAGAACACACTGTAAAAATAGAACTGTTCAGAGTTAGTGAGATTTACTCACATTGGGCGATCATCGATAATAATGATAACCATCGCTTGATTCAGACCGACAATTTATTTCGCTATAAATTGTAACCAGCTCCAGTTTGTTCTTAGTCAATCCCATTGTGTCGTATTTGTCAAGACGGTTCTGATGCCTCTTGTTTTCGGCGGATTCGAATAACATATGTCAGATATTCATTTTAAAAGTTATGACTTTATAAATTAGAAATTTAACTAAACTTAAATTAAGAACATACTTAACAAATTTTCGGGCCTTACTGTATTAGCCCAGCCCAACTCCCCTTCTTCCACTCCTACAACCCAGGCCCAAACAAAAAGAAAGCCCACACTATTTTTGACCAGCCCACTTCCTTTTAGAACCAAGTTCATACCCTCCTGCAATTGAAACCAACCAACCCTTTAACACCTACATCAAACACACCCCAACTCCACACTTTGATTCATTGCCCTTCCAGTCAATAACAGATCGGCCACCCCTTTCAACAATTCAAACTACACCAAACCCCGTAGTCCCCTTCTTTCCCTTGTTCGAAAGCTTCCCAGACTACTCCAACTCCGGTCATCCACCCTCCATCACTCTTGTACACCACCTTCTTCCATCCTATGTCGGACTCCCACCATTACTTCTGCTCCCCACGCACCCAAATACATCACCTGCTCGCACCAACAACACATTGTTCCCTCAGCAAATCTTGACTTCGAGTTCATCGTTGATGCACCAACCGTCCACATGGAGTTCATCTAACGTCGCCTCAACCTGCGTCTGAAGGTCCTCCACCAACGCCCTTAGTCACGTCCTCCCTCCTTCTACCAGTCGCCAGCAGCCCAGCTTCAAAAGTTGCGGCTTTCCACATCGATCCCAGCCACCTCGTCGAGCTGCACTCCATCGCCACCGTCCAGAAGGATGACCTCGGTGAGACGATCCAGTTTGCAGTTGAAAGTTTAGCCGATTGATTTTGTGGATTTCAAATTAATTTGAGGAACAGATCTAAATGGTTTTGTTCGTTCATTTGAGAGAAAGTGGAGGCGGAATTTTCTGAGGAACAATGGAAATCATTTATGTTAGATGAATTAAGGTTATTATATAGGGGTATGTTTGGTTTGAAGCGTCATTTATTTTTATCATTTAAAGACCGCTATCGACAAAAAAAATAATACCAGTGAGACGAGCAATGTCCCACGATCCCAAAAATATAATAATACCGGTAGATTGACTCATATTTTGAAACCTCAAAATGTTGATTACAGGGTGCAAATTACTCCAAATAAAAAGTTGCTTATTTAATTAAATAAAAATTTCTATAAAATTCTAAAAATTAAATTATCACTATTTCCCAAAAGAACCTTGTTTAAATTCACAACCGATACTCAGATATATTTGAATAACCATTATGGCCACGAACGAATATACCGCTGCTTTTCTGAATATTTGATTCAGACATAAATCAAAATCCACACGACGAAATCTCGATTTTTCTCTTCCACTAGAAAGGTATACTCCACCAGCTCCACACGATTCTTGTTTCACAGAAATCCGATTTAAAACGAGCTATGTACATTCAGTTGAAGTTCAAATCGCCAAATTACGAACTACAGCGCCATTTCAAGCTCGTTTATAATTATATTATAAACTATACGTTCAACTGTCGACGATTGAATATATTCGTTATTCAAATCAAATCCCAAACTGAATTAAATATCACAGATGACCCGGTTCACACCATATCGCCATTTCAGCCAATTCTGATTATTTCAGAATTAAATATACTATTTAATTTATCATTTTAATTAAATATTCATCATTATTTAATTCTACGACCATTTAATTCACTATATCACTATTTATATAATAAAATAAATTAATTATATTACCTCTGCCAGTGCGGGTCATTACAATCTTCCCCACTTAAAATAATTTCGTCCTCGAAATTGCTAAGGTAGAGAACGACCCTATCGACTGGTTAGAACATATTTGTTCACTTCTTAACTTCAGTTTCAACTGAACCAATTTAATTTCAATTAAATATTAATTAATTCTTATCAACGAAAATTTTCAAAAATCCTGAAAATTTTCTAACGCCTTAACTTTTCGAGAAATTTTGCCAGCACCTCCTTTGTACTGATTAATAGATCAAACTCCAACTTGCCTCTCTGGGCCATCTCCATCCCAAAAGAAAATCAAACAGCCATGCGGCTTTCCAATTTGGATCATAAATCTTATATCCAATAGAAATATTACTTGTACCTTTTGTCGACATATCATTTTATCCTTTCCACCTGTTATCGATTCAGCATATACCAATGTCGTGCCAATCAAACTCCAAATCAGTTTTTATCTCCAACACAACCATTCGCTTATATCCGAGCCAAATATCATTTCAACTCGAGTTTCTTCTCGATTTTCAATTCCTTAACTCCCCAATCCAATACCATTTCGGATTCTAATTTCACAAATCCAACCTTATTCGATTTCAATTCCACTTCAGTTACCACTAAACTGACTTTACTTTAATTCAAATCCTCTTTCACAAATTTCTGTTAAATTTGTTTTTAATTTAAACAGACTTTCCCTGGGAGTTTTTAAACAGTTTACTTTTTTCAAAAAATAAAATTTTCTTCTTGAACATGTCACTGAGCCCTTAATTAATATTCCATTAGTTAAATCACTTCTCTATTTCTTTATCAATATTTGTTAACCAAATATTTTCAATAACCATATTGGTCTTTTATGTTATTTGGAAAACATTTCCGAATATTGCCTTCCTTTATTTTCTAAACTTTAGAAAATATATGTTATTTATAATTGTAAAATATTCCAATTACTTATCTCCTTTCCGATCTCGTTTATTTCTATACTTAGGAAATATTCTTTAATATATTTCCAAGCTTACGCTTATTTGGATTAAAACGGATGTTGTGTAAAACATCGTTACGACAACCCAAATACTATATTCAACCAACTCTTATTCAACATTGATCTCCGAGCCTGAAATCTTACTATTTATTTGTTAATAATGAAATTAATCAAGTTGGGGTATAACTACCTCTCAGACCTTGACTGAATAACATTTATAACGTCAAAACAGATATGACTACTTACTCGAATAATCAATACCATACAACTACTTATTCACTTTTAAACACGTATACGCTTCCTCTTTCTATTCTTACTAGATTTTATTCATAGTCTTCCTTTTTGATTTTACTATTCTATTTCTAAGTTCGTTTCCTTATTGACTTCTATATATATATCGATACGTTGATTTCTAACTATCAAATTATCTTATAAATATTCTAACTCCTTAAATTCTCTGAAAAATTTGCCATAACCTCCTTTGTACTAGGAGCATCGGGATATTTCAAATAGCCTCCCATGGCCCTTACCAATCCGAAAGAAAAAGAAAAAGCCAAGCGGCTTGCCGATACGGCGTATAAAATCTCATATGTGAATTAAATCCATACCTTTTGTCGGGCATTCTATCTATTTCACTTCTACACTATATTCCAAACCTGTCTCCTATATATCTATACCTTCCCACTCTATTTTAACTATACCTGATCGTTTTAACTCAATTCGTTAACTAATTTGTTAATTAACTCTTTAGTCTGTTCCACTTTTATATTTGAACATGAGATGTTCAAATATATTTTAACTTGCTTATTAACGAATTTGAATCCAAATTTCAAATTTAAGTTCTATATTCGATTTCGAATATCCATTTACAAATCCAATTCACCTTTCAAAGTTCAACTTCAAATTCAAAACTCGATTAACTAATTCCTCTTCGACTTAGTTAATTCTATGCAAATTCTATTCAAATTTTATATCACTTCTGTTATTCAAATCTATATATCAAATTCTATTCAAATTTTATATATTCAAATCCTATAGTTTAAATTCCATTTGAATTATAAATTCAAATTCCATTTGAATTTCTATATTTAAATTACATTTGAATTTCTATTTTCAAATTCCATTTCACTTTCGATATTCAAATCCTATATTTGAATTCCTTTATATTTTCTATATTTAAATTCCATATCACTTCCATTGAATTTCATATATTCAAACTCCCTTTGAATTTCTATATTAAATTTCTATTTCAATTCCATTGAATTTCATATATTCAAACTCCCTTTGAATTTCTATATTCAATTTCATTTTAATCTATTTGAATTCTATGTTCAAATTCCATATCAAATTCTATTTCTATCTCTTCTAACACTTTTCTATTTGAATTTCTCTATTATTCAAATTCTATTTGATTTCTCTTATTCAAATTCTATTTGAATTTTCTTATTCAAATTCTATATTATAAATCCTATTTTGAAATTCGACATAACTTGTCTTTCCTAAAACAAATTCAAAACAGTATCTCTGGTAGTAATTCGTCACTTACAACTCGAAAATGAATACTGATGACGCAGCTGTCATCATCAGAATCTATTTTCTAGCGATCGAAGTGAGTTCAATACTATAAAACCATTTCTAAACATTTCCACTTTGAAATTCATTTCAAAATATAATTCACACTGCTTGTAAAATAATTTAAAATCTCTCAGGATCTTAAATTTTCCTTATTTTTAATCCAAATTCATTTACAAACACTTATCCAATTCTCCAGAGTTTTAACTCAATTTCTGGTTTCAGATTTAATTCATCTGATTTCGCGTATTTCACTTATATGAATTCTGATTGGTTATTTACATAACCATTTAATTTATAATCTTACTCGATTATAATAACAACCAATATATCCACTATATTATAATTTTGATATATATATCTTCTCTATATCAAGATATACCTTGGGTAAACTTATTTTAATTTACCCTCTTTTCAAAACATATCGTGACGACCCATCATATTCGAGTGTTTAAAAAATCCTACCGATACAGTGGATCAAACTGATCGACCAGAACCCATAAACAACTCAACCAATGAATCTCCACAATATAAAACAAATTCTTATATCAAATAACAAATACGCACTTGTATATATACACTCAACTCAATCTAGGGTATTACTAACCCTATCTCTACCGAGTCACGCCACAGAGCCAAGGTAATTCACTTAAACTTTTGCTCTGATACCAACTGTAATGACCCGGATTTTGAGCGACTTTGGTTATCAACATAAACTCGATGTCGATAACCAAACCATCGAAAAATCCTGGTAATTAATGAAAGAAATTAGAGGGTGAGGATAGATAAGATAGAAACTTATAGAAAAGAAGAAGAAGAAGACAATATCAGAGTAACATGAATCTCGCAGCGGAACGAATAAATATATTTCATAACATAACTTTGAAATACAAATCTGTACTTGAATATACATATCATTTTCAAAGTACAGCACTTACAACACAGCAGAAATAAACTATAGCTATGATCCTGAAGCCTCCTGCTCCAGCTCTTCAATGTATCTATAAATCCCGACTACTTGACTTCCCATACAAATTTAGGCACCCATGAGTTTAGGGAAAACAACAAAGTAAACTTCGGGTCAGTCATGGGACTGGTGTGAGAAAAATAGTTTAACACGGTTAACATATATATGATATCTCATAAGACCACGCCGTGAATACGGAACGGGTTTTTCCATTATGAGAATCCAACATCTTTGGCAAGCAATATCATTCTGATATTATAATAATGTCTAAGTAAAAATATATATCAATCTAGCAGAAACGCTTTCATCTCACGTTCTATATATATAGTATACAATCAAAATTGCAAGCACGTATTGGGTAATGGATTTCCAACTATGACAAGGTATGGAACCACCTTTCGCTATGTACCTCTAGGAAGGAATACACTGGGTTCAACAAGAACATCTTGCAACCCGGCCACACATGACCGACCCCTCATTTCGCTTGAGTGTATCGAATGTATATCATCAACGGTTGGGATCAGCAACCGTTTCCCGAATGGGACAGCATCAACAATAGATTTTTGGAAATAAAAATGAAACTCTAGATCAGGTGATTATACACCCTACTTCGGTGCGACCGACTTAGCCATGCTGCCTGCCCGAAATCTGTCATTTACCGGATGTGAGGCTAGAAGCTACGCTTTATCATCACACCAGATTCACTTTGAATGCCATATCATCAAATCCATCAAATCACCGATTGACGTCCTCAACAATACATTATGTGTTAGCTAAAAGAAGTTTCCTTCTCTGCTTCCACTCTTGGTACGGTTGGGGAAATCAATATATGTGATCGTCTGGAAATACTCTGTCAGGCATCCATCCATACAAGTCACCCAGGAGCAGGATGAACCGAAGGCACTATTCTGTAAACAGGATAGCCCTTGCATAACTCCGTCTTCAATTTCCTTTGGCATATATGATTCGCAATGCTTATGCCAATACAGAGTGGTTCTTTGGATAATTATCCAACCGGTCTCTCCATATTAACAACGTTAAAATTGTCAAAACTTCGATAGTCTGTGATTTAACTATCGAAGAAAAACATGTATGCAAACAACGATATTATTTCCAGATGGAAATTCTATCAATCAATCATCAATCATATATATATATCTATATATATATTCATATTTTCCTTGTTTCAATATTTGATTACGTTTCTGATTCTATTTGGAAAACATTTCCAAATCTTCTATACTTGGATTTAAACAGATGTTTAAATCAACATCGCGACGATAACTCAAACCACTTTACTTATTTACTAAATTCACTTAACCACTTTCACTCTCGAACCTTACCCATTTCTAAATTAAAACGAAGCCAATCAAGTTGGGGTATAACTACCTCTCAGACCTTAACTGAACAACATTTCAAATCTCGAAATAGGGCAAGTTCATCTTTTAACCCTTTAACACTTCCTTACGTGACTCTCGTTCGAATACATCTCTACTCGATAACTCCTCCCTTCGAGTAAGGTATATTCGATAACTCTATTCAATTTACTCTATTCGATTAACCCTTATCAATTTACCCTATTGGACTAACGCTATTTGATTAACTCTATTTGACTAACGTTATTGATTAACTCGTCTCACTTAACTCCTTTCGAATAAACTATATTCGATAACTCCTTTAACTCTATTCGAATAAACTATATTCGATTAACTCCTTTAACTCTATTCGAATAAACTATATTCGATTAACTCCTTTTACTTTCTATTCGAATAAACTATATTTGATCAACCCATTTGCTTTAACTCTAATCGATTTACTCCATCGAATAACTAAATTCGATAAATCCTTCGAATAACCAAATTCGATAATTCCTTTCGAATAAACTATATTCGATTACTCACTTCGATTAAACTAATCGATAACTCTTTTCGATTAAACTATAAATCGATAACTCTTTTCCTTTAAATCTATTCGAATAAACTAATATTCGATAACTCTATTCAATTTACTCGACTCGACTGACCCTTTTCAAATAACTAATTCGATTTACTACTTTCGAATACCATATTCGATTTAACTCCCTTCGAATAACTAATTCGATTTAACTCCTTTATTCGCTTTATAAAGATTTCCCTTTTAACAACGTTTATTCATTTTAAAGATTTACTTTTAGTAATGGTTCTCAACTTTAAAATGATTTCCTTCTTATAACAGTTTCCTTTTTATAACGTTTTCCCCTGTTTCTAAATATCTCCTATTTATAAATATTCCAATTTATAAATATTTCTTATTTATAAATATTCCATTTATAAATATTTTATTTTCAAATATCACTTTGACAAATTCCTCCTTATCAACATTTCGGTATGTTATGGTATTCAACATATCAAATCACGATGATCAATATCGTCCAAACACATATAATCAACAACAGATTATATATCACACCATATATCACAATATATGAATCACGGTAAAATAAATGTTTAGGAATCCAGTTGGTTTCCTCCAACCTGTTTCCCTGCATCCACAGATGTTACACAATAAAATCAACATCACTTTCAGTTCCATATAATATATTCTGTTAAACAGAATCAATATAGAAATTCAACTAACTGACTAGCAGTTCAATCAAACAACCAACACACAGTCAAACAGACAATATTTAACAGTTCTAAGAATACACTGTAAAAATAGAACTGTTCAGAGTTAGTGAGATTTACTCACATTGGACGATCATTATTAATAACGATAACCATCGTTTGATTCAGACCGACAAATTATTTTGCTATAAATTGTAACCAGCTCCAGTTTGTTCTTAGTCAATCCTATTGTGTCGTATTTGTCAAGACGGTTCTGATGCCTCTTGTTTTCGGCAGATTCGAATAACATATGTCAGATATTCATTTTAAAAGTTATGACTTTATAAATTAGAAATTTAACTAAACTTAAATTAAGAACATACTTAACAAATTTTCGGGCCTTACTGTATTAGCCCATCCCAACTCCCCTTCTTCCACTCCTACAACCCAGGCCCAAACAAAAAGAAATCCCACACTATTTTTGACCAGCCCACTTCCTTTTAGACCCAAGTTCATACCCTCTTGCAATTGAAACCAAACAACCCTTTAACACCTACAGCAAACACACCCCAACTCCACACTTTGATTCACAGCCCTTCCAGTCAATAACAGATCGACCACCCCCTTTCGACAATTCAAACAACTACTCCAAACCCCGTAGTCCCCTTCTTTCCCTTGTTCGAAAGCTTCCCAGACCACTCCAACTCCGGTCATCCACCCTCCATCACTCTTGTACACCACCTTCTTCCATCCTGTGTCGGACTCCCACCATCACTTCTACTCCCCATGCAACCAAATACATCACCAGCTCGCACCAACAACACATCATTCCCTCAGCAAATCTCGACTTCGAGTTCATCGTTGATGCACCAACCATCCACATGGAGTTCATCTAACGTCACCTCAACCTGCGTCTGAAGATCCTCCACCAACGCCCTTAGTCACGTCCTCCCTCCTTCGACCAGTCGCCAGCAGCCCATCTTCAAAAGTTGCGGCTTTCCACGTCGATCCCAGCCACCTCGTCGAGTTGCACTCCGTCGCCACCGTCCAGAAGGATGACCTCGGTGAGACGATCCAGTTTGCGGTTGAATGTTTAGCCGATTGATTTTGTGGATTTTGAATTAATTTGAGGAAAAGATCCAAAGGTTTTGTTCGTTCATTTGAGAGAAAGTGGAGGCGGAATTTTCTGAGGAACGATGGAAATCATTTAGGTTAGAAGAATTAAGGTTATTATATAGGGGTATGTTTGGTTTGAAGTGTCATTTATTTTTATCATTTAAAGACCGCTATCGACAAAAATAAAAATACCAGTGAGAAGAGCAATGTCCCACGATCCCAAAAATATAATAATACAGGTAGATTGACTCATATTTTGAAACCTCAAAATGTTGATTACAAGATGCATATTACTCCAAACAAAAAGTTGCTTATTTAATTCAATAAAAATTTCTATAAAATTCTAAAAATTAAATTATCACTATTTCCCAAAAGAACCTTGTTTAAATTGACAACCGATACTCAAATATATTTGAATAACCGTTATGGCCACGAACGAATATACCGCTGTTTTTCTGAATATTTGATTTGGACATAAATCAAAATCTACACGACGAAATCCCGGTTTTTCTCTTCTACTAGAAAGGTATACTCCACCAGCTCCACACGTTTCTTGTTTCACAGAAATTCGATTTAAAACGAGCCCTGTACATTCAGCTGAAGTTCGAATCGCCAAATTACGAACTACAGCGCCAATTCAAGCTCGTTTATAATTATATTATAAACTATACGTTCAACTGTCGACGATTGAATATATTCGTTATTCGAATCAAATCCCAAGCTGAATTAAATATCACAGATGACCCGGTTCACACCATATCGCCATTTCAGCCAATTCTGATTATTTCAGAATTAAATATATTATTTAATTTATTATTTTAATTAAATATTCATCATTATTTAATTCTACGACCATTTAATTCACTATATCACTATTTATATAATTAAATAAATTAATTATATTACCTCTGCCAATGCGGGTCATTACACCTAGGGTGCCAACCACCGACACGAATCAAGCATGCACAAATAAACCTATTGATGCCCAGTGCCTGCTTTTTCAACTCCGGACCACGTGCACGACCATAGCCCGCCTGAATCTATACCGGTGCACCGACACAGCCGTCATTCTGGTCGCTTACAATTAGCCCAGTAATCGTGCCCCACTCTGCCTAGTTCCAGGGTACCATGATACATCTAGTGGGTTACTACTGTAATGGACCGCGTAACTAGGGTTTTCGTCCAATAGGTTAAGTATTTTCATTTAAATTCGTGACTTAACCCTTATCAGTCTAGCATGTCAAGTTGGTTTAGTGTTGTCATTCAAGTTTGTGACTTAACCCGCCTACGAATCATGTATCAAGTTGGTTAAGTGTTGTCTTTCATGTTCATGACTTAACCCTATCATGTGGCATTAATTCATTAATGCACCCCAACCTTTCACATCAGACCTGTTGTTGTGGTCACTGGATATGCCGGGCGGTTCCGGGCAGAATTACACCACAACTCAGTTTGACCTCGGGTTTTCAAGTGCGATATGACCAACTACCCACATTGGATCCTATTGTTTGCAGTAACTAGATTTGCCGGGAGGTTCCGGGCAGAATTACACTGCAAACTCAACCCAACCTCGAGTTGGCCATTTTCAAGTTCATTCTAGTGTCATGCCCATGTCCATATTTTCAAGTCGATTTCATGTCAAGTTTCAAGGATAAGTTTCATGCCCACATCCAGATTCAAGTTATAATAATGTTCATGTCATGTTTCATGACGAGTTTCATACCAAGTTTCCTATAATTACCAATTTTTCCCAACGTTACCCCATCTAAATATTAGGCTAACAATCTTAGCCTAATTTTCCATCCACATGATTTTTGTGCATAATATTAGGCTAAAAATATAGCCTAATTTAACGTACACAAAATTTGCATAAAGAAATTCATTAACATGACATAAGTGTAAACTTGGCATTCTTGGCTTAGTCAATATGAACACCATTGGTGTGTACTTGCAAAACAATCAACATGAATATCATAGGTGTGAACTTGCAACGTAGACTAAACCAACATACATATATGTGAATTTGCAACACAGACTAAATCAACTTACATATATGTGAACTTGCAAATCAATCACGAACATTTGAATAAGTGTGAACTTGAAATGTGAAATAGGTTTAACATATACACATAAACATGTAGATCTAACATTTGGTCACATATATGCTATTATTTCATAACCTAAAACTTGCATAACATGATAAACTACACAACTTGTCATCACGTGTTATACTCCAAGTTCATATACATATGAATGGACTTATTCATTAATTACCAATTCAAGATGATGATAAAATAGAACCACAGGCATAGATCAACAAAATAAACATTGCTCTATTATCAATTTATTTCCAAGGCATGACCTAACTGAATAAATTAATTAAAACATCGCAAGCATAACATTATGAACATGAAAAAGGTTTAAATAATAATCTAGATTCAAGAACACGGATAGATCTAACTTAAATAGAAAAATCTCCAAAATCAATACAAATAAAGAAAATAGGTCTGGATAGAAAATCAAGCTTAGATCCAATTTTCATAGTCATAATCCTAGGCAATAACCTCATAGGTGATTAGCCACAGTTGTCCTTGTCATAGTTATAGGCAATAGTCTTATATTCACAGTCATAGGCATAGGCATAGTTTTATGTTCACCATCATAGTCATAAGCATAGTCTTATGTTCACCGTCATAGTCATAGGCATATGCATAGTCTTCTTATGTTCACAGTCATAGGCATAGTCATGGTCTTATGTTCACAGTCATAGGCGTAGTCATAGTCTTATGTTCATAGTCATAGGCATAGTCATTGTCTTATGTTCACAGTCATAGTCTTATGCCATTAACAATATTTTCAACCTCATAGACAATATTCCCAATAGTCAAGATCCAGGAAGAAAACAAGAATAGATATGAATCATACATAAATCAATTCCAATTTAACATGCCCATATTAGATTTATAGTTTTTATCTAAAAGTAACTATAACTTACAAATCGTGGTCTAAGAAATATAGATGCAGAATTCAAGTCTAGAAATTTGTCGTAGAACGTTGCGGTGTCACTGATCTATTCTCTTGAATTGTTGTAGACGCGTTGATCTTTGATTTGAATCGTGCTTGAATTCTTAAGCTTTAATTTGGAGGTGGCAGCCATGGTTCAACTGGTAAATTAGTAGCATAGCAGTGTAAGAATGATTTGTATGAATTAGGCTTGGTCTTAGGATGTATTTATAGGGTAGCAACTATTTTAGGCCCTTAGATTAACCTTAGAATCAATCCAGACCATCAAAAACATGTCTCAGGCTTCAAAAATGGGCTTTGGGTCAAAACACGCCGACCAGGTCGACCTGTAAGGGGGGAGGTCGACCACATGGTCGACCTGGGGGGTAGGTCGACCCTAAGGTCGACCACATGGTCGACCTGACCCCCAGGTCGACCTGCCTGCTCCTGTGCTGCCTAAAATTTGTTGAATCTTCTACAGGCCATAACTTCTTTATATGGACTCCGATTTTCGAAAACTCAGACTCTATTTCATGCAGAATTCCAAGATGAACCCAAAGGAATAACAAGTTTCCCTTGATTCTAATGTTAAAATTTAAATCTGCCTTGATTTATGCTTTTAACATGTTATAAAAATTCGGGTTGTTACATGATTAGGGTTACAACAGAAAACTATTTTATGACTTTTGCTTATTAAGCCTAACTCAGGTAAATAGGAGATTTGAGTCGTGGAAGAATCCCAATGATTGCAAAGCGACTGAAGTAGAAAGTTCAACTATTTCATGGATAAATGGAGATTTATTTTAGGAAGAGTAGATTTAGAGAGATGTGAAGAACCGTCGAAAAAAGTTTTTATTTTCCAAAAGGAAAGGGGAAGTTGCCGAAAACTATTTCATCATTATCACCACCACCATCTACAAAATAAGGCTTAAAACATAAATTGACAATCCACTAAATTATATCAGACTATTACAAAATCAAAAAAAAAAATTAATCCATAATTTGACAATCCACTAAGATCCAAGCAATATCACCAAACATCATGTACTTCTATCTGAAATTACCTTGAAATTTGTTTCCAGAATAATAATAAAATATTGAGCATTTCAAATTTAGCTAAAGATAATATATGCGTGTGTGTAGTGTACTGCTTATATTCAGTTTTTGCACAACAGGGGATACAAAAGCACCAATTCATCGTAACTATAAATAATAGGCAGATTAGTATTTTCATTTAATCTATACCTTTTCAGCAACATCAGAATTAAGTCAGTCTACTGAGTACATTCCCTTGTCTAAACTACCATAACATATCCCATGGTCAGCCTGAGAATGTAGCAATAAGGAGAAGGTTACCTTTATATACCATTCATATGATTTCAATTGAAGAAATATACAATAATAGGATCATTAGATAAAGTGAGATTCAAGTATAATGACATGGATAATAGTAGTATAAGAAATCAAAGATATCTTGCCTAGAATTTTTTAAGTTAATAGTATGGTGGTATGAAGACATAAATAGTGTGGGATACAACATATTCATGCAATTTTTTTAAGTTAATTGTATGGTTGTATGAAGACATAAATAGTGTGGGATACAACATATTCATGCCTTACATATCTTCATCCATTTCTTTTTACAACGGTATGTGTAATATTAATGCTCTTGTACCAATTACTTATATTTTATATACAGTAAAACCATTTTATTTAGAATTAATACTGATACTGATTAATCCTCATACTAATATATGTGCATGCCTTAGAAAATAATAGTGAAACATATTGAATATGATAGTGCACAATGTGAATGATTTCTCTGCCCTATGCAAGCGATGTAGTAAATATTTCAGTTTGAAGAGTTACACCTCCAAATCCTCATAACAGTATAGTATACATAAGCTGATAGTCACTGAAATATGTTAACCTTATCGGGATTGCAACAAAAAAAATGTATATCAGTAATGAAAAATGACTACTTTCAAAAGCCAAGAAGCAATATGTTTATTATGGTGTAACCTGTTACCTTGTCTATATGTATATACAATTATTAGAGTGATTCAAAATACAAAATTGAAGGATAAGTGCGTCTAAAAAATAAATAGGAAAATAGAATCGGTGTAGCATGAGAGGTAAGATATAGCCCAGATTTGTGTATGTAAAAACATACATGAAAAATAATAATTAAGTTGAAAAATTAATGCAACGACATACGACTTATAGACAGTCTGCTTTTGTGTTTAGCAATCGCTAAGTATATATAAACCACCTCAGATGTAGTCATTTGAATCATCCTTCCATCTTGACCCTTTTCATTGGCAGTCAGTCATAGAAAATAGGATCAACATTTGTTGTCAATGCAAGAAAGAAAGAACAGGCAGGTAGTAAAAAAATTCACTGGAGGTTCAATAATAATGAAATTTCATAACACTGACTTCCATCGATTTCTAACCTATTTGCCATAGTTAAATCATGCCTTAGTTATAAGAAAAAAAATCAGGAAGTTACCTTGAAAAATCTGCTGTTGTGCATCCTTCACCTCTAATAGCAGTCTTTTGGGCTGCAAAGCACATTAAACAAAGACACGTTTATAAAAGATGGCTATCCAAAACTCTTCTTCGGCTATGGTTGAATAATGGATATTGTTATGTAGTCTTAATACAAACAATAAGGACAAATACAAATTATGATGTAATGATTATGGTTATTTTTGTTAAAGCAATGAAGAAAATCAAGGTGATTATAAATTTGAATCAAATCGCAAAGATTGATAACCAACAACAGCAGCAAATTAAATGTGCATCATTGTTTAGTACTATCACGTTCGTTACATTGCATAAATAGATGGTAAAAAAATAAAATAAATGTCGTGATAATAAGCTTGTCGACAGAATATAATAAGTACAACATTAATCAAAGGCATCAGTCATTTCATTAGAAAAGGATATAATTGAGTCCATGGAAAAACATACAGACATAACATGGAGAAATAAAATGAAACAATTTTGAATTTTCCAGGAACTTCAATTGTAAAAAAAATCTTTTTCCTATGTTGGATCAAACTTGTTGTGCACCATACCTTTTATTGGTTATAGATTTCTCAATTTCCGATCAATCACGATTCATGACCATGGCACGAACACGATTTTAAGGAACGTAACTCATGAACATCAATAGTAATGTGAGATGGTCAGTAAAAGAATCATATGGTTAGTTAATGGAGTGTCTTCCATAATGCAAAAGATGGATCAAATAAAATTTGACCAAAAGAAGGATTAAAAATAGTAATAACCAATGGTGATAATTTCTATGGAAAAATAAGAATATTTGGAGGTCACCAAGGGACTTGCTCATATATTTGTAGAAGTCCTCTACATCCTCCATTTCTACTTTTGTATTACGTAAATTATATCAGTTCATTACTACTCTTTGTTCTGGAATAAAATCACGAATTATATAGAGTAGAATCTATGAATTGAACACGTTGATTGTGTATAAAACCACTATTTTTCTACTATCTAATTTATAAATGGGGGTATGTGCTCAGTTTAGGTCTCTAAAAAGTTAAGCTTACTATTTTGGTTTGCTAATATATTATACCGTGAAGGGGTGTGCACTTTTTTTTTTTTTACTATATGGCTTAAGCATAATGTAGCGATCTGCATAAGTAGGTGAATGGATTCAAACATAAAGGAAGTATGCCAATATTTTATAATCCAATCTCGTTAAGTATAATTCACCGAGCTACATCTAAATAGTATACGGATGGAATAAGCTGGAAACTCTAATGAGAAACAACCACAAATTGAACCCAAAATACACGACTCAACAAATTTTAATTTTTTATATTGGAAAGAGAAAAGCAACCAGTTAAAAATATGTTAATTTAGGATTACTTCCAACAAGTTTTTCTTGTACATGTAAGAATAAAAATAATATATACAAATGATTCATACTTCTCGAAATTTTCATAGTGTAGTAGAAGAATATGGTAAATCGGTAATAAAAGAAGGCAGAGGATAAAAACTAAATCTTAAACCATAACGCGGTGTGCATACCATGTAAAATGTAAACAACACTAATAGGAGGAAGTTGATGTAAAAAAGTGAAAAAAAAAATAGTCTACATGAATTCCAGTCATTGGCGCAGTCTTAAGTGACTAGTAGAATCCTCTATGTTGAATCAGCTGCTTGGAGCGAATACCATCATGTTTTCCAGTCTTTAATATCAGTAGACCTTACAATAAAAAAGATCAGATTAAAAATTCCCAGCAATGAAAAATTTCAGAGTCAAAGTTGAGTATCTTATTCATTCTTTAGAAGCGAGCAGTGAAATCATTATAAGTCACCACAAATTCGCCAAAGCTTTTGAACAAAAACTTGGTTGAGTGCCTCTTTTATCCTGTAACTATGTAAAGATGACTTTTCTTTTCCTTCATATTGGCATCGTCAACCACACCGTACCTAATATTACATTGGTCATTTCCAGGAAACGAATCGATCATTCCTTTTATTTTTATTTCGACCCAAAGTTTTAATAAAGCTCGTTTACTGTAGCGAAATTTACCGTAGCAAAATTTGACAATCGTACTATAATAGATTCCTTAAAATATTACTATGTAGTGGACTTTACATATATCATATATTTTATTAATGCAGAAACTAATATAAATACAATATTAACATTCATATAAATATATATTAGTAATGTTATATGTAGTCTTTACACACTAAAATGAATACTTTAAAAGAACAAACTTACCCATTTAAATACTCGAACTTTGGTTTTGTAAATGCTTTCAATATTGAAATTGCCTAAAAGATATAGTAGTTGAAAACAAAAGCCTAAGATATGTTCATAGCTCTTAATATTTGTAAATACATTATCCTCATAAACACTAAATTAAAAATATTAGAAATTGAGGTTTACTTCTTTCACAACTCACAGTAAACATTATAAGGCCTCTAGTGGAGAAAGGTCAGGTTCAAGTAATCATTGATTTCTACCACATAGCTAGACCATCTTCTTTCTAATGCTGACGAATACCAATACTATTTTATAATAACATTTTATATTGTAATATGCACTCACCTACAAAATCGAGAGGGTACCAGGATGAGCAAGTGCGGGAAAGAGATTGGAAAAGAGTAACGGAGAAAGGCGGAGAATGACCAAGCTTCCCCCAAACAACAGCTGTGGCATTGATGACAACATGCGAAAGTTACATATAAGGTTGACTGCTTTATGTGTGAAAAACGTATTGTAAATATGTTGCTTTTTTCATAATGTTCTGTATGACTAAAGCTTTAAGTTAAAAATTGGAAAAAGATGACAATTTGAAGATCAAAGGGCATTAAGTTAGGGGAATCCTACAAGTAAGTTTATAGTTTGCTCGAACTTCTTTCCACTTGGTTAGCTAATAGTAAAGAAGGAGACTCCTTTGTGGCTATAGAAGATGATGATAAAGGTCAAGGGATCTAAAAGGATTCCTTGAGATTGGTATATTGGTGTTTAGAAACTATTATCCAATTTCTACATTATTGTCCTTTTGTTATTATTTTAATGGAGGCATCACTTAACTTTGTAAAACTGCATGTAATTTAAATTATGCATGGATTATACAACAGAAAATAGCTTTAAAGCATTACGCAATGATTAGATTGCAACATTGTTTCATACTGTCATTTGATCTTGGTTTATGTTTACGATATTTGACGTTGTCCAAGTTTTTTTTTGTAAAGAAACCTAAATGGGAAATAAATAACGAAAGAGAAACTGAAGTGAAGGTAAACACCATAATAAGGAGACAAGATGGTAAATGGTACTCTATTGAACTTTGAAATCAATGACACGCAGTACATATTTATTTCGATCGGTTCAAACTTAACCAAGGAAAAAAATGCCTCTTGTACTGAGGATAACCTTTATTTTGTAGTCCCCGGTCCTTACTTGTCAACTATTGTTACTGCGAGGCTTGGCCAATATTATCCCATTGCATAGGCATGGCTCCCGGATTAAGAGCACCAGGCATACCTTGTGCAGCGTATGACAACATACCTATGTTAAAGGATGATGTTAGTTGTTCATTCAAAACCAGTGTTCGCATCAACTGATCAATTGGAGGTAATTGACTAATTTTTGTATAAAATAGACATGCTCCCATCAATATTCATATAGACATGCTGCGAGCTTATGTAGGAATTTGGCAGTGTGTCATTTCATGGATGTAACAAACTGTTTATACAATAACTACAAATCATAAAGTATATAAATTAAACTATTTTATACAGCAAAAAAAGGCAAAATAAACTCAGGGTTCACATCATGAAGCCCTGATATTTGATATCGCAGATAGTATTCAAAATAATTGGTTGAAATTTTATCATCTACTGCCAGCATAGTATATAAATGGACATAATAATATTTTCAACAAAATGATTGCATCATTTATGCACGTAACGAACAATACAGCAAAACCACAAGATTCATTTTGGTCAAGATTTAATATATAATTTTTTTGCTTTTCGCAAATGAGTTGCAACCAATTAATATAAGTATTAATGAAAATACGTTAACTTCCATGGAATTTAAATTGTCACTTATATTGTCACATTAGGTGCGCGTCATTCAGTAAACTATATCATCTTGGGTTTAGAATTGATCAAAACATGTGAAACTTCACTGGATATCAAACCAAACGCCAATGATGAAGTTACTTCGCTTTCTTAATTGTTGCCCTATCATGTCAATAAAAATATGTACACCAATAAGAATCATAAGTAAAATATATACGCAATATTGATGGAGTTCAAATTCTTTTTCTCCCTAAAACCCCAATTATCATTTGTGTACTCTACAACTGCAATTATAAAAAATATTTGTAGTTTAATTTTTATATGTAACAATGGCTAACAGTGTATACACGAACGTAACACTGTTTAGGCTTAGGTTAACAATGTAGCTGCAAAAAAATTATATTTTTGTATATAAAAAATATCAAGCACATGCTCAAACGCCCATGTATGCATGCATCTTCTATTCAATACCAAAATCTTTTATCATCATTATTTTCTTAGTATATTGCGTTATTCTGGAACTTTTAACCAGTGACACTGTATGTAAGATTAACAGTTCGACCAAAGAGACTTGTACATATGATTCCCTTTAACAATTACAAGTTATAATCAAAGACGATTTGCAAGACTTACCCATCTCATGGATATAGGCTTTGCCCCAAACATGCCTAGGTTGCAAGATCCTACTTGCTAGATCCCATTCATAAACTGTAGCTGAGGATGAATTGTTTGAGTGCTGCATCCTAGAATTCGATCTGAATAGAATTGGTAACATAGGATTTGATAGAATGGAATATGCGGTTTCAGGATTAAGGTGTAGCAATTTAAGGGTACAGAGATCAGAACGTGAATCGCCATTTGCTTGGCAGTTTCTCTCCCCATGAGAGAGAAACCATATATTCAAGTGTAAAACTTTTTAATTTGGAAATATTTGAAGTCATTACAAAATAATCATGGCATAAAATGACAAAAACAATCAAAGTAATCATTTCCGGTATTGATAAAGGTTAAACAATGTAAATGATTTTTTTGGTCAGCCAGGACTCAAGGTATCAATGATAAATGGTCAAAATAAGCCAAATGCTTGTTAGTCTGTAACAACTAAAAGTTTGATATTAATACTTTGTATGTGCAATGTCAAGTTGCATTGCATTACATTTTTGAAGCGACACGAACTTCCCCGGTCTCCGAAGAGATGAGAAAGAACGAATTACTGTGAGGACAAGACAAATCAGAACGCAGACGGAAGAACATTTCATTGTTATTACAACAATTCCATCAGAATACAAGAATATACAGAGTATAAATGAATATTACACAGAAATATCAGAGATTTAAATTACATTTAAATACATCGCAGCGGAAAATAAAACAATACACAACTAGAAGTAATACACGGATACAAAGCTTTCCGAGTATTGTTCCAGCTATAAACCAGGATCCTGTGAATATAAATCTGTAAAACCAAAATTACTAGCTGCCCGTGTCGAAAATAGGGGCACCCAGAGTTTAGGTTAAAACAATAAACTCCAGGTCAGTCATAGGACTGGTGTGAGAACTAAAACAGTTGTAAATCTTTATTTTAAAGTTAGGTAAATCAAGGGACCACGCCGTATAACACGGAACGGTTTCCTCCTAAGAATACCAGTGCATAAAACAACAGCGCAATGCTAAATAAAGAAAAAAGAAGCTATTATAAGACCCAGGTCCCATCACACAATGCAACGCAAGCCGGAGGATAGGGTTTTTACCTTATAATAGCCAAGAATGCTTGATACGTTTAAAACAAATCATTTGATACTATTATAAGTGCATATTGTATAAAATATCTTCAAATCATAAGTATCAATCATAGACGGCATAAGCGCCCTATCCCACTATGTCGCCCTACTAGGCTCTACAAATAAAACCGAAATACACGTATTGGAAAGTTGGATTTCCATCACGGTGGCTCCTGATTCGAAAGATCGATCGCGTAGTGCAATTCCCCACGGCTTACGTCCCAGCAAGAGAAAACACCGTAATGAACATCCACACTTTTGGGACTCGAGTATCACCGCGGCTTACGTCCCAGCGAGAGAAAACACCGCTTAGTCTATTCCTCTGAGCACTAAGCTCATCTTGGTCGACCGAATCCACGACAACACTAAGGTGCCCATCTACTAAAAAGCATACTGATCAAACCATCAGTTTACCACCATACCGGGGTGTGAGGATCGCGAATCAACGCTATACACAAAGCCATGCTATATCAAAGCTGCGCTTTGATTATCATCCACCAAACTTTGCTTTTCAACAAAAGTCTGGATCACTGCATCTCAGCATGCCACACTATCAATCCATATTGTACCACTGATTACTGCCAATATATAACCTCTGAGCTCTTATGTCTCAGAGAAGGGCGTTAAGCAAGAGAATAAATTCCCCGCCGCCAAACAGATATATATTTAGCAGAGATCAACGAATACAATATAAAGGAATACAATGTCAGACACACCATCCATTTGCAAGTCCGTTCTAGGTCTGAACGAAACCGGAGGCACTTTCCTCGCATATCCATCCATCTCCAAGTACGTCTGGACGATCACCAACTGTTTCCCTCATCCTGGGTGTACAGCCCAATCAAGATCATCAGTAATCACCCAAACGATGTGAAGACTTCCGGTCTTCAACCACCGTCTTCATCTTCGACATCTCGTTGAATCGGTTATTCAGAATGGGTATAAACCCGGCCTTTCTGAATAACCCACGTATATGATAAACAGATGTTATACAAACACGACAAACGCCTCATTCCAATTCAGAATATTCTTTTATTCACAAAATCACATTTTTAGGGAATAGGTTCCCATTAATTTTATCAAAGATAAATTCTTCTAAATTTATTCTTTAATCTTCCTTTGGATATCATTTCAAACTAGTCGGGATTAGCGAGCCACACCGTATTAATTATTTATTTTATTTCCCAATCCCAACCTATTTATCCCAAGAAGCAAAACTGGTAATACTCCATATCTAACACCATAGTGTTATCGGTAAAATTAATTACCATTTCACGTTCAAATCTAATTAAAGATTTAACAATCGCTTTGGAGCAAAACTGGTGATACTCCTTTCTCGATCATTTTCCCAAATTTGATAATTTAATTATCGATTCACATTTCAATCTAATTACAGATTCATTAAAACTCCTTTTTCTGGGTTAAAGAACTAATGCCATTTAAAACACAGTTCACGATAAACCCAAATCAATTCTAATTCAATTCTAATTCAATTCCAATAAAATATATTGGAAACTCTGGTTATTTAAAACCCATTTCAAATATAATTTATTTATTTTAAAAACAAATAAATTATTATTCTAGTGCATAACTAGTTCATTTCGATAAAAATCTATTTTTATCTTTTCAAATATGGAGATTTTCATCCCAATTTTTCCCAAATCATTTCTTATGATTTTACACTAATTATTACTATTTTTAATAATTTTATCAAGGTCCGTACAATCGATTTCCATCAACGGCCATCGAATTGCACTTATAGCGACCTTTTCGGAAATTGATTTGGACATATCTCCAAATCCAACCGTTAGATATCAAATTTATAAGATTCGTTAGAAAGCTCTTTTCGATACGAACCCAACGGTTCCAGTTTCAGGAGAATTCGACGGTCGGATCTCCCGTAATGTCCATTTGAAGTCAATGGTCGAAATTCACGAACTACCGCGGCGCGGCGCGTTCTATTCAGGCCATTATATATATAATATATATATATATTATATATTTCGTCGATTTACTTTTAAAACGTATTTTATAAATCGTTTTAAATTCGTTTTCAAAACCATTTCAACTCTATATTCAATTTCAAATCAAAATTGAATTTTCCTTTATAAATTCGTTTTAAATTCAATTCAATTCGTATTCGTTTTCTATTCAATTCAATTCGAATTCGCTTTCTATTCAATTCAATTCGAATTCGTTTTCTATTCAATTCAATTCGAATTCGTTTTCTATTCAATTCAATTCGAACTCGTTTTCTATTCAATTCAATTCGAATTCGTTTTCTACTCAATTCAATTCGAATTCATTTTCTATTCAATTCAATTCGAATTCGTTTTCTATTCAATTCAATTCGAATTCATTTGAATTTCAATTCTTTTCAAAATATCAGATTTTGAAATCACTTTCGATATTCATTATAAAATGAATAAAATCGATATTCATTATAAAATTTATAAAATCGTTATAAATATCGTTCACGTCAAAATGGCGTCAATTTAATCAACACGGCTTCATATATTTCTATTTTCAAATATTCTGTTTCAAATATTCTATTTCAAATATTTCTATCTGAAATATTTCTTTTTTTCAAATATTTCTATTTCGAATATTTCTATTTCCAATATTGAATGAGGTCCAATCAATTACCATATAATGTTAATTATATGGATTTTCTACAACACACGTATACAATAACAACGATGAATAATCAACCATCATCCAAAGTGCATTCTATACTGTATAAGCATCGAATATAAGTATTTAACGCTCATAACAGTCTGTCAATCAATCGATCGACATACAACTAAACAATCGGGATTAGTGTACATCAAATATCATCCCAATACCCGTGTGGGGTTTCAAACAATCAAACATAGATTTTATTTGTGCAGTTGGGCGATGTGTAAAATTTATCGTCCCAATCAATATTAGTCAAATGTGTGTATATAAACAAATCGTCCGATTTGTTTATTTTTATTTCATTTCATATACACGTTAAAAATTCTATTTTTAACTATAAAATATTTTCCACTATAAAATATATTTTTTTCGACTATATAAATGTTTTATTTCATTTCACATCACATCACACAATCAACTACACATCAAAATCAAACAAATAAGCATACAAGCTGTCCATGGTCTGTGGACGACGGGTGTCGGGTGCTACTAAACACCGTCTACATCCTAGTATATAATTATAACTATAAAAGTAAATTCAAAGTGAGAAGTTCTCACAGATTTGCTAAACCAGACGCCTCGGCTCTTCATTGTAGAAATCTTCGCCGTTTCTTCTTTCATCACTTTCGTTGACCGTATTCACTACATATATATAAAAATCATATTTTTACTTCTCTATTCAATATATAAAAATTGAATTTTTACTTCGCTATTCAATATAGAAAAATCGAATTTTTACTTTGCTATTCAATATATAAAAATCGAACTTTTATTATCGCTACTATATAAAGATCGAATTTTTATCTCACTACTCATATAAAAATTATATTTTTACCCTTTCTATAATATAAAAATTATATTTTTATTTCGCTACTTCTACTTTAAAACAATGATATATAAATATCTATAAATTCCATTGCTATTTTTATTTTTAAAACCAATGCTTTTTAGATTTTCAAAAACAATGATCTATATATAAAAATCCCAATTTTTTGTTCTATGCTTTTTTTTCTATATATATATATATATATATATATATATATATATATATATTCCCTTTTGATTTCTATGTTATTTATTTTAAAACATATTTTAAAAACAATATTTATTTCAGTTTTAAAACAATTGATTTACATATATAAAAAAATAAAAAAACTAAGAGAGGCTTACTGTGTTCAGTTTCAGGTTGCTCCACCATTAGGGTTGGAGTTTGCCATCACCACCGACGTCATGGAGGAGATCGGAGCCCGCCACTTTGGAGCCGCCAGCGTCACCTGCCTCCACTCGGAATAGCTTTGAACTCGGCGCCGTCTCCCTGCCTGAATCTGAGGTTGAACGGCGGACCCTGTGACGAACGGGAATTTCGCTCGATCCGAATCAGTCGTTAAACCGATCTAGACCGTTCGAAACCCCTGATCGTTTGAGAACAGGACAAAACAGAACGCAGAAGGAAGAAAATTTCATTGCTATTACAACAATTCCATCAGATACAAGAATATACAGAGTATAAATGAATAAATTACATACGATAAATATCAGAGATTACAGTAAATTACATAGCAACGGAAAAATAATACAAAGCACAACTGAAGGTAATATATGGATACAGAGCTTTCCGGATATCATTCCAGCTGTAAACCAGGATCCTGTGAATATAAATCTGCAAAACCAAAACTACTAGCTGCCCGTGCGGAAAATAGGGGCACCCAGAGTTTAGGTTAAAACAATAAACTCCAGGTCAGTCATGTGACTGGTGTGAGAACTAAAACAGTTATTTAAAGCTTTACTTTAAAAGAGGGTATTTCAAGGGACCACGCCGTATAACACGGAACGGGTTTCCTCCCATGAATACCAGTGCATAGAATAAACAGCACAATGCTTTTTCGAAAAATGAAGCTATTATAAGACCCAGGTCCCATCACACAATGCAACGCAAGCCGGAGGATAGGGTTTTCCCTTATAATAGCCAAACATGCTTGGTACGTTTAAAACAAATCATTTGATACTATAATAAGTGTATAGTGTCAAAACAATTTCAATCATAAATATCAATCATAGGCGGCATGGGTACCATCTATCATGTCACCATACTAGTTCTACAATTAAAATCGAGTTACACGTATTGGAAATTGGATTCCGTCATGAGTCGAGGAAAGGGGCAAGCTCCTCTCCGCGTTCGAGACACTCTAGCAAATGCCTCAGGGTTACGCACTCTGGGCAACCCTTGGATGCTTCAGGGCCGGTCCTCACTTACGTTAGAGGATTGGCAATTCCTGAACACACGTTTCCCGGTCCTTACAGACCTATAATCGAGGCGCCTCGCATTTCAACAACCACATAGGTGAAAAGTATATAAATGTCAGGGCTGGTAAGTCACTGACACCACCAAAGCTAGAAAGAAACGTCGTGCTCTCCCTGCAGTCCGTATCTCGTTTTTAACTCATACCGAGGTGTGAGGCTCGCGAATTCACGTTATACACAAAGCTGCCACGTAGGCGTGCTTTGATCATCAACCACAAGACTTTGCTTTTCAACAAAAGCCTTGATCATTGCATCTTAGCGTGCCATACAGGCAATTCATGCCATGCGAATGATGTCCATCGATATACAACCTCTGAGCTCGTACGTCTCAGAGAAGGGCGTTAAGCAAAAGAATAAATTCTCCGCCGCCAAACAGATGTATATTTAATAGAAATCAATCAACACGGAATAAAATCCAATGTTAGACACACAATCCATTTTCAAGTCCGTTCTGGGTCTGAACGAAACCGGAGGCACTTTCCTCGCATATCCATTCATCTCCAAGTACGTCTGGACGACCACCAACTATTTCCATCCTCTTGGGTGTACAGCCCAATCAGGATCGTCAGTAATTATCCAAACGATGTGAAGACTTCCGGTCTTCTACCACCGTCTTCATCTTCGACTTATCGTCGAATCGGTTATTCAGAGTGGGTGTAAACCCGGACTTTCCGAACAACCCACGTATATTAAAACAAATGTTACACAAACACAGCATACGCCTCATTCCAATTCATTAGTCACTAACCGCAAATTAGCAAGAGAACAATTTCCCAAACATTAACCCCGAAGGCCGAAACCAACATCAGATCAATACCCAGGAAACCATTCTTCTTAGCTAACCTACAGTTAGTTTCTAAATTCCACATTTTTAGGGAAAGGTTCGCATTAATTTTATCCAAGATAAATTCTTTAAAATTTATCCTGTAATCTTCCTTTGGATGTCATTTAAAACCAAATTATGGTTTTCTGAACTAGTCGAGATTAGCGAACCACACCGTAGTAATTATTTATTTTATTTCCCAATCCCAACCTATTCATCCCATGAAGCAAAACTGGTGATACTCCATATCTAACATCATGGTGTTATCGGTAAAATTAATTACCATTTCACGTTCAAATCTAATTAAAGATTTAACTATCGCTATGGAGCAAAACTGGCGATGCTCCATTCTCGCTCAATTCTAAATTTGATAATTTAGATTATAGATTCACATTTCAACCTAATTGCAGATTCGTTAAAACTCCTTTTACTAGGTTAAAGAACTAGGTGTTATTTAAAACACAGTTCACGATAAACCCAAATCACATTCTATTTATTATCGGGTTAAAGAACTAGTGTTATTTAAAACAAAGTTCACGATAAACCCATCTCAAATCCAATCAAATATATTAGAAATTCCGATTATTTAAAACCCCTTTTTAAATCTAATTTATTTATTTAAAAGAAATTGGGTTTTAAATTGAGTTCAAACTAGTTCATTTCGATAAAAATCTATTTTTATCTGTTCAAATATGGAGTTTTTCACCCCAATTTTTCCCAAACCATTTCTTATGATTCTACACAAATTATTATTATTTTTAATAATTTTATTAAGGCCCGTACAGTCAATTTCCAACAATGGCCATCGAACTGCACTTACAGCGACCTTTTTCGAATTTGATTTGGACGTATCTCCAAATACAACCGTTAGATTTTGAACTTCAAATATTCGTTAGAAAGCTCTTTTCGATACGAACCCAACGGTTCCGGTTTTAGGAGAATCCGACGGTCGGATCTCCCGTAATGTCCGTTTGAAACAAATGGTCGAAATTTACGAACTGCCGCGGCGCGGCGCGTTCTATCCAGGCCATTATATTATATATACAATATATATAATATATATTTCGTCGATTTCTATTTAAAACGAATTATATAAATAGTTTTGAATTCGTTTCAAAAGCAATTTCAACTTCCATTTCATTTCAAATCAAAATTAAATTCTCCTTTATAAATTCGTTTTAAAATTCATTTCTATTCAATTCAAATTTCAATTCAATTTGAATTCATTTCACTTCATTTTAAATTCAATTCGAATTTGTTTTCAATTCAATTCAATTTCGAAATCGTTTTATATTCAATTCATTTCGAAATCGTTTTATATTCAATTCATTTCGAAATCGTTATATATTCAATTCATTTCGAAATCGCTTTATATCCAATTCATTTCGAAATCGCTTTATATCCAATTCATTTCGAAATCGTTATATATTCACTTCATTTCGAAATCGTTATATATTCAATTCATTTCGAAATCGTTATATATTCAATTCATTTCGAAATCGTTATATATTCAATTCATTTCGAAATCGTTATATATTCAATTCATTTCGAAATCGTTATATATTCAATTCATTTCGAAATCGCTTTATATCCAATTCATTTCGAAATCGCTTTATATCCAATTCATTTCGAAATCGTTATATATTCAATTCATTTCGAAATCGTTATATATTCAATTCAGTTCGAAATCGTTATATATTCAATTCATTTCGAAATCGTTATATATTCAATTCATTTCGAAATCGTTATATATTCAATTCATTTCGAAATCGTTATATATTCAATTCATTTCGAAATCGTTATATATTCAATTCATTTCGAAATTGCTTTATATCCAATTCATTTCGAAATCGCTTTATATCCAATTCATTTCGAAATCGTTATATATTCAATTCATTTCGAAATCGTTATATATTCAATTCATTTCGAAATCGTTATATATTCAATTCATTTCGAAATCGTTTTATATTCAATTCATTTCGAAATCGTTATATATTCAATTCATTTCGAAATCGTTTTCTATTCAATTCATTTCGAAATCGTTTTCTATTCAATTCATTTCGAAATCGTTTTCTATTCAATTCATTTCTTTTTGTCAACACACGACTAATCTCAACGAATGAGTACCGTCCACGTGTGATTATTTTTGTTATTTAATATATTTTATAAAAATTAAGGTATCTATCGTTTGATATTGAATCAGACTCCAACCGTAATTTAGTGAGAGAACGATTTCCTGAATATTAACCCCGAAGGCCGAAACCAACATCAGATTAATATCCAGGGGACCACTCATCTCATCTATTTTCCAGCCGATTTCTAATTCTATATATGATAAAGATGTAAATTTTATTATTAAAATATTCCGTTCAACACATGACTAATCTCAACGGATGAGTATAGTCAACACATGAACCTTTATTTTATATTGATAAAGATATAAATTTTATTATAAAAATATTTCGTTCAACACATGACTAATCTCACGAATGAGTACAGTCAACACATGAACCTTTATTTTATATAGATAAAGATGTAAATTTTATTATAAAAATATTTCGTTCAACACATGACTAATCTCACGAATGAGTACAGTCAACACATGAACCTTTATTTTATATTGATCTTTATCTTCTAAATTGGAATGAGGCCCAATCAATTACCATATAAAATTAATTATAGGGATTTTCATACAACACACGTATATAATAGCATTGAAAAATAATCAACCATCAACCAAAGTGCACTACACTGTATAAGCATCAAATATAGATATCTAACGCTTATAACAGCCTGACAATCAATCGATCGACATATTTAATCAATCAGGATAAGTGAACTTCATATTTCATCCCAACACCCGTGTGGGGTTTCAAACAATCAAACACATATTTTATTTGTGCAGTTGGGCGATGTGTAAAATTTATCGTCCCAATCAATGTCCTTCAAATAGGTGTACATAAACAAACCGTCCGGTTTGTAAATGAATATTTTATTTTATTCCCATTCACGTTAAAAATTATATTTTTAACGATAAAACATTTTATTCAACCTATGTATATCCTATT